>CM073608.1:25908000-27300500 GCA_037074985.1 Solanum bulbocastanum
TGGACCCAAAATTCAAAAAATAGGGTTGGAGTTGGGAAGAAAAGAGAATCGTAAAATTGTTAGAGAGAGAGAGACATTGTAGATATATTTTATCTTACTTCATTTCCTTAGTGTTCTTGATTTGGGGTTAATACATTGAAGGCAAGTTTCCTTGCATTTCATTTATGGATTTGAAGTTTGTGTTCTATTTTAGTAATATCTTTTATCTTACTTCATTTACTTATTCTTAATTTCTACAAATGTGGGTTTAATGTTTGTATGAAATTTGGGCTTTTGTGATAGAGTAGACGAAGCTCTTTAGGTGTTTGATTAATTTCTCTATTGATTTTGTAGTTCCTTGTTTCTATACTTGATTTCAAGAAATAGGTGCAATCTAGTTTTCATGTTTGAATTTATAGGTTGAGAGTGCACGCTCAATCTTAGCTTCCGATCTCCAGTCGATGCTTGACAGAGGTTGACTGGAGTGGAGAATTAGATTAATAATAACATTTTGACTTTGAATCTTGAATTTGAGATCGAAAGATAAAAGTTTAGGGTTTCATTATTGGGTGCAAGGCTTCCTTTAAAGAGAGGTCTAAGTTAAGGTAGTGGGTTAATTTGTATTTGTGTGATTGAGATCGGGAGGAGATAGCGCAATATAATGCTTTGGGATTTGAAAGATAATTAGAGTAATTGAAGATGACCTAGCCTACTTATTAATGATATATCTTGGATTGAATTGCAATGGATCATTGACTGTTAGTTGGTTCCCAAATTTTCCCAATTCCCATACATCCCTTGCTTGATATCATCTTTTACCCCATAGGAAGTGTAGTTATAAAAAATTGCATTCTATTTGATATTTGTGTAACGTGTATGTCTAGGTTCAAAATAGTATCTAGTTATTCTTTATCTTTTCAATCGCCATTGTATTGGTCCTTATGGGATTCGACCCTGGCTCTTAGTTAGGTATTTCTATGACAACGATCACTCACTCTTTTGATTAGTTTTGAGGGGTGATTTGAGTGTTATCAAACCCCATGGAGGAAAGGACTCTATGGGTTAATGCACACATACCTTGATGTTTAAATCCCAAGATAATGGAGAAATTGGAGATTTGAATGGAACCCTAACTCTGTCTTGAGAAATTTGGGAGGATGAATTTGGTCAAGTTTCGGGAATTTAGGAGAATGAGTTCAACTAGGTAATTAGGGGATTAAAATGTTTGTATAAGGCTTAGGGTAGAAGGTAAAACGATGTAGTATTGGGTTGAAGCAATTAGGAAAAGACCCAAAATCCCCTTTGAAAATAATTGGCGACTTGATCCTACGGGTTGCACCTATGGTCCGCAGGTTCTTCTACAAATCGTACTGGTCACTCGTTGAAAGGTTATTGGGCCTTAAAAATCACCCATCTATGACGGATCCCATGTACGATTTGTAGGTCTTCCTACTATCCGTATATGCCATCCGTAGAACCAAACTTTGACCCTCAAAATTTCACCAAGTCTCGGACTCACCTATGAGACCTTCCTACGACTCGTACATAGGGTGACAGACCATCCCAGTGAACCGTAAAAAGGGTACCGGGACTTTATTTCAAAAATTATTTTCCCACTACCTACGACTGCAATCTGCGGCCTGTAGACGGCCCATCTAGCCGATCGTGAAGATTCCCTACCTGACAGGGCTTTACTAAAACGGGCATAAATGTTTACTTTGAGCTTGGAATTAGGCAAATTCGGTGGTGTTGGAAGAGGACTCGGAGATCTTTATTTTGATAGGTCATGGGCCACCTAATTCATTTTGTGCTGAAAGATATGATCATTTGAAGTTGACCCTAAAATCTAACACTAATAAGTATCTTTCACAGACGACTTCACGATCCGTGTGAAGCTTCATAGACCGTTTAGACGTCTGTGGTCCTTAACAATGACTAGGGGTGAAACCTCTTCTGACCGAGTGACTTAACGACCCACTAGACGGGTCGTCTAAGTCATTACGGGCCATCTGGGCACTGTCTAGGTGACCCTTGCCTGGGGCAAGTTTTATAATATGTTTACGAGCCCTTTAATAGATTGTGGTCCCCTACACAGCCTATCTCAGAATCCTGCGTAAAAGGTCCATGGTCCACTTTTGGGTCTGTGACTTGCCCATTTGACCTCTTTCTAGCCCTTCTTGAATCATAGGTATTATAGAGGTTTGAAGGAAAAAGAGAGAAATGGAATACAGAGAATCAATGTCCATCTATTTCAATATTTTGTTCTACACTGTTTTGTTCGTTTAAAAAAATATATCTCTTTCTTTTCTTTCGACAACTATATAATTCTAACTTTCCACATGACATGTTTAATACCACAAGATTATAGAATATTTTGGTACATTCTACTTATTTTTTTGGTTAAATCGTAAAATTCAAAATAAAAATTTACCTTCTTAAATTTCTTGCCAAATCAAATCACACAAACAAATTGAAATGGAGGGAGTAATTAAGTTTTTTGACTAAAAAAAGTTGGTAACCTACCGCAACAATTTTTTTAAAGGAAAAATGGGAAAGGAGATTACAATGTGGGAATCGAACTCTCACCAACAAAGTGAAAGTTTAGGTAATCAACCAACTAAACTACAAAGACCTCTTTTTTTGAACTTAGTGAAGGTCAAAATCTGAATAGTTCAGACATTAGATCATTAAGTGCATTTAGTTTCATTAAGATTTGGAACAATTAATTGGTTTGAATATGTCTTAATCATTAAGATCTTGAACAAAGTCTTAATATGTATTCTTGTGTGGATAATAGTCACCATTACTTTATCCACAATCACCGGCCATCACCACTAACCACATCTTTCATCAAAACAACAACCACCACCATTATAGTCGTCTACTGTAACCATCTATACCATTACAATCACATTGTTGCTAACTACTAATATCAATTGTTACCACACTTATGTCCTTCATCATTATAATTATAGCGACTGTCAACATCACAATCTCCACCACTACTATCAGCCATTCCCACCATTGTGGTCAATATCTACTACCAACAACCTTCAACGTCATGATTAGCACCGTCGTCAACTACCACAAACACATTATCAACCACTGCACATTTTTCAATCAACACCACAAACTACTACATCAACCAACTTTACCATACAGCTACTAACACTATTACTAATCGTCACCATTATGACAGTCACCACAACATCAACCACTTCCACCGCCACAATTATCACCACCATCATTACTAGCCACTAACAACAACAGTTATTATGACCACTACCATTACAAACTATCTCCACCATCACTTACAAGCATAAGTATTATTTTTTTATAAAATAATGATTTATTTTATTAATTTTTAATATTTAATTAATTTTTATTAAATGTATTTTATTATGTACATATAAATAAATTATGTATATTCAGATGCTAAAAAAAAGACTCCTAATCAATTAGTGTTCAGATTTTGAGACAAGATTTTAATTATTCAAATGTGCATTTGGATTCAAACATCTAAATCTTAACGAAAACAAATGATGTTCAAGCTTCCCCGTCGCAGTAGGACAAATGATGCCCAAGCTTCCCCGTCCCCCTTGACCCATGGCGTTGAAAAAAGATGGAACCCCTCCATACAAAAAAGAGAGAGAAATAAAATAAGAATGAAAAGAAAAAGAATGAAAAAGTTGTGAAATAAAGTTGTGAAAGTTAGAAAAGAAATGGGGTGTCCGGTATCCCATGGAAGTGAATAATGGGGTGAATTTTGAACATGAGTGACAATGCTAAAGAAAAGGAAGGAAAAATGATGTTCATACCACATTTCATGAGAATAGCAGCCACTAAGCCTAAATAACCATACCTTTACACTCAGCCCCGTTACAAGCCTTGAAAAGACTTTTTTGATCTTGAATGGGCTGAAACGAATGCTGATTGGAAAATAAAGGTAACCCTATGGGTAAAGTCATGCATGTGTTCACCTTTGTGAGTGTGAGAGTTGTATATGATTCCGGAGCTATAATTTGTTGAAAAGTTGTGTGTGAATATGGAATCATTCTTGTTCTAAGAGCATTTGAGTACATTTGTTGAGCTTAAACTTGCATTTGAAGCAAGTATTGTGAACTTGAGAGTCTTTGATAATGGTGAGTCACAACTTGAATCTTTGAATGCACAATTGATCCTTGCATGAGTAAGTTGAGTCTTGTTGTGTGCATTCATGATTGAATCTTATGTAGCACTATTTGAGACATCTCTTTTGAACTGCTGAACTTCAGTTTTACTTGAGGACAGACAAAAGTTTAAGTTGGGGGTGTTGATGAGCCCGAGATTTGGACTCATGTAGAGCTTTGTTTATATAGAAGTAGTGTCCTCAAATGCTTATTTTGTGCCAATAACTGATGTAGATTTTCAGGTATATGGATTGAGGAACAAGGCAAGGACACTAACAGGCAAAAAGGAACAAACAGGCTGAAGAAATGAAGAAGGGTGAGCCTGACGATCGCCAAGAGCACTTGTCGTGTCGCCGAGTGGCTCATCAGACCGCCTAAAGATCTAGTGTGCCAAGCCCTAAAGGAATAAAATAAGTCGGTGAGAGAAAGGAGCAGTTGGCAAATTGCCAAGTAGTTCCGTGTTATAGTATTAGATCGTCCTAAGATGCAGGACCTTGAGGATGTTGAATGCCAAGACATAAGGGAAATGAAAGTGGCCAAAGGGCGGCTCGCCGAATGGTTTGACGAGCCCGACCTACTTTGCTGAGTGACTCTTCGCAGCACATTTTTGGCGACTATAAATACATTTTTGAACATTTCGTTGAGTATCTTAGATCATATATTTGATATACAGTTTTTGAGTTTGGAACAGAGAGACGATTTACTCTAGTTTTTCCTAAGCTTTGCAGAAGTGAAGTTTTTCACTTTCGAGAAATTGCAAGTGGGTCTTTGAGATTCTTCGAATTGGAGCATTGTAAGGACAAATCTACTCTTACCCAGTTGATGGATAATCAATTTGGTAACGATTTTTACCTTTTTATGATATCTAACTAAAACCCCAATTCTTGGGGCATGATTATGTGATTATGGGCAGATTTAGTTTATGGGTATTGTTAATTGTTAGTTTAAATGTTATTTAGAAGTGAGTTTAATCAATAATTGTGGTTTGATTTAAGAATTGTAGTTGCAAATGCAGTTCTAACTTTGTGTTGTTGGCTTGCAAGAGAGAGAGGTTTTAGGACTAAGGTTTTTGATTGATGGTCAGTGGGTTAGGGTTGACCTAGGCTCAGCTCGAGAGAGTGAATCCTAAACCCAATCCCTCACATTCAGCTGGAGAGAGTGAATGGACTAAGGTGTGGGTTGTTCTTATTTTGCATGCTTGTTGATGTTCGAGAGAAATCAACTTGATTCGGGGTAAATTGTTGAGAGAAAGTTTACTTCTATCATAGCCTAGCGTACTCACTAATATCTAGTTATTTATTAATAATTGCAATCACCCATTTGTCTATATGAGCCTATAATCGATCACATCGCAAGAACCAGTCTTATTGTTATTAATTTTTGTTAATTATGACTGTTTGTAGCTGCTAATCAGAACTAAAACCCCCCCCCCCCCATTTGAAATTCGTGTCACCCCTAAATTTGAATGATATCTTTATTTGATAACTTTTATTCATATGACTGAATGGAACACATTTATACTTGCCACTTGAATTTGGAACACATACCGCTCCCTTGGGAATTCAACCCCAACTCATTGTTTTATACTGACTAACGATCATTGACACTTAGAATTGGATGAAGTGTCCTTGAAACGTTAATCAAAATGACGCCACTGCCGGGGAGTGGTGTTGTCTGAAATTCTTTTGGTGAAGTTGAATATTGTTCTTTTTAATCATAGTTGAATCTACTTACTTTCAGTTTTGGTTTGTGTGTTGCTTTTTAAAATAGAGGAAATGAGTGTCAACGGAAGCAATAGTAGCCAAGTAGGCCACAAAGATGACATCAAAAATCTCAATGATGTCAATGAGCCTAATGCTAATGACCCTAATCTAGTGGGTGGAGTTGGTGCCATTAGCTTGCCTCCAGCTGAAGGGAACGTTTTGTTCCACATTACAAGCACCATGTTGTAGCTCTTATAATTGAAAAGGGTTGTTTGGTGGGTTGGCTCATAAGGATCCCTATGAGCATATAAGGAATTTTGTCGATGTTTGTAGGTCATTCTCCTTCAAGAACATATCTCAAGAGTTGGTCCGGCTGAGGTTGTTCCCATTTTCTCTAATGGGAAAAGCGTGCAAGTGGTTGGCTGAGTTGCCAAGAGATTCTATCACTTCATGGGAAGAGCTCATTACCGCATTTCAAGTGCGATTCTTTCCCCCTTCGAAGATGATGACCCTTCGGGACAACATCTAAAGCTTCAAGCATTTGGAGGGTGAGTCAATCCATGAAACTTTTCTAAGATTTAAGAAGTTGGTGCTACAATGCCCAACTCATGGATTGCCCGACAACGTTTTGCTGCAATACTTTTACCGAAGCCTTGATTCAGTGAACAAAGGAGTAGCTGATCAACTTTCTCTGGGAGGTTTAATGCAACAACCTTACGTTATCGCATCCTGATTTTTGGATGGCATGACTAAGATTAATCGAGCATGGTACACTCATGAATATCAGGTTTCCCCTCTCACTTTTAAATTGACCAAAGAGAAGATTGAAAAAGATCAAAAGAGGGACCAAAACATGGCAAAGATGATGACTCAGCTGGACATTTTGGCTAAGAATGCCATGGGTGTTGGTACTAGGAGTGTAAATGCTATTGGTGTTGGTGGTGTGAACCCCTAAGAAGCCAAGTTTGAAGCGATGTACAACGAGGAAGTAAGCTTCTTAGCCAACCAAGGAGATGGTTATCGTGCAAACTACCCAAGGCCGAGTGGTAATCAAGGTTGTAAGAGAGATGAGGGCTAGACAGACCGTGATAGAGAGTGGTGTGATCGGAATGCCACTTGGAAGGAAAGAGAGGGGGAGAAGGATAGGTATGTTCCTCCCCATGAGCATTAAAATCCCAAAGATTCTGATGGTGGCCGAACTGAGGATATGCTCTCGCGTATTCTCAACAAAGTTGAAGTGTTTGATAAGGTTTTGAAGGAAATGAAGAAAGATGTATTAACCCTTAACCACACAACCTATCATTGTGTCTCTATCAAGCGGTTGGAGACCCAAATGGGTCAAATTTCTTGTCATTTAAACTCGAGACAACAAGGGGGTTTGCCTAGTTATACTATGGCAAACCCGAAGAATGAAGCTTAAGTGGGAACCTGCATCATGCCATGATGTCAACTAAGGAATTTCTTGGGAGGCAACCCAAGTTTTTATTGCTTTATTGGAATTTTGGAATAACGTGAGTTGATTGTGCAGGTTGAAGTGTAGAATGTGTTTGAAAAGTGCAGGTTGGCGAGCAAAATGTCCAGTCGGTGACTCGCTGCAGAGGTCGATGAGCCCGACTTGGACCACCGTTGGACTTAAGAAATCAAGAAGATGGAGTCTATAAAACTCGACGGGCCCATGGGCAAGTCGGAGGATCATCGAAAAGGTCGGCGAGCCTGACTTTGTCCGTCGTTCGGACCCCCAAATCAAATGGAGGTCTTGTAAAACTTGGCAAGGTAAGTAACAACTCGATGTGTCATCTAGTGGTTCGGCAAGATCGACTAATATCGCCAAAAGGGTGCAAACTGAACGGTTTTAAAAGGCCGAAGGTTTAAACTTTCTAACTCTTTCACATTCCTTCACTTTTAACTTAAATACAATCACACCCACACTTCAAATTTCCTATATTTTTTACTTTTCTTGCTTTTTTGTTGGTCATTCTTGTGTTCGGAGTTGGAAATCTTTTCCGCCTAGCATTTCAAATTGTAATTAGGCATTAAAGGTTGATTTTCTAAATCCTGACTCTTAAATAGCAGTTAAACTCAAATGCAATTGTGTAGTTATTATTTATGTGTGTTGGGCCTCTCTGAATTCGTAAATGTGTGTTAGTTTGCCCTTTCTAGTTTTGATAACCTAAATTGCCTAAATTGTTACTTTCCCGAATTGCATGTTCTAAAATTGATCATAAACTATTGGGTTGTGCTATTTTGTTGTTGGGTCTAGTTGGGTGAAGTCTGAGTAACCCAAATTGTGCTAAATGGCGTGCTTTAACCAATGATGGAGCGTTTGACGTCATTCGTAAAGGCTAAAGTCGTCAAATGGCTAATTTTGGCTAAACCAGGGGAAGTCTGAGTACCCCGGGGGCATGGGTCTAATGGGTCTTAGCCTAATTGAGTGGGTGTGTTGTTTCATTTTGTTTTTGGAGGCTGCGGGATTGATTTTGGAAGTCAGGGTTGAAAATAGGCATGTTGGACAGACCTAGCTCGCCGAACCACTAGCGATTCGCCGAAATCCCCCTAGTTCGCCTTTAATTTCATGCTTTGATTGGTTTTGATTCTATAACTTTTGGTGAGAAGCCTGAGCTTGCCGAGTTCACTTGGCGACTCACCGAAAGTCTCCTTGATCGCCCTTTCTGTGTGCCCAACCCCTAAAACACCTTGTGATTTTCTGCGGGCTAATCTATGCTTACCGAATGATGTCAGTGATTCACCGAAAAGCCCTTCTCATTGACATTATGCCATTTTTGTGGCAAATTTTGGAGCCAGTCCATTCGGTGAGCCCGATCTGGCTCGCCTAAGTGACTCGATGACTTGCCGATCAGTTCGGCGTGTCTTTCTACTGCCTATTTTTGTGTATTTTTCTTGACTTGTTTCTAATTAATTTTGATGCATTTTGCAGATATGGCTAGAACCAACCTTGATATGTCGCCTTGCAAAAGAGCTCGAGGAATTATTATTAATGAAGGGCCAGTTGCTCCTTCTAAAAAGGGGAAAAAGGCACCTCCAAATGGAGGTAAAGGAAAGGGCAAAGCGCTCGAGGCAGAAAGACAGGAGCATAACTCTGGCAGTGATGGGGAGTCTACCTACTCTCAGCTTTCATTCTCAAAGCATGAGGATGACTAGCCTCTGCAGTCCCTACTAGCAGAGATTCGTTCCAGATTTCGTCAAGGTCCGTCTAGGACCCCGGAGTCTACCCCATTTGCTGCTGATATAGTGCCAGCCCAGGAACATACGGTTGTTCCAGCACCACTTATTCAGGGTCCTCCTCACCGGCTACTCAATAGACTTAAAGTTAAGGGATTGAGGATGATTCTTGAAGAAAAGTTGTTGTTTACAAAGGGTTTAGTGGGCAAATATTCCACTGTGAGGTACACTCTCTAGTTTTACAGGTTTGAGTAGTTCACTAGGCCCTGAGGCCCCTATATTCCTACATGGGTCTGGGAATTATACATAGCAAACGGTGACCTGGTACCTAAGGGCAAGAAGAGGGTCAGCACCTTCAGACCGGTGAAGTTTGTTATGGTCTGAGGGAAAGAAGTTGGGTGCAACAGCGATCACATCAATGTTGTGCTTGACAGAGCCACAGGGTTTGAGCACGAGTATGAGGGTCTTGAGGTAGGAGCTCCAATAGAGAAGAAGAACTTGAATGTAGCTGCACAATACTGGTTTGGATTCATCAGCAGCTCCATCATGCCGTCACATAATGAGTCCACCCTCCGCCACCCAATGGCGGCCTGCCTCAAATCACTCATAGCCCAAAAGAGCATTAATTTGGGAATCATCATTGAGCAGGAGATGGTCATAAAGGCCGAGTAGCGCCAGACATCCCTTCCTTTTCTGGTTCTGATCATAAAGTTATGCCATCGTGTGGGAGTTCCTCGTGAAGAGAAAAGGGACATCGAGGTCATCCCTATATCCTCAATAGACATCCGGTGTATAGAGACCGAGTACACTCGGGAGGAGGCAGACAGGAGAAGAGCAGCTCCGGTGGATGCATCCACGGAAGTTGATCTTGAGACGATACGTGCAGAGGCATTTTTGCCTACTCTGGCCTCCGGGCCTTTAGGTACACCTGCTTCCTCTTCCGCTCAGGCTCCTGGTGCTTCTACTACTTCCCAACCCACCAGGATTACTTAGGCCATGATCTTGAAGATAGGGAACTTAGCCCATTCTGTTGATGTTCGGGTTACCCAGTTAGAGGCCCAGGTACCATGGATGATTGAGAGGGCCATCCTAGCTATATTTACACCCCTCCGGGCATTTATTGACACTCTCACGGTGAGACTAGAGACTTGTAAGAGTCGACAGGGGGCTACTTCAGAGGTTATGACTTTGAAAGTTGAGGTTGCTAAGTTGAGAAATGATGTGGACTACTTGAAGTCCACATATTTCACTTCACTTTTGGAGGCAGTTGATGATATGGATACCTTGGCTACTTCTGAGATTCCTCCGGCCACCACCAGAGATGTGCCAATGGATGATGTGGCAGATGATGAGTCGGAGGCAGAGACAGATGAGAAACAAATAGAGGTGCCAGAGGAGACCATCTATGGAGACCTGCCAGACCTAGAGGAGACGATTGTACAGTCGGTGATTCAGATATCGCTGCCAGAGATGTCCATGACAGGCCCTAGTGAAGCCAGTAATACTGATGTTGCAAAAGGCATTAATGCCCCGATAGATGGAGCGACTGTATATACAGGACCTCTCTTTACCTCCCTCTCTATCATTTTGATTGACTGTTTATTAGTTTGTTGCATTTGAGGACAACTGCCTTTTTATTTGTGGTGGGGTGAGGTATTTCCATACCTACCTCTTGTGACTATATCTTTTTTTATATATATTGTTGGGTTTTTGTGCTTTAATTGTGTTTTGATATGGTTTTGTGGATGTTTGATCTTGTGGCTCCTTATGATGAATGTAAATGGTTTTTGACCCTTTCTAAAAAATTTGCCACCTTGTGTGTGTGATTGTGGATGATCTTGTGCAAATTTGAGTATCGGTCATGATCAATACTGATGAATTGAATAGTGCTCTTAATTGAACAAAAATGAATGTGCGCCTACGATGAGGCCAAATGAAGTTGCATAGATAATGTGTGAACTTTGTGCATCTAGTTGTAACTAGCTGATTATCGAATGAGTCTCTTGTAATGAACATTGATATTGGTGCCAATGCCTTGTGTGATGAGCTTATCGTGAACCTTGTGTGATGACACCTATAATTTGCCTCATTGGTTAGGTTGACTAAGTGATGCAAGCCCTTGAAATGATCTTAGGCAACAATTTTGATAAGTGAAACAATTTGACAATATACCTCTTTTGTGGCCAACTTTGTGAGTGTGTGAACTTTTCTTGAAAACATTTTTTTAGTCTTATCCTTTTCTTAGAAGAAACTTGATGCAGTTGTAGCCTCTCTTTATCCATTCACTCATAATCCTCATGAAGTGTGGTGTGTTTGAATAGCTAACTTAAGCCAAAAGCCTAAGTTGGGGGTGTGGTGAAAAGAGAAGGTAAATCAAGAAGCAGAGAAGTCCCCCTTGACCCATGGCTTTGAAAAGAGATGGAACCCCTCTATACAAAAAACAGAGAAAGAAAAGAAGAATGAAAAGAAAAAGTTGTGAAATAAAGTTGTGAAAGTTGCAAAAGAAATGGGGTGTCCGGTATCCCATGAAAGTGAATAATGGGGTGAATTTTGAGCATGAGTGACAATGTTGAAGAAAAGGAAGGAAAAATGATGTTCATACCACATTGAGGATAGCAGCCACTAAGCCTAAATGATCATACCTTTACACTCAACCCCATTACAAGCCTTGAAAAGACCTTTTTTTATCTTGAATGAGCTAAAACGAATGTTGATTGGAAAATAAGGGCAAACGTATGGGTGAAGTCATATATGTGTTCATCTTTGTGAGTGTGAGAATTATATATGATTCCTGAGCTATAATTTGTTGAAAAATTGTGTGTGAATATGGAATCAATCTTGTTGTGAGGGCATTTGAGTACTTTTGCTGAGCTTGAACTTGCATTTGAATCAAGTATTGTGAACTTGAGAGTCTTTGATAATGGTGAGTCACAACTTGAATCTTTGAGTGCACAATTGATCCTTGCATAAGTAAGTTGAGTCTTGTTGTGTGCATTCATTATTGAGTCTTGTGTAGCACTGTTTGAGACATCATTTTTGAACTGCTGAACTTGAGTTTATTTGACAAGCAAACGTTTAAGTTGGGGTGTTGATGAGTCCGAGATTTGGACTCATTTAGGGCTTTGTTTTGTGACAATAACTGATGTAAAACCCTTGATTTTTAGGTATATGAATTGAGGAACAAAGCAAGGACACTAACAGGCAAAAAGAAACAAACAAGCTGAATAAATGAAGAAGGGCGAGCCTTTTGATACAGTATGTTATTTCTCAGATGACCAGGAGATACAATTAGCTCCCAAGAACACACAAAGTCCTATTATTGATCGACGAGTGATTTCATATCCTGCCTAATAGGCATCTGAGAAGCCAACAAGTTGTAAGAAGGATCGAGAAGTGATGCGAAGTCCAAAGTTTATAGTCCATGTGAGGTACTAAAGAATACATTTCACTCCTTGCCAATGAATAGTTGTAGGAGCTTGCACAAATTGACACACTTGATTGACAACATGAGTAAGATCAGGACGTGTCAGTGTAAGATATTGAAGCCCCCCTACTATACTCTGATACTCAAAGGCATCAACAGGAGATTCAATTGGGATATGAAAATCACTTTTTCGCGACAACGACGTATGGATTGCTCTAGCACAGTGCATCATGGTCCGTTTGATAATGTCATTTGCATATTTTACTTGACTAAGATAGATTCCATTTGTATATGGCACAACTTCAATGCCTAAGAAAAACTGGAGGATGCCCATATCTTTTAGAGCAAAGTGAGTACTCAATTGGCAAATGATGGTCTGCAAAATCATGATGTTGTTCCCAGTTATCATGCTATCATCGACATAGAGCAGAAAAATACCAATGTCACCCTTGCGTCAACGAACAAACAAAGACGAATCAGCATGGCATCCAAGGAAGCCTAGGTGAAGAAGAGTTTCACTAAACCTTTGGAACTAAGCCTTTGGTGCTTGCTTTAGCCCGTAGATACTTTTCCAGTAGACAAACATTTTGGGAAATTAGCATCTTCAAAACCCAGAGGTTGCTGCATATACAGTCTCTTTGAGTTTTCCATGAATGAAGGCATTTTTGACATCGAGTTGGCAAAGAGGCCATTTTCGTACCGTGGCTATTGTTAAAACTGTGCGAATCATTGTAGCCTTCACCACTGGACTAAATATGTCTTCAAAGTCTACACCTTCAATTTGATTATATCTTCAATTTTGTCTTGAACACCCACATTGATCCAACTACATTCATTTGAGGTTCCCGATGTACAAGTCTCCGGGTGTTATTATGATATAGGGCCTACATTTTTTCTCTCATAACTTGCAGTCAATAATGTTGAGATAAAGCATCCTTTAGGTTCTTGGGTTCTCTGTTAGGAGAAGAGGTGGTGACCAAAAGTGTTAGAAAATTTGGTGGTTGTAACAGGCTTTTGATTTTGTCCTTGTCACCATGTGATGTGTGTTATCTGGAGAGGGTGGTGATATAGTTGGAGGACACCGCTAGCCACTGAGATCAACACATAAGTTAATACCCGCAGACTCACTAAGAGGCAGACATGCAGACGATGAGACTTGTGGACTATTTTATGAAATTGCAATTGAAAAGATAATATTTGGAGACTGTAGCATTTCAGTATGTGAGTTTGTTGTCGGGTACCTCGTCTAGGCAATCTCAATAGTGGTGGCATTTGGTTCACTAGATAAGAGAGGCTTTATTATGTTCTGATAATCTTAATCAACAATAGCGTCTTGAGTAGGAACAACTTGTATTTTATCAATTTGTATTTTTATGTCCTTCCTCGTCTCCTGAAGTGCTCTTCGGTTTAATTATGAAGTCTTTGTAAGTGCACAAAGTGTAACAGTTGTTGGCCACATCCTGTGTAAAATTACAAAGGAAGGGTAGACATGTTTCATCAAATATTATATGTCATGATATATAAACTCTTTTCGTGTGCGGATGATGGCATCTAAAGCCCTTATATAGAGAACTATATCCAATAAATACATAGGGAAAATTCTTGGGTTGAAATTCATTTTTGTTGTGGGCTGAAATTTATTTTTGTTGTATCCTTTCAGATGTGTAAAGCACCTACAACCAAAGTCTTCAAACCAGTGTAATCTGGTTTTTTTGTGTAACTTATGAATAGGAGACTGTATTTTCAAGACTGGCGTAGGGAGTTTGTTGATAAGATATGTTGTTGTCATAAACACTTCAACCCATAAGAGACACTAGCATTGAACAATAGGTTTAAACTTGTCTCAACTGAGTGTCTGTGCTTTCTTTCGGCAACTCCATTTTGCTCAAGTGTGTGTGGACATGAGACATGTCTTTGAATTCCACATTAAGTAAGAAGATCGATAAACTTCTGACTACTAAACTCTCCACCTCCATCACTTTAGAATACTTTTATTTTCCTATCAAATTGATTTTCTACCAATCGTTGAAAGTTAATAAAGGTGGAGAAAAAATCTGACTTTCTTTTCAATGGGTAAAACCAAGTGTATTTTGTGTGATCATCTACAAAAATCACATAGTATTTGATACCTTGAGGAGAAGTGACAGGTGAAGGACCCCATAAATTACAATGAATTTTGACAAGAGGTTCAACCTCAACTTTATTTGAATTCTCAAAAGGTTGCTTACAACTTTTTCCTATTTGACACGCAGTGCAAATAGAAAAGTTTTTATTCCAACTACTAATTCTAACTAATCTATTAGAATGTAAAAACTGCATAGTCCTAAAATTAGGGTGTCCCAATCATTGATGTCAGACTTCATCAGATGCTTTATTCGAACGTACAACAACTAGAGCTTGATGCACTTCTCCATCTACACAGTTGGGATCCAAAGCATACAGTTCTCCTATTCTACTCCCCTTTGCCAGTGCACTCCTTGTTTTCTTATCCTTAATAACAAACTCAGAGTTAGAAAATTTTAAAAGACATTCATTTTCACTTGCAGTTTACTTACAGCCCACCAATTTTTCTTTAATTTAGGTAAAACTAGAACATTCTTCAATTGCAAACATATACCTATTTTCTTATTCCCAATATAAGTAATTTTAAGTCGTTTTCCGTCACCTACCATAATAGAATTTGTGCCTTTGAATAAAGTAGGGTTTCTTAAAGTACTTGTTGTCTTAACATATGATGAGGTTCTCCAGAATCCATATACAAATTGTTGTTAGATGGCTCATTGATAGTTAAGGCTGAAAAACCTTGTGGTGTTTCTTGTTGGGATTAATAAAAATAGTCCCACCTATAGAAGCATGTGACAATTGTGTGATTGTTTTGTCCACAAAGTTGGCACACATTTGCTTGTGGTGGAGTTCACTTTTAATTATTTGTAGTGAAACTAGATTGTCTCCCAGTTGTGTAGTTATTGTGCTTAGGTCCTTGATGACCTCAGGGTCTATTTCTAATTCAGGTAATTCTTCTGTTTCTTCTAACATTGTTTTCATTTTTTCTATTTCTTGATTTAATTTTAATTCTTCAGTTCTTTTCTTGTTTTCTTTTTTTATTCTTAATTTTTCTTCATATAGTTGTTTAAGTCGTTCTAATTCTTTTTGTAGTTCTTGAATTCTAGTATCTTTTACTTCTTCTATTTGTTTAATTTCTTTTTTAGCTTGTTCTATAATTTTTTCAATTTCCTTTTTTCTATCTATTTCTTCATTTTCTTTATTTAATCGTACCATAGTTGTTAGACTATCTTCTAATTTTGCTGATTCTTTATCTGGCATTAGGTATAGTTGGTTTCCTATTTTTTTATATCTTCGTTCTAAGTTTGAATGTATTATTCTTATTTCTAGTCCGTCTTGACTTTTATATATTTTTTCTTCTACAGCATATTCTTCTTTATTCATTATAAATCGTGTTGATATTTATATTCTAAGTGTTGTAATTGTAGATCTAATAAGAATATCGTTTTTCTTTGTGCTTTTATAGATTTATGGCATACTCCTTCCCATATATTATATTCTAGCTTATTTTGTCTAAATCGAATTTCTTGTTTTATTTCATTAATTTTTTCTAATAATTGTTCTTTATAGGTTTTATTCATTTTAGTTTTCTGGTGAGAATGTCTTTTCATAATATTCTTGTTTCTTTATTATAAGATTTTTTATTTCTTTTATATTTTCTAAAATATATTCTAAGTATTTCATATCTTGGGTTCTCTGATATGTCATAATATTATTTATTAAAAGTTTATTTAGTAGGTCTAAATTTTCCATAGTTTGTAGCCAATATGTTAAATATTCGTAGTTTATCATTACTCTGAATATAAGTCATATAATTCATATATACTTTGAATAGTTAGTTCTTGCCAATTTTGTGTTATTAGTTCCATTATCTGGTTTATTTCTGACATTTCTTCAGTAATTAAAAGGTCATAGATTTTTCTTTTTATGTCAATATTAAGTGTTCTAAGGATATATAAAATAAGTATTTTATAGTTATAATCTTCATCTAGCAAGTATGTATTCATCATTTTCATGATTTCTAAACAGTTTATTCCTTCTAACCTCTTTGTTTATTATTATCAATTATCAAATTATATTAAAGTTATCCTGAACAAATTCTTTTGGTCACTACTAGGATTTTCAGCTTCAATCAGTTACCCTAACAACGCCTTCAACAAGTTCGTACTTCCCCTAAAACGGCTTCTCTCTTGCCTAACTGGGTTTCCGATTTCGGATGGCATAGTCTGGGCTTACCTATTCTCAGCCTACCTTCGTTCATAGCAAACTACTTCGAATTCATTTAATATAACAATACTATAACATGATAATAATCAAATAATAATCAAGAGATTATCAAGAATATGGAATTTTAGCTATTCATAATGAAATATGAACATACCTTTGTTTGTAGATTTTCTGAAGTTGATTCCTTCATAGCTTCCTGGTTGTTGTTAGACTTCTCCATAAATATTTTTTCTTATCTAGCTCTGATACCAATTTGGGGGGTTGCGGAATTTGAGAGAGAATTGAGAGAAGTGGGAGATGAGGGATGAGGGATCCCTTCTCCTTCATTCTATTTATATACAAAATTTACATACTATTCATGTACTATTCATGAATAGTGACTGACCCTTACTATTTACACAGTGTCTTAACCTTTACTATTTACACAGTAGCTGACTCTTACTATTCACATAATTGACACTTTACTATTTATGAATAGTATTTTTTGTCTTTTACTATTCATCCACAGTATCATGTCTGGTGACTCTACATAAAAACAAACAACTTTTACAAAAGAAAACAAAACTTTACAAAAAGTAAGATAAGATTCCTATCCTACTTTTGACTCTTTACATATATGTCTTCGTCTTATCTTTTGTTTTGTCGGCTGTCTGCATCAAGCTGCCGACTTTTTTGTATCTGTTTGTGATAGTTTATTCCAGCTGTACGGTTGGAACATTGTTATCTTCTCCGTGGCATTTGGAACATATGTGTTCTGAATATTTGCTGCTAATTGTTGTACAATATCTGGTTAATAATGCTGATGAAATAAAAAATTTCCTTATAGCTCTTGTCGTTGGTATATTTTCTGGTTTCAGGAGGCTTAGTATCCATTGGCGTATCTCCTCCATATCTCCTTCTCTAGTTTCTCGACAATTAGAGTATATCATAGTGTTATCTCGACTATAATAACTCCATATTGTATTGTTGTTTAGGTAATTATTTGCTAGCTCCGTTAATATTGTAGCTATTCCAATGACTCTTTTGTTAGCATAAAAATCAGGAATATCTACAATTGATATCTCGTCTTGTTTTTCTATTTTCTCTGGTATTAACATATCTCTGGTCAAACCTATCTTTATGACCTGTATAACCGGTTTTATCTCGTCATATAGTATTTCTGCAGTGGCGGTATAGAATTTTATGAAAAATAGCATTCCTTTAGTAATTCTTTTATAAGTTAGGAAGGCTTTATATAGTTCTGGTATTTTCGAGATTTCGTCTCCTGTAGCTGTGTACACCGTACTAAGTAGTCCATAGTTATAACAAGTTGTAACCAAATTTATATTTGTACCTGGTAGGGCAATTAATTTGTTGTACCCTTGTAGGTATTGGGTAATATAGTCGGTATTTGGCTCTTTTATATTTATGGCTCTGGGGTTTTTATTTAAGTAAGTTTGGATTTTATAAATATTTTCTGTATAGGTTCGGGTAATATGGTTATAGGTATTTTTCTGTTGGGCTAAGCTGTTTTTATATGTAGTAGTTTGTGGAGTAGGTACTGATTTTTGTATTTTGGGAGCTGTATATGGTTTATCAAAAAGCTTGTTCATATTTGTATTTATGTAACTTTTTTCTTCTATAGCTTTTTCTTTCTTTGTAGCTCCTGATGTACCTGCAGCTGTATTTAAACAAACATTATGGGTTTTATGGAGTTTCCCAACGTCTCCTTCTAGATCTGGAATTTTAACGTCTTCCGATCGACGTAGCTCCGCATGCTTAACGTCATGTTGCTGACTGCTAGCTTGCTCTTTTAGCTTTTGTATCTCACCATCCATAATGTCCACTTTCTTACAAAGTGTAGTTAGGAGGTTGAGTATTTGGTCAATTGTATTTGAGTTCTCAGTATCTTTTCCTTGAGAGGTGATCTACAATCACATTCTTGTCAGTTTTTATAATTTCAATTGTAAATGAAAAGTTTAATATATTTACTATCAGTCTTCTTTTTTCTTTTGTTGTAACTGAGTCTTGTACCTTTTTAGTTATCCACCATTTTCCCTGTGTATTATCTGTTCTAACAATAAATTTGTTATATACAATATATGGCTCAAAAGCTAATAAACATTTATATAAGGCAAATAGTTCTTTTCTATTTATTTTCCATTTTATTTGTGGGTCTGTATATGATCCGGAATAATATCTGCAGTGATGTTCTATTTTTTCATTTATATATTTATATTTTAGTATTCCTCCGTAGCTATGATCACTAGAGTCTGTTTCTACTATATAAGTAAATTGTCTATTTTCATCTGGAAAATATAATTTTAGTAAATCTTTACACATAATTTTTATTTTTCTAATATATTTTTTATCTAGTTCATCAAAAAAGTGGTATTCTATATCTTTCTTTAATTTTTTCTGTAATGGTTTTAAATTTTCTGCTAATTTTGGTATATATTCTCGTACTTGATTAACTAATCCTAAAAATGATTGTAATTTTTTCTTAGTGTCTAATAATTCTTTCGAATTAGATATTTTTTGTACAATATGTGTTTGCATTTTTATTCCATTTTTATCTATTTGTATTCCTAAAAATTCTATCTGGTTTTTCATTATTTCAGCTTTCTTTTTTGATAAGCTAATTCCTGATATTTCTATGATATGTATAAATTTTTCTAATAATTTTAGGTGTTCTTCTTTTGTTTTTGAATATAATAATATGTCGTCTATATATACTATACAATTTTCTAGTTGGTTGAAATATGTATCCATAAAATGTTGATATCTACCTGGTGCTAGTTCTATGCCTGACATTTTCCAGTATAGTACTAGTGATTTATCTATGTTTTTGTCTTCTATTGCTACTGAATAGTTTGCACTTATAATAAATTTAAATTTTTGATATATTAAATTTCCTCTAACTGCACTTATTATACTTTTTTCTATAGGTTGAATTATTCTGTCATCTGCTAAATATAATTCTATAGGTGTATCTATTCCTTCTCTAAAACATGATTTTATTAATATTTCTGTTGCTCCTAAATGTACATATTTTATTGGATTTTTTTATTTTAAATCTTGGATTTCTTTATTAATTATCTTTTTATTTATAATAGGTATTTTAGCTTTGCCTTTAATATATTTACAATCTATTACATGTTCTTTTTGGCTTACTACATAATATTCATCGTGTTGTAATTTAAATAAATTTTTTAATCTAGGTACTTCTAATATCTTATCTATGCTTAAGTCTAATTCTTTTCATTTTATTTGTTCAAACATATTATTGTCAAATATTATTTTTTGTTCTGTATATTCATTATCTTGATATTCTTCTTTACTTATTATTTTTATGTCGCTTTCAGTCATACTCTGAATATGATTCTATTTCTTCTTCTAATTCAATATCTGTTATTTCGTATATACTATCTTCATTTTCTAATTCATAATCTAAATAATCTATCTGTTTATATTTATCGTTTTCTAATATTATCTCTGTTATTTGTTTTTTCTTTAAATCTTTTGGTAATTTACAATCTCTAGCTAAATGTCCTAGTTTTCCACAATTATAGCATTTACATTCTGTTATATTTTTCTTAACTCTATGTGGTCTTTTTTGTTTATAATTTTTTATATAGTATCTTTTTCTTGGGATTTTGTTTTTATATTTTGTTTTGAAGTGTTTATACTTCTTTATTCTTTTCTTTTTATATGGATTTTTACATCCAAATTGAGGTGCTAACTTGCTTGTACAATATGCTAAGTTTTTTACTAATATGTTTTCCAATTTTAAATCTTCTTTATGTTTTTCACATAGTTTCATAAACCATTGTTGTAAGAATTTTATTCTAGCTCCTAGTGTATCTACTGTATTAGATTCTTTCCAATCTTTTATTATTTTTGAACTAAATGGTTCTGGTAATTTTGTGTAATATAATTTTCTTATTTCTCGACTTTCATCATTTGTATATATTCCTTTATAGTAATATTCTCTAAATGCACATGTATATTCATTTATGTAACTCATTTTACATATTGCTAATTTATTCATTAAATTTCTGTTTATTATTTTATCTTTTTGTTGTTCTTCTATTTCTGTTGTCATGCTACCAAATTCATTTCTAATTGATATTTCATATTTATTTAATATATCTATTGCTGATGTTGTTGTTTCATTATTAGATTTTGTATTATTTTTTAGAGTTGTTAAACTTGCTGGTGTTAAATTTTGTAACCATATTTTTACTGTTCCTATAAGCGTTCTTTCTATATATCTTGGGGCATCTGTTATTGATATTTTGTTATCTATTAATTGTTTTGATATATAGCCTATCCATAATTGAATTGTTTTATTTGTATCTGCTACACAGTCTAAGTCTAAGAAATTATGGCTCAGGATGAACGCTGGCGGCATGCTTAACACATGCAAGTCGGACGGGAAACGGTGTTTCCAGTGGCGGACTGCAACATCAGCAATAGATATATTAAATAAATATGAAATATCAATTAGAAATGAATTTGGTAGTATGACAACAGAAATAGAAGAACAACAAAAAGATAAAATAATAAACAGAAATTTAATGAATAAATTAGCAATATGTAAAATGAGTTACATAGATGAATATACATGTGCATTTAGAGAATATTACTATAAAGGAATATATACAAATGATGAAAGTCGAGAAATAAGAAAATTATATTACACAAAATTACCAGAACCATTTAGTTCAAAAATAATAAAAGATTGGGAAGAATCTAATACAATAGATACACTAGGAGCTAGAATAAAATTCTTACAACAATGGATTATGAAACTATGTGAAAAACATAAAGAAGATTTAAAATTGGAAAAAATATTAGTAAAAAACTTAGCATATTGTACAAGCAAGTTAGCACCTCAATTTGGATGTAAAAATCCATATAAAAAGAAAAGAATAAAGAAATATAAACACTTCAAAACAAAATATAAAAATAAAATACAAACAATAAATGACAAATTAAACTCATTATATAATGAAAACCCATTACAAGGATGGGATAAACATAAAACAAAAGTAAAAATTGAACTAATAAATGAAAATAGTATAATAACACAAAAACCATTAAGATATAATTTTGAAGACCAATCAGAATTCAAAATGCATGTAAATGAATTATTAGAAAATAAGTATATACAAGAAAGCAATAGTAAACATAACAGTCCAGCATTTATAGTAAATAAACATAGTGAACAGAAGAGAGGTAAAAGCAGAATGGTTATTGATTATAGAAATCTAAACGCAAAAACTAAAACATATAATTATCCCATACCAAATAAAATATTAAAAGTAAGACAAATACAAGGATATAACTACTTTAGCAAATTTGATTGTAAATCAAGATTTTACCACTTAAAACTAGAAGAAGAATCTAAACATTTAACAGCATTTACTGTACCACAAGGATTTTACGAATGGAATGTTTTACCATTTGGATATAAAAACGCATCAGGTAGATATCAACATTTTATGGATACATATTTTAACCAACAAGAAAATTGTATAGTATATATAGACGATATATTATTATATTCAAAAACAAAAGAAGAACATCTAAAATTATTAGAAAAATTTATACATATCATAGAAATATCAGGAATTAGCTTATCAAAAAAGAAAGCTGAAATAATGAAAAACCAGATAGAATTTTTAGGAATACAAATAGATAAAAATGAAATAAAAATGCAAACACATATTGTACAAAAAATATCTAATTCGGAAGAATTATTAGACACTAAGAAAAAATTACAATCATTTGTAGGATTAGTTAATCAAGTACGAGAATATATACCAAAATTAGCAGAAAATTTAAAATCATTACAGAAAAAATTAAAGAAAGATATAGAATACCACTTTTTTGATGAACAAGATAAAAAATATATTAGAAAAATAAAAATTATGTATAAAGATTTACCAAAATTATATTTTCCAGATGAAAATAGACAATTTACTTATATAGTAGAAACAGACTCTAGTGATCATAGCTACGGAGGAGTACTAAAATATAAATATATAAATGAAAAAATAGAACGTCACTGCAGATATTATTCCGGATCATATACAGACCCACAAATAAAATGGGAAATAAATAGAAAAGAATTATTTGCCTTATATAAATGTTTATTAACTTTTGAGCCATATATTGTATATAACAAATTTATTGTTAGAACAGATAATACACAGGTAAAATGGTGGATAACTAAAAAGGTACAAGACTCAGTTACAACAAATGAAATAAGAAGACTGATAGTAAATATATTAAACTTTTCATTTTCAATTGAAATTATAAAAACTGACAACAATGTGATTGCAGATCACCTCTCAAGGAAGAGATATTGAACAAACAAATACAATGGAACAAATACTCAACCTCCTAACTACACTTTGTAAAAAAGTGGACAGTATGGATGGTGAGATACAAAAGCTAAAAGAGCAAGCTAGCAGTCAGCAGCATGACGTTAAACATGCGGAGCTACGTCGATCGGAAGACGTTAAAATTCCAGATCTAGAAGGAGACGTTTGGAAACTCCATAAAACCCATAATGTTTGTTTAAATACAGCTGCAGGTACATCAGGAGCTACAAAGAAAGAAAAAGCTATAGAAGAAAAAAGTTACATAAATACAAATATGAACAAGCTTTTTGATAAACCATATACAACTCCCAAAATACAAAAATCAGTACCTACTCCACAAACTACTACATATAAAAACAGCTTAGCCCAACAGAAAAATACCTATAACCATATTACCCGAACCTATACAGAAAATATTTATAAAGTCCAAACTTACTTAAATAAAAACACCAGAGCCATAAATATAAAAGAGCCAAATACCGACTATATTACCTAATACCTACAAGGGTACAACAAATTAATTGCCCTACCAGGTACAAATATAAATTTGGTTACAACTTGTTATAACTATGGACTACTTAGTACGGTGTACACAGCTACAGGAGACGAAATCTCGAAAATACCAGAACTATATAAAGCCTTCCTAACTTATAAAAGAATTACTAAAGGAACGCTATTTTTCATAAAATTCTATACCGCCACTGCAAAAATACTATATGACAAGATAAAACCGGTTATACAGGTCATAAAGATAGGTTTGACCAGAGATATGTTAATACCAGAGAAAAAATAGAAAAACAAGACGAGATATCAATTGTAGATATTCCTGATTTTTATGCTAACAAAAGAGTCATTGGATTAGCTACAATATTAACGGAGCTAGCAAATAATTACCTAAACAACAATACAATATGGAGTTATTATAGTCGAGATAACACTATGATATACTCTAATTGTCGAGAAACTAGAGAAGGAGATATGGAGGAGATACGCCAATGGATACTAAGCCTCTTGAAACCAGAAAATATACCAACGACAAGAGCTATAAGGAAAAATTTTATTTCATCAGCATTATTAACCAGATATTGTACAACAATTAGCAACAAATATTCAGAACACATATGTTCCAAATGCCACGAAGAAGATAACAATGTTCCAACCGTACAGTTGGAATAAACTATCACAAACAGATACAAAAAAGCCGGCAGCTTGATGCAGACAGCCGACAAAACAAAAGATAAGACGGAGACATATATGTAAAGAGTCAAAAGTAGGATAGAAATCTTATCTTACTTTTTGTAAAGTTTTGTTTTCTTTTGTAAAAGTTGTTTGTTTTTATGTAGAGTCACCAGACATGATACTGTGGATGAATAGTAAAAGACAAAAAATACTATTCATAAATAGTAAAGTGTCAATTATGTGAATAGTAAGAGTCAGTTACTGTGTAAATAGTAAAGGTCAAGACACTATGTAAATAGTAAGAATCAGTCACTATTCATGAATAGTACATGAATAGTATGTAAATTTTGTATATAAATAGAATGAAGGAGAAGGGATCCCTCATCCCTCATCTCCCACTTCTCTCAATTCTCTCTCAAATTCCGCAACCCCCCAAATTGGTATCAGAGCTAGATAAGAAAAAATATTTATGGAGAAATATAACAACAACCAGGAAGCTATGAAGGAATCAACTTCAGACAATCTACAAACAGAGGTATGTTCATATTTCAATATGAATAGCTAAACTTTGATATTCCTGATAATCTCTTGATTATTATTTGATTATTATCATGTTATAGTATTGTTATATTGAATGAATTCGAAGTAGTTTGCTATGAACGAAGGTAGGCTGATAATAGGTAAGCCCAGACTGTGCCATCCGAAATCGGAAACCCAGTTAGGCAAAAGAGAAGCCGTTTTAGGGGAAGTACGAACTTGTTGAAGGCGCTATTAGGGTAACTGATTGAAGCTGAAAATCATAGTAGTGACCAAAAGAATTTGTTCAGGATAACTTTAATATAATTTGATAATTGATAATAATAAACAAAGAGGTTAGAAGGAATAAACTGTTTAGAAATCATGAAAATGATGAATACATACTTGCTAGATGAAGATTATAACTATAAAATACTTATTTTATATATCCTTAGAACACTTAATATTGACATAAAAAGAAAAATCTATGACCTTTTAATTACTGAAGAAATGTCAGAAATAAACCAGATAATGGAACTAATAACACAAAATTGGCATGAACTAACTATTCAAAGTATATATGAATTATATGACTTATATTCAGAGTAATGATAAACTACGAATATTTAACATATTGGCTACAAACTATGAAAAATTTAGATCTACTAAATAAACTTTTAATAAATAATATTATGACATATCGGAGAACCCAAGATATGAAATACTTAGAATATATTTTAGAAAATATAAAAGAAATAAAAAATCTTATAATAAAGAAACAAGAATATTATGAAAAGACATTCTCACCAGAAAACTAAAATGAATAAAACCTATAAAGAACAATTATTAGAAAAAATTAATGAAATAAAACAAGAAATACGATTTAGACAAAACAGACTAGAATATAATATATGGGCAGGAGTATGCCAAAAATCTATAAAAGCACAAAGAAAAACAATGTTCTTATTAGATCTACAATTACAACACTTAGAATATAAATATCAACACGATTTATAATGAATAAAGAAGAATATGTTGTAGAAGAAAAAATATATAAAAGTCAAGACGGACTAGAAATAAGAATAATACATTCAAACTTAGAACGAAGATATTAAAAAAAAGGAAACCAACTATACCTAATGCCAGATAAAGAATCAGCAAAATTAGAAGATAGTCTAACAACTATGGTACGATTAAATAAAGAAAATGAAGAAATAGATAGAAAAAAGGAAATTGAAAAAATTAGAGAACAAGCTAAAAAAGAAATTAAACAAATAGAAGAAGTAAAAGATACTAGAATTCAAGAATTACAAAAAGAATTAGAACGACTTAAACAACTATATGAAGAAAAATTAAGAATAAAAGAAGAAAACAAGAAAAGAACTGAAGAATTAAAATTAAATCAAGAAATAGAAAAAATGAAAACAATGTTAGAAGAAACAGAAGAATTACCTGAATTAGAAATAGACGAGCTAAGAATAGATGAAATAAATGAAGAAGAAAATGATAATATTTCAGAACATAATTCTGAAACATATTCAGAAACATATACTGAACTTATCGAAAAAGATAAAAATATAGAAATAAATGTAGGAAATTTAGATGAAAAACCCAGTACTTCAAATCCCAAAACAAGAATAGATACAACCCCAACATATTATACTTATGAAAGAGAAGACCGAGATAAAGTTTTATGGGATAAACGATTAAATAAAAACTGGACACCTAGACAAACTACAGATCAACATAATTTCTTAGACTTAGACTGTGTAGCAAATACAAATAAAACAATTCAATTATGGATAGGCTATATATCAAAATAATTAATAGACAACAAAATAACAATAATAGATGCCCCAGGGTATATAGAAAGAACGCTTATAGGAACAGTAAAAATATGGTTACAAAATTTAACACCAGCAAGTTTAAGCTAAGAATAGATGAAATAAATGAAGAAGAAAATGATAATATTTCAGAACATAATTCTGAAACATATTCAGAAACATATACTGAACTTATAGAAAAAGATAAAAATATAGAAATAAATGTAGGAAATTTAGATGAAAAACCTAGTACTTCAAATCCTAAAACACGAATAGACATAACCCCAACATATTATACTTACGAAATATGAACATACCTCTGTTTATAGATTGTCTGAAGTTGATTCCTTCATAGCTTCCTGGTTGTTGTTAGATTTCTCCATAAATATTTTTTCTTATCTAGCTCTGATACCAATATAGGGGGTTTGCGGAAGTTGAGAGAGAATTGAGAGAAGTGGGAGATGAGGGATCCCTTCTCCTTCATTATAATAATATTTTATCCCATATTTGTATCTTTATAGTTTTAGCTTTATGTGTTATCATACTTCCTTTATTATTAAATCATGTTACTATTAACGGTGTTTTTAATTTTTCCCATTTACTATCTGATAGACAATTATGTTTACACATATTTGCTTCTGCTCTTGTGTCTATCATAGGTGTGTAATATCTATTATAGTATTCTTCTATAATTATTTTTGCTAAAATGTATATTTTTGTCATTATATTAAGATGTTAAAATGTTATTTTATCATATAATTGTTCTTTTAATAATTACTTTTTTGTTTTCATAATGTATCGTTAGTTGTTTATCATCTATATTGTATGGTTTAACTGTTTCTAACCATTTTATTCCTAAAGTAATATTATTGTTTCCTTGGTGTATTTTAAATTTAATTTTTATTGGTATTCCTCCAATAATTAGTTCTTGTTCAGTAGTTTATTCTATATTTACTAATGCTCTAGGTAATTCTGTGTTTATATTTTCTCCTGTAATTATTTCATGTTCTTTGACTAGTTCTCTTATAATCTGGTTTTCTAATTGTCCTATATTTATATTTATTAGATATTTTCTCTGGTCTAATATTCCTGTGATATAATATTGATATGGTTGTATTTCATCGTTCTTTTGTTCTAATAACTTAGGTATTAGGTCGCAATCTAATCTTCTAGATGTACTATTTCTTGATGATGATGGTGTATCGTAGCTTAATCTTTTAGATGTACTTAATCTTTCTTTTACTATCTCTAAATCTTCTTCAATATCTATTTCTTTATAACTGTAATCATTATTATCGATTACTGTAATTATTTTATCAAATGGATTTTCTATTTTGATTTTTTGAATCTTATTTTTTGCTATTATTTTATGCTTTGTAGTTAGTATGTATAAATTTTTACATCTTGCTGTAAATATTTTACTTCCTGGTGCTAGTTCTATGCCTGACATTTTCCAGTATAGTACTAGTGATTTATCTATGTTTTTGTCTTCTATTGCTACTGAATAGTTTGCACTTATAATAAATTTAAATTTTTGATATATTAAATTTCCTCTAACTGCACTTATTATACTTTTTTCTATAGGTTGAATTATTCTGTCATCTGCTAAATATAATTCTATAGGTGTATCTATTCCTTCTCTAAAACATGCTTTTATTAATATTTCTGTTGCTCCTAAATGTACATATTTTATTGGATTTTTTTTATTTTAAATCTTGGATTTCTTTTTTAATTATTTTTTTTATTTATAATAGGTATTTTAGCTTTTCCTTTAATATATTTACAATCTATTACATGTTCTTTTTGGCATACTACATAATATTCATCGTGTTGTAATTTAAATAAATTTTTTAATCTAGGTACTTCTAGTATCTTATCTATGCTTAAGTCTAATTCTTTTCCTTTTATTTGTTCAAACATATTATTGTCAAATATTATTTTTTGTTCTATATATTCATTATCTTGATATTCTTCTTTACTTATTATTTTTATGTCGCTTTCAGTCATAATCTGAATATGATTCTATTTCTTCTTCTAATTCAATATCTGTTATTTCGTATATACTATCTTCATTTTCTAATTCATAATCTAAATAATCTATCTGTTTATATTTATCGTTTTCTAATATTATCTCTGTTATTTGTTTTTTTTAAATCTTTTGGTAATTTACAGTCTCTAGCTAAATGTCCTAGTTTTCCACAATTATAGCATTTACATTCTGTTATATTTTTCTTAACTCTATGTGGTCTTTTTTGTTTATAATTTTTTATATAGTATCTTTTTCTTGGGATTTTGCTTTTATATTTTGTTTTGAAGTGTTTATACTTCTTTATTCTTTTCTTTTTATATGGATTTTTACATCCAAATTGAGGTGCTAACTTGCTTGTACAATATGCTAAGTTTTTTACTAATATTTTTTCCAATTTTAAATCTTCTTTATGTTTTTCACATAGTTTCATAATCCATTGTTGTAAGAATTTTATTCTAGCTCCTAGTGTATCTACTGTATTAGATTCTTCCCAATCTTTTATTATTTTTGAACTAAATGGTTCTGGTAATTTTGTGTAATATAATTTTCTTATTTCTCGACTTTCATCATTTGTATATATTCCTTTATAGTAATATTCTCTAAATGCACATGTATATTCATCTATGTAACTCATTTTACATATTGCTAATTTATTCATTAAATTTCTGTTTATTATTTTATCTTTTTGTTGTTCTTCTATTTCTGTTGTCATGCTACCAAATTCATTTCTAATTGATATTTCATATTTATTTAATATATCTATTGCTGATGTTGCTGTTTCATTATTAGATTTTGTATTATTTCTTAGAGTTGTTAAACTTGCTGGTGTTAAATTTTGTAACCATATTTTTACTGTTCCTAAAAGCGTTCTTTCTATATACCCTGGGGCATCTATTATTGATATTTTGTTGTCTATTAATTGTTTATATATATAGCCTATCCATAATTGAATTGTTTTATTTGTATCTGCTACACAGTCTAAATCTAAGAAATTATTTTGATCTGTAGTTTGTCTAGGTGTCCAATTTTTATTTAATCTTTTATCCCATAAAACATTATCTCTTCTTTCTTGTTCGTAAGTATAATATGCTGGGGTTATGTCTATTCGTGTTTTAGGATTTGAAGTACTAGGTTTTTCATCTAAATTTCTTACATTTATTTCTATATTTTTATCTTTTTCTATAAGTTCAGTATATGTTTCTGAATATGTTTCAGAATTATGTTCTGAAATATTATCATTTTCTTCTTCATTTATTTCATCTATTCTTAGCTAGTCTATTTCTAATTCAGGTAATTCTTCTGTTTCTTCTAACATTGTTTTCATTTTTTCTATTTCTTGATTTAATTTTAATTCTTCAGTCCTTTTCTTGTTTTCTCCTTTTATTCTTAATTTTTCTTCATATAGTTGTTTAAGTCGTTCTAATTCTTTTTGTAGTTCATGAATTCTAGTATCTTTTACTTCTTCTATTTGTTTAATTTCTTTTTTAGCTTGTTCTCTAATTTTTTCAATTTCCTTTCTTCTATCTATCTCTTCATTTTCTTTATTTAATTGTACCATTGTTGTTAGACTATCTTCTAATTTTGCTGATTCTTTATCTAGCATTAGGTATAGTTGGTTTCCTATTTTTTTATATCTTCTTTCTAAGTTTGAATGTATTATTTTTATTTCTAGTCCATCTTGACTTTTTTATATTTTTTCTTCTACAGCATATTCTTCATTATTCATTATAAATCGTGTTGGTATTTATATTCTAAGTGTTGTAATTGTAGATCTAATAAAAATATAGTTTTTCTTTGTGCTTTTATAGCTTTTTGGCATACTCCTGCCCATATATTATATTCTAGTCTATTTTGTCTAAATTCTATTTCCTATTTTATTTCATTAATTTTTTCTAATAATTGTTCTCTATAAGTTTTATTCATTTTAGTTTTCTGGTGAGAATGTCTTTTCATAATATTCTTGTTTCTTTATTATAAGATTTTTTATTTCTTTTATATTTTCTAAAATATATTCTAAGTATTTCATCTCTTGGGTTCTCCGATATGTCATAATATTATTTATTAAAAATTTATTTAGTAGATCTAAATTTTCCATAGTTTGTAGCCAATATTTTAAATATTCGTAGTTTATCATTGATCTGGATATGTGTCATATAATTCATATATACTTTGAATATTTAGTTCATGCCAATTTTGTGTTATTAGTTCCATTATTTGGTTTATTTCTGACATTTGTTCAGTAATTAAAATGTCATAAATTTTTCTTTTTATGTCAATATTAAGTGTTCTAAGGATATATAAAATAAGTATTTTATAGTTATAATCTTCATCTAATAGGTACGTATTCATCATTTTCATGATTTCTAAACAGTTTATTCCTTCTAACATCTTTGTTTATTATTATCAATTATCAAATTATATTAAAGTTATCCTGAACAAATTCTTTTGGTCACTACTATGATTTTCAGCTTCAATCAGTTACTCTAACAGCGCCTTCAACAAGTTCGTACTTCCCCTAAAACGGCTTCTCTCACGCCTAACTGGGTTTCCGATTTCGGATGGCATAGTCTGGGCTTACCTATTCTCAGCCTACCTTCGTTCATAGCAAACTACTTCGAATTCATTCAATATAACAATACTATAACATGATAATAATCAAATAATAATCAAGAGATTATCAGGAATATCAAAGTTTAGCTATTCATATTGAAATATGAACATACCTCTGTTTGTAGATTTTCTGAAGTTGATATCTTCATAGCTTCCTGGTTGTTGTTAGATTTCTCCATAAATATTTTTTTCTTATCTAGCTCTGATACCAATTTGGGGGGTTGCGGAATTTGAGAGAGAATTGAGAGAAGTGGGAGATGAGGGATGAGGGATCCCTTCTCCTTCATTCTATTTATATACAAAATTTACATACTATTCATGTACTATTCATGAATAGTGACTGACCCTTACTATTTACACAGTGTCTTGACCTTTACTATTTACACAATAACTGACTCTTACTATTCACATAATTGACACTTTACTATTTATGAATAGTATTTTTTGTCTTTTACTATTCATCCACAGTATCATGTCTGGTGACTCTACATAAAAACAAACAACTTTTACAAAAGAAAACAAAACTTTACAAAAAGTAAGATAAGATTTCTATCCTACTTTTGACTCTTTACATATATGTCTCCATCTTATCTTTTGTTTTGTCGGTTGTCTGCATCAAGCTGCCGGCTTTTTTGTATATGTTTGTGATAGTTTATTCCAGCTGTACGGTTGGAACATTGTTATCTTCTCCGTGGCATTTGGAACATATGTGTTCTGAATATTTGCTGCTAATTGTTGTACAATATCTGATTAATAATGCTGATGAAATAAAATTTTTCCTTCTAGCTCTTGTCGTTGGTATATTTTCTGGTTTCAGGAGGTTTAGTATCCATTGGCGTATCTCCTCCATATCTCCTTCTCTAGTTTCTCGACAATTAGAGTATATCATAGTGTTATCTCGACTATAATAACTCCATATTGTATTGTTGTTTAGGTAATTATTTGCTAGCTCCGTTAATATTGTAGCTATTCCAATGACTCTTTTGTTAGCATAAAAGTCAGGAATATCTACAATTGATATCTCGTCTTGTTTTTCTATTTTCTCTGGTATTAACAAAGCTCTGGTCAAACCTATCTTTATGACCTGTATAACCGATTTTATCTTGTCATATAGTATTTCTGCAGTGGCGGTATAGAATTTTATGAAAAATAGCATTCCTTTAGTAATTCTTTTATAAGTTAGGAAGGCTTTATATAGTTCTGGTATTTTCGAGATTTCGTCTCCTGTAGCTGTGTACACCGTACTAAGTAGTCCATAGTTATAACAAGTTGTAACCAAATTTATATTTGTACCTGGTAGGTCAATGAATTTGTTGTAGCCTTGTAGGTGTTGAGTAATGTAATCGGTATTTGGTTCTTTTATATTTATGGCTCTGAGGTTTTTGTTTAAGTAAGTTTGGATTTTGTAAATGTTTTCTGTATAGGTACGGGTAATATGGTTATATGTATTTTTTTGTTGGGCTAAGCTGTTTTTATATGTAGTAGTTTGTGGAGTAGGTACTGATTTTTGTATTTTGGGAGCTGTATATGGTTTATCGAAAAGTTTGTTCATATTAGTATTTACATAACTTTTTTCTTCTGTAGCTTTTTCTTTCTTTGTAGCTCCTGATGTACCTGTAGCTGTATTTAAACAAACATTATGGGTTTTATGGAGTTTCCCAACGTCTCCTTCTAGATCTGGAATTTTAACGTCTTCCGATCGACGTAGCTCCGCATGTTTAACGTCATGCTGCTGACTGCTAGCTTGCTCTTTTAGCTTTTGTATCTCACCATCCATACTGTCCACTTTTTTACAAAGTGTAGTTAGGAGGTTGAGTATTTGATCCATGGTATTTGTTTGTTCAATATCTCTTCCTTGAGAGGTGATCTGCAATCACATTGTTGTCAGTTTTTATAATTTCAATTGAAAATGAAAAGTTTAATATATTTACTACCAGTCTTCTTATTTCATTTGTTGTAACTGAGCCTTGTACCTTTTTAGTTATCCACCATTTTACCTGTGTATTATCTGTTCTAACAATAAATTTGTTATATACAATATATGGCTCAAAAGCTAATAAACATTTATATAAGGCAAATAATTCTTTTCTATTTATTTTCCATTTTATTTGTGGGTCTGTATATGATCCGGAATAATATCTACAGTGGTGTTCTATTTTTTCATTTGTATATTTGTATTTTAGTACTCCTCCGTAACTATGATTACTGGAGTCTGTTTCCACTATATAAGTAAATTGTTTATTTTCATCTGGAAAATATAATTTCGATAAATCTTTACACATGATTTTTATTTTTCTGATATATTTTTTATCTTGTTCATCAAAGTGATATTCTATATCTTTCTTTAATTTTTTCTGTAATGGTTTTAAATTTTCTGCTAATTTTGGTATGCATTCTCTTACTTGATTAACTAATCCTAAAAATGATTGTAATTTTTTCTTAGTATCTAGTAATTCTTCAGAATTAGATATTTTTTGTACAATATGTGTTTGCATTTTTATTCCATTTTTATCTATTTGTATTCCTAAAAATTCTATTTGATTTTTCATTATTTCAGCTTTCTTTTTTGATAAGCTAATTCCTGATATTTCTATGATATGTATAAATTTTTCTAATAATTTTAGGTGTTCTTCTTTTGTTTTTGAATATAATAATATGTCGTCTATATATACTATACAATTTTCTAGTTGGTTGAAATATGTATCCATAAAATGTTGATATCTACCTGGTGCGTTTTTATATCCAAATGGTAAAACATTCCATTCGTAAAATCCCTGTGGGACAGTAAATGCTGTTAAATGTTTAGATTCTTCTTCTAGTTTTAGGTGGTAAAATCATGATTTACAATCAAATTTGCTAAAGTAGTTATATCCTTGTATTTGTCTTACTTTTAATATTTTATTTGGTATGGGGTAATTATATGTTTTAGTTTTTGCGTTTAGATTTCTATAATCAATGACTGTTATGTTTACTATTGCTTTCTTGTATATACTTATTTTCTAATAATTCATTTATATGCATTTTTGTTAGATTTCTCCATAAATATTTTTTCTTATCTAGCTCATAATTTGAGTTGTCCAAACTAGGTAGTTTGAAAGTTTTAATTTTATAGGACATATGGTTATGAGTTGATGTAGGGAGGCGGGTGAGAGACAAAGGCCGAAAGATAATGAACTTGCCATTTGTGCGTGATACGGGGTGCTGGATACATATTAATTTTGGATTAAAAACTAACGCTCTGATACCATAAAGAATTTTAGAAAACGTGGGCTCAAGAAAGAAGGTTGAACATTGTATTATTATTCTTGCATATACACAACTGGATAGTCATATCTATAGACGAGAAAGCTCTTTGTATTATACTAAACATAGGACTCCTATAGCTATTATACAAGACTCCTGTATGGACTCCTACTCCTTGTCGAACTCACTTTCACTACCTCTTCGTATAACACATATATACTAAAATAAATTATTAGTATAATAGGAACTTTTGAAAATATAAATGTGTAACAAGAAAAAACATATATAACTTGTTCCTGCTCACAAGTGTTTCAACTACAACTCTTTTGAGAAGTACTACCATTTTAGAGCATATTCATGTTGATAACGTGTTATGAATTAAAACTCGAAATGATATAACTATAAAGAGAAGAAGACAACAAATGTAAATGAAGGAGAAAACTTTTTCTTCTATTCAAGTGTCTCTTCCAAATGGTAAATGATATCTCTATTTTTAGTGTTGAGATATCACTCCCGAAGGTCACCAAACTAGTAGATACATAGTTATCCAAAAAAGTTCTTATCACCTTGGAAGTATACATACATGAATTCAATTAATTCTTGAATAAATCAAATGGACAATCCACAATTCAATAGATTTATAACATTATGGTTTTTATTTGAGGAAGGTATTAATAGCCAAGAATGAAGAAAAAAAAAGTATTATACTATTTGAGAAATATCATTATACCAATAATAAAAAATACTATGATTTAAAGGAAAAAAAAGACTAAAAAAAATAACGCCCAAGGCTTACGTTTTTACGCTTGGAGCTTACTACCCAAATTCTAGGACATACGTCTTATGGATCGACGTCTTCAATTTGTGCCCTGGAGCTTTTTGGTACGTCTCGCCCAGAGACTCGCCCCAAAAAATGTTTTTGAAAACACTGCTTTGCATGAACATGTACCAAACAATAGAGAAAGTGATAATTGACTAATTTATGGAAAAATCATTCAATATTGAGAATCCAATTATATCAAAGAAAAAATATTATAATTATTCTTCTTCTGCACAATTAAATATTTGTGTACTTTGCTCATGTTGAGTAGCTCATGAATACCATTGTTTTTATATCAATACACTAGTGAATAAAATCGTTCTATCTTGTGGGGATTTATTCTTTTAAACCTCGGGTACTAGAGGAGAATAATTTTCTTAAGGAGACACTGTGCATTCAGTGAACTCGATTTTTTCCTTTCTGTTTCATTCTATTGTTACAAATCTTGGTATTTTTTTTCCAGTCACTAATTTATGCTTATGTTATTAATTATTGTTAACATTGTTATTTATGTTTCTGCAAAGTTATTGTTATAAGTATTTGTTAATACAGATTAAATAGCACACGTTAATTGAGTATTCACACAAGTTTTCTCTATTAAAATTGTTGAAGGTATAATAAACAAATTTCCTTAAAGATCTATACTGTCATTTCTTGAAGACAAAATTCAAATTTGGCATGCCATTGTAAGGACATAAAGACCTTAAAAACTTTATCGCACCTTGATGTGCGAAGTGACAAGGAAAAAAAGAAAAGAATTAATAAACTTTTGACATGAGTTAAAGGATAAATATAAAATCAAATTAAATATGATTGATTGAAAGATAAATGATAAGATGTTACAATTATCATTTTCTTTTACATTATTAATGTTCATTACTACGTAATCTTGTATGTAAGATAGTATTGTGTTTATATTTTAATGATCGATAGGTTTTAAGTATTATTTTATAATTTTCGTGATATTAATTCTTGCGCGAGGCGCGGGTAGTTTTACTAGTTGAAAATATATAGAAAATAAAATTAATGAAAGAGTAATAATTTTACAATCTTTCAAGTTCTTAATGTATGTGACAATAATATTCGAATATTAGAAATGCTCATTCATAATAGTAACGATGTCATGAGTTAACGCGTGAAATGAATCAAGTTATCTAGTAGAAATAATAGTAAGACATCATTTGTTTGCACTTAATGAAGGTCTGAATCTGAATGGTTCAGATTTCAGTCCATTAAGTGCATTTGTTTTTATTAAGATCTAATCACTTAATATATCTGATTCGCTCAGACCCTCAACATAGTCTGAATATCATTTAAGAGGTTTATCTAAAAGATTCACAATATAACTAAGAAGACATTTTAAATATCACACATGGGTTACTGGGCATGCAAGTTTGATATAGCCTGTTTGATACATTCATATCCGATAATCAACAAATTCAGACCCTCTTCTTTCTTTTCACTTTTTATATTAAATTCTTCATTAAAATTTCTGTTCTTCTCAAACTTTTTCTTCCCCATACAAATCCAAATTATCTATTGTTAAGAATTTCTTAACTTGTCCCTTCAAGTTATCTTTATCCAACTTTTATCTTTTCATAAAAGTCAAACCACCCATTTTCTATAATTGAACCAGTGAAATCAATAAATTACCATTCATCCTCTAAACACAGGGAAAGCATGATACAATCTCTACTATTGACCATGTTTCTTTTCAATCATCACTTCTCCATTGGCCAAAGAAAATATACTTAAAATCTATGACAAAAAAAAAATCACATCAAATAAAAATTAATCAAAGATCAACACATGAAAAATAACCATGAATGAGATCTGAAAAACTACCCACCATCATTTTGACAGTGTTGTTCTTTTATCGAATTACAACGGTAAAAATGATGGATCTATTAATGAGTGTAGGCAATTGAATGCTTTTTTGGAATTGAGAAAACAAACAAATTTAAAATTGAATCAATTTTTTCTTTTTATCTTTGAAATTTGAGTTTATATAGTGATAAAATATAATTTAGTGAAATCTGAAATTTGAGTTTATACCGTATAATTTAGTGAAATCTAAATCTTCATGGTGGATTCTGAAGACATAATACATAAACATGACCCTTAACTTGACATCAGCAAACAAGTATGCCCTCCAATTTTGAGTGTGCACAAGTACACACTTAAACTTGTATAACATTAAACAAATAGACACATGTGTCCTACATGACATACTACACGTCGTATGCCACGTTGGACACAAAATTATCTCGTAGGGTGGCATGTATGACGAATATGTTTATTTGTTCAATTCTATACAAGTTTAAGTGTCTATTTCTGCACATCCAAAATTAAATGTTATAATTGTTAGATGACACAAAGTTAAATGTCATGTTTATGTATTATGCCTTCTCGAGGGTTAGGATAATGACAAAATTTTAACATCATCAATGTTGAAGACATTTCTAATCTCCTTTTTACTATGTTCATTAATAATTTAGAAATAAAATAAAATATTATTTAATCATATATTTTAAAAATAAATAATCTTAATTACTCAATCTTCACATCTAGAAACTAACATCTTAATGAATTATTGAGGCATAAGAAAGAATCCCAAATACAAAAGAAAATGGCGGCAAATGCGTTGAAATTCATAGTTACTCCCTAAGCTAACCTAGGGTTTGTCCTTTCTCACCATCTCCACCACTGCAACAATGTTCGGAGCTCAGCCCTCCTCCGCCTTCGGCACATTCGGCACACCTTCGTCAACCCCAGCATTCGGCACACCTTCGTCAACCCCAGCATTCGGCACACCTTCGTCAACCCCAGCATTCGGCACGCCGTCAACTTCATCATTTGGCACTGGTTTTGGATCGACACTGTTTTCAACACCATTTTCACAGCAGTCACAGCCACAGCTACATCAACAGCAACAAACTTCCTTATTTCAAACACCTCAGAGTTCGTCCCCTTTCAGCTTTTCCACACCCTTGAGTACTGCTACGCAGGCCCAATCCAGTCCATTTGGTTCTTCCTTTCCATTTGCAAATGCTCAGTTGACTACTCAGATGGCTCCCGTGGCTCCACTCCCCCTTTCTCTCGCTGATAGGGATATACAAGTAATTTCTTTACTCTCAAATCTTTGTGCACATCACAATCCTAAGTATATCTCTTTATGTGCACAACAACAATATATTCCATCAAGCCATGGCTACCTGACCTGACTGGGTGCGCGTGGTTTTTTTTTGGGAAGATGTTTCATTTGAAAAAAATATATGAAAGGAGATAACAGACCCCAGACGGCGGGAGTATGCAAACCATTCTTACAGAAACTTTTCTTGTTTTAAGTATTTTAATAATATAGAATATACGTGTGTGTTTTTAATTCAATTTACGTATATGAATAACACAAATATCTGAAGAAGGGAGCTTAGTTGGATTGGACAATTGCTAACAGTGTAAAGCACTTTTAGTAGTTAATCAAGCCACATCAGACTTCCCCTGCTGATTGAAGAAAGCCTCATATGGTTTCAAATAAGCAAGAAACACCCTTTCTATCGTATTCATAACATTACTGAGAAAAACTGGTGGATGCTAGAATCATTAAATGTTCGTGGAAACAATTAAAATTCTCTAATCCCTACCAGACACTAGAAATTAAAATATTATCTGAAGCTCTTAAACTCCTATTTTCGATATAAAAATAGGCAACTCTGGACCTTTTCTTCAAATCGTCTTAAAAAATATTTCAATCGTGATAATAAGGAAGACCTGGGAATTTTTTTTTTTGAAAGAATAGTGAAGCCACCACCAAGGAGCTGTCCTTAACTGTGGCTATCCAAGGGTTGGTAGTCCGGGTCTTCTTCTTAAAACAAATGCTCGTTTAGTTAGAATGTCTTTCCTTTGGATAGCAGTTACTTGCCATTTTATTCAGGTGATCAATCAATCCTTATTTATGGAGTGACTACTACAACTTGAACTCGTTTCCTTATAGTTGTCTGTGCACATCTGTTTCAGGCAATTGTTGATGCGTACAAGGAGGAGCCTGGTAACCCTAAATATGCTTTCAAGGTTTGATCTCTTTTCCTACTAGGCTAGGTTATATTGAAGAGGTGAGTGAATCAAATGAAAAATCTAAGATAACACAATAGTATATTGTCACTTGTGAAGCAGTCACTGAATTGCTTATCTATTTTATTCGAGTCATTCGCTAGCATTGTGAAGATATTTATGAACTTGGTTTTTGTTATGATATGTCAGTTGTTAATAGATTATGGTTGGAGGGATTCCATCTTTTGGATGTCTATAGAGGCACTTACATTCTTCTCATTTATTTGCACTTATGGTTGTTTTGCAGCATCTTTTGTCCAGTGTGACGGAACCTCAATATAGGACGAAACCTGCAGGGGTATCTGATGTGAGTTTGATATGTTTAAATTTTTCATTTCAGTGTAGGCATCCTGGTTTCATTGCTTGTTTCTTGCTGAGAGTATTATGTAAATGCGATGAATTAGTTTGCATTGCCAGATAATGTGGGCAGAGGCAATGGGCAAACTTGAAGGCATGGAGAGTACTGACCGTGAGCGCCTGTGGCCTCAACTTGTTCACGGCTTCAAGGATCTTTCCCAACGGCTCAAGGTACCTTGAAATTAAGCACTTAGGAATGTCTTTGGTATGATAGAAAGCGATTTGGAGGGAAATGTAGTCCTTAAGGAGAATGTTTCCAGTATTCTAGTACTGCAAAATCTGGAAAATGTTTTTCTTAAGAAAAAACTATTTTCACCAAAAGGGGAAAAGTAACTTCCTCCCCTCACGCTGTCATGCACAGAAGTCGATTTCTTTTATAAATCCCAACTCTTATTTGATATCATGTTTTTTCTTTTAATTATTGCTTTGATTTGCTTTTTTTTTGGGCTATGATTTGCTTGAGCGTCTTTTGGAAACAACCTCTCTACCTCGGAGAGGAGTGATATGGTCTGCTACACTCTACCCTTCCTAGACCCCACTTAGTGGGATTTCTTTTTTGGGTAATTAGGATTTTATTAATCACCAAAGTAGATAATTACAAAGCTAAACCAGTCCTACTCATCAAAAGCTACATCTATCTATTAAATAAAAGCCTGGCTCGGACAGTAGCTCTAACACAACAAACACAAGCTATTCTACAAGCAATATCCTCTATTTTAGTCTCTGTCTATTGTTCCTCTCCTTCTAGATGACATGGATAAATTCGGTGTATACTAGTTGTAGTTGCTGGGCTTGGTGGCTTTTCCCTTTGGTCTTCTGGATGATCCGTTGTTGCATTGCATTCCAAGTAGTGCTTGGAAGTTGACTGATAGTTGTCCATTGGAGTAATCTCCTCCATAAGGAGTTGGCAAATGCACACTCAAAAAATAAGTGATCTCTTGTTTCATCTTCCTGCTTACACATAACACATTTAGGATCTACTTGCATTCTCCATTTCAGCAACCTATCTGTTGTAGGAGTGTTCTAGTTTTGCAGCCATAAGATAAAAATGGCTTTAGGTCTTGCTAAGTTGCGACATATGAGACCTCTCCAATCAACCTTTGGACAATCATCTAGCATTTGATTATAGGCTTGCCTTAACTTACTTCTCTTGCCATCAATAGCATGATGCAGTACGTGTAGGTGATCCTTTGCTCCAAAAACTTTTCTAACCATCCAACAAGCTTGAGCAGGAACCTGAGAGCTTCCATATTTTAGTCATTGATGTAATAACTGTGTATCCACTTGTTCCAAAGTCTATCCTGCTTCTTCTCTGTATCCCAACACATCTTTAGAATTGCTGCTTTGTTCCATACCTTTAAGTTCACCAAGTTTAATCCTCTAGCCACCTTTGGTGTACACATCTTCTCCCTAGAGACTAGGGCCTTGTTAGTTATGCTGTTGACTCCTGACCATATAAAACTCCTACAGTAGGCTTGGATTGCTTTCATCACCTTAGTTGGTATCACAAAAAGTTGTGACCAGTATGCTTGAATCCCCAAAATAACTGTCTTAACAAGCTGGACTCTCCCTGCATAGGATAGTTTTTTGTAGCTTTCCAGGAAAATATTTTTGCTACTATTTGATCAATCAATGGCTGCCACTGGATAAGATTGAGTTTCTTGGTGGACAAAGGTATACCAAGATATCGAAAAGGTAAGGCCCCGTGACTGTATTCTAGAGTTTGTTGGATTTGAGACATATTAGTACTGGATACTCCAAAATATATAGCACTTTTAGACAAGTTAGCTTTCAATCTGAAAGCTACAGTGCATGCAGTGAACTTGTCGTGGAGTAGTTGAACTGATATTTTTGTCACCTCTTGCAAACATGAGGAGGTCATCTGCAAAGCTTAAATGTGTGATCTTGAGCCTATTGCACATAGGGTGGTATTTGAATATCTTGTGATTGGAGAAGTCATTTAGGTTCCTACTAAGATATTCCATGACCATAGCAAACAAAAAGGGGGACATTGGATCCCCTTGCCGTAGTCCTCGAACTGCCTCAAAAGGTTTTGTTAGATCCCCATTAATCAAGAAAGAATAAGAGACAATAGTTACACATTGCATCACCCAATCTATGAATTTGAGAGGAAACCCCAACGTTGACATTATTTTTTCTATATATTTCCAATCAACAGTATCATAAGCTATTTGGATATCTACCTTTATCATACATCTGGCTGAGATATTCTTCCTGTTATAGGCCTTGACTAGATCATGTGCGAGAATAATGTTATCTGCCACTTTTCTCCCTAGTATAAATCCAGTCTGCGTTTCTGAGATCACAGTTGCTATCACCTGGGGGATTCTATTTGCCAACACTTCTGCTATGAGTTTGTATAGGACTGTACAACATGCTATGGGCCTATAGTCCCTTATATTGGAGGTATTGGGAACTTTGGGCAACAGTGTAACTACAGTACAATTCACTTCTTTGTGTAACTTTCCAGTAAGAAAGAACTCTTTAACTGCTGCATAAACATCCTGTTTGATCACTGGCCAGGCCATCAACTCCTGGAGCCTTATCATTACCAATAGAACATAGTACATCATTAACTTTCATCTTAGTAACCTCTATACATGAGGCCATCTGTTGAGACTTGAGAGTGATTCAGTGTTGCCCCCTGCTTCATAATTCTCTTAGGGGTCGTTTGGTGTGAAGGATAGGGTAAAATAATCCCGGGCTTAAATTATAGTACCACTCAATTTGTTGTTTGGTTGGCAAGGCCGGGATAACTTATCCCGGTACTAATAATTAATACCGGGATAAGTTATTCCTTTCTATGAGTGGTATAGTAATCCCGAGATAACTTATCCCGGGATAAAATGACTAAATGACAAAAATGTCCCTTTAAACACTTTTTAGACATTATTTTTCAAATCCATGAAGGGTATCTTTGTAAACTTATATGTTGTTCTTAAGATTTATTATTTTGAATACAACAAACCAAGCACTCAATAAAAAATAATCTTAGCATAACTTATCCTATTATAACTAATCCCATCATTACTTATCCCATCATAACTAATCCCATCATAACTTGAATTCAAACCAAACGACCCGTTACTGACTGCAGTTGTGCTTAATAGAGCAGTTCCCATTAATGACTTGTAAAATGTTAAATTGCGTCATGATCCACAATTTTTTCTCCATTTGCTGAAGTAAGCCCGACAATCTATTTCTTGTGTCTTCTTTCTTTCATTGCTGTAAAATACTTAGTATTTGAGTCTCCCAATTTAATCCACATAGCTCTGGATTTTTTTTGTTTGATGCTCTCCGCTATATTGCTCCATTTCTCTAGTTGGATCAAAAGATCCTTTTCTTCCAGTGCTATAGCATCAGTATACTGTGAAGAGAGTTTCAGCTGTGTGAGTTGTAATGTATTCTTGAGGTGATGGATCTTCTCTGTAACTCCTTTGTAATTTGTATTGTTCAACTGGGTAAGATGAGGTTTCAACTCCTTCAACTTTTGCCAAACCTTGGAAACCTACCAGTCCAGCTTCTTTGCACGATTGGAAGAAATGCCTCATGTTGTGTCCACACATTAAAGAACCGGCTGAATGGAACATTAATGTTGAGTGTAGTCATTTTCATCTCCAGGACGATAGGTGTGTGATCTGAAATGTGTGGCAATCTGTAGTCCAGCACAACTTGGACATACTGTAGCATCCATTCATCATTCCCCATTGCCCTGTCCAGTCTACTAAATATTTTGGCTGATCCAAGTTGTCTGTTCGACCATGAATAAAATTCTCCTTTCCACATCACCTCATTTAATAATAGATCTTGAACACATTCAGCAAAGTCCCTGGTTTCATCCCTTGTTACTGGGGCACCATACAATCTATCTTGACTTTGTAGAAGAGCGTTGAAGTCTCCCCATACAAGCCAAGGTTTAATGCATTGAGTTTCCAGATTCCTTAGTTCACTCCATAAAGTTCTCCTCTGTTCTATAGTGTTAAAGCCATGCACCACCGTCATACAACAGTCAATCTTCTTGTCTCTACTAAGCACTGCACAATGAAGATATTGGGCTCCTTGTTTAAGATCATCAACTTGATAAACATTCTCATCCCATACTATCCAGATTCTTCCATTCATAGCATTGGTATAATTGTGTATCATGTTCCAGACAGGAGTTATTCTTTGAACTATAGGCGCTGCGTAATTCATCTCAACTCTAGTTTCTATAGAGCCTACTAGCTTTATATGATTGTCCTTTATATACCTACTCAATTCCTTTTGCTCATACCTTTTATTAGTACCCCTTACATTCCACACTAGCCAAGACATTTAAACATTCGTGGATGTGCCACCTCCTATATCAGGAGGTGGAGGGTTTGCCATCACATCTGCTATAGGTTGCAAGGGTTCAAGACCATTATTTGTGGGTAGTGATATAGCTAGAGCATAGCTCTTTAGGTCACTACTATTGGGCAAAGTAGTGTTGACCTTGTCTGCCTGCTTCCTTCTATCAATCACTGTGTAAACACCTCATTCTCCTGTATTGCCTCTTTGGATTTGGTATTCCCGTCACCTTGCTGCAATGAGGTTGATGGATTTTCTTGTAGCCTCGGATGGTTCTGAACATTTATTTCTCTGGGTAGCCAAGTAGGAATCAGTTTTGGTTGTTTCTGTTTGGCTGGTGGATAAGTTTGTTTTGGCCTTGGTTGGCCAACTTGCTTGGGCTTATCCTTGTGACAGTTATGTCCCAGCATCATACAACCTTCACAATACTCAGGCTTCTAGTCAAACACAATCACTTGTTGGAATGATTGACCATGTGCATACATGACCGTAATCTCTGTAGGGATTGGCTTGGTGACATCCACCTCAATAAGCATTCGTGTATAGGATATCCTTGTTTGTTTAGTTGTACACTCATCAGCAAATATTGGAATTTCACTGGGTTTGTTTTGTTGTATTTGTATCTTACAGATTTTGCAATTACCATTTTCACATACTTTTATACCCTAACTAACTGGAAATTACAGAAACACTTTCCTGGACACCAAATGCATCCTAGGTAGAGGATGTTCTGCCATTGCTTGAATCTTCTCTAGGTTTATAGTTATTCCATAAGCTTTTCCTATTATTGAATGGATCTCTTAATACCACTTGGAACAACCCATCTTTGCCAGCATATGTTTGGATTGTTAAACAACTGGTTTTGTTTTGGCATTGATTTCTGGAAAACAACATACTTATAGAATTGATTGTGGAAAGCAGTCATGTGTAGGAAGATATAGCTTACCTAAGAGAATTTTAAATGCTTTCACATGAGTGAAAATTTATAGATTAAATCTGACTGAAGATGTTTATTTTCTAGCAAAAATGTATTTACAAGTAGTCAAATGGACAAAATTAAAGAACAAACCATATTTGTTTAGAGGGGGGGACCAACATGCATTTTTTGAAAGTCCACAAGGACTTTTCTGGAGAAAACATCTTTTGGCTGGTTGCACTGATTTCTGGAAGCAGAAAGAAATCTGAAAATATGTTCTATTTTTGAAACAAACAAGCTATAGGTTTCAAATTTCTTATTGGCTTAAAATATTTCATAGAAAATATGGAACTCTGCTGTGAGGCAAAGTTTGTAAGTTGAGCAACTGATCTGTGAGGCAAAGTTTGTTAGTTACGGAACTGATCTGCGATTCAACGTTTGTAAGTAAGTTCCAGGATTATCAATTAAGCATCCTTCTGCAAGAGTGAGGTAATCTTTTTCCCTTCTCTACCTTTTTTTATCTTCTGTTTTTGGTATGGGTAAACTACAAATGGAATGGACGGACCTAAGATTGTGTGTCTAAATGACATAATCTGCAACTCCTCGTTCATATCTGACTTGATATCTACATCTTTTACATAAACCAAGTGGCACCAAAAAGTTAGCGGAAAATACATCTGAGTTTAAGGCAATGTATATTCCTCCTTTTGCGTTAAAAAAGTAAGCTGCTTCTTTCTGTCCAAATTGTCCATCAAATGACCAAAGGTGTGGTGTCCCAAATCTTGTATGCCTTCTCATCTAGCTCGACTCTTTCCCAACTGTGCGAAAATTCTAAAACGGAGTGGGGGCATTGTCTATTTCATGTCAAAAATTGCAATGAACATGTGCCAAATCTGATTAGTGAACTTGCAGTGGAAAAAAGTTGACATGCCTTTTCTAACACTTATTAATAAATAAAAATAATTGACATGCCTTTTCAAGATTCTTTTCACATAGGAGACATCTGCCACAAAGTTGCATTCCTTTTTTCTGAATATTAGATTGAGCGAGATATGCTTCCTTAGCCACCAACCGAGAGAAGCAAGATACCTTCAAAAGTTCTTTTTTGTACCAATTTTCCAAGGCCAAGAATTAGTGTTGCAATTTGTTAAAAAGCTTGTATCATAACGGGGAGAAATCCTATTTTGAATGACCTTCCTGTTTAATAGAATCCTCATTTTGCTTCTCTGCCTCTCATAGCAAGTGATTTGGGGGCTGGCCCATCTGTTCTCTTCTTGGTTATCGCCGGTAGGAAGGATCCATTAGATGGTTCACAAGTCTCTTCCTCTAAATGCTTGTAGGATACCAATCTGCTCTATTGCTTGTAGTGTGGTTACCAAGGACTTGCAACTGAGAATTTCCTTTTCTTAAATTGATATAAGGATCAATATGGGCTCCCCTTTTCCTGTTGTTGTGTTATTGTTATAGATAAAGCTATAATTTTTTTTTTGGAAATAGTAATTGTTTCTATTTCTGCAGAACAGTACATAGGTTGTATTGAAAACCGTATTTACATAAGGAACTCTAATAATACTGACATATCCCCTATAATGAGCCTAAGACTTCAATGATAGAGACAAATATCATTAGAGTAATTTTGATTACACCAAAAACAGAGAGTCAAAATGCAATTTAGTTTTACTTGTTGCATACTATTTTCCCTATTCTCAAAAACTGTAAGGTTCCTCTCTTTCCATATTGTCCACCAAATAGTGACAGGTACAATTCTCTGGTTACTTCTATTTTTTGTTTGTGTCCCTGCTTCTTCCCAGCTATATAGAGCTTCTGAAATTCTCTTAGGCATGGACCAATAGATGTTTTTAAGTCTCAGGAACAAATTCCACAACTGGCCAGTGACTTCGCATTGGATGAACAAATGATCGACTGGTTCTGCAGTTTTCCCACAGAAAAAACATCTAGAGCAAAGTGTAATTCCCGTCTTCATTAAATTCTCCTGTGTCAATACTGCTTCTTTAGCCAGTAACCACACAAAGCAAGTCAGCTTGTAGGGGATCTTGGCTTTCCATATATGTCTCTAGGGCCACTTGAGTAACTGCAGATTTCGATGGTTCAACTTCTTGTATGCTCCACCTACTTTAAAAATCCCTTTACTTTTTCCCAACCATTGCAATCTGTCCCACCCTGTTTCTAGACCACTAAGCTGATCAATGCTTCTAAAAATTCTGTTAGTCATTGAGGTGTCTTCTAAATACAAAATTCCACTCCTTGAGGAGTCCATAAGTCAGCTATAGTACTTTGTTGTTGAAGAACTAAATTGTGGATGTCAGGGAAAGAGTCCATATTTCCTTCTGCATGCCAATCATCCTTCTAGAATTGTCCAATTCGGCTTTGCTGATGCCTGAGCGCTCTGGTTTACCACTTACAGCCATTGTAGTATCGGTACACTCTGAACTTGACCAGTATGCCTTGATGTGTATCTTTACATTGCAGCTTAAAAAGCAGTGCACTTAGTCCCCAGTGGTATACCTAGAGAAGTAAATGAATTGATAGTATGACTGAGGGTGTGACATTGAATCCTGTTCCTAGAAGCTTAGAGCTCTTCTAATGCTTCAAAATGAGTACTTGGAATACTGTAAAAGTTCCTTCCTCAATTAAGTGTCTGAGCTACTCAAAAGTAATTACAAAGTTAGTTCAATTTTGTTCATTTCTCCGTATAATATAACATTCTATTTGTTATATAATTAACTAGTTAGATTATTTAAGTTTTTTCAGTGCGGTTAATATTTGGATTTTCTAGTTCTCAGCTTTTCATGGCTAAGCCCGTATGTGAGAAGACATTTCAATCATCTGAGTTGCCTTTGCATCACAATTTCTCATTTTAATCATGACCTTCCATTTGTTTCTATTTTGCCCTTAAATTTTGGTCCCCTAGGGTGGAATGCGTGGTTCCTGATAATTGATATTTCCCAATTGAATTTGTGTAGCTTCAAGATGAAGTCATAGTTTCAGATGCTGAGAGGCTGCAAATGACGCAGAACAATGTGAAAATGGTTAGTCTCCTTTCTCCTCTCTAATTGTGTGCCGACATATTGTCACAAATGTGTCTTTTGGTGTCTGCATTAACACTCTTCTTTTTGGCTTGACCTTCAATAAATGCAGTTGCAAAGGCATTTCCAAGCTGATACCCTTCCTTGGATTGAAAGAATGAGACACAAAGAGCAAGGTCTTCAAAGACGCCTTTTGAGGGTGCGACTTTTATTTGGCCTTCCTTATAATCTCAATTTTCTATTAGTAAAACTTGCAAACCTGCTCCTTCAGTGTAATTAGTAATTGTCATTTGCTTGAACCAAATTAGCTTAGCATCTATTTAATGAGATGTGTCCTTTTCATTGGTCTTCGCGGATCACTGCCATCCTGGTTTTCGGTTCCAGTTATATAAAACTATTAGGTTCAACTGTTATGCTCATTCGACTGTAGTTCTTTCTCGCCTGCACTACAGGTGATGAGAATACTAGAGGCACTTGAAGGTAAAGGTTGTCGATTGCCTTTGATGAAAGGAGAAGCTGAATTGGCAGAGAAGTTGGCAGCCATCACGAGACAGGTTAGTAGCCTAGTCTGTTAACTTATTATGTGCTTTATGGTGGTCTAGACTTCTTGACAAATAGACACAACTTACAGTTAAAAGGTTCTGGAGCAGAACTTTCTAGGAGGGTTCAGAATCTGCTCACCAAATGTCATGTTCAAAATGGCCTTGGAGGTGGTTCTGTTTGTCTCCCTGGTTCAACTAAGATCCATGAGCAGAGTCTTGCTGACATGCAGGAGGTATGAGCATTACATTCTCTTCACAACAATAATTAAATGGTGTTCGTTATGGCTTTCTGTAAGTTGTGGTTGTCTAAGACCTCATTTGTTTTCATTAACTAGACGTTTGGACATGCAATTTGGGATGATGATTTCAAATTCCAAATTCCAAATTCCAAATTCTTCAAAGAGCAGGATTTGATGTTCCATATTTTTTAAAATGTAAAACTTGATCCCCATAAGTTTAAATTTTGTAAAAAAATGATCCACCATTTTAAAATTTGCAAAAAAAGACTCATGCTCGTCTTGAAGAGATTGTCCGTACCATGTGAAAAGATTATATTAATGAAAAGCTAGTTGCTATTATTGTTGACTAATGAATTCTTTATGAAATTGTGTGTATTTGAAAGTATGTAATATCAAATATTTATTTATAAAAGGAAGATGAAGATATTGATTTATCAATGCGGCGCCTTAAGATATTTTGATATTTTGTTTATGAACTATGGTTTTCTCTTTTGCTAAGATTGTATAAGGATTGAAGAAATTTTGATAATTTTCACAACTTATGGGGTTTTCACGTTTATGAGAAAAAAATACAGCTTACGAAATTTAAATTGCATGCCTAATATCTAAACAAAACTTCAACTTCAAATCATGTCCAAATAGGGCCTACGATTAAGACATCCGAATTTGAATGATTAAGAGTCTCTAGATTTGAAAACTGAATGATTAAGACGATGTGTTTTTCAACATTTGAATATGCATTCTTTATTTATTTGTCAACATAAAAAGTATATAATTCAAATAAAAAAGTAATTAAATATTAGAAATATATATATATATATATATATATTTAATAAAAAATGGAACATCTATGTTTGTTAGTGATGGTGGAGATTCTTTGTAGTGGTGGTGGTGTCGGCAGCAATGGTTGGTGTTTGGGGCTAGTAATGGTGGTGGTGATAATTGTGATGGTGGAGATATTTGGTGTTATAGTGACTGGTATGATGATGGCGATTGGTAGTGGTGGTGAAGTTGGTTGATGTAGTATTAGCAGTGTTGATGGGGGTGGAGGAATGTGTGGTGGTAGTTCAAAGCGATGCTAGTTGTGATGGTAGAGGTGGTTGATAGTAGGGATTGGCCGTAGAAGTGGGTACTGGTTGATAGCGGCGGATACAATTGTGGTGGCAGTGGCTGAAGAATATGTGGTGGTTGACGATGTGTCGGTGGTAGTTGGTGGTAGTTCTAGTTGTGATGGTGGAGGTGCTTGGTAGTAGGGATTGGTCATAGTGGTGGCAATGGCTGATAGTGGTGGTGGTGGTGGAGGCGGTAGTGACAACGAAGGTATGTGTGGTAGCGATTGATGGTAGTGGTTGGCATCGTTGGTGGTTGTGATGACATAGGTGGTTAATGATTGGCGATGGTAATGATGGTGATGGCAAAGGTGATTAGTAGTGGTGACTGGTGTAAATTATCCATGCAAAAAATCTCTTAATGATATTAAAACTTTGTTCAAGATTTTAAGGATTAAGATCTATTCATATCAATTAAATGCTTAAATCTTAATGAATACAAATGCAGTTAGTGATTTTAGGTCGGAACTACTCAGTTTTAGACTTGTATTAATCCCAACCAAATGAGGCCTAATAGCACTTTGTGACCATATTGTCAAGTGTAACATGTGCTTCAACTTATCCAAATTGTGATATTTGCTCTTTGCCCTCTACATGCGGACATGCAATAGCTGTGAGCAAAATATTCTGTCTGCTACAATAATTAAGTGATGTCCCTCGCTTTCCGTAAATTGTGGTTGTCTTGTAGCACTTTGTATAACCATATAGAGGAAGGTAAGATCTGCTCTAAGTTTCCTAAGTGAAAGATGTGCAATATGTGGGCTTTTCAAGCAATAATTGTAAGTAGTGGAGAGAAAGAAGTTTTCTGGAGAGATGCTCTCGTGAATTAGTTTTGAGACACCTTTCTGAAGTCCCTTTTGGATTTTGGATCTCATTCTTCCGGTGGACTTCTTTCATCGGAGTACCATTCTTTTCTTATCTTCTTCCTCTTCTCTCTTATTTTATTTTCTCCGTATCTTCTTTGGTCTGTCCATCTTGATGGACAATAGTGTATATTTTAGATTCGGGGGAAAATCTTCCGACATAATAGAGTCAAGATCAAAAGTTGAAATTTGGTATAATTGGGTTGAGAGTGCTAGGCACCATATGAGGAGAATGGTTCTTATCCGTGGCTGGACATGCAAGATGCTAGTAAAAGCATTGGGGATTAGAGCGAAAGTCTCCAAGCCATGGAGGTGCAGGGATTTCTCTACAAATTTCTATCTCTGAAATTTAATCAATATGGGAGATACATATCTTTAATTTCAGGGAAAGTAGTAACAAAGCAATTGTTATAATTCCAAAAAATGCATTCAATGAGGGCCAAGAGAAGTTAGCAAAGAAAATATCCCTTCATTTATAGGGGTACAAAACCTACGGAAGTCATTAAATTCACAGAGGAGGCAAACATAACTGCTAGCAAGTGGAAAATGAGTTATTGGAATTCCTTGCAAGAAAACAAATGGACTCTGACAAAATAAAAAATAAAGATTGCTGTAGAATCTGAGGATGCTGATATGTTGAAAGCTCGAGTCCAACTTTAAGATAGAGATCTTTTGGCTGATGTCTGGTGGGGAAATTCTTTGGTTAAAATGATGCACCCACCAAAAACAATGTAAGATGATGGGCTCACCAGACTTGGAAAGGAGCACAGGGAATCCAAGTTTACGATATGAATGGAATTCAATTCCTTCTTGATTCTTAGTCTTGAAAGGCAGTAGATCACGTCTTGATGGGTCACTGGAGAAGACAAGGGAGTAGATTGAAGCTTCAATGGTGGTTGCCGAAAGCACATGAGTTCGAATGGTTTTGGATTCGAGTTTAGGGTTGCCTTTGCACCTCTGGTCCTTACCAATAATGAAGAAGATTAGAGATTGTTGTGGTGGCTGGATTGAGACGGAGGAAGAAACCGATCTCAAAAATCATCTCCTGTGGGCTAGAATTCGTATTAAAGGACCAATGACAAAAATCTCAGCACCTATTGAAATTGCTGATGACGAGAAGATCTTCTTTCTACCTATTTGGGTGGAAACTCCAATCACTTCTGTAGAAAATTCGACGAGGGAGCAGGCATGAGCAAGGAGAGAGAAGCGGGTAGATGTCAAGAGAGAGATCTGTTAGATATCTTGAGCCCTAGAAATATACATAGGTCTGAGGTAAGTCTTCCTTTTAATTAATAGAGATAAAAATGGTTTTTTTGGTGAAAGTATTCACGTGAGTGGACATGTGGGGGGGGGGGGGGGGTCCACTTTGGAGGTTCCCTTAAGACAATTGTTTTGAAGTGCTGAGCCATGTCATTTGGACAGTTCAATGCCCAAAATTTAAAGGAATCTACCAAAGACTCTCCTGTGCCTTTTACACGTAAAATTAAATTATTGGGAAGGAGTACTAGAAATCTTATTTTGTTCAACTGATTAGTATCTAATGGAGGAAGCAAGGGGGAAGGTTACAATGCACAATTCTTTACCAATGGGAGTTGGAACTCGATCGCATGAAGAAGTTTCATCCCTTTTGTGAACAGACTATTCAACTGGGGACTTAGAGAAAATGCAGTAAGATCAATAGGACCTTGGAGAACAATATGGAAGAGTGTAGCCCCTACCAAAGTGAAGTGCATCACTTGGCTGGTTGCTAGGATGAGTTGTCTGACTGATGATACAATGCAGAAGAGGGGCATCAACATAGCATCTAGATTCCTCCTTTGTGAAAGCGGCTATGGAAACCACAGGCACTTATTCCTGCATTGTAAGGTAACCGAACAGGTGCAAGCTTTGTTTACTAGCACAGCCCATGACTTTTGGATTATGCCAGAACACACTTTTGACCTATTAAGCTATTGGATCAGAAGGGGAGGCAGTAAGAGTTGAAAAAGATGGTGGAGAAAAATTCCAGCATCTATTTGATGGATTATATGGAAACAAAGAAATCAAAGAATTTTTGAGCCTAAGGAGCTACAGAAGAAAAAATGGAAAATTATTACTGCTATAGGATTTTGTTGTAAACAACAGGATATAGAAGAGGACATCCAATTAGTGGACTTCATAGGGTCTTTGTAAGTATCCTTGTCCCTTTCTTGTAACATCTTTTGGGGGTGGCCAGCATAGCCCTTGATGCTGAGGAATACAAAAAGTTGTCAGTTTTTTTTTTTTAAAAAGCGTGCAATATATGTGCTCTATGTCTCTATCACTTTTCTGTCATGATACTTGTTGAACTCTGAGTAAATTTCATGGGTGGTCATTTAGTTGTGTTCATCATTCGAAAGTCACTATTTTTTTTTGTTACACAATACTTTACTTTGCCTCGTCTTTCTCCAAAGTTATTTTTGCCAAAATTTGGTTACAATTCTACCTAAAATGTGAGAAAATAACAAAAATATCCCTTGTGTTCGAGGATACGTTCAATAGTCCCCCTTAAATATTGAGCAGTTTTGGTCCAAATGGTTAGCTAAATTATTAGTTATTAGTAAAAAAGAAAATCATGACGAGGAATATAGTAATAGAACAAGATGGTTGAAACTTGTGATATTTTAGCGGATGATTTCCAGGAATGTTGTTTGTTCTGAGCATGTCTGATTACTTACATATGGTTGTGTTGAATAATGTAAATGTTCCATTTGGGTAGGTTTTGCAACAGCAAACCGAGGCTATTGCTAGGCTTGGCAATGTATTGAAGCGAGATATTCGAGATGTGGAGATCATAATGGCCGAGGAAACAGAAATGATGGAAGGCTGAGTCTAGGACAGTTGATTTCTCTTTTGCTTGTATGTATGTGTTTAGGTGGTAAGAAGTGATAACTGATACCAAACATGAAATGTATGAAAACAAATTTTGTTCTGCTAGCTGGGCCATTCTTGACAAAATTGCCGTTTGTTAGGGAACGATGAGCATGTTCCGGTTAGGTATCTCCAATACAGTTGAAGTTACAACTACACAAGATACCATATACTCTATCGACATTTTTTTTACTTCGTTCAAAATAGAATGCTACTTATTTGATAATTATTGTCATTTTACCTTTATGGGTTTCATAAATAAAAATCAACTAAAAGTAAGCATAGAGTAACTTCAACAAAAGCAGTTTGGTAAACATAACATAGTTTTTCCTTCTTTTTTAATACTCTTTTCTACTCAAAAGGTGTCATAGATATTAGGGTGGAGGGAATAACTGTTTGTTTTTTAGTTCGTATTGTTATCTTTTTAACCAAAAAAACAGAAGCTTGTTTGACATTCTTGCCCCATATGCTTGAAACTATTTGAAATGTTTTTTGACTGTTGGCCAAACTTATGTGATGTGACAAACTTTAAGCATGAGTTATACGCTGTGTTCATGGTTCAGTTTGGATAAGTTATTGGTTAAAATCAAAACTAAATTAATTTACTTGATTTTTAAATTTCTAAAATCAAATCAAACGAAAAAAATAACCCTTGATTTGCTTATACTCCCTCCGTCCCATTTTATGTGGCAACATTTAACTGGGCACGGAGTTTAAGAAATAAATGAAGATTTTGAAATATTTATCAAATTGCCTTTCAAAAAATAGTCATCAAAAAGTAAACTCACTTTTCTTTCTCCTCATAAATGTATTGGAGTACTATTTTTAAGATTAAGTGGGACCAACAAGGGTAAAAGATGAATTGTATCTTTAAATACTTACCATATAAGAAAATGTGACATTCTTTTTGAGACTGACCAAAAAAGAAATGGCGCCTCATAAAATGGGACGGAGGGAGTAGTTGGTTTGGTTTTTGTTGTTGTTTGAAAGTAATAATTTTTTTAAGGACATATGTCTTCAAAAGACACAGACACCTAGTACATGAATAATCCATAAGAAAGCTATGTGGATACAATCAAACAATTAAGCAATATTAGAGTTATATTACGCGAACAAAGTGATTCAATTAAGAGAAAATGTGATTATATTATGTAATGTAAGGTAGGTAAAGACTAAAGAAATGAATTTTGATGGACTTGACTTAGGGTTGTAATAGTTGGGCAAAAATTTAGGTGTTGGACTTGAAAAAATCGTAAAGTCAAATACTTAAGTTAATTAAAAAATATTTGTATTTTATTTATGAATAACATAAAAATAGTATAAAATTTTTATAAATAATTTCTCGGTTTGGTTTGGTTATTTTGGTTATTATTGTGGTTTTTTAGTACAACCAAAACCAAACCAAATAGTGTCGGTTTTCAAAATTTAAAATCAAACTAAACCAAATATCGATTTTTTAAATCGGTTTCATTCGAATTGTGGTACGATTTGATTTATTAATCATAACCATGAACATCCTTAATTATTAAAATTTTTATTTTACAAAATTATAAGTAATTAGAAAAATGGGATAGAATAGTAGAAAAAAGGTTTTTTTCTTTCAAGACAACAAAAATCCCCATTTCCTGATTTTTTCTCCCTTTCCCCTATTTTCTCGTCTTCATTCCCCAACTCCCTATTTTGGAGATTCTTTTTGAAATCTTTTAATTTGATGTGGTGGAAAACCGACTCAAAAATTGTTGTTGTGTTATATAAAATAATATAATAATAAGAAGAAAGTAGAGAGATGACTTGTTATTGTCCTTGAAGGACTAGAGTTTGAGGGACTTTTTACATTGCAAAGTTTTTATTTAGTTATAAGGAGAAAACTGACTTAATCCCTAATTAAAATTCCTAACTTTTCTTATACATACTAGAATACAAATCTGATTGTAACATATTCCTTCTTTTCCTTCCCACTCCCTTATTCCTTTTCCCTCCATATTTTCGTCTCCACTCCTTTTCCCCTTTTCTATTTTCATTTTTGTTTACAATTAGGGTAAGTAGTTTCATTTCATATTTTTAAATTAATCTCATTTGATTCACATTTTAATGTGGTCCATCAATTATACTTCCATTGAATTAATATTTTTTCAACCCATAAAAATGAGTAAATATTTGAAAAGGTCATTCAACTATGAAGAATTACGGAGAAAAAACATTTATGTTTATTTTGTCATGCCCTGAGTTTACACCCTGGGCAAGACTGACACTCGAGAACCATTGCTGGCCCTAAGTGAACCCTTGGCCTGACTAGACTCTTAGCGGAAGACTTTAAGCATTAATAAAAGAAATCAAATGCACTTAAATCAACTGTCTCAAAATAACTTAGAATGTTTTAAGAATAAACATTCAACTAGCCAAAGTGGCAAATCAAGTGTTATAACAAAACAACTGAAATGCAAAGACTAAAGAACTATAACGATCCGTCTATGAAGCCTCTAAAACTATGAGGGATGTCGGGACAACACCCCCAATCATCCTAATAAATGAAAATACTAAAACAACAAAAAAAGGGGATCCTCCGAAAAGCAAGGAGGCTCACCAATTGACTCTTAATGCTGAATTGGATCAATGAGGCGCTGGATGCTGATCCTATTTATCTGTATCTACATCATAAAACGATGCAGGCCAAATGACATCAGTACATTGAATGTACGAGCACGTGTGGGGAAAACTAAACATGACATAATCTTGAACTGAATTCTGAAAGAAACACTTACCTCAACTTTACTCAACTCAAGGATACTAAACTCAATGTAGAAATAAACAACATTAAAGATGCAGTTTATATAAAACATTTAAACAGTTGGTAGCAACTCAATGTATTGAAAAATACAATATTGATGATACATCGTCTTGCCCACGCTGCCAGAACTGTCCTATAACTTGCCGGGATATAGAACGACTCAATTAAGTGGATCAACTAGTATATGCTAAAAAACATTAAAGAATCATCTAAAGAGTATGGGCCTTTCTACCCACGATGGCAAAATTGCCGTTTGTTCTAGTTAGATATCTCCGATCTAGTTGATGTTACAACTACACATGATACCAAATACTCTCTATCTCAATTTATATGACCTTTTTTTTTACTTCGTTCAACAAAGAATGTTACTTATTCAACAATTATTGCCATTTTACCTTTCTGGGTTTCATGAATAAAAATCAACTAAAAGTAAGCATAAAATGAACATTTTTTCTGAAAAAACTATATGAGGACCTCCGTAATGAGTTGGTGAAATATTATGTACACTCCCATCGTTTTTCATGCATATTATCGCATTTACGATCCAACTTTTACGAAGTACCCAAATTTCAATGTTTTTCATGTATATTAGCCCATTGATTTAGCGCCTTTAGAGCACCCAAAAGTTTTTTCAATAAAAACTATATGATGACCTCCGTAATGAAAGGAGAAACATTACGGACAGTCCCGCCATATTTTTCACGCATATTTTCGCATTTACAAGCCATTTTTTTGAATTATCTAAATTTCACCATTTTCTTGTGTAGTAGCCTATGGATCTGGCGCCTTTGAAGCACCCAATTTTTTTTTTCTGAAAACACTATATGAGAACCTCTGTAATGAGGGAAGCATTACGGACAATCCCGTCATTTTTCACGCATATTTTTGCATTTATGAGCCAACTTTTACGAATTACCTGAATTCGCCATTTTATGTATGTATTAGCCCATAGATCTGGCACCTTAAGGGGACATCAAAATTTTTTTCTGAAAAAACTATTTGGGGTTTTTGATATTGAGCTGGGGAAGCATTCCGTACAATTCCGCCATTTTTCACGCATATATTTGCATTTACTAGTCAAATTTTATGAATTACCCTAATTCTACCATTTTTCATATGTGTTAGCCCGTGGATCAGGTGCCTTGGACGCATGAATTTTTTTTTAGAAAAAATATATAATGACCTCCGTAATGAGTTAGGAAAGCATTACGTACAATCCAGCCATTTGCTTCACACATATTTTCGTATTTATGAGCAAACTTTTACGAATTACCTGATTTCGCTGTTTTTCGTGTATATTAACCCATGGAGATGGTGCCTTTGGGGCACTTGATTTTTTTAAAAAAAATCGTATTAGGACCTCTGTAATAAGTTGGGGAAACATTATGTACAATCCCACCTTTTTTTCGTGCATATTTTTGACTTTACGAGCCAACTTTTTCGAATTACTCGAATTTTGTCATTTTTGTGTGTATTAGCCCATGATATGATGCCTTTGGGGCACTCAATTTTTTTTTTTGTAAAGACTGCGTGAGGACTTCTATAATGAGTTGGGAAAGCATTACATACAATTCCTCCATTTTTTCACGCATATTTTTCTTATTTACGAGATAACTTTTACAAATAACCTAAATTTCACCATTTTTTGTGAGTATTAGCCCAAGGATCTGGCGCCTTGGGCACTTAGAATTATTTCTGAAAAAACTATATGAGGACCTCCGTAATGACTTCGAGAAGCATTACGTACAACGCCATTATTTTTTTCATGCATTTTTTCACATTTACAAGCCAATTATTACAAATTACTCGAATTCCACTGTTTTTTGTGAGTATTTGCCAATAGATCTGGCATCTTTGGGGTACCTGAATTTTTTTCTGAAAAAACTATGTAAAGACTTCCGTCATGAGTTGGGGAAGCATTATGTACAATCCCGCTATTTTTTCATACATATTTTAAAATTTACAAGCCAACTTTTACCATGTACCCTAATTTCGCCATTTTTGGTGCATATTAGCCCATGAATCTGGCACCTTTGGGAAACCCAATTTATTTTTATGAACAAACTGTATGAGGACCTCTGTAATGAGTAACAGAAGCATTACATATAGTCCCACCATTTTTTCACGCATATTTTTGCATTTACGAGCCAACTTGTATGAATTACCCGAAATTCATCATTTTTCATGTTAGCCCATGAATTTGACGACTTTGGGGCACCCAATTTTTTTTTTTTGAAAAAACTATATGAGGACCTCGGTAATGAGTTGGGGAAGCATTATGTACAATCCCACTGTTTTTTTCATGCATATTTGTATTTACGAGCCAACTTTTACGAAATACCCAAATTCATCGTTTTTTGTTTGTATTAGCCCATGAATTTGGCGCGTGGACACCTGAAATTTTTAAAATATATATGAGGACATCCATTATGAATTGGGGAAACATTACCTATAGTACCGCTGTTTTTATCATGCATATTTGTATTTACGAGCAAACTTTTACGAATTTCACCGTTTTCGTGTGCATTTGCCCATTTATTTGGCGCCTTTAGGGAACCCAATTTGTTTATCTAAAAAAACTATATGAGAACCTCCATAATGAGTTGGGGAAGCATAACATACCATTCCACCATTTTTCACTCATATTTTCACATTTACGAGGCAACTTTTAGGAATTACCCAAATTTTGTCATTTTTCGTGTGTATTTGCCCATGGATTTGGGACATAGACACCTAAATTTTTTTTTTCTTAAAAACTATAGGAGGACATCTATAATGAGTTGGAGAAGCAGTATGTACAATCCCACCATTTTTTTGACGCATACTTTTCACATTTATGAGCAAACTTTTACAAAATACTTGAATTTCACCATTTTCGTGTGTATTAAGCCCATGAATTTTTGGCGCCTTCGGGGCACCCAAAAATATTTTTTAAAAAACTATATGAGGACCTCTGTATTGAGTTGGGGAATCATCACGTATTATTCCACCATTTTTTTTCACGCTTATTTTAGCATTTACGAGCCAACTTTTATGAATTACCCAAATTTCACCATTTTTCATGTATATTAGCCCATGGATCTAACACAATTGGAGGCACCCATAAAATTTTTCTAGAAAAAACTATATGAGGACCTCCGTAATAAGTTTGGGAAGTATTGCGTACAGCCCCGCCATTTTTTTACACAAATTTTGCATTTACGAGGAAAATTTTATGAATTACCCAACTTTCACCATTTTTCGTGTGTATTAGCCGATGGATGTAACGCCTTTAGGGCACCCTGAAACTATTTCTAGAAAAAAACTATATAAGGACCTCCGTAATGAGTTGGGGAAGCATAATTTACAGTCCTGTAGTTTTTTTCACGCATATCATTGCATTTACAAGCCAACTTTTATGAACTACCCAAATTTTGCCATTTTTCATGTGTATTAACCAACAGATTTAACACCTTTGGGGCACCCAAAAGCATTTTTTGGAAAAAAGTATAGGAGGACCTCTTCAATAAGTTAGGGAAGCTTTACATACAGTCTCGCCCAATTTTCACACATATTTTTGCACTTACGTACCAACTTTTATGAATTACCTGAAATTTATAATTTTTTGTGTGTAATAGCAAATGAATCTGGTGCCTTTGGGGCACCTAAAATTTTGTTTCAAAACCTATTTGAGGATCTTCGTAATGAGTTGAGGAAGCATTACGTACGGTCCTGATGTGTTTTTCACGCTTAGTTTTGCAATTACGAGCCTACTTTTACGAATTACATGAATTTTGCCATTTTTTGTGTGCATTAACCAATAGATATGACACCCTTGGGGAACCCATAGTATTTTTCTTAATAAACTTTATGAGGACCTCCATAATGAGTTGGGGAAGCATTACGTATGGTCCCACCAATTTTTCATGCATATTTTTCCATTTACGAGCCAAGTTTTATGAATTACCCAAATTTCACCCTTTTTCTTGTATATTAGCCCATGAATTTAGCGCCTCGGGCACCCTAAATTTTCTTTCTGAAAAAACACTATGAGTTCGTAATGAGTTGGGGAAGCATTACGTACAATCCCACTATTTTTTTCACTCATATTTTTACATTTATGAGCTAGATTTTACGAATTACCTAAATTTTGCTTTTCTTCGTGTGTAAGCCCATGGATCAGGCGCCTTTGGGGCACCTGAAATTTATTTCTAAAAAAACTATATGTGTACTTCCATAATGAGTTGGGGAAGCATTAGTCCCACCATTACTTTCACACATATTTTCATATTTACGAGCCAACTTTTATGATTTACCCAAATTTCATCGTCTTTCGTATGTTAATAGCCCATGGATCTGGGGCCTTGGGCACTTGAAATATTTTTCTAAAAGAACTATGTGAGGACCTTCGTAATGAGTTGAGAAAACATTATGTACAATTTCACCATCTTTTTTCACGCATACATTTGCATGTACGAGCCAACTTTTACGAATAACTCGATTTTTCCCTTTTTCATGTATATTAGCCCATAGATCTTGTGCCTCACCTGAAATATTTTTCTAAAAAACCTATATGAGGACCTCCGTAGTCTGTAATGAGTTGAGAAAGCATTACGTACAATATCACCATTTTTTCATGCATATTTTTGCATTTACGAGCCAATTTTTATGAATTATCTGAATTTTCCCTTTTTCGTGTATATTCCTATGGATCTAGCGCCTTTGGGTCCCTCGAATTTTTTTTTCTCAAAAAACTATATGAGGATCTCTGTAATGAGATGAGAAAGATTACGTACAATCCTGCTATTTTTTTCACGCATATTTTCACATTTAAGAGACAACTTTTACGAACTACCCAAATTTCATCGTTTTTGTATGTATTAACCCATGAATCTGGCACCTTGGGCACCTGAAATATTTTTCTAAAAAACCTATATGAGAACCTCCGTAATACGTTGAGGAAGCATTACGTACTGTCCCACCATTTCTTTTGATGCATATTTTCGTATTTATGAGCCAACTTTACAAATAACCTGAATTTCCCCATTTTTCATGTATATTTATTTACCCATGGATCTGGCGCCTTTGGAGCACCTGAAATATTTTTTTGAAAAAACTATATGAGGAACTCCGTAATGAGTTAGGAAGCATTATGTACAATTCAACCATTTTCACGCATATTTTCGCATTTACGAGCTAAATTTTAGGAATTACCCGTACTTCGCCATTTTTCGTGTATATTAACCCATGGATCTAGTGCCTTTAGGGCATCCAAAAATTTTTGCTGAAAAAAATATATGAGGACCTCCGTAATGAGTTAGAGAAGCATTATGTATAGTCCAACCATTTTTTTCATGCATATTTTTGCATTTAAAAGCCAACTTTTACAAAGTACTGAAATATCTCCATTTTTCGTGTGTATTAGCACATGGATCTGACACCTTTGGGGCACGGGAATTATGTTTTCTTAAAAAACTATTTGAGGATCTCTGTAATGAGTTGGGGAAGCATTATATACCATCCTGCCATTTTTTTCATGTATATTTTTGCATTTACCAGCCAACTTTTATGAATTACCCGAATTTTGTCATTTTTTGTGTATATTAGCCCATGAATCTGGTGCCTTGGGCACTTGAAATTTTTAAAAACTATATGAGGAACTCTGTGATAAGTTGGAGAAGCATTACATACAGGCTCGCCGGCTGTTACACACATATTTTCGTATGTACGAGCCAACTTTTACTAATTACTTGATTTTTGTTATTTTTCGTGTGGATTAACCCATTAATCTGGCGCCTTTAGGAAACCCAATTTTTTTTCTAAAAAGACTATACAAGGGCCTCTGTAATGAGTTGATAAAGAATTATGTACAATGCCACCAATTTTTCACTCATATTTTTGCATTTACGAGCCATTTTTACATTTACGACCCAAATTTCACCATTTTTTTGTGTTAATTAGCCCATGGATCTGGCGCCTAGGGTACCCAATTTTTTTTCTTTTGAAAAATCTATATGAGGACCTTCGTAATGAGTTGGGAAGCATTATGTACAGTCAGTCCCCTTATTTTTTTGGTGCATATTTTCACATTTACGAGCAAACTTTTACGAATTACACAAATTTCACCATTTTTATGTTTATTAGCCTATGGATCTAGCGCCTTCAGAATTTTTTATCTAAAAAACTATACAACGACCTTTGTAATGAGCTGGGGAAGCATTACGTACAATCCAACCGTTGTTTCATGCATATTTTTTCTTTTACGAGCAATCTTGCCCAAATTACTCGAATTTCGCTATTTTTCATATATATTAGCCCAAGGATCTGGCGGCGTTGAGGCACCAATTTTTTTTTTCTTCTGAAAAACCTATATGAGGACCTCCGTAATGAGTTGAGAAAAAATAACATATAGTTTCACCATTTCATTCACGCATATTTTTGTATTTACGAGCCAACTTTTATGAATTACTTAAATTTCACAATATTTCATGAGTATTAACCGATGGATCAAGTGCTTGGGAAGCCAAAATGATTTTCTGAAAAAATAATATGAGCACCTCCGTAATTAGTGGGGGAAGCATTACGTACAGTCCCACACTTTTTTCACGCGTATTCTTACATTTAAATACCAGCTCTTACGAACTACCAGAATTTCACAATTTTTAGTGTGTATTAGCCCGTGGATTTGGTGCCTTTGGGGCAGCCAAAACTTTTTTTCTCAAGAAATATATGAGAACCTCCAGAATGATTTGGGGAAGTATTACATACAGTCTCTGTAACACCCTAATTTTTTTTTAAGTTAAGACTCGAACCATTCTTCATTTACTTGAAGGGTCATATTGGGTGATTCTTAAATTGCTCATATATGTAAAGGTAATTCTTTAGGGGTCACTTGGTTGGGAACTAGTTATCTGAGGATTAACTATCCTAGGGTTAGTTATCCTGGGATAACTTATCCCACCATGTATATGAGATAACTTATCCCATCACTATGCTATAAATGGTGGGATAAGTTATCCCAAACATGTCAACCAAATAAGACATCTAAATTTTATCGCAGGACTATTTATGCTTATCCCTCACACCAAACAAGCCCTTAGTGTGGGAATGTTTTGGATATCAATTAAGGTCACTAGAATCTACTAGCACAAAGTTGAGTTGAAAGTTTCCTTACCGATTAAGTTTTGATGTAAGATTCTCTTTGGGTCAACTTTAAACGACCATATCTCTTAGAATATAAAGCGTTAAGTGGCCCATAACCTATCAAATTAGAGATATTTGAATCCTCTTTCCAACGCCACCTATTTTGCGTCAATCCAAGTTTTGAGTAAAAAGTTATGACAATTTTAGTAACTGATGTAGTGATGTTCCGTTTTAGCCGCAGGAAAATTATAAATAAGGTAATTTTCTTCTCCAAGAATTTCATTCTTTCCAACTCAAATTCCTCCATAAAATTGTTAATCACTAATGAAAATCATAATTCTTGGCCATAGAGTTGCAAGAAACTAATTCAAGAAATCTCAAGAAAGATTTTCTTTATTGTTTTCTTTCAAGCTAGGGTTTCAAGGCTTCTAATCAAGTTCTTCTTCAAGAACCTTGTTCTTCCAGGTATGTAAGGCTATCATAGTGTTGGACTAATTCATCCTCGCGCCCTACATCTATATCTATATCTACAATAGTCCTTTCATTCTATTTTTTTTGTTATTAAGCTATATTACATACTTGTACATTCAATGTACTGATGTCATTCGACCTGTATCTTTTAATGATGCAGATACATGTTCTTAGGATCCTCAACAAGAGTCCGTTTAGATCATTTCATCAGCTTTTGAGTAAGACCTCCTTATTTCTAGAGGACACTAATTTTTATGAGCTGTTACTAGTTGTTCTCTTGAGGGGTCGCGGGTCTTGACCCAACACTCATCCTTGTATACATTAGAGGATTCATAGATAGACAGTTTTGGAGAGTCATTTAGTTTTAGATATTTTAATTAAAGCTTATGTTTATACTCAGTATATTCAACAAAATTTTGAGATTCAGTAAACTGTTTTTAAGTGTTTCTTTCAATTTGATGCTTATGTATGCTTGAGTTAGTCTTCCTCTTGTAGTCACCTAGGTTGAGGGTTCTCTTGGGAGTAGGAATGGTTCTTGACTGCTGATCACATCCAGGGTGTAGGCTCGGGTCGCGACAAACTTGGTATCAGAGTATAGATTTCAAATATCCTAGGGTGTCTATGAAGACATGTCAAGTAGGATCTTGTTTATGGTTGTGAGGGCCCCACTTCTATAAATGAAAGACTATAGACATTTAATAAAAGTTTCCCTTCTTTCATACTCTAAATCGTGCAGTAGATCTGTGTCATAAGGAAATTATTTAAAACTCATGTGTTTCTCAGATTCATTCAACTATACCCCATAATCAAGGTAGTTGAAAAGAAAAGTCAGTTCATTGTCGATGATTTACTCTCAACAAAGGTCTTGAGAAAGTCATGATACTACAGAGGGGCTTAAGAGAAGCCCATGAGTGAGCTTAAATGTTGAGATTCAAAATAATGCACTCTCATTCATATGAATCGTGCGTTCAAGATAAAAGCGAGATGTATTCCAAACTCTTTTCTCTAAATCTTGTTTCAGTTGAGAACCTTTTGGGGAAGTGTGTTATAGATCTTGGGTAGTATTTTCACCCGAAAAGATAGTATGATTCATGAGATATTATGAGAAGTAGTAGTGAAAGTTCCTAGAGTTAGTATAATGCATGCAGAGGTATAGTAATCTAAGAAGAGAGAGGGTGATGATCTAAATTATGTTATTGTATTCATGCACGTAGTGAGTTATTAATAAGGAGTTATCCCTTATGGGTGGACTAAGAAGTGATGGGTTTGTGAAGATTTCATGATATGAGGTAGAGTAAGAGTTACTAGTTAAGATTAGTTAGAGTATACTTTAACTAGAAAGGAGTTTATGATGAGGTTTCATTGTGCTAGTAACGACCAAGAGTAGGTGTTGAATTAGCAGGAGTATTCATGAGCTAATAGCCATAAGCCAAACTTCTATTTTTTTTGGGAGATCCCATGATTTCAGAGTGCTATAGAACTAGTTAGTAAATGATGTGTAGTTAGTGGGTGAATTGTATTTAAGTATTGAAATAAGGTGTGACGGTAAATTGTAAGGATTTAGACTGAGAGATAAAGATTGACTACTTGTCATGAGGTTTTAGTAGGTGAGTGTTTCTAATATTTTATCTAGTAGTTGTAAGTTTGTATGGTAAGCGATCAATCATATTGATATCCGAGATTAGTAATAAACATTAAGCTTCAATTAGAAATGAGTGTTGTGACCAAATGGATGAAAACATGAGAGTAATGATGTTAGTCTTCAGATCTGATCTCGTAGACTTGACATAGAGTATATGAGGAATTGAGATGTTAGCTGCAATGAAGATGAGTGGTACAAGTGAGAGATCCTAACTTTTAGATGAGGACAATGAAGTGTGGATAAGTTATAAGAGTAACAAGAGTATTAATAGCTGTATCCGAGATTGGATGTAATCAAACGAGGTTCCAATTAAGTTAAGGATTTTCCATGTGTGCCTAGATAGTATATTTGAGTTGTCAATGTGCAATAGACTGAGGGAAGCATTATTTTTTTCTCCTTAAGAGTTAAATGAAGCAGCCTGATAAGACAATGAGAAGAGGTTAATAGAAGCATCTTAGATAGAGGTCTAAGAAGGAATCTTAGTACATGCTTATGGATAGTTCAATGACCATGAGATAAGTATTTCCTGAGTAATAGAGTAAAGCGAATGTAGACCAGCTTAGAAATAATGCAATAGATCCATAGCTTTAAATTGACGGCCTCAGTCATAAGGGGGAGATGATGAGATGAGAAATCAAGTCAAGTGTTGAGAATTAGATAGTTATGTTTCCCGAAAGAATTGTAGAGGTACATCAATCCATTCATACTCTAGCGTATTCCTCAAAGTTCAGTCATTTCAACATCATGTTGATGTTTCTTATATCAGAATTGTGTTCATGACCTATGCTTATACACTTCAGAGTGATTCACATCTATGCTCAGTTTTCAGAATGAAGGGTAATGACTTTAGCCCATTTATCTCAATCTTACTCCATAAAGTTATGGATATAAATCTCATGCTATGAACCTATTTATATAAGCAGTCATGTCTCACATTACGTTCAGTCTCACAAATCCATGATTTTCTCTCAATTGCTACCAACATAATGTTATGTCATGCATATTCTTATATCAGAATTCTCGAATGAATCGTGCTTATGATCTGTCACCCTAATGTTCTTTTAGTAATTCTTTTTTAGTTTTGGAGGGTGGTGTTGTTGATAGTAGTTATGTGATGATGAAGGAGAGGATTGATATTTCTTATTGTGATAGTGATGGTGTGTTTATTCCATCTAAGGTTATAAATGTGGATGAAGAAGGAGATAAGGTTTTACAATGAGTACTAATCAGCTTCCTGGTGGTAATACATGAAAGTTCAGTTGGTAGAGATGATGAGCTGATGAGAAGTTCTCAGAAAGTGGGTTAGTAGGATTAGATGGAGTGGTTAAGGTTCTAAGCGTAAATGTGGTATCATTAACATGTGGACAATGTGTGATACATTAGTTGTTTCATGATATGAACTCAATGTTAACTGAATTTAGCGGTAAGGAGTAGTGTTCTTGGGATGAGATTTCCTGCAGAGGTATAGTAAGAGTAACCCCTTTCCATTCTCAGACCATCCTTCATTCGTGGACAAATGATCCCAAGGGGGAGATAGTGTAACACCCCAAAAATTTCTAAGTTAAGACTTGAACCATTCTTCATTTACTTGAAGGGTCATATTGGGTGATTCTTAAATTTATCATACATGTAAAGGTAAATTCTTTAGTGTGGGAATGATTTTGGATATCAATTAAGGTCAGTACAATCTCCTAACACAAAGTTGAGTTGAAAGTTTCCTTACCGATTAAGTTTTGATGTAAGATTCTTTTTGGGTCAACTTCGAACGACCATATCTCTTAGAATATAAATCATTACGTGATCCATAACCTATCAAATTAAATGTATTTGAATCCTCTTCCCAATGCCACCAAATTCGCGTCAATCCAATTTTCGAGTAAAAAGTTATGATCAGTTTAGTAACTGATGTAGTGTTGTTCCGTTTTAGCCGCAGGAAAATTCTAAATAAGGCAATTTCTTCTCTTTATACAACTAGGAAAACCTCGAAAACGGGTTTCTTAACTCCTATAAAGCCCTAAGCAATCCTATTTCCATCTTTTAATCCATCATTCTCTTCTCTCTCAAACCCTAGGGCAAAACCCTAAGAAAAAATCAAAGTAGAAGACTTTATTCAAGATTCTTTCAATCTTTTTCAAGATTCTTTTAATCTTTTTCAAGGTAAGTCCTTCTCCAAGAATTTTATTCTTTCCAACTCAAATTCCTCCATACAATTATGAATCACTAATAAAAATCATCATTCTTGGCCATAGAGTTTCAAGAAACTAATTCAAGAAATCTCAAGAAAGGTTTTCTTGATTGGTCTCTTTCAAGCTAGGGTTTCAAGGCTTCTAATCAAGCTCTTCTTAAGATTCTTCAAGAATCTTGTTCTTCAAGGTATGTAAGGCTATCATAGTGTTTGACTAGTTCATCTTCATGCCCTATATCTACTTTCAGATCAATAATAGAGTAATTTAGGATTCTTTCCCTAGATTTGATTGTTCCTGAGATAAGTTGATTTTGAGTTCTTGAGTTCATGAGTTCATGTTTCTTTTAAAAATTCTATTCTTAAATATTGAGTTTTTATATTGTTATTGAGATCCTTGAGTTTATTTATTCATGTCTATATTTCAGCGAAAACACTATTTTGAGTTTTAAATTTTGGAAAGCTTTTTTTAAAGCCAAAACTTGAGTCTTAAACTGACTTTTTGAGAAAATTATGATGAGTTTTGAGAAAGAGTTTGTAAAACATGATTAGAATGACAATCGAGTATGATATCAATGGTTAAGCAGTATGATATCTAGTTATGTCATCAATGTTTAAGCAGTATGGTATCTAGTATGCCATCAATGTTTAAGCAACTTGGTATCTGGATATACCATCAATGTTTATGGGGGGTTGCGGAATTTGAGAGTGAAGTGAGGGAAATGGGAGATGAGGGATGATCCTCCCTTCCTCCTTCATTACATATATATACAAAATTTACATGGGTACTATTTATGAACAGTAGATGACTTCTACTATTCATGAATAGTGACTGACTCTTACTATTTACACAGTGACTCGACCTTTACTATTTACACAGTAATCGACTCTTACTATTCACATAATTGACACTTTACTATTTATGAATAGTATTTTTTGTCTTTTACTATTCATCCACAGTATCATGTTTGGTGACTCTACATAAAAACAAACAACTTTACAAAAGAAAATAAAACTTTACAAAAAGTACGATAAGATGCTTATCCTACTTTTGACTCTTTACATATGTGTCTTCATCATATTTTGTTTTGTCGGCTGTCTTCATCAGGCTGCCGGCTATCTCTTTGTCTTTTGTCTTAGTGATAGTTTATTCCAGCTGTACGGTTGGAACTTCGTTATCTTCTCCATGGCATTTGGAACATATGTGTTCTGAATATTTGCTGCTAATTGTTGTACAATATCTGGTTAATAATGCTGGTGAAATAAAATTTTTCCTTATAGCTCTGGTAGTTGGTATATTTTCTGGTTTCAGGAGGCTTAGTATCCATTGTCGTATTTCCTCCATATCTCCTTCTCTAGTTTCTCGACAATTAGAGTATATCATAGTGTTATCTCGACTATAATAACTCCATATTGTATTGTTGTTTAGATAATTATTTGCTAGCTCAGTCAATATTGTAGCTATTCGAATGACTCTTTTATTAGCATAAAAGTTAGGAATATCCACAATAGGTATCTCATCTTGTTTTTCTATTTTCTCTGGTATTAACATATCTCTGGTTAAACCTATCTTTATAACCTGTATAACCGGTTTTATTTTGTCATATAGTATTTCTGCAATAGCTGTATAGAACTTTATGAAAAATAGAGTTCCTTTAGTAATTCGTTTGTAGGTTAAGAATGCTTTGTATAATTCGGGTATCTTCGAGATTTCGTCTCCTGTAGCTGTGTACACTATACTAAGTAGTCCGTAGTTATAACAAGTTGTAACTAGATTTATATTTGTACCTGGAAGGGCAATTAGTTTGTTATAACCTTGTAGGTATTGCGTAATGTAATCAGTATTTGATTCTTTTGGATTTATAGCTCTGGGGTTTTTGTTTAAGTAAGTTTGGACTTTATAAATATTTTCTGTATAGGTACGGGTGATGTGGTTATAGGTATTTTTCTGTTGGGCTAGGCTATTTTTATACGTAGTAGTTTGTGGAGTAGGTACTGATTTTTGTATTTTGGGAGCTGTATATGGTTTGTCAAAAAGCTTGTTCATATTTGTATTTATATAGGTTTTTTCTTCTGTAGCTTTTTCTTTCTTTGTAGCTCCTGATGTACCTGCAGCTGTATTTAAACAAACATTATGGGTTTTTTGGAGTTTCCCAACGTCTCCTTCTAGCTCTGGAATTTTAACGTCTTTCGATCGACGTAGCTCCGCATGTTTAACGTCATGCTGCTGACTGCTAGCTTGCTCCTTTAGCTTTAATATCTCACCGTCCATACTATCCACTTTTTTACAAAGCATAGTTAGGAGGTTGAGTATTTGGTTCATTGTATTTTCCTGTTCAGTATCTTTTTCTTGAGAGGTGATCTGCAATCACATTCTTGTCAGTTTTTATAATTTCAATTGTAAATGAAAAATTTAATATATTTACTACCAATCTTCTTATTTCTTTTGTCGTAACTGAATCTTGTACCTTTTTAGTTATCCACCATTTTACCTGTGTATTATCTGTTCTAACAATAAATTTGTTATATACAATATATGGCTCAAAAGCTAATAAACATTTATATAAGGCAAATAGTTCTTTTCTATTTATTTCCCATTTTATTTGTGGGTCTGTATATGATCCAGAATAATATCTGCAGTGATGTTCTATTTTTTCATTTATATATTTATATTTTAGTACTCCTCCGTAACTATGATTACTAGAGTCTGTTTCTACTATATAAGTAAATTGTCTATTTTCATCTGGAAAGTATAATTTTGGTAAATCTTTACACATAATTTTTATTTTTCTAATATATTTTTTATCTTGTTCATCAAAGTGATATTCTATATCTTTCTTTAATTTTTTCTGTAATGGTTTTAAATTTTCTGCTAATTTTGGTATATATTCTCTTACTTGATTAACTAATCCTAAAAAGGACTGTAATTTTTTTCTTAGTATCTAATAATTCTTCAGAATTAGATATTTTTTGTACAATATGTGTTTGCATTTTTATTCCATTTTTATCTATTTGTATTCCTAAAAATTCTATTTGATTTTTCATTATTTCACCTTTCTTTTTTGATAAGCTAATTCCTGATATTTCTATGATATGTATAAACCTTTCTAATAATTTGAGATGTTCTTCTTTTGTTCTTGAGTATAATAATATGTCGTCTATATATACTATACAATTTTCTAGTTATTTAAAATATGTATCCATAAAATGTTGATATCTACCTGGTGCGTTTTTATATCCAAATAGTAAAACATTCCATTCGTAAAATCCCTGTGGGACAGTAAATGCTGTTAAATGTTTAGATTCTTCTTCTAGTTTTAGGTGGTAAAATCCTGATTTACAATCAAATTTGCTAAAATAGTTATATCCTTGTATTTGTCTTACTTTTAATATTTTATTTGGTATGGGGTAATTATATGTTTTAGTTTTTGCGTTTAGATTTCTATAATCAATAACCATTCTGCTTTTACCTCTTTTCTGTTCACTATGTTTATTTACTATAAATGCTGGACTGTTATGTTTACTATTGCTTTCTTGTATATATTTATTTTCTAATAATTCATTTATATGCATTTTAAATTCTGATTGGTCTTCAAAATTATATCTTAATGGTTTTTGTGTTATTATACTATTTTCATCTATTAGTTCAATTTTTACTTTTGTTTTATGTTTATCCCATCCTTGTAATGGGTTTTCGTTATATAATGAGTTTAATTTATCATTTATTGCTTGTATTTTATCTATTGTGAATATTATAATTTCTATTTTATGATCATTAGGAGTTATATTTTCTAGCTTTTGGGTAATTTTTTCACTTCCTTTTATCCAAGGGGTATTTTTTCTGATTTTATTATTAACTCTTTTTGCTCCTATCTTATGATTACATATGGTAGTGAACCACCAATGTGTCTTTGTTATAGTATGTGGATATAGTTTATCTAAAAATGGCATTCCTAATAATATATCTTTATTTGTAAATTCATAACTATAGATTTCATCTATTAATAATATTTTATCCCATATTTGTATTTTTATATTTTTAGCTTTATGTGTTATCATACTTCCTTCATTATTAAATCCTGTTACTATTAATGGTGTTCTTAATTTTTCCCATTTACTATCTGATAGACAATTATGTTTACACATATTTGCTTCTGCTCCTGTATCTATCATAGGTGTGTAATACCTATTATAATATCATTCTATAATTATTTTTGCTAAAATGTATATTTTTGTCATTATATTAAGGTGTTAAAATGTTATTTTATCATATAATTGTTCTTTTAATAATTACTTTTTTATTTTCGTAATGTATCGTTAGTTGTTTATCATCTATATTATATGGTTTAACTGTTTCTAGCCATTTTATTCCTAAAGTAATATTATTATTTCCTTGATGTATTTTAAATTTAATTTTTATTGGTATTCCTCCAATAATTAGTTCTTGTTCCGTAGTTTCTTCTATATTTACTAAAGCTCTAGGTAGTTCTGTGTTTATATTTTCTCCTGTAATTATTTCATGTTCTTTGACTAGTTCTCTTATAATTTGATTTTCTACTTGTCCTGTATTTATATTTATTAGATATTTTCTCTGGTCTAATATTCCTGTGATATAATACTGATATGGTTGTATTTCATCATTCTTTTGTTCTAATAACTTAGATATTAGGTCGCAATCTAATCTTCTAGATGTACTATTTCTTGATGATGATGGTGTATCATAGCTTAATCTTTTAGATGTACTTAATCTTTCTTTTACTATCTCTAAATCTTCTTCAATATCTATTTCTTTATAACTGTAATCATTATTATCTATTACTGTAATTATTTGATCAAATGGATTTTCTATTTTGATTTTTTGAATCTTATTTCTTGCTGTTATTTTATGTTTTGTAGTTAATACATATAAATTTTTACATCTTGCTGTAAATATTTTACTTCCTGGTGCTAGTTCTATGCCTGACATTTTCCAGTATAGTACTAGTGATTTATCTATGTTTTTGTCTTCTATTGCTACTGAATAGTTTGCACTTATAATAAATTTAAATTTTTGATATATTAAATTTCCTCTAACTGCACTTATTATACTTTTTTCTATAGGTTGAATTATTCTGTCATCTGCTAAATATAATTCTATAGGTGTATCTATTCCTTCTCTAAAACATGCTTTTATTAATATTTCTGTTGCTCCTAAATGTACATATTTTATTGGATTTTTTGATTTTAAATCTTGGATTTCTTTATTAATTATTTTCTTATTTATGATAGGTATTTTAGCTTTACCTTTAATATATTTGCAATCTATTACGTGTTCTTTTTGACTTACTACATAATATTCATCATGTTGTAATTTAAATAAGTTTTTTAATCTAGGTACTTCTAATATTTTATCTATACTTAAGTCTAATTCTTTTCCTTTTATTTGTTCAAACATATTATTATCAAATATTATTTTTTGTTCTGTATATTCATTATCTTGATATTCTTTTTTACTTATTATTTTTATGTCGCTTTCAGTCATAATCTGAATATGATTCTATTTCTTCTTCTAATTCAATATCTGTTATTTCGTATATGCTATCTTCATTTTCTAAGTCATAATCTAAATAATCTATCTGTTTATATGTGTCGTTTTCTATTATTATCTCTGTTATTTGTTTCTTTTTTAAGTCTTTTGGTAATTTACAATCTCTAGCTAAATGTCCTAATTTTCCACAATTATAACATTTACATTCTGTTATATTTTTCTTAACTCTATGTGGTCTTTTTTGTTTATAATTTTTTATATAATATCTTTTTCTTGGGATTTTATTTTTATATTTTGTTTTGAAGTGTTTATATTTCTTTATCCTTTTCTTGTATTTATATGGATTTTTACATCCAAATTGGGGTGCTAACTTGTGTGTACAATATTTTAGGTTTTTTACTAATATCTTTCCTAGTTTTAGTTCTTCTTTATGTTTTTTCACATATTTTTATAAACCATTGTTGTAAGAATTTTATTCTAGCTCCTAGCGTATCTACTGTATTAGATTCTTCCCAATCTTTTATTATTTTTGAACTAAATGGTTCTGGTAATTTTGTGTAATATAATTTTCTTATTTCTCTACTTTCATCATTTGTATATATTCCTTTATAGTAATATTCTCTAAATGCACATGTATATTCATCTATGTAACTCATTTTACATATTGCTAATTTATTCATTAAATTTCTGTTTATTATTTTATCTTTTTGTTGTTCTTCTGTTTCTGTTGTCATACTACCAAATTCGTTTCTAATTGATATTTCATATTTATCTAATATGTCTATTGCTGATGTTGCTATTTCATTATTAGGTTTATTATGATTTCTTAGTGTTGCTAAGCTTGTTGATGTTAAATTTTTTAACCATATTTTTACTGTTCCTATAAGCGTTCTTTCTATGTACCCTGGGGCATCTGTTATTGATATTTTATTATCTATTAATTGTTTTGATATATATCCTATCCATAATTGGATTGTTTTATTTGTATCTGCTACACAATCTAAGTCTAAGAAATTATTTTGATCTGTAGTTTGTCTAGGTGTCCAGTTTTTATTTAATCTTTTATCCCATATAACTTTATCTCTTCTTTCTTGTTCGTAAGTATAATATGTTGGGGTTGTATCTATTCTTGTTTTAGAATTTGAAGTACTGGGTTTTTCATCTAATTTCCTACATTTATTTTTATATTGTTATCTTTTTCTATAAGTTCAGTATATGTTTCTGAATACGATTCAGAATTATTTTCTGAAATATTATCATTTTCTTCTTCATTTATTTCTAATTCATCTATTTTTAATTCAGGTAATTCTTCTGTTTCTTCTAATATTCTCGACCTTTACTATTTACACAGTAACCGACTATTTTTAAGTATGAATTGAGCAAGAGCATAAGGGAACTAAGTATTTCAAAATATATCAGTTTTTACATTGATAAAAGAGAAACATTGATTTCTAAATGAGTTTTGAGTTCAAAAGTTATTTTAAGAGTAGTTACCTCTTTTAAGAGGGTAGTTTGAGCAATTATCGCAAACTAGAGGATGAGTTATTTTTTTAAAACATATGAGCATGAATATATATTATTGGGAAATAAATTTCGGCATTAACCTTCTCCGAGATACGCAACCTATATCTATTCCTCCTTACCAAATGGCTCCGACAGAACTTAAGGAATTAAAAGAGTAATTTAAAGATTTGTTGGATAAGGGTTTCATCTTACCAAGTAACTCTCCATAGGGTTCTCGAGTTTTGTTTGTTAGAAAGAAAGATGGTTCGCTCCGTATGTGTATTGACTAATGGCAGTTGAACAAGGTGACCATTAAGAATAAGTAATCTCTCCCAAGGATAGATTATTTATTTGATCAACTTCAAGGAGCAAGCTACTTCTCTGAGATTGACCTACGGTCAGGTTATCACCAATTGAGGGTGAAGAAAGATGACATTTCGAAGATGGCCTTTCAAACTTGGTATGGTCATTATGAATTTTTGGTGATGTCATTTGGTTTGACTTATGCTCCGGCGATGTTTATGGATTTGATGAATAGGGTGTTTAGAAAATACCTTGATATGTTTGTGATTGTGCTCATTGATGATATATTGGTCTATTCGAGGAGTGAAGACGAGCATACCGATCATTTGAGGATTGTGTTGCTAGTCCTCAAGGACCAACAACTCATTGCAAAGTTTAGTAAATGTGAGTTTTGGCTAAGATCCGTGGCTTTTCTTGGGAATATTTTTTTCGGTACGGATATTGAGGTAGATCCTAAGAAGATGGATGCAGTTAAGCGTTGGCCTAGACCTCTAACCACTTTGGATATTTGAAGTTTCTTGGGTCTAGCCGGTTACTATAGAAGCTTTGTTGAAGGGTTTTCTTTGATTGCTTCTCCATTGACAACATTGAATCAAAAGAAGGTTAATTTTATATGGTCCGAAGCGTGTGGAAAGAGTTTTCAAGAATTGAACAATCGACTTACTTCTCCTCTAGTGTTAACAATATTATTGGAAGGACCATATGGTTTTGTTATTTTTGTGATGCCTCGAGAATTGGGTTAGGATGTGTCCTTATGCAAAATTTGAAAGTCGTTGCGGTGGTTGTTTTTGCCTTAAAGATTTGGAGACATTATTTGTATGGTGTTCATGTGGATGTCTTTACCGACCACAAGAGTTTACAATATGTGTTTAATCAGAAAGATTTGAATCTTCGCCAAAGGATATGACTTGAATTATTGAAAGATTATGATATGAGTGTTCTCTATCACCTTGATAAAGCGAATGTGGTGGTGAATGCTCTTAGTCGATTGTCGATGGGTAGTGTTTCTCATATTGAGGAAAATAAGAATGAGTTATTTCGAGATGTTCGTATATTGGCACAAGTAGGTGTTTGGTTAGTTGGCTCTACCAAGGGTGGTGTTGTGGTACACAACAATTCAAAATTGTCTTTTGTGGATCATGTGAAGGTCAAGCAAGGTCTTGACCTAAATTTGGTTGAATTGAAAGAAGCAATGCTTAAAAAGTCTGTTGAGGATTTTTCCCTAAGGGAGATGGTGTACTTTGACATGAAGGTCAGTTGTGTGTTCCTAATGTAGAAGATTTAAGAGAACATATCTTGTCAAAATCCCATGGTTCTATATATTCCATTCACTTGGGAGCCACCAAGATGTACCGTGACTTGCGTGAGGTCTATTGGTGGAATGGGATGAAGAAAGATATTGCGGAATTTGTGGCTAAGTGTCCTAATTGTCAACAAGTGAAGGTTGAGCATCAAAAGCCGGGAGTTTTATATCAAGATATTAAAATTTCTATTCCAAAGTGGGAAGATTTGAACATGAACTTTGTTATGCCGTAATTTTACTATCTTTAGAAAAATCACTTTTTGAAATGTTCTAAGTATAAAACAATTTGTGAAACATACTTATAAAAGAGTCGCCACTTAATTTTTTTAAATAAATTAAGAAAACTTATAATTTTAAAGGACTCTAATAGATTAAATCTTTAAAAATTTAGAGAAAATGGGTAAGATGTACTTATTTACGCTTCAAGAAGGTTTTAAGGCATTTGAAGTGCCTGCTAACACGCGGTTATCCTACGACTTAGTTAAAATATCTTTGACTATTTTTTAGAAATATGATTTAACATAAAAAAATATATATAATAATTTACAATATTCGATTAACATTGCGAAAGTAGTTAAACAAAAAACAATTTTTATTTTTTAAGAAAATGGGACCTTAATTGAACCATTTGAGTTAAATTGCAAATGATTAGAATTTTTTACACAATTAGGTTGATTAGAATTTATTTTATTCATTTTTAAAAATAATAATTTGAACCAATTTAGTTAATTAAAGTATGAAAACTATGTTAAATTAATTGAAGAATAAATAAAAAGTTTTGACAAAAGATTTTCAAATAAAGTACACGAGTTGATAAAAGGTTTTACTAACATAAAGAATATAATTCATCTTTTGGGGAATTAATAATTCTAAAGTTAGAGTTAATAAACAACAAAATAATAAATAATCACAATTGAATAATTTAAGAGAAAGAGAGAAATTGAATTTGGGCCTCTCTTGGGCTAAATTCGCTGCTGCTTTTGGGGTTTAGCCTAATTCTGGATTTTTGTATATATATATTGTATATCAGTGTATAACAGATATATACAGCCTATTTTTCTGCTTTTCGAAACCTGTAGAACTCCATTTTAGCATGTATCAGCTTCTAAAACTTGAAAACAATGGCGAAGTTGACTTGAAGAAAGAGGAATGTTGGGTTTTAACCCAATGGAATGCAAAGAGGGAGTCTCGATAGACTCAAACAAGGGGTTCATGCAAGAAAGACAAAAATAAAAGAATTAGGATCACTGTGATGAGTAACTAAAATGAGATTTCAATCAACAATAAGTTAATGCCAAAATCTAGGATGAAAAGAAATGACATCACTGATTTGCACCCAATCCTATACCAAGCTCATACTTATCTAATTAAATGTAAAATAATCTATCTCACATGAGTACACATCTAAAATAATAAAACAACATACTGATTTGGTCATGAACCTGAAGCTTTTGCCAAAAATCTAACTTAACTGCCACAATTCTAGCCTAAACAAATGAATACATTTTATGCTAGAAACGCTAATAACACAGTATAGGCAATCATTCATGGAACATTCATAAGAAAATGCTTCGGTTTTAAGCAGGGTGAATTGAGGATAGAAAAATGATTTACCATACTCGGAATAGACATCTTATCAACTTGCTTTAAATCAACCTCAGCTATAAGAGCTTGGAAAAGATTAACTTGAAATGGAGAGTAATGAAGAATAGGCCACTATCACTGCTGGAAACAAGTTTAGACACATTAAAAAAAAAACTAACAGGTTGATTACAATACTTAAACTTGAATGCAAAAGAGCAGACATCACAAAAAGATGAATAAGGTGACAAACTATTCAACTCAAATGATAAACACCATTCGAAGTAACAAGAAAATGAAAACAACCTTCGTACATCAGATTATGAAAACCGAAATCACCTAAAGAATATGATTACGGACTTCAAGACTGAACCACAACTTTCACAGCCAATAAAATGAGATCGACAGTGAAATAAGAGGACTTCACTAAGGAGAAACAAAGTCGAGACAGAACGGAATAATTGAGATTTCAAGCAAACAACATGAATAGTAATGAAGTTATACCACTGACTTGAAGCTGACAATAAGTCGAAACACTCTCAAAATTCTAACATCTGAACGATTTACAATGATTAAGTAGTAAATAGTTGTCACATAAGAGGAGCAACAAGATCACAATATCAAACCATAAAATTAAGCTATTGTTATTTCATGACAACATAAGCCAAATTATAAGAGGAGTGTTACCTTTTCGGGGGTAGGGAACTGAGACGACGAGTTGAGGCGAGCTAATTCACCACCACATGAAAAGAATCCCGACGAAAGTTTTCGATGACTGAGAACAAATAGCTTAAGACGAGAGCTCAAGATTTGAAATTTTAACTTAGCAATTATAGAAATCAAAATTCTTCTTATGAACCTATATCATTGTGTTTTTCCTCTATTTTCATGTATCTTCCCCCTTAAACACATAGAGAAATGGATCTTAAATAGATGAAGAATAGGGCTAGTTTTTGAGGGGGAAACGAGTGGATTTTGAAATTCAAAAATCACATTCTTTCTTAGAGATAAGGTTGAAACTTTTCAATTGTACAAATATCAACAATCTTCAATGAATTGATAATAAAGAGAGAGGTGTTGGGATCGATGTCGTGATTTGCTGTTGAATTTCCACGATTTGCAGCACGATTTACTCGCTGGTTTTGCTGTTGTTGCGTGAAAAAGAAGACGCGTAACAGGGGTTGGGTCGGGTTCTTTGTTGCTGTTTGGAACGCTGTACGCATTGTATATTGGGTTATGGGCTGCTGAAAATGGGTATTGAATTGGAATTGTTGGGTCTTTAAGAGTGGGGTCGGTTTGTGGGTATTTGGTGTTGCTGGATTGATTTTGGTGTTGTACTTATGGTATTGCTCTATATTGTTGGTGGGTCATTTGGTATTATATTGGTGGACTGAAATGTTGAATGGAAATTAGAGGCAACAATGGGCTGATGTAAATTGTTGTTGGGTTGGAATGACCCAAAATTAAAATAAGATGAATTAATAAAATTAATTAATAAGCTTCTTAATCTTAATGACATAAAATAATTAACTTAATTATAAAATAATTAGTTTAGCTACAAACTAATTAACTAAAAATTCTAACTATAACTTAAACCAAATTAAACTAATAAAATATTTAACTTAAAAAATGTAAAATCTTCTTGAGATGATTTTTGAATATTCATAAATACATCCAAAATTATATATATATATAAATATTTTGAACTTTACAACGTTAATTATTTCAAATCTTTTGGAATTTAAGAATCTCGATAATTAATATATATTGTGGAGGGTCAAAATTGAGACGGACTTTAGGAATTATGGCCGAACCCTAGAATTGGGTTTCCTACATATCTCAGGCTATATGAGAATTCAGGCCACTTGTAGTTTGATACATTTGATTTAACACGCAATTCATAAAGAGTTCAAAAGCTGTCTGGATACCAAACTATGAAGGAACTAGAATGCTCGAGAATAAGATTTAGGAGAGAATGTCAGAGTACATCCGAGTTTTCAACATTGATCTCGCCTACGTATCCCTCTACTTAGGGAATCGGGCTACTTGTAGTTCGACTTGATCGATTGAAAAGGAAATCTCTTATACAAGATAACCTTTGGTTTTGGGAGAGTGGCAAGTAAGATGAGTATGAAAAAGAGGCTTGCAACCTCTTAGCCATGAATGTGGTGCACTTCACACCCATAATTAAGAACTTACACAGACATAATTTCCAATGCTCTTAGTGCACTGTCACTCAGATTGGAAAGTTGCATCGGTGAGAGTAAGAAGTTTTTCGGATGCAAAATTAAAATCGATAAACCTAAAGAAAAATCCACATGCCTTCTGATAGGGGCGTGTTTTGATTTTGGAAGAAGTCGCTCCTCAGCTCACGTTCTAAGAGTCTGATACTCCTCTTGGAATTATGTCCCAGTTTGCTGCTAAGAAAAAGTTCCACATTATGCTGCATCCTTTTTGATGTCGTCCGCATCTGTGGTTTGATTTGAGAATTCATCCTCTTGGATTCTATCGACAAAGTCTAAAATAAACTTGTTAGTAGAAACTCCAATTTAAATAGAGAAGTGTTATGTTTTACTGTATTTGACACATTTCTTTTCTCTAAATGTTCTGACGTCAGCCTTCGTCGATTTTGACACAGTCAATGATGAATTTGATATGATGCTATAATGATGATGACTTTTTTGATAATGCAATAATGTTGATGACAATACTTCATTGATAGGATGATTCTGCTACATTGATGATGAAGATGTTGATGCTCGATTGATAATATGACGATGGTCTCTCGGTAGGATGATGTTGAACCATTCAACAATGATATTCTCTCCATTGATAATATGATATAGATGACCCTCTCAGTGGTTTGAATATGCAATAGCCTTCTTGGCACTGGAAGATGCAATGACCCTTTTGGAATTTGCATATATGATGGCCCTCTCGACATTTGAAGATGCAATGGACCTCTTGGCATTTGAAGATATAATGACCCTTTTGGCATTTGAAAATGTATGATCCTCTTGGCATTTGAAATGATGGCCCTCTCGGCGTTCGAAGATGATGGCCTTCTCGACGTTTGTAGATTATGGCCTTCTCGATGTTTGTAGATGTAATGGCCCTCTTAGCATTTGAGGATGCAATGGCCATTTTGGCATTTGTATATATGATGGACCTCATGGCATTTGATGATGCAATGACCCTTTTGGCATTTGCATATAGGATGACCCTCTCGGTCTTCAAATATGCAATGACCCTCTTGGCATATGAGGATTCAATGGCCTTTTTGTCATTTGCATATATAATGGACCTCTTGGCATTTGAAGATGCAATGACCTTTTTGGCATTTGCATATAGGATGATCCTTTTGGTGTTTGAAGATGCAATGACCCTCTTGGCATTTGAAGATGTAATGACCCTTTTGGCATTTGAAGATGTCTGGCCCTCTCGATGTTTGAAAATGATGGCCCTCTCGACGTTCGAAGATGATGACCTTCTTGATGTTTGTAGATGATGACCTTATCGGCGTTGTGGTATTATCTCACTAGATAATAATGTAGAAATGCCCCTCTAGGTGGTAAAGACGATGATCCTCTAGGTGGTTCACATTACCGTGTCTGATATCAGCAGAATTTGTGAATATTTTTCAAACTTTTTTTATGCTGAAAATTGTAATTTGATGTTATCAGAAGATGCTTGTATATGTTGAGAGTGATTCTTTCATTTGTTCCTATTTTGAACATTTTGTGTTCCTTGCGATTCGTGCTTTGTTGGAAATTTGAACGAGGTGTTGTTGCTCGTATTCTGAACTGTTTCATTTTCTTCTAACTTCAATGACTATTCTGAACCCACAAAAAAGTTGTTAATGTCGGGTCACTGCTCACCTCTTGACTTCTTCATATTTATTGAACGGAGGAATATGATGATCTTGCGGCATTCTTATAGACCTGTATCCACATAAAAATTGTTAGTTTTTAAAACAAACTGATATGTTTTGACTTCTTCAATCGCTCGCTCCTTGTCTTGCTATCTTCAGTTGATCAATTCGATTTTTGCTTCTCGATAGACATAAGATGAAATTATAAAAAATATTTGATATATTAAAAAATCTTTAAGGAGGAGAAACTTTTCGAGAATCAATTGTAAAGAAGTCACTGTTAAATGCCATGTCATGCATAGCTTAAATGAACGTCCTTCATTCAAACTTTTGATGTGTCCGATAGCTTGTTTTGGAGAATTCAAAAGATCCTTGAAACTTGATAAATTTATAACAAGGTCCTCCCAAAATCTACTATGATTGGGACGTTTTGCATTTGACTCTGAAATCCAACGGCATCGAAGATTGTTGAAGTTGACTATGAACTTTAACGATGCCAGAAATCATGATTTAAACTTCAAATCATGATAGGAATATACAAAATTTAGTACAAGCTTCTAGTGATGCTTGAAGAAATTTTTGAGGCCATCCTCAAATATTTCTATCCCGGTTAGATGTCTTGGCGTATCTTGAACTTGATATATGACCTGTAGAATTTTTTGAGACTTTCTCAAAAAAATTTTCCAGATTAGAAGTCTCAGCGTATCTCGAACTGTTGATAGATGACTTGTAGAATTTTTGAGACCCTCTCAAAATCTTGTCCCGAGTAGATGTCTTAGCGTATCTCGAATTGTTGATAGATGACTTGTAGAATTTTTGAGACCCTCTCAAAAATTCTGTCCCAGTTGCAACTCACAATATATCTTAAGTCTTGACTTGTTGGAGATCTTCTTCTTGAGAATTTTTGAGTCGCTCTCAAATTTTTTGTCTCGATTAGATGTGTCAGTGTATCTTGAATTGTTGATATATGACTTGTAGAATTTTTGAGACCCCCTCAAAAATTCTGCCTCAGTTGCAACTCACAATGTATCTTCAGTCTTAGCCTGTTGGAGAGATTCTCTTCTTGAGATTTTTTAAGTCCCTCTCAAAAATTCTGTCCCAATTTCTACTGTAAAGAAAAATAGAAATCTTACAACAGATATGACCGAACCCTTGTAGAGCCTACGTATCCCGTTGAGGCAGAAACCAGATTAAACGTAGTTCCCCTCTCGAGCATTAACAAAAATAAGAAATTTTGATAAGGAAATGACCGATGCGGACACAGGCCGCCTACGTATCTCATTCTTGAGAATTCAGGTTGAACGTAGTTCAAATAAGAGATAATTTTCTAACATAAGATGATTACAAGCAAATAATGGAATTACAGGGAAAGAAATAGAAGAAATTCTGAATCTCCAAATATAGTAGCTCTTGATAGCACCTAAGTTGATTCGTCAGTTTCTGAGATAACTGACTGTGCTCAACCTTGACATGTCATTAAACAAATGTATCGACGTATTGCATAAGTAAGTTGTTGAGTTCTATTTTTTTGAGCTTCTGTTAGATGGATCTCGATTCTAGCCTCTTTGACACAATCATCCTTTCTAGATTCAATTTCTGTGTCATGCAAATTTGACTTATCGTGATCCTCAATTTGTTTCAATTCTTTGACAATGTATTCGAGTATCATGGTCTCCTTCTAACTCATCATCATTCGGCTCTTTTGTTCATTCATCTTGTGACATGACACAACATTGATAGATTTAAAATTATTTTTAGTAAAAGAAACATAAAGATTGTTAGATAGAAAAATTAAAGCAAATAAATTTTCACAATAAAAGAGGTGTTCATTGAAAATAAGGAAATACGGAGTTTGGCCATGGCCATGGGCCATTTTGCCTTTTTAAAAATATTACGAGGGAAATTAAAAAATGACATAAAAGGTGGGTCCCGAGCCTCATTCAGACTACCACAGATTTTAGAATGACATAAAATTCATCTTTGTCTATCAAGATGAGCAAGAAATCAAGAGCGGAGTGGAAGTCCAATTACGCACTTGCTCCATTGGCTTGGTGTCTCGATCAATTCGTCTAGCACAACATCAACTTCCTTAGAAAGATCCCCAGTTCCTTCTCTAAGAATGTCATTATTGGCATATTTCTCTACCAGCAAAGACTGATACAAATGAGACAAAGGCTTTGGTGATACATGATTAACCTCCTTCTTGTTTTGACCATCCTTTGGCACTAAAGCAAAAGCTTGATGTGGTGCCATGACCACAATTTTGGATTTCTCAAATATGCTCAAGGAAGCTACAACTTTATCAAGGCTACAAGGTTGGTTGGGATTACAATTTTATCCATACACCTATTTTCTTCGACTTCAACCATGTTAATGGTAAACCCTCCACGATTCGACAGTGAATCACTATTGACATTGGATATGACAGTTTGAAGAGTTACAACCTTTTGATCAATGAAGTCTTGAATTTTATGCTTGAAGTTGATGCAATCCTCAGTGGTATGTCCAAAACCTCCTGAATGGTAAGCATAATGAATATCGGCCCTATAGTGTCTGGAATTGACATTGGCATTTTTTGGATCAATTGTTTGTATTAAACCAACAGCTTTCAATCTCTCAAAAAGTTGAGTCCAACTTTCAACCAAAGCACTAAAGACTTGAGGAGGTTTCTTCTCAAGGTTTGAACGAGGAAGACAGTAATTATTTCGCGGAGGTGGAGGCATTTGATGATAAAGTGGATGATTTTGGCGAGTTGGTGCTGGTGTTTGGAAATTTGGTAGATATGAGAGGCATTTGGTTAATTTGGCAAAGTGACTTGGTAATTTGGTTGAACATTTGGGTAACATGACTGTGGAGCTTGGTAATTTAGCAAGTTTGGTGGGGCAGCTTGGAAATTTGGATAATTTGGTGGTGGAGTTTGGTAATTTAGATAATTTGGCGGTGGAGATTGGTAATTTGGTTGGATGGGGTAAGGATTTTACGTAGCTAAGGGGTAGGTTTTGGATGGCAAAAGATTTTTGAACATAGTGACCGGCATGTCTCTTTGATTTTTGGCTAGATTCAAATGAGATAAAAGAAACATCTTCCCTTTTCCTCCTCAATGGTCTCAAGGATTCAACTTGAGGAGTCGTTTAGATGATTTTTCCGGTCTTGAGACCGTATTCAATAGCTTCACCAATTTTGACTATTTCACTGAACTACCCTCCTAAAATGAGCAACATCCTATTGTAGTACTCCAACTCTCGAATGTGCACGAAGACTTCAATAATCTCTTTCTCAGTCATGGGAGGCCTAACCTTTACAGCCTCTCTTCTCCAACGGTAGGCATATTCTCGATAGCTTTCCCAAGACTTCTGTTTGATTCTCTCCAAATAGTATTGATCAAGATTGAATTCTATATTGTAACCAAACCTTTCAATAAATTCTTTAGCCAAAGCATTCCAACTTGGCCATTCTTTCATTTCTTGAGAAATATACCATTCAAAAGCTTCTCCTTTCAGGTTTCGACTAAAGATTCACATTAATAAAGTCTCATCATTTCTAACTCCCACAAATTGGTTGCAATAAGCCCTCAAATGAGCAAAAGGATTTTCAACTCCACTAAAAGTGTCAAACTTTGGCCCTTTAAAACCTTTCGGGAGGTCTAAATGTGGATGAATACAGATATCTTCATAATTCAACCCCACAATGTCTGGGGTGTATTGAAAGTCCTTCATTGCATTCAAGACTTTCTCTCAGATGTTTTGCTCATCCTTTCCTTTTATGACCTTTCACTCCTTCTCCTTCTTCTCATAATGATTGAGTTCAAATTGTGTGGTAAATAGAGGGTATGATTCTGATGATGTTGAATTTTGACAAGCGGTTTTTAGAGGTATGGGTTGAGTAGTAGGTGGGTTTTGAACAATTTGAGTAAGAATTTGCTGGACGGGAGGAAAATTTGGATTTTGTGGAGTAGGTGATGTTTGGTGTGTGATGTGGGTTAGGGGTGGTTAGGTCAATGATGGGGGGTTTTGGAATCGTAGCAGTGGATGAATTGTTTGGAAAGTGTTCTAATGTTGGATCCGAAATAGGAAAATGGAGTGGAGGTCTTCCATTATCTAGAGTAGGAGTGTTGACCATGATAGCTGGATTTGTCAAATCTTGGGTCTTATTCATTTCAGCCCTCATCTCAGCAATTTGTTGGAACAATTGTGCAATCAGCTTGTTATGTTGAGCGATGATAGGGTCATTCATAGTTATTTTGGTCAAATCAGTGTTTTCAATATTTTCAATCACTTTTTCTTTGCCTTTTGACAAACTTTGGTCAGAGAAGGAATTTTGGGGATCTTTAGACCTCGTGAAGTATGGATGTTCTGCTATTTTCTCAATACAAATTAGTTTTGAGTACCTGACAAAGAAAAATAACTCAAAAGACAAATGTGTTAGCTTGTGTAGATGGTAAATAATACAAACTATCAAACACATGACTACAAACACATAAATATTGTTTTACTCGAAGATAAACTAGCCCACAGATATAGAAAGGTGACTAAATAGACAAGAATTTGTCTATTTAATTTTGGGATCAGTGAATCAGAGAAGTCAACTTTCAAGGAGTTGGGGTCCTTTTATACTTCTGATTTTTGAATGGGATGGAATTCTAATCCTCTTGCAAGGGTTGGAAAAAATAGAAGTTCTCAAAAATGGGGACCGAGTCTTGAAAGACTGCCTACGTATCTCACAGAGGGGAATTCAGGTCCTACGTAGTTCGACTTTCCTTTATGCTTTGAGACGAAAAATTGACCTTTTTTCTAAGATGGGAGAGTAAGGATTTGAAAGTGAAGTTTGAATTTTGTTGGAAACCAAAGACTCAAAGAGTATTTGAACACACTTTTGATAATGACTTGATATTTGTGCTTAGGGGATCCTAGAAAATTTTCAAGAAAAGTAGGCTAGAATATTTTCAAATAAAACAACATATTTAGACAAGTAGTTATAACACATAAACATATATTATCGTTCTAAACAAATATGTGACCCTTTTATGCCAAGGGTGGGCCTAACGATTTGAAAGATGTATAACGTCATTTGAAACCTTCCATTGTCCCAAAACCCAAATTTATACAAATTTTATGAATAAATTGAATGGGATACACAATAGGGAAAATGGGTAGACATCCAAAACTATGCTTCCATGGACGGTTCTTCACTCTTGAGCTTCTTATCATCTTCGGATGCCAATGCCTTTGGATGGACTAGTAGTTTGTAAAGCTCTTTTTTCAATTAGAATAGGCTATAATATACCTCTTAGCTCAGGGGACAATGATTTTTCAAACAACGTATACATACTTCAAATTTAAACACATAAGCATGAACGTCTATTTAGGTCGTGGGCCGGTTTGGACTCAAGCTGGTCTCTCTAATGGGCCCAACATGCCTTGGGTGTTGGGTCATCTTACTTCAATGCGCTAAACTGAGGTATTTGGTTTCACTCTACTCTAGTTGACTAAGAGTGGGGTTTATTTGAGATAGACCAGTGATCCAAGCGGACTACTTGGGCTGGGGCAGTTAGCGACCGTTGACCATCCAGTGACCAACTACATTCGCCAAGGTACCCCAAGAAATAATTTGGTTAATGAATGACTGCAGCCCGCATAATCGTCCTTTAGGTGAGAAATAAATAAAGTCATTTGACGGAATAGATGATATGCATGCAGTGATAGTTTAATATCACAATTTAAGCAAATAAGGCACATACGAGGCAAAAAAATTCAACAAATATTAGCAAATAGTCAAAATGGTCAATTCATTATGCTCACAACCTAATTAAATTCCCAGCGGAGTCGCCATTTCTGTTTTGCCATAATTTTACTATCTTTAGAAAAATCACTTTTCAAAATGTTCTAAGTATAAAACAATTTGTGAAACATACTTAGAAAAGAGTCACCACTTAATTATTTAAAGAAATTAAGAAAACTTATAATTTATAAAGACTCTAACATATTAAGTCTTTAAAAATTTAGAGAAAATGGGTAAAATGTTCTTATAACCTGCTAACACGCGGTTATCATACAACTTGGTTAAAATATTATTGACTATTTTTTAGAAAAATAATTTAACATAAAAAATATATATATCATAATTTACATTATTCGATTAACTTTGAGAAAATTGTTAAACAAAGAATAATTTTTATTTTTTAAGAAAATGGGACCTTAATTGAACCATTTAAGCTAAATTGCAAATGCTTAGATTTTTTTACAAAATTAGGTTGATTAGAATTTATTTTACTCATTTTTAAAAATAATAATTGGAACCAATTTAGTTAATTAAAGTATGAAAACTATGTTAAATTAATTGAAGAATAAATAAAAAGTTTTGATAGAGATTTTCAAATAAAGTGCACGAGTTGATAAAAGGTTTTACTAACACAAGTAATATAGTTCATATTTTGGGGAATTAATAATTCTAAAGTTAGAGTTAAAAAACAACAAAACAATAAATAATTACAATTAAATAATTTAAGAGAAAGGGAGAAATTGAATTTAGGCCTCTCTTGGGCCAAATTCGCTGCTGCTTTTGGGGTTTAACCTAATTCCCATTTTTTGTATATATCTGTTATATATCAATGTGTATCAGATGTATACAACCCATTTTTCTGCTTTTTGAAACCTGTAGCAGCTCCATATTAGCATGTATCAGTTTCCAAAACTTGGAAACAATGGCGAAGTTGACTTGAAGAAAGAGGAGTGTTGGGTTTTAACCAAATGGAATGCAAAGAGGGAGTATCGATAGACTCAAATGAGCGGTTCATGTGAGAAGGACAAAAAATAAAAGAATTAGGATCACTGTGATGAGTAACTAAAATGAGATTTCAATCAACAATAAGTTAATGCCAAAATCTAGGATGCAAAGAAATGACATCACTAATTTGCACCCAATGCTATACCAAACTCATACTTAAATCTAATTAAATGTAAAATATTCTATCTCACACAAGTACACATCTAAAATAATAAAACAACATACTGATTTGGTCATGAACCTGAAGCTTTTGCCAAAAATCTAACTTAACAGCTACAATTCTAGCCTAAATAAATGAATACATTTTATGCTAGAAAAGCAAATAACACAATATAGGCATTCATTCACAGAACATTCATAAGAAAATGCCTCAGTTTTAAGCAGGGTGAATATCAACTCGCTTTAAATCAACTTCAGCTATGAGAGCTTGGAAAAGGTTAACTTAAAATGAAGAGTGATGAAGAATAGGCCACTATCACTGCTAGAAACAAGTTTAGAAACATAAAAAAATCTAACATGTTGATTACAATACTTAGACTTGAATGCAAATGAGTAGACATTACAAAAAGAAGAATAAGGCGACAAACTATTCAACTCATATGATAAACACCAGTCGAAGTAACAAGAAAATGAAAACAACCTTCATACATCAGATTATGAAAATCGAAATCACCTAAAGAATATGATTTCGGACTTCATGACTGAACCACAACTTTCACAGCCAACCAAACAAGATCGATAGTGAAATAAGAGGACTTTACCAAGAAGAAATGAACTCGGGATTGAACGGAATCATTGAGATTTTAAGCAAACAACATGAATAGTAAACAAGTTATACCACTGACTTGTTGTCGACAATAAGTCAAAATACTCTCAAAATTCTAACATCTGAACGATTTACAATGATTAAGGAGTAAACAATCGTCACATCAGAGGAGTAGCAAGATCACAACATCAAACCATAAAACTAAGCTATTGTTATTTCATGATAACATAAGCCAAATCATAAGAGGAGTGTTACCTTTTTGGGGGGAAGCGAACTGAGATGACGAGTTGAGGTGATTTATTTCACCACCACGTGAAAAGAATCCCGACGAAAGTTTTCGATGACAGAGAACAAAGAGATTAAGATGAGAGCTCAAGATTTGAAACTTTAACTTAGCAATTATAGAAATCAAAATTCTTCTTATGAACCTATATCACTATGATTTTCCTCTATTTTCATGTATCTTCCCCCTTAAACACATAGAGAAAATGATCTTAAATAAATGAAAAATATGGCTAATTTTAGTGGGGGGAAACGAGTGGATTTTGAAATTCGAAAATCACATTCTTTTTCAGAGATAAGGTTGAAAGCTGTCAATTTTACCAATCTCAACAATCTTCAACAAATTGATAATGAAGAGAGAGGCGTTGGGATCGAGACGGTGATTTGCTGCTGAATTTCTGTGATTTGCAACAGGATTTTCTCACTGGTTTTGCTGTTGTTGCGTGAAGAAGACGCATAACAGGGGTGGGGTCGGGTTTTTTGTTTCTGTTTGGAACACTATACGCATTGTATGTTGGGTTATGTGCTGCTAAAAATGTGTATTGAATTAGAATTGTTGGGTCTTTAAGTTAGTTGTGGGTATTTGGTGTTGCTGGATTGATTTTGGTGTTGTACATATGGTATTGATGTGTATTGTTGGTGGGTCATTTGTTATTATATTGGTGGGCTGTAATATTGACTGGAATTTGGAGGCAACAATGGGCTGATGTAAATTGTTGTTGGGTTGGAATGACCCAAAATTAAAATAAGATGAATTAATATAATTAATTAATAAGCTTCTTCAACTTAATGACATAAAATAATTAACTTAATTATAAAATAATTAATTTAGCTAAAAACTAATTAACTCAAAATTATAACTATAACTTAAGCCAAATTAAACTAATAAAATATTTAACACGATATTATGATCGAAACAATACCGTAAAAATAATGAAACAAACTAATAAATTAACTCGAAATTAGAGTAGAAAAAATACCGAAATGGGTGGGGGAAGACAAAGGTTTTCTTGGTGTAATACTCTGATTCAGACACAATTTAGGGGTTATTTTGCAAAAATGATAGCATATTTAGATACTTGGATACTTTTTAGACTCTCATCTGCTGAAATTTTGTGAAAAATGAGGTTTTGGGATGAAGAGGCACCATGATCGCACTTGGAATTCATCCCAGATGAAGGCCTCTAGCATCCCGCTCTGGCAGGATTTTGGGCGCTATGGTGGGATGAGGTAGGGCAGTGGCCCCTTGTCACTTAGATCAGAAAATTTTCTTTCTCCCCCTTAGCAAGGTATTGTCTAATCCCATAGAGTTCTAATGTATGTTATCTAAAATTTTGCAAGCTTCTATAAATGGCTGGTGTTAATGAAGAAACTCTACCTTTCATTCGATTTCCTGTTGCTGCCAATCGCGAAAGGCAGCACGACTATCGAAACAACAAATTTTGCTGTGAGAAGGGCTTCCATTTACTTGACTTAGAGAGGAAAGCACTTGCCTTTTATACCTAGTTGATGGAGTTCGGATGGGCCCCGCTGACTGAGGCTCCCCCTGCTGCGAGCTCTAACTGGGTGAGGGAGTTCTATGCCATTCTTCCTACTATTCGCTGGGATGGCCCTCACCCTACCATCTGCATCTAGGGAGTCGACGTCCCCTTGAATACAGAATTTATAAATGATGGGCTTGAGGTGCCAGAAGTCTCTAACACAGAGTGCGAGGCCAAGCTGAGGGAGATGGATTTGGGTTGGCTAAGAGACACACTGGTAGAGCCTGCGCGCTTGGACTGGTTCTACTACAAAGGACATGACCTGTGCTAACTGGTCTCTGGATGCCAAATAGTGGCTGCACTTAGTTACTAGGAGGATACGCCCATCGAGAGACCAAACCAACGTGACCTTTCCCCGAGCATTGGTGGTGGCGTGTGCTATACAGGGTATTGGACTAAATGTGGGCATGCAAATCATCTCAAGTGGAAGGTGTTTTCCTATCGGGGCTGGTGACTACAATGTGCAAGAGGGCGGGGGTGCCATTCTTCGACACTTGCAAGGTACTTCCTATGGATCCCCCCTTTTCACCCTTTTTTGGTTAGACAGGGTTCTATCCTTGGAAGAAAGAGGAGGAAGACGGACAGAGCCAGTAGTAGTTAGGTGGCTGTAGAGGCGGATGATGAGGGAGGTAAAACTATGCAGGCGACGACACTATTCCCACCCGATTCCTGCCCCCACTCTCAGGTGCACAAGTGGATGAGGACTTGGAGGCCGTTTGGAGGAGGTTGGGACGTTATTTTGGTAATACCACTCAGATTCCACCCAACACTGCTCTGGAGGTTGAGATGCTCCGCCGCGAGCTGTGCCAGGAGAGGAGGAAGGGTTTGGAGTGGGATCGTCTGATGGTCCGGATGTGGAAGACCTTGAAGGTCATATTCTCTTGTGTTGCCCTCAGAAAGGAGATTCCCTAAGTCGATATAGGAGATTTCGAGTAGTTTACCTTTATGGATGAGGCCGTGACTGGCTTGGTACCTCTGGAGGACCTCGACTCTAATGACGATACCTCCTAGTCCCAAGGATCCTGATTTGTCTTTTCGCCCCACTTGGACCTGTATTTGAACAATATTTTATTTTATCTTTTCGCTTTTCCTTATTTTTTTGTAAGCACATGAATGCTGGTTTCTGCTGCTTTTTGACAGTTAATATTAATTGCAAAGGGTTGATAACATTTTGTTCTTATTGTTGAGTACTGATAGGATTGCGAGAATTGACCCATATACGGTATGGGGTTTACATGTGTGACAAGGGAAAATCAGGGGAGACAGGGTTGAGAATCTGTCTTGCCTTGTCCCGCACTGGCGGGAGAAATCCTGCTCTAGCGATCTTGCCTTGGCGGGAATAATCTTGCCCACCGGCTCAGACGGAACAGAACCCAAGCCAATAATTTTGTGGGGCTTTTCAAGTTTCAAAAATTTTCCATTGATCCCCAGGCTTTAACTATGCATTAAGGATAATTCCTTTAGATAGGATGATCATTGTCTATCTCGAGTCAATCCCACGGTACACACTCCATAATATATTCTCATTAATTCAACACCAAAAACACGTACATCCCCGGGATATGCCTATACCCTCACACGGTTATAGTCGGTCGCAACACACGTCCAAATTTCATTACGAATCATATCATAGTCTATAAACCCTTGAACCTAACCTAGTGATGACTCTCTTTCCAACAACAAGTTCACAAAACTTGAGCAATTACCACTCACATAATTTCAAACATTTAGGCTAGCATATTGTACAGGTCAAATCCAGACAAACAATACTGTGCACTTAATCATATCATAGTATCCAAGCAAATACCTTTCACACCAACAGTTAATTCAGATAAAATCATGCACACATTCACAATTTCAAGATACAACTCATAGACAAGTCCAAATTATTAATTAGTTCACTTCGTAGATGACCATTGTTGGTCATCTTTGCATTTAGTCAGCCTTTAAGTCTAGATACCCCAGTTCCAATTTATCTTGCTTGTGTCCCTTCAACCGTGACTATGACGTCCAGTCCATTTTGTTACCATACCAATTGGAATAAAGAGAAACTAGTTGGACTCAACTCATACAACAAGCGACAACTCGTATGAAAAGGGATCGAGAAGAGATAGAACAGTTTCCTAGAATGCTTCCTAGCTTCATGAAGATTAGCTGTGGACGTCAACACACCAATCCGCTGGAGTCTAGTCCACATTTTCTCTTGTATTGGGAGACCGGTAACCTAGGGTCTGATACCAATTTGTCACGACCCAACCCACCGAGCAATGCAGACACCTACTCTAACACCTAAGTAGGAGAACCCTCGGTTCCCAAATAGTTTACGATATGCAGAAGATTTAAGAAAACTGTAAATAGAAGGAATTCGCAAAGATTTTATAAATAAAGATTTTAAAACAAACTGAATTTAACTTGTAGGTAATTAACTTCCCTAGGGATCTAGTCTAAACTGGTACAAGAGCTACTAAAATTAGAAGGTCTACAAAAATACATAAATGACGCATCTTCCACCACACGGAAGGAAAAATAGAAGCAGTTAGAGATTGTCTTCGTCTTCACCTATGAAATATCACTGACCCTGCAACTAGACTATGTCAAAAAGGCATGGCAAGAGTAGTATCATTACAACCACACATACTGGTAGGCATCATCGGTCAATGCGATACCCACCGCATAATATAAGAAATCAACTAGTAAGAAATATGGAATAACACTGTTCATTCCTCCACCTTTATACTTACCCACCCTTACTATTTTCGAATACTTTAACTCATACTGGTACACTTGACTCTAAACTTTTTACTGCTTCCATATCACCACTCAACCCTTGATTCCATAACATATTTTATCATGGCAGGTTAACCATTTCCCTACTAATCCCCTCCTAGGATAATACTTAACTATTTAACATTTACAACATATGACCCCCCAATTCTCAACAACAATATACACGACCACCTCTCTAAAGTAATACCTTTTAACACCAGGACCCTTGGTCTGCACTTACCATACCACATCTAGATTTGGGCCTAACAATTTAGAGTTCATTAAATTATGAAATATACCCTATTACCTTACGGCACCACAATTAATATATATATATATATATATATATACCATGTAAAATTCAATTATCATTTCAGGAACAATGTTCAATTCCACATTCTTAATAACATGTATATACAACAAGTCAATGGTCCTCTCGTGGAACCCATACCCAAATTGTTAATGTGTCAGAACGTGACACACGATCCAATGTATGTATGTGTGTCGGTGTGTGACACCCGATCTAATGTAATGTTAGTGTGTCGGTACGTGACACCCAATCCAATATATATTTTTATGTCAGAACGTGACACCCTATCCAACCATCACAACCACTAGCACCATCACATCCATAACATCATATAGTCAAGTACTCAAGTTCATGGCATGCATTGTTCATAATCAATTCGTTAGGTTCGTTTCCACTTTTATTACTTCACATACACACATGCATACCATATGGCAATCAATTGACATACATTTTACAAATAGGAAATCAAACCATCCCTAAACCCTATTTCACAAGATAGGGCTTCCCCCTACGGTATACGTTTGGTGTAATACCTAGGAATACATGCATAACTATCTCTTTATCGGTTCACGAAAGCCTATGTATGCATTCTACTGTCAAATACCACTATACTACGTAGTGAATTATATATTTACAACTAGTCAACTAAATAAACCTAGCCTAACTAGGTGCCAAGCATCTATAGAGAGATTATAGCTCTAATCTAGGCTTTCGAACAATGAGACGGTTGATTTTGACTAGAAATTCGTAAGCTATTGGTGTTCTTCCCCTAGAAATATCTTTCTCCTCCCTTCCCAAGCTTAGAGAAGATTTTTCAGGGTTTCTAGGGTGATCCTCGCCTCTTTTTGGTGTTTTTGGAAAAAGGAGAAAATAAGACTGGGCGCTATTTGAGTTTGTCCCGTCATTCCCGCTCTGGCTCCACTTATCCCGCTAGAGTGCTACCGCCCTAGTGGAATCTGGCTCACTCTGGAGGGCTAAGGGGCCTAGTTTTCCTAACGTTTTTCCTTTTCTAAATTAGACGGTGCGGGTTGTTACAAATACCCAAGCGAACCCTCATCCTGATTGACTATAAGCATAAGACTAGCTCAAGCATACAAAGCTTAAAACTAAATAAAATTCATTGAACTCAATTATAAAATCTTTAACTCAAAATATTTAACTCTGAATAAAATAGTATATTCAACTCGTCAGATGTAGGCAACTCAAGTCCTTAAAACATTTAATAAGATAAATGAAACAGACTTCTCAAACTCTATTGTCTATCTACAAAGCATCTAAATGATACAGATGGAAGTTGGGACAAGACCCACGACATCCTGACAAAACTAAAAAGTAAATGAAATCCTCCGGAAGAAATGAAGCTCACCATAGCTAACTGGAACTGCAAGTGGTATCAACGAAGTGCCTGTTGATGATCCTGAATACCTGTATGTGCATCATGAAACAATGCAGGCCAAATGGCTCAGTACATGGAATGTACGAGCATGTAAGGGAAATTCTAAAGCATAAACATTATCTTGAAATTGACAAAAAGGAAACAAACTTACCTCTTCTCAACTCACTCAACTAAAATCCACTCAAGAATAAGATACTCAACTCAAATATTAGATATTGAACTCAAGATAAAGCAATAATAAAAGATGCAAAATATGGAAAGCTTTTAAAAAATAGATAGCAATTCAATGTATTGAAGAATACAATAATAACTCAATTTGTATATAAAAATACAATATAACTTTGTGGGAGTTTCTCTAACCGACAACCATCATTATGAGCTATGTGATGATACAATATCTCACCTACGCTGCCAGAACTGTCCTACACCTTGCCGGGGTATAGAACCTCTCAACTATGTGGATCCACTAAGCTATGCTTAAAATCATTAAGGAATCATCTAAAAAATATGACCCTTTCTACCAACATTGTCTACATGGTTTATGGAGACTCTAGTTACCTGAACTCGTCCCCATATCGGTGCTTAATACTACTCCCAAAATATACTCAGCTCATATGTTTAAAAACATAACTCTTTTTTTTGTTTGAGATTATTACTCAAAATCTTTCTCTAAAAAGAGATGTTACTCAAACTGCTCAAAACTCTTTCGAAAATGTCAGTTTCCTCCTCTTTTAAATGTGAAAATATTTACATTTGGGAATACTTAGTTCCCATATATCATTTTAAAGAAAATGAACTCGACTCTACTCTTTCTCAATTCAAGTGCTTATGTCTTAACACAAGTTTAGAAGAATTTGTCAAAGACTTCTCAGAATAAAGTTCATGCCGAATTATGGACGTGAACGACTCAATTCAAGGTTTTTAATAATCATACATAGAACTCAATACTCAAGATTCAACAAATCAAAAGTCAAGAACTTCAATGGTAATACTCATTTCAAGAATGCTCGACTCAGAGATAGAATTATGGGCATGAACTACTCAACTCAAGGACTCAAAGATACTTCTCATCTCTGGACTGCTCGACTTATAGGGCTCATGCAAAATCATGGGCATGAACTACTCCACTAAAGGACTTCATGATACTACCCATCTCAAGAATATACTCATAGGTTTCATGAGGAATTATGGGCATGAACAGTTCAACTCAAGGACTCCATGGGTAACATGTAATAGTCCCATGATTAGGAATAAAATCTCAAAAGGGATTAGGAACTCAATACTCAAGACATAGAATTTGAAGATACTACTCCTCTCAATCCTCTCAAAGATTCTTAGTTTATGAAGTTCATGTAAAATTTATGGGCATGAATGACTCAATTCAAGGGTATACATAACAATATGGAACTCGTGTATACAAATCTTCTCATTTTCATACTTACTTCCTCAAAACTTAGCTCAAATCAATAGTTGATCTCAAAGGATTCACAATTGAACTCAAATACTTCCTTGGACTCTACTCTTAACTCTCTCTTGAGTTTAAATTATGAATTCAATGGTTACGGTTCGTAATATGAAGGATCTCGTGATGATAAAGTAGACTCATGAATACATTATCCTCACTCTCATGCTCACTTACTTGAGTCTTGAAACAAGTTATTAGAAATAGTAGAAGACTCATCCAAAAGACTCAAAAGGACTTTCTCAAAAATGTTTGAAAGAACTCTCAAGACTTAACTCTTTATCTCTACCTTGAATTTGAATTATCCATTCAAGGTTATAATTTTTGGTACAAAAGATATCGTGATGACTAAAATTGTTTTAGATAGTTAATCATGAGAAACAGTTGAAAAAAACTATCTGGGGAAAAGGTTTACAACGCAGAGATGAATTATAATATATGGTCGTGACTTAATTTTAAAAAAGAGGAGTCCGTGTTCTCTCCGCAACGCATACCTGTTCGTTAAATCCTGCCCGTTCTTTTCTTACTCGTTTTTCAACCCTCATTCACCTAGAATCGAATGGTTTCTTTCCCAATCACTTGGATTCGATTACTCAACATAATTACACTCTAACTTACTCAATACATTCCTGAAAATACTCACTTTCATCTCAAAAATTCATCAAAACCCCAACAAAACAAGATTAAGAATGAAACTTCAAGAACACTTTTCAGGAACTTAATTCTTGCAATCTTTATGGACGAATTCGAATAAGAAAAATCATGTATGGCGTGTGGGTGAACGAACCCAACACTATGGAAACTTACATACCTCTTAGGGATCAAACCCATGGTGAAAATCTGCAACAAAACTCAAGAACCTCGATGAACTCCTTGATCCTTTCCTCTTTTCTCTTTTTTTCTCTTCTTGAACTCTCAACTAAAACACTAGGTGTGTATTAGGATTATAAAACTGCAGATTAGGCCCCTAAAACCTTACTAAAATGAATTAAATCTGATTGGGTAAGGAAAAGACCAAAATACCCCTTACTATTTTCGGGTAACTTTCCTTATTTATACAACCCGACTTCAAATGAGTATATCTCCCTCATACGGGCTCAAAATTTAGCAAACTCGGTGGCGCTAGAAAGATAATTCAAAGACCTTTCATTTGATATCTTATGGGCCACCTAACTCATTATGTACTAATGTTATAGTCGTTTGAAGTTGACCCAAAACTTCAAGGAACTTAGGAATGACTTGAACTCTCTTTAGTTCTTCTTGGAACTCGAGGTACTACATCTAATGACCTTAACACTCATGAAATCTTAAATTCCTCAATAAAATCCTACTTACAATGAAGGATGGTTCAGTTCTTAGTTTAAAAGTTTTCTGGGGTGTTTCATCTATCTTTAGTAACATTCATATTTATAAAGGTAAAAATCAAATTAAAATAGGATTAGGAACTACTCTAACTAACAAATTCTAATCAAAACATAAATAAGTAAATACTTAAATAACAAATCCTAAACAAATTAAGATTTCTACTCTAACTTTGAATTATTATTTCCAACATTTTCCCATTATTCAAAGTTGTATACTCTTGCCTTTTCTTCTTGTTATTGTTGTTGTCTTCAATTGTTTGGAAATTTCTCTCCAATCTTTCAATTGTTGGAGTACTTCTCTTCAATCTACAGTTATTGGAGTACTTCTCTTCAATTCTCATGTTTTTTTGGTTGTGTTGGAGCACATTCTCTCCAACTTTCAAGTGTTGGAGCACTTTCTCTCCAATTCATGATTTTTTTTCTTGGTTGTGTTAGAGGACTTCTCTCCAACTTCCAAGTGTTGGAGCACTTTCTCTCCAACTCACGATATTTTTTTCTCTTGGTTGTGTTGGAGCACCTCTCTCCGATTTCCAAGGTTGATGCCCTTCCCACCAACAACTTTTATTTTTGTTTTTTTCGATATTTTTTCTCCTGGTTGTGTTGGAGAACTTTTCTCCAACTTCAAGGTTGATGCCCTTCCCACCAACCCCTTCTTTTTTTGGTGTTGGAGAACTCTCTCTCCAACTCTCGTTGATGCCCTTCCCATCAACTCCTTTTCTTTTTGTGTGTTTTTTTTTAAATTTTATTTTTGGTGTTGGAGCACTCTCTCTCCAACTTTCGTTGATTCCCTTCCCATCAACTCATTTTCTTTTTGTTTTTTGTTTTTTTGACTTTCTCTAATTTTTAATTTAGAGAAGGGTTTTTTCCTCTTGTGCTTGGTTGCACTTCTTTAAATCTGCAATATTTTTGTAAGTCTTTCCTCCTAGCATGTTTTTTTTCATGCATATATTATTCATCCAACTTTTGTCAACTTGATCAGTGGACAGACGGATGACATATATAGGTCATAGCCACCCGCCAGCAGCGGAAACTCTTTGATCTTCTACAAGGATCGTAGAAGCTCTGATATCAATTTAAAGTAAAATATTTTATTTATAAATTCAAAGGTTATTGAATCTTACTTCAAGTTCTATCTACTTTCTTGTATTTCTGTATATTTCTATCTTTAGTAACATTCAATTTTTAAAATATGTCTTGAGTTTTTTGTTAATTATTATATGGTTAAGCCACAAGTACTCCCTAGACTATCGTATCATCCTGCCTTCGGAAGAGCTAAATTTAGAAAGAACTAATTTGGAAAGAGCTAGTTTGAAATTTGTTCAAGTTAAGCTTAAGTTGTGAGTTTTGGGTCAACTTCAAACGACCATAACTTTCAGTACAGGCTGAGTTAGGTGGCCCAGAAGATATAAAATGAAAGGTCTTGGAATCCTTTTTTCAACCTACCGAGTTTGCTAAATTTCAAGTTCGAATGAGAGAGATATGCTAGTTTGAAGTCAGTTTGTCTAGTTAAAGAAATTTACCCGAAGTAGTGAGGGGTATTTTGATCTTTTCCTTAATCCATCAACGTTAAACATTTTTAGTAACTAGTTTTTCGACACGTATGTTGCACGTGATTACCAATTCAAAAAATATATGTTATAGTAAATAGTATTTCTTATTTAAGCGATGATTTTAATAATAAAGCTTTTCACAAAATAATATTGCAGATTCTTTTGTGAATGTTCAATGTTTGAACGTCATATAGATCACTTATTCACGCGAACCTATGAAGATGGTCGATGAAAAAATTTATTAGTTAAATGTAATAATGCATATATTTATTTCAATTTGATGAGGTTAAATCATGTAATTAGCCGTATCTTAGTAATATTACCGTACAGACGATATTTTTTTGTGTATTTTTCTTGTCATCTAACCAGATGTGCTTTGCATGTGTATTCCACGTTAAAGTACTGTTTATATGTCATATGAAAAGAACAACTACATATTATTTTTTAGAGCTAATTTTTGTATATTAATTTTTTATTTTATAAGTTATAACATAATAAAAGTTGTTTTTGTTGTTGGCTCTCATATTTATCTTCTCGATTGACTGTGTACATAAATCAAAGATAGTTATCTGATTGTCCATAGTTAACTGAGAAAGGTTTCTTTTTTTTTTTTATCGAAAAAATAAAAAATTAAAATTAAAGAATATATTATATCTGTGAAATCATATATATAATCACATGTTTGCCTTACACCCAACAAATATATGGTTCATATACTTATAAACAATTTTCAATTTATTCAACCAAGAATGATTCGTCTAAAGAAAACTAACAACAGAGTGTTATCAAATATATAGGGGTGGTATAATAATATGAAAAATTATTAGTCAAAAGATAATGTAGGAAAAGATGAAAGATAGAAATAATCAATGTAATAACTATGAGAATTCATAATTTTATAACTAATGAATGTTAAAGAGTGTTAATAACTTTTACAATAATTAGTAATAACTAATAAAATTTATAATGTTAGAACAAAATTATTGATGTGCAATAGCTATATTTCGAATGAATTTTATACTTAAATAAATAGACTTTTAATTAATGTTACTATATTTTTTATAGTTATCAGATTTTAATTTAGTGTAGGGACAAAATGAAAATGTTTATTCCATATTACTGAATATAAAAATTATTTTGTAACTGATAAATTTTAAACGATACATATATATTCACATATTTTCACATTTGTTGTGAGTTTATTTTTTTTAAAAAGAACTCGGAACAATTTTAAAAAATATATTTTGAAGTTAGAATATCTTGTTAAATTGATAATATTATATTCATGACATATATAATACTTTAATTTAACGTATGACATTATTACAAGTCATATGAACTTTTATTCGTCTAAAACACTGAAATATTAAGAAATAGTAAATAAATAAAACAAAAGGGCAATGTTTATATAGTAATAACTATTTTGAAGAAAACTTCCTAACATTCTAAATCACATAAGTACCATTGATAAATAAAGTCATTCTTTTGTCTTGAGCGTCAAAAACAAATTGTCATAATTATCTAACTCTTGAGAAGTTAAATAATTTTGGAAAAAGATATTCACAAGAATATATTTACATCACAAGAGAAATTGTTAACCAAATAAATAAATTTAGACTACATCATTTTAACTTTATATATTGGAACATTACATACTAATGTATATATTAAGCAAACAAATAATTATTGTATCATCAAAATTATTTTTCTCAAGTACTCAAGGTTATGGAATGTACCCTCTTAGGATAAAACGATTTACTTCATCAGAATAATGGTACCTCATATTCTGCTAAACTTCGAACCTACTCAACGAAAATAAATCACATGAAATTTGTTAAATTGCAAGAAGAAGAAGGGTAGAAGATTAAAAAAAATATTGTGGTTGAAAGATGAGAGGAAGCCCCTCTATTTATAGTCAACAAAAGGTAGTATGAACAAGTGTTTCTTGTGTCTTATCTGAAAAGTTATGACCTTTCTGAGAAGTCACAACCCTATGGAAAAATCACAACTTATTGAAAAAGTAACAACTATTTGGAAAAGTCACAACTCATTAAAAAATCACAACCCTTCAAAAAAAGTCACATCAGAAATGTAACACCCCTCTATTTGAAAAAGCTAGAATTAGAAAGAACCATTTTTGGAAAGAATGAAAAATCTAAAATTTGGCTAAGTTATGTTAAGTATGAGTTTTGGGTAAACTTCAAAAGACCATAGTTCTCAGCACAGGATGATTTAGGTGTTCTATAAGATACTATATGAACGGTCTTTGAATTATCTTTCCAATGCCACCGAGTTTTCTCATTTTCGAGTTCGTATGAGGGAGATATGCCCATTGGATGTCAGGCTGTGTAAATAAGGAAAGCCACCCGGATTTTTGAAGGGTATTTTGGTCTTTTCAATACACAATTGGTTTAATTCGTTTTAGTGAATTAATTAGGGTCTAAACTGATTTAGTTCAGTTTACGCAATTAAGAATTACATAAGGGCTTTCATAGAAGAGAAAAGAGGAGAAAAGTCAAGGCGTTCTTGGAGATTACTTGTGGAATCGAAGTCGTTTCGCCAAGGGTTGACTCCTAAAGAGGTATGTGAGACTTTAATGGTGTTGGGTTCATTCACCCACTTGCCTATCATGTTTAATTCAGTGAAATTCTTTTTAGAAAGTTTAAAGTTGATGATTTTAAACTGTGATCTTGAATATTGACTTTCGTTCTTGAGTTAAGTTGGCATTGTTGAGTTCTTGAGGAAATCGTGTCAATTTTGTTGTCATTTATGAATAAATTTTTGTGTAGATATACTAAGTATATGAACCTAAAGAGGATTTGAGAAAATCAATCGAATTTAGGAGAATTGGAGTTAGAAAACGAAGACGGAAAAAATTGTGAAAATCTGGGTACCAGGCCTTCTTCTTCAAAATTTATTTCCCAACCAAATATTAAAATGCATTTCCGCATCGTAGACTTGCTTCCAAATAGTGATTTCTTGATCGTTTCTCATGTTTAACTATCTAAAAACACTCCTAAACATCACGGGATCTTTCCTATCACAAATCACAACCTTGAATCCATAAATTTCAATTCAAGAAAAGTAAAGAGTCAAGTCAAGTGAAGTTCATAGAGTCTTCCAAAGGTCTTTTACAAATGTTTTAACTTTGTTTTAAGACTTGAGTTTTGAGTTGAGTAAAGAGAAAAGAATGAAGTTCATTTCTTCAAAAGAGTATATCGGGATTAGGTATTCCTAAAGACTAAATGTTTTCACATTTAAACAAGAGAGTAAACACCGATTTCAAACAAAGCCTTTGAACTAGTTTTCAGTAAAGAGTAAATGCCTTCACAATTAAGCAAGAAAGGAAACTTTGATTTCCAAGAAAGCCTTTGAGCTAAGTTTTGAGCAATTATTTCAAACCACAAAAAGAAGTTATGTTTTTAAACATATGAGCTAGTATCTTTTGGGAGTAGTATTGAGCACCAACATGGGGGAGAGTTCAGGCAACTCCCAATCGCCATAAACCATGCAGCCATCATAGGTTGAAAAAGGGTCATACTTTTTAGATGATTCCTTTGTGTTTTTTAGCATAGACTAGTGAATCCACTTCGTAGTTAGGTTCTATGCCCTTGGCAAAGTATAGGACGACACTGGCAGCATGAGGTAAAATGCCGTATCATTACATATATCTAAAGTGATTGTTGTTAGTTAGAGAAACTCCCACAATAGTATTTTGTATTCTTATATACACAAAGTTAATTGTATTTTTATATACATCCAAAGTTTATATTGTATCTTTGCATACATATACAATTACAATTGTATTTATAAATACACTGAGTTGTTATGCATGTTTTAAAAGCTTTTGCTTATATTGCATTCATATTATTGCTTTATATTGAAATGAGAAAAGTTAAGTTGAGTTGAAACCAGGTAAATTTCTTTAGTTCCATTTCAAGCTTATGTTTTGTTTTAGTATTCCCCTCGCATGCTCGTACATTCAATGTACTGATACCATTTGGCCTGCATCATTTTATGATGTAAATACAGGTAACCAGGATCAACATCTAGTGTATTGTTGATTCTAGTTGAGCTTCAGAGTTGGTGGTGAGCCTCCTTGATTTCGAAGGACCCCTTTTTCATTACTTTATAATTTTAGTTCATTAAGATGTCGTGGGTCTTGTCCTGATATCCATCTCAGTTGTTAGAGGCTTCATATATAGTTAGTTTGATGTTAGTTCTTGAGTCTTTCCATTTTAGTTATGCTTGAGACTTTAGTTTCCACTTTAGCCCGTGAATGCTTAACTATAATACATTCTCAGTTATCTTTGAGCTTTTTGTTTAATTTTAAAGTAAATATATGTTTGAGTAAAGTCTTCCTCTAAGAGTTAAGCCACAACAAGGGTTCACTTGGGGCCAACAATGGTTCTCGAGTGCCAGTCCTACCTAGGGTGTAGGATCGGGGAGTGAAAAACTTGTTATCAGAGCCTAGAGTGTAAGAGTCCTAGGGAGTCTATGAAGCTGTATCGATAGAGTCCTAGTTATCGGTGTGAAGCACACCACATCTATAATTAGGAGGCTATAACACTTAGGAACTATCTCACTTTTTCATACTCATTTCATCCAATAGAGTTTATATCTAAAAAAAAGTTTCTTCTAATTCATGCTTGCGCATGCATGTGTTTCAGATCATGCCTCCATGAAGAGTAGTCAGAGGTTGTCCCACTAGAAGGAATGTTGAACCACATGAAAAAGGGGTACCTAATGCACCAAAAGTGCAACCTCTAGGAGAGGTCACCTATGCTGAATTTCGTGAAGCTATCCAGATGTTAAGTCAAGTTGTGACCAATCAAGTTGGACAGAGAGACAATCGATAGGAAGTGACTGATACATCAAGGATCCATGAGTTCTTAAGGATGAATCCTCCAAGCTTCACTGGTTCAAGTGTTACTGAGGATCCAAAAAACTTTGTTAAAGAGATTTAGAAGGTTTTTAAGATTATGCATGTTGCTGATGCTGAGAGGGTGGAGCTAGCTTCATACCAAATGAAGGGTGTCACTAGAATCTGGTTTGATCAATGGAAGAAGAGTTGAGTTGAGGGTGCACCACTTGTGAGTTGGGCTTTGTTTGAGGATGCCTTCTTGGGGCGTTACTTGACCCATGAACTGAGAGAAGCAAAGGTACGAAAGTTCTCCACTCTTAAGCAGGATTCTTTGAGTGTTCTTTAGTATAATTTTAAGTTTACATAACTTTCCCGCTATGCTCCGGAGATAGTTCCCGACATGATAAGGAGGATGAGTTTATTCATTGCTGGGCTGTCTCGTCTTTTAAGCAAGGAAGGCAAGGCAACCATGATGATAGGGGATATTGACATAGCAAGGCTAATGGTCCATGTGCAACAGGTTTAGGAGGAAAAGCTGAGGGATAAAAAATAGTTGAAGAATAAGAGGGCTACGACATCAGGGAATGAGTCCGGGCAGCAAAAGAGTAATGCGAACCGGTCCTCCTTTCAATAGAAACTAAAGGGACCTGCTCCATTATCTACTAGTGCACCTGCACCACAGATCAAAGGTGATTTTACTAGTTAGAATTCAGAGAATTTCAAAGCTATACCTGCCTATTCTCAAGGTATTATGGCACAAGGGGTAGTAAGACTCCTACATGTGCTAAGTATGGTAGGAGCCACTCAGGGATGTGTCGTGATGGCTCCACTGGTTTCTTCAAGTGTGGTCGGAACTGTCGTTTTATGAGAGAGTGTCCTAAGAACGGACATGGAAATGGTAATGGGGGCAATATAGCCTAATCTTCTTCAATTGCTCTACCAGACTAAGTTGCATCTAGAGGAGCTACTTCATGGGCAGGCGGAGGAGGAAATCATCATTATGCTATCACTAGTCGCCAATAGCAAGAGGATTTGCCAGATGTTATCACTGGTATGATCCAAGTCTTTAACTTTGATGTTTATGCTTTGCTAGATCCAAGAGCGAGTCAATCTTTTGTGACTCCTTATGTTGCGATGAGTTTTAATGTTCTTCCTGAGAAACTTATTAAGCCCTTCATTGTTGCTACACTTCCTGATGAGTCTATTCTAGTAGAGAGAGTCTATCGTGATTGTACCATTTCGTTAATCACAAGAGCACCATGGCTGATTTAGTTGAGTTAGACATTATAGATTTTGATGTCATTCTAGGTATGGACCGTCTTCATGCGTGTTATATGTTAGTTGATTGTAGAACTCGAGTTGTCAAGTTCCAGTTTTCTAATGAGCCAACTGTAGAGTGGAAGTGTAGTTCAGCAGTGCCTTAGAGCCATTTTATTTAGTACCTTAAGGAGAGAAAGTTAGTTTCATGGGCTGTGTCTATCACTTAGTCCGAGTTAATGACTCTAGTGTTGGGATAACTCATATTCAGTTAGTTGCAGTAGTAAAAGAGTTTCCAGAAGACTTTCCAGATGATTTTCCCGGAGTCCCTCCTGAGAGAGAAATAGACTTCAACATAGATATTCTTCTTGAAACTCATACAATATCTATTTCGCCATATAGGATGGCACCAATAGAATTGAAAGAGTTAAAAGAGCAGTTGAAAGATCTCCTTGCGAAAAGTTTTATTCTACCAAGTGTCTCACCTTGGGGTGCTCTGATTTTATTTGTGAGAAAGAAGGATGGCTCTCTTAGAATATTTATAGATTACCGTCAGTTGAACAAGGTTACTATAAAGAATAAGTATCCTCTTCTGAAAATTGCTGATCTTTTCAATCGACTTCAGGCTGCCACTTGTTTTTTTAAAATAGATCTCAGATCAGGCTACCATCAGTTGAAAGTAAGGGAATGTGACATTCCAAAGACAACTTTTAGGACCCGTTATGGTCATTATGATTTTCTAGTTATGTCCTTTGGTTTGACCAATGCTCCTGCAACTTTCCTAGACCTTATGAACAAAGTATCTAAGCCTTATTTAGATATGTTTGTTATCATATTCATTGATGACATTCTAATCTATTCGAGGAATGAGGAAGATCATGCTAGCCAACTTAGAATAGTGTTCCAAAATCTAAAGGATAGAGAGTTGTATGATAAGTTCTCTAAGTGTGAGTTTTGGCTTGAGTCTGTGGCATTCTTAGGCCACATTGTTTCTGGTGATGGGATTAGAGTTGAAAGTCCAAAAATAGTAGTACTGTAGAATTGTCCTAGAACCATATCTCCTATTGATATTAGAAGTTTCTTGGGGTTGGCAGGATATTATAGAAGGTTTCTAGAGGGGTTCTCATATATTTCCTCCCCTTTGACCAACTTGACTAAGAAAATAGTTTAGTTTCAATGGTCTGAAGCTTGTGAGAAAAGCTCTTAGGAATTGAAAGAGTGGTTGACTATTGTCCAATATTGACCTTAGCAGAGGGTACACAAGGTTTAGTTGTATATTGTGATGCATCTAGAGTTAGATTGGGTTGTGTGTTAATGCAGAATGGTAAAGTTATAGCTTATGCCTCCAGATAGCTTAAGGCTCACGAGAAGAATTACCCAATCCATGATCTAGAGTTGGCTGCCATAGGATTTGCTTTGAAAATATGGTGTCATTACCTTTATGATGTTCATATGGATGTGTTCACTGATCACAAGAGTCTTCAGTATGTGTTTAGTAGGAAAGAGCTTAATCTCAGACAAAGGTGGTGGTTAGGGTTACTCAAGGAGCATGACATGAATATTCTATATCACCTAGGTAAGGATAATGTTGTTGTTGATGCTTTAACTAGGTTGTCTATGGGTAGTACTGCTTATGTTGAAGAAGAGAAGAGAGAGTTAGCAAAAGATGTGCACAAACTTGCATAATTAGGAGTTCGATTAATGGATTCCACAGAAGGAGTAGTAGTGGTGATGAAAGTGGCTGAATTATCATTAGTGTCATAAGTGAAAGAAAAGCAAGACCAAGATCCTATATTGCTTGAATTTTAGGCAGGTGTTCATAAGCAAAAAGTAATAGCTTTTGAACAAGGGGGAGATGGTGTATTGAGGTATCAAGGTAGATAGTGTGTACTAAAGGTGGATGAACTGCAAGAGAGGATCATGGATGAAGCTCATAGATCTAGATATTCTATCCATCCAGGTTCCACAGAAGTTTATTGGTGGAGTAGTATGAAGAAGGCCATTGCAGAGTTTGTTGCTAAGTGTTCGAATTTCCAACAAGTTAAAGTACATCAATAAAGGCCCGGTGGTATGGCGCATAATATAGAATTTTTGGAATGGAAGTGGGAGATGATCAATATGGATTTCATTATTGGCTTGTCGCGGTCTCGCATGCAACATGATTCTATTTGGATGAATGTTGATAGAATGATAAAATTAGCCCACTTTTTGCCGGTAAAGACTACCCATTCAATAGAGGATTATGCCAAGCTATATATTCAAGATGCAGTAAGACTTCATAGGGTTCTAATTTCCATTATTTGAGATAGAGGTGCACAATTTACTGCAAAGTTTTGGAAGTCATTCCAAAAAGGCTTGGGTTCAAAGGTGAACTTGAGTACTTCTTTTCATCCTCAGACAGATGGTCAAGCAAAGTGCACTATTCAAACTTTAGAAGATATGTTGAGAGCTTTTGTGATTGATTTCAAGGGTAATTGGGATGATCACCCACCTATCATTGAGTTTGATTACAACAATAGTTACCATTCTAACATACAAATGGTCCCTTATGAAACTTTTTATGAGAGAAGATGCAGATCTCCTATTGGATGGTTTGAAGTTGGTGAAACTGGGTTGATAGGACCAGACTTAGTTCATCAAGCTATGAAGAAGGTGAAAGTTATTCAAGAGAGGTTGAGAACAGCGCAGAGTCATCAGAAATCCTATATAGATGTTAGGAGAAGAGACTTAGAGTTTGAAGTAGATGAGTGGGTATACTTGAATGTTTCACCCATGAAGGGTGTTATGATATTTGGTAAGAAGGGGAAACTTAGTCCTCGATATATTGGTCCTTACAAATATCCAAGAGGATTGACAATGTAGCTTATGAGTTGGAGCTACCTCAAGAGTTAACAACGGTTCATTCGGTATTCCACATCTCCATGTTGAAACAATGCATGGCCGATCCTTCACTTATCATACCTATTAAAGATATTAATGTCAAGGATAGCTTATCATATGAGGAGATTCACATTCAGATTCTAGATTGCCAAGTTCACAAGTTGTGAACTAAAGAAGTAGCATCAGTCAAAGTTCTGTGGAGAAATCAGTTTGTTGAGGAAACTACTTGGGAAGTTGAGGAGGATGTGAAGAAGAGATACTCACATCTCTTCGAATCCGGAGAAGTTCCAAATTAAGGTACTAATCTTTTTCTTAGCTTTTATTTTAAGTTTGCATGTTGTATTTACATTTTGCTCGTTAGGTGTTTGAGCTAGGTGTTAGATATTAATCCTTAGCCTATTAAGAGTAATCTTATTCTAGGATGAATGTTCCCAAGGGGGATATATTGTAACACCCCGCTATTTGAAAGATCTACAATTAGAAAGAATCATTTTTGGAAAGAATGAAAAATCTGAAGTTTGGCTAAGTTATGTTAAGTATGAGTTTTGGTTCAAGTTCAAATGACGATAATTTTCATTACATGATGATTGAGATGTTCTATATGATTCTATATGAAAGGTATTTTAATTATCTTTCCAACGCCGCCGAGTTTTCTCATTTTCGAGTTTGTATGAGGGAGATATGCCCGTCGGAAGTCAGGCTGTCTAAATAAGGAAAGTCACCCGAATTTTTGAAGGGTATTTTGGTCTTTTCCATACCAATTGTTTAATTCATTTTTAGCGAATTAATTAAGGTCTAAAATGATTTATTTCAGTTTACGTAATCAAGAATTACTCTAGGGCTTTGAGAGACGAGAAAAGAGGAGAAAAGTCAAGGCGTTCTTGGAGATCTTTTGCAGAATCGAAGTTGTTTTCCCAAGGGTTGATCCCTAAAGAGGTATGTGATTATTTTAGTTCAGAAAAATTCATTCTAGAAATTTGAAAGTTCATGATTTTGAATTGTGTTCTTGAATATTGATTTTTGTTCTTGAGTTATGTTGGGATTGTTTAGTTCTTGAGGAAATTGTATCAATTTTAGTGCCGTTTATGAATATATTCTTGTGTACATATAATAGGTATCTGAATCTAAAGAGGATTTGGGAAAAAGAATCTAATTTAGGTGAATTATGGTTAGAAAACGAAGAAGGAAACATTTGGGCAAATCTGGGTACCAGAGACGCGGACCTGTTCCTCAGGATGGGAATTTTTTTCTCCGTGTTACGAAGCAGTCACAGACCCTTCTGCGTCAAAATTTATTTCGTGACCAATTATTAAATTGCATCTCCACGTGATTTCTTTTTCGTTTCTCACATTTAACTATCTAAAAACACTCCTAAGCATCACGAGATCTTTCGTATTACAAATCACAACCTTGAATCCATAAATTTCAATACAAGAAAAGTTAAGAGTCAAGTCAAGAGAAGTTCATAGAGTATTCCAAAGGTCTTTTACAATTGTTTTAACTTTGTTTTAAGACTTGAGTTTCGAGTTGAGTAAATAGAAAAGATTGAAGTTAATTTCTTCAAAAGAGTATATTGAAACTATGTATTCCTAAAGTCTAAATGTTTTCACATTTAAACAAGAGAGTAAACACTGACTTCAAACAAAACCTTTGAGCTAGTTTTCAGTAAAGAGTAAATGCTTTCACAATTAAGCAAGAGAGGAAACTTTGATTTCCAGAGCCTCTGAGCTATGTTTTGAGCAATTATTTCAAACCACAAAAAGAAGTTATGTTTTTAAACATATGAGCTAGTATCTTTTGGGAGTCGTATTGAACACCAAAATGGGGTAGCGTTCAGACAACTCCTAGTCCCCATAAACCATGTAGCCATCATGGGTTGAAAAAGGGTCATACTTTTAGATGATTCCTTAGTGATTTTTAGCATAGACTAGTGGACCCACTTAGTAGTTAGGTTCTATTCCCTTAACAAGGTATAGGACGGCCTTGGCAGCATGAGACAAAATGTTGTATCATCACATAGCTCTAAAGTAATGGTTGTCGGTTAGAGAAACTCTCACATCCATATTTTGAATTTTGATATACACAGAGTTAATTGTATTATTATATACATCCAGAGTTTATATTGTATTTCTGCATGCATACAGAGTTACTATTGTATTTTTAAGTACACTGAGTTGTTGTCCATGTTTGAAAAGCTTTTCTTTATATTGTATATATATTATTGCTTTATATTGAAATGAGATGAGTTGAGACCAACTAAGATTTTTTAGTTCCATTTCAAACTTATGTCTTGTTTTAGTATTCCCCTCGCATGCTCGTACATTCAATGTACTGATGCCATTTGGCCTACATTATTTTATGATACAAATATAGGTACCACGATCAGCATCCAACGCATCGTTGATTCTAGGTGATATTCAGAGTTTTTGGTGAGCCTTCTTGCTTCCATAGGACCCCTTTATCATTACTTTATCATTTTAGTTTATTAGGATGTTGTGGGTATTTTCCCGACATCTATCTCAGTTTTTAGAGGTTTCGTAGACAATTAGTTTGATGTTAGTTCTCGAGTCCTTCCATTTTAGTTATGCTTGATACTTGAGTTGCCAATTTGGCCAGCGAATGCTTAACTATAATACATTCTCTGTTATCTTTGAGCTTTCAATTTACTTTTAAAATATAGTTATGTTGGAGTAAAGTCTTCCTCTAAGTTTAAGCCAGGCCAAGGGTTCCCTTGGGGCCAACAATGGTTCTCGAGTGCCAGTCACGCCCAAGGTGTAGGCTCGGGGCATGATAAAATTATTATCAAAGCCTAGAGTTCAAGAGTCCTAGGGAGTCTATGAAGTCGTGTCTATAGAATCCTTGTTATCGGTGTGAAGCACGACACATCTATCATTAGGAGGCACCAATACTTTGGAACTATCTCACTTTTTCATACTTATTTCATGTGATAGAGTTTATATCTAAAAAGTTTCTTCTAATTCGTACTTGCGTGCGTCTTTCAGATCATGCCTCCATGAAGAGCTTTCAGAGGTCGTCTTGCTAGAAGGAATGTTGAACCACAGGAATAAAGTGTACCCAAGGTAGTAGAAGTGTAACCCCAAGGAGAGGTCACCAATGTTGAATTCTGTGAAGCTATCCAGGTGTTAAGTCAAGAATCGACAGGAAGTGGCTGATACCTCAAGGATCCGTGAGTTCTTAAGGATGAATCTTCCAAGCTTCACTGGTTTAAGTTTTATCGAGGATATAGAAAAATTTGTTGAATAGATTCAGAAGATTTTTGAGATTATGCATGTTGCTGATGCTGAGAGGGTGGAACTATATGCATTCCAAATGAAGAGTGTCGCTAGAATATGATTTGATTAATGAAAGAAGATTTGAGCTGAGATTGCACCACCTCTGAGTCGGGTTTTTGTTTGAGGAGGCTACTTGGGGCGTTTATTTCCCCGTGAATTGAGAGAAGCAAAGGTACGAGAGTTCCTCCCTCTTAAGAAGGATTCTTTGAGTGTTCTTGAGTATAGTCTGAAGTTCATAGAACTTTCTCGCTATGCTTTAGAGATTGCTGCTAACATGAGGAGCAGGATGGTTTTATTCGTTGCTGGGAAGTATCGTTTTTTAAGGAAGGAAGGCAAGGAATCCATGATGATAGGGGATATGGACATAGCAAGGGTAATGATCCATGTGCAGCTTGTTGAGGAGGACAAGTTGAAAGATAGAGAAGAGTTTAAGAATAAGAGGGCTAAGACATCAAGGAATGAGTTTGGGCAGAAAAAGGGTAATGCAAACCGGTCCTCCTTACAACAGAAACAAAAGGGACATGCTACATCATCTGCTAGTGCATCTACTCCATGGAACAAAGGTGAGTACAATAGTTAGAATTCACAAAATTTTAGAGCAAGACCTGCCCATTCTCTAGGTAGTATGGCACAAGGGGGTAGTAAGACTCCTGCACGTGCTAAGTGTGGTAGGAGCCACTTAGGGGTGTGTCGTGATGGCTCCACTAGTTGCTTCAAGTGTTGTCAGAATGATCATTTTATGAGAGAGTGTCCTAAGTGTAGGTAAGGAAATGGTAATGGGGGCAATAGAGCCCAATCTTATTCAGTTGCTCTACTAGACAGAGCTGTATCAAGAGGAGCTACTTCAGGGGCAGGCGGAGAAATAAATCGTCTTTATGCTATCACAAGTCGCCAAGAGCAAGAGGATTTGCCAGATGTTGTCACTGGTATGATCTAAGTCTTTAACTTTGAAGTTTATGCTTTGCTAGATCCTGGATTAAGTCTAGCTTTTGTGACTCCTTATGTTGCGATGAATTTTGATGTTCTTCCTGAGAAAGTTATTGAGACCTTTAGTGTTTCTACACCTATTGGTGAATCTATTCTAGCAGAGAGAGTCTATCGTAATTGTGCCATTTCTGTCAATCATAAGAGCACCATGGCTGATTTAGTTGAGTTAGACATGGTAGATTTTGATGTCATTTTAGGTATGGACTGACTTCATGCCTGTTATGCCTTAGTTGATTGTAGAACTCGAATTTTCAAGTTCTAGTTTCTTAATGAGCCAGTTATAGAGTGAAAGAGTAGTTCAGTAGTGCTGAAAGGGTCATTTTATTTCATACCTTAAGGTAAGAAAGTTAGTTTCCAAGGGGGGTGTCTATCACTTAGTTCGAGTTAATGACTCTAGTGTTGAGATACTTCCTATTCAGTTAGTTTCAGTAGTAAAAGAGTTTCAAGAAGTCTTTCCAGATGATCTTCCCGGAGTCCCTCTGGAGAGAGAAATAGACTTCGACATAAATATTCTTCCTGATACTCGTCCTATATATATTTCACCATATTAGATGGCACCAACATAGTTGAAAGAGTTAAAAGAGCAGTTGAAAGATCTCCTAGAGAAAGGTTTATTTGACCAAGTGTCTAACTTTGGGGCGCTCCGATCTTATTTGTGAGAAAGAAGGATGGCTCTTATAGAATGTGTATAGATTACCGTAAGTTGAACAAGGTTATTATCAAGAATAAGTATCATCTTCTGAGAATTAATGATCTCTTCAATCAATTTCAGGGTGCCACTTGTTTTTCTAAAATAGATCTCATGTCATGCTACCATCAGTTGAGAGTAAGGGAATGTGATATTCCAAAGATAGCTTTCAAGATCCGTTATAGTCATTATGAGTTCCTAGTTGTGTCCTTTGTTTTAAACAATGCTCCTGCAACATTCATATACCTTATGAATAGAGTATACAAGACTTATTTAGATATGTTTGCTATCGTATTCATTGATGACATTCTAATCTATTCAGGGAATGAGAAAGATCATGCTAGCCAACACAAAATAGTGCTCCAAATTCTAAAGGATAGAGAGTTGTACGCTAAGTTCTCTAAGTGTGAGTTTTGGCTTGAGTCTGTGGCATTCTTAGGCCACATTGTTTCCGGTGATGGGATTAGAGTTGACACTCAGAAAATAGTGGCAGTGCAGAATTGGCCTAGACCCATATCTCCAACTGATATTAGGAGTTTCTTGGGGTTGGCTGGACATTATAGAAGGTTCGTAGAGAGGTTCTCAGCTATTTCGTCCCCTTTGACCAAGTTGACTCAGAAAACAATTAAGTTTCAATGGTCTGAAGCTTGTGAGAAAAGCTTTCAGGAATTGAAAAAGCGGTTGACTACTGCCCCAGTATTGACCTTTCAAGAGGGTATGTAAGGCTTTGTTGTATATTGTGATGCGTCCAAAGTTGGTTTGGGTTGTGTGTTAATGTAGAATGGTAAAGTTATAGCATATGCCTCCAAACAACTTAAGGTTCACGAGAAGAATTACCCAACAAATGATCTAGAGTTTGCTGTCGTAGTATTTGCTTTGAAAAATGGCGTCATTACCTTTATGATGTTCATATGGATGTGTTCACTGATCACAAGAGTCTTCAGTATGCATTTAGTTAGAAAGAAGAGGTGGTTAGAGTTACTCAAGGATTATGACATGAGTATTTTATATCACCCAGGTAAGGTTAATGAAGCTGTTGATGCTTTAAGTAGGTTGTCCATGGATAGTACCGCCCATGTTGAAGAAGAGAAGAGAGAGTTAGTGAAAGATGTGCACAGACTTGCACAATTAGGCATTCGATTAATGGATTCCACAGAAGGACGAGGAGTGGTGATGAACGGGGATGAATCATCATTAGTGCCAAAATTGAAAGAAAAGAAAGACCAAGATCCTATATTGCTTGAATTGAAGGCAAATGTTCATAAGCAAAAAGTAATGGCTTTTGAACAAGGGGGAGATGTTGTATTGATGTATCAAGGTCGATTGTGTGTACCAAGGGTGGATGAACTCCAAGAGAGGATCATGGAGTAAGCTCATAGCTCTAAATATTCTATCCATTCGGGTTCCACAAAGATATATTGTGATCTGAGAGAGGTTTTATGGTGGAGTAGTATTAAGAAGGTTATTGCATAGTTTGTTGCTAAGTGTCCGAATTGCCAACAAGTTAAAGTAGAGCACCAGAGGCCCGGTGGTATAGTGCAGAATATAGAACTTTCGAAATAGAAGTGGGAGATGATCAATATAGATTTCATTACTGGCTTGTCGCGGTCTCGCAGGCAACATGATTCTATTTGGGTGATTGTTGATAGAATGACAAAATCAGCCAACTTTTTGTCAGTAAAGACTACCCATTCAGCAGAGGATTATGCCAAGTTATATATTCAAGAGGTAGTAAGACTTCATGGGTTCTAGTTTCCATTAATTCAAATAGAGGTGCACAATTTACTGCACAATTTTGGAAGTCCTTGTAGAAAGGCTTGGGTTCAAAGTTGAACTTAAGTGCTACTTTTCATCCTTGGAAAGATGGTCCAGTGAAGCACACTATTTAGACTTTAGAAAATATGTTGAGGGCTTGTATGATTGATTTCAAGGGTAATTGGGATGATCACCTACCTCTGATTGAGTTTTCTTACAACAATAGTTACCATTCTAGCATCCAAATGGCCTCTTATGAAGCTCTTATGAGAGAAGATGCAGATCTCCTATTGGATGGTTTGAAGTTGGTGATGCTGGTTGATAGGACCAGACTTAGTTCATCAAGCTATGGAGAAGCTAAAACTTACTCAAGAGAGGTTGAGAACAATGCTGAGTGGTCAGAAATCCTATACAGATGTTTGGAGAAGAGACTTAGAGTTTGAAGTATATTATTGGGTATACTTGAAGGTCTCACCCATGATGGGAGTTATGAGATTTGGTAAGAAGGGGAAACTTAGTCCTTGATATATTGGTCCTTACAGAATATTCAAGAGGATTGGCAATATACATTAGCTTAAGAGTTGGAGCTACTCTAAGAGTTAGCAACGGTTCATCCGGTATTCCACATCTCCATGTTGAAAATGTGCAAGGGTGATCCTTCACTTATCATACCTACTGATGATATTGGTATCAAGAATAGCTTATCATATGAGGAGATTCCTGTTCAGATTCTAGATCACCAAGTTCGCAAGTTGAGAACTAAAAAAGTAGCATCAGTCAAAATTTTATAGAGAAATTAGTTTGTTGAGGAAGCTACTTGAAAAACCGAGGAGGATATAAAGAAGAGATACCCATATCTCTTCGAATCCGGAGAAGTTCCAAATTAAGGTACTAATCATTTTCTTGGCTTTTATTTTAAGTTGACATGTTGTATTTACATTTTGCTCGTTGGGTGATTGAGCTAGGTGTTAAATGTTATGCCTTAGCCTACTAAGAATAATATCATTCGATGAAGAATGTTCCCAAGGGGATGATATTGTAACACACCGCTATTTGTAAGAGCTAGAATTAGAAAGAACCATTTTTGGAAATAATGAAAAATCTGAAATTTGGCGAAGTTATGTTAAGTATGAGTTTTGGGTCAAATTCAAACGACCATAATTCTCAGCACATGATGATTTAGGTGTGCTATAAGATACTATACGAAAGGTATTTGAATTATCTTTCCAACTCTACCAAGTTTGCTCATTTTTGAGTTCGTATGAGGGAGATATACCCGTTGGAAGTCGGGCTGTCTAAATAAGGAAACTCACCCGGATTTTTGAAGGATATTTTGGTCTTTTCCATACCCAATTGGTTTAATTCGTTTTTATTGAATTAATTTGGGTCTAAACTTATTTATTTCAGTTTATACAATTAAGAATTACTCTAGGGCTTTGAGAGAAAAGAAAAGAAGAGAAAAGAGGAGAAAACTCAAGGCGTTCTTGGAGATTTCTTGCGGAATCAAAGTCGTTTCGGCAAGGATTGATCCCTGAAGAGGTATGTGAGACTTTCATAGGATTGGGTTTGTTCACCCATGGGCCAATCATGTTTAGTTCAGTGAAATTCGTTCTAGAAAGTTTAAAGTTGATGATTTTGAATTGTGTTCTTGAATATTGACGTTCGTTCTATAGTTAAGTTGGGATTGTTGAGTTCTTGAGGAAATCATGTTCATTTTAGTTTCTTTTATGAATAGATTCTTCTGTACATATACTTGGTATTTAAATCTAAAGAGGATTTGAGAAAAATAATCGAATTTAGGCGAAATAGGGTTAGAGCACATTGAAGGAAAAAGTCGAGCAAATTTGGGTACGCGGACCTGTTCCTCAGGACGGGATTTTTTTCACCACATCGTAGAGCGATCACGAACCCTTTTGCCTCAAAATTTATTTTGTGACCAATTATTAAAATGCATTTCCGCGTCGCGGACTTGCATCCAGACAGTGATTTCTTGATCATTTCTCATGTTTAACTATCTGAAAACACACCTAAACATCACAAGATCTTTCCTATCACAAATCAAAACCAAGAATCCATAAATTTCAATTCAATAAAAGTTAAGAGTGAAGTAAAGAGAAGTTCATAGAGTCTTCCAAAGGTCTTTTACAAATGTTTTAACTTTTTTTTAAGAATTGAATTTTGAGTTGAGTAAAGAGAAAATATTGAAGTTCATTTCTTCAAAAGAGTATATCGGGACTATGTATTCCCAAAGAGTAAATGTTTTTACATTTAAACAAGAGACAAAAAACTGATTTCCAATAGAGCCTTTGAGTTAGTTTTCAATAAAGAGTAAATCTTGTCACAATTAAGCAAGAGAGGAAGCTTTGATTTCTAAGAGAGCCTTTGAGCAAGGTTTTGAGCAATTATCTCACACCATAGAAAAAGTTGTGTTTTAAAACATATGAGCTATTATCTTTTTGGAGTAGTATTGAGCACCAATATGGGGGAAATTGAGAAAACTCCTAGCCGCCATAAACCATGTAGCCATCATGGGTTGAAAAAGGGTATTACTTTTAGAGGATCCTTAGTGTTTTTTAGCATAGACTAGTGGATACACTTAGTAGTTAGGTTCTATGCCCTTGGTAAGGTATATGACAGCACTGGCAACATGAGGCAAAACATTGTATTATCACGTAGCTCTAAAGTGATGGTTGTCAGTTAGAGAAACTCCCATAACAATATTTTATATTCTTATATACACAAAGTTAATTGTATTTTTTATATACATCTAGTGTTTATATTGTATCTTTTCATACATACAGAGTTACTATTGTATTTGTAAATACACAGAGTTGTTATCCATGTTTTAAAATCTTTTCTTTATATTGTATTTATATTATTGCTATATATTGAAATGAGATGAGTTGAGATGAATTGAGACCATGTAAGTTTCTTCAATTCCATTACAAGCTTATGTCTTGTTTTAGTATTCACGTTGCATGCTCGTACATTCAATGTACTATTGCCATTTGGCCTGCATTATTTTATGATGAAGATATAGGTAACCAGGATCAGCATCCAGCACATTGTTGATTCTAGTTGATCTTCAGAGTTTTTGATGAGTTTCCTTGCTTCCAGAGGACCCCTTTTTCATTACTTTATCATTTTAGTTCATTAGGCTGTCGTGGGTCTTGTCCCAACTTCCTACTCAGTTGTTAGAGGCTTCATAGAAGGTTAGTTTGATGTCAGTTCTTGAGTCTTTCCATTTCAGTTATGCTTGAGACTTGAGTTGCACATTGACCGGTGAATGCTTAACTATAATATATTCTCAGTTATCTTTGAGCTTTCATTTTACTTTTAAAGTATAGTTATGTTTGAGTAAAGTCTTCCACTAAGAGTGAAGCTAGGCCAAGGGTTTGCTTAGGGCCAACAATGGTTCTCGAGTGCCAATCCCACCCAGGGTGTAGGCTTAGGGCATGATAAGAAAAGTCACAACTTATCGAAAAAGTCACAATCTAAGTTAGGAATATTATAGTAATTTAACATTCAAGTTAGGAGTTCATGCTTTTAATGTAATATAGATAGATATAGATGTTTTTTTGGGTCAAATCTAATATGGGTCAGTTTACCATCCTAAAATACGCTTAGGGTTTTGAGAGGAGTTCAAGAAGAGGAAAAGAGGAGAAAAGGAAGAACGATCATGGTTTTTGCGAATCAAGGATTTGTTTCGCCAAATTAAGTTATGTAAGCTTTCATAGTGTTTGGTTCGTTCACCCACATGCCAATCATGATTTACATATTCGAATTCATCCATAAAGATTGGGAAGTTTAAGTTCTTGATGTGTGTTCTTGAAGTGTTTTTCGTTGTTCTTGAATTTTGATGTTTGGTTGAGTTCTTGAGGAGAGGATCTTCTTTATTACTATTTTTATTTAGGGTTTTAGAGTATATTTTCATGTAAATAAGTTGAGTAAACAAATCTAAGAAGGTTTGGAAGAAACCATTCGATTCTAGGCGAATTAGGGTCAGAAAACGAGAGAACAAATTAGATTTTCTGGGTAGAATGTCAAGACCCGAGCTTATACCCTGGACGTGGCTGGCATTTGAGAGCAATTGTTGGTCCCCAAGTGAACCCTCATCCTGGCTGGCTACAAGTAGAATACTAACTCAAGCATACAAAAGCTTAAAACTGAAATAAATTCAATTACTCAAATACTCAATTTTCGTAATGATTTGAAAAAAATACTCAATAGATAAACTCAGATAATTTAAAAACAGCTCAAAGAAGATATATACTAAAAACTACTTAACCTTGTATATCTATGAAGCATTTACTATTACAGAAGGATATCAGGACAAAACCCACAACATCTCAAATACTACTATCTGTAAGGTAAAGGTGAAGTCCTTTGGTATATAAGAAGGCTCACCAAAGCTGACTTGAATATCACACGACCTCAACGAAATGTATGTTGATGATCCTGAATACATGTATCTACATCATGAAACAATGTAGGCCAAATGGCTCAGTACATGGAATGTACTAGCATGTAAGGGGAATTATAAAGCATAAACATAAGCTTGAACTAATGGAAAAAAAACACACATACCTCTTCTCTACTCACTCAACTCATCTTAACTCATAGAAAATAGGGCTCAACTCAATAATAAGATAATCAACTCAGGATACTCAAATCAATATAAAGTAATAAGAAAAGATGCAATATTTGGAAAGCTTTTAAAACAGCAGATAACAACTCAATGTATTGAAGAATACAATAATAACTCGGGTTGTATATATAAAATACAATATAACTCTGTGGGAGATTCTCTAACCAACAACCATAACTACGAGCTATGTGATGATATAATGTCTAGCCCACACTACCAGAATTGTCCTATACTTTGTTGGGGTATAGAACCTACTACTAAGTCGATCCACTAGTCTATGCTAAAAATCAATAAGGAATCATCTAAAAAGTATGACCCTTTCTACCCACGTTGTCTACATGGTTGATGGGGGTTTTGAGTTGTATGAACTGTCCTTCATATCAGTTCTCAATACTACTCTCAAAATATACTAGCTCATATATTTTTAAAAACATAACTCTTTCTCTGTTTTGAGATTATTACCCAAAAATCTTTCTCTTAAAAGATATGGTACTCAGAACTTCTCATGAAAACTCTTAAGGAGAACGGTGTTTCCTTTTTTCTTGAATGTAAAAACATTTACTCTTGGGACTACTTAGTTCCCATATATCATTTTAAAGAAAATGAACTCAGCTCTACTCTTCCTCAAACTCATATACGCAAGTCTTAAAACAAGTTTTAAAAGGTGGTAACATTTAGTAGTCCCACAACTAGGAATATAATCTCAAAAGGATTAGGAACTCAATACTCAAGACTTAGAACTTGAAGATACTACTTCTCTAAATGATACTTAATTTATGGAGTTCATATGGAATTTATTAGCATGAACGACTCGACTTAAGGGTCTACATAATAATATGGAACTCATGTATACGACTCTTGTCATACTTACTTCCTCAAAAATTAGCTCCAATCGATAATTGATCTCGAAGGATTAACAAATTGAACTTCAAGACTTTCTTGAATTCTACTCTCAACTCTTTCTTGAATTTGAATTATGAATTCAAGAGTTATGATTCATGATATGAAGGATTCGATGATATCGTAGACTCATGAATACATTCTCCTCACTCTCATGCTCACTTACTTGATACTTGAAACAAGTTATTAGAAATTGTAGAAGACTCCTCAAAAGACCAAAGGGACTTTCTTAAAAGCCTCGAAAGAACTCTCAAGACTTGACTCTTAACTCCACCCATAACTCTTTCTTGAATTTGAATTATGAATTTAAGGATCATGACTTGATATATAAGATTTCTTGATGATTGGATATAGGTTGGATATTAAAAATGACTAACTTTCATCTCAAGAATTCCTTAAAACCTCAACAAAACAAGATTTAGAATGAAACTTCAAGAACACTTACAAAGAACTCATCAAGTACTTAAATTGCTCAATATTTATGGATAGATTCACAAAATAAACTCATGATTGGCGTGTGGGTGAACAAACCCAACACTATGGAAGCTTACATACCTCAAAGAACTAGGTTCTTAGCAAAATCTTGAATTTCTTAAACAAACACTTGAACTTTCAACTTTTTCTCCTCTTGAATCTTCTCTCTAAAACCCTAAGCACTTTTAGAGATGAATGAAATTGATTCTAGGTAGTTTAGACCCTTAATTGGGTGTAATTCACGTTTAGAATAAGTGGGGGGGGGGGGGGTAAGGAAAAGACTAAAATACCCCTCCTATTTTTGGGTAAACTTCTTAAATGGGCAAACCGACTTAAAAAGAGCATATCTCCCTCATTTGAACTCTAAAATTAGCAAACTCAATGATGATGGAAAGAGGACTCAGAGATCTTTCATTTGATATGTTTTGGGTCTCCTAACTCATCATGTGCAAGAATTTATGATCGTTTGAAGTTGACCCAAAACTTAAAAGAACTTAGGAATGACTTGAATAAACTCTCTTCTAAAACCCCAAGAGTATTTTGATTTATGCAAACTAACCCAAATCATATTTGTCACCAAAATATTACTAAAATTCATTTTAAGCTTATTAGGTAAGGAAAAGACAAAAAATACCCCTCATATATTTGGGTAACTTTCCTTAATTGGAAAAATCGACTTCAAACATACATATCTGCCTCATACAAGATCGAAAACTAGAAAACTTGGTGGGTTGGAAAGAGGACTCATAGATCTTTCTTTGGATATCTCATGGTTCTCCTAAATCATCGTGTGCTAAAAGCTATGGTTATTTGAAGTTGACCCAAAACTTAAAAGAACCTAGGAATGACTTGAAGGAATTCCCTTTAGTTCTTTTTGGAACTCAAGGTGCTTTATCTAGTGACCATAAAATTTAAGAAAATTTTAAATTCCTCTATAAAATCTTACTCAAAATGAAGAATGGTTCGAGTCATAGCTCAAAATTTTTTTGAGGTGTTACATAGAGGCTAGCGCACCGTGCCAGCAATGCACTAGAATTGTGCCTCTGAAGTTTAGGGGCTGGTGCCCTGCGCCACTCAGTGCGTGAGGGTTGCCTGCCCCTGTCCTGCTTCAGTCGTTTGACCTATCTGAGTTCCTTTAAGGTGTATCTTTACCCCTTTCTGATTCTAACTACTCTAAACTACATCTAATCACTGAGAGATCCTTCATAACATGAATCAAAACCCTTGAATTCATAATTCTAATTCAAGGTAAAGTCAAGCGTAAAGTCTTGAGAGGTTTTCCAGTCATTTTGAGAAGTATTTTACAATCTTTTAAAACTTGTTTTTAGACTTGAGTACTTGATTTTGAGGATGAGGAGAGTTGAATTTCATTTTTTCAAAATAAATATATGGGATCTAAGTATTCATAAGAGTAAATGTATTTACATTTAGAATGAGGGGAAACATTGATTTTCAAATGAGCTCATATAGAGTTTGAGTATAATCTCTTTTAAGAGAACCTTCTGAGTAATAATCTCAAAGCTTGAGGATGAGGAAATGTTTTTAAATATATGAGATGAGTATATTTTTGAAAGTAGTATTGAGCACCTATATGGGGACGAGTTCATACAACTCAGAGTTCTCATAAACCAAGTAGCTAACGTGGGTAGAAAGGGTAGTACTTTTTAAGCATAGCTTAGTGGATCCACTTAGTTGAGGATGTCTTATACCTTGACAAGGTATAAGACAGTTTTGGCAGCGTGGGCAAGATGTTATTTCATCACATAACTCATAGTGACGGCTGTCGGTTAGAGAATCTCCCAAAATTGAGTTATTTGTATATTTACATACAAACTGAGTTATTATTGTATTTTTAAATACATTGAGTTGTTATCTACTATTTTAAATGCTTTATAAAAACTGCATCTTTTTTGTTGTTTTTATACTGCATTGAGTTGAGTAACCATGAGTTGAGGTTTAGTTGAGTTGAAGTGAGTATGTTTCCTTCTTTCCAAGTTCAAGATTTCATGTTATGTTCGGTGTTTCCCTTTACGTGCTCGTACATTTAATGTGCTGATGTCATTTGGGCTGTATCATTTAATGATGCAGTTAAAGGAGATCAAGGTCATAAACAGGCGTTTCGTTGTTACCATAGCAGTTTGTGTTAGCTTTCGTGAGCCTCCTTGCTTACGAAGGATCCCTTATTTATTTTCATTATTTCAGTTTTGCTAGGACGATCGGGGGTCTAATCCCGACATCCCTCATAGTATTACAAGCTTCCTAGATAGACAATATTTAAGGAGTCTTTCTTTCATTTCCCTTGTTAATGTTTTAAAGACTGTGAGTTGAACACTTATGTTCATTTGAGTATTTTGAGTTAACTACTTTACTTATGAGTTGAGTTGTTTGTGTGATTCTATTTCACTTGAGTAAGTCTTCTGCTGAGAGTTGAGCCAGGCCTAGGGTTCGCTTGGGCCATCAATGGTTCTCAAGTGCCGGCCACGTCTAGGGTGTAGGCTCAGAGCATGACTACTATGATCGAAATCTCAGATATAACTACCCTCCTAATTAATATATTTTAAGGGAGTAAATACCAAATTTGACAAATATTTTGAAGCGGAGAAAGTATTATTTTTTGATACTTCTAATAAATAATCAAAATGCAAGACATAATTTACTAACTCCCTATTCTTTATTGATATTCAACTATGTATACATTCACTTCAACTTTCTCTTTGATTTTTAAGTTTTACAAATATTTATAGGTTAATTAATTGTACTTCTAATTAATAGCCACTAACCGTGCCATTACCTATCTATTATGATTTCTCATAGTATCTCAAATATTAATTAATACAACATTCTAAGTAATATTTTAGCATTTTCATGGACAACATTTAGCCTCACAAAATAAAGGCCACGAAAGCAAAGTAAGATACATTCTTCTTCAAATTCATGTTGCTTGAAATTTTCAAAAAATACTACTGCATGTCAGAAGATACTTTAAAAATGATATATTTTTGGAGAACTTCATACGAATTACATAGTATTACATAATTTTAAAACCATGCATATGTATTTTAAGTTAAAAACGGAAGTCATAATAATTTTAAACGGATTGTAGGTGGGGCCCGTGGTTGGCCACCTCAACTTGCCCCAAAATTGATCCAGAAAGGCATGACCTACTACTGGACCTACGGACCATAGATGGGACCACAGTCTGTGGTCTAGGTTCGTGCATCGTGGGCCACAACTACAACCTCCTGATACCAAACAACGCCTACTAGGACGGACTGTCGATCAGTCCATGCTCCGTCGATCAAATCCATCGTTAGGCTGGTCAAATTTTAAGTTGGTGTCGTTTTTGTCTTTTCCCCTATGAGTTGGACATCTAAACTACGTCTTTTAATCCCTAAACTACGTTGTATTGCTTAGTTTTAGCCTAATAACTTAATCAGAACCTACCCTAGTCAATCATTCACGTAAAATTCATCAAACCTAGAGGCAAAAGGAGAAGAAACATTGACCAAGCCCTCTCCAAGAACGCAGCAGGTTTTCTTCAGTTCCAGCCCCAAAATCGAAAGATTTCTTTGTGAAACTCATCACCAGGTTTGTGGAATTTCACTAGTGGATTCCTATTTTCCAGTAGGTCCCTAGAATTCAGTTAGAATCTTGATACCTTATGCATTGTTTAGACCTAGAGTTTCTAGAACTTTGGATAATTTATGTGATTTAGTTGTTATGGTATTCTAAAACATATTGTCATGTTTTCGTGACATTGTTGCTTAGTTCCTTAGATGAAACTCAGTTTCCTAGTTGTGTAAATTCGTTTAGTTCATGAATTACACTAGCTAGGTCAGATAAATAGATACACATGATTCAATTTCGAATGATTCATTATCAACTAACATGTCAAAATATTGAGCTATCCAGTATAATTTAGTTATGTTACATTGTACACATTTCTAGTTGGGAGTAGGCTTAACACTGAGTGGACTAGGGTTTAGAGTACCCATATAGTCCCAGAACTATGTGCCTCCGTAGGTTTATAAGTCACCTATGTTGGCATCATATTTAGTGATTACGCCAATCATGCCTTTATACCCTTGGAAAAGTATATTGGTTCCTTTCGATGTGGCGTATACATCAGACTCTACATTTTAGCTCACGTGGTTTTATGTCGATTATTACTAGCTCCCACAATCAAACATTAGTGCATTTGACTTGGTTTTCAGTTATATTTCAACATTCAATTTTACCATGTTATGTACTTGGTCATTGCATTTAGTTCATTTTAGTATGTTTAAATATTTCCATCATGTTCAAATTATGTCATTGCTCAGTTTGTTTTATTCAGTTTATATGTTTGTTCAGCTTTTATCCTATCCTGCATGCTTAGTGACTGACGCATACTCTGCGCTACAACCTTTCATGATGTAGGTTTAGGTATCTAGCATCCAGATCACGCATAGATCGGTTCTCGATCTCCCATTGTGCAACTTTAGTGGTGAGTCCTCATACATCGAGGACAATAGACGTGTTTCCTATATTTAGTCTTTTCAGTTTTAGTATTTTCTAGAGTTAGCTAGGGCATGTCCAAAAAACTTTAGTTAGTAGAGGCTTTTTATGACATTGTTTAGCTCAGCTTTAGAATTGAGTTTAATCTTTCATTTGTTATTGAACTCATAAGTATTTTATATATTCAAATCAACTTTGGGTATTCCCCACTATTAGTTATATCATGATTTTACTTCCGCTTCAGTTTAATTTTCATAGATATATTCAATTCTTGTTATGATATGCCAGCTCAGGGTTAGCTTGGGGTCATTCGTGATCATAGATCTCATGTATACGTCAAGGGGTAGCCTCATGGTGTGACAAACTTGGTATCAGAGCATTAGGTTCAATCTTAAGATGTTTGACAAGTCGCACTAAGTAGAGTCCTTTTCATGGGTGTGAAGTGCACCACATCTAATGAGAGGGAGGTTACGAAGTGTTATAGGAAAAACTTCACTTTCTGGCTATTCTTATCATGCACGGGTATGATCTCCTTTCTAACTCGTCATTATGCGTTTCAGATCATGCCTCCTCATAGAGGTTACGCAAGGAATGCTAATGCACACAATGCTAATGTAGCTCCTCCAGTCCTAGATCACAAGGTTTTGGAATGCAGAGTTTTGGAATGCTATCCATCTCTTGGCTCAGAGTATGATTAACAAGAACAATTAGTAGGCCCCAGTTCCTACCAATGCTAATAATGGGTCAAGAGCAGCCAGGGTTCGAGATTACATTCGGATAAATCCGCCAGAGTTTCTAGGGTCGCAGGTTGGTGAGGACCTATATAATTTCATTGATGAGGTGAAAAATATCTTTGGAGTGATGCAAGTAACTAGAATGATAGGGTAGAGTTTGCATCCTACTAGCTTAAGGATGTGGCTCACATTTGGTTCACTCAATGGAAAGAAAACAGGGCTACAAATGCAGCTCTTGTGACTTGGGATTTCTTTACTGGAGCTTTTCTGGACAGGTTCTTCCCGATAGAGTTAAGGGACGCTAAGGCTCACGAATTCAAGAATTTGAGGCAAGGTATAATGTCAGTCGAAGAGTACGGACTCATGTTCACCAAACTCTCTAGGTATGCTCTACATATGGTTGCTGATTCAAGGGCACATATGACTAAGTTTCTGTATGAAGTATCCGACTTAGTGAAGATATAATACAAAAATGATATGTTTTTATAGGAGATTAATATCTCTTGGCTCATGACTCATGCCCAGAAGATTAAGGGAGATAAGCTTAGGGAAATGGATAAGGATAATAAAAGTCTTGAACAGGCAACTATTAGTACTCTTAGTAGAAATTGGGTGGTGGAAATCTTTCGCAGTTTCAGCATAAATCTTCAGTTTCAGCACCTTCAACAGCTAGTTCTCCATCCCCCGGGTTTTGACAAGATCAGAAAGGTACAACATCAAGCATTAAGTCTTATGGGAGTACTTTAGGTAGCAGGACATTCCTAACTTTTTCACAGTGTGGTAAGAACCATCCAGGCGAGTGACTTTCTGGAAAAGAAGGGTGATTTGGGTGTGGTCAGTCTCGCCATAGGTTGAGGGATTACCCTTCTGCCAAACAAGGGCAAAGAGGTAACAATAGTAGGTCTCAGTCCACAGCTTCAGCAGCACCAACAGGTTGCCCAACTAAACAGGATGTTTCATCTGGTACGGGTGGCGGTCAACACCAGAAGAGGTCGTATGCTCTCCAGGCTGGCCAAGATCAGGACGATTCTCCTAATGTGGTCACTGGTGAGTTACACATCTTTCACTTAGATGCTTATGCATTATTAGATCCAGGGGCTACTTTGTCTTTTGTATCTTCAATGTCAGTCCAAAAACTCTTTCAGAACCCTTCTCAGTCTCTACTCTAGTTGGTGACCCAGTTATAACTGGACGAGTATACAGAAATTGCCCTGTCACAGTCTCTCAGAAAGTCACCTTAGTAGATCTTGTAAAGTTAGAAATGGTAGACTTTGATATCATTCTAGGAATGGATTGGTTACATTTCTTTTATGCCTCAATTGATTGTAGAACTAAGGTAGTTCAATTTCAGTTTCCAAATGACCCAGTCTTAGAATGGAAGGGTAGTAGCTCAGTTCCTATAGGTCGATTCATTTCTTACCTTAAGGCTAGGAAGATGATTTCCAAAGGGGTATATCTATCATCTTGTTCAGGTTAAGGATTCAAACTCAAAAACCCCAAGTCTTGAGTCAATTCCAATAGTAAATGAGTTTCCAGAAGTGTTTCTAGAAGATCTTCTCGGAGTTCCTCTCGAAAGAGAAATCGACGTCGAAATTAATCTCTTTCCAAATGCCCAGCCTATTTCAATTCCTCCTTATAGAATGGCCCTAGCTGAGCTTAAGGAATTGAAAGAGTAGTTGAAAGACCTTTTAGATGAGTGCTTCATCGTACCTAGTATTTTGCTATGGGGTGCACCAGCGTTGTTCGTGAAAAAAAAATATGGTTCTCTCAGGATGTGCATTGACTATCGTCAGTTGAACAAGGTCACAATCAATAATAAGTATCCCATCCCAATGATTGATGACTTGTTCAACCAAATTCAGGGTGCTAGTTGCTTTTCTAAGATTGACCTCAAATCTAGTTATCATCAGCTTAGAGTCAGAGATAGTGACATTTCAAAGCAGCGTTTAGAACTCTCTATGGTCACTATGAATTTATGGTTATGTCTATTGGAATAATAAATGCTCCTGAGCTTTCATGGACTTAATGAACAGGGTGTTCAAATAATATTTGGACTTATTCGTTATTGTCTTTACTGATGATATGCTCATCTATTCTCGGAGAAAGGATGAGCATGAGAATCATCTAAGGGTTGTTCTGAAAACTCTCAAAGATCGCCAGTTATTCACTAAGTTCAATAAAGGTGAGATTTGGTTATAGTCAGTTGATGAGTCAGAGATTTGGACTCATTTAGGGCTTTATTGTATAGGTTTAGTGTCCTCAAATGCTCATTTTGTGCCAATAACTGATGTAAAATCCTTGATTTTCAAGATTATGGATTAAAGAGCAAAGCAAGGAAACTAAGTTGCAAAAAGTAACAAAGCGAGCTGAAAGAAGGAAGAAAAGACAGCTTGGTGATCGCTAACTCCATTTAGCGACTCACCGAGTGGCCTCAACGACCGCCTAAAGTTCCAGTGTACCAAGCCTTGAAGGAGAAAATCAAGTTGGTGAGAGAAATAAGCAGTCGGTGAATCACCTAGTGGTTCCACGGTGCAGTGTTAGATCACACAAAGTTATAGACCTAGAGGATACTGAAGGCTAAAGCAAAAAGGTGATGAACTTGACAAAAGGGCAGATCGTCGAGTTGATCAGCGAGCCTGACTTACTACACTAAATGGCCCTTCGCATCATATTTTTGGCGACTATAAATACATTTTTGAACATTTAGTTTAAAAAATCAAATATTTTATTTGGACATCGAATTTTTACAATTTTTGAGTTTTGAACTACGAGACAAGTTTTCCATAGCATTGAGGAATCGAGGTTTTTCACTTTTGAGAAATTTGAAGTGCGTCTTTGAGATTATTCAATTTGGAACTTTGTAAAGATGAAATTAATCGTACCGAGTTGATGGAAACACATTTTGGTAACGATTTCTATCTTTTTATATGATGTCTAGCTAAAACCCCAATTCTTGGGGTGTGATTATGTGCTGATTTAGCTAATGGGTGTTGCTAATTGTTAGTGTAATTTCTGTTTAGAAGTGATTTCAATCATTTATTGTGGGTTAATTTAGGAATTGAAGTTGCAAATGTGATTTCACCTTTGTGTTCTTGGCTTTCTTGAGAGAGAGGTTTTAGAACTAAAATATTTGATTGATGGTCTGTGGGTATTGGGTTGTCATGGGTTAGCTCGAGAGAGAGAATCCTAAACCTTTTTCCATATATTCAGCTCGAGAGAGTGAATGGACTAAGGTGTAGGCTGTTCTTATTTTGCATGCTTGTCGATGTTCGAGAGAAATCGACTTGATTCAGGTTAAATTGTTTGAGAGAAAGTTTGATCCCCTCTATAGTCTAGCTTACTCACTGATTTTCATCTATTTTCTAATAGTTGCAACTACCTATTTGTCTATAATAGCCTGTATTGGCACATCCCAAGTACCCGTCTCTTTATTGTTATTTTCGTATTATTTGCTGCTGTTGTAGTTGATAATTAAAACCAAAACCCCGTTATTTGACATTCGTGTCACCCCTGATTTGAAACATGTTTTTATTTGATAATGTCTATTCTGATGACTAATTCGACCATGTTCACACTTGATTTTTGAATCTTAAACACGTACCGCTCCCTGTGGGATTCGACCCCAACTCATTTAGTTGAGTTATTATACTAACTAACGATCATTGATGCTTAGAATTAGAAGAAGTATCCTTGAAACGTTAATAAAAATGGCGCCGCTGTTGGGGAGTGGTGTTGGTTAAGATTCTTTGGTTAAGTCATAGTTCAATATACTTACTCTTAGTTTTGGTTTTTATGTTGCTTGTTTAGAACAGAAGAAATGAGCATGTGTTGTAGCAACGGTGACCAAATGGACGAACCTCCTTTGAGTATGATTATTTTTAGGGATAACATCCTAAGTTTCAGGAAATTGGATGGTGCTTTAATCTATGAGTTGTGGCTGAGATTTAAGTCACTATTGCTGCACTACCCAACTCATGGAATCTTAGAAAAAATTCTACTAGATTGTTTCTACCGAGATCTTGGTCCGGAGAATAGAGGAATAACTGACTAAATTTCCAAGGTGGTCTCACACAACTACCCTATGCAATAACAACCCAGCTCCTTGATCATATGGCCAAGACCAATAAAGAGACTGAGAAGGACCAGATTTTGGCCACACTATTGACTTAGCTAGATCTCGTGGCCAAACAAATTATGGAATTAAAGGTGCCGTACAGAAAGAAAGAGCGGTACATTCCCCCTCACGATCATATAAAGCCCAATGAGTGCAAGGGCGGACAAGTAAAAGAGACACTCTCACTTGTTCTCCATAAAAACGAAGAACAAGACATAGTGTTGAATGAGATAAAAGGGAACGTCTCACTGTTGAACCAGATGACTGCCTCTAATTCCATGTCTATTAAGCTATTGGAGACCCAAATGGGTCATGTGTTGTCTTGTATCTACCCTATAAATCTAAATTAAATGGGGAATTGTGTCGTGCCACGATGTTAACTAAGGCGCTTTTTGAGAGGCAACCCAAGTTTTACTGCTTTCATTTTGTTTTAGAAATAATCGTGTGTTGATTTTGTAGGTTGAAGTGTAGAATGTGTTCGAAAAGTGCAAGTTGGCAAGCTAAATGTCCAGTCGGTGACTTGCAAAGTAGGTCGGTGAGCCCGAATTGGACCGCTGTTGGACTCAAGAAATTCTAAGGTTGAAGTTTGTAAAACTCGATGAGCCCATGAGCAAATCAACGTGTAGCTGAACAGGTCGGTGATCGCGACTTTGTCCGCTGTTTGAACCCTCACATTAACTAGAGGTCGTGTAAAACTCAGGGAGGTAAGTACACACTCGACGTGCGCTGAGTGGGTCGGCGATCAAAACTAATGTCGCCGAATGGGAGAGAACTGGAGGTTTTAAAGGCCAAAAGTTCAGAAGTTCAAAATCTTTCACATTTCCTCACTTTTTAACATCACAAACCCACACCCACACTTTATTTTCCTCTTATTCTTGGGTTTTTATCACGTATTAGTTGTCAATTGTGTGTTCGGAGTGGATATCATTGCCGCCTAGCTTTATAACTTATATATTCAGCGTATAAGGTTGGTTTTCCAAACCCCAAACTCATATTTAGCGATTCTACTCATTTGCAATTGTGTTTATCTTAGTGATGTGTACTGGGCCTCTCTGATCTGTAATTATATGCTTATGTGCCTATTTTAATTTGAAAATCATGCCTATATTGCCTAATGTTTGATTTCCCAAAATTTTATGCTTAAAAATAATTGAATTCTTGTTGGGTTGTGCTTAATGGTTGTTGGGTCTTGTTGGGTGAAGTATGAGTAACCCTGAATTATGCCAAATGACGTGCTTTACCCAATGATGGTACGGTTGACGTCATTCTTAAGGGCTAAAGTTGTCAAATGACCAAATTTGGCAAAATCGGGAGAAGTGTAAGTATCCCAAGGGAATGGGTGTAATGGGTCTTAGTTTAAATAAGGGTGTGCATTTTTCAATTTTGTTTTCGGGGGTTTCAGGGTTGAATTTGGAGAATGCGATTGAAAGTAGCACTACACTATTTTAGGCCTATGGCCACAGTAATTCTGGACAACGCTTGTAAAGTGTTGCCTAAAATATTTTTGGGGACGCTTTCAAAGCGTAGCCCAAGTTTTTAACTTTTAGCTACACTTTATATTGGCAACATTTAAAAAATATACTCTTTAATGCTATAAGCTACACTTTATAAGTGTTGTTACAATATGATATAATTGACAACAACTATTAATATATATGGCCACACTTTTAAAGTGTCCTATTTTTATAATTGTAAAAACAACACATTAGAAGTGTGGCCTTAAAATTTTCATTAAAATATTACATTCACTCCAACATTTTTAACTCTCCCTCCCATTTTTATTGGCCAAAAAAAAATAATTCATAAAACATTAATTTTAATAAAATACATAAAATATTTGTGAGAAAAACACACGTGAGTTCTCTCTTTCTCGGAAGAATTGAGCTGAAGAGTTGAAGAACTGAGTAGCTAAAGAATTGAAATCAAAAAACTGATAACGATAACAATTTCGTCAAGGGTGAGTTCGATTCTCTTCTCCGATAATAATTTCATCAAGCGTGAGTTCAATTCACTATTCCGTAAGTACTAAAAATAGTCTTCTTCTTATTGATTGATTTTTATTTTGTGTTTAGAAGAGGAGAATAAGAAGGAATTGATTACTTTGGGGTTGTTGGCAAGATGAACTGAAGTTAAGAACATGATTTCAGACAGATTTCTAGTTGAAGAGCTCAACACCTGAAGAACTTCTTGCTGAAGAACACGATTTACAACATAGTTCTCACTGAAAACAAGATTTTGTTGGAGTAGGATTTATGAGGTAACAAATTTTATCTTTGAAAGTCTAAATTTTAGCTTTAGGATTTTGATATTCTTGTGTTCTTTATACAAGTTTTGGGAGTGTAGCTCGTATTTTAGCTTCATCAGCTGATTTTTGGGAGTGTAGCTCGTAATCAGTAAATAAGTATAAGTGGGAAGATTCTTCACTTGAGATGTCTTTTTTATTAGGCTTATAAGCCAATTAGGGCTGAAATCGTCCTGAAGTTTGAGTTCATGTTATCTATTTTGAACTCTTACAGTGAATATGCCTTGAATTCAAATAAGTAGCTAACCAATACATTACATGGTAGTTAAGAAGTTTGATTCTTCACTTCATGTAATCTATTTAGAAAAGTGAAGTTTGCTCATACTTAAAGGCTTTGTGCCGGTATCTAAGGTGTACACCAAAAAAAGTACAGGAATTACTTAATATAACCTAGTACTTATTTGGATATCTGTTTTATGGTTTGAAGGTTGAACATGGATTCTCGAATCTAAATTATGTGAAAGTTTTTGCTCTTTCACGATTGATGTTGGATATGATATCCATTTCCTTTATCAAGTCAATGGCATAGTGGCAGTCACCATATCATCAACAATGCCTGTTTGCTTTACTGGTGGTGCTAACCATGTTCTTTCTGAAGACTAGGGGTACTACCTGGTGTAATGAAAAATCAATGCTCAAGAATCACATGATGAAATACTTGCTAAATTTCATAAAATACTTTGACTAATGGTCTACTTATATGATCTTGAGTGTCTCATGATATAGTTTTTGGTGTTGAACTAGATTCAGTATCATTTTGGTGTTGAATTATATTCAAAATACTTTTCTTTTTGGTGTTTTGAAGTGCTTACTCGGCCGCACGAGTTAAAACATAAGAAGATATACATCTTTTAAGCTTCAGAAATATAAGTGTTATTAAATGTGTAAGAGAACTAGAAGGGCACAATAGACATATAAGATGTACATAAAAGAAAAACACACTATGAAATCCTTCATAAATCAAAGTTAAAACTTAACCAAAAACACCACAAAACTAGTAGATTTAAAGATGAAGCCTTTTTCCCTTCAATGAACAACAAAAAGACTACACTGAGCAGCTATAATAAAAGATACATCCCACTAGTAAGGAACATGGGATAGCACAACTTGTTCTGTGCTCACCAGACATATACTTGTCATTGTGTTTCTGCACTTCAATAGCCAGCAAAATCAGACAAGCCTTTTAGCATTTCTTCCATCTTTTTTTCCCAGTCACCAATGAAAACCTACCATGTGTTCTCCATTTCTCATATGCTTACCCACTCAAAATGTGGAGAAGCTGAAAAACTCACAGAACATTCACCACAAAAGGGAAGGATAAAAAATACCTTTCTCTATGTATCACTGATACAACAGTTTTGAAATTCTCTATGTATTAGTGATACAAGAGTTTTTGAAGTTCGTTCTATATCACTGATACAACAATTCGCTTTGTATCTGTTGTTGTATCAGTGATATAGAGAAAATTTTAAAAACTGTTGTGTCACTAATACAGTGTGAAATTTGGAAATTGTTTATTACTAAGACAGGAAATTCAAAAATTATTGTCTTACTAATATAAAGCGACTTTCATAAGTTGTTGATCGACTATCTATTATAGGATCATAGGAATGTTTGCTTGAATGTTTAAACATGGTATTAGTTGTTTGATACTTATCTGATTGGGTGTGCACATGAATGAGATTTTAAAATTTTCGACTTAGTTTTGAAAAACTCTAAAAGCTCTAAAGCTCTAAATTCACTAACAAAACTTTAACTTTTAATCATTTGAATTCTATTTATTTACTTTCTTTCTTAATTGTTTCTATCATATTAATTTTATTTATTTTTCCTTGGTAGTATCATCAACATTCAAAAACATTTGTAGAGGATTCAAGGTTTCATTTGGCATAGCACAAGTGCCATGACTAGGTAAGAAACTTTTATCATCTCATAACACATGATTCTGTGACTTACCGTGACTTCTAAAACTTATTTGTGATGTATTTAATGATTTAATAATGTTTACTGAAAGATTAAATATTGATATCTTCTTCTAGGAATTCAAATATCCCATCCAAGGATTGGATGAATTTATCAAGGTATAACAACGAGTATATTGATGGTGTTGAATCATTTCTAGATTTTGCTTACTCTTATGGAGATCCTCAAGGAGAGGAAATTAAGTGTCCATGTGCAAAATATTGTAATATTCATTGCACTCGAAGGAATGTAGTGTATGATCATCTAATATGCTATGGATTTGTTAAAGACTATACTAGATGGATCAATCACGGGGAATGGGATATCAAGTTGAATGTTGATGATGATATGGATTACTGGCATGATGATATTGATGGGTTGTGGAATGATCAATTTAGAGATTTTGCACAGGTTGAAGGAGTTTATGATGGTAAAAATGAAGATACCAAGAAATTCTATAACTTAGTTGAAGAGGCAAGCCAAGAATTATATCTTGGTTGTACATGATTCTCTAAATTATCATCAACACTTTGTTTATGTTTGTTAAGGTGTCTACATGGATGGAGAAATGAACTATTCAATTCTCTTTTAGAGTTATTAAAAGAGGCGATGCCCGAGTTGAACATTCCTCCGTCTGACAATAAAACCAAGTCTATGGTTAAGAATCTTGATCTTGATTGTGAGAAAATTGATGCATGTCCCAATAATTGCATGTTGTTCAGGAATGATCATAAGAATGATGAATTTTGTCATACTTGTGGAGCTTCACATTATAATAAATCTCCTGAAGTTAATAGTGAGCTGGAGCCTTCAAAAAAAACATCGAGTTTCAGTAAAGACTTTGAGACACTTTCCATTAATTCCTAGACTCAAAAGGCAATTTATGTGCTCAAAGACGGCAGATTCTTTGAGGTTGCATGATGAGGAGTGTTCTAAAGATGGAAAGTTAAGGCATCTCACTGATGGCCTAGCATGGAAAGATTTTGATAGGTTGCATCCAGATTTCACACTAGATTGTCACAATGTGAGACTTGGCTTGTCAAGTGATGGATTCAATCCATTTCGAATCTTGAGTCTATCACATAGCACATGGTCAGTTATGTTGATGGTGTATAATCTGCCGCCTTGGATTTGCATGAAATCTGAATATTTTATACTTCCTTTACTTATACTTGGGTTGCGATCAACTGGAAATGACATTGATATTTACTTATAACCATTGATATATGAGTTAAAATTATTGTGGTATTCTGGGGTTGAAACATATGATGCTTCAAGAAATCAAACTTTTCAAATGCGGGTAGCTTATGTGGACAATCAATGACTTTCCTGCATATGCTATGTTATCTGGTTGGAGTACAAAAGGAAAGTTTGCTTGCCCTTGTTGTAACTATGACACTAATTCTCGCTATCTTAAACATAGTTAGAGAATGTGTTATATGGATCATCATGTTTTTCAACCCATGGATCATCCATGGAGATATAACAAAAGATATTTCAATGGAAAAACTGAATTCAGGCCTCCTCCACCTTTCCTAAAGGGAACTGATGTGCTTATAGCCTGCATGATTTTGAAAATGTGTTTGGAAAGAAGAGAAAGAGATCAATTGATGGCCCATGGAAAAAAAGATCATTTTTTTACTTACCTTATTGGCAGCACAACTTGTTACGCCACAACCTTGATGTAATGCATATAGAGAAGAACATAGTTGATAGCATACTTGGATCTCTTTTGGATATTTCTAGCAAAACAAAGGATCATGCAGAAGACCGGTATGATTTGAAAGATATGGAAATCAGGAAGAACCTTCATCCAAAAGATACAGAAGATAGTAAGAGAACAAAGTTTGCAAAGGCGTGCTTCTCAATGACAAATGGAGAGAAATCAATTTTTTGTGGAGTTTTAAAGACAACCAAGCTACCTGATGGTAGTGCCTCCAATATATCTAGGTATGTGCACTTGGATGAAAGAAAGTTGTCTAATTATAAAACCCATGATGCTCATTTCATGTTACATTATTTGCTTCCAATACCAAGTAAAAGCATTCTTCCTGATCATGTGGCTATTCCTTTGATTCGTCTTAGTTCCTTCTTCCGTCATTTGTGTCAAAAAGTAATCACATTGGAGGAACTGGATTGCTTAGAAGTAGAGATCATAGAAATAATAAATAAGTTGGAGCAAATTTTTCCTCCTTAATTTTTTGATATAATGATTCATTTGCCTATCCATTTGGTGAATGAAGTGAGATTAGGAGGTCCAGTTCAAAATTGATAGATGAATTTACTAAAAGAGAAATGGGTACAGTCAAATCATACATCTGCAACAGACGATATCCAGAAGGTTGCATAGCAGAGACACGAGTGGGAATATATTGTATAAATTTATTCTCTAAATATCTGCATGGGGGTGTGCATACCAGATTTAACAGAAGAGCCCGAAATAATGATGAATGTGACCCAAGTGATGCAGAAACTGAGTTTATTTCCTAACAAAGGAGTTCCTTTAGGAGCAAAGAAAACTGATCCATTCATTTTAGATAACAAGTCACTAAGTCAAGCACATGCATACTTATTGGGAAATTGTGACGAGGTTCAAGAATATTTTAGGTACCTTAATTTGAATATAGTATTCTTTTTGTATAATTAATTTTTAAGTTTATTTGTTATTTTAACAAAAAAAAGTACATGTTTTTTAGAGAGCATGAGCAATAGGTTAATAATCAGCCACGAAGATCTAAATGGAATAAGGCCACGAATTATTGTCAAAACTTCTCTCAATAGTTTGAAACTATTGCTTTGCAAGAGGATGTGGCTAATTTGATAAAATAATTGTCTAGAGGACCAAATTCCGTTGCAAAAAGATATTTTGGGTATCTCATCAATGGATATAGATTCCATGTTAGGCAGCGTGATGCAAGGTGTAAAACACAAAATAGTGGTGTTACTTTAGTTGCCTCAACTACAAGCTTTGCAAGCTCAAAGGATAAAAATCTGATTGCTGCAAATTTGACTTATTATGGCAGAATAGTTGATATTGTTGAATTATACTATTATTGTCATTTTAAGGTTGTTCTATTTAAGTGCGATTGGTATGAGGTTGAAAATGAAGCTTACGGCCTTACTTATGTCTATTTTAACAAGAGATGCTCTCAGGAAGAGCCTTTTGTGCTTGGATCTCAACTACACCAATGCTTCTATGTGCAAGATCCATATGATCAAGATAGACATTATGTTATGAAAACTATTCAGACTTGTTTTACATGGGTGATGAAGTTTAATCTAGTCTCCCACAAAGTTATGAAACGAGCCATCTGAACATTTGATGGGACCATCTATACCAAAAGATAATGGCGAAGTACTCTTAACAAGGACTGATGTACCAAAATCAATTATTGATATGCCTCCAGAGGAATTTGTTACTCAACAACTTGAAGTCGAGTATGAAGAGTAGTTTGAAGATGATTCTGCAAATGAGTTTGAAGACGAGTCAAAAAATCAGTATGAAAATGGGTCTGAAAATGAGTATGAACATGAGTTTGAAGATGAGTTTTAAGATGAGTCTGAAGAAGAGTTTGAAGATGACGCACCATGAGTTTCATTGTTTTTATGATGACCATATTGTGCTCACTTACTGTTTTGTAATTTAATTGTTTTTTTGGTACAAACACATAAAGATATCTTATATGTGGAATTGAAGATTAGATCGCTACAATGTTTTAAGTATTCTGTTGGCTTTTTTCATGCAATTGTTGTTTGGTTAAGTAATTTATGTTGGCTTGTTATCTGATTATTATTTTACGAACGAACCTGTACTTCTAGATGAATATTGTTTATTCAGCTATTTGTTATTTATATACTTATTTGTTTCCTTTTATTATTAGGTAGTAGGCATTAGTGGTAGAACAATGAGCTCCTGGTTTTGTCGCTGTCCCGAGTTCGTCACTCCGAGATAGGTATCACTATTTACCTTTAATTTTTCCTTGTTTGTTTTAGCCTAAGAGTGTTATGTGTTATTGTGACTGAAATAGTGAGCTGATAGTTTGTATTAGTTTCTTAATTGATATGATTTGATCTATTTTCTTAAAGTTAACTTTGTCTCCTTTTAGTTTGTTCAAGATGGTCTGTAGTTCATTCAGTCGTGATTTTAAGTGTGCCTGATATGCATTCTGGGTTCTTGAAATGGGGCTGTAAAATCTTGTTGTTTACCTTTCTCTCCAAGTATGGCTAAGTTCTCTTTTGAGCCTTTTAACTTGGTTGTTGTATATCTCCGTCTGATTGTTCTCAAATGCTATCTGATGGTATGAGGCTTCAAGTTCTAATGCTCAATTTGATCAAAAATAAATTGTCTAGGTCCTGATTTTGTTTGAATTTATAAAATTAGTTTAGTTATGGCTCCAGCTTCCCAGCTAGGATATTGTGTATGTATAGGTTATAGAATCAGTTTACAGTATATATAGTGCTAGAAGTTTTGGAATTCTAGAGACTCAGTTGCTGCAATCTGCTATTATACAGTACTGGAAATTATGGAAATTTTGGAAACTCAGCTGGTGCAATATTATACAGTGCTGGAAATTCTAGAAATTCTAGAAACTCATCTGCTGTAATCAGCTATTATCAATTACTCTTATATAGCTGCTGCAATCTCCTATAATACAGTGCTAGAAATTCTGGAAAGAGTTAAGCATTTCTATAACTTCTAAAGAGTTGGAAATTCTGGAAAAAGTTGGTATGCGAGCTCTGTAAATGCATAGGACATAGGAAGGACAATGTTCCACTTGACTTCAAGTCTAAGAAAAAACTTATAGTGAGGCATCTGGGCTGCATATGGTATGATAGATGTGCAAACGTATGTAGGTACTGAAATGCAAGCTTAAGGAACCTTCATATATTGCTTGAAAACTAATGTACCATCATCTACTAGGAGTCATCAGAATGGATCCAGGAGTACTAATGACTATGCTAAACAGTTGCTATAAATCAGTGTATGTAGTAAAGTTTTTGTATCAATGTATTTTAACATCTTTTTACTTCAGCAATAGAATTCCAAGCAATGTTGCTTATAGTGATCTATCAACCTTATATCAAAATTATATTGCTGCTACTTCTTTCACTTAATGAACCTTATTATTTTGTAGGTTTACTTGCTACAGGGAAAGAAATCAAAGAGATTAAAACAAAGACAGAAGAATGAATCAATCAGCAATACTAAAGAAAAACAATTCGAATCCAAACAAAGCTCAAAGTCCATTAAAGAATCTGGATTTTGATATGCAATACTGATCAAGTGCTAAATTGGCCAAAAAATTCAAGATTATGAGAGCACAACTTGCAAATGAACGCAATGATCGAGCTAAGAAAGAGTAGGCACCAATACAACATAAAAGAGAGAATTCTGAGGATTTCATTCCACAACAAGGAAATAGTAAATTGCTTGGGCACAAATCAGTAATTCAATCATCTTTAAAGGAAGAGCTTAGAATTCCACATATGATTGCAGGGAAAGGACAAACTAAACAAAAGTTATTTCAATCTGGAGAGTCTATTCAAGAGAAAGGAATTAAACTTCCTATGAATAACTCTAGGTTCCGAACGTCATTCAAGGAAGGTGTTACTGCTTCAGTACATCTGACTAGAACAACACTAGGTAATGGAGAGGTACAATATGATACTGAGGATCTACTAAACTTCAAACAGGTGAAGAGGATGTTGGTCTGACCTGCCACCAGTATTGATCAGTTTCTGGTTAAGCAACAGATACACAATGAACATGATATTCATGATCTACCAAATTGCAAGCAGGTAAAGAGAAATTCGGTCATACCAGCTAATAGTCTTGATGAGTTTCATAATAATCAAGGGATACACATAGATGATGAAACAAAATGTGATAACCACACAATAGCTGATGTCGAATTTATGCATGCTCCTATTATTAATGAACACAACAAAGGACTGGATGATCTTGTGGATCAAGAAGAACTCGGTGGAGATGAATGTGATGTAGAAGAGGAAATATACATTGATTGTAGTAAAAAAGGTATGTCTTAAACCTTGTAAAATTTATTACTCATTATAAAAGAAATATCTTATTTCCTTTCTGTTACATCAATCTAGAAATATCGAAGCCAAAAAAAGTTCGAGAACAAACAACATGTAAGATATTCACGCAAGAAATTTGGAAGAAAGAAAGGAGGTGACATTTGATATAGGACAAGCAATGGGACCAACTAATAAGATAGTGATAGAATTAAGTAACTTTATAGGAACAATTGCAAGGAATCCTAGATTCATCAGCTTGATGTACACTAGTTAGCACGCGGTGCCAAATGATACTAAAAAGCGCATGTGGGAATATATTAATGTAAGAACAATCACTTTTGAGATTACATATTTTATTATTTGTTTTTATTTACTAAAGATAAATATATTTTATTTTGCATAGTCCAAATTTCTAATTCCAGTAGAAGGAAAGAAGTGGGTGATGACTGGTCTTCGTGATGCTTGGAGCCGACACAAGCAAAAAATTAATGAGAAATTTTATGATAAAAATAGCACCCTTGAGGATATGCTAGCAAAATGTCCTGATGGCATTCCAGATAATCAATTCCGTCACTTGATCAAGTATTGGAAACACCCAACTGTTCAAGTAAGGCTAAAATAGTGCATTTCTGCTCATCGACATATTTTGCATCATATCTATTTTTCTTTTGATTTATCAATTCAATTATCTATTTTTATTTAATAATAGGCCATATGCGAGATGAATTCTCAGAAAAGGAAAAAAAAAAGTGGAGGCATCAAATGTGACCTATTAATTTTGCAAGAGTACGCGTGGCATTGGTAATACTTAGCTGACATTTCTTCAAAAATATGAATTTCATATTTTTGTCCTTTATTAGAACATATTAATGTTTTTTTCATTTCTTTTGATATAATCTGTAGCGTGCAGCAAAAGACAACAACGAAGAACCATCAAAGCTTGAAATGTTTATTGCAAATCGTACAAAGACGGGAAAGGAAATCCAAGGTAATACCCAAGTTGCAGTAATAAGTTTTTTAAAGAGGATTAGTAGTGAATTTGATTCAGACTTAAAATTTTATATTGTGGGGAGTTTGACTCCATTGAATTTTATCACGTATGTCTTCTTCTTCTTCTTCTTCTTCTTGTGCAAGTGCGAGGAGATATCAATTCTTTGTCGATGTCACTGAATTGTTTGCTAGGAAAGGTTGTTAAATTTTTTTAGTTCTTGATTGATATCATAGGACTTGAAATGAAATAGTACTTACAGTTCACTATGGATGCCAATTTTATTCAATAGGCTGAACTTCAAAATCGTCAAAATTCTGGGGAAAGAACTGATGATGCATTTAAGACAGTGTTTGGAAAGGAGCAACCTGGTTGACTTAGGTTCTATGGTGGATCAGTGACAAGAAGTTCTTTGAAGAAAGATGAGGAAATTAACATTCTAAAACAAAAGCATGCCAATGAAATGACTTCTTTAAAGGAAGAATTGAGAAAAGAAATGCGGCATTTATTCACTCAATTGCTGCAATAAAACCCTGGATTGAATTTTCAAGATATACCAGGGTGTGTTAGATCTAACCTTGCTTCACCTGTTGATGAAAGTAGCGCACAAGCTGTAAGAGGCACAAATCTTCCACATTCTTCAAGGTCAGCTCATGATTCGATTTTTCAAAAGGTATTTTGTATTTCACATTCTCTATTAATAGTTTGCATATTGTTTTTCTTCTAGTTGAGCTGGTGTTCTTGATAAAGAAATTCTGAATTTATTTTACTATCTTGAATCTTTGAAAGTTTAGTTTGTACTTTGTTTTTGTCACTCATTGTCTCCTTTCAACTTGTATACCTAAAAAAAATTATATTTTTAGTTGTATGAGTGTTGTATTGTGTTGAAAGAGGACTCTAGTGATTTTGGGTTGTAGTTGTGTACTTTTTTCCCCTGTTGTTTTATTGCTTTGAACTGTGATGGTTTTTGTGAGAGATTGTTTTAGTTTTCATTGCTTAAACTGATTCTCATAGTTAAAGCTATCCCTTTTAGATTTCTTGGAAAGTTAGAGACTTTGTTGTATTTTTGTAAGTTAGTTTGTTGTCTCTTGTGCTAGTTAAGCTTTGTTCTGATGTGGTTTGAGTTGTCATCCTATTGCTGATGGCTCTTGTTTATAGGAATCTATCTTTCCTGTACTTTGGTACCCTATATCTCAACCTCATTTTTTTGTCTTCCTTTAATTGCTTCTCTCTTTTTCTTGCTTGGTTTACCTTTTTATTTGTTGTTGGAATGAGTCTGATCGTTATCTTTCCCATTCTGCTGGCTGCTATCACCTATATGGCCTGGATGATCCTTCTTCTTTGTTTCACTGGTAGGAGTAATAAAATCTTGCCTCCCTGAAATATTATCATTGTTGTCCTGAGTTTTCTACACTTGACCCTGACTTGTAGCATTAACCTGAGACCCGTCTGGAACTTGTTGTTTATTATGAATGTGATATTGAGGAGTAACAGGGGCTCTATGGTCTAGACTATTGTCAATCTGAGTGTTCTCATGCCCAGCATGAGACATATTCCCCCCTTTGGATACCCCATCTTGCAAATTAGTTGTGTTCTTCTGACACCCTCCTTCCAACCCTCCAATAACTTCAACAGCCTCATTCAAACAATTAACAAGGGGGTTTTGGGGTAGGAAAGTAGTAGAGTCAGTACCAATGATCCTTTTTCTTTAATTTTTCAGAATTTTTTATTTTTTTTCCTTGTCGGAATTATTTTACAATTGGTTGGCTGTGGAAGTTAAGTCAGTGGTTGACTTATTATTAATTTGTGTCTCCATTGCATCCTTATTTTTTGAATTCTAATTTTCAGCTCCTACTTGATTGTTTGGTTGATCCTCCATAGAAAGATCAATGAAATTATTAGAAGTAGGGAGTGCAGAATTAGTAGTCATACCTGTGTGACGAGTATGTTGGTTCTGCAATGTTTCCTTAGGAGATTTTGGTCTGTCCATACTATGTTGAACTGGCTAGTAAGCTTTCCTCTTCTGAGTTTGCCATTCTTCATCAGCTAGCTTGTTGTTATTGTTTTTGGTGCTGCTAGTATTGTGAACTAGTGTTTCCATCCTCTCTATTTGTGTATAGCATTTACAGGTTTCTGGAATCTTGTTTGTCTTGTTCCCCTTTGTTTTTGTTATTGCTATCAGCCTCGAACTCTTTTCTTGTTTTAAATTCCTCATCTCTTTGCTTAATAGTACATACATGTAACAAGTGTCGTTGGTGTTTACAATACATGCAGTAATCTGAAATACGCTCATATTCAATAGTTTGCCACCCCCCTATGTTGAGATCTTCTTCATTCAACCCTATCCACACATGAGAAGGTCTCTCTTTGGTAAGATTGATTTGGACTTTGACACTAGCAACACTACCTCTAGTTTTTTTTTAATAGAAGCAGTGTCCAAGTACAAAACTTTGCCAATAGGACTCAATAGGGCTGACAAGATGTCCTTGTGATAGCAATGCCAAGGTAGCTCTGGGAGAGAAATCCAAATAGGGATTACAGGTGTTTCCTCCTCATGCTTAAACGTAGGAGTCCACTTTTGAATTGGTTGGCTTATAGTGAATACTCTCCAATTATGCACTTCCATATCTTTATTTTTATGAATTGGTTTGGCTTACTGTGAATTTAAGCACATTTAATACATGATTTATTTCACTAACTTATAATTTTATTTTGAATATGCAGGAAAATACCAGTAATTGAATTTGAATTGTGGCCAGAAGTAAACTCGATCTATTGTAGTGAATGATGAGGAGTTTTGTACTATTGTCATATATGTTTGAATGCATTTGGTTTTGTGGAATTTATTGATAGTAGAGATCTTTAAGCAATCACTTTCTAAGTATTGGTTGTACAAGACATGTTTCTTGAAATTTATTTGAAATATATAGCTTCAATTTAATTATTAGTTAATTTTGTGCTATAGGTCACTTATATATTTAATTATGTGATTATTGAATATATGCAAATAAAAATTATTATTCCTAAAAATAAAAATTTGTGGCTATAAAATTCTACACAACATTGCCACACTTCAAAAGTGTTGTTGTAGGACGTCCAATGTTATCTTGTACATAAGAAAAGTGTAAGTTTCACTTTATAAGTGTTGCTGTACATGAGATATAAAAGGCAGTACTTTTTAAGTGTGACCAATAACAAAGCAAATGGTATAATAAAAAAATGTGTCGCTAATGCATCACTACAAAGCGTGCCCTTATAACTATTTGGCTACGCTTTATAAGTGTAGTTGTGATGGCGACATTTAAAAAGTGTTGCCTAATGTCAAAGGTTACATTTCTTTAGGCCACCCCCTAAAAAATGTTGCTTAAAGTCCAAAAGTGTAGCCTTTTATCAAAGGCCGCACTTTTTGCTAGTTTAGGTTACACTTTACTGGGGTGGCCGTAGGCTTAAAATGGTGTAGTGTAGGCACGTTGGGCAATTTAGCAAGTTGGGTCGAGCTTGCCGAACCACTCGGCGGTTCACCAAATCCCCCTTACTCTTCTTTAATTTCAAGCAGTTATTGAGTGTGGATTTTGTAACTTTTGGAAAGAAGCCTGAGTTCGCCGAGTGCACTCGGCGGCTTGCCAAAAGTCCTTCTTGATTGCTCTTTCTGCACCCTTAACCCCTAAAATGCATTGTAAATTTTGGCGGGCTAGTCCTTGCTCATCGAATGCTGTCGGTGATTTATCAAAAGGCCCTTCCCATTGCCAACATGCCAATTTTTCTAAGAAATTTTGAGTCAATCTTTTCGGTGAGCTCGATCTAGCTCGCCAAAGAGATTTGGTGACTCACCGATCTGTTCGGCAAGTTTGTCTGCAATAGTTTTTCTGTAATTTTACTTGAACTATTTCTAACTTTCCTTGATGTTTTGTAGATATGGCTAGACCTAAAGTAGCAGGTAGAGACATGTTGTCCTGCAAGAGGGCTAAAGGAATCACATTGAATGAGGATGCAACTGCATCCCAAGAAATGACAACCAAACTTCCTACCACAGGTAGAAATGGAAAAGGAAAAGGGAAGGCTCCTGTACCTGCGTCATCAGAGGCCAGCTCCGATAGAGACAGGATCTATGCCACCCACCTCACTACTTCTGAGAGGGAGGGTGAGAACTAGGACCATTAGGCTGCCGCTTCTGAGTTTGAGGATGATATATTATTGGAAGCAGAGAGTTGAGCTGTGATCCAAGAGGTTGAATGATTTGTCTAGGGTCAGGACCCCTCATGCCACTACTCTTCATTCTATTTCAGCACAGGCTATGGTTCCTGCACCAGCTGTAGATAGTCCTCATCCCCGATCTATGAATAGACTAAAGAATGAGGGGCTGAGGACCATTGTTGAAGAAAATAGGCTCTCTATTAATGGGGTGATAGACAGATATCCCGACATTTGGTGCACCATAAAGGCCGTAAGTTTGAGATTTTCACAAAACTCTGGGGTTCTATATCCCAAATTGGGTTTGAGAGTTCTACACTGCCTACGGAGCCCTAGTACCACAAAGGAAAAAGCAGGCTACCAAATTCAAGCCGGTTGATTTCGTGATGGTCAGAGGCAAGAAAGTGTAGTGGACAGTACCAACATAAATGCATTCTTGGAGTCCACTGACAATATAGAACACGACTACCAGTACATGATCAAGACTAAATCCTTGGAGAACATGAAGAGTTGGCTAGATCCTCTCATATGTGATGGGACTCCTAGGTGGTTTGAGGCAGGGGATCCAATAGAGAAGAAGGACCTCAACGTAGCAGTGAGGTACTAGTTTGGTTTTATCAGCAACACTATTATGCCATCCCAAAATGAGTCCATCTTACGCCATACCAAGGTAGCGTGTCCTGGCTCGATCCTTGCATGAGAGGGCATAAATTTTGGTATGATTGTTGACCAGGCCATGAGGGCCAAAAAGCGACAGACTTCCCTCCTCTTTATGGTGTTGATCATCGAGTTGTGCACACGAGCTCGGGTGCCTAGAGATTAGAAAAAGGATGTGAAAGTGACTCCCACATCCAATACTGATATCTGGAGGATAGAGGCAGAGTTTTTGAAGGATGAGGCAGAGAAGTAAAGGGCAGCCCTCGTGGATACATCCTCGATTTTGGATACTGAGGCATTACCTGCAGTGACATATTTGCCTACTCCGGCCCATGGGCCTTTATGTATATCTAGCACTACCCCTTATATGGTGCCTAGTACCTCTACTGCTCCCTTGCCTCTTATATATGGTATTGTTGCTGCTGCTAGCCCCCGCTCACTCAAGTTGCATTACTACGGATGGGGTAACTAGCTCATTCTTTTGATCAATGTGCCGCAAGACTTGAGTCCACCATTCCTGACATGATCGAGAGGGCCCTTACCAATGCTGTGACACCTCTGAGTTCTACTATTGATGCCCTTGTGGCACGGATAGTGGTGTGCGAGCAAGGCCAAGGGGCTACTGAGGAGGTGATGGCTTTAAAGGCTGCTATTGCTGAGTTGAGGAGAGATTTGGACCAGCTAAAGTCCACAAACATGTTGATGATCTTCGGGACAGTAGAGATTCTAGAAGTGCCAGTTGATTTACAGATGCCTTCGGCTACCACAGGAGATGATGATCGAGCTGAGGGGGTAGCTGCTACCGAGTCTGAGGCTGAGATGGATGAGGAGCTACTTGGGGTTGCTAAGGAGGTTTCTTATGAGGGACTTACGGTGGTTGAGGAGGCCATGGTAGATGCAGCTGTGTAGACCTCTTAACCAGACACACCCTTGGCTAACTCTAGTAGAGCCGATACTTCTAAGGTGACTCCAGGCACTGGCGCCTAAGATCAGAGTGTTGCACCGGGCACTGATGCCCCGATAGATAGAGCGACTTTTTAGATATGATTTCTCTTTACCTCCCTCTCTGTCACTTTTATTGACTTTTAGTATTTTATTACATTTGAGGACAAATTGCTTATTGTTTGTGGTGGGGTGAGGTATTTCCATACCCACTTCTTGTGATTATTACTTTTGTATATATTGGGTTTTGTGCTAAAAATTGTGTTTTTGACACTGTTTTATGGATGCTTGAGCTTGTGGCTCCTTATTTTAATTGCAAATGGTTTTCGGACCCTTCCAAAAAATTTCGCCACCTCTTGTGTATTTAATTGTGGTTGTTCTTGTGCAAATTTGAGTGTTGGTTGTGATCAATACCGATGACTTGAATAGTGCTTTCAATCAAACAAATATGAATGTGCGGCTACGATGAGACCAAATGAAGTTGCATAGGCAATATGTGAACTCTTTGCATCTCGTTGTGACTAGCCAATTATTGAATTGAGTCTCTTGTGATGAACAATGCACACTAGCAAAAGTGTGGAGTCTTGTTTGACATTGGTGTCAATGCCTTGTGTAATGAGCTCTTACCGTGAACCTTGCGTGATGACACCTAGAATTTTCCCCGTTGTTCTGGTTGACTAATTGATGCAAGCTCTTGAAATGATCTTAGAAAACAATTTTGAAGAGTGAAACAATTTGACAATGTACCTCTTTTGTGGCCAACCTTGTGAGCGTGTGAATTATGTTGAACCCCTTTGAGACTTGTCCGTTTTCTTGGTAGAAACTTGAGGAAATGAGACCTCTCTTTATCCATTCACCCATAATCTTCATGAATTGTGGTTTGTTTGAATAGCCAACTTAGGTCAAAAGCCTAAGTTGGGGGTGTAGTGAAAAGAGAAGGAAAATCAAGAAGTGCAACGAAATCCTACTTATTTCATGATTTTGAAAATGATGGAACCCCTCCATGCAAAAAAAAAAAATGAGAGAAAGAAAAGAAGAAAGAAAAAGAAAAAGAAAGAAAAAAAGTTGTGAAATAAAGTAGTGAAAGTTGCAAAAGAAAATGGGGTGAAATTTGAGCATGAATGAAAATGATGAAGAAAAGCAAAGGAAAGTTGTTCAAACCACATTTCATAAGGATAATAGCCACTAAGCCTAAATAACCATGCCTTTACACTCAGCCCCATTACAAGCCTTGAAAAGACCATTTTTATTTTGAGTGAGCTGAAACAAATGTTGGCTGGAAATAGGGGCAAACCTATGGGTGAAGTCATGTATGTGTTCATCTTTTTGAGTGTGAGAGTTTTTTTAGATTCTGGAACTATAAATTGTTGAACAATTATGTGTGAATGTGGAATCATCTTTTTGTGAGGTCATTTGAGTACCTTTGTCGAGCTTGAACTTGCATTTGAAGCAAGTATTGAGAACTTGAAAATCTTTGAGTGCATAATTGATCCTTGCATGAGTAAGTTGAGTTTTGTTGTGTGCATTCATGTGTTTGAGACATCCTTTTTGAACTGCTGAACTAGAGTTTTACTTGAGGAAAAGCAAAAGTTTAAGTTGGGGTGTTGATGAGTCCGAGATTTGGACTCATTTAGGTCTTTATTTGTATAGGTTTAGTGTCCTCGAATGCTCATCTTGTGCCAATAACTGATGTAAAATCCTTGATTTTCAGGATTATGGATTAAGGAGCAAATCAAGAACATTAAATTGCAAAAAGGAAAAAAGCAAGCTGAAAAAAGGAAGAAAAGAGAGCCTGGTGATCGCCAAGTCCATTTAGCAACTCGCCGAGTGGCCTCAATGACCGCCTAAAGTTGTAGTTTGCCAAGCCATGAAGGAGAAAATCAAGTTAGCGAGAGAAAGGAGTAGTCGGTGAATCACCGAGTGTTCCCGCGATGTAGTGTTAGATCGCCCAAAGTTACAGACTTAGAGGATGCTGAAGGCCAAAGCAAAACGGCGATAGACTTGACCAAAGGGAGGATCGCCGAGTTCATTGGTGAGCCCAACGTACTATGCCAAATGGCCTTTCGAATCATATTTTTGGCGACTATAAATATGTTTTTGAACATTTAGTTTAAAAATCAAATCTTATATTTAGACATCAGATTTTTACAATTTTTGAGTTTTGAATTGTGAGACAAATTTTCCTTCTCTTTGAAGAATTGAGGTTTTTCACTTTTGAGAAATTGGAAGTGGATCTTTGACATTCTTCAATTTGGACCTTTGTAAAGATGAAATTAATCATACCAGTTGATGGAAATACAATTTGGTAACGATTTCTATTTTTTTATGATGTCTAGCTAAAACCCCAATTCTTGGGTGTGATTATGTGATTATGGGTTGATTTAGCTAATGGGTGTTGCTAATTGTTGTTTAGAAGTGAGTTCAATCATTTATTGTGGGTTAATTTATGAATTGAAGTTGCAAATGTGATTTCACCTTTGTGTTCTTGGATTGCTCGAGAGATAGGTTTTAGAACTAAGATATTTGATTGATGGTTTGTGGGTATTGGGTTGTCATGGATTCAGCTCAAGAGAGTGAATCCTAAACCCTTTTCCACACATTCAGCTCGAGAGAGTAAATGGACTAAGGCATAGGCTGTTCTTATTTTTCATGCTTGTCGATGTTCGACAGAAATCAACTTGATTTGGGTAAATTGTTTGAGAGAAAGTTTATGCCCTCTATAGTCTAGCTTACTCACTAATTTTTAGCTGTTTTCTAATAGTTGCACCAATATATAATAGCTTGTAATCAAATCACATACAAAGAACCCGTCTCTTTATCATTATTTTCATATTATTTGTTGCTGTTGTAGTTGATAATTAAAACTAAAACCCCCTTATTTGACATTCGTGTCACCCCTTATTTGAATTCTAGTTTTATTCAATAATGTCTATGCCGATGACTAATTTGAGCATGTTCACACTTGGTTCTTGAATCTTAAACACGTACCGCTCCGTGTGGGATTCAACCCTAACTCATTTAGTTGGGTTATTATATTGACTAACGATCGTTAACGCTTAGAATTGGAAGAAGTGTCATTGAAACATTAATCATCTGTCACTTTCCTTAGTCACGTGGTATCTAGCAAAGGAATCCGAGTGGATTCTCAAGAAATAGAGGGAGTGAATCAATGGCCCAGACCGACCTCTCCAATAGATATCATAATTTTTTTGGGTTTGGCTGGCTATTACAAGAGACTTGTTGAAGGATTTTCATCCATAGCTTCACCATTAACTAAGTTGACTCAGAAAAAGGTTATGTTCCATTGGTTGGACAACTGTGAGAAAAGCTTTGCAAAATTGAAGACTAAGTTGACTACAACTCTGATTTTTACTCTATCAGACGGTTCAGACAGCTATGTAATCTATTGTGATGCATCCATGGTTGGCCTAGGTTGTGTGTCGATGCAGTTAGGTAAGGTCATAGCTTATGCTTCTAGACAACTTAAGGTTCATGAGAAGAACTACCCGACTTATTACGTCGAGCTTTTCGCTATAGTATTTTCCCTAAAAATTTGGAGACATTACTTGTATGGTGTTCATGTAGCTGTGTTCACAGATCATAAGATCCTCCAGTGTGTCTTCAACTTGAAAGAGTTAAATCTTCGTCAGAGGAGATGACTTGAATTCCTCAAAGACTATGATATGAACGTGCTTTACACTACAAGAAAAACAACCTCTAAGGAAGGGAAATATGGTCCTAAAAAGTTCAAATCTGGTCACAAATAGTCTATTGAGACGGGAAAATGCTGGTCGCCACCCGTCCTAGAATGCTTCTTCGCTAAAGGTCAATTGGGACGAGTTCCTTTCGCTGGTCCTGAATGAGTTTAGAGACGGAATTAATACTAGTCGCCAAAATACTTTTTAAGACTGTATATCTCATCCCAAATAGAGGATTTTATTCTTTGGTAAACTAGTCATTTTGTTGTCGTTAAATCCCTTTAGGGACTAGCAACGAAATTGCCCTAGATTACTCTTCAGGGATGAGCAACTATCTCATCCTAGATTACTTTTTCTTACTGAGCAACCACGTCGTCTTAGATTGTTTTCACGACTAGCAACACCTCGTCCTAGATGATTTTTTAGGGACAAGAGGTTGTCTAATCCTAGATGAAACTTTTAGAGACAAGAAACTATCTCGTCTTAGATAAACTTTTAGATCCGAGCAAAATTTTTGGTCTCTAACTGACTATCAATACTTCCGGAACTTCATTTCACAAAAAAATATAAATTTCATCAATAAATATAAGATTTCTATGGTAAATCTCCATACAAAAGGCTGATATAAATATTAAAAAAAGGGTAAACATCCCATGGTGTTAGTTTCAATATTTGTTGAACAAAAAAACGGTTAGCAAATTAACAATATCTCGAGCAAAATAATAATAGTCTTGTGCATCTTCTATACTTGCATCTTGACTTGTAGCTTCAATCTTCACAAAAGTACACTGAAATTCTCCAAGGGTTATCCAAAAATATTAACAAGCTGCAAGAACATATAAGAAAAATCGAGTAAGAAAACATTGATAGTGTGTCCCAAGTCTTATAAAATGTCTACAGATTACATTTATTATAAATGCATTAAATCCCAGACAACTATAGGTTGCATGAAATCCCAGAAAGTTGTAGACTACATTCACTATGTATAGTTCTACAGAAAAATAAAAAAGCATGCGCACACAGTTGTACAAAACTAAAAAAACAGAGGAAAAAGATGTGTGGATGCTATTGTATTTATATAAAATGGAAACAACACAGATTAAGAAGGCTGTAATGTTTTAAATAATTCTATTGCCGACGAAGGTGCATCTGCCTTAATAGAGTTTCTGATTCACTGCTTCAAAATTTCAGCAAATACAAGCTCAATCCTTATTCATTCGCAAAATGGAAAACAATCACACTATTGTTCTCACACAGACATCTCAAAACTGAGCAACTCACACTTTCATGGATTACGAGTAAATAATTCAAGCAATGGATGGAATTTGTGTGTTGTATGAGAGGAAACACAAGGAATTAAACCCAGTCATCAGAGAAATCAGTTACGACATCTCAGATCATTACAATTTCATAAATGAACTTGCTGATATGAGTGCATTAGTGTATGATCACTCAATCCAGGCTTACCTCCCCTATGACCAGCAGTGGATAAAATAGAAAACATTGCAAAACCTAAAAAAACTGGCATCACAGAGATAATATATCTTAAAGGCTAGTTTCTATATACCATTTTCACTTAATTTTATGGTAGCTTTCATGAAGAGAAGAGTTGTGGATTGGAAGATTGCTGTCAGGAATGAAACTCTATGTATAATATGCTTTTTTTCCCTTAAATTCAAATCCTATCTGCAGAGCTTTAAGTGGGAAACCAACTGTTATCAGAATTGAGCCTATACTGGTGTTGCAATTAAAATCATAGATGTATAACTATGCAGAGTTAGTTCTGTAAATTGAGCACTTTAAACATGCTAATAATTTTATGTCTCAGCTACTTGTAGTGGATATAGAAGTTCATATTTCCTTATTTTATCAACCAATCAACATCTTTACTAGAATCTACTAAATGAAACTAGTCATCATTTTGCTGAAAGATCAAATTTTCCACTTCACAGGGAAAAGTTTCCGTATCTTGTTCATGACAAATCCCTAAAAAGCAATACAGTTTTCCATTATCAATCCAACAAACAAATAATAACCTGATATGTATCATAGATCATAACACAAATATGTCAAACAACCACCAGCTAAGAGAAGATAATCACAAGTGAAGAATTCCTTTAAATAGACATATCAATAATAATAGAAAAGCTGATGGAAAGCATGTCAATTATCAATCTATCGTCTTCCAGTTTCAAAAAGGTATGCTATTTGTTCATTCCTCTCTTCATTAGTTTCATAATAGTTCAGCCATACACTAACTGCTTAAACAACTATCCGCAAATAGAGTTTGGTAAACTGTTACTTACTTGATCATCAAAAGAAGTCAGTGGTCATTCAATTGATCCGGGTGATGTCATATGCGGGTTATGCGATTGTTGAGCAGCAAAGAATTCTTGCATTTTTCTTATTTCTTTAATCTCATATTCTAAGGTAGACAAACAATCATTCAAGGATTTGTTTTTCTCATTTAAATATTTATTTTCCCCTTGAGTTGAACGTAGCTGAGACAATAATTCAGTCTTTGAAGAAGTGCCGCCTCTCATGTCCTTTGCCTTTACTCCACCACCAAAGCCAAATACATGGCTACAACTTTGAGGTCCACAACACTTTTCTACAATCTTTATGCTAGGCAGAGATGGCTCAACTTTTAGTATTTCTTCTATTTGAGCCTACAAGCTATATACAAGTTCATTTCAACAGATCCCATAATAATTTGAAATAACTTACATATTGAATTCACAAAACGTACATGTTTTTCAATTGCTTCTGGTTCAACAAGCATGTTATCTTTCTTACGAGACTCGAAGAAAATAGTTACCAAATTTGGCGGATTGGCATCTTTTCCGCACTCCACATCAAAGAGAAAACATGTCAAATAGCACTTCTTAAATATTTTCTTTAGGAAAGTAATTTTTTGATAATACTTGCTGATAAATAATCTCTCTAATAGGCTTGCTACCAATATGATGATACATCTTTAACTTAGCTCGATTTTCTGCATTTCTGTTGCTCTTCTCCTGTATTGTTATATAAAACGTTAATATCTAAAAAAATTTACCAAGTTAAAAAAGAAGTTTCACATCTAAATACCACGTTGAGTTGCAAAATGGATGCTTCGAAATTATAGACTATTAGATCACTAGGCATACCTGAAAACTTTCAGAACAAAAATGTTCCTTAACTAACCACTCCCATTCCTTCTTTTCTACTCCCTTCAAAATATTCTTAAGAGCATGAATGATTGGCTTATTTTTAACATAAGTAGCATGCAAGTATCCTCTCCGTTTGTTCCATAACTCATTCATCCATCCAAATATATGGTCACGATAATCATTCAAGTCAACACTCTCAAATTTATCCTACAAAGATTAAAAAGTGAGTTTAAATCAAAAAGGAGAGTGAACATTGTCGGTCAAATATACAAAAGTATGTATTAATGGTTTTAATTCACTAGTGTAGTCTTCTTAGTATACATCCTTCATTTTATCTTTATGATTAGTTGATTAGATTTAGGTAATATTTAACAGACAGCACAAAAAACCAGAATATAAAGACAATGATGATGTAGTTAAAAATTGTTACCTTAATAGCTGCCCACATGTGATCTAATTTCTATTGCTTAATGTCACTCCACGATGATACTCCAAGTGGACACATATTAAAGTCACGAATAACTTTTCCCAAGTGCCTCAAAAATAGATTGCTATTTGTTCCAACCGTTCAATTATTGTATAATGCTACTTTTAGCCTTTTTCCAACTTCAAGGGATGCAACTTCTTTAGACTTGTTACTTCCTCTAACTCTCTTTACCTTTCTAGGATTAGATGATCCTATAATTTTATAATTTAGTAGAACTGTTGCAATAAAATTTAATTTTACAGATAGATAGTGCATGGATTCATAAATTTTCATACTTGTTTCAGTTGTTTTGGAAGGTTGCATAACTTGATCAATAGAAATAGGGGATTTGGCTTGTGTGTTCTCTTTCTCAAGGACCAGGTTATTTTTATTGATTGATGGCAATCCTTGACTAGATTTCACAATATTTTCAGAAACTCCTAAAGATGAGCAAAAAGATCTAGATATTTATTTTTTGTTATATATGAAATAAGAAACATATATTTTAAAAAACATACTTGTTTCAACTTCTTTGGTACATTTCTTTACTTGATTACTAAATGAATGAAAGGGAGTAGGAACTTGACTAGAAGACATGGTGGAGTTTTTATGTCTAGTTCCTCGTCCCTTACCAATAACACCTGCAAAAAACAAATCACTATTTTTTGAATTCAATTTCATTGCGAATATTTGACAAAATATTGTATTAAATTCAAATTAATTCTACAAAAAATAAGGCCTCAACTCGTGAGACTTGACATTACAAGGAATATGGATAAAATTAGCAAAAATAGCACGAGTCATGAAAAAACATACTTGTTTCAACATCATGGATGTATTGCTTAGCTTGCTTGGTAGATGGATGAAATGGAGTATTAACTTGCATATACTCTTTCTCAATAGACATATTGGACTTCTCATTTATTGCTCTCTTTTCATGACTAGAAGACATTGGGACGTTGGTAAGTTGTTGTCGTCCTTTCTCAATAGCAACTGTAGAAAAGTAACACTCATCGATAAATTGATAGAATATATGTATATATATGCAATTAAGAACTCCACATACATTCAAAAGCTTACTTGTTTTAACTTCTTGGATGTATTTCTTAACAAGATCACTAGATTGAAATAATGGACTCTTATTTGAAAATTTTCCTTTTGTTTCCAAAGATTTAAGCCCTCGTCCTATTCCTCTTCCAATTGCCCCAGGTGCAACAAATGAGTATCTGATAGTACTCTTCATAATTGATCCATCCTAATTTTCAGTTTTCATATCGAACTTGCAAAAAGAGCCAAAAGTAGAAAAATTATAAGAAAACTTTTTATCTTGTAAACTGAAGAACATAATATAATTAGTATTTCAGATAGTTACCAGTGAACCAAAGGATAGAATCAAAGTAATGAAGAATAGAAATTTTAACAGTAAGTTATTATCAAGAATCAAAAGGAGAAATCAATCTCGTGATCGCCACCTCCCAAACAAGAATCATGTGCGACAATGTAGTAATAAAAAAATCATGTCTATTAGTTCAGAAAAGATACTTAACCTCATCGATCTGTTGTTTTTTGTTTCTTTTGTGAAGGACTTTCTAAGTCAACTACAACATCTGCATCATCCATTTGTTTCCCCATCTCATAGGAATCACGAGGTTGAGTCTTCCTCACAACATGCCAACCTTTGTTGGAATTATCACTAGCATAAAACACTTGAGATGCTTGGTTCACTAAAACAAAAGCTCATTTGTTTCCAAAAAATCTACTCGGATTCACACTCACGAAGTCATAATCATCTCTTTTAATTCCTTCTATTTTTTCATACACATCAAACCAGTTACAACAGAAAAAAATGATCCTTCTATTCGAGATAAATTTAAATTCAATCACATCTGTTAAAATTCCATAGTAATCAACATTCTCACTATATTTATCATTCTTGCCAACTACAACAACACCACAATTTTGAGTCGTTAATATTTGATCATGATCTTCTATATGAAATCTGTATCCATTGACAATATAGCCATTAGAATGTGTTGAATATTTAGTAGGACCACGTGAAAGTGAGAGAAGATCTTCCATGAGCCGACTATTATCTGTTTTATGCAAATGTGCAACCTTGAAACAAGATAACATTGAATACTTTAGAATGATTAGTTAAAAGTTAAGATATTGAATCTGATGTTTATCTATTTCTCACCCTATCTTTAAACCATTCAATAAATTCTTAGCCCCATTCCATATCTAACAAGTTTTGAGCAATATCTATATGATTTTGTGCAAACTCTCTACAAAATTGAGGTTAACCATAAATTTCATGTAGAAACAATATCACCTTAAAGGAAATAAGAAATATAAGACGATATAAAAGAACTCTCCATACTCGAGATATGGTATGACTTCATCAAATTCTTCAGAATGTATATATGTGCTTGTTCCAACTCATTAGCTTCAAGCTCACATGAAACTTTAGCTCCCAAAATTTTTCCAAGTTGGGAAAATATAGATAAACCCTCATTTGATGTTTTTAAGCCCCCATCATAATTTCTTTCAGGCCGATTGAATTTTGTGTCAATTCTATGCAGATACCTTGAACATAAGGCCATGCATTCATTTGCAATGTTGCCCTATGCAATAGAACCTTCTAGACATGCCCTATTACCAATGAGAGATTTCAAAAAATATAACCATAGCTCAATAGGATACATCCACTGATAATGAATAGGTCTAGCAATCTCAGCTTCACCTGCTAAATGAATTGGCAAGTGCACCATCACATCAAAAAAAGGAGGGAAGACCTTTTCTAACTTGAAAAGTATTATGGGAATTTGTGCTTCAATATGTTTCAAGTCATCAATCCTCAACTCTTTTGCTCCAAGAAGACAAAAAAAAAATTGATGACTCAATAAGAGGTTCACACACTTCTTTGGACAGCATACCACGAAGAGCAGGAGGGAGTATATGTTGCAAAAGAACATGACAATCATGAATTTTTAATCCAAAGATCTTTCAAGTTTACACATTGAGAAATATTAGATGAAAAACCATCAGGGACCATTGAATTCTTCAAGAAAAGACATAACTTATGATCTTCAGGCGACAATGTGTAGCACGCAGTTGGAACTTCAACTTTCTACCCTCTTTGGATAGGGTGCAATTCTAGCCTAATATTCATCTCCTTCAAGTCTAACCTAGTGTTAATTGTGTCCTTTGTATTTCCTTTAACATTCATGATTTTCCCCATAGTATTATCACATATATTTTTCTCAATATGCATGACATCCAAATTATGTCGCAACAAGAGAGATTTCCAATATGGAAGTTCAAAAAAGATACTTTTCTTGTTCCAATTATCCTTTCACTTTTCATGTGATATCTTCCTCTTTTTCTTAGGATCCTTCGTTAATGGTTGCACTTCAAAATCTTGCACTTGATTAAGTATATCAATCCCAGAACATGTTTTCGGTCGGAGCCTTTTCTCTATTGTATCATCCAATGAGTTTTTGTCATTTCTCCATCTGTGATCCTTGGGAAGGTAATGTCGATGACCCATAAAGCACTGTTTCTTACAGTTAGCCAATCGAATTGAAGATGTGTCTTTATTGCAAGATGGACATGCCAATTTTCCTTTTGTACTCCATCCTGATAAATTTCCATATATTGGAAAGTCACTGATAGTCCACAACAAAGAAGCATGCAACTTAAAATTTTGTTTAGTTGATGCATCAAAGGTCTCAATACCAACTTCCGACAACTCCTTTAGTTCCTCTATCAGAGCTTGACGCTATGTATCAATTGCATCTCCAGGACCATTTGGACCAGGAATAAGCAACGACAATATAAAATTTTCTTGTTTCATACACAACCAAGGTGGTACGTTATAAGGAATAAGAACCACATGCCAAATGCTATGTGAGATTTTTGAATTGCAAAATGGTTGAAATCCATCACTAGCAAGTCCAAGTCGAACATTACGAGGTTCTGTTGCAAATGATGAAGTTCATCGAATGACTTCCATGCCACTGAATCAGCTGGGTGCCCCATTCCTTATGCCATGTCATTAGATAAGATGTATTTGTAGACATAAACAACCTTTGAAGCCTAGACTTTAATGGAAAATAATGCAAACTCTTTGAGGCTATCTTTTTACCCTTTTTAGTCCTTGTTTCCTTGGTATGTTTATTCATTTTCCATCTTGACGCACCATAAATTTTTCAAGAATCAAGTAAGTTATCCTCATTCCAATATAACATGCAATCATTAGTACAAGCATCAATTTTGTGGTAAGAAAGCCTAAATTTGCGAATATGAATTTGGCAAATCAGCCCCATTAGGCAATAACTCCTCTTTTAACATTTTTAATAACATGTTGAAAGAATCATTACTCCAACGGCCCATACTCTTGATGTGAAGCAATTTAATCAAAGATGAAAGCTTTGAAGCCTTTGAATTTTGGTATAGTGGATGCTCCAAATCCTTCAATAAGTTGTAAAATCTTTTAGCTTCAACATTCGGCTCCTCCTCATCAACTACATCTTCATAACTAGTGTGGGTGGATGCTTCATCAACATTAGGATATAAATCTTTCAACAATTCATGTACATCATCTTCACTCTCATAAATTTCTACTTCATCATCAGTTTCATGTTTCGAATTTGATACTAGGTCACCTAAATGTTCTCCGTGGTGATACCAAAAAGTATAATTTTGAATTATTCCATATACTTTCAAATGTGTATCAATCGTCTCATGAGTTCCTAATGTCGTATTACAACATTTGTAACATGGACATCGTATTTCATCTTGTTTTCCTGATCTCTAGAAAGCATAATCGAAAAACTTTTTCACACCATCTAAATAGGCTTGGTTGACCCGATTATCAAGAGAAAGTTGCATCAATTGCTTACAAGGAGCCATAACCTTGTACAATACATAAAGAGAGATTAAGAAAATATGAACGATAAGAAAAAGCGTAAGATGCGCACAACTTCTAATTCTGTAACCAGTACCTGAAGGAATTAGTTGCAGGTAACCACATATTTGGATCCTTTTTATTAAATGTAACCACTTTCCAGCTTGCTCTATTAGCCTTAATAGGTAAACAATAATTCACTTGTAATTTAGAATAGATTTCTTTAGTTCAATAACTCCTTCTATATTCTCTCTGAACATTGTCTTAATTCATAATCTGTGAGTGTCTATGTTCAATAATAGTTCACTGTTAAGTTTCTTTAGGACCAAAATAGTGATTCAGTTACACAAAAATGGAAGAATATATGGTGCAACTATTAGAATGTATCTTGAAAATTCTCGAGTTTGCAAAGTTTTTAATCCTAAATGAAACTATTATTGTTTCAACCTACTATAAACATCATATACAAGGGTTAATTTGCATCAATTCTATTATATTTCTTTCATCTTCCATTATCTCAAGTTAATTTCATTGTGGAAATATGATCGATTATTTAGGCACACACTATACACTATGATGTAAGAAGGAAAAAATCAACAAATCAGATTTAGAGAAGAAAAAAACAACTCGGAAAAGAGGAGAAATAACTTAGATACATGTCTACAGAAATAAGAGATAGATCCCCTTCATTTTTGGGATCATAACACACTATAAAACTAAATCTTTTTACAAATAATGATTAGCAGCTAGTGTGAGCAAACAAAAGTAACTTAAAAAAGAAGAGTTATATATAACTCAAACAAATCAAACAACAAATCAGATTTATAGATGGAATCTAATCAACTGGAAGAAATGGAGTAATACCTGAGATTCGAGTGAATAGAAGATAAATATTGAATTGAGATCGGAGTTAGAAAGGCCTGTGCTTTCTTTGTCCTGAAAAAACATAGATGAAACACTGAAACCAAGTTGTTGCGTCTGCTTCTAGGAAGACCTGTGCTTTTTCTATTTCAATAAATAAAACTTTTTCAGTTGAGAGCTACTCTTAGATTTAGAGAAGAAAAAAACAACTCCCAAAGAGGAGAAATAACTGAGATACAACTAGAAAGATACAAGAGAACTTGATAAAAAAAAAGGGTTTAATATTTTAATGTATCTTCTTGAAAGATATCAAGTATTCCATGTTTAAGACCAAAACAAAACTATCACTTTTTCAACCTTTTATGTGCATCACCACATGAGGTCATTTGCATCAGTTCTATTTCATTTTACATCTTTTATTAGTTTTTAGAACCAAACAAAACTATCAATTTTTTAGTTTTCCAACAGTAACATACATCAATCAGTTTTCTCATTTGCGCTGTTAGGTTTAAAAGCTTAAAAACGATTCACTTGTAATTCATAATGAATTTCTCAACTTGAACACAACTCTCTCGATATTGATCATATTGTTTTAGCTCGTCTAGTTGTTAATGCCTCTTTTCAAGTTTAGTTCATTGTTCTTAACCTTTAAGAACACTTAGTTCTTTAAGGATAGATTCCCTTCATTTTTTTGGAGCATAACACACAATAAAACTGAATCTTTTTTTACAAATAATGATCAGCAACTAGTGTGATTAGCGAACTAAAGTAACTTAAACAGGAATAGTTATAACTTGAACAAAACAAACAACAAATTATCTTAATCAAAGGAAACAAATAGATTTGAAGAAGTGGAGTAATACATGAGATTCGAGTGAACAAAAGATAGAGATTGAGTTGAGATCGGAGCTAGGCAGACTTGTGCTTTCTTTGTCCTAGAAAAACACAGATGAAACACTAAAACCAACTTGTTGTGACTGTTTCTAGGCAGACCTGTGCTTTCTTTTTTGATAAATAAAGGATTTTCAGTTGAGAGCTACTCTTAGATTTAGAGAAGAAAAAAACAACTTGCAAAGAGGAGAAATAACTAAGATACAACTAGAAAGGAATAAGTGAACCTGTTAGAAAAAATGGATTAATAATCTTTTAACAAGCTACTAGAATGTATCTTCTTGAAAGATATCAAGTTTTCCATGTTTCAGACCCAAACGAAACTATCACTTTTACAACCTTCTATTTGCATTACCACATGAGGTCATTTGCATCAGTTCTATTTCGTTTTATTTCTTTTATTAATTTTTAGAACCAAACAAATCAACCAATTTTTCACTTTCCCAATAGTAACATACAAAAATCAGTTTTCTCAGTTACTTTGTTAGGCTTAAAAGCTGAAAAATGATTCACTTGTAATTCATAATGGATTTCTCAACTTGAACACAACTCTCTCGATGTTGATCATATTGTTTTAGCTCGTCTACTTGTTAGTTCCCCTTTTCAAATTTAGTTTATTGTTCTTAACCTTTAGGAAACTTAATTCATTAAGGATAGACCCCCTTCATTTTTGGGATCATAAAACATGCACTATCAAGCTGAAACCTTTCTTACAAACAATGATCAGCAGCTAGTGTGATCATCGAACAAAACTAAGTTAAATAAGAAGAGTTATAACTTGAACAAAACAAACAACAAATCGGCTAAATCGAAGGAAACAAATAAATAGGAAGAAGTGGAGTAATAACTGAGATTCCAGTGAATAGAAGATAGAGATTGAGTTGAGATCTGTGCTAGAGAGACTTGCATTTTCTTTGTCCTGAAAAAACACATATGAAACACTGAAACTAAATTGTTGCAACTGCCTTTAGGTTAAGTCGTTCTTTTTCTATTTTGAGAAATCAAAGATTTTTAGTTGAGAGCTACTCTTAGATTTAGAGAAGAAAGAAACAACTCCCAAAGAGGAGAAATAACTGAGATACAACTAGAAAGAAAAAAGAGAACCTATTAGAAAAAATGGATTAGTAATGTTTTAACAAACTGTTAGAATGTATCTTCTTTAAAGATATCAAGTTTTCCAACTTTCAGACCCCAAACGAAACTATCACTTTTTCAACCTTCTATGTGCATCACCACATGAGGTCATTTGCATCAGTTTTATTTCGTCTACATCTTTTATTAGTTTTTGGAACCAAACAAAACTATCAATTTTTAACTTTTACAGTAGTAACATACAACAATCAGTTTTCTCACATGCTATGTTAGGCTTAAAATCTTAAAAATGATTCACTAGTAATTCATAATGGATTTCTCAACTTGAACACAACTCTCTCGATATTGATCATATTGTTTTAGCTCGTCTACTTGTTAGCTCCCCTTTTCAAGTTTAGTTTATTGTTCTTAACCTTTAGGAACACTTAGTTCTTTAAGAATAGATCCCCTTCATTTTTGGGATCATAAAACACTGTAATAATGAATATTTTTTTACAAATAATGATCAGCAGCTAGTGTGATCAGCGAACAAAACTAACTTAAACAAGAAGAGTTATAACTTGAACAAAACAAACAACAAATCAGCTTAATAGAAGGAAACAAATAAATAGAAAGAAGTGGAATAATACCTCAGATTCGAGTGAATAGAAGATAGAGATTGAGATCGGTGCTAGACATACCTGTACTTTCTTTGTTCTGAAAAAATACAGATGAATGATTGAAACAAGCAATTGCGTCTACTTCTAGGCAAACCAGTGCTTTCTCTATTTTGAGTATACAAAGATTTTCAGTAGAGAGGTGCTCTTAGATCATTGTATTGTGAAGATCGTTCGTAGGAAAAATCATTGCTAGGGTTGTTCTGTTTCACGTTAAGTTTTGAGAAACAGAGGTGTTTTATTATATGATTTCCTTCTACAATTTTAATCAGTAATGAACATTATGGTGCCTAGGTTTGGTGAAAATAGATTATTTTTTTTAACATTTCAGTACTTTCCTGCCTTAATAAATTTCTCAAGACCCCTAAATTTTATATTGGAACCAGTTTATACTTTCTCTAGAGACCACATTTAGTACCATCACAATAACACAAGGAATTAAAGATCGGATTAAAATCTTGTCCCAATAGATACACCTTTAAAGATGAGATTATTAACCAATCCCTAAATATTGGTCTTAAATAAAGCTTTTTCTTATAGTGTTTATCATCTCGGTAAGGTCAATGTAGTAGTTGATGCTTTTATCAGATTATCTATGGGTAGTGTAACACATGTTGAGGAAGAAAGGAAAGAACTAGCATAAGATGTTCACCGGCTTGCTCGCTTATGATTTGGTCTTACAGACTCATTAGATGGTGGAGTAATAGTTGAGAATAGATTTGAATCTTCATTGGTAGCGGAGGTTAAGGAAAAAAAGATAGTGATCCTATATTGCTTCATTTGAAAGGTGCAGTTCACCAACAGAGAGTGGAGGTTTTCTCCCAAGGGAGAGATGGTGTGCTTTGTTATCAGGGTCGCTTATGTGTTCATGATGAGTCCACAAATTAGACTCATTTAGGGCTTAATTTTAATATAAATCGTATCCTAAAATACTTAATTTATCTCAATATCTGATGAAAACTCTTAAGTTTCAGGTATTTGAAGTTTGAGTGGTAGCAAGGACAATTAGGCACAAAAAGACTAAAAAGAATGAAGAAACTGAAGCCTAAGCATTTCCAAGCAAACTTGTGAATCGCCGAAGGGACGTACTTCGCCCTTTGTTCCAGTACACGAAGCCCTAAAGGAAAAGGATCAAAAAAGCGATGAAAGGAGCAGTCGGCGCGTTGCTGATCAGTTCTGTAAAGCAGTACTATACCTCCCAATGGTCTTGGATGCAGAGATGCTGTAGGCAAAGCACAAAAGGCGATGAACCAGAAGAAGGGCGAATCACTAAGTTACTCGGTGATCGTGACTAACCTCACCGAACAATCTGTTGCAACACTATTTTTCTGAAACTATAAAAACTAGTTGTAGATGACATTATTAAGGGTCTAAACGTTATTAGAATTTTTACTTTTGAATATTAGTTTTTACATTTTTCTCTCAAGTTTCGAGAGGGTTTTTCTGGAGATTTGAAGAAGGAAATAGTGCATCTTCCCCAAATTGGAAATGAGTCTTCTTGATTCTTCTTTCTTTGTTCAAATCAAGACTTATTTCTCTATACCCATTTGATTTCAACATCATTGAAGGTATAATTTCTTGTTTCTTGATATGTGGCAAAAACTCACCATTCTTGGGCAATGATTTAGCAAATATGAGTTAATATTATTGTTGGGTCTTGCTTGCTGATAGGATAGACGTATTTTAATGGTGATTTTACCTAGTGATTGTGGTTTAATTTAATGGATTTGTAGTTGCAAATATAAGAGACAGGTCGCGAAACCAAGACTGCTAGAGTGATGGCCTAAGGAGTGGATCGACATGAGGTTCAACCTGAGAGGCTGAGCCTTAGTCCCATATCCTAACACTCAGCTCGAGAGAGTGAGTGGATTAAGGCATAGGCTGGTCTTCATGCGGCAAATGGGTGTCCGAGAGGAGCCCATTTGAAAAGGGGTAAGTTGCTCGAGAGAGAGAACTTATTTCCATTTAAAGCTTAGACTAGTCACTATTATCTTACAAATTTCCTATCGAAAGCATGTACCCAATGATTTAGATTAATTTGTATTGCGGTAACACCCCATGAATATCCCTTCCTATACTTGATTTTCTTGTTATTTTCGTTATTTTTACTACACTTGTGACAAACCCCCATCGATATTTGACACTTTTGTGTCACCCATTGAATTTACTTTGTTTTTATTCATAAATTTCTTTAGCTACAACTAATTAGAATAGAATTCTAATTATCTTCTATTTTTACTACCATTCCCTTGGGAGACGACCCCAACCCTCGGTTGGGTTACTATATTATCGACGATTGTAGACACTCGAACCATAGTTAGTGTCGTTGGTCACGATAAGCATCAAAATGGCGCTACTGCTGTGGAGTGGTGTTATTTGGGAATTTTTAGATTAGTAGAATTTTTGTTCTTCTTAGTTGCAGTTTACTCACTTAATCTTTAGTTTTGTTTTGTTAGTTTGTTTGTATCCAAATTGGGGAAGTGAGCATGGCAAGCTATACTCGGCAGCTAATGGAGTTTCCTCCATTAGAGGTAATGATTTTTCGGGATCGTATCCTCACCTTCAAGCAATTGAAAGGTGAATGGATCCACAAGTCATGGGTAAGGTTTAATGAACTGATCAATCAATGCCTAAATCATGACATTCCCGACATAACTCTCCTTGACTATTTCTACAAAAGTCTTAGTCTTGGAAACGAGAGGTTGGTCGACCAACTCATTTCAGGAGGCACTGCGAAACATCCAGAGGGGATGGTAGCTCAATTGCTTAATCAAAATGCTAAAACAAACCAAAAAGTAGAAAAGGACTTCATGTTAGCCACCCTAATGACTTAGACGGATGAGTTGGCCAAAAAAATGGTGAAGATCGAAATCTAGTGTAAGAGGAAGGATAAATAATCCCTCCTCACGAGCGAAGAAGTCTCAAGGACAATGAGGTTAAACGCCTTGAGGGAATGCTCTCAACAGTTCTCCATATGGCGACTGATCAAGATAGAGAGTTGAAATGGATAAAGAAAGACATTGAAAGAATGAAGGGAATGTTTGGTCTCATTCCCGAGCTGTTCAGCTGCTTGAGAACCTCATGGCCTATGCGTTGCCCGATCTCCACACACAACAAAACAAGGGGTTTCCTGGTGATACCACGGCTAACCCCAAAAATGGAATTTGAGTACTAATTTACGTCGTGCCACGACGTTAACTAAGGCGTTGTTTGAGAGGCAACCCAAAACCCTTAAATGCCTATACTATGTTATTATCAAAATAATGGTTTCTTGATTTTGTAGGATTGGGCATGAACAATTTGTGAAAAGTATAGGGTGAATTACATAATTCCAATTGGTGAATTGCCGACTAAATCGGCGACCCCAAAAAAGACCACCGTTTGAACCCTCACCTTGACAAAAGGTCCTGTAAAACTCGACGAGGTAGATAGACACTCGGAGAATCGCTGAGTAGCGGATCAAAAACAACTAATGTCATCAAAATGGGTGAGATTCTGAATTGTTTTTTATAAAGCCACTGGTTTTGACTTTCAACCTTTTTCACACTCTCTCACTCTTGATTTTCGCAAAAATCACACCTATTTAGTATTTTCAAAGATTGTAGTATCTCTTGAGTATTTTAGTTGATTTAGTAGCGGTTGGATATGTACTACTCTGCTACCTAGCACCACAGTCTTAACTTGATCTGCCTAAAAGGTTAGTCCTCAAACCCCTAAATTTAATTATGATAATTATACTATCATTGCAAGCAAATTTTATCCCATGTTGTGTACGGTGACTTTATGACAATTTTGGACTATTCAAGTGCCTCTTTTGATTTGCTAATTCAACCCTTCTGCTTTATATGTTGGAATTCCGTTCTGATGCTTTAGCATGAATGAAATTTTATGAGGTGCTCCTACATACTGTTTAAGTTGAGCAAAGAGAAAAATTGTAAGCTTGATTGATCTAGTGCATGTTTTGATTTTGTTTTCGAGGGTTGCGGGTTGAAATCGAGAAGATAGATGGGAAACAGGTGTGATGGGCCGATTGGCGAGCTAAGTCGAGCTTGCTAAATAACTCAGCGGTTCACCTATTTACTCCATCCCACATTTAATTCTATGTTAATTGAGATATGGATTTTGTAGCTTTCGGTGAGAAATATCAGATCGCCAAAAGCATTTAGCAAATCACCAAAAGTATCCTCGATCACTCCTTGTCGGCACCCTTTCCCTTATTGCATTGTAACTTTCGACAAACAAAACACTACTCGCCAAAGCAATTAGGTGGTTCGCCAATCTATTCGGTGAGATAATCTGCATCTGTATCCCCATGAATTTGATTGAGTTGATTTAACTTCTTCCTAAATTCTTTGCAGAAATGGCTAGAACTAAAGTTACAAGAGGAAGCAGGTCACCCTAAGATAAAACAAAAGGGATTAAAATCAACGAGGATGCAGCTGCATCCATAAGCAAGGTTGCTAAACTTTCCACAGTTGGTGGGAGAGGCAACAAGGATAAGATCCGTGAAATATCGGATGAAAGCACTGACAGTGATGGCTTTTATAGAAATGATCCCGACCAATCTAAAAGTGAGGATGTGGGTTCTGATTAGGATGATCTGTTAATGGCAAAGAGGTTTGAGCGGTGAACTAAGAACCTAAATGATCAATCCAGGATCAGGAATACCCATCCTACCACTCCTACATCTCTAGTTCCGGAGCCAACAATGTTATTAGCACCTCCAGTATAGGGTCCTTCGCATAAGTCAACAAATCGAGTAAAACCTGAGGGGCTGAGAACAATTCTAGAGGAAAAATGGCTGTCCATAGATGGGGTTATAGACAGACACCCAAAGATAATAGAATGCTTGAGATACCATAAATTTAAAATTTTCACCAAGCCCTGGGTCCTTATATTCCAACTTGGGTAAGAGAATTCTATAGTGCATATAGTGCACTAATCCCCCATAAAAAGAAACTAGCAGAAACCTTCAAAGAAGTAGACTATGTGATTGTTAGAGGCAGGAGGGTGAAGTGTGATAGTGAGGCGATCAACGTGATCTTGGGCATGTCCACGAATATTGGAGATCATTTCTAGTACTTGATCAAAACAAAGAAACTGGATGAGATGAAAAAGTGGTTAGCCCAACTAATTTCAGATGAAACTCTGAAGTGGTTGGCGAAAGGAGATCCGATTGAAAAAAAAAAAACCAAACATAGCAGCAAGGTTCTAGTTTGGCTTTATCTGCAGCACAATCATGCCATCCCAGAATGAGTCAATTCTTCACCTTGCCAAGGCAGCTTGCCTGGGTTGCCTCATACAGAGAACGCGGATAAATTTAGGAGAAATCATCGCCTCAAAGATACTCATGCATGCAAGGAAGAGCCAGACCTCACTTCCATTCCCAGGATTGATCACAACATTGTGCAAACAATCTCGGGTACCTCGGGATGCCAAGAAAGACGTCGAAATGATGCCTACAACCTCTACTCATATCCGACGGATTGAAGTTGAGTGCCTTAAGGCTCAAGTAGAAAAGAAGAAGGCAGCATAGATGGAGTCAGGAAACACATAATCATCACCTGCAGAGGTGCCTCTAGATTCTTCCGCTGCTTCAAGGTCTCCCAGACCTAATGTTGTTGCTGTTATTTCCCGGCATTTACTCACCAAGGCTTCCTTACTCCAGATCGGAAAACTTGCCCTTTCTGCTGATCGTCGGGCTCTCAGTCTAGAGGCCTCTGTTCCACACATGATCCAGATTGCCCTAGCTGATGTTGTGACACCTTTGAGCACTATCATTAATGCCCTAGCTGCCAGGATAGCATTGAGTGAGCAAAACCAAGGGGCCACAAATGAGGTGACAACTTTAAAACCTGTCATTGCTAAGTTGTGAAAAGATGTAAACCACCTGAAGTGCATATATATGTCTATGATCTTTGGAACAATAGGGATTCCATACATTCTTGTGATGTCTCAAACCACCACTGTACATGAGGATGGAGCAAAACACATAGTCGATCTTGACTTAGAGGAGGAGACTGACGAAGAGATGTTTGAGGGAGCTGCAGCAGACGACATAGCCGAGAGTAAAGAAATCATGACAGACGCTACCGTACAAGCTTCTTTGGTGAAGGCTCTTACTGCTAGATCTAGTGGAGCTGGTCCTTCTAGAAGTCACTCCGGGCACTAATGTCTAGACAGATGGAGTGACTACTTAGATAGGATCCCCTCTTTATCTCCCTCTTTGTCTTTCTTTATTTTGCCTTCCGAATTCTGTGTTAATTGCATTTCAGGACAAATGTGTTTTTATTTGTGGTGGGGTGAGGATCACCTTTTATGTGCTATTTGTATTTGTGTTTTGTATATATTTGGGATGCTTTGTTTTAATGTTATTTTCTACATTGCTTTTTGTGGATGTTTGAGCTCATGGCTCCCTTTTATTTTAAATTACCAAAATGATTTTGACCCTTTTGGAAAGTTTTTTTTTTGCCACCTCTAGTATGTTAAAAGTGGTTGTTCTTTTGCAAATTCAAGTCTCAATTTCAATCAATACTGATGAATTGAATAGCGCTATCAATCGAACGAACATGAATGCGCGGCTAAGACGAGACCAAATGAAGTTGCATAGACAATATGTGAACTCTTTGCCATCTCGTTGTGATTAGCCATTTATCGAATTGATTCTTTTGTAATGACCGTTGCACACTAGTGAAAGTGTGTAGTCTTTTTTGACTTAAGTGTCATTGCCTTGTGTGATTAGTTTACTTTGAACCATGCATGAATAAACCTAGAATTTGCCCTGTTAGTCTAATTGATTTAGAAAGCTGTGCTTTTGAGATGACTTACGCAAATTTAAAGAGTGTGACCTACACCGTGAGCGTGTGAAACTTTTTTGAACACCCATTGATCCTTACCTTTCTTTGGAAGAAACTTGATGAACCCTAGACCTTACTTGATCCATTACCTATAATCCTCTTGATTTGTGGTTTAGTGAATAACCAACATATGCCAAAAGCCTAAGTTGGGGGTGTGGTGAAAAGGAAGAGGAGAAGTCAAGAAGTGCAAGAAAAAGTCTCTCTAACCAATAGTATTGCAAAACAAAATGCAAACCCTCCACAAAAAAAAAAAATGCAAAAGGAATTGGGTTTTCAAGCAATACATGGAGAGTGAATAAAAGGATGACTAAGAAACACTAGAAGAAAAAGTGATAAGGGAAGTCAAGAAGTGCAAGAAAAAGACTCAAATACTTATTTTATCTCAATATCTGATGAAAACCCTTTAGTTTCAGGTATTTGAAGATTAAAGGAAAGCATGGATACTACTTTGCAAAAAGGAACGAAAAAGCTGAAAAGAACGAGAAAATGAAGGCCTGAAAATCGCCAAGACCGCTTCGCTAATCGCCAAAGGGTCTCACTTTGCCTTTTGTTCCAGTGTGCTGATCTTGATGGAAAGGATCAAGTCGGTGGAACAAGGGAGCAGTCGGCGCATCCCCGAGAAGTTTGACAAAGCAATACTATATCACCCAATGAACCAGAGCACAACGATACCGAAGGATGGTGCAAGACGACGATGAACTACACCAAAGGGTGAATCGCCGAGTTGATCGGTGATTTTGACTAATGTCGCCGAATGATCCGTCGCAGCACAGATTTTTAAAGACTATAAATACTTGTTGAGAGTTATAGAATTAATAATCATTAGACAGTATCAGATTCTTGATATAATTTTAGTACTTTTATTTTTACTCTGAGTTAGGGGAGGATTTAGGAAACTTGAAGAAGAAAAGGGTTTCATCTCCAAGGATTTGAACTTGGGTCTCTTGGATTCTTCATTCTTGGCATGTAACAAGACTTAAATCTTCATACCCATTTGAAAGCAACCTCATTTAGGTATAAATTTTTATCTCCTGATGTGTGGCTTAAAACTCCCATTCTTGGGGTGTGATTTAGCATGTATGTATTGATATTATTATTGGGTTTTGCTTGCTGATAGGTTAGATGTATTTTAATGGTGATTTGACCTAGTGGTTGTGGTTTAATTTAATGGGTTTGTAGTTGCAAATACAAAACCACCCATGTGTTTTTGGCTTGCTTGAGAGAGAAGTCACGAAACCAAGACCGCTAGACTGATGGCCTTAGGAGTGGGTAGACATGAGGTTCAACCCGAGAGGGTGAGCCCTAGTACCATATCCTAACACTCAGCTCGAGATAGTGAGTAGGGTAAGGCATAGGATGGCCTTCATGCGGCAAATGGGTGTTCGAGAGGAACCCATTTGAAACAGGGTAAGTTACCAGAAAGGGAACTTAGTTCCATCTAAAGCTTAGCCTAGTCACTATTATCTTGCAAATTTCCTATTGAAAGCATGTACCCAACGATTTATATCAATATATATTGCGGTCACACCCTAATAACTTCTCCCCATTCTTGATTTCGTTTATATTTTACTGTTTTTGCTATATTTGTGATAAAACCCCCCAAATTGATATTTGACACTTTTGTGTCCCCCTTTTAATTTACAATGTTTTTAATCATTAATGTCTTTAGCTACGACTAATTGGAACTAATTTTATTTTTCTATTAATTCTCAAAACCACTCCCTTGGGACTCGACCCCAACCCTTGGTTGGGTTATTATACTATTGCACGATCGTAGACACTTACATCGAAAGTTGTGTCGTTGATTACACAAACATCAGTTCCAATGGTGGGTGAGTTAATGTAGCAGATCCTTGCAGAGGCTCATAATTTAGGTATTCCATTCATCGAGGTGCCACTAAGATGTACTGTGATGTACGGGACGTCTTTTGGTGCAATGACATGAAGAGGGACATAGTGGATTTTGTGGCTAAGTGTCCTAATTGCCAACATGTTAAGATAGAACATCAGAAACCAGGAGGTATGACTCAAGAGATTAATATTCCTACATGGAAGTGGGAAGTGATAAATATGGACTTCATTACACAGTTACCTCGTACTCACAGACATCATGATTCCATTTGGTTAATATTAGACAGAGTTACTAAGTCCGCTCCCTTCTTGGCTATCAAGACTGTAGATTCGGCGAAGGACTACGCCAAGCTATAAATTAATGAGATAGTCAGGTTGCATGGGGTTCCTTTGTCTGTCATCTCAGATAAAAGTCCTTTGTTTACCCCTCATTTCTTGAAATCATTTCAGAAAGGTCTTGCTACCCAGGTAAACCTTAGGACAACATTTCATCCACAGACGGATGGTCAGGCAGAGCGTACCATTTAGACCTTAGAGGACATGTTGAGAGCTTTCCTGATCGACTTCAAGGGTAGTTGGGATGATCACCTCCCTTTTATAGAGTTCGCCTACAACAATAGTTACCATTCTAGCATTCAGATGGCCCTTTATAAGACATTATATGGTCGTACATGCAGATCTCCAGTTGGTTGGTTTGAAGTAGATGAAGTAGCATTGATTGGGCTAGATTTGGTGCATAAGGCTATGAAAATAGTTTAGCTCACTAGAGATAGACTTCTAGTACTTAGTGGTAGGGGTTGCAGCTCCTTCCCTCCATACTCAGCTAGTTTAGAATTCATTCGAGGATGAATGTTCTCAAGGGGGAGATAATGTAACACCCCATATTTGAAAAAGACCAAATTACAAATTTTCAGAAGTTACAGGTGCCACCACCAAGGGCCACCTATGGACCATAGGTGGGGCTTGTGGTTTTCCACCTCAGCATGCCCCAAAATTTTCTAGAAAGGCACAATATATGGCCGGACCGTAAGTGGGACCACAATCCATGATCCAGGTCTATGGATCGTGGCCCACAACTTCCACCTCTTGACACAAAAAACTGCCTACAAGGACAGACCGTCGGTCTGTCCATGATCCGTCATTGGGCTTGTTGGATTTTAAGTTGGGTTCATTTAGGTCTTTTCCCTTATGCATTGGACATCTAAACTATGTTGTTTAACCCCTAAACTACATTGTTTTACTCATTTTTTTCCTAGTAACTTAATCTAAACCTACCTTAGTTGATCATTCACCTAAAATTCATCAATCCTAGAGCAAAAAGGAGAAGAAACATCAACCAAGCTCTTTCCAAGAGTGCAATAGGTTTTCTTTAGTTCCAACCTCAAAATCGAAAGATTTCTCCATGAAACTCGTTGCCAGTTATGTGGGATTTCACTAGTGGATTCCTTTCTTCCACTAGGTCCATAAAATTCAGTCAGAATCTTGATTCTCTATGCATTGTTTAGACCTAGGCTTTCTAGAACTTAAGATAATTGTTGTGATGTATCTGTTATGGTATTCTAAATCAAATTATCATGTTTTCGTGACATTATTGCTTAGTTCCTTGCATGAAACTTATAACCCTAGTTGTGTAGATTCGTTTAGTTCATGAATTATACTAGCTAGGTCAGATAAAAAGATACACATGCTTCAATTTTGAATGTTTCATTATCAGTACTTAAATGTTGCATTCGCAATTAGCATGTTAGAATATTGAGCTATCCCGTATAATTCAGTTATGTTACATTTTACACATTTTTAGTTGGGAGTAGACTTAACACCGACTGGACTAGGGTTTAGCGTACCCATTTAGTCCCAAAACTACATGCCCCCGTAGGTTTATAACTCCCCTCTGTTGGCATCATAATTAGTGATCACTCTAGTCACGACTTTATACCATTAGCAAGGTGTATTGGGTCCTCTTTGATGGGGCGTGTACATCCGACTCCATGTTTTACCTCACTTGGTTTTATGTCAATTATTAGTAGCTCCCACAGTGAGACTTTAGCGCATTTGACCAGGTTTTTAGTTATACTTCAGTATTCAGTTTTAGCATATTATGAACTTAGTCATTGCACTCAGTTCAGTTCATTTCAGTATGTTTTAGTATTTCCATCATGTTTCAATTATATCATTGCTCAGTATGTTTTGTTCAATTTATATGTTTGTTCACTTTTATCCTATCTTGCATGCTCAATACATTCCAAGTAGAGATGCATACTCTACGCTACATCCTTTCATGATGTAGGTTTAGGTTTTTATCATCCAGATTACGTATAGATTGGTTCCTGATCTCCAGTTCAACAGATTTACTGGTGAGTCCTCATACTTCGAGGACACTAGATATGCTTCCTATATTTAATCTTTTCATTTAAGTTTTCAATATTTGCTAGAGTTAGTTGGGGGGATGTCCCAACTACTTTAGTCAGTAGGGCTTTTTCAGACATAGTTTAGCTTCAACTTTAGAATTGAGTTTAATCTTTCATTTGTTATTGAACTCATAAGTATTTTATATATTCAGATCAGCTTTGGGTATTCCCCACTATTAGTTATATCATGATTTTGCTTCCACATCAATTTAGTTTTCATAAATATATTCAGTTCTGCTTGTGATATGCAGCTCAGGGTTAGCTTAGGGTCATTCGTGATCCTAGGTCTCGTGTTTACGTCGAGGGGGTAGCCTCGGGGAGTGACAGTGGTGGTGAAAATTGATTCCACCATTTTCTAGAATAACTATTTTTCATGTGTGTGCTATTTCACTAATGGTTCTTATTTAAACATTTTCCTTGTGCCAACTTTTTTGTTATTAGATACATGGTCATAATGTTGACATGATGTAATTCTACTCATGTCTGGACCAATTCAACTATTTTTATGGTAATGAATATTTTTTAATTCACCGATGATCAAGAACGTCCATGATTCAAATGATAAAATTATTATTTGAAAATAGGGATCGAGGGAGATCGGGGGCTAAGCTCTACCCTAGCCTACAATAACAAAATGGATAACCAATACATTCACAAATAATAGGAAGCACATACAACACACAAGTATACAACGATCCTATGCCTAAAAACCCACACCTTCAATTCAATGACAAAAATATTGTCCTTTTTATATATCTGACTGCCAGTAGGTAAAATTTATTGTAGAAATTAAAAAGTTGTCAAAAAATTAAAAAGAAATGCATTTTTTTAAGACATACTAGTTTTAATATCCTTCAATTATTTAAAATCTAATTATAAAATTTTGAAGAATGAAAAATGAAAAGGTCACTCAAACAAGAAGAATAAAAAAAAAATTGTGAAGGCCTCTTGAAAACAGTATAGCTATTTCAAATTTCTACATAGTTGCCTCATTTCCATTTCACATTTATGCCCCCCTAACTTTGGGTGTGCATAAGTAGACACTTAAACTTGTATAAAGTTGAACATGTAGATACAAGAGTCCCTGGTGGCAAAATATACCTATGACACCACATAAGACACAAATCGTCATGTAGGATTCAACATAAGACGCGTGTGTCTATTTGTTTAACTTTATACAAGTTCAAATGTCTACTTATACACACCCAAATTTGAAGAACATAAATATGAAATGAGGTCAAGTTAAAGGGTATATTGAAAGGAAAAATCTTTCGGAAGAACTTAATTTCTTCTAATTTTTAAGAATCATACACCTCAAAGGTGACATTTTTATCTTTCTAATAAGAAATAAAGTTCAAAATGTTGCCTAAGGAATCATCATTTTGTTTAGGAATAATACATTAATGTTCTCTTTAACTTGACTTTATCTGGAACCAAAACCTTCCTACTTTGGGTGTGCACAAGTAGGTACTTAAACTTGTATAGAGTTGAACAAGAAGATACACATGTCCTACTTGGCGTTATACGTGGAAATTCATGTACAATGCAGTACCCTAAATGTATTATTCCACTACAACGCATGTGTCAACTTTTTCAGCTTCTTAAAAATTTAAGAGTGTCTACTTGTGCACACAAAAAGTTGGAGGGAATAGATGCAAACTAAAGGCTAGTTAAATGTCATATTTATGTATTATGCCTTTTATTTATATAGGGATAAGGCACAAGGACCCCCCTAGACTATGATCAAAATTCGAGAGATAGACTATAACTAAACTAAGGTCCTATTACCCCTATAAACTCATTTTTTTTGTAATTTTGTACACTTTTTGAATTACGTGACACACCCCTGATTCCACGGAGTTGAGGTGCGTGGGAGATATTTGGATGTCACGTAAGCCAAAAAGGTGTACAAAATTACCAAAAAAAAAAAAAAAAAAAGGATTCAGGGGGTAAATATGACCTTAGTTTAGTTAAGGTGTATCTCTGGGATTTCATCATAGTCTAGGGGGTCCTTGCACCTTATCCTATTTATATATATAGTTCAAAAGTTCAAAGAAGAAAGAAAATTTAGGATTTGTTTTATTCTTTTTTCTTCTATAATACCCCCCCCCCCCACAAACCACCACCCCGATAATCTTTTTTTTATGTATTTTAATTTAAAATTTGTGTTCACTCGCTTTTATATATGTGTGACTGCATACGTTATCCGACTCAGCAAAATTAATGCCACATAAGTTTAGTCAAATCAAGATAAGACGAAGGGTCTCCTCGAACATTCCACCTTCTACAAATAATAAATAAGTATTGACCAAATATCCACATATTGTGAATTGTTTTCTAAAAGACTAAAGAGCTACCTTCTACATATAGTAAATAAGTATTGTCCAAATATCCAAATATAGTAAAAAAAATTCTAAAAGAGCCAACTTCTATAAATAATAATTATCCATTGACCAAATATCCAGATATCGTGATTTTTTTCTAAAAGAGCTAAAGTCATATATCAATATTATCTTATTAATTTCATCCTTATCTATGTTAAAAATTACTTTCATCTTCTCAATTTAATTATCTATATATAGTCCTCGATATTTCAATCCTCAAACCACATTACTTCTCAACTATTATTCATTAAGTTTTCTTTACATTTTTGTTTCCTACAAAGATTTTCTAATATCCATCTTCATATAAACATGACTTGTTCATATGAAATGAAAACTTGTCCAGATATAGTTCCTTATATGGCACCAGTTTCGACAATCAATAGTGCTCAAATGGTGGTATGTTGTCTTCTGACTATTTTTTTTTCTTCTAATTGAGATTACTCATCAGTAATTTGGTTTTTTTACTTAATTTTTTTGGAAATATTTTCGAAAAAAGGTTTATGAGATTATTATTTTTATAATTTGGGAAATAAGATTTGGCTTCTAATATAGCACCAAAACTTTAACATATTTTCTCAATTGTAGAATGATGTTGAAGCTTTAAAAGTACCCAAAAAATAAACTGATGATAGGAAGAAAAGATCAATATTTCGTAATGTTAGCTTCTGAATTAAACTTTCTAAAGGCGAAGCTAACTGTTACAACATTTACAAACCACTAGAGGTTAGGACAGATCCTGCAGATGAATCAATCAGTGATCCTCATCATGTTAATCGTAAATACAAGGAGATGTTGCATGAATGGGTATCTAAAAGGAGACATCGTGAAAGTGGAGCATTTGACATGGTAAATACAATTTTTTTTATGATGTATTTTTTTCATATGAATGTTGAAACTTACTAGTTTCCTGAAGTATGTACACAAATGCATTATGCATAGGAAAAATTACCAAAATACAGATCTTATTTTACACTAATCTCTGAAATTTCCTATCATTTGAAAATTTTTTCAAAAATCCCCTCTTGAATACATCGCTCTCCTCTCGCTGAGACATCCCTATCCCCTTCTCGAATACATCCCTCCCCTTTTTGATACATCTCTCACCTATGTATTAGGATGTCTAGATGATGTATCCGAAAGTCCAATGATATATCCAGATGTCCTATCCGCCCTCCCTATCTGATATATCCCACCCCTCTCGGATACATCCCTCACCTATGTATCCAGATGTCCAGTTATGTATCCAAAAGTCTATTGATGTATCCGAGATTCATAAGTTTTAAGAATATTTTGTAATTTGAAAATGAGTAGGGATATAATTTAATTATCTCTTAACACTATGGTATTTAAGTAAATTATACTTATATATATTCATCTATCTAGCTATATGCATTTGTTGTTCTAAAGGAAGGTCTCAAAAATACCCCCAACATGTATGATATTTTACTTTCTTTACGTCATGCTTTCAAATTGGAATTTACCGAATAAAAATTTTGTGAATCCTCCACTTAATTATATTATCACTCATTTTCTCTTCTTTTTTTTTTCTGGAAAAAAATGAAATTTATTTTGTTTGTGTTAGGCATTAATCAAAATTGTTTTCTTGTTTCGAATTAGTATGAGATGAAGTTGTAACTATCTACCACATTCAAGAGTTATGTAGAGTTCTATATTGTATGATTTTATTTTTAATTATTCAAAAACTATCTAGCTTGTTCCTATCCTAAGGACCAATAAATCTCTAACGAAATGATAAATCAAGAAAATGAGAGTATGTGAATATAATTACTTTCTAATGCATTATTAATTACTATACATAAACTTAACTAAAATCTTATTGGATTGCAGTATTGCACTCACAAGAACAAAGGCCGCAAGTATTGATCAATTGTGAAGGTAAGAAATTATATATTCCTAGGTTTTGATAAGCTGAAGTTGGAAGTGGATCAAGAAACTAATGAAGTAAGAGAGGTAAGATCTTACATTATATGCATTTTGTTGGATAATAAGTTTTTGTTTGACCAAGTTTTTTAAAAAAAGCTAAAAGTGCTATATATACACACACACACTAAATTGTCCTTATTAAAACAAAGGTTGGGGTTGTTGAGACATGCTCCAAGAAAAGAAAAGGAGAATGTTCCATCTTGAAGAGGGAGTCTACAATAAAGAAACATAAAAGCAACAACTTTGGCAAGAGGGAGGTCAAAAAGTTTCTCGGTGAAGCAAGGAACAACCTCATAAATAGGGATTTCAAACACAAAACAAGGTAAGTTTATGTTACGCTAGCTATTAGAAAACTTTTTTTTTTTGTATTTCATGTATTTTTACAACTTTACTTTTTAAATGAAAGGATATTGGAATGTCAGAAGAAGAATCCTCCCAAAAATCAAAAGTAGAATCATCAATCTTGGAGAGAAAGCCTTGAACAAAGGGCCAAATAAGAAAATTCACACCAAAGGAAAAATGCAAGCAAGAATATTTTTTGAATAACCTAAATTTGTGTTGGCATCACAAGGTTCAACAAATTGTGGGAGGTCTAGTTGGAAATGACGACAGAGCTAGTAATGGTTCAAATGGTGGCAGCAACGAAGGAGGGAGAGGCAGGAGAGAATATAATTTAGTTTTGTTAGTTGAAACTATTTTTGCCCTAAGTGTTTGATGATTTCTGGAAAGAAATCACTTTGTGTTTTGTTCTATCAGTAAAACTTGGGTTTTCTGGAATCAAGATCTTAATAGGTCTATTTTTGCTAGATTACAGTAATTATGTTTGTGCGGATGGTTTTTATTGTTGTTTCATGAAGAAAAATATTGTATCGTACTATATTTTTTTAAGAGAAAAAAGGTCTGATATACCCTCAACTTTGTCATTTAGAGTTGATATACTCCTCGTTATTAAAGTGGCTTATATATGCCCATACTATTATACAAATGCTCATATATACCATTTTCCTCTAACGAAAAGTGTAAAATAAAAAAATTAGATTAATTTTCAAAAAAAGTACATGTAGGAATATATTTGACTCTTCTCACACGTATGTTATATGATTCCTTTGATTCAATGATGATTTGAATTTATTATTTTGATGGTCAAATTCTTTCCACTAATTTTCTTGTAAAATTAATTATAGATGCCCCAAAGTTTTTTTTACAAATACAAAACATAGATTAAAACCACATTACTTCTCAACTATTATTCTTGAGTTTTCTTTACTTTTTGTTTTAATTCATTTGAGAGTATCCGAAAACATGATTGATGAGAAGAACAAAAGAACAGTCTTTCATAATGTTAGCTTTCGAATTGAACCTTGTAAAGGTGAAGCTAACTGTTACACCATTTATAAACAAGAAAAGGTTAGTACAAATCCTCCAGAAGAACCAACTAGTGATCCTGACAAACTTAACCATAAATATCAGAAGAGGCTATATGGATGGCTAGCTGAAAGGAGACTGTGTGAAAATAGAGCATTTGACATGGTAAATACAACGTTTTCTATGTTGTATTATTTTTATCCTAATGACAAGATTTTCTAGTTTCCTAAAGTACATAAAGTATATTCATCTATCTAGCTATATATGTTTGTTTGTCAAATGGAAGGTCTCAAAATTACCTCCAACATTTATGACATTTTCTTTTCATTATGTCATGTGCCAAATTAGGATTTACTAACTACCTATTGTGAATCCTCCACTCAATTATATTATCGCATATTTTATCTTCTCTTTTTCCCAAAAAAAAAAAAAAGAATCACAACATTTGTTTTGTGTGTGATAGGCCATAATTAAACCTATTTTCTTATTTTAGACCGGAATGAGATGAAGTTGTAACTACTAAACTACAAAAATACTATCACATTCAAAATTTATTTGGATTTTATATTGTACATTTTTCCTTTTTTATTTGAAATTATATATAGCTACATTTTATCTTAAAGACCAACAAATCTCTAACTAATGATATATCAAAAAAAAATGAGAGCTAGTAATATTATTACTGTGTAATGTCTGTAGTTTGCACTCTGTAAAATCATATATATAGATGGTTCTTAACCAAAATCTAATAGGATTGCAATATTACTATCATAAGAGCAAACAATAGCGTTCTATTGTGAAGGTAAGAAAATATGTATTCAGAGATTTATCAAAGCTTGAAGTAGATCAAGAAACCACTAAAGTAAAAGAGGTAAGCCTGTCACACCCAGAGCTTGCAACCCAGACTTGGCTGGCACTCAAGAACCATTGTTGGCCTAAGCGAACCCTTTTCCTGGCTTACTACTCAGCGAAAGACTTACTCCTGATAAAAATACTTTAAAAGAAGACTAAAATCTCAATAAAACTTAGAATGTATATAGAACATTCACTAGAAAAAATGGCACTCAAGGTTCAACATAAGCCAATAACAAGATAATGACAAAAGAAGCAACTAACTGTCTATGAAGCCTCTAACAACTGAGATGGACGTCAAAACAAGACCCACGACATCCTAATGAACTAACAATAAAGCAATAAAGGAGGCATACCAACAACTCTGGAGCTCAACTAGAATCAACGAAGTGCTAGATGCTAATCTTGGTTACATGTATCTACGTCATAAAATGATGCAGGCCAAAAGTCATCAGCACATTGAATGTACGAGCATGCAAGGGGAGTTCTAAAATAAGGCATAAGCTTGAAAGGAACTGAAAGAACATACCCGGGCTCAACTCAACTAAACTTAACTCAACTTAACTCCTTTCAATATAAAGTAATAATATAAATGCAATATAAAGAAAAGCTTTTAAAACATGAATAACCACTCTGTGTATTTAGAAATACAATAATAACTCTGTATGTATGCAAAGATACAATATAAACTCTTGATGTGTATAAAAATACAATGAGCTTTATGTATAGAAGAATAAAAAATACTGTTGTGAGAATTTCTCTAACCGACAACCATCACTTTAGAGCTATGTGATGATACATAGTTTTGCCTAACGCTGCTAGGGCCGTCCTATACCTTGCTAGGGGCATAGAACTTGACTACTATATGGATTCACTAGTTTATGCTAAAAAGCACTAAGGAATCATCTAAAAAGTATGACCCTTTTCCAACCCATGTTGGCTATATGATTTATGGGGGATGGGAGTTGTCTAAACTCTGCTCCATATCGGTGCTCAATGCTACTCCCAAAATATACTAGCTCATATGTAAAAACATAACTTATTTCTGTTGTTTGAGATAATTTCGCAAAACATAGCTCAAAGGTTCTCTTGGAAATCAAATTTTTCTCTCTTGCTTAATTATGAAAGAAATTACTCTTTACTAAAAACTACCTCAAAGGCTTTGGAAATCAAAGTTTCCTCTCTTACTTAAAATGTGAAAACATTTACTCTTTGATAATACATAGTCCCGATATATTCTTTTGAGGAAATGAACTTCAATCTCTAATCTTTATTCAACTCAAAACTCAACTCTTAAAACAAGGTTAAAACATTTGTAAAAGATTTTTGGAAAACTCTATGAACTTCTCTTGACTTGACATCTTAACTTTCCTTGAATTGAATTATGGATTCAAGGCACATGATCTCATGTTATGGATGATTTCATTTCATTTCGATGTACTTTAGAGTGTAGAAATCAACTAGATAACATAGGTACGTTTCAAGGGATCTTAAACGAAAATAAGGGGGAAAGGAAAAAAGGTCTAGTGACCATTGCGTACTGAGTGGCGCCAGGAACCAGAGCCAGTACAAAAGAACTAGGGTTGGGGCGCACTGAGTGGTGCGGAGCCCCAGAGCCCTTCCTACATAAAATTTTATGGGGCGCTCTAAGTGGCACGGCGCCCCACCCCCTTTCCCTAGTTTTTTGATGAATTTCCTTGGTCGTTTTTCAACTATAAACCCTCTAGATTTGGTTGGTTCTTTACCCAAACACTTAGATTAGGTTACATAACAAAAATACACAAGAATCTACTCAAAGCAACATCAATTTTCATGAATTTAACTTAAGAACTTCTCAACAATTTCAATATATCAAGAACTCAATAGAACTTCAACAAAATCCATCAAGAACTCAATCTCATTACTTTCAAGAATGTACTCTCGCTGAACTAAACCATGATTGGCGTGTGGGTGAATGAACCCAATGATACGTGATCTCACATACCTCGTAGGGATCAACCCTTGGTGAAATCCACAACCAAATCCTCAAGAACGTGACGATTTTAAGCTTCTTCTCCTCTTTTCTCCTCTTCTTTTCTCTTCTCTCACAACCCTAACTTGTTTTTTATGAAGCGTAAACTGAATCCGATCAGTTTAGACCCCAAATTAATTGCCAAAACTGAATTTAATTAATTGGGTATTTAAAAAACCAATATACCCTTCTAAAATCCAATTTTAACTTTGCTTATCTAGACAACCCAACTTCAAATAGGCACATCTCCCTCATACAAACTCAAAATTGAGTAAACTTAGCGGCGTTGGAAAGATAATTCAAAGATATTTCCTACGGTATCTAGTACCACACCTAACTCATCTTGATATAGGAGTTATGGTCATTTGAAGTTGACCCAAAATTCATACTTAGCTTAACTTTGTCAAACATTCCAAATTTGATTATTTCCAAAATTGGTTTCCTTCTAATTCTAAGTCTTTCTAGTAGCTGGGTGTTATAAAGCCTTTATATCATTTGCATTTGTAGGACTACTATAGCTTGTTTGAACAGGTTTTTTTTAGTGAAATGATTACCTAGACTTTCCTTGCATATATGAAAGAAGTGGTTTTCACAACGACATCCTAAACTACATGACACTAACTTTTATCATCACGTCAATTAAGCTCCAAGACACTTATAACTAATTTGTCCATATTAATCCATAGGTTAGGGTTGTTGAAACATGCTCCATGAAAAGGAATGAAGAATGTTCCATCTTGAAGAGGGATTCCTCAATAAAGAAACACATAAGCAACAACTCTGACCAGAAGAAAATGAAATTTTTTCTTGTTGATACAAGGAACAACCTAATTGTTGTTGGCATAGGTCATCACGAGGGTCTTTGATTCAACAACAAAATTATGGGACGCCTTGTTTGCAACGGCGGTGATGGAGCAAGTGAAGGTGGATTTGGTGCAAATAGTGGTGGCAATGAAGGAGGGCGAGACCTTGGTAGAATTTGAATATCCCAACATTTGTTTGTCATATTTTATTAGATTTTTAAGTAAAAGTATTTGTGCCCCAAGTATTTGATGAATTTTTTGACATAATTTACTTTGTGTTTTGTTCTATCAATAAGATTGGATTTTTTGGATACATGATCTTAGTTGTTCTATATTTGCTAGATTACAATATGTAAGATTAAATCAAACATAGTTTATTTTCATTGTGTATGCCAAATATAAATCTCAACAATTTGAAAAGGAGTGAGGAAAACTACATGAATGTTCTATATCAATAGACAGAAAGCGAACCTCAAATGGCAGATACTTTTATTCAATAGTCAAATTCCTTCAAATCCACATAATCAAAGACATGTTGGAATGAGGCAAACATGCTATTGACTTTTACTGACAATCATTCTCTCAAGGAAATAACAAAGTGGACAATGTTTTGTTGGTAAATAAATAGGGTTCTAATTTATTTTCTAGTTTGTGATAAGTGAAATAAATATTATTCCAAAAATACTTATATAAACATTCCAAATTAATAACCTGATAATTTGGAAAATCAAAGTAGAAGACCTCCATTCAAGATTCTTTCAATCTTTTTCAAGATTCTTCTTCAAGGTAAATCCTTTTCGAAGAATTCTATTCTTTCCAACTCAAATTCCTCCGTACGTTAGGAATCACTAATGAAAATCCAAATTCTTGGTTGTTGAGATTTCAAGAAACTAATTCAATAATGTTAAGAAAAGTTTTCTTGATTGTTTTCTCAAGCAAGGGTTTCAAGGCTTCTAATCAAATTCTTCTTCAAGATTATCCAACAACATTGTTCTTTTAGGTATGTAAGGTTACTCATAGTGTTGGACTAGTTTGTCCTCACGCCCTACATCTCAATTCAGTAAGAAATCATCACATCTAAGAGATCTAGTCATAGTTCGATATTTGAATTTAGTTCTTTAAAAATTGAGATTTTGCTTCCTATATTTGCATATGAATCTTATAATGTTGTTCATGCTTAGTATCACATGAACACTATTGATTTAGTAAAGTTATGTTTTCAAAGAAAATTGCATGGAAGTTCCTCATATATCGATTTTGGGCTTGAAAAATATGTTCATGAGCATACGTTTTAAAAGTCAAAGTTTTGAACATAATCCTTGAAAAGAGAAGCAAATGTTTTCATATGTACTATTTGACAATCGAGAAAAAGAAAGAGTATGATTGATGTTTATGAAAAGTACTTTAGTAAAGTAACCATCCCTTTCTTTGTAAAGGGTGAATTAAGCATAATTGATATATATTATTTTGGGAGTAGTATCGAGCACCGAATTGGGTTAGAGTATTTTATAACTCAAAAGTCTCATAAAACTACGTAGCCAACATAGGATAGGATAGCACTGATTCATCATGCAAATCATCAGTGCCTCTAAGAAGGCCCAGATCCATAGTTACAGTATCATCCTATACCCTAGCAAGTTATAGGATGGCCCTTGCTGCATGGGAGAAAAGTTTTATCATTGCTAGGCTTATAGTAATGGTTTTCGATTAGAGAAACTCTCTATATAGTAAAGTATATTATTTTCATATTGTTTTTATTGCATATCTTATGGTAAAGTTTACATGGTTTTCACTTCATGTTCATGTATTGATTCAGTTGAGTTGCTTTCAGTCATTCAGTTCGATTATTTGTCTACTCAGCCATATTAATACTCATACATTTTACGTACTGATCTCATTTGACTTGCATCTTATTATGATGCAGATACATGTGTTCAGGATTATCAACATTCATTGAGATCACTTTGCACTTAAGATAGCTTAGGTGAGCCTCATTGCATTCGAGGGGACTTCACATTTAACTCCTAGTAAGTTGACTTGAGATGCCGTGGGTCTTTTCTCAACATCAATCTTGAGTAATAGAGGCTTCATAAATAGTTAGAATTGATGAGTCACTTGATATGTTCCCTTATGTGTTGATATCATGGAAACTATTACTTATACTTTATTAAGTATTTTTAGACATTTAATTGAGTTGGGTATTATTTTTCATTTAAATTTTTCTATCTTCTTGATTAAATCTTCTGCTAAGTAGTCAGCCAGGCCAACGATTTACTTGAGGACCAATAACAGTTCTCGAATGCCGACCACGTCCAGGGTGTAGGCTCGAGGTGTGACAACAAGCTCCACCACCAGCGTCGCCACAATTTGTTGAATCCATGAACCTCACAATGACCTATGCCAACAACAATTCAGGTTGTTCTTATTATAATTGTTGATTTTATGTTTCTTTGTTGTAGACTCCCTCTTACAGATGGAACATTCTCCTTGTATTTTTTTTTGGAGCGCTTTCAACAACTTTAACCTTTGGATTAACAAAGAAAATTCAGTAATAATAAAGTAAATTGTTTTGGCGTCTTAACATGATGATAAAAGTTAGTGTCATGTAGTTAGGAGGTCATCATGAAAATTACTTCTTGTAACATTTAGTTAGGTATATTTATATTAGGACCCTTTTCCCTTTAATTAAGTGACACTTGATGTAGGTTTTAAATGTTTATTATGACTTGCAAGGATAGGTAATACGTAAATCGAGGTAATTAGATGTGTATTAGAAAAGAAAATACAAAACTAGAAAGTTAAAATCTTAACAATTGTTCAAAGTCAACATTTAGGGTAAACAAGCTTAGAATCGAGGTTTGAAAGTCCCTATACATCCGTAGGGTGATTTATGACATCAGTGGATAGTTTGAACAAGTCCCAATGAAATTAGGAGAGATTCAGAAGCTTAAGTTGCAAACTAGTAATATTAAAAATTAAGAGATCATCACAATTAAATATGTGCCTAGATACCTCAGCTTGGTATTTGAGCATCCCAACAAGTTTGTAGGGCATTTTGGTGAAATTTGAATATGTGATTTTTATCTCAATAAGTTTGTGCACTTAATCGGATTATGGTAGGCACCTGATTTTTATGAACATTGAGGTTGCAAGCTTGGGTGTCGCAATCTCGAAAAGGTAATGGGGTTGTGTTTGCTTCGGGTTGTTGTGCGATTGCGTAGAGGAGAATGCTCGGTAGAGCATTGTGATCATGAAGGGTGAGGTCTGCGATTGGAAAGGGAATGTAATAGGGAGTTTATGGGGTCTGCGATGATGTAAAAAATAAAAAATATCTCTACCTTCGTAAGGTAGGGGTAAGACTGTCTACACACCAAACTAGCTAGACTCAACTTGTTGAATTTATTACACTGAATTCGTTATCGCTGTTATTTTTACAAGAAAAGTCCCGAGGTAAGAATCTATCTAACTAACAATCCTATTTATAATTAACTAGGTAATGTGCCTGTGCTTCGCACGGTCATAAATAATTGAATTAAACTAAGAAACAATCATTTACTAATATTTGAATATTAAAAATAATAAAGAGATAGGCTCTTCAAAAAAATAATATTAAGAGTATTCTAACATGAACTAGAATACTCTACCTTTTCACAATAACTTTATCTTGTTCCATACCTTTCTTATAGATTTATCATTCAAACTGTAGATGTGTGACATTATACAAAGACATTAAATGATACAATTTATCCAAACATTATATTTATTAAAATAAAATAGTACCATACAATACAATACACTATGAAACAATACATACCAATCATCCAAATAGACATTGTAATATAGCAAAAATAGAGCAATTAAGATCTTATTTCTAGAAAATCCAAATCTTACTAGTAGAACAAAACTCAAAGTTATTTCTTCCAAGAAATTCATGAAAACACTTAGGGCACAAATAATTTTAACTAACAAAACTAAATTATTGTCTGAAAGCATGAAATACCGATGTTGGGATATTCAAATTCTACCACTATCATCTCTGCGGCATATCCCTCTTTCGTTGCTGCCACCGTTTGCACCATTACTAGCTCTGTCGTTGTCACCAACTAGACCCCCCACAATTTGTTGAACCTTGTGATGCCAACACAAATTTATGTTGTTCAGAAAATATTCTCACTTGTATTTTTTTTATTTGGTGTGAATAATATTCCTATTTGGTCCTTTGTTCCATGCTCTCCCTCCATGATTGAAAATTCTATTTTTCTTTTCGGGGAGGAATTTCTTAAATTCCAACATCCTTTCATTTTAAAATTATTAATATTGTAAGAATACATAATATATATATATAAATTACAATAAAAAAATATAGTGCAACTAGAAAATTAGTCGCCAAATAGCTTATAGCTTACAAGTATTTTTTGATAATTTGTTGTTAATCCGTTATTAAATAAGATTGTACAATGACAACTTTTTTTATTCTAATGATAAAATTTATCAATTTCTAATTCCTATATTTTCTATAGTGGTTTTTTTGTAAAATAAAATTGTTGTCTAATAGCTAGCGTAACATTAACTTACCTTGTTTTTGTGTTTGACATACCTAATCATGAGGTTTTTCATTGCTTCACCTATAAACTTTTTGACCTCCCTCTTGCAATAGTTGTCACTTTTCTGTTTCTTCATTGCAGACTTCCTTTTCAAGATGGAACATTCTTCCTTTCTTTTCATGGAGTGCTTTTTTATAACCCCAACCTTTATATTAATAAGAAAAATTTAATAAGAATAATGTTAATATTTGTGCATCTTAACATGACAGTAAAATTTTGTGTCATATAGTTAGGACGATATTGTTTTCTCTTATGATAGTAATACTACAATCCAACAAGTTTTTGTTAAGAACTAATTATTTATATGATTTTAGAAAGTACAAACTAAACTACACACATTACAAAGTAATTATATTACTAACTCTCATTTTTTTAATTTATCATTGATTAGAGATTCATTGGTCCTTAATTAGGATAGAAACTAGTTATATATAAAATTTTAAACAACTAAAGAAAAAATGTAAAATATAAAATGCAAATAAGTTTTAATGTGATAGTATTGTTGTAATTTAGTAGTCCAGTTTGAAATAAGAAAGTCCAATTTGAAATAAGAAAAACAGTTTAATTATTGCCTAACACACACAAAACAAATGTTCTGATTCCTTTTATTTTCAGAATAAGATAAGATAAAACAAGCAATAATATAATTAAGTGGAGGATTCATGATATAGGTAGTGATCAATAAAAATCCCAATTCGGAAGCATGATGTAAAGAAAAGAAAATTTCATACATGCAGTGGCCGAGCTAGGCGCGGATTTAGACGAACCCATTAGCTTTTTTGAATATATACATATATGTGTGTGTGTGTGTGTGTGTGTTTGTGTTTGTGTTTGTGTGTGTGTATGTGAACCCCTAACAAAATAGATTAACTGTTCTACATGAAATTTACAACCTCCAAACTCTTAATTCTGGCTTAAAGAATGTATACATCATTAAAAAAATTGTATCTACCAGGTCAAATACTCCATTTTCAAGTTGTCTCTTTTCAGCTAGCCATCCATATAGCATCTCCTTTTACTTATGGTAAACACGATCACTAATTAGTTCTTGTGCAGGATTTGCATCAAACATTTGTGGTTTATAAATGGTGTAACGGTAAGATTCACCTTTAGAAGGTTCAATTCGGAAGCTAACATTACGAATGACTGATCTTTTCTTCTTCTCCACAATCATGTTTTAAAATGCACTTAGAGTAAAGAAAACTCAAGAATAATAGTTGAGAAGTAATGTTGTTTGAGGCTTGAAATATTGAGGACTATATATAGATAATTAAATTGAGAACATGAAATTAATAAGATATGATTGCTTTTAGAAAAAAAAATTACGATATTTGGTTAATATACTTATTTATTATTTGTAGAAGGTGACTCTTTTAGGAAGAAAAATCACGTTATTTAGATATTTGGTCAATACTTATTTATTATTTGTAGAAGGGGGCTCATTTAAGGGGGGAAAACACGAATTTTGGACATTTGGTCAATACTTATTTATTGTTTGTTGAAGGCGGAATGGTCGAGGATACCCTTCTACATATTCTGATTTGACCAAGCTTATGTGACATTTAATTTTGCTCAGATGGATAAAATGTGTGGTTACACATATTTAAAAGCGAGTAAACACAAAACTTTGAACTAAAAAATATTTAAAAAATTATAGGAGTGGGGGTTTGACGGAGGGAGGGGAGGGAGAGTATATCCAAAGAAAAAAGAATTTAAAAATACTTTGTTTAATTTTTTGAACTATGTATATAAACAAAAGGCATAATACATAAATATGTCATTTAACTTGACCTCAGTTTGCATCTATGCCCTCCAACTTTTGGTGTGCACAAGTAGACACTTAAATTTTTATTAATTTGAACAGGTAAATACATGTATACTACGTGACATAATACACCTAGGATACCGCACCGGGCATGATTTAACATGTATGACGCCAAGTAGCTAGCAAAATACTATATAGGCGGAAAAGGGTGGGGAGTGATGGTTCAAGGTGGGATAGTCAAGTGATGGTAATTGTAGATGTTGAGTGACTGTAGAGAGGACAATGACTTTGAAATGTCACTTCTGAAACTTATGTTCCTTATTTTTATTAGAAAAATAATTTTTCTAGAAAAACAAACTCCTTAAAAAGGATTTTTCTAGAAATACAAACTCCTTAAAAATGATTTTTCTGATAAAAATAAGGAAAATAAGTTTCATAAGTGACATTTCAAATTCAATGTCCTTTCCGTACTCACCCAACATCCCCAATTCCCATCACATGACTATCCCACCTTAAACCATCACTCTGCGCCCCTTTCCGCCTATATAGTATTTTGCTTGCTATTTGGTGTCGTACATGTAAAATCATGCCCGATGAGGCATCCTTTGTGTATTATGTCACGTAGGACGCATGTATTTACCTGTTCAACTTCATAAAAATTTAAGTGTCTACTTATGCATAGAAAAAGTTGGAGAGCATAGATGAAAACTGAGGTCAACCTAACTGTTACACCATTTATAAACCACAAGCAGTTAGTAAGAATCCTGCACAAGAACCAATTAGTGATCGTCTTAACCGAAAATACTAGGCGATGCTACATGGATGGCTAGCTGAAAAGAGACAACATGAAAAAGGAGCATTTGATCTGGTAAATACAATTTTCTTATGATGTATATAGTCTTGGAGCCAGGATTAAGAATTTGGAGGTTCTAAATTTTCTCTAGAACCGTCAATCAATTTTGTTAGGGGTTCAAAAATTATTGTAGATATATATTTAATTAATTTTCTAATACAAATAGAGGATCTATGCAAAAGCTACTGAGTTCGTCCGAACCCACGAACCCCCACCTAGCTCTGCCTCTAAATGTATGGCATTTTCTTTTGCTTATATAATGCTTCCGAATTAGGATTTATTGATCACTACGAATATCGTCAATCTTCCATTTTATTATACTATCACTTGTTTATCTTTTTTTTTTCCTGAAAAAAAAAAGAAAGAAAAAGGAATCACAACATTTGTTTTGTGTGTGTTAGGCAATAATTAGTCTTTATTTTCTTATTTCAAACTGGACTACCAAACTACAACAATACTATCACATTCAAAATTATTTGGATTTTATATTGTATAATTTTCTTTAGTTATTTGAAATTTTATATATAACTAGTTTTTATCCTAATTAAGGACCAATGAATCTCGAAACAATGATATATCAAGAAATTGAGAGTTAGTAATATAATTACTTTGTAATGTGTGTAATTTGATTTGTACTTTGTAAAATCATATATATAATTAGTTATAAACAAAAATCTTGTTGGATTGCAGTATTACTAGTATATGAGCAAACAATATGGTTCTATTGTGGAGCTAAGAAAATATGTATTCAGGATTTTATCAAGAAACCACCGAAGTAAAAGAGGTAAGCTCCGGACATTATTTGCATTTTGTTGGACTACTATATGTTGTTTGACTAAGTTTCTTGCACACATATATTTATTTGTGCAAGAAGTTTTTACCTAGTCTTATGTTGAATTTCTGCAACAAGTGATTTCCATGAAGACCTCCTAACTATATGTCACTAACTTTTATTGTCCTGATAAGACACAAAGACATTTACATTATTCTTATTACAATTTTCTTATTAATCCAAAGGTTGGGGTTACTAAAAGCACTCCATGAAAAAGAGGTTGAACGTTCCATATTGAAAAGGAAGTGTGCAACAAATAAACAGAAAAGCAACAACTATGGCAAGAGAGAGGTCAAAAGGTTTCTTGGTGAAGTAATGAACAACCTCATAAATACGGATGTCAAACACAAAAATAACAGTGTAAGTTAATGTTACTCTAGCTATTAGTCAATGGTTTTTATTATATAAAAAAAAAAGTACTATAGAACATATAGGAATTAGAAATTGATAAATCTCATCATTAGAATAAAAAAAGTTATCATTATATAATCTTATTTAATAATGGATTAAGAACAAATTATCAAAAAATACTTCTTAGCTATAAGCTATTTGGCAACTAATTTTGTAGTTGCACTATATTTTTTTGGTCGTTATTTTTCTATATATATTTTATGTATTCTTACAACATTAATAATTTTAAAATGGAAGGTGTTGGAATGTCAAAAGCAGATTCCACCCCGAAAAGAAAAATAGAATCTTCAATCTTGGAGGGAGAGCCTGGAACAAAGGATCAAATAAGAATATTATTCACACTAAAGGAAAAATACAAGACAAAATGTTTTTTGAAAAATCTAAATTGGTGTTGGCATCGCAAGGTTCAACAAATTGTGGGAGGTCTAGTTGGGGACAACGACAGAGCTAGTAATGGTGCAAACGGTGGCAAGGACGAAGGAGGGAGATCTCGCGGAGATAATAGTGGTAGAATTTGAATATCCCAACATTGATTTTCCATGTTTCAGACAACAATTTAGTTTTGTTAGTTAAATCTATTTGTGCCCTAAGTGTTTGATGAATTTTTTTAAAGAAATCGCTATGAGTTTTGTTCTATCAGTAACATTTGGGTTTTCTGGAAACAAGATCTTAATTGGTCTATTTTTGCTATATTACAATGTCTTTTTAAATAGTTGTTATGTATTGTTTCATAATATATTGTATTGTATGAGACTATAATGCTTTAATGAATAGAATGTTTGGATAAATTGTATAATTTTATGTCTTTATATAATGTCACACATCTGAAGTTTGAATGACAAATCTACAAGAAAGTTATGGAACGAGATTAAGCTGTTGTGAAAAGGTAGAGTATTCTAGTTCATGTTAGAATACTCTTAATTATTATTTTTTTGAATAGCCTATATTTTTATATTCAAATATTAGTAAAGGATTATTCCTAAATTTAATGCAATTATTTATGACCGTGCGATGCACGGGCACATTGCCTAGTTATTTATAAATAGGATAGTTAGTTAGATAGATTCTTACCTCATGTCTTTTCTTGTAGCAATAACAACACGATAACGAAATTAGTGTAATTAATTCAACAAGTGGAGTCTGGCTAGAATGGTGTGTATCGTTTGTAAATAGTCTTACCCCTTCCTTACGAAGGTAGAGAGATTGTTAATTTTTACATCATCGTAAACCCCACAAACCGCATGTTCCTTTCCCTTTCCAATCGTGAACCTCAACCCTCATGATCACAATGCTCTACCCAGCATTCTCCCCTACGCAATCGGACAACAACCCTTGTGACACGGAAGAAGACACAACCCCATCACCTCTTCGCGATTGCGACACCCAAGCTTGCAACCTCAAAGTTCATAAAAATCGGGTGCCTACCATTATATGGTTAAGTACATGAACCTTTCAAGAAGAAAATCAAATATGCAAATTTCACCAAAATGCCATGCAAACTTGTTGGGATGTTCAAATATCAAGCTGAGGTATCTAGGCACATATTTGATTGAGATGGGCTCTTAATCTTCAATTTTACTAGTTAGTTTGCAACTTAAGATTTTGAATCTCTCTTGATTTCATTGGAACTTGTTCAAACTATCCACTCAAGTCATAAATCACCCTTCGGATGTATAGGGACTTTCAAACCTCGATTCTAAGCTCGTTTATCCCAAAGGTTGACATTGATCAATTCTTAAAATTTAAACTTTCTAATTTTTTATTTTCTTCTCTAATACAAATCTAGTTACCTTGAGTTACATAATACCAATCCTTCCAAGTCATGATATAAATTTAAATCCTACACCAAGTGTCACTTAATGAAGGGAAAAGGATCCTAATATAAATCTACCACAGTGATTGTTACAAGAAGTGATTTCCATGATGACCTCCTAACTACCTGATACTAAATTTTATCGTCATGTTGAGATGGCAAGAAAATTTACTTTATTCTTACTGAATTTTCATTGTTAATCCAAAGGTTAAAGTTGTTGAAAAGCGCTCCAAAAAAAGAAAAGGAGAACGTTTCATCTGGAAGAGGGAGTCTACAACAAAGAAATAGAAAAGCAACAACTATAATAAGAACAATCTAAATTAGTGTTGGCATAGGTCAACACGAGGTTCATGGACTCAACAAATTGTGGTGACGTTGGTGGTGAAGCTAGTAATGGTAAATTTGGTGATGTCATGGGATATGACGAGGGTCATGGATCAAGTGCAAAAAGTGGTGGAAACGAAAGGAGGGAGAGGCCTTGGTATATTTTGAATATCCCAACATTTGTTTTCATGTTTTGTTAGATTTTCAAGTAAAAGTATTTGTACCCCCGAGTGTTTGATGAATTTCTTGAAAGAATTTACTGTGTTTTTGAAGAATTTAGTAACTCCTTTTTCTTTATTGATGTTCAACTATGTATCCATTCACATCAATTTTCTTTTTGTTTTTACGTTTTGCCAACATTTATAGATTAATTAATTGTACTTCTAATTAATAGTCACTAACCATGCCATTACATATTACATAACCCCTATCTATTAAGATTTTTTATTGTATCTCAAATATTAATTAATACAACATTCTAAAAAAAAAGTAATATTTTAGCGTTTTCATGGCGAGCAGTTAGCCTCACAAAACAAAGGCCATGAAAGCAAAGTAACATACATTCTTCTTCAAATTTATATTGCTTGAACTTCTCAAAAAATACTAACAAGCGCATGCCAGATACTTTAAAAATAATATATATTTGGAGAACTTGACACGAGTTACATAGTATTACATAATTTTAAACCATGCATATATATTTTAAGCTAACAATAGAAGTCATAATAATGACTAGTGCTCACTTCAATATTTTTGTGGCACATTCATCGCAAAAGCTCTTACTTATTTTTGGTGGCTGCATGAGCCGCCAAAAAAGTTTGTCACTTAAAATTTCATTTCTTCTTATGGTTGTTAAAAGTGGAGCTAACTATTGAAAGTGGTTTAATTTAATCTTTGTGGTTGCGATATAAAATTGAGTAAATAAAATAAAATATTTTTGTATTTATACACATTGTCAAATTCCCTTAACATTTAGGAAAATTTTAGTGTTGTAGTAAAAGTTATTTAAAAATTAATTTATGCCTCAATTCAAATTTCAAGTCAAACATTTTTTTAATTATCTTTTTAGAATTAATAGAATTTCTAGTTCTGTCACTAATCGAAGTTATGCTATTTTTGTGTGCAGTACTGACAGTAGATACTACAAAGATTTGATGCAAGTTGATGTGAATTGTTGTTTAGGGAGTTCTTGTGCAAACTTCCTCAGCAAGGAAGCTTCCCTACAATATATCCATTATTACCCAATTTACCTAACTTCAATGGTGAATTCAACCAAATTATAGGAGGTCTTGGTGGTGGCGGTGGTGGTGGTGGTGGAGGAGGTGGTGGAGGTAGTCATTGGGGATTTGTTGTTGGCTTTGGATTTGGCGAGGGTCATAGATCGATTGAAAGTGATTGATTTGGCCAAATTGTATGGTCCTAATTGGTGGCGCTGGTGGTGGTGGTGGAGGAGGAGGTAGTGATGGTGGATCTAGTTTTGTAATTGGATATGGCGAGGTCATGGGTTAGATGCAAATGGTGGTGGAGGCTGCGGTAGAGGTGGAGGTGGTGGTGGAGGATGAGGTAGTGATGAAGGATCTAGTTTGGGCATTGGAGATGGTGAGGGTCATGGATCAAGTGAGAACGGCCGTGGTGGTGGTCAAAATGGTAGTAGTGGTTTTGGTGCCGGAGGAGCTGTATAGGGCCATGGTGGTGTTGGCAATTGATCCCACCAGTTGCTCAAATAACTATTTTTCATGTATGTGTTATTTCACCAATTGTTCTTATTTAAGCATTTTCCTTGTGTCAACTCTTTTATTATTAGATACATTGTCATAATGTTGACATGATGTAATTCTACTCATGTCTTGATCAATTCAACTATTTATATTAATGAATATTTTTTAATACACAGATGATCAAGAACATCTATGATTCAAACGATAAAAGTATACTTTCAAAATAGGGATCCAGGGAGTTTGGGGGCAAGGCCTTATCCTAACCTACAACAACAAAATGGATAACCAATCCATTCATCAATATTAGGATGCACATACAACACACAAGTATACAATGATCCTACTGATAAACACCCACACCTTCAATTCATTGACAAAAATATTGTTCTTTTTATATATTTGACTTGACACTAGGTAAAAAATATTTTTGAAATAAAAAAATTATCGAAAAATAAAAGAAATGCATTTTTTTAAAACATACTAGTTTTAATCTGTAACACCTCGCAAGTTGAAATAACTAGGAAGAAGCTAATAATTGTAAATAGTCATTTTTGGAAAGAATGAAAATCTGGATATTTGTTTAAGTTAGGAAAAGTTGAGTTTTGGTCAACTTCAAACGGCCATAACTCCTAGCTCAGGATGACTTATGCGTAGTTCCAGATATGGTTGGAAAGCTCTTGGAATGATCTTTCCAACTCCACCAAGTTTATGCGATTTCAAGTTTGTATGCGTAAGTTATGTCCTTTGGAATTTGGATAGTTGGATTAAGGAAAGTCTAATCCGATTTTTTGAAGGGTAGATTAGTCTTTTCCTTAGCCAATTAATTTAATTCGTTTTAGTGAATTAATTAAGGGTCAAATCAGAAGGAGATCTGTTTAGTCAATTGGAAAATATGGTAGGGCTTGGAGAAAAGAGAAAAGAAGGGAAAGGAGAATAGGAAAAGTAAGAATTCACCAAGAACGATCGATTTTGGTTGTGGATTCTACAAGGAATTGATCTTACAAGGTATGTCAGTCTTTCATAGTATTGGGTTTGTTCACCCACGCACCAAGCATGTTTAGTTCAGCAAAATTTGTCCTAAAAGAGTTTGAAAGTTGATGTTCTTGATAATCTTGAATTTGAATGTTGTTCTTGAATTGGGATGAATTGAGGAGTTTCTGAGATCTTTGAGTCCAATTATAAAGTTGTTTTGAGTTAGGTTCTTGAGTACATATGTTGGGTATTGGAATCTAAAATGAATTTGAGAAACATATTCGAGTTTAGGCGAATTGGTGCTGTAAAATGGAGAAGGAAAAGGTCGAGCGTGATTTGGCATGCAAGTTTGCATCACGGACCTGCTCCCCCAGTGACCAAAGAGTTTATCCACATCTCAGTTAAGACGTGGACTCCTCTGCATCAAAATTTAATTTGGTGAGTAATTATTTAAAATACCTCTGCGTCGCGGACTTGTTCCCAAACGGTGATTTTGTGACTTTTCTCATGTTTATCTATCTAAAATCATTCCTATGAGACCTTACCTATCACAAATCATAGTCCTTGAATCCATAATTCAATTCAAAAGGAGTTAAGAGTAAATTCGAGAGCAATTAAGATCAATGTCTAGAGAAGTTCTTAAAGTTTCCAAAAGTCTTTCGCAAACGTTTTAACTTTGTTTTAAGACTTAAGTTTTCAGTTCAGTACAAAGTAAAGCTTGAAGTTCATTTCTTCAAAAGTATATGGGGACTATGTATTCTTGAAGGGTTTTAAATGTTTTGACATTTAAACAATAAAGGAAACCTCGATTTCCATAGACCCTTCGGGCTAGTTTTCAGAAAAGACTAATCGCTTTCTAAATGAATCTAGAGGGGAAACTTTGATTTCCAAAATAGCCTTTGAGCTATGCTTTTGAGCACTAATCTCAAATCATAGAAGAAGTATGTTTTTAAAAATAAAAGTTAATACTGTATTATATTTTTAGGAGTAGTATTGAGCACGGATATAGGGGAGAGTTAAGACAACTCACAGCCCCCATAAATCATGTAGCCACTATGTGTAGAAAATGATCATACTTTTTAGATGATTCCTTTAGTGTTTTTTAGCATAGACTAATGGATACACTTAGTAGTTTAGGTTCTATACCCCCCGGCAAGGTATTGGACAGCCCTGGCAGCGTGAGGCAAAATGTTGTATCATCACAATAGCTCTTACATGATGGTTGTTGGTTAGAAAAACTCCCACAATAGTTATTGTGTTCTTATATACACAATTATTCATATTTTTACATACATTTCATAATTATATGTATCTTTGCATATACACAAAGTTGACATCATGTTTTAAACAACATTTCTTTATATTGTACTTGTTTTAAACTGCTTTATATTGAAATGAGTTCAGTTATGTTGAATTGAGTTGAGCCAGGTAAGTTCTTCATTTTCTTTTAGATTCATTTTAAGCCTATGCTGTATTAAGCATTCCAACTCGCATACTAGTACATTCAATGTACAGATGCCAGTTGGCCTACATCTTATTATGATGTAGATACAGGTAACTAGGATTGACATCTAGGGAATCATCGATCCAGTGAGCATTCCAGAGTTAGTTGGTGAGCCTCCTTGCATTCCAGAGGACTCTTTTTATTGCTCTCAGTTATTTCATTAGTTCATTAGGATATCGTGGGTTTTGTCTCGACATCCATCTCATTTGTTTTAGAGGCTTCGTAGATAGTCAAATGTTAGTTCTTTAGTCTTTTCATTTCATCATATGTTAATACTTGAATTTCCATTTTGGCCAAGTTGAATGTTTGACTTTAAGCATTCTCAGTATTTTAATTATTTAAGTGAGTATAGTGTTTGATCACTATAAGTATGAATATAGTCTTCCGCTGAGTAAGTAAGCTAGGCCAAGGGTTCTCTTGGGACCAGCAATGGTCTTCGAGTGCCAGCCACGTTCGGGGTGTAGGCTCGGGGCGTGACAAACTTGATATCAGAGCCCAGAGTTCAAGAGTCCTAGGGATTCTACGAAGCCGTGTCTATAGAGTCCTATTTATATGTGTGAAGCGCACCATATCCATAATTAGGAGGCTGCAACATTTAGGAAAATTTTGCACTTCTTTCACACTCATTTCGTGCGTCAGAGTTTATCTTTAAATAGTTTCCTTCTAATTCATGCTTGCGCGTGTTTTCAGATAATCACGCCTCCATGAAAAGTAGTCAGGGGTCGTCCAACTAGGAGGAATGTTGAGCAGCAAGAGTTACCGAATGCACTTGAAGTACAATTTCAAGGGGAAGTCACTAATGCTGAGTTTCGCATAGCTATCCGGATGCAAAGTCAGGCTGTGACTAACCAGGTTGGGCAGCAAGGAGGAGCTCGACAAGAAGGGGCTAACACTTTAAGGATTCGTGAGTTCTTAAGGATGAATCCTCTAAGCTTCACTGGTTCAAGCACTACTGAGGATCCGGAGAACTTTATTGATAAGCTGAAAAAGGTATTTGATGTGATGCATGTCGCTGATACTGAGAGAGTTGAGCTAGCTACATATCAACTGAAGAATGTCGCTAGGACTTGGTTTGATCAGTGGAAAGAAGGTAGAGTTTAGGATGCACCACCTGCGAGTTGGGCTTTTTTTCAGGAATCTTTCTTGGAGTATTTCTTTCCCTGAGAATTGAAAGAGGTCAAGGTATGTGAGTTCCTCATACTTAAGCAAGATTCTTTGAATGTTCATGAATATAGGTTGAAGTTCACCCAATTGTCCCGTTATGCTCCAGAAATGGTTGCGGACATGAGGAGTAAAATGAGCTTGTTTGTTGCTAGGTTAGCTCGCCTATCAAGTAAAGAAAGTAGGGACGCAATGCTGATAGGTGATATGGCTATCTCGAGGTTGATGGTCTATGTGCAACAGGTAGAGGAAGAGAAGTTGAGGGATAGAGAGGATTTTAAGAGTAAGAGGTCCAAGATAGAGAATTTGTCCAGGCAGCAGAATACTAATGCCAACCGATCATCTTTCCAATAGAAACAGAAAGGCCCTGCTGCATCATCTGCTAGTAAAAGTGCACCTGCACCTAAGAACAAAGGTGAGTACAATAATTAGAACTTCAGAGCTAAACCTGTATATTCTTAGGGTACCGTGGTACAAAGGGGTAGTAAGCCTCCAGCATTCACCAAGTGTGGTAGGAACCACTCAGGTATTTGTCGTGAAAGGTCCACTAGTTGTTTCAAGTGTGGTCAAAATGGGAATTTCATGTGAAAGTGTCCAAAGAACAAACAGGGAAATGGTAATGGAGGCAATAGAGCCCAGTCTTCTTCAGTTGCTCCCCCAAACAGAGCTGCACAAAGAGGGGCTACTTCTAGTACTGGCGGAGGAACAAACCACTTATACGCTATCAACAGTGGTCAAGAGCAAGAGGATTCGCCAAATGTGGTCACTGGTATGATCCAAGGCTTTAACTTTATTGTTTATGCTTTGCTAGACCTAGGAGTGAGTTTATCTTTTGTAATTCCACATATTGCTATGAATTTTGATGTTATTCCTAAGAAACTAAGTGAACTATTTAGTGTTTCCACACCTGTTGGTGAGTCTATTCTAGTAGAGAGAGTCTATCGTGATTGTCCCATTTCCATCAATCACAAGAGTACCATGGCCAATTTAATTGAGTTAGACATGGTAGATTTTGATGTCATTCTTGGTAAGGACTGGCTTCATGCCTGTTATGCCTTAGTTGATTGTAGAACTCGAGTTGTCAAGTTTCATTTTCCAAATGAGCCAGTCTTAGAATGGAAAAGCAGTTCAGTAGTGCCTAAGGGTCGTTTCATTTCGTACCTTAAGGCAAGAAATTTAGTTTCTAAGGGATGTGTCTATCACTTAGTCCAAATTAATGACTCAAATGTTGAGGTACCTCCTATCCAGTCAGTCCTAGTAGTAAAAGAGGTCTAGAAGCCTTTCTTGATAATCTTCCTGGAGTCCCACTTGAGAGAGAAATAGACTTCAATATAGATATTCTTCCAGATACTCCTCCTATATCTATTCCACCATACAAAATGGCACTAGCAAAGTTGAAAGAACTTAAAGAGTAATTAAAGGATCTCTTAGATAAGGGCTTCATTCGACCAAGTGTCTCACCTTGGGGAGATCCGGTCTTGTTTTTGAGAAAGAAAGATGGTTCCCTTAGGATATGTATGGATTGCCATCAGTTGAACAAGGTTACAATCAAAAACAAGTATCCTCTTCCAAGGATTGATGATTTATTCGATCAACTTCAGGGTGCCTCCTGTTTTTCTAAGATAGATCTCAAATAAGGTTACCATCAGTTGAAAGTAAGGGAATGTGACATTCCAAAGACAGCATTCAGGACCCGTTATAGTCATTATGAGTTTTTGGTCATGTCCTTTGGTTTGACTAATGCACCAGCAGCGTTCATGGACCTTATGAATAGAGTTTTCAAACCTTATTTAGATATGCTTTTTATCGTCTTCATTGATGAAATACTAATATATTCAAGAAATGAAGAATATCATGCTAGTCATCTCCAAATAGTTCTTCAAACTTTCAAAGAAAGAGAGTTGTATGCCAACCTCTCTAAGTACGAGTTTTGGCTTGAGTTTGTGGCATTCTTAGGCCATATTGTGTCAGGAGATGGAATTAAACTTGATACTCAGAAAATTAAGGCAGTGCAGAATTGGCCTAGACCCACATCTCCAACTAATATTAGGAGTTTCTTGGGTTTGGCAGGCTATTATAGAAGGTTTGTAGAGGGATTCTCGTCCAATTCGTCTCGTTTGACCAAGTTGACTCATAAAACAATGAAGTTTCAATGGTCTAAAGCTTGTGAGAAATGCTTTCAGGAATTGAAAAAGAGGTTGACTACTGCCCCAGTTTTGACCTTATTAGAAGGTACACAAGGATTTGTTATTTATTGTGATGTGTCTAGAGTTGGTTTTAGTTGCGTGTTAATACAGAATGGCAAAGTTATAGCTTATGCCTCCAGATAATTGAAAGTTCATGAGAAGAATTACCCATCCCATGAGTTAGAGTTGGATACAGTAGTATTTGCTTTGAAGATATAGCGTCATTATTTATATGGTGTTCATGTAGATGTATTCACTGATCACAAGAGTCTTCAATATGTGCTCACTCAGAAAGAGCTTAATCTCAGACAAAGGAGGTGGTTAGAATTATTCAAGGATTATGACATGAGTATTCTTTACCACAAGGTAATGCTAGTGTTGTTGCTGATGCTTTAAGCAGGTTGTCTGTGGGTAGTACCACCCATGTAAAGGAAGAAAAAAAAGAAATAGCAAAAGATGTGCCTAGACTTGCACGCTTAGGTGTTCGACTGATGGATTCCACAAAAGAAGGAGTAGTGGTAATGAATGGGGCAAAATCATCATTAGTGTCAAAAGTTAAAGAAAAGCAAGACCAAGATCCCATTTTGCTTGAATTGAAGGCAACTGTTCATAAGCAAAAAATATTAGCTTTTGAACAAGGGGGAGAAGGTGTATTGAAATATCAAGGTAGGTTGTGTGTACCAATGGTGGATGGACTCCGAGAAAGGATCACGGAGGAAGCTCATAGCTCCAGATCATCCGGGTTCCACAAAGATGTATCATGATTTGAAAGAGGTGTATTGGTGGAATAGCATGAAGAAGGCTATTGCAGAATTTGTTGCTAAGTGTCCAAATTTCCAACATGTTAAAGTAGAGCACCAAAGTCCCGGTGGTTTGGTTTAGAATATAGAACTTCCAGAATGGAAGTGGGAGATGATTAATATGGACTTCATCATAGGTTTACCAAGGTCTCACAGGCAGCATGATTCTATTTGGGTGATTGTCAATAGAATGACAAAATCAGCCCATTTTCTGTCGGTAAAGATTACCCATTCAGCAGAAGATTATGCCAGGTTATATATTCAAGAGGTGGTCAGACTTCATCGAGTCCCAGTCTCCATTATTTCAGATAGAGGTGCACAATTTACTGCACAATCCTGGAAATCTTTTCAGAAAGGCTTAGGTTCAAAGGTGAACTTAAGTACTGCCTTTCATCCTCAAACAGATGGGCAAGCAGAGCACACTATCCAGACATTAGAAGATATGTTGAGGGTCTGTGTGGTTGATTTCAAAGGTAACTAGGATGATCACCTACCTCTCATTGAGTTTTCTTACAACAATAGCTACCACTCTAGCATCCAAATGGCTCCTTATGAAGCTCTTTATGGGAGAAGATGTAGATCTCCTATTGGATGGTTTGAAGTTGGTGAAGCAGGATTAATATGACCAAATTTAGTCCATCAAGCAATGGAGAAGATGAAAGTGATTCAAGAAGGGTTGAAAACGACACAGAGTCGTCAACAATCCTACTCTAATGTTAGGAGAAGAGAGTTAGAGTTTGAAGTTGATGATTGGGTATATTTAAAAGTTTCACCCATGAAGGGTGTTATGAGGTTTGGCAAGAAGGGAAACTTAATCCCCGGTATGTTGGTCTTTACAAAATTTCATAGAGGATTGGCAAAGTAGCTTATGAATTGGAGCTACCATAAGACTTATCAGCAGTTCATTCGGTATTTCACGTCTCCATGATGAAGAAGTGCATGGGCGATCCTTCACTGATCATACCAACTAAACATATTGGGATCAAGGGCAGCTTATCATATGATGAGATTCTTGTTCAGATTCTAGATCACCAAGTTCTCAAGTTGAGGAATAAAGAAGTAGCATCAGTCAACGTCCTTCAGAGGAACCAATTTGTTGAGGAAGCTACTTGGGAAGCTGAGGAGGATATGAAGAAAAGATATCCACATCTCTTTGAATGGGGAGAAAGTGCAAACCAAGGTACAAATTCTCTTTTTAGTACTCTTTAAATTATGAGTGAGCATGTTGTTTGTTTGCATTTGACTGTTGGGTGTTTGAACTTGATGTTACCACCCTTAGCCTCGTTGCAGTAATCACATATGAAGACGAATGTTCACAAGGGGGAGATATTGTAACACCTTGCAAGTTGAAATAACTAGGAAGAAGCAAATAATTGGAAATAGTCATTTTTGGAATGAAAATATGGAAATTTGTTTAAATTAGGAAAAGTTAAGTTTTGGTCAACTTCAAATGGCCATAACTCCTAGCTCAGGATGAGTTAGGTGTAGTTCAAGATATGGTTGGAAATCTCTTGGAATGATCTTTCCAACGCCACCAAGTTTGCGTAATTCCGAGTTTGTATGGGTAAGTCATGCCCTTTGGAAGTTGGGTAGTTGGATTAAGGAAAGTCTAATATGGATTTTTGAAGGGTAGATTAGTCTTTTCCTTAGACAATTAATTTAATTCATTTTAGTGATTTAATCAAGGGTAAAATCAGACGCAAATTAGTTTAGTCAATAGGAAAATACGCTAGGGCTTGGAGAAAAGAAAAAAAAGGGAAAGGAGAAGAGGAAAAGCAAGAATTCGACAAGAACGATCGATTTTGGTTGTGGATTCGGCAAGGAATTGATCTTACAAGGTATGTAAGTCTTTCATAGCGTTGAGCACATCTTTCTTCGAAAGACACACCTAATACATGAATAATCCACAGGAAAGCTATGTGGATTGAATCAAATAATTAAGCAATATTAGAGTTATTATTACACGAACAATGTGATTTAATTAAGAGAGTGTGATTATATTATGTAAGATAAGGTAGGTAAAGACTAATAGTAATGAATTTTGATGGACTTGACATAGGATTGTAAAAGTTTAGGTGCTGGACTTGAGAAAATCATAAAGTCAAATACCCTTCCTTCATGGTTGGCTGATGGGGCAAAGATAGAGAAGAAAGATTTGAATGTTGGGGCCCGATATTGGTTTGGCATTATAAGTAGCAACATCACGTCGTTGCAAAATGAATCAATTCTCTGGCATACGAAAGTTGTTTTGGTGGGTACAATAATTTACTGGGAAACGATAAATATGGGGTTGATTATTGGAGAAGAGATCTAAATGAGGGCTAGACAAGAGCAGACCTCTCAACCCTTTTTGGGAATTGATCGATGTGCAGATCACCCATGCCTCCTCCAATGATATTTGGAGGATTGAGGATAACTACTTATGGGATGATGTGGCAAGGATGAAACCACTACCACCAGACACCACACCTGTAGTTGATCCTACCGCTTTTGAGGTCGAGGTCACTCAGTCTGCTCCTTCTGTGGAGCCTTTAGGTATATCTCAGCCTTCTTCTGTGCTATCTGGCGCTTTTGGTGCACCCAAATATTTTTCTAAAGAAACTATATGAGGAGCTTCGTAATGAATTAGGGAAGCATTACATACAGTACCACCATATTGTCACGCATATTTTCATATTTAAGAGCCAACTTTTACAAATTACCCGAATTTCACCGCTTTACATGTGCATTAATCCATGGATCTAGCACTTTTGAGGCACCAATTATTTTTTTCTAAAAAAACAATATAGGGACCTCTGTAAGGAGTTGGAGAAGCAATACATACAGTCCCAATATTTTTCCATTTATGAGCCAACTTTTATGAATTACCCGAATTTCATCGCTTTTCATGTGAATTAGCCCATGGATCTAGTGTCTTTGGGAAACCCAAAATTCTTTTTTGAAAAAATTATATGAGGACCTCTGTAATGATTTGGGAAAACATTAAGTACAATCCCACCATTTTTTCATGTATATAATTGCATTTACGAGCCAACTTTCCGAATTACCCAAATTTCACCATTTTTCATATGTATTAGCCTATGGATCTGCCGCCATTAGGGAAAGTCAATTTTTATTTCCTAATAAAATAATATGAGGACCTCTGTAATGAGTTGGAGAAGCATTTTGTATAGGTCTGTCATTTTTTTACACATATTTTCGCATTTACGAGCCAACTTATACGAATTACCCAAATTTCACCATTTTTCATGTGTATTAGTCCATAGATTTGACACCTTTGGGGCACCAATTTTTTTTTTGAAAAAAACTATATGAGTACCTCTGTAGTGAGTTGGGGAAGCATTACGTACAGTCCCGCCATTTCTTTCTCACCGTATTTTTGTATGTACGAGCAAACCTTAACGAATTACAAGAATTTCGCCTTTTTCATGTGTTAATTAGCCCATGGATGCTCCTTTGGGGCACCCAAATTTTTTTTGTAAAAATTATATGAGGACCTCCATAATGAGTTAAGAAAGCATGACGTACAATCCCGCTATTTTTTACGCATATTTTCACATTTATGATCCAACTTTTACGAATTACTCGAATTTCGCCATTTTTCGTGTGTATTAGCCAATGGATCTAGCGCCTTTGGGGCACCGAAATGTTTTGCAAAAAAAACTATTTGAGGACCTCCGTAATGAGTTGAGAAAGCATTACGTACAATCCTGTCATTTTTTCACACATATTTTTGCATTTAGGAACCAACTTTTACGAATTACCTTAATTTCACTATTTTTCGTGTGTATTAATCCATGGTTCTGGCGCCTTTGGGGCACCAATTTTTTTTCCTGAAAAAACTATATAAGGCCCTCCATAATGAGTTGGGAAATAATTACGTACATTAGCTCCATTTTATTCACAAATATTATTGTATTTAGAAGTCAACTTTTACGAGTTACTCGAATTTTGCCATTTTCTGTGTGTATTTGCCCATGGATTTGGCGCCTTTGGAGCACACAAAATTTTTTCTAAAAGAACTATATGAGGACCTCTGTAATGAGTTAGGGAAGCATTATGTATAGTCCCACAGTTTTTTCCATGTAGACTTTCTCATTTATGAGCCAACTTTTACTAATTACCCGAATTTTATCATTTATCGTGTGTATTAACTCATGGATAAGATGCCCTTAGGGAAACTAAATTTTTAAAAACTATATAAGGTCCTCTATAATGAGTTGGGGAAGCATTACGTATAATACTGCCATTTTTTGCACGCATTTTTTTGAATTTACATGCAAACTTTCTACAAAATTACAAAAATTTCGCCATTTTTCGTGTGTATTAGCCGATGGATCTTGCGCCTTTGGGGCACCAAAAATTTTTTCTAAAAAAACTATATGAGGACCTCCGTAATAAATGGGGGAAGCATTACATAAAATCCCATCATTTTTTTCACGCATATTTTTGCATTTACGAGCTAACTTTTATGAACCAATTGAATTTTGTGTGTATTAGCCCATGAATCTAGCACCCTAAGAGAACCCAATTTTTTTTGTGAAAAAACTATATGAGGACTTCCGTAGTAAGTTGGGGAAGCAATATGTTCAATCCTGCTATTTTTTTCATGCATATTTTCGTATTTACGAGCCAATGACGAATTACCCAAATTTTTCCTTTTTTCATGTGTATTAGCCCATGGATGTGAGACCTTTGGGACACTTAATTGTTTTTTTTGAAATACTATATGAAGACCTCTGTAATGATTTTTAGAAGCATTATTTAAAATCCCGTCATTATTTTATGCATATTTTTCATATCTACGAGCCAACATTTACAAATTCCCTTATACTTGGTGTTTTTCATATGTATTAACTCATGGATCTGGTGCCAATAGAGTAACGCAATTTTTTTCTTAAAAAATAATATGAAGACCTCTGTAATGATTTGGGGAAACAATGTACAGTCCCACCATTTTTCACTCATGCTTTTGCATTTATGAACAAACTTTTACTAATGTGAAGAATTTCACCATTTTTGTGTGTATTAGCCCATGAATTTGATGCCTTCGGGGCACCAAAAATATTTTCTAAAAAAACTATATGAGGAAATTCATAGGAAGTTTGGGAAGCATTATGTACAGTCTCACTATTTTTTTTACACATATTTTTGCATTTACAAGCAAACTTTAATGAATTACCTGAATTTTGCCCTATTTTCTTGTGTATTAGCCCATGGATCTAGCTCCTTAAGGGCACCCAATTTTTTTTTTGAAAAAATTACATGAAGACCTCCGTACTAAGTTGGGGAAGCATTATGTACAGTCCGCTATTTTTTCACGGATATTTTCATTTTTACGAGCCAACGTTTACGAATTACTCAAATTTCACCATTTTTCGTGTGTATTAACCCATGTATCTGCCACCTTTAGGGCGCCCAATTTTTTTTTTGAAAAACTTTAAATCATTACATACAATCAAACTATTTTTCACACATATTTTTGCATTTAAGAGCCAACTTTTATGAATTAACTTAAGTTTGGTGTTTTTCATGTGTATTAGCCCATGGATCTGGCGCCATTAGGGTAACACAATTTTATTCTGAAAAAATTATATAAGGACCTCCGAAATGAGTTGAGAAAGCATTACGTACAGTCCCGCCATTTATTCACACATATTTTTGCATTTATGAACAACCTTTTATGAATATCAATAATTTAACCATTTTCATGTGTTATAACCCATGGATCTAACGCCTTTCGGGCACCGAAAAGATTTTCTTAAAAAATTGTATGAGGAAACCCATAATGAGTTTGGGAAGCATTATGTACAGTCCCGCCATTTATTCACACATATTTTTGCATTTATGAACAACCTTTTATGAATATCAATAATTTAACCATTTTCATGTGTTATAACCCATGGATCTAACGCCTTTCGGGCACCGAAAAGATTTTCTTAAAAAATTGTATGAGGAAACCCATAATGAGTTTGGGAAGCATTATGTACAGTCTCGCCAATTTTTTCACACATATTTTTGCATTTACGAGCAAAGTTTTATGAATTACCTGAATTTGGCCATTTTCGTGTGTATTAGCCTATTAATGTGACACTTTTGGAACACATATTTTTTTCTGAAAAAACTATATGAGGACCAACGTTATGAGTTGGGAAAGCATAACATACAGTTCCACCATCTTTTCACTCATATTTTTGCATTTACGAGTCAATTTTTACGAATTACTCAAATTTCACCATTTTTCATATGTAATAGCCCATGTATTTGGCGCCATTGTGGCACAAAAAAGATTATTGCAAAAAGGACTATATATGAGGACATATATAATGAGTTAGGAAAGAATTACGTACAGTCCCGTAGTTTTTCCACAGATATTTTTGCATTTACGAGCCAACTTTTACGAGTTACTTAAATTTTGCCGTTTTTCTTGTGTATTAGCCCATGGATCTGGCGCCCTTGGGGTACCCAAATATTTTTTTCTAATAAAACTATATAAGGACCACTATAATGAGTTGGGAAAGCATTAGTACAATCCCCCCATTTTTCCATGTATATTTTTGCATTTACGAGTCAACTTTTACAAATTACCCAAATCACTACTAAAAAAACAGTGAATACCGACCTCCGGAGGTCGGTATTCCCTGTAATTCTGACCTAAAACCGACATCCCAGCTTAGGTCGGAAAAAGCTTGGTCGCTATTCAATACCGACCTCCAGAGGTCGGTATTTACCGACCTCTCGAGGTCGGTTTTTATTTTAAGTCGGAAAATTCATTAATTTATTTTCCGACCTCCGGAGGTCGATATTTTTATTCTTTTATTTTTCAAATTCCGACCTCCGGAGGTCGGTAATTTTATTTTAGTATTTTTAAAATTCCGACCTCCGGAGGTCGGTAATTTTATTTTTCTATTTTTTAAATTCCGACCTCCGGAGGTCGGTATTTTTATTCTTTTATTTTTTCAAATTCCAACCTCCGGAGGTCGGTAATTTTATTTTTGTATTTTTAAAATTCGGACCTCCGGAGGTCGGTATTTTAATTTTTTTACTTTTGAAATTCCGACCTCCGGAGGTCGATTTTCTGCTATAAAACTGGCAGCAAATTGCTGTAATTATAATTGCCCACCTGCATATTTATACCAAAACAACCCAAAGAATATAAACTTCATCCAACCAAAACAACACAATATTTTCAACATATACATTAAACTATTTCAAAATAAACTTCATCCAACTTCAAAATACAATCAAACAATTTCAAAATATAGAAGTCTAAAATGTCAAATAGATACAACTACTCCTCATCACCCTGATCACTCTCCTTATCAGACTTATCATTCTCATCACCCTCTTGATCAGATCCATCACTGCTAGCCGGACATGGAGGAAGAATATTTTCTGATTCAAAAAGAAAAGTAAGTTGGGCTTGAAGCGCTGCATACCTCTCTACCTCTTGTGCTGCCGCAATCTCCTCTTCTCTCTTCTTCTCTCTTTCTTCTCTCTTCTTCTCTCTTTCGGCAACAGCAGTTTAACTACATTAGTTTTGACTTAATTCCAACAACTAAATTCACTAACTAAACAACATTATTTATTTTAACTTATTTAAACACCTTAACAACTTTTTAACTTTAACTACATTAGTTTTGATTAAATTCCAACAATTAAATTCACTAACTAAACCACATTATTTATTTTAACTTGTTTAAATAACTTAACAACTTTTTAACTTTAACTACATTAGTTTTGACTTAATTCCAACAACTAAATTCACTAACTAAATGACATTATTTATTTTAACTTGTTTAAATAACTTAACAACTCTTTAACTTTAACTACATTAGTTTTGACTTAATTCCAACAACTAAATTCACCAACTAAACGACATTATTTATTTTAACTTGTTTAAATAACTTAATAACTTTTTAACTTTAACTACATTACTTTTGACTTAATTCCAACAACTAAATTCACTAACTAAACCACATTATTTATATTAACTAGTTTAAATAACTTAACAACTTTTTAACTATAACTACATTAGTTTTCACTTAATTCCAACAACTAAATTCACTAACTAAACCACATTATTTATTTTAACTTGTTTAAATAACTTAACAACTTTTTAACTTCAACTACATTAATTTTGACTTAATTCCAACAACGAAATTCACCAACTAAACGACATTATTTATTTTAACATGTTTAAATAACTTAACAACTTTTTAACTTTAGCTAAATTAGTTTTGACTTAATTCCAACAACTAAATTTACTAACTAAACCACATTATTTATTTTAACTTGTTTAAATAACTTAATAACTTTTTAACTTTAACTACATTAGTTTTGACTTAATTCCAACAACTAAATTCATTAACTAAACGACATTATTTATTTAAACTTGTTTAAATAACTTAACAACTTTTTAACTTCAACTACATTAGTTTTGACTTAATTCCAACAACTAAATTCACCAACTAAACGACATTATTTATTTTAACTTGTTTAAATAACTTAACAACTTTTTAATTTTAACTACATTAGTTTTGAATTCCAACAACTAAATTCACTAACTAAACCACACTATTTATTTTAACTAGTTTAAATAACTTAACTACTTTTTAACTTTAACTACATTAGTTTTGACTTAATTCCAACAACTAAATTTACCAACTAAACGACATTATTTATTTTAACTTGTTTAAATAACTTAACAACTTTTTAACATTAACTACATTAGTTTTGACTTAATTCCAACAACTAAATTCAGTAACTAAACGACATTATTTATTTTAACTTGTTTAAATAACTTAACAACTTTTTAACTTCAACTACATTAGTTTTGACTTAATTCCAACAACTAAATTCATTAACTAAACGACATTATTTATTTAACTTGTTTAAATAACTTAACAACTTTTTAACTTTAACTACATTAGTTTTGACTTAATTCCAACAACTAAATTCACCAACTAAACGACATTATTTATTTTAACTTGTTTAAATAACTTAACAACTTTTTAACTTTAACTACATTAGTTTTGACTTAATTCCAACAACTAAATTCACTAACTAAACCACATTATTTATTTTAACTTATTTAAACACCTTAACAACTTTTTAACTTTAACTACATTAGTTTTGATTAAATTCCAACAACTAAATTCACTAACTAAACCACATTATTTATTTTAACTTGTTTAAATAACTTAACAACTTTTTAACTTTAACTACATTAGTTTTGACTTAATTCCAACAACTAAATTCATTAACTAAACGACATTATTTATTTAAACTTGTTTAAATAACTTAACAACTTTTTAACTTTAACTACATTAGTTTTGACTTAATTCCAACAACTAAATTCACCAACTAAACGACATTATTTATTTTAACTTGTTTAAATAACTTAACAACTTTTTAACTTTAACTACATTAGTTTTGACTTAATTCCAACAACTAAATTCACTAACTAAACCACATTATTTATTTTAACTAGTTTAAATAACTTAACTACTTTTTAACTTTAACTACATTAGTTTTGACTTAATTCCAACAACTAAATTTACCAACTAAACGACATTATTTATTTTAACTTGTTTAAATAACTTAACAACTTTTTAACTTTAACTACATTAGTTTTGACTTAATTCCAACAACTAAATTCACCAAGTAAACGACATTATTTATTTTAACTTGTCTAAATAACTTAACAACTTTTTAACTTTAACTACATTAGTTTTGACTTAATTCCAACAACTAAATTCACCAACTAAACGATATTATTTATTTTAACTTGTTTAAATAACTTAACAACTTTTTAACTTTAACTACATTAGTTTTGACTTAATTCCAACAACTAAATTCACCAACTAAACGACATTATTTATTTTAACTTTTTTAAATAACTTAACAACTTTTTAACTTGAACTACCTTAGTTTTGACTTAATTCCAACAACTAAATTCACTAACTAAACCACATTATTTATTTTAACTTGTTTAAATAACTTAACAACTTTTTAACTTTAACTACATTTGTTTTGACTTAATTCCAACAACTAAATTCACCAAGTAAACGACATTATTTATTTTAACTTGTTTAAATAACTTAACAACTTTTTAACTTCAACTACATTCGTTTTGACTTAATTCCAACAACTAAATTCTCTAACTAAACGACATTATTTATTTTAATTTGTTTAAATAACTTACCAACTTTTTAACTTTAACTACATTAGTTTTGACTTAATTCCAACAACTAAATTCACTAACTAATCCACATTATTTATTATAACTAATTTAAATAACTTAACAACTTTAACTAATTTAGTTTTGACTTAATTCCAACAACTAAATCCACCAACTAAACGACATTATTTATTTTAACTCATTTAAACAACAAAAAAACTTTTTAACTTTAACTAAATTAGTTTTGACTTAATTCCTACAACTAAATTCACTAACTAAAGCTAAGCATCAACACTAGATGGACACAAATCGATCTTGCAAGAAAATCAATTTTGTCATCAATAGGATCAACTAGTGTTGGTACTTATGCTTAATAAACACATTAAATTAAAGTTAAGTGTCAACACTAGATGGATACAAATTGATCTTGCAAGAAAATCAATTTTGTCATCAATAGGATCAACTAGTGTTGGTACTTAATTATGCTAAACAAACATTCAATGGACACAAACAAATTATCACAAAATTTAAACTAAGTATCAATACTAGAAGGACACAAACACATTATAAAAAGAAATTGTATTTGAACTTTAGAAATTTAGAAACACCAAACCTTATCTTCTACTTTGATGAAAGAAGCCTGTATCAACTTTTTTTGATATTGAGCTTCCTTAGTTGCCTAGCCCGCAAAATCAACTCTTTCAACACTAGAAAAAGATTCAATAATTATTAGTTACTACATAGCACAAACACACAACAACATCGAGATTCGTCAACTGCCTATTTCCTAAATACGAGCCAATTTGAAAACAAGCATCAACATAGAAAATGAAAGAACACGCCCACATGAATAGATGGACACAAATCGATCTTACAAGAAAATCAATTTTTTCATTAATAGGATCAACTAGTGTTGGTACTTACGCTTAACAAACACATTATTCCTAAATTAAAGCTAAGTGTCAACACTAGATGGACACAAATAGATCTTGCAAGAAAATCAATTTTGTCATCAATAATATCAAGTTTAGTTAAATATAACCTTCAAATCCAAGAATATTAGTTTTATATATATATTCAAGTTTTAATAAGTTCAAGTTTCAACTCAAGTTCATATCTAATTTCTAAACTTAAGTAGCTATATATTCAAGCTAATTAGTTCCAAATTCAAAACTAGCTAGCTAGTTTCCGAAATTTAAACTATTAATTAGCCTAAAATATCAAATATAATTCAAACCATTAGTTCTAAATTCCAAATTCAAACTAGTCTTAAAATCACAAATTGAAAGTACTCCTAGAATTCAAAAACCAAACTATAATGCTAAAATCCCAAATTCAAACTATTAGTAGTCCTAAAATCTCAATAATAATTCAAACTAGTCCTAAATTCAAAATTCAAACTAGTCTTAAAATCACAAATTCAAACTAGTCCTAAAATTCCAAAATCTAACTAGTGCTAAAATCCTAAATTCAAACTAGCTAGCTATTCCTAATCCTAAATTCAAACTATTAGTCCTAAAATCTCAATAATAATTCAAACTAACTCAAATAATACCCAAATTCAAACAACTCCCCAAATATAATTCAAACTAACTCTAACATTAAAATTTTCAATTCACAATCAACAAACACAAACTAACAATCAAATAATCCCTAATTCAAACTAACAATCAAAAACCCTAAATCATTCACTTACTAATTAACTAACAATCAATAAAAAAACTAATTCAATACACTAATTAACAAATTCAACACTCAAATTGAATACCCAAATTCAAACAACTCCTTAAATACCCTAATTCAATCTAATTCTACAATTCCAAAATCAAACTAATTAACTCAAGAAATGCCAAATTTCAAACAAATCCTAAGATATCCTAATTCAAACTAACCCTAACATTAAAATTTTCAATTCATAATCAACAAATACAAACTAACAATCAAATAATCCCTAATTCAAACTAACAATCAAAAACCCTCAATCATTCACTTACTAATTAACTAACAATCAATAAAAAAACTAATTCAATACACTAATTAACTAATTCAACACTCAAATTAAAAGAAATTAAAAATACTATTATGAAACCTAACCTTGAATTAAAGGAGAAGGGCAGTGAGTCGGAATAGAGGCAGCGCCGGTCAATATGGAGGCGGCGCCGGTCGAGATGGAGGTGGCGTGACCTCCTGCTACTGACGCTAGCTTCCTCTGCTGTTGTACGCGACCGCCGCTGCTGCTGCGATGGTGGCGTGGCACCAGTCGTTGGGGATGGTGGCGTGGCGCTGGTCCTCAGAGATGGTGGCGGGGCGCCGGTCGTCGGGGTTGGTGGCAGGCGCCGATGAGAGGAATAGTGAGAGAGGAGTGAGACTTGTGAGACTTTGACCTAGAGTTTTAATTTTAATAAAGTTAGTTTAATAAATTTAATTTATTGAGGTTGATTTAATTAATTAAAATTACATATATATATATATATATATATATATATATATATAAATAATTTAACTAGACATCAAGAGAAGTTTAATTTAATAAATTTAATTTATGGATCAAGTTAATTTTATAATTTAATTTAATAAATTTAATTTATCAATCAAGTAAATTTTATAAATTAAAATTATATATATATATGTTTGTGTGTAATTTAATTACACATCAACACAAGTTTAATTTAATAAATTTGATTTATCGAACAAGTAAATTTTATAAATTAAAATATTATATATATATATATATATATATATATATATATATATATATATATATATATATATATATATATAATTCAACTACTCATCAACAGAAGTTTAATTTTATAAATTTAAATTATATACCTTCTAATTATATAAATTTAATTTTATTGATCAACAAAAATTTATCAATATCAAATTTAATATATAAATCTCCTTGAATTGATCATACGTATTTCTTTAATTGATAATGTATTTCATATCTGAACCACTAGTTTATAAGACTTGATTTGTTAAACTATTCAAAGGGTATATAATTAATCAACGTATTTCATAATCTGATGAAGTATCCTTTACATGTCATCATAATTAGGAGGTAATAACTACACTTGACATTCATTCAAGATAGAACGTATATAATAATAATATCTCCCATATCATACTCGAATGGATTATATGTTAGCTCTTCACCTCTATATAATATCTCCCATATATAATTTTCTTCTAATTCATATCAACGTAGTTTCATAATCTAAATATGGATTATAGATATTTTTTTTATTTATTCCACGAATTCTAACTTTTTATTTATAAAAGTATACAAAATTGTTACACTTTTTGAACAATTAATTGTAGGTGTAAATAAAATTTTAGTATTATGCACAATAACAAAAGTATGATTAATAGGAATATTTTAAACAAATCGACCTCTGAATGTCACTTTTATTAAAAGTAATTAGATTTAATAAAAACTACCGACCTAATGAGGTCGGTATCACATTACATTTTAAGATAAATGAAAAGCAAATCATGTTAATTAAATAAAAAATACCGACCTCATGAGGTCGGTATCATATTACATTTAATAAAACCTGTTGTTTTCATATTTTATTAAGCATAAAAACCGACTACTTGTACTCAATTTTCATATCAACTTAGTTTCATACTCTAAATATGGATTATTGACGTTTTTGGTTTATTCCACGTATTCTAACTTTTTATTTATAAAAGTATACAAAATTGTTAAACTTTTTTAAACAATTAATTGTAGGTGTAAAATGAAAATTTAGTATTATGCTAGCAAAATAATGATTAAAAGGAACATTTTAAAGAAATCGACCTCCGGATGTCGCTTTTATTAAAGTATATGGATGAAATAAAAATACCGACCTCATGAGGTCGCTATTTTATATTAATTTATTTTTTAATTTATATAAAACCCTCATCCGGAAGATGATTTATTTAAACTTAATTGAAAATATTAATTTATTAATTTTATGGAAGTCACTATATAAATATTTTAATGAAAATTAATTTAATTACATACTATTTAATTTTGACGACTTCCGAACGTCGGTATTATAATATTTTTTATTTTTTATTTTACACAAAATAGTCCTCCGAAAGTCAATTTTAATAAAATTAAATCAAAATAATTTCTCTATTTTTTTTATATACTTAATTGAAAAAAATAAAATATTGTTATTTATTTATTTTATTTAATACTGACATCAAGAGGTCGGTTCTTATTGTAATTCATTTTTTTTTTTTTGGAAAATTCCGACCTCCAGAGGTCGGTATTTTGATTCTTGTATTTTTTAAATTCCAACCTCCGGAGGTCGGTATTTTTATTTTTGTATTATTTAAATTCCAACCTCCGGAGGTCGGTATTTTTATTTTTGTATTTTTGAAATTCTGACCTCCGGAGGTCGGTATTTTTATTTTTGTATTTTTTAAATTTCGACCTCCGGAGGTCGGTATTTTTATTTTTGGATTTTTGAAATTCTGACCTCCTAAGGTCGGTAATTTTATTTTAGTATTTTTTAAATTCCGACCTCCGGAGGTCGGTATTTTTATTTTTGTATTGTTTAAATTCTGACATCCGGAGGTCGGTAATTTTATTTTTGTATTTTTTAAATTCCAACCTCTGGAGGTCGGTATTTTTATTTTTGTATTATTTAAATTACGACCTCCGGAGATCGGTATTTTTATTTTTGTATTTTTGAAATTAATTGTCATTCGGATGATGATTTATTTAAAGAAAATATTAATTTATTAATTTTTTTGGAAGTACTATATAAATATTTTAATGAAAATTAAGATAATTAGATACTCTTTAATTTTACCGACTTTCAGAAGTCCATATTATAATTTTTTATTTTACACAAAACCATCCTCCGGAAGACGATTTAAATAAAATTAATTCAAATTATTTCTCAATTTTGTTTTTAATATTTAATTGAGAAAAAATAAAATATTTTTATTTATTTATTTAATACCGAATTACACCAAATTTTGCCTTCAACCAAGCCTTTCCGTTCCGAAATCGAGAAAGACCACTTTGAAAAGTAAGCCTGATGGGCAAGATGGGGATGGGTCAGGGTGAGAGAGAGGACTGAGAGTGGAGTGAGAGATGCCTTAGGGTTTTGATACTATATCATTCTTTTTTTAAGAGAAGTGTTTAATTTACCGACCACGGGATGTTGATATTATTTAAATAAAATAATAATTTAAATATACCGACCTCTTAAGGTCAGTATTTATTAATTTATTTTAATATTAACTCATCTCTTGAGGTTGATTTTATTAATTAAAATTACATTTATAAATTAAAATTATATATATATATATATATATATATATATATATACCTGCTAATTATATAAATTCAACAGAAGTTTAATTTAATAAATTTAATTTTATTGATCAAGTTAATTTTATAAATTTAAATTATATACCTCCTAATTATATAAACTTAATTTTATCAATCAACAAATTAAAGTTTATCAATATCAAATTTAATATATAAATCTCCTTGAATTGATCATTGGTATTTCTTTAATTGATAATGTATTTCATATTTGAGCCACTAATATATATATATATATATATATATATATATATATATATATATATATATAAGACTTGATTTGTTAAACTACTCAGTGAGTATATATAATTAATCAATGTATTTCATACTCCGATGAATTATCCTTTACATGTCATCATTTCCTACGATATTATCACAACACTTGACATCCAATCAAGATCGAACGTATATAATAATATTATCTCGCATTTCATAATCAAATAGATTATATTATATGTTAATTAACTATTCACCAATACATCATGACATGATATATTAAGTTCATCATTTGACAACAGACTGATAGAATTTGTACATTACTATACAAATATAAGTATAACTATCTCTTAATTCATATCAATGTAATTTCATACTCTAAATATGAATTATAGATATTTTTTTAGTTATTCCATGAATTTTAACTTTTTATTTATAAAAGTATACAAAATTGTTACACTCTTTTAAACAATTAATTGTATGTGTAGAATGAAAATTTAGTATTATGCTAGCAAAATTATGATTTATAGGATCAGTTTTAACAAACCGACCTCCGGATGCCGCTTTTATTTAAAGTAATTAGATGAAATAAAAATACCGACCTCATGAGGTCGGTATTTTATATTAATTTATTTTTTAACTTATATAAAACTGTCATCCGGAAGACGATTTATTTAATGAAAATTAATTTAATTACATACTATTTAATTTTACCAACTTTCGGAAGTCGGAATTATAATATATTTTTTTGTTTTTTATTTTACACAAAACCGTCCTCCGAAAGACGATAAAATTAAATCAATATATTTAATTGAGAAAAAAATAAAACATAGTTATTTATTTATTTTATTTAATACTGACATCAAGTGGTCGGTTTTCATTGTATTGAAATATACCGACCTCCAGAGGTCGGTATTTTGATTTCTGTATTTTTAAAATTCTGACCTCGGGAGGTCGGTAATTTTATTTTTGTATTTTTTAAATTCCGACCTCCGGAGGTCGGTATTTTTATTTTTGTATTTTTGAAATTCTGACCTCCGAAAGTCGGTAATTTTATTTTTGTATTTTTTAAATTCCGACCTTCGGAGGTCGGTATTTTTATTTTTGTATTTTTGAAATTCTGACCTCCGGAGGTCGGTAATTTTATTTTTGTATTTGTTAAATTCCGACCTCCGGAGGTTGGTATTTTTATTTTTGTATTATTTAAATTCCGACCTCCGGAGGTCGGTATTTTTATTTTTGTATTTTTGAAATTCTGACCTCCGGAGGTCGGTATTTTTATTTTTGCATTATTTAAATTCCGACCTCCGAAGGTCGGTATTTTTATTTTTGTATTTTTGAAATTCCTACCTTCGGAGGTCGGTAATTTTATTTTTTGTATCTTTTAAATTCCGACCTCCGGAGGTCGGTATTTTCCGGAGGTAATTTTATTTTTGTATTTTTTAAATTCCGACCTCTGGAGGTCAGTATTTTTATTTTTGTATTATTTAAATTCCGACCTCCAGAGGTCGGTATTTTTATTTTTTGTATCTTTTAAATTCCGACCTCCTGAGGTCGGAATTTTTTATTTTTTGTATTTTTTAAATTCTAACCTCCGGAGGTCGGTAATTATATTTTTGTATTTTTTAAATTCCGACCTCCAGATGTCGGTATTTTATTTTGCATAAACTATTGTGTAATAAACTAACCAACCTCTTAATGTCTCTAAGTATTTGGATGTAACAAAAATACCGACCACATGAGGTCGGTATTATATATTAATTTAATTTATATAAATTGTCATCCGAAAGATGATTTATTTACGTAAACCGTCCTCCGGAAGTTAATAAAATTAAATCAAAATATTTCTCAATTTTGTTTTCTGTATTTAATTGAGAAAATAAAATAAAATATTGTTATTTATTTATTTTATTAATACCGACATCAAGAGGTCGGTTTTTATTGTAATTCATTTTTTCAGGGAAAAATTCCGACCTCCAGAGGTCGGAATTTTGTTTTCCTAAAGTGTTTTTAATTTCTTATTCTTTTTAAGAATACCGACCTCCATTTGAGGTCGGTAATTTTTAGGTCGGTATTCACTGTTTTTTTAGTAGTGAATTTTGCCATTTTTTCATGTGTATTATGATTGAATAACACTATCAAAGACACTTCATCCAATACTAAGTGTCAATGATCGTTAGGTAGTAATATAACCCAACCAAATGAGTTGGGGTCGAGTCTCAAGGGAGTGGTTTATAATTTAGAATCAATAGGCAAGTAAGAATATGCTCAAGTCATCATAGCTAAAAATATTTACGAATAAAAGCATGGTTCAAGTTTGGGGTGACACAAGTGTCAAATATTAGAGGGATTTGTTTCAACTATCAGCTATAATTGCAAATAATACGAAAATAACAAGTATATAGATGGGTTCTTGGGATGTGATTGGATTATGGGCTAAGGTAGACATTTGGGTAATTGCAATTAATAGTGAATAGTTGTAAATCAGTGAATAAGCTAGACTTCAATGGGGGTAAACTTTCTCTTGAACAATTTACCACAAATCAAATTGGTTTCTCTCAAACACCAATAAGGAGCAATTAAGAACAGCCTTCACTTTAGTCTATTCACTCTCTCGAACTGAATGTGTGGAAAATTGTTTAGGGTTCACTCTCTCGAGCTGAACCCATGACAACCTAATACCCACATACCATCAAGTCAGTAATATAGGTTTTAAAACCTCTCTCTCAAGCAAGCCAAAAACACGAAGTTAGGATTGTATTTGCAACTACAACCCATTAATTTCAACCACAATTATTGAACCAAATCACTTTTAAACAACATTTACACTATCAATTAACAATACCCAGTAGCTAAATCAACCCATAATCACATAATCACACCCCAAGAATTAGGGTTTTTGCTAGACATCATAAAAAGTTAAAAATAGTTACCAATTTGTGTTTCCATCAACTGGGTAGGATTAATATACTCTTTACAAAGGTCTAAAATTAATAATCTTCAACACCCACTTCCAATTTCTTAGAAATAGAAATCTTCAAATCGGGACCATTCGACAGAATAAGTTGGGATTGCCGATCCTTTCAGTGATACGCCCTTTGATCAATTCCATCGCCTTTTTGCTTTGGCCTTCAACAACTTCAAGCTATGTAACTTTGGGTGATATAGCACTACATCGCAGAACCATTCGGTGACTTGCCAATTGCTCCTTTCTATCGCCGACTTGATTTTCTCCTTCAGGGCTTGGCACACTGGAACATTAGGTGAGACGGTAGCCATTCAACTACTCGCCCAATGGTTTAGGTAATCCTTAGGCCTTGTTTTCTTCGTTATTTCAGCTGCCTTGTTCCATTTTGCTCATTTGTTTCCATGCTTAGTTCCTCAATCTAAATACCTGAAAATCAAGTATTTACATCAGTTAGTGGCACAAAATATGCATTTGAGGACACTAAATGTATTAAAATAAAGCCCTAAATGAGTCAAAATCATGGACTCATTAATACCCCCAACTTAAACTTTTTCTTGTCCTTAAGTAAAACTCATGTTCAGTAGTTCAAAAAGGATGTCTCGAAAGTACTACATAAGACTCAATCATGAATGCACACAAAAAGACTAAACTTACTCATGCAAGGATCAATTGCGCACTCAAAGATTCAAGTTGTGACTCACCATTATCAAAGATTCTCAAGTTCACAATACTCGCTTCAAATGCAAATTCAAGCTCAACAATGGTACTCAAATGCCCTCACACAAAGAATGATTCCATAATTACACACAACTATTCACAATTTAAAGTTCCAAAATAAAATGCAACACTCACACTCACAAAGATGAACACAATGTATGATTTCACCCATGGTCTACCCATATTTTCCAATCAACACTTACTTCAGCTCACTCAAGATCAAAATGGTCTTTTAAAGGCTTGTAATGGGGTTGAGTGTAAAGGTATGGTCATTTAGGCTTAGTGATTTCTATCCTCATGAAATGTGTTGTGCACACACTTCCTTTCCTCTTCTTTATCATTCTCATTCAAGCTAAAAAGTCACCCATTCTTCACTTTCCATGGATTGCTAGGACAACCCATTTTATTTTCACTTTCACACCTTTATTTCACAACTGTCTCAGTCTTTTCTTCTTTTTCTCTTTTTTTTTTTTTATATGGAGGGTTCCATTTTTGTCAAACCCATGGGTTAAAGGGGACTTTCTTGCACTTTTTGATTTACCTTCTCTTTTCACCACCCCCTCAACTTAGACTTTTGGTCTAAGTGGCTATTCACACAAACCACAAATCATGAGGATTATGGGTAACGGGTCAAGAAAGGTCATATTTTTATCATGTTTCTTCAAAGAAAAGACTAAAGATCGAAGGGTGTTCATACGGGGTTCACACACTCACAAGGTTGGCCACAAAAGAGGTATAATATCAAATTATTTCACACTCTTCAAAGTTACCTAGGATCATATCAAGAGATTGCATCACTTAGTGAAGTAAACCAACGGAGAAAATTCTAGGTGTCATCAAACATGGTTCATGGTAAGCTCATCACACAAGGCATAGACAACAATGTCAAACAAGACTCCACATTTTCTCTAGTGTGCAATGTTCATTACAAGAGACTCAATTCGATAGTTCGCTAGTCAGAACGAGATGCAAAAAGTTCACATATTGTCTATGCAACTTCATTTGGTCTCATCGTAGCCGCACATTCACTTTTTTTCAATTATGAGCACTATTCAAGTCATCGATATTTATCAAGACTGATATTCAAATTTTCAAGAGAACAACCACATTCAAACACAAATAAGAGGTGAAACAATATATTTTTCGGAAGGTACAAAAATTATTTACATTTAAAAACAAGGATCCACAAGGTCAATCATCCACAAAAACAGTGTAACACACAATTATAGCTCAACACCCAAATATTTACACAAAACAAGAGTCCCAAAAGTTCACAAAATGTGGGCCTCACCCCACCACAAATAAAAATCATTTTTCCTCAAATGCAATCCAAAATATCCAAAAGTCAAAATAAATTAAGACAGAGGGGGAGGTAAAGAAGGGATCTTGTCTACTCAGTCACTCCATCTGTGTAGGAATCAGTGCTCGATGTATCAATCTGGACTTGGGCATCAATACCTAGAGTCACCTCAGAAGGAACAGTAGTTGCACTAGGATCCACCAAGGGTTTATCCGCCAAAGACGCTTGCACAACTGCATCTACCATGGCCTCCTTAGTCTCAGTAAGGCCCTCATATGAAGTTTTCTCAGACACCTCAAGCATCTTCTCATCCATCTCCGCCTCAGACTCAGGATCAGCTGCCTCCTCCACTCTAATCTCATCTCTGGTGGTAGCCGGAGGCATATCTAGTACATCTGGGATCTCCACCGTCACAAAAATATGGACATGTTGGTGGACATCAATTGATCCACATAGCTCCTCAACACAGGAATAGCGGCCTTTAAAGTCATCACCTCTTCGGTAGCCTCTTGGCCACGCTCATACGCCGCTATCCTAGCTGCAAAGGCGTCACAACATCAGCCAGGACAGTCTGAATCATACTTGGAATGGAGGCCTCGAGTTTGGTATCTCGACAATCAGTAGAGTGGGCAAGCTGTCCCATCCAGAGTAACACAGCCTGAGTGAGCGGAGTCCGAGAAACAGTAGTAGCACCAGGTCTAGGAGGCAGTGCAATAATAGAAGAACTAGGGATATCAAAAGGTACAACGATAGAAGTACTTGAAGGCGTAGGGGCCGGAGTAGGAAAAGATGCCTCTACATGTAGTGAGTCTGTGTCCATATTCAGGGAAGAGTCCACCGAGGCTGTCTTCTTCTTCTTCTCTGCCTCATCTTTTAAATATTCTACCTCGATCCTCCGAATTACAGTATAGGATGTGGGAACCACTTCCACATCCTTCTTTGCATCTCTAAGGACTCGAGCCCATCTACATAGCTCGATGATCAATACCGAAAATGGAAATGAGTTCTGGCACTTCTTGGCCCTCATGAGCATCTCATGTGCTATAATCATCCCCAGATTTAGCCTCATCTCATCAATAATGCAACCCAGACAGGTTTCCTTGGCCTGTCAGAGAATCGACTCGTTCTGGGATGGCATAATAGTACTGCTGATGAAGCTAAACAAGAACCTTGCAGCTATGTTTAGATCCTTCTTCTCGATAGGTGCTCCAACTTCAAGCCATTTGGGAGCATTGTCTAATATGAGAGGAGCTAACGAATTCTTCATATTTTCTAATGTAGTAGTCCAGGTCATGTGTTGGCAGTCGTCATCAATATCATTAGAATAGTCCAAGACAACATTAATAGCCTCACTATTACACTTTACATTCTTTCACCGAACCACTACATAATAAACTAGTTTAAATGCAGCTACTTGCTTCTTTTGCTAAGGTATTAAGGATCCACAAGTAGCATAGAACTCCCGAACCTAATTAGGAATGTAAGGGTCATGGGGCTTGGTGAAGATTTGGAATTTACGAGCCTTCAGACAGCTCATATTCTCTGGGTACCTATCAATTACCTAATCAGTTGACAGCCTCTTATCCTCTATGATTGTCCTCAACCCCTCAGTCTTTAATCTATTCATAGAATTGGGAGGAGGACCCTGTACTGGTGGTGCTAGGACCACTGGTTGTGCTGGAACAGGAGGAGAAATAGTGGTGGGCTGAGGAGTCCTGATCCTTGACGGATTATTCATCCTTTTAGAACACTGCTCTGTCCTCTGTGCTGCTACTGGCTCCTCATCATCAGAAGCTACAGTCTAAGGCTCCTAGTGCTCACTCTCACTCACAGAAGTGGTGAGATGAGTGACATAGATATCGTCACTATTGCAGCTGGCCTCTGATGACGCAGGTGACGTGCCTTTTCCTTTGCCTTTCCCACCAGTTATGGGAAGTTTGGTAGCTTTGCCCCTAGATGTAGCTGCATCCTCATTGAGTGTAATCCCCCTAGCTTTTTTTGGGGGTTGCATGTTCCTATCTACAACCTTTGGTCTAGCCATGTCTGCAAAACATCGGGAAGAAGTTATAAGCTTTTCAATTACAGGTACAGAAAAATAATTGCAGGCAGACTCACCGAACAGGTCGGTGAGTCGTCGAATTACTTTGGCGAGCTAGATCGGGTTCATCAAAAGGATTGGCTTAAAATTCTCTGAAAAATTGTACAAGTCGGCGATGGAAAGGCCTTTCGGCGAATCACCGACATCATTCGATGAGAAAGGATTAGCCCGCCGAAAGTTACACTGCAGTTTAAACTACAAGGGTGCAGACAACGGGCAATCAAGAAGACTTTCAGTGAGTCGCCGAGTGCCTTTGGCGACCTCAAGCTTATCGCCGAAAGTTACAGAGTCAAACATCAAGTATAACATGAAATTAAAGGCAAGATAAGGAACTTTGGTGAACTATCGAGCAGTTCGACAAGCTTGACCCAGCTCGCCAAACGACCCAACATGCCTACTTTCAACCTAATTTCTCAAATTCAACCTTGCAACACCCGAAAACAAAATCAAAGCATGCACCAATCAATTTTAAGCAAGACCCATTACACCTATTACCCCGACTTCTCCCGATTTTGCCAAATTTGGCCATTTAACAACTTTTCCCCTTAAGAATGACGTCACCTGCTCTATCATTGGGAAAATTACGTCATTTAGCACAAATATGGGCTATTTAGACTTCACCAAACTAGACCCAACAACAGGCAAGCGCAACCCCACAAAATTTAGCCAATTTTAAGGCACAAAACTACGGGATTTCAACAATAAAAACATTATGGGAAAAATTATCAAATTAAAGCAGGCATTCAAACAACAATTAAGATCAGAGAGGCCCAACACACTTCAACAAGACAAGATCATTGCAAATGAGTATAATTTGATAAAAATATACTCGGGGTTCAGAGTACCAACCTTTGATGCCGATTAATAAAGAATAAAATGCTAGGCAGCAATGTAATCCCAATCCGAGCACAAATAAATGACTAAAATACTCTAAAAATGCAAAAAAATTGAAACTAAAGTGCAATGGTGAGTTTGTGAAGTTTGAAAGTTAGGGAAAGTGAAAGAATTTAAAAGTTTAAACCTTTGGCCTATCCAGTTCTCGCCCATTCACTAACATTAGTCGTGCTCACCAACCTGCACAATCAACACACCATTATTACAACTCAAAATGAAAGCAAATAATCACTTGTGTTGCCTCCCAAGAAGCGCCTTAGTTAACGTCATGGGACGCCACAACTCCACACTCAAACCTCATTCTTGGGGTTGGCCATAGTGTCACTAGCAAACCCTCCTTAGGCTATAAGTAAAGACACGACAACACTTGGTTTATTTGGGAGTCTTGTAGCTAAATAATTATGGAATGGGAGGTTATCATCTAATTAAGCTTTAAGACATTCTCTTTTATATCATTCAACACTCTATCTTGTTCGTCGATTTTGTATAGAATAAGTGAGAGAACCTCTTCATTCTATTCACCTTCTTGCTGATTCATCTTTTGACACTCGTTATGGGGAAGGTATTTGTCTTTCTTTTTGGACCTTGCCTCCAAATCCATGACTTTTTTGGACAAGACATCCAACTAAGTTAGTAATGCGGCCCATTCTTGGTCTTTATTTATTTCCTTGTTGTTTTTAATCATACCATGAAGGAGTTGGGTTACTACTTCATAGGGTTGTTGTATCAAATAACCTACAAAAGAAGTTTATCAGCAGCACTTTTATTTTTGGGACCAAGACCTCTATAGAAGCATTCCAATAGCAATTTTCCTACATTTCATGAGTTGGGCACTGCTGCAGTAATGCCTTGAATCTTGGCCACTTCTCATGGATAGTCTCGCCCCCTAATTGCTTGAACGTAGGAGGTATCCTTAAGAATCACCAATCTCAATAGGAGGTGGTCGATTTGGTAAACATTGTCACCATTCACACTTATAATTATTGTTTTAACACACAAACAAGCAAAACAAAACTAAAATTAAGTAAGTTCAACTACAACTAACAAGACCAAATTCAACTTAACTAAAAATTCTCAAGTAATACCACTCCCCGGCAGCGGCGCCATTTTGATTGAATAACGCTACCAAAGAAACTTCATCCAATACTAAGTGTCAATGATCGTTAAGTAGTAATATAACCCAACTAAGTGAGTTGGGGTCAAGTCCAAAGGGAGTGGTTTGTAATGAAGAATCAGTAGGCAAGTAAGAATATGCTCAAGTCAATCATATCTAAAAACGTTTACGAATAAAAGCATGGTTCATGTTACGGGTGACACAAGTGTCAAATATCAAGGGGATTTATTTCAACTATCAACAACAACAACAAATAATACGAAAATAACAAGTATAGAGATGGGGTTCTTGGGATTTGATTGGATTATGGGCTAAGGTAGACAATCGGGTAGTTGCAATTAATAGTGAATAGTTGTAAATCAGTGAATAAGCTAGACTTTAATGGGGTAAAATTTCTCTCGAGCAATTTACCCCGAATTAAATTTGTTTCTCTTGAACACCAATAAGGAGCAATTAAGAACAACGTTCGCTTTAGTCCATTCACTCTCTCGAGCTGAATGTGTGGAAAAGGGTTTAGAGTTCACTCTCTCGAGCTAAACCCATGACAGCCTAATACCCACAGACCAATGATTCAGTAATTTTGGTTTTAAAACCTCTCTCTCGAGCAAGCCAAAAACACAAAGTTAGGATTGTATTTGCAACTACAACCCATTATTTTCAACCACAATTACTGAATGAAATCATTTTTAAACAGCATTTACACTATCAATTAACAATACCCAACATCTAAATCAACCCATAGTCACATAATCACACCCCTAGAATTGGGGTTTTAGATAGACATCATACAAAGGTAAAAATTATTACCAAGTTGTGTTTCTATCAATTGTGTAGGATTGATATAGTCTTTACAAAGGTCTAAAGAATCTTCAATACCCACTTCCAATTTCTTAGAAATGTAAATCTTCAAATCTTCAAAGCTAAGGAGAAAATGTCTCTAAAACTCAGTTCTAAGCTCTCTAACTTGAAAACTTAATAATCTCAATGATAAGAATGAACTGGATACTAAACTAAGAATTTGAAAACGTATTTATAGTCGCCCAAAAATATGCTACGAAGGACCAATCGGCGCAATAAGTCAGGATAGCCGATTTACTCGGCGATCCTTCCTTTGGTCAATTCCATCACCTTTTTGCTTTGGCCTTCAACAATTTCAAGCTCTGTAACTTTGGGCAATATAGCACTGGATTGTGGAACCGTTCACCGATGCGCTGACTGCTACTTTCTATCACCGACTTGATTTTCTCCTTCAGGGCTTGGCCCACTGGAACATTAGGCGAGACCATAGCCATTCGGCGACTCATCCAATGGTTTAGGCAATTCTCTTGTCTTCTTTTCTTCGTTCTATTAGCTGCCTTATTCCTTTTAGCTCATTAGTGTCCATGCTTTGTTCCTCAATCCAAATACCTGAAAATTGTGGATTCACATTGGTTATTGACACAGAATGTGCATTTGAGGACACTAAGTCTATTAAAATAAAGCCCTAAATGAGTCCAAATCGTGGACTCATCATATTATCCCATGGATATAACACCTCTAGGGTACCTAAAATATTTTTTTGAAAAACTTATATGAGGACCTCCTTAATGAGTCGAGGAAGCTTTCATGCCCCGAGCCTAAACCCTGGGCGGGATTGACACTCGATAACTATTGCTAGCCCCAAGCGAATCCTTGGCCTGACTTAACACTTATCAGAAGACTTACTCTTGATAAAATACTTTAAAAAGTAAAATGAACTGCTCAATAGATAACTTAGAATGTATAAAGAAACATTCATTAGCAAAAATGGCAACTCAAGTCTCAAACATCAAAATAGAAATGGAAAGACTCAAGAACTAACATCAACTTACAGTCTATGAAGCCTCTAACAAATCTGATAGACGTCGGGACAAGATCCAGGACATCCTACTTAACCAAAATGATAAATTAATAAAAAGGGGGATCGTACGAAAGTAAGGAGGCTCACCAACAACTCTGAATGTCAACTGGATTAACGATGCACTAGATGCTGATCCTGGTTTCCTGATCTGCATCATAAAAAGATACAAGCCAACTGGCAACAATGCATTGAACGTACAAGCATGCAAGGAGAATTCTAAAACAAGACATAAACTTGAAAAGGGAGCTGAAAGAACAAACTTGGTCTCAACTAAACTAAACTCATTTCAATATAAATCAGTATAAATAAGTGCAACATAAAGAAAAGCTTTCAAACATAGATAACAACCCTGTTTATTTAGAAATACAATAGTAACGCTGTGTGTATGCAAAGATACAATATAAACTCTGGATGTATATAAAAATACAAGAACTCTATGTATATAATAATACAAAATACTTCTGTCAGAGCTTATCTAATCGATAACCATCACTTAAGAGCTATTGTGACGATACAAATTTTTGCCTTACGCTGCAAGGGTCGTCAGATACCCTACTGAGGGTAAAAGCCAGACTACTAAGTGAATCAACTAGTCTATGCTAAAAAGCACTAAGGAATCATCTAAAAAGTATGACCTTTTTCTACATGGCTATATGGTTTATGGGGGCTGGGAGTTGTCTGAATTATCCCCCGTAGCGGTGCTCAATACTAATTCCAAAATATACTAGCTCATATGTTTAAAAACATAACTCCTTAGTACGAGATAATTACTCAAAAACTAGCCCAAAGGCTCTCTTGGATATCAGTGTTTCCTCTCTTGCTTAATTGTGAAAGCATTTACTCTTTACTGAAAACTAGCTCAAAGGCTCTTTTGGAAATCTCAATTTTCTTTCATGTTTAAATGTGAAAAAATTATACTCTTTAGGAATACATAGTCCTGATACACTCTTTTGAAGAAAAGAACTTCAGTCTTTAATCTTTACTCAATACAAAACTCGGGGCTTAAAACCAAATTAAAACATTTGTAAAAGACTCTAGGAAGACTCTATGAACTTCTTTTGACTTGGCTCTTAACTTTCCTTGAATTTGAATTTATGGATTCAAGGATTTTGAGTTGCGATAGGAAAGATCTCATGATATTTAGGAGTGTTTTTAGACGGTTAAACATGAGAAACGATAAAGAAATCACTGTATGAAAGCAAGTCCGCGATGCGGAGATGCATTAAATATTTGGTCGCAACATATATTTTTCCTGACCACTCTTTTGTGACACAGAGAGACTTTTTCCAATCCTAAGGAACAGGTCTGTGTACCCAGATTTTCCTGACTTGTTCCTTCTTCATTTTCTAACCCCTATTCGCCTAAACTCAATTCTTTTTCTAGAATTTTCTTTAGATTCAGATACCACGTATATGTACACAACAATCTAACTCAAACAACTGAAGGATATGACACTATAACCTCAAAAAACTCTACAATCTCAACCCAAATTCAAGAACGAAAGCACTTCAAGAACACACATCAAGAACACTCAAACTTCCAATCTTTTCAGAACAACTTCATGTTGAAATAAACATGTTTGGTACATTGTTGAACGAACCCAACGTTATGAAAGTCTCACATACCACTTAGGATTGAATCCTTGAGAAATCCACAACCAAAATCGCAAGAACTTGACGAATCTTAAACTTTTCTTCTCCTTTCTCCTCTTGAGTTCTTTCTCCAAAAATCCTAGCGTGAAATCATTGAGTGCGTAAACTGACCCAATTCAGTTTCGACCCCTAAGTGATTACCAAAATTGAAATAAATTAATTGGGTAGTGAAAAGACCATAATACCCTTCTAAAATCCAGTTTTATCTAGACAACCCAACTTCTTATGGGCATATCTCCTTCATACAAACTCAAAGCTGAGCAAACTCTGTGGGATTGGAAATATAATTCAAAAATATTTCCTACAGTATCTTGTAGCGCACAAAACTCATCCTAATCTAGGAGTTACGGTCGTTTGAAGTTGACCCAAAACTCATACTTATCTTAACTTTGTCAAACTTTTCATTTTTGATTATTTCCAATAATAGTTTTCTTTCTAATTCCAAGATTTTCTAGTAGTGGGGTGTTACAATATCTCCCCCTTGGGAACATTTGTCCTTGGATGATATTAATCTTAGAAGGCTATAGGTGTAACATATAACATCTAGCTCAAACACCCAACAAGCAAAACGTAAATATAACATGCTAATTTAAAATAAGGGAAAAAGGACAAATATACCCCCGAACTATCATAAATGGTATCTAAATACCCTTCGTTCTACTTTTAGGATGCTGATGTCCTTACCGTCCAAATTTTAGGACGTATATACCCTTTCTACTAACGGCCGGACACATGTCACAATCTAAAACATTTACTCTATTTTTATTAAATCCTTACCCATATTTAAAATATCCACCCATATTAATTAAAAACCCACCCAAATAACATAACACCCACCCCAAATTATAACCAAAAACCCTCAAAACACTTATTAGTATCTGCGCTTTGTCCTCTGTTTTTTCCTCTTCCTCTACGACCTGTCATTCGAATTTTTGGTGTATCCTCATTCATCAATAATCAACCCATTTTGATCCTTAATTCAATTATAAACAGACCCATTGGATTTTTGTTAGCAATTGCAAATCTCATGATGGGATTAGTCCTAATTTATCATGGCAAGGTAGTACCGTAATAGTGTCATTTAGAGATAGCTGCTTCCATTTAATAGCCTTGATGGAAATGGTAATGATGATGTGGTTGTTCTATTTGTGTCGGCCATAAAAATGTATCAGTTCAAATTTAATTAATTAATTATGTGGAGGGCTGAGTTCGTTTGGGATTTGCAGGAACATTTTCCGTGAACAATAGCTTGAAAATCATAGAACTTGACCAGAAATCAGCCAAACTCAACCAAAATTTAGAGGATGAGAAATGGAGAAGATGACAAGTGTTTTGGGTTATAATTTGGGGTGGGTATTATGTTATTTGGGTGGGTTTTTAATTAATATGGGTGAATCTTTAAATATGGCTAAGAATTTAATAAAAATAGAGTAAATGTTTTAGATTGTGACACGTGTCCTGCCGTTAGTAGAAAGGGTATATACGTCCCAAAATTTGGACGATAAGGACATCAGCATCCTAAAAGTATAACGAAGGGTATTTAGATACCATTTATGATAGTTTGGGGGTATATTTGTTCTTTTTCGCTTAAAATAAATGCCAAGAAAAGGGTTAGTACCTTAATTTGGAGCTTCTCCAGATTCGAAGAGATGTGGGCATCTCTTCTTCATATCTTCCTTAGCTTCCCAAGTAGCTTCCTCAACAAACTGATTTCTCCAAAGAACATTGATCGATGCTACTTCCTTGGTCCTCAACTTGCGAACCTGACAGTCTGAAATCTGAATAGGAATCTCCTCATAAGGCAAGTTGTCCTTGATACCAATATCATCAGTAGGTATGGTAAATGAAGGATCGCCCATGCACTTCTTAAACATAAAAATGTGAAATACCGGATGGACTGCTGCTAACTCTTCTGGTAGCTTCAACTCATAAGCTACATTGCCAATCCTCTTGGATATGCTGTAAGGACCAATATACCGGGGAATAAGTTTCCCCTTCCTAACAAATATCATAATACCCTTCATGGGTGAAACTTTCAAGTATACCCAATCATCTACTTCAAACTCTAACTCCCTTCTCCTAACATCAGTGTAGGATTTCTGACAACTCTACACTGTTTTCAACCTCTATTGAATAACTTTTACTTTCTCCATAACTTGATGAAATAAGTCTGGTCCTATCTACCTAGCTTCACTTACTTCAAACCATCCAATAGGAGATTTACATCTTCTCCCATAAAGAGCTTCATACGGAGCCATCTAGATGCTAAAGTGGTAACTATTGTTGTAAGAAAACTCGATGAGAGGTAGGTGATCATCCTAATTACCCTTGAAATCAATCACACAGGCCGTCAACATATCTTCTAGATTCTAACTAGTGCGTTATGCTTGACCATCTGCTTGAGGATGGAAAGCAGTACTTAAGTTCACCTTTTAACCCAAGCTTTTCTGGAATGACTTCCAAAACTATGCAGTAAATTGCGTACCTCTGTCTGAAATAATCGAAATTGGCAGCCCATGAAGTCTAACTACCTCTTGAAGATATAGCTTGTCATAGTCCTCTACTGAATGGGTAGTCTTTATCGATAAAAAGTGGGCTGATTTTATAATTCTATCAACAATCATCCAAATAGAATCATGTTGCCTGCAAGACCATGGCAACCCAGTAATGAAATACATATTAATCATCTCCCACTTCCATTTCTAAAGTTCTATATTCTGAGCCATACCACCTGACATTTGGTGCTCTAATTTAACTTGTTGACAACTCAGGCATTTAGCAATGAACTCAACAATACCTTTCTTCATACTATTCCACCAATATACTTCTCTCAAGTCATGATACATCTTTGTGGAACCCTGATGATGAGTTTCCTCAATGATCCTATCTTGGATTTCATCCACCTTTGGTACAGACAATCTACCTTGATACCTCAATACACCATCTACCCCTTGTTCAAAAGCCATTACTTTTTGCTTATGAACATTTGCCTTCAATTCAAGAAAAATAGGATCTTGATCTTTCTTCTCTTTCACATCTGACACTAATGATGATTTAGCCCCATTCATCACCACTACTCCTCATTCTGTAGAATCCATCAAACTAACTCCTAACATGTAAGTTTGTGCACATCTTTCGCTAACTCTCTGTTTTCTCCCTCAACATGGGCGATACTACCCATAGACAACCTGCTCAAGGCATCAATAACAATATTAACCTTACCTGGGTGATAGAGGATACACATGTAATAATCCTTTAGTAATTCTAACAACATCTTCTATTTGAGATTAAGTTCTTTCTCACTAAACACATACTGAAGACTCTTGTGATTGGTGAACACATCAAAATGAACAATATAAAGATAGTGACGCCATATCATCAAATAAAATACTATGACAACTAACTCAAGATCATAGGTTGGGTAATTATTCTTATGAACTTTCAACTGTCTAGAGGCATAAGATATAACTTTTCCATTCTGCATTAACACACAACCCAAACAATCTCTGGACGCATCAAAATATACCACAAAACCTTGAGTACCTTCTGGTAAGGTCAATATTGGGGCATTAGTCAACCTCTTTTTCAATTCCCAAAAGCTTTTATCACAAGCTTCAGACCATTGAAACTTCACTCTCTTCTGAGTCAACTTGGTCAAAAGGGATGAAATAGATGAGAACCCCTATACGAACATTCTATAATATCCAGCCAACCCCAAGAAACTCCAAATATCAGTTAGAGATGTGGGTCTAGGCCAATTCCACATTGCCTTTATGTTTTGAGTGTCAACTTTAATTCTATAACCAGAAACAATGTTGCCTAAGATCCCACAGACTCAAGTCAAAACTCACATTTAGAGAACTTGGCATACAACTATCAATATTTTAGAGTTTTGAGAACTATTTTGAGATGGCTAGCATGATCTTCCTCATTCCTCGAATAGATTAGTATGTCATCAATAAATACGATAACAAACATATCTAAATAAGGCTTGAATACTCTATTTCTAAGGTACATGGACACTGCAGGTGCACTGGTTAAACCGAATGACATGACTAGAAACTCATAATGACCATAACGAGTCTTGAAAGGTGTCTTTGGAATATCACATTCCCTTACTCTTAACTGATGGTAGCCAGATCTGAGGTTTATCTTAGAGAAATAAGTGGTACCCTGAAGTTGATTAAAGGGATCATCAATTCTCGAAAGAGGATACTTATTCTTGATGGTAACCCTGTTCAAGTGATGGTAATCTATACACATCCTAAGGGAACCATCCTTCTTCCTCATAAATAAGATTAGAGCGGCCTATGGTGAGACACTTTGTCAAATAAAACCTTTCTGTAGGAGATCTTTGAACTGGTCTTTAAACTTTTTCACCTCGGTTGGTGCCACGCTATATAACAGAATAGATATAGGACGAGTATCAAGAAGAATATCTATACCGAAGTTTATTTCTCTCTTAGGAGGGACTCTAGGAAGATCATCTAGAAAGACTTTTGGAAAACCTTTTACTACTGGAACTCACTAAATAGGAGGTATCTCAACACTAGTGTCATTAACTCAGACTAAGTGATAGACACACCCCTTGGAAACAAACTTTTTTGCCTTAAGGTAAAAAATAAAATGACCCTTAGGCACTGCTAAACTACTCTTCCACTTGATAACTGGTTCACTGGAAACTTGAACTTGACTACTCGAGTTCTACAATCTATTGATGCATAACAAACATGAAGTCAATCCACACCTAGAATGCTATTAAAATCTACCATGTATAACTCAATTAAATCAGCCATGATGCTCTTATGATTGATAGAAATGGTACAATCACAATAGATTCTCTCTGCTAGAATAGACTCACCAACATATGTAGAAACACTGAAGGGCTCAAGAAGTTTCTCAAGAAGAACATCAAAATTCATTGTAACATAATAAGTCACAAAAGATAGACTCACTCCTAGATCTAGCAAAGCATAAACATCAAAGTCAAAGACTTGGATCATACTAGTGACAACATCTGGCAAATTCTTTTGGTCTTGGTGACTAGTGATAGCAGAAAGGCGGTTTGATCCCCCGCCATTCCCTAAAGTAGTTCCTCTAGGTGCATCTCTGTCTGGTGGAACAACTGAAGAAGACTGGGCTCTATTGCCCCATTACAATTGCCCTGCCTTTTCTTAGGACACTCTCACCAAAAATGACCGTTCTGGACACACTTGAAGTAATTAGTGTAGCCATCACGACACATCCTTGAGTGGCTCCTACAACACTTAGCACATGCAGGAGGCTTACTAACCCCTTGTACCATACTACCTTGAGAATGAACATGTCTAGCTCTAAAACCCTATGAATTCTGACTATTATCTCACCTTTGTTTCTTGGTGCAACTTCACTAGGATATGATGGAGCATGTCTTTTCTGTTTTTGTTGGAAAGATGACCAATTGGCATTACTGTTTTGCTGCCCGAACTCAATTTCTATCTTAGCTCTCTTATTTCAAAACTCCTCTCTATCTTTCAGCTTCTCTTCCTCAACCTGTTGTACATGGATCATCAGTCTTGCTATGTCCATATCTACTATTAGCATAACTGCCCTGCCTTCCCTACTAGACAGACGAGACAACCCAGCAACAAACAAACTCATCCTGCTTCTCATGTTAGCAACCATCTTCGGAGCATAGTGTGAAAGTTGGGTGAACTTCAGACTATACACCAGAACGCTCAAAGAATCCTGCTTAAGTGGGAGGAACTCTCACACCTTTGCCTCTCTTAGTTCTCAGGGAAAGAAACACCCCAACAAGGCCTCCTCAAACAAAGCCCAACTCACAAGTGGTGCACCCTCAACTTGATTCTTCTTTCATTGATCAAATAAATTCTAGTGACAGCCTTCATTTGGTATGTAGCTAGTTCCACCCTCTCAGCATCAGCAAAATGTATAATCTCAAAAACCTTCTGAAGCTCCTCAACATAGTTTTTCCTGATCCTCAGTGACACTTGAACGAATGAAACTTAGAGGATTCATCCTTAAGAACTCATGGATCCTTGAAGTATCAACCCCTTTCTGTCGATTATCTTTTGGTCCAACTTGATTGGTCACAACTTGACTTAGCGTCCGTGTCACAGACTTAGAGTATTTGCTAAAGCTCCGTGCGGCACTTGTCAACTTACTCACTATTCTTTTAAGATCTCGTAAGCTCAAGTAAGCCTTTAAGACTAGGATCGCTAAGAGAATGAAAGGAAAGACTTATAAAATTTTGGAAAGTTTGGAAGAAGGCTTTTTTTATTGCTTGGAGAATGCTTACAACTTGTTTGGTGCCTTGCAAATGAGTGGCACCTCTATTTATACTACTTCTTAAGGGCCTAAGTGTAAATAATATTTACTTTACAAGTCCCTAAGATATTTACACATTGGTCCTAACTGTAGATTTCTCTACACACTCTAGAGTTCTCTAAAGTCTTCTTGAAAAGTCTAATGGTTTCTAGAATTCTCTGCAAGCCTCTCCTCAACTCTAGAATCCTTCCGTCCCTATTTGGATGCGGATTTTGGCAGGCCGAGTGGTGGGAAATAACATGCTCCTCCACCTGATGATACGACGACTGTGGTGCATTGTTGTAGAAACTCTTGGTCTTGGTCTTTAAACTGCCATAAGTCTTCATATCTTTCCCATGTTACCTCCTCCGGAGTTCGCCCCTTCCAATGCACAAGGAACATGGTACTAGCTTGTTGACCCTGCTTGCTTTTGGCTTGATAGTCTATGATAGCCTCAATCTCCAGGTCATGCGAGGCGGTGACAGTAATGGGTGGCCATCGTGATTGGTTCCGGCTAGGATCTTTCTTGTCCTCATGGTACGGCTTGAGGACGCTTGCATGAAACACCAGATGGATTTTGAAGTGTGGAGGCAAACCTTGTATGAGATTTTGCCCACCTTGGCCACGATCTTGAATGGACCCTCATATTTTTGCACTAGGTTTTGATGAATGCCCCTTCATGCCTTGAACTGTCTTGGATTGAATTTTATGAAGACCATGTCACCTTCTTTGTAGTTCGTGGGACACCGTATGCAGTTGATAAACTTTTTCATCTTCTTAGCTGCTTTGTCCAAGTAGGACTTTGCAGTGTCAAGTTGTTTCTCCCATCCCTTGGCAAGATGGTAGGCTCCCAAACTCTTCCCTTGGAAAGCAGCCAGTAATAAATGTAGAGTTTGGGGTGGTTGTCTTGTTGCCAACTCGAATGGTGTGCACCCAGTGGACTCGCTACTTTACAAGTTGTATGAAAACTGCGCCATGTCTAGGAGTCTCGCCCAATCTTTTTGGTGCGCACTAACATAGTGCCTCAGGTAGCACTCCAATAGGGCGTTGACACATTCGATCTGGCCGTCGGTCTATGGGTGGAAACTTGTGGAGAAGTGAAGTTTCGTGCCAAGTATCTCAAACAGTTCCCTCCAGAAGTTCCCAGTAAAATGAGGGTCTCGATCACTAATGATATGTCTTTGCTGCCCCCAATATTTTACCACGTTTTTGAAGAACAATTGAGGAACCTTCTTTGCGGTGCAATCGGCTGTGGCAGGTATGAAGGTAGCATACTTTCAGAATCTGTCCACCACGACCATAATAGTTCCATACCCGTCCGACTTGGGTAGGGAAGTAATAAAGTCTATGGTCATGCTCTCCCATAGGCATTCCGCTATGGGTAGTGGCTCTAGTACTCCTCCCAGTTGCTTTTGCTCTACTTTGTCTTGTTGGCACACAAGACAAGTTTGCACATAGCACTCGATGTTGTCTCACATGTGCGGCCAAAAATAGATAGCCTCGATTAGCGCCCTCGTTCGTCGCTGCCCCAAATGCTCGGCCCACAAAGTGTTGTGGCTTTCTCTAATGATCCGCCGCCTGATAATCCCAAACTTGGGTACATAGACCCTTCGACCGTATGTGAGCAAAAGGCCACCTTCCACCCAAAAGCACCTTGTCTTGCCTTTGGTGGCCAACTCCATTAGATTTTTGGCCTCGGGATCATGCTGCATGCCATCTCTGATTGCATCCTAATGTCACAATGAGCCTTCGTGATGGCAGCATGCTCGTCTTTCCTACTTAGCGCGTCGGCCACAACATTGCCTCTTCCTAGCTTGTACTCCAAGTCATAGTCAAATTCATCTAGAAAGTCCTGCCTCCTAGCTTAATTCGGGATGATCTTCTTTTGTGACTGGAAGTAGCTAGTGGCCACGTTGTTCGTCCTGACCACAAACTTGGAGCCTAGCAGATAGTGTCTCCATGTGTGCAGGCAATGTACGATGGCCGTCATATCTTTCTCCTGCACTTTATAGCGCTGTTCGATCTCGTTTAACTTGCGGCTTTCATATGCAATTAGGTATCTATCCTGTATTAAGACTCCTCCAATTTCAAAGTCCGACGCATCCGTATGCACTTCAAAGGTTCTTGAAAAGTCTGACAGCGTCAAGACTGGCTCTTCTGTTACCGCGGTCTTGAGATCTTCAAAGGCTTGCTGGCACTCTTCACTCCAAACCCATGGCTTATTTTTCTTCAATAACTCGGTCAGCAAAACGGCCTTAGCGGAGTAGCCACTTATGAACCTGCGGTAATAGTTTGCAAGTCCAAGAAACGACCGTAGCTCGGTCACTTTGGTAGGCGCCTCCCACTCTTGGATCACCCAGATTTTTACCTCGTCCATTCGTAGTTTTCCCTAACTAATAATATGGCCCAAGAAGTGCACCTCGTGTTGGGCAAACTCGCACTTCTCCCGCTTGATATATAATTGGTTCTGCCGTAAGACTTGGAAGACTTTCCTCAGATGCTCCACTTGCTCCTCCAAGGTGTTACTATAGATGACTATGTCATGCAAGTATACTACTACTAATTGATCCAAGTAAGGATGAAAGATCTTGTTCTTCAATGTGCAAAAGGTTGCAGGTGTGTTGGTTAGGCTAAAAGGTATCACCAACCACTCGTATGCTCTGTATTGGGTTACGCACGCTGTCTTCGGTTCATCCCCCTCGGCGATGCACACTTGGTAGTAGCCTTTCCAGAGGTCCACCTTAGTGAAGTACTTGGCCTGCCCAAGCATATCAAATAAATCTGCAATAAGCGGGATAGAATATTTATTCTTAACAGCTACCTTATTGAGCGCCCGGTAGTCGATGCATAAGCACAAAGATCCGTCTTTCTTCTTTTGGAATAGAACCGGCGCACCATAGGGTCCCTTGGATGGACGAATGTGACCGGCCTCGAGGAGCTCCTTCAACTACTTCCTTAGCTCCTTTAATTCGGGTGGAGCCATGCGGTATGGTGCATGTGCGGGTGGCTTGGCTCGGACCTCCAACTCTATCTTGTGATCTACCTCGCGCCTTGGAGGTAGAGTTTTCGGTAGCTCGTTCGGCATTACATCCTTTTTTTCTTCAAGGACCTCCTCTATAATTAGTGTCAAGGACTCCTTAGCACCAGTGTCTTCTCCCGAACTTACAATGGTAGCTTGGAGCATCGTCTCCCATTTCTTCAGGCCTTTCATGATCTGCATGGCTGACAGGTAGGTATGTCCTTCCTTCCTTGGTACCTTGACTAGAGGTACCATGCTCGACCCTTCCTGCACCATGACCATGAGTCATTGGAGGTAGGGGTCGATCATCATGTGGCAGCGCTGGAAGAACTCCTGCCCAAGAATAATATCAAAGATATCTAAAGGACTGACAATGAAGTTTGTCTTACCTTGCCACTTTTCCAATGTGATGCTCACTCCTTGGGCGACTCTGTACACGGGAGTCAATGGGGCATTAACCGTCTTGAGATGGGTGTTGCTTGGAACATAGTTCAGCCTTAACCTCTCTGCCGCCATCTTGGTCATAATGTTTGCTTTGGCCCAGAAGTCTACCATGGCACGAGCTGGCCGCCCATTAATGGAGATGTCTACATACTGTGTGCTGAAGTCTCCTGGCTTCTCATTCTGCTTGGCTATAGCCCAGCATAGTCTAACCATGCTCAACTGTATCTTGCCCACATCCTGCCCTTGTTCTTGTGCGTCCTTCTCTTTTCATTTGCGTAGGATGGCACCAAGGCTCTTCATCTCTGGGCACCTGGCATAACCTTGTGGTCCTTCGCATATGTAGCAACCATCTCCTTTGGTGGTCAGCACCTTTTTCTCTGTGTAGCCCTGGCGAATGAACCATCTGCTATCCTACTTTTGGGAGTCGTGATGTTTAGTGGGTGCCTGCTGCTCCTTGCCTCGGCCAAGATCTCCCTCTCCTTTGGCATGACTACTTCTTGTATCTTTGCCCTTAGCTCTGTCATGCCGGTCATGCTTAAAGTGGGTCAAGGACTCAGCTTATGTGATGGCCTCGTCTATGAACATGACTTGTTGCCGCTTCAACTCCACCTTGGCCCAATTTTGCAGTCCATCCATGAAGTGGAACAACATGTCTTCATCTGTGAGATTGGGAATCTGAAGCGTTAGAGTCGTGAACTCCTTTACGTACGTCGAATGATTGCCGTTTGCTTTAGTTCCCTAAACTTACGCTTAACCTCGTATACGACGTTGTTAGGGGAGAAGGCTTTCTTTAATTTCTCATGGAATTGCTCCCACGTGTTGATGGTGCACGTCCCCTTCCCTACCTTGGCCTCTTTGTGCCTCCACTATAGCATGGACATTTCAGAAAGATACAACACAATGGTGTTGATGTTATTCTCGTCACTCCTCACCCGACTACACTTGAAGTAATTCTCCACGTGCCACAAAAAGTTCTCCACCTCTTGAGCGTCTCGAACGCCTTTAAATATAGGAGGCTTGAGAGCCTCGACCCTGGCCTCCCTATCATGGTCGGGTAGCCCGATGCTCCAGCTTCCATGCCTTCCTTCAGTGCCTTCATCTTGGCCTTCATGGTTTCAATTGTGTTCTACGCCTCCATGAGTCGGCACTCTAAGGAAGTGATGGCCTCATTCATCTCAAACTCAGCCCGCTGACGTCCCTCCAACTCTTTACAGATATTTTTGGTCTCCTCAAGGGTGAAGTCTTCAAGAGTTTTGAACTTGCCGTCGACCACATTCATGCACTGGCCTAATATCTCTACTGTCTGCCTTGCCACTTCAACCCTTGCGACCCCTTCTTCTCCAACGGTGATGTTAATGGCCTCATCACAACGTTCATCGTCACTTGGTTTGATGGTCGAGGGTGGATGAGATGTTAGCGCCTCACTCAGTGTGGGGTCGAGCAGCATTTCCTCATTACTCTTTTGATGTTTCTTTCCCTTGTGGCTTTTCTTTCCAACATCCATACGGACGTTGGTAGTGCTAGCGGCGTTCACGTCTCCTTCGGTAGCTATTCCCTTAGTATCAAAATCTCGCTCTGATACCACGTTGTCACAGACTTAGAGTATTTGCTAATGCTCCGTGCGGCACTTGACAACTTACTCACTATTCTTTCAAGATCTTGTAAGTTCAAGTAAGCTTTTAAGACTAGGATCGCTAAGAGAATGAAAGGAAAGACTTAGAGAATTTTGGAAATTTTGAAAGAAGGCTTTTTGTATTGCTTGGAGAATGCTTACAACTTGCTTGGTGCCCTGTAAATGAGTGGCACCTCTATTTATACTACTTCCTAAGGGCCTAAGTGCAAATAATATTTACTTTACAAGTCCCTAAGATATTTATACATTGGTCCTAACTCTAGAATTCTCTACACACTCTAGAGTTCTCTAAAGCCTTCTTGAAAAGTCTAAAGGTTTCTAGAGTTCTCCACAAGACTCTCCTCAACCCTAGAACCTTTCGTCCCTATTCAGATGCGGATTTTGGCTGGCCGAGTGGCGGGACATCACGATCCGGATAGCTTCACGAAATTCAGCATTAGTGACCTCTAATTGGGGTTGCACTTCTGGTGCATTAGGTACCCTTTGTTCCTGTGGTTCAATTCCTTCTAGTAGGATGACCTAAGGCAGTGTTTCGTGGAGGCATGATCTAGAAGACACGTACAAGGAAGAATTAGAAGAAAATTTTTAGAGATAAACTCAGTAGCACGAAATAAGTATGAAAGAAGTGATATAATTCCTATGTGTCACATCCTTCTAATTATAGATGTGGCGCGCTTCACACCGATAACTGGGACTGTACAGGTACGGATATACTCCCTATGACTTTTGAACTCAGTGCTCTGATACCAAATTTGTCATGCCCCGAGCCTATACCCTAGGCAAGACTGGCACTCGAGAACCATTGTTGGCCCTAAGCGAACACTTGGCCTGACTTAACTCTTAGCGGAAGACTTACTCAGGATAAAATACTTTAAAAAGTAAACTGAACTGCTCAATAGATAACTTAGAATGTATAAAAAAACATTCAGTAGCCAAAATGACAACTCAAGCCTCAAACATCAAAAACAAAAATGGAAAGACTCAAGAACTAACATTAACTAACTGTCTGTGAAGTCTCTAACAACTGAGATGGACGTTGCGAAAAGACCCAGGACATCCTAATGAACTAAAATGATAAAGTAATAGAAAGGGGGATCCTCCAGAAGCAAGGAGGCTCACCAACAACTTAGAAGCTCAACTGGATCAATGATGCACTGGATGCTAATCCTAGTTACTTGAATCTGCATCATAAAAAGATGCAGTCCAACTGGAATGTACGAGCATGCGAGGGGAATTCCAAAATAGGACATAAGCTTGAAAAGAGAACTGAAAGAACAAACCTATTCTCAACTCAAATAAACTGAACTGAACTTATTTCAATATAAAGAAGTATAAATAAGTGCATTATAAAGAAAAGTTTTAAAGCATGGACAACAACTCTGTGTATTTAGAAATACAATAGTAACTATGTGTGTATGCAAAGACAAAATATAACTCTGGATGTATATAAAAATACAAGTAACTCTGTGTATATAATAATACAAAATACTTCTGTGGGAGCTTCTCTAATCAACAACCAACACTTAAGAGCTATTGTGATGATACAACGTTTTACCTCACACTGCTAGGGTCATCCTATACCTTGTCGAGGGTATAGAACCTGACTATTGATGAGTCCACAAATTGGACTCATTTAGGACTATATTTTAATAGAATTTGTGTCCTTAAATACTTATTTTATCTAAATATTTGATGAAAACCCTTAAGTTTCAGGTATTTGAAGATTTAAGGAAAGCGTGGACACTACTTTGCAAAAAAAAGGAACGAAAAGGTTGAAAAGAATGAGAAAATGAAGGCTTAAAGATCGCCAAGTCCACTTGGCGAATACCGAAGGGTCTCACTTTGCCTTTTGTTCCAGTATGTTGGGCCTAATGGAAAGGATCAAGTCGGCGGAAGAAGCGAATTGTCTGTGCATCACCAAGAAGTTTCGCAAAGTAGTACTATATCGCCCAATGACCCAGATCACGACGATGCCAAAGGATGGTGCAAGACATCAATAAACTACACCAAAGGGCGAATCGCTGAGTTGATCGGCAATTTCGACTAATGTTGCCGAATGATTCGCCGTCGCACAGATTTCTGAAAACTATAAATACTCATTGAGAGTTATAGAATTAAGAATGATCAGGCAATATCGGATTATTAATATAATTTTAGTACATTTATTTTTGGTTTGAGTTTGGAAACTTGAAGAAGAAGAAGGTTTCATCTCCAAGTATTTGGACTTGGGTCTATTGGATTCTTCATTCATGGCCTGTAACAAGTCTTAAATCTTCATACCCATTTGAATGCAAGCTCATTTAGGTATAAATTTTTATCTCTTGATGTGTGGCTAAAATCCCTATTCTTGGGGTGTGATTTAGCAAGTATGTGTTGATATTAATATTGGGTTTTGCTTACTGATATGTTAGATGTATTTTAATGGTAATTTCACCTAGTGGTGGTGGTTTAATATAATGGGTTTGTAGTTGCAAATACAAAACCAACCATGTGTTTTTAGCTTGTTCGAGAGAGAGGTCGCGAAACCAAGACTGCTAGACTGATGGCTTAAGGAGTGGGTCGATATGAGGTTCAGCCCGAGAGGGTGAGCCCTAGTCCCACATCCTAAAACTCCGCTTTAGAGAGTGAGTGGGGTAGCATAGGTTGGACTTTATCCAGCAAATGGGTGTTCGAGAGGAACCCATTTGATACCGGGTAAGTTTCCCGAGTGGGAACTTATTTCCATCTAAAGCTTAGCCTAATCACTATTATTTTGAAAGTTCCTATCGAAAGCATGTACCCAATGATTTATACCAACATATATTGCGGTCACATCTCAAGAATATCCCTTTTATACTTGATTTTCTTGTTATTTCTGTTATTTTTACTACACTTGTGACAAACCCCCATCGGTATTTGACACTTTTCTGTCACCCATTGAATTTACTTTGTTTTTAATCGTTAATGTCTTTAGCTACGACTAGTTAGAACTAACTTTTATTTTTCTATAAAATCTCAAAACCACTCCCTTGGGACTCAACCCCAACCCTTGGTTGGGTTATTATACTATTGCACGATCGTAGACACTTGCATCAAAAGTTGTGTCATTGATTACGATAAACATCAAAATGGCATTGCTAGCGAGGAGTGGTGTTACGTGAAAGGTTTTGGTTTAAGTCAATTTCTACTTTCAATATCGTAGTTTACTAACCTTATTTTTAGTTTTGTTTTTCTTTAAATTTGTTGGTGTAGGTAGGTTGGCTGAGCATGGCTGAGGGAAATAGTGGTAACTCGGCTAAGATGAGGCAAGAAGTCGAGAGAGACTTCACATTACCTGCACTGGTAGCTCAGCTGCACGAGTTGGCCACCAAAATAGCAGAGGTTGAAAACCAGTGCAAAAGCCAAGGGAGGCACATACCTCCTCATGAGAGGAAGTAGTCTAGAGACAGGGAGAACAATCGTGTCGAGGGCATATTTCAAATTATTCTCCAAAAGATCACCGAATAAGATCGAATGTTGGAAGAGAAAGGAGAGTATTGAAGTGTTGAATCAAATGGTTAGCTCTCACTCTAGACCGATCCAGCTGATCATGACACTCCTAAATTATGTGGTGCCTCTTCTTCACTCAAACGAACTATTTAGGTTACCTAGTAACACTAGGGCCAACCCAACTAATGGGGAGTGAGTAAGGACTTGTGTTGAGCCACGACGTTAAATAAGATGCTTCTTGGGAGGAAACCCAAGGTTTTAAATGATTAGGATTTTACTTTTATAAATAATGGTGTGTTGATGTTGCAGGTTAAAATAAGGAAAATGTGGAAAGTTTTAGATTGGCAAGTAGAAGTTCCATTCTGCGAGTCGCCAAACTAGTTGGCGAGCCCAACTAGATCCACCGTTTGGCTCAATGCAAGTTCTATACACAGAGCCTGTAAAACTCGGCTAACTCAAAAGGCACCTTGGCGAATCTCTAACCTTTTTGGCGATCTGAACTTAGTACGCTGATTTAACCCCCAAAAAATTAACGATTCTATAGAAAAGGTGGGATAAATGACTACTCTATGTTTCACCAAGTGCGTCGGCGTGTGAGACTAACATCTCCAAATGGACAAGAACTGAACGCTTATATAAAGGCCTAGGGTCAAAATTTTTGAATTTCTCATTTTCCCTCATTTCAAACTCCTCACAATCACATCAAAGGTATTATTTCCTAGATGTTTTCTTACCATTAGTATTGTAGTTGATAATTAGTGCTTGGGGTTTGATTTCTTTGTTTCCTAGCATTTCAAAAGTAAATTTGATAGGCATTAAAGGTTAGTCCCTAAAACCCCAATTTTATGTTGAAAGTTTTGTACTCATTTGCAATGATTGTTTGTTAGTGATGTGTGTTGGGTCTCTCTGATAGGATTAGAATGTTTACATGCCTATTTTACCTCAAAAATCTTGCATGTGTTGTATGATTATTGAATGCTCGTAATCTTTGTACTTTTTAATGAGTTGGGTAATAATTGCATGTTGGTTTCATTGATTGGGTGAAGTCTGAGTAGCCCACGTATGTGCTAAATGTTCAAAACTTACTTAATCATAAAGAGGGTGATGCCACTCTAAAGAGTAAGTATCGTCAAATGGCCAAATGTGGTAAGTCCGGGAGAAATCTGAGTATTTCGAGGTGATGGGTAGTATGGGTCTTGTTCAAATTTTGTTAGTTCATGCTTTGATATTGCTTTCGGTGTTTGCGGGATTGAATTTGAAAAGATGGATTGAAAATGGGCTCGTTGAACTATTTGGCGAGTTGGGTCGAGCTCACCAAATCGTTCGGCGGTTCGCCCATTGTTTCCATCTCGCCTTTAGCAGTAGGTCAAATTGGATAAGACTGTAACTTTCGGTGAAAAGTCATGGGTCGCCGAGCGCACTTGGTGACTTACCGAAAGTTCTATTGTTTGCCCTTTGCATGCTACCCCTAAGACCCTTATGCACTATAACTTTCGGCGGATAAACCCTTGTTTGCCGAAGGTAGTCGACGATTTGCTGAAAAGACTCTCTTATCGCCAACTTACCTTAATAGTTCAGCCAACCCATCAGCGAGCTCGATTTGGTTCGGCGACTCGCCGACTTAGTCGGCATGTCTATTTGCAAAGAGAGTCATTGTGTCTGAAGTTAAGTTATTTTCTTATCCTTTCTCGATCTTTTGCAGATATGGTACTCACCAACTTAACTGAGCACAGAAAAAGGCTAAAGGCGTCACGATAAATGGAGGAGGATCAAACCCTCCAAAGAGAAAAAGGGATGGCCTTCAATTGGGAAGTGAAGGTAAATGAAAGAAGCACATAGCTAGGAAGGGAAAAAATGTTAAATGAGCTTTTTATGAGCTGGAGGATGGGAAACCTTTGATAAATCGAAGGAATGCACTCAGGGCTAGAGCTCAGTCCACCTCTACTGGGACCTCTTCAGCTGCCACTATCCTGACCACTTAATCAGTGCCAACTCCAGCACAACCTCCAGTGGCCCCTATATTCCCCGTAGCTCCACCTCCAGCCAGATTGCTGAACAGGTTAAAAGGCGATGGTTTACGAACCATTCTAGAAGAAAATTTACTATCTGTGGAGGGTTTGGAAGGCAAGCATGCTGAGGTGCTTGACACACTCAGATTTCATGAGCCAGAGCTGTTCAGTAGGTTAAGGGGCCATTACATTCCTTCTTGGGTCTGGGAATTCTACATAGCCTATGGAGATTTTGTCAGAAAGAACAAGAAGAAGGCTAGTGAGTTCTGACCGGTGCAGTCGGTTATGGTTAGAGGAAAAAATGTGGAGTGTCACATAAATCATATTAATGTTGTATTGGGTCGACCGTTACACTCGGCACTGCCCTACTAGGGTTTTCCTATTGTACCATCCCTACATGATTTGAAGGGTTGGATAGCTTCGATTATCTCTAACACCACCCTGAGGTGGATATATATAGGAGCTCCGATTGAGAAGAGGGACATGAACATTGCCTCTCAGTACTGGTTTGGTTTCATCAGCAGCACGATCATGCCATCCCAGAATGAATCCATTCTGCTTCATCCTAAGGCGGCTTGCCTTGGGTCTATCATTGGTAAGAGGCGAATCGACTTGGAACTACTGGTTTCATAGGAGATGGCTATGAAAGCCGAACAGACGCATATGTCTCTGCCTTTTCCTGTTCTAATCACTGAGTTATGCTAGCGTGCCAGAGTACCCTGGGATCTTGCTAGCGATGTAGAGATCACCCCATCTTCCTCTAGTGATATCCAGCATATAGAGGCCATGTTCACGCGGGAGAAGGATGACGGGAGGAAAGAAACTCCAGCAGATACTTCTCTACAGATCGATGTTAACTCATTACCAACAGAGGTACCTTCGTCTACTCTGGCTTCGGAGCCTTCAGGTATACCCACTCCTTCTTTTTCTTCATAGACTCCAGGTGCCTCATATTCCTCCCCGCCTACCAAGATCACTCATGCAATGATCCTGAAGATGGGGCAGCTGGCCTATTCAGTGGATGTGAAGGCGACGGGATTGGAGAGATCCATCCCAGGAATGATTGATAGTGCCATCTTGACTGCATTGACCCCCCATCAGGACCATTGTTGATGATCTGACTACCAGAGTCACTAATTGTGAGAGCAGACAGGGGGAGACACCCGAGGTTTCAGCATTAAAACCAGAAATGGCAGAGTTGAAGAAGGACGTTGCCTATTTAAAGGTTACCGACGTCACCACACTATTGCAGGGAGCAGATGACAAGGATGCTCCTCAGACCTCAGGGATTCATTTAGCTACTATCAGAGATGTGCAGAGGGATGATGCAAGGCATGTAGAGTCAGAGACAGATACCAAGGAGGAGCAGATAATAGTGCGCAATGAGGTACTGAGCGAGAGCCAAGAGGACAACATATTCAGAGACTTGCCAAATCTTGTGGAGATGGTTGTACAGTCGAAAACACATACAGTGCCATCTGAGACGTCCACAACAGCTCTTAGTGGATCTGGCATTATTAATTCGTCTGAGGCTACTCCGGGTATTGAGACCCATGACCAGATAGAAGAACCGAGCACTGATGCTCATACTCAGAGCCTAACAGATCGAGAGACTGCATAAACAGGACTTCTTTTTACCTCTGCCTTATTTACCTTTTCTTTTAGACACTTTTATTTGCACTTGAGGACAAACACTTTTTATCGTGGTGGGTTGAGGCCCAAACCTTTTGTGTTGATAGTTATGTTCTGTGTATATATTTGGGTTGTTCTACTTTAAAATTGTGTTTTATGGGATTAAGTTTATGGCTCTTTTTGTTTTAAATGGAAAAAACAAAAATGATTTTGACCCTTCCGAACAATTTTCATTTTTCAAAAATTTTCTCCACCTCTTGTGTTGAAAGTGGCTATTCTTGTACAGATTCAAGTCTCAATTTCGATCAATACCAGTGACTTGAATGGCGATCTCAATTGAACAAACATGAATGTGCGGCTGCGATGAGACCAAATGAAGTTGCATAGGCAATATGTGAACTTTTTTCATTTCGTTGTGATTAGCCATTTATGAAATTGATTCACTTGTAATGACTGTTGCACACTAGCGAAAGTGTGTGGTCTTGTTTGACTTAAGTGTCGATGCCTTGCGTGATGAACTTAATTTGAACCTTACATGAATAAACCCAGAATTTGTCCCGTTAGTCTAATTGATTTAGTAAGGTGTGCTCTTGAAATGATCTTAGGCAGGTTTTGAAGAATGTAAGCCAAGTTTGACATATACCTTTTTTGAACCTTACCTTTCTTTGGAAGAACCTTGATGAACCCTAAACCTTACTTAACCCACTACCTATAATCCTCTTGATTTGTGGTTTAGTGAATAGCCAACTTAGGCAAAAAGCCTAAGTTGGGGGTGTGGTGAAAAGGAAAGGGAGAAGTCAAGAAGTGCAAGAAAAAGTCTCTCTAACCCATGGTATTGCAAAAAAAAAATGGAAACCCTCCTCCAAAAAAAATGGTTATGGAATAAAAAGTGCAAAAGGAATTGGGTTTCCAAGCAATACATGGAGAGTGAATAAAAGGATGACTATGAAGCACTAGAAGAGAAAGTGATAAGGGAAAGGGAAAGGATATTTTGAGAATACCATATCTCACAAGGATGAAGAAGTCACTCATCCTAAATGACCATAACTTTGAACTCATCCCTATTACATGCCTTGAAAGGACCTTTTTGATCTTGAGTAAGCCGAACCAAAAGTCGATTAGAAAATAAGGGAAAACCTATGGGTGAAAACATGCATTGTGTTCCTTTTTTCAAGTGTGAGCATTGAATCTGATTCCTGATCTTGAATTGATTAACCTCTATGTGTGAATATGGAATCATTCTTTATGTGAGGGCATTTAGATACTTTTTGTTGAGCGTGAACTTGCACAAGTAGAAAGTATTGCCAGCATGAGAATCTTTGGTAATGGTGTGTCACAACTTGAATATTTGAGTACACAATTGATCGTTGCATGAGTAATTTGAGTCTTGTTGTGTACATTCATGATTTAGTCTTATGTAGCACTATTTGAGACATCCTATTTGAACTGTTGAACTTGAGTTTTACTTGAGGATAAGAGAAATTTTAAGTTGGGGGGTGTTATGAGTCCACAAATTAGACTCATTTAGGGCTATATTTTAATAGAAATTGTGTCCTCAAATGCTTATTTTATCTCAATATATGATGAAAACCCTTAAGTTTTAGGTATTTGAAGATTGAAGGAAAGAATGGACACTACTTTACAAAAAAAGGAACGAAAAGGCTAGAAAGAACGAGAAAATGAAGGCTTAAAGATCGTCGAGTCATTTTGGTGAATCAGCAAAGGGTCTCACTTCGTCTTTTGTTCTAGTGTGTTGAGCCTGATGGAAAGGATAAACTCAGTGGAACAAGGGATCAGTCAGCGTATCGCTGAGATGTTTCGTAAAGCAGTACTATATTGCCCAATGACCCAAACCACGACGATGACAAAGGATGGTGCAAGACGGCGATGAACTATACCAAAGGGCGAATCGCCGAGTTGAATTTTAAAAACTATAAATAATCGTCAAAAGTTATAGAATTAAGAATGATTAGACAATATCAGATTCTTAATATACTTTTAGTACTTTTATTTTTGCTCCGAGTTTGGAAAGGGTTTTGGAAACTTGAAGAAAAATAGGGTTTCATCTCCAAGGATTTGGACTTAAATATCTTGGATTCTTCATTCTTAGCCAGTAACAAGACTTAAATCTTCATACCCTTTGAATGCAATATCATTTAGGTATAAATTTGTATCTCTTGATCTGTAGCTAAAAACCCCCATTTTTGGGTGTGATTTAGCAAGTATGTGTTGATATTATTGTTTGGTTTTGCTTGATGATAGGTTATATGTATTTTAATGGTGATTTCACCTAGTGATTTTGGTTTAATTTAATGGGTTTGTAGTTGCAAATACAAAACCACCCATGTGTTTTCGGCTTGCTCGAGAGAGAGGTCGCAAAACCAAGACCGTTAGACTGATGGCCTAAGGAGTGGGTCAACATGAGGTTTAGCCCGAGAGAGTGAGCCTTTGTCCCACATCCTAACACTCAGCTCGAGAGAGTGAGTTAGGTAAGGTGTAGGCTGGACTTCATGCGGCAAATGGGTGTCCGAGAGAAACCCATTTGAAACAGGGTATGTTGCCCGAGAGGGAACTTATTTCTATCTAAAGCTTAGCCTAATCACTATTATTTTTCAAATTCCTAGCGAAAGCATGTACCCAATGATTTATACCAACATATATTGTGGTCACATCCCAAGAACCCCCTTTCATTCATAGATTTCTTTGTTATTTTTACTTTTTTTGCTATACTTGTGACAAAACACCCAAATCGATATTTGACACTTTTGTGTCCTCCTTTAATTTGCGATGTTTTTAGTCGTTAATGTCTTTAGCTACGACTAGTTAGACCTAACTTTTATTTTTCTATTAATTCTCAAAATCACTTCCTTGGGACTCGAACCCAACCCTTGGTTGGGTTATTATACTATTGCACGATTGTAGACACTTGCATCGAAAGTTGTGTCGTTGATTACGCAAACAACAACTACTAAGTGGATCCACTAGTCTATGGTAAAAAGCACTAAGGAATCATCTAAAAAGTATGACCCTTTTCAACCCATGATGGCTACATGGTTTATAGGGCTGGGAGTTGTCTGAACTCTCCCTCATATCTGTGCTCTATACTACCCCCAAAATATACTAGCTCATATGTTTAAAAACATAACTCCATGGTTTGAGATAATTACTCAAAAAGTAGCCCGAAGTCTCTCTTGGAAATCAGTGTTTCCTCTCTTGCTTAATTGTGAAAGGATTTACTCTTTACTGAAAACTAGCTCAAAGGCTTTTTCAAAAATCTCAATTTCCCTTCTTGTTTAAATATGAAAACATTTTTCTCCTTGGGAATACATAGTCCCTATATAATCTTTTAAAGAAATGAACTTCAATCTTTAATCTTTACTCAACACAAAACTCGAGTCTTAAAAAAAAGTTAAAACATTTGTAAAAGACTTTTGGAAGACTCTATGAACTTCTCTTGACTTTCCTTTAATTTGAATTTATGGATTCAAGGATTGTGATTTGTGATAAGAAAGATCTCATGATGTTTAGAAGTTTTTATAGACAGTTAAACATGAGAAACGATCAAGAAATCAATGCCTGGAAGCAAGTCCATGACACGGAGAAAGTTTTTCCAATCCTAATGAACAGGCTGGTACCCAGATTTGCCTGACATGTTCCTTCTTCGTTTTCTAACCGAAATTCGCCTAAACTAGGGTCTTTTCTCGAATTCTCTTTAGATTTAGATACCCAGTATATGTACACAAGAATATAACTCAAACAACTCAAGGAAACAACGTTATAACCTCAAGAAACTCCTCAATCTCAACCCAAATTCAAGAACAAAAGCAATTCAAGAACATACATCAAGAACATTCAAACTTCCAAATTTTTTAGGACGACTTCATGCTGAAATAAACATTATTGGCACGTGTTTGAATGAACCCAATGTTATGAGAGTCTCATATACCTCAAGGATTGAATCCTTGGTGAAATCCAAACCAAAATCGCAAGAACTTAACGAATCTTGAACTTTTCTTCTCCTTTCTTCTCTTGAGTTCTTTCTTGTAAAACCCTAGCATGAAATCTTTGAGTGCGTAAAATGACCCAATTCAGTTTATACCTCTAAGTAATTACCAACAACGAAATAAATTAATTGGGTAGTGAAAAGACCATAATACCCATCTAAAATCCGGTTTTGACTTTCCTTATCTAGGTAGCCCAACTTCAAATGGGCATATCTCCCTCATACGAACTCAAAACTGATCAAACTCAATGACGGTGGAAAGATAATTCAATGATCTTTCCTACGGTATCTTGTAGAACACTAATTCATCCTGAGCTAGGAGTTTTGGTTGTTTCAAATTGACCCAAAACTTATACTTATCTTAACTTGGTCAAACTTTCCAAATTTGATTATTTCCAATAACGGTTTTCTTCTAATTCAAAGTCTTTCTAGTAGCAGGATGTTATAGAACCATTACGTACAGTCCCACCATTTTTTCACTTATATTTTCACATTTATGAGCTAACTTTTATTAATTACTCAAATTTCACCATTTTTCATTTGTATTAGCCCATGGATAAGGTGCCTTGAGGGCACACGAAATATTTTTTAGAAAAAAACTATATGAGGACCTCCGTAATGAGTTGGTAAAGCATTACAAATATTGCCACCATTTTTTCAGGCATATTTTTGCATTTGCAAGCTAACTTATATGAATTACACAAATTTCATTGTTTTCGTGTGTATTAGCTCATGGGCCTGATGCCTTTGGGGCACCTGAAAGTTTTTTCTCAAAAAAACTCTATGAGAACTTTTGTAATGAGTTATGGATGAATTACATAAAATCCTGTCATGTTTTTCATGCATATTTTCGCATTTAAGAGCCATGTTTTTACGAATTACCCAAATTTCGTCGTTTTTCGTGTGTATTAGCCCATGGATCTTTAGCCTTTGGGGTACTTACTTTGTTTTTCTGAAAAATTTATAGGAGGACCTCCGTAATGAGTCGGGAAAGCGTTATGTAAAGTCTCACCGATATTTTCACATATATTTTTACATTTACAAGCCAACTTTTATGAATTACCCAAATTTCAAGATTTTTCGTGTGTATTAGCCCATGGATATTACGCCTTGGGAACTTAATAATTTTTCCTGAACTACTATATGAGGACCTTCATAATGTGTTGGGGAAGTATTATGTACTCTCCCTCCGTAATTTCATACACATTATCACATATACTAGTCAACTTCTATGAATTACCCAGATTTCACGATTTTTTCATGTGTATTATCCCATGGATCTAGCTCTTTGGTCACCGGAACATTTTTTCTGAGAAAACTATATGAAAATTTTCATAATGAGTTGGGAAACATTATACACTTCCACCATTTTTTCATGCATATTATCACATTTAGGATCCAACTTCTATGAATTACCCAAATTTTGTTGTTTTTCATGTATATTAGCCCATTGATTTAGCGCCACTGGAGCACCCAAAGTAGTTTCAAATAAAAATTATATGGTGACCTCCGTAATGAGTAGAAGAAACATTACGAACAGTCCTGCCATTTTTTTACGCATATTTTCGCATTTACGAGCTATTATTTTTTATTTACCCAAATTTCACCATTTTTCTTGTGTATTAGCCTATGGATCTGGCGCCTTTGAAGAACCTAATTTTTTTTTCTGGAAACACTATATGAGAACCTCTATAATGAGTTGGGGAAGCATTACAGACAATCTCGCCATTTTTACAGGAATATTTTCGTATTTATGAGCTAACTTTTACAAATATCCTGAATTTCGCCATTTTTTGTTTGTTTTAGCCTATAGATCTTGCACCTTAGGGGGGTATCCAAAACAATTTTCTAAAAAACCAATTTGGAGACCTCAATAATGAGTTGGGGAAGCATTCCATACAGTCCTGCCATTTTTCACGCATATATTTGCATTTACTAATCAAATTTTTAGAATTACCCTAATTTCGCCATTTTTCATATGTGTTAGCCCATAGATTTGATTTCTTAGATACACAAAAAAAAATTAGAAAAAATATATACGGACCTCCGTCATGATTTGGGAAAGCATTACGTACAATCCAGCCATTTGTTTCACGCATATTTTTGCATTTAGGAGCAAACTTTTACAAATTTATCTAATTTTGCCATTTTTCGTGTGTATTAACTCATAGATCTGATGCCTTTGGGGCACCTAATTTTTGTTTAAAAAAATCATATGAGGACATGTAATGAGTTGAGGAAACATTATGTAGAGTCGCATCATTTTTTTGTGCATATTTTCGACTTTACAAGCCAAATTTTTCAAATTACCCAAATTTTGTCCTTTTTCGTGTGTATTAGAACATTGATATGATGCCTTTGGGGCACTCAAAAAAAGTTTCTTAAAAAATTGTATGAGGACCTCTGTAATGACTTGGGGAAGCATTACATATAGTCCCTCAATTTTTTTCACGCATATTTTTCACATTTACGATCCAATTTTTACAAATAACCTAAATTTCACCATTTTTTGTGAGTATTAGCCCAAGGATCTGGCGCCTTGGGAACCTAGAATTATTTCTAAAACAACTATATGTACAATACCACTATATTTTAATGCATATTTTTAAATTTACAAGACACCTTTTACGAAGTACCCTAATTTCGTCATTTTTTGTGTGTATTAGCCCATGAATATGGTGCCTTTGAGGCAACCAAATTTTTTTATGAACAAACTATATGAGGACCTCTGTAATGAGTAACGAAAGCATTACATACAGTCCCAACATTTTTTCATGCATATTTTCGCATTTACGAGTTAACTTTTAAGAATTACCTGAAATTCCTCATTTTTCATGTCTATTAGCTCATGGATTTGACGCCTTTATGGCACCCAAATTTTTTTCTGGAAAAACTATATGAGGATCTCCTTAATGAGTTGGGGAAACATTACGTACAGTCCTGCTGTTTTTCCATGCATATTTTCATATTGACGAGCCAACTTTTACAAATTACCCATATTTACCGTTTTTCGTTTGTATTATCCCATGGATCTGGCATCGTGGACAGCTGAAATTTTAAAAATATATATATGAGTATCTCCATAATGAGTTGGGGAAACATTACCTACAGTACCACAATCTTTATCACGCATATTTATGCATTTACGAGCAAACTTTTCTGAATAACTCGAATTTCACAATTTTTCGTTTGTATTAGCCCATTGATCTAGCACCTTTAGGGAACCCAAATTTTTTTCCCTGAAAAAACTATATGAGGACCTCCATAATGAGTTGGGGAAGCATGACTTACAATCCCTCCATTTTTTCATGCATATTTTCGCATTGACGAGCTAACTATTGCGAAACTGGGGACCTAGGCACCCAAATTTATTTTTCTTAAAAAACTACAGGAAGACATCTATAATGAGTTGGAGAAGAAGTATGTACATTCCCACCATTTTTTTGATGCATATGTTTCACATTTACGAGTCAACTTTTAAAAATTACCCGAATTTCACCATTTTCATGTGTATAATGCCCATGAATTTTTGGCGCCTTTGGGGCACCTAAATTGTTTTTCTAAAAAATAGTATATGTGGACCTTTGTATTGAGTTATGAAACCATTACGTATTGTTCCACCATTTTTTCACACTTAATTTTGCATTTACGAGCTAACTTTTATGAATTACCCAAATTTTACCATTTTTCATGTGTATTAGCTCATGGATCTAACGTAGTTGGGGTACCCGAAATTTTTTTCTAGAAAACACTATATGAGGACTTCTGTAATGAGTTTGGGAAGCATTACGTACAATCTGTCCATTTTTTCACACAGATTTTGCATTTACGAGTAAACTTTTATGAATTACCCAACTTTTGCCATTTTTGTATTTGCCGATGGATATAACGTCTTTAGGTCACTCGGAAACTTTTTCTACAAAAAACTATATAAGGACCTCTGTAATGAGTTGGGGAAGCATAACGTACAATCCCATGATTTTTTCACTCATATAATCAAATTTACGAGCCAACTTTTATGTATTACCCAAATTTTACCATTTTTCTTGTGTATTAACCTATGGATCTAACGCCTTTGGGGCACCCAAATACTTTTTCTGGAAAAAATTATATGATGACCTCTTTAATAAATTAGGGAAGCATTATGTACAATCCCTCTCTATTTTAACGCATAGCTTTGCATTTACTTACCAACTTTTATGAATTACCCGAGATTTGCCGTTTTCGTGTGTATTAACCCATGAATCTGGTGCCTTTAGGGCACATGAAATTTTGTTTAAAAACCTATATGAGGATCTTCGTAATGATTTGGGGAAGCATTACGTACAATCCTGACTTTTTTTTCACGCATAGTTTTGCAAATACGAGCCTACTTTTACAAATTACATGAATTTTGTTGTTTTACATGTGTATTAACCAATATTATGATGCCCTTGGGTGCCCGTAATATTTTTCTGAATAAACTTTATGAGGACCTCCATAATGAGTTGGGGAAGCATTACGTACAGTCCCATCATTTTTTTCACGCATATTTTCCCATTTACGAGACAAGTTTTATGAATTACCCAAATTTCACCATTTTTCATATGTATTAGCCTATGGTTTTATCACCTCGGGCACCCTAAATATTCTTTCTAATATGAGGAGCTTTGTAATGAGTTGGAGAAGCATTACATACAGTCCCACTATTTTTGTCACTCATATTTTTACATTTACGAGCCAACTTTTATGAATTACCCGACTTTTGCTTTTTTCTCGTATGTAAGCCCATGGATCCGGTGCCTTTGTGGGTACCTGAAATTTATATCCAAAAAAACTATATGGGTACTTCTACAATGAGTTGGGGAAGCATTATATACAATCCACCGATACTTTCACGCATATTTTCATATTTACGAGCCAACTTTTATGATTTACCCAAATTTCGTCGTTTTTCTTATGTATTAAACCATGGATTTGGCATCTTGGGCACCTAAAATATTTTTCTAAAAAAACTATATGAGGTCCTTGGTAATGAGTTTAGAAAGATTTACATAAAATATCACCATTTTTTCACGCATATTATTGCATTTATGAGCCAACTTTTACGGATTACACAAATTTTCTCTTTTTTTGAGTATATTAGCCCATGGATCTGGTGCCTTGGGAAGCTAAATTTTTTTTCTAAAAAAACTATATAAGGACCTCCGTAATGTGTTGAGAAAGCATTACGTACAATATCACCAGTTTTTCAATGGAGATTTTTGCATTTACAAGCCAACTTTTATGAATTACCTGAATTTTCCCTTTTTCGTGTATATTAGCCTATGGATCTAGCACCTTTGGGTCGCTCAAGTTTTTTTTCTGAAAAAACTATATGAGGATCTCTGTAAGGAGATGAGAAAGATTACGTACAATCGTGCTATTTTTTTGCATGCATATTTTCGTATTTATGAGCCAACTTTTACGAACTACCCAAATTTTGTCATTTTTTTGTGTATCAACCCATTGATCTGGCGGCTTGGGCATCTGATTTTTTTTTGAAAAAACTGTATGAGAACCTCCGTAATAAGTTGAGGAAGTATTAACCGTCCCACCATTTTTTTCATGTATATTTTTGCATTGACGAGCCAATTTTACAAATAACCCAAATTTCCCCATTTTCGTGTATATTAGCCCATGGATCTAGCGCCTGTGGAGCACCCAAAATGTTGTTCTGAAAAAACTATATGAAGAACTTCGTAATGAGTTGGGGAGGCATTATGTACAATCCGACCATTTTTCACGCATATTTTCTCATTTACGAGCTAACTTTCAAGGATTATGCGTATTTTGCCATTTTTCATGTAGATTAGCCCATGGATCTCTCTCCTTTAGTGCATCCAAAATTTTTTGTTGAAATACTTATATGACGAACTCCTTAATGAGTTACAGAAGCATTACGTGTTGTCCAACCATTTTTTTCACGCATACTTTTACATTTAAAAGCCAACTTATATGATGAACTCCATAATGAGTTACGAAAGAATTACGATAGTCCAACTATTTTTTTACACATATTTTTGCATTTAAAAGCCAACTATTATGAATTGTTGAAATTTCGCCATTTTTTGTGTGTATTAGCACATGGATCTGACGCCTTTAGGGCAACAAAATATTTTTTCTGAAAAAACTATATGACGTCCTCTGTAATGAGTTGGGGAAGAATTATGTACCGTCCTATTTTTTTTTTCATGCATATTTTTGCATTTACCAATCATCTTTTACAAATTACCCAAATTTTTCTTTTTTCTTGTATATTAGCCCATGGATCTGGTGCCTTTAGGGCACCCAAAAATTTTTTCCAAAAAAACTGTATGAGGACCTCCGTAATGAGTTGGGAAGAATTACGTACAATCCCATCATTGTTTTCATGAATATTTTTGCATTTACGAGCTAACTTTGATGAACTAACCGAATTTTTTGTGTATTAGCCAATGAATTTAGCGTCCAAAGGGAACCAAAATTTTTTTTTTGAAAAAACTATATAAGGACCTCCGTAATAAGTTGGGGAAGCATTATGTACAATATTGCTATTTTTTTTATGCATATTATAGTATTTACGAGCTAATGTTTACGAATTACCAAAATTTTTCCATTTTTCAAGTATATTAACCCATGGATCTAACACCTTTGGGCCACCCAATTGTTTTTTCTAAAAAACTATATGCGGACCTTTGTAATGATTTTTAGAAGCATTACGTACAATCCCATCATTTTTTCATGCATATTTTCGCATTAACGAGTCAACTTTTACAAATTATCTTACGTTTGGTGTTTTTCACATATATTAGCTCATGGATCTGGCGCCATTAGGGCAACACAATATTTTTATGAAAAAAACAGTATGAGGACCTCCGTATTGAGTTGGGAAAACATTATGTATAGTCCCACCATTTTACACTCATATTTTTGCATTTATGAACAAACTTTTACGAATGTGAAGAATTTCACCATTTTTGTGTGTATTAGCCCCTGAATCTGATGCCTTTGGGGCACTGAAAATCTTTTCCAAAAAACTATATGAGGAAATTCATAATAAGTTTGGGAGGCATTATGTACAATCTCGCCATTTTTTTCACACATATTTTTGCATTTATGAACAAAACTTTATGAATTACCTGAATTTTGAATATTTTCTTGTGTATTAGCCCATAAATCTAGCTCATTAAGGGCACCCGATTTTTTTTCCTGAAACAACTATATGAAGACCTCCATAATAAGTTGGGAAAGCATTATGTACAGTTCCACTATTTGTTTCACACATATTTTCATATTTACGTGCCAACATTTATGAATTACCCAAATTTCACCATTTTTCATATGAATTAACCCATGGATCTGGCACCTTTGGGGCACCCAAATTCTTTTTCTAGAAAACTTTACGAGGACCTATGTAATAAGTTGGGGAATCATTACATACAATCCCACCATTTTTTATGCATATTTTTGCATTTATGAGCAAACTTTTACGAATTACATCAAGTTTGGCGTTTTTATTTTGTATTAGCCCGTGGATCTGGAGCCATTAGGGTAACAAAATTTTATTCAGAAAAAACTATATTTGGACCTCCGTAATGAGTTGGGAAAAGATCACGTACAGTCCCGCCATTTATTAACACATATTTTTGCATTTATGAACAAACTTTTATGAATATCAAGAATTTCACCATTTTCGTGTGTTATAGCCCATTGATCTAACGCCTTTTGGGCACTAAAAAGATTTTCTTAAAAATTTGTATGTGGAAATCCATAATGAGTTTGGGAAGCATTATGTATTGTCTCGCCGATTTTTTCACACGTATTTTACATTTACGTGCAAACTTTTTACGAATTACCTGAATTTGGCCATTTTTCGTGTGTATTATCCTATGAATGTGATAATTTTGGAACATCCATATTTCATTATGGAAAAACTATATGAGGACCTCCGGTATGAGTTTGGGAAGCATAACATACAGTTCCACTATGTTTTTACTCATGTTTTCGTATTTATGAGTCCACTTTTATGAATTACCTAAATTTCATCATTTTTCGGGTGTAATAGCCCATATATTTGGAGCCATTGGGGCACAAAAAATTTTTATTTGAAAAAACTATATATGAGGACATCTATAAAGAGTTGGGAAAGCATTACATACAGTCTCGTCGTTTTTCCACTCATATTTTTGCATTTACGAACAAACTTTTACGAGTTACTTGAATTTTGCCGTTTTCCAGTGTATTAGCCCATGAATCTGGCGCCTTTGGGGCACCCAATTTTTTTTCCAAAAAAAACTAGATGATGACCTCAGTCCCGCCATTTTTTCCATGCATATTTTCGCATTTACTAGTCAACATTTTTGAATCACCCAAATTTTGCAAAAAACTATATGAGGACCTCCTTCATGAGTCAGGGAAGCATTCCGATGAGTCCCACCATTTTTTCACTCATATTTTTGCATTTACTAGCTAACTTTTATGAATAACTCAAATTTCGCCATTTTTCGTGTGTATTAGCCCATGGATCTGGTGCCTTGAGGGCAATTGAAATATTTTTCTAAAAAACTTATATGAGGACCTCGGTAATAAGTTGGAGAAGCATTACAAATAGTCCCACCATTTTTTCACACATAGTTTCGCATTTGCAAGATAACTTTTATGAATTACTCAAAGTTCGCCTTTTTCATGTATATTAGCCCATGGATCTTGAAAGATTTTTCAGAAAAAACAATATGAGAACATCCGTATTGATTTGGGGATTAATTACATACAATCCTGTCATTCTTTTCATGCATATTTTCGCATTTAAGAGCCAATTTGTTTTATGAATTACCCAAATATCACCGTTTTTCGTGTGTATTAGCCCATGGAATTGTAGCCTTTGGGGCCCCTATTTTTTTTTTCTGAAAAAACTATATGAGGACCTCCATAATGAGTTGGGGAAGTATTACATACAGTCTCGCCATTATTTTCACATTTACATTCCAACTTTTACGAATTACCCAAATTTCAAATTTTTTCTTGTGTATTAGCCCATGGATCTAGCGCCCTGGGCACCTAACCATTTTTTTGAACTACTATATAAGGACCTTCGTAATGTGTTGGGGAAGCATTATGTACACTTTCGCTGTACTTTCATGCACATTATCACATTTACTAGTCAACTTCTACGAATTACCCAAATTTCACATTTTTTCGTGTGTATTAGCTTATGAATCTTACTCTTTGGTATCCTGAACATTTTTTGTGAGAAAACTATATGAGGACCTCAATAATAAGTTGGTGAAACATAATGCACACTCCCACCATTTTTCACGCATATTATCGCATTTACAATCCAACTTCTATGAATTACCCAAATTTCATTGTATTTCATGTATATTAGCCCATTGATTTAGTTCCTTTGGAGCACCCAAAAAAATTTTAAATAAAAATTATATGATGACCTCCGTAATGAGTAGGGGAAATATTACGGACAGTCTCGCAATTTTTTTCACGCATAATTACGCATTTACGAGCCATTTTTTTTCGAATTACTCGAATTTCACCATTTTTCTTGTGTATTAGCCTATGGATTTGGAGCCTTTGAGAACCCAATTTTTTTCTGAAAACACTATATGAGATCCTTTGTAATGAGTTGAGGAAGCATTACGCACAATCCCACCATTTTTTCACGTATATTTTCGCATTTATGAGCCAACTTTTATGAATATCCCAAATTTCACCATGTTTCATGTGTATTAGCCCATGGATCTATAGACTTTTAGGTCCCTGATTATTTTTCTTCTAAAAAAACTACATCATCTCCTTAATGAGTTGGGGAAGCATTACGTACAGTCTCGCCATTATTTTCACATTTATGAGCCAACATTTATGAAAACCCAAATTTTAAGGTTTTTCATGTGTATTAGACCATTGATTGGCACCTTGAGCACCTAATTTTTTTTTTTGAACTACTATATGAGGACTGTCATAATGTGTTGGCCAGCATTATGTACACTCCTACCATATTTTCATGCACATTATTGCATTTACTAGTCAACTTCTACGAATTACCCAAATTTCACATTTTTTTTTGTGTCTATTAGCCCATGGATCTGACTCTTTGGTGACCTGAATATTTTTTCTGAGAAAACTATATGAAGACCTCCGTAATGAGTTGGGGAAACATTATGTACACTTCCACCATTTTTTCATGCATATTATCGCATTTACGATCCAACTTCTACGAATTACATGAATTTCGGTGTTTTTCGTGTATATTAGCCCATTGATTTAACACCTTTGGAGCACCCAAAAAAGTTTTAAATAAAAATATATGATGACCTATGTAATGAGTAGGGGAAGCATTACAGACAATCCCACCATTTTTTTCACGCAGATTTTCGCATTTATGAGTCATTTTTTTCGAATTACTCGAATTTCACCATTTTTCTTGTGTATTAGCCTATGGATCTGGCACCTTTGAAGAACCCATTTTTTTTTATGAGAAACTCTATAATGAGCTGGGGAAGCACTACGCATAATCCCACCATTTTTTCACGCATATTTTCGCATTTACGAGTTTTTTTCTGAAAAAACTATTCGGAAACCTCGATAATGAGTTAGGCAAGAATTCCATACAATCACGCCATTTTTCACGCATGTATTTGCATGTACTAGTCAAATTTTACGAATAACCCTAATTTTGCCATTTTTCATTTGTATTAGCCCATGGATCTGGTGCCATGGAGATACAATTTTTTTTTCAAAAATAATACATAAGGAGCTCCGTCATGAGTTAGGGAAGCATTGCGTACAATCCAGTAATTTGTTTCACGCATATTTTCACATTTACGTGCAAACTTTTACGAACTTACCTAATTTTGCCATTTTTCGTGTATATTAACCCATGGATCTGACGCCTTTGAGGCACCTGATTGTTTTTTGAAAAAACCATCTGAGGACCTCTATAATGAGTTGGGTAAATATTATGTACAGTCTCCATTTTTTTGTGCTTATTTTCGACTTTACGAGCCAACTTTTTTTAATTGCCCAAATTTCTCCGTTTTTCGTGTGTATTAGCCAATTGATATGACACCTTTGGGGCACTCAAAAAAATTCTTAAAAAATTGTATGAGGACCTCTGTAATGAGTTGGGGAAGTGTTACATGCATTCCCTCCATGTTTAACACATATTATTCAAATTTACGAGCCAACTTTTACAAATAACACCACTTTTTGTGAGTATTAATCCAAGGATTTGGCGCCTTGGGAACCTAGAATTATTTTTGAAAAAACTATATGAGACCTCCATAATGAGTTCGAAAAGCATTACATACGATCCAATCATTTTTTTCATGCATATTTTCGCATTTACAAGCCAATTTTTACAAATTACTTTAATTTCACAGTTTTTTTATGAGTATTAGCTAATAGATCTGACGGCTTTGAGGCACCTGAACTTTTTCTGAAAAAACTATATGAAGACTTCCGACATGAGTTGTGGAAGCATTACATACAATCCCGCTATTTTTTCATGCATATATTCAAATTTACAAGCCAACTTTTACGAAGTACCCTAATTTCGCCATTTTTTGTGCGTTCTAGCCCATGAATCCCTTCATTCTCTTCTCTCTCAAACTCCAGGGCAAAACTCTAAGAAAAAATAAAGTAGAAGACTCCATACAAGATTTTTTCAAGATTCTTCTTCAAGGTAAGTCCTTCTCCAAGAATTTTATTCTTTTCAACTCAAATTCCTCCACATAATTATGAATGACAAATGAAAATCATAATTCTTGGCCATAGAGGTTCAAGTAACTAATTCAAGAAATCTCAAAAAAGGTTTTCTTGATTGTTCTCCTTCAAGCTAGGGTTTCAAGGCTTCTAATCAAGTTATTCTCCAAGATTCTTCAAGAACCTTGTTCTTTCAGGTATCTAAGGCTGTCATAGTGTTGGACTAGTTCATTCTCATGCCCTTCAACTACTTTCATATCAATAAAAGAATAATCTAGGATTCTTTCCCTAGATTTGAGTATTCTTGAGATATGTTGATTTTGAGTTCATGAGTTCATATTTCTTTTTAAAATTCTATTCCTAATTATTGAGTTACTATATTGTTATTGAGATCCTTGAGTTGATTTGTTCATGTATATATTTTAGCATGAACCCTATTTTGAGTTTTAAATTTTGAAAAGCTTATTTTAAAGACAATACTTGAGTTTTAAACTGGCTTTTTGAGAAAGTTAAGATGAGTTTTGAGAAAGAGTTTCTAAAACATGATTTGTATGACAATCGAGTATGACATCAATGTTTAAGCAGTATGGTATCTAGTTATGTCATCAATGTTTAAGCAGTATGGTATCTAGTATGCCATCAATGATTAAGCTGTATGGTATCTGGATATACCATCAATGTTTATGCAGTATGACTTTCTAGGTCATCAACGATCATATCAAAATATGATTGTGATATATTTTTGAGAAAGTGTTTTTAAGTATGAATTGAGCAAGAGTATAAGGAAACTAAGTATTCCCAAATGTATCAGTTTTTACATTGATAAAAGAGAAAATTTGATTTCTAAATGAGTTGTGAGTTCAAAAGATATTTCAAGAGCAATTACCTCTTTTAAGAGGGTAGATTGAGCAATTATTGCAAAACAGAAAAAGAGATATGCTTTTAAAACATATGAGCATGAGTATATATTATTGGGAGTAGTATTGATTACCGATATGGGGGAGAGTTCAAACAACTCACAGCCCCCATAAGCAATGCATGCAAACATGGGTAAAGGGTCATACTTTTAAGATGATTCCTTATTGCTTTTAATCATAGTTTAATGGATCCACTTAGTTGAGGAGCTATATACCTCGACAAGATATAGGATAGTTCTGCCTGCGTGGGCGAGACATTGTATCATCACGTAGCTCATAATTATAGTTGTTGGTTAGAGAATCTCCCAATAGAGTTAAAGTGTACTTTTATGTATCCCTTATTACATTGAGTTCAGAGATGAGAAAGTATTTTGTAAAGCTTTAAATAATTTAACTCCTTTATTTCTTTACATTCAATTGAGTACATATCTATATCTATAGTAGTCCTTTCATTCTGTTTTTTTGTTATTCAGCTATATTACATTCTCGTACGTTCAATGTACTTCGATCTGCATCTTTTAATGATGCAAATACAGGTTTTAGGATCCTTAGCAAGAGTCCATTCAGATCATTTCATCAGCTTTTAAGTAAGAGCTCCTTGCTCTGGAGGACTCCAATTTTTATGAGTTGTTACCTGTAGTTCTCTTGAGGAGTCGCAGGTCTTGTCTCAACACTCATCCTTGTATACATTAGAGGCTTCATAGATAGACAATTTTTGAGAGTTTTTCAGTTTCATATATTTTATTAAAACCTTATGCTTATACTCAGTATATTCAATAAAGTTTTGAGATTTAGTAAAATTTTTTAAGCGTTTCTTTCAATTTGATGCTTATGCATGCTTGAGTTAGTCTTCCGCTTATAGTCAACTAGGATAAGTGTTCACATGGGACCAGTAATGGTTCGTGAGTATCAGCCACATCTAGGGTGTAGGCTCGGGTCGTGTTAGTCTCACCATTTTTTCACGCATATTTTCTCCTTTATGAGTCAACTTTTTTGAATTATTTGAATTTCACCCTTTTTTTGTATCGATTCGCCCATGGATCTGGCACATTTAAGGTACACAAAAATTTTTCTAAAAAAACTATATGAGGACCTACGTAATGAGTTGAGGAAGCATTACGTAAGTCCCATCATTTTATACACATATTTTTGCATTTACGAGCCAACTTTTACGAATTACCCAAATTTCACAATTTTTGTATGTGTTAGCCCATGGACATGGCGCACTTGTCACCAATTTTTTTCTGAAAAAAACTATATGAGGACCTCCGTAATGAGTTGGGAAGCACTACGTACAATCCCACCTCTTTTTCACGCATACTTTCCTATTTATGAGCCAACTTTTATGAATTACCCGAATTTCACCATTTTGCATGTGTATTAGCCTGTGGATCCAACACCTTTTGGGAATACGAATTTGTTTAAAAAAAAACTATATGAGCACTTTCGTAATGAGTTGGGGAAGTGTAAAGTATAGTCCAACCACTGTTTCAAGCATATTTTCGCATTTACTAGCCAACATTTACAAATTACCCAAATTTTATTATTTGTTGTGTGTATTAGCCCATGGATCTGGTGCCGTTTGGGCTCCCTATTTTATATTTCGTAAAAACTATGTGAGGACCTCCGTAATAACTTAGGGAAGCATTACATACAATGTCACCATTTTTTTCATGCATATTATTACATTTATGAGCCAACTTTTACAAATTACCTGCATTTTGCTGTTTTTTGTGTGCATTGATCTGGCGCCTTTGAGGCATATGAAAACTTTTTCTCAATAAACTATGCGAGGATCTCAGTAATGAGTTAGGGTAGCATTACGTCTAGTCCCACCATATTTTTATGCATATTATTGCATTCATGAGCCAAATTTTATGAATTACCCAAATTTCACTATTTTTTTGTGTAAGCCCATGGATCCGACGCCTTAGGGCACCCAAACATTTTATATTTCACCATTTTACAACGATTTTTTCTAGTTCCACTCCTTAATTTGGTTTGCCTTTTTATCTTATTGACTTTTTATTAATGTAGAAGAATAGTTACATTGTATTTGTTTGTTTTAGTTATTTTTTTATTTAAAATTTAAAAGTGAGGCCTGCAAACCTCATTTATTAAAATATGAAGATAAACATAAAATACTTATTTTTAAGATATTAGAAAAAAATAAACGAACCTAATTTAAGAAAATTAATATGGAAAAAAATAATGAAATACGAAGAAGAAGAAATAAATAACTTATTAAAACAAGAATGGATTGATGATATAAGAAAGGTAATGAAAGAATTATACGAAAGTACATATTATTTAGACCTAATATACACATCAGATTATAATAGCGACTAACCTATAATGATAAATGAAGAATATTTCCAACTTTGAAAAGAAGTTACAACTGAGATAGATTCATGGGAACAGATTATAAAAACATACTTAGAAGTATATTTAAGAACACAAGAAATACAATACCTACATTTATTAATAGAAGGAGCACAAATCCTAATAAACAGAAAAGAAAAAGCAGATGAATATTATAAAAAAGCATTTAATTAATAAAAATTAATTATGTCACACCAACCGCCCACATTGGTATCAGAGCTAATCACTAAAAAAGATAATCACAAAATTACAAAGGTAATAACTAAAAAATTAATACTTAACTAAATAACTAAAATAAAATGAGAAGACCCCACAAAAATACACAAACATATAAACAAATAAAACACGACCTAAAATATTTATATAAAGAATATAAAAGTTTAAATAAACAAATAAATAAAAGTACAGAAGAAATCCATAAATTAGATATATTAATCACAAAAATATCACTATTAGAATCTAAATTTATTATTCAATTGAAACAAAGAGTAAATTATAAATAAATATGAACAAAGAAGAATTTGCAATAAATGAAAAAACATATGAAAATTATGACGGACTAAAAATAAAAATAGTATTCTCAAATTTAGGCAAAAAATATAAAAAATAGGAAATCAGTTATATTTAATGTTAGAAAAAGAAGAATTAAAATTAGAAGATAGTATGACAGTCATGATAAGAATAGCAAAAGAAAATGAAGAAATAGATAGACAAAAAGAAATAGAAAAAATACAACAAATGACTGATACAAAAAATGATAGAATAAAAGAATTAGAAAAAGAACTACAAATATTAAAAGAAATGTATGAAAAATAGTATAAACAAAAAGAAGAAGAAAAATTACTAACAGAAATACAACAATATAAAGATAAACTTACAAAAAATCAAGAAAATATGAAAACAGAAAAACAAAATAACTCACCTAAATTACATATAGAAACTATAGAAGAAGAGAATATGGAAATAGACAAAATTTCAGAAATATGTGAATCAGAAATAAGTGAAACATATACAGAAATTATAACTAATATAGATAATAAAAAGCTAATAGAAAATACAGAAGTAGAAATAAATTATGATGAAAAAATGAAAGAAGAACTGAATACTAGTAATCCAAGGATATATCCAAAGCAGAAAAAACCACAAATATATACCCGAGATTATACAAGTTCAGATAGAAATGAAACTCTATGGAATAAAAGATTAAATATAAAAAAATGGAATCCTAAGCAAATAAATACACAGCCTGAATATTTAGATTTGGATTGTGTAGTAGATATAAATCAAACTATACAATTATGGATATGTTATATAGCAAAACAAATAATATATAGTAAAATCAATATAACAGAAGTACCAGGATACATAGAAAGAACATTTATAGGAGAAGTAAAATTATGGTTCTTAAATATAGAAAAAGAAAGTAAAAAGACATTAAGATCAAGTAAAGATATACAAGCTAAAGAAACAACATCAGTAATGGATATACTTCATAAATATGATACAGCTATAAGAAATGAATTTAGTAGCATGACAACAGAGGAAGAAGAACGCCAAAAGGATAAAATTATAAACAGTAATTTAATGAATAAATTAGGAATATGCAATATGTATTATTTAGATGAATATACATGTGCATACAAAGAATATTATTATAAAGGAGTTTATAATATACAAGAAAGTCCAGGAATAAGACACTTATATTTTACAAAATTACCAGAATCATTTAGTTCAAAAATAATTAAAGCATGGGAAGAAGCAGGATTACAAGATACATTAGGAGCTAGAATAAAATTTGTTAAACAATGGTATGCAAATATGTGTGAAAAATATAGAGAAGAAATTAAAATGGAAAAAACAATAATAAAAACTTAGCATGTTGTAAAGATAAAATAGCACCACAGTTTGGTTGTAATGACCAATATTATAATAAATATAAAAAGATTAAAAAATATAAAAAATTAAAACATAAATACAAGAATCCAAAAAAAAGATACTTTGGAAAATCTAAACGACCATATAGAAAAAAGAAAAGTATAAGTGAATGTAAATGTTATAATTGTGGAAAATTAGGACATTTAGCAAAAGACTGTAAAATACCAAAAAATCCGAATAAGAAACAAATATCAGAAATAATCATAGAAGAAGAAGTTTGTTTACAATTAGAATACATAGATTATGAATTAGAAAGTGATGATAGCATTTATGAAATATCTGATAATGAAGAAGAATACCAAACAGATAATGAAATAGAACAAATAGATGACTGAGGAAAATATACAAGTAATACAAGAAGAATATACAACAGATGATTATTCTGAACAAAAAATAATTTTTGCTAACAATATTTTTGAAAAAGTAAAAGAAAAAGAAATTGACTTAAGTGTAGAAAAAATATTTAATATGCCATTAATAAAAAACCCTTTTAAAAGAAATAAAGAAGAATTTTATATAATTAGCCAAAAAGAACATATTATAGATTGTAAATATGCCCAAGGAAAAGCTGAAGTACCAATTATAAATAAAAGAGAACTCAATAAGGAAGTACAAAAAATAAAAAGTAAAGAACAAATTAAATATGTACATTTAGGAGGAATAGAAATTCTTATAAAAACCTGTTTTAAGGAAGGAATAGATACCCCAATAGAAATATATTTAGCAAATGATAGAATACTAGAACCTATAGAAAAAAGCGTAATAACAGCAGTAAGAGGAAATTTAATTTACCAAAAGTTTAAATTTACAGTAAACACTAATTATTCAGTTGCATTAACAAACCAAAATATAGATAAAGCATTAGTATTATATTGGAAAATTAATGGAATAACTTTAACCCCAGGAAGTAAAATATGTATAGCTAGATGTAAAAGTTTATATGTATTAACTACTAAACATAAAATAACGGCAAAAAGTAAAATAAAAGGAATAGAAATAAAACCCCATTTGAACAATTTGTTAAAATAATAGATAATAATAATTACTCATATAAAGAAATAAACACTACTGAAAATTTAGATATTATAGAAGAAAGAATAGGAAGAGCTAGAAAAATTAAAAATAATCTACAACGAGAATACATAAAAAAGTTAGCATATGATATAATCCCAAACAAATACTACATAGTAGGAATAATAGAAGAAAAAGAAAATTTAATATTAATAGATACTAAACAAGAAGAAAATTACATAATAGACAAATTATTAAATAAAGAAGAAATGGAAATAAACAAAGTAACAAAACAAAAATGCTTAGATTTACCAGCATTAATAGTAGCTCAATTAGAAATAGAAAAAGAAATAATAATAGCAGATATACCTATGAAAATAAAATTAGAAATTAAAGAAGATCAACAAGCAGATATAATATTTGGAATAAAATGGTTAGAAGAATTAAAACCTTATAAAATAGAATCAACTCACATAACTATTACCTATAATAATAAAGCAATAACAATAAAAAGAATAATATTATGAAAATACATGTACTTGTGAAAAAAATAGTAGAAGGATATTATAATAGATATTATACGCCAATGATAGATACAGGAGCAGAAGTTAATATATGTAAATATAACTGTTTTCCAAGAGATAAATGGATAAAATTAAAAACCCCTATAATAGTAAAAGGATTTAACAATGAAGGAAGTCTAATACATCATAAAGCAAAATATATAAAAATACAAATATGGGATAAGATACTTAAGATAGATGAAATATATAATTACGATTTACCTACAAAAAATATAATTTTAGGAATACCGTTTTTAGAAAAATATTATCCACATATAATAACTAAAACACACTGGTGGTTAACAACACCATGTAATCATAAAATAGGAGCAAAAAGAGTAGTAAATAAAATACGAAAAGATACAGAATGGATAAAAGGAAGTGAAAAAATTACACAGAAATTAGAAAATATGCCAAATAGTGCCAATAATATAGAATACATCGTATTTACAATAGACAAATTAAGTCCAATAAAAAATAAATTAGAACACTTATATAGTGAAGATCCATTAAAAGGATGGGATAAACATAAAACAACAGTAAAAATAGAATTAATAGACCAAAATAGCATAATAACACAAAAACCTTTAAAATATAATTTTGATGACTTAAAAGAATTTAAGATGCATATAACAGAATTATTAGAAAAAGGATATATACAAGAAAGTAATAGTAAACATACTAGCCCAACATTTATAGTTAATAAACATAGTGAACAAAAAAGAGGAAAAAGTAGGATGGTTATAGATTATAGAAATTTAAATGCAAAAACTAAAACTTACAATTAGCCGATTCCAAATAAAATATTAAAAATTAGACAAATACAAGGATATAATTATTTTAGTAAATTTGATTGTAAATCAGGATTTTACCACTTAAAATTAGACGAAGAATCTAAAAACTTAACAGCGTTTACAGTACCACATGGATTTTATGAATGGAACGTATTACCATTTGGATATAAAAATGCACCAGGTAGATTTCAACACTTTATGGATACATATTTTACAAAATTACATAATTGCATAGTATACATAGATGATATACTATTATACTCAAGAACATATAATGAACATATAGAATTACTAGAACAATTTATAAATATAGTAAAAGAATCAGGGATAAGTCTAAGCAAAAAACAAAGCCGAAATTATGAAAAATCAAATAGAATTCCTAGGAATACAAATAGACAAAAATGAAATAAAGATGCAGCAACATATAGTACAAAAAATTATAAATTCAGAAGAAATACTAGATACAAAAAAGAAATTACAATCCTTTCTAGGATTAGTAAATCAAGTAAGGGAATATATACCTAAACTAGCAGAATATTTAAAACCATTACAACGAAAATTGAAAAAAGATATTGAATATAATTTTGATGAAACAGATAAAAAACAAACTAAAAAAATAAAAGAACAATGTAAACAATTACCAAAGTTATGTTTTCCAGATGAAAATAAAAAATTCAATTACATAGTAGAATCAGATGCAAGTGAAAATAATTACGGTGGAGTATTAAAATATAAATATGAACATGATAAAATAGAACATCACTGTAGATATTACTCAGGAACATTTACAGAAACAGAAGTAAGATGGGAAATTAATAGGAAAGAATTATTTGCCTTATATAAATGTTTATTAGCGTTTGAACCATATATTGTATATAATAAACTTATTGTTAGAATAGATAATACACAAGTTAAATGGTGGCTAACGAGAAAAGTACAAGACTCAGTTACAACAAAGGAAATTAGAAGATTGTATTAAATATTTTAAATTTTACTTTTACTATTGAAGTGATTAAGACTGACAAGAATGTTATTGCAGAGTACTTATCAAGACAAAGCAGTACAAACAAACTTTGAAGAAACAATTACAAATACAATACTTATGGAAAAATTATTGGAACAAATTACGATGCTCAATAATAGAGTGTCCCTCATGGAGGAAAGATATGTGGAGTCGGACCACAGTAAAAAACCAGAGCTAGCAGTGCAGTCGGAGCACTCTAAAAAACCAGATCTAGAAGGTGACGATGTGAAACACCTAAAAACCCAATTTACTAACAAATTACCTATTGTTGCAGGTACAGAAGATACAAAAGAATCATTTACAACTGTCACAAAAAGAAAAAATTATAACTTGAATAAGGTATTTGAAAAGCCTTATGCCCCACCTCACATAATCAAAAATGAATTATTTATACCACCTCAAATACATATATACGCAACCTCAATTAGCCAAACAAAGAAAACATACAACCACATAACCCGCACCTATATGGAAAATATTGAAAAAATCCAAACTTTCTTAAATACCCATCATATCGAAGCCCCAGAAAAATTAAAAAACCATCAAGGATATATTACCAATAAATTACAAAATTATAATAAATTGATTGCTTTACCAGGTACAAAACCAAATTTAGTAGCAACGTGTTACTCTTATGGACTTATTTCAACAGCCTATACAATTACGGGAGATGAACCTATCCATATACCAGAGTTACATCAAGCACTTATGAACTATAAAAGAGTTACAAAAGGACAATTATTCTATGTCAGATTTTACTCAGCATCAGCAGAGATATTATTTGACGAAATTAAACCAGTTGTTACGGTCATAAAAATAGGGATGACAAAAGATTATATTATTCCAGAAGAAATTACAACACAGCCGATTATACAAAAAACTGAGCTACCAGATTTCTATATGAACAAACGAATTATTAGACTTAGCACAATACTAGCAGAATTATCTAATGCTTATGATGAAACAAACTATATATGGAAGTATTATTCTAGGAACCACTTATTGATTTATTCAACAACAAAAGAATTACGGCCAATGGACAAATTAGAAGTAAAAAATTGGGCCTTATCATTACTTAAACCAGAACATGAGCCAATCACAAAAGCTATCAGGAAAGGATTTATTTCAGAAGATAGTCTAGAACAATATTGCAAAATTATTGGGACAAGATATACAGAACATGTATGCAGCAGATGCAGTGGAGTTAATAATTACATACCAGAGGTCAACATAGACTAAACACGTGGATAGACAAGAAGAAAAAGAAACAATTATCAACAATGACATAAAGAGGAATCTACTTTCCACAAGTGGACAACCAAGTGGATGGACAGAAACAAAGCACTCAATTCACTTTTCAAAAAGAAGGACATAGACATGTGATGGAAAGATAAAGAGATAAAGAAGAAAGCGACTTAAAGAAGAAAAAGATATAAAGTTGTCGGGGACTAATATGTAAATAGTTAGGGACTTACCTTGTAAATTAGTTTTTTTATTTTGCAACTTTAGTCCTTAGGACATTTGTATAAATAGGTTAGACATTTAGAAGAGAGGGATCATCGGGAATCCAACAAATCCTCTCTAGTATCTCTAAATAGTTCCAGTTTTGTAAAACATTATATTTTCCAATAAAAATTAACTTAAAGTCCCCAACTTATGGAGCAAAACTCAGCAAACCTACAACAGGTATAATTCATGAAACTTATAATGTTATGATATTTAACATTTGATTTATGATTATGATATCTATGATAATGATAATTATGATATTGATGAATATGCTTAGCTAAATTAATTAATTCCTGTCAACCATATTATATTATGTGATATGCTTATGCTTGTTATTATGATTTAGAATTATTCAATGCTTTATTATCTAGTTTGCTAGCATAGAGAAAAGTAGGAGAAAACTTTCAGAACTCTGCCATCCAAAAATGGGAAACCAGTGAAGGCAAGAAGGCCGTGTTAGGGGAGTACCTAAGTGTTGAGGCGCTGTTTAGGAAGACAATAACTGAAAATAGTACCATGTTAGTAGTGACAAGATAATAAAATACGAATACTTTAGATCATAATAAGCTATCATAAGGTTACCATATGGTAGACATAGAAGACAGGAATAATAAATAATTTGATAAAAGCAAAAATAATGGATAACATGAACATAACAAACCCGCCAACTGTAGTAGTTGACAATAGTTATTTTGAAGGTAAACATAAAACACTTATTTTTAAGATATTAGAAAAAAATAAACGAACCTAATTTAAGAAAATTAATATGGGAAAAAATAATGAAATACGAAGAAGAAGAAATAAATAACTTATTAAAACAAGAATGGATTGATGATATAAGACAGGTAATGAAACAATTATACAAAAGTACAGATTATTTAGACCTAATATACACATCAGATTATAATAGTGACTAACCTATAATGATAAATGAAGAATATTTCCAACTTTGGAAAGAAGTTACAACTGAAATAGATTCATGGGAACAAATTATAAAAACATACTTAGAAGTATATTTAAGAACACAAGAAATACAATACCTACATTTATTAATAGAAGGAGCACAAATCCTTATAAACAGAAAAGAAAAAGCAGATGAATATTATAAAAAAGCATTTAATTAATAAAAATTAATTATGCCACACCAACTCCATATACCAGAGTTACATCAAGCACTTATGAACTATAAAAGAGTTACAAAAGGACAATTATTCTATGTCAGATTTTACTCAGCATCAGCAGAGATATTATTTGACGAAATTAAACCAGTTGTTACGGTCATAAAAATAGGGATGACAAAAGATTATATTATTCTAGAAAAAATTACAACACAGCCGATTATACAAAAAACTTAGATACCAGAATTCTATGCGAACAAATGAATTATTGGACTTAGCACAATACTAGCAGAATTATCTAATGCATATGATGAAACAAACTATATATAGAAGTATTATTCCAGGAACCACTTATTGATTTATTCAACAACAAAAGAATTATGGCCAATGGACAAATTAGAAGTAAAAAATTGGGCCTTATCATTACTTAAACCAGAACATGAGCCAATCACAAAAGCTATCAGGAAAGGATTTATTTCAGAAGATAGTCTAGAACAATATTGCAAAATTATTGGGACAAGATATATAGAACACGTATGCAGCAGATGCAGTGGAGTTAATAATTACATACCAGAGGTCAACATAGACTAAACATGCGGACGGACAAGAAGAAAAAGAAACAATTATCAACAATGACATAAAGAAGGAATCTACTTTCCACAAGTGGACAATCAAGTGGATGGACAGAAACAAAGCACTTAATTCACTTTTCAAAAAGAAGGACATAGACATGTGACGGAAAGATAAAGAGATAAAGAAGAAAGCGACTTAAAGAAGAAAAAGATATAAAGTTGTCGGGGACTAATATGTAAATAGTTAGGAACTTACCTTGTAAATTAGTTTTCTTATTTTGCAACTTTAGTCCTTATAATATTACATAATTTAATATATATATATATATATATATATATATATATATATATATACACACACACACACACACAATGGAAGTCATAATAATGACTAGTGTTCGCTTCCATATTTTGTGGGGAATTTGTCACAAACACTCGTTACTTTTATTGGTGATAGCATGAGTCGAAAAAAAGTCATCACTTAAAATTTCATTCTTGTTGTGGTGGTCAAAAGTTGAGCTAACTATTGGAAGGGGGTTAATTGAATCTCTTTAGTTGCAATATAATATTTAGTAAATAAGATAAAATAGTTTTGTGTATATACACATTGCTGGATTCCCTTAACATTTAGGAAACTTTTAGTGTTGTAGTAAAGGTGATTTAAAAATTAGTTTATGCCTCAATTCAAATTTCAAGTAAAATATTTTTTTTAATTCTCTTGTTAGAATTAATAGAATTCCTAGTTCTGCGACTAATCAAAGTTATGTTATTTTTGTGTGCAGTGCTAACGGTAGATACAAAGATGAGATGGAACTTAATGCTAATTGTTGTTTTTGGGACATGCAGTGCAAACTTCCGCTGCAAGGAAGCTCCTTGACAATCCATTATTACCCAATTTTCCTAACTTCAATGGTGGATTCGACCAAATTTTAGGAGGTCTTGGTGGCGTTGAAATGGTAGTGGGTGGGTGGGGGGGGGGGGCGGGAGGTGATGGAGGTAGTGATGGTGGCAGGGGTGGAGGTGGTGGAGGTGGTGGAGGTAGTGATGTTGGGCTTGGTGCTGGATTTGGATTTGGTGAGGGTCATGGATCATGTGAAAATGATGGATTTGGCCGAATTATAGGGGGCATAATTTATGGCAGCGGCGGTTGTGGTGGTGGTGGAGGAGGAGGTAGTGATAGTGGATCTAGTTTGGCATTGGATATGGTGAGGGTCATGGATCGGGTGTAAACGGAGGTAGCGATGGTGGTGGAGGTGGTGGTGGAGGTGGTGGTGATGGTGATGGTCAAAATGGTGGTAGTGGTTTTGGTGCCGGAGGAGGATGGGGCCATGGTGATGGTGGCAATTGATCCCACCATTTGCTCAAATAACTATTTTTCATGTATGTGCTATTTCACCTATGGTTATTGATACACTCAAATTGCACCTCTCTAAAGAAGTATAAACGATCGTTATCATGTAAAGAACCCCACTTGTAGGTTGGGGTTGATCCCACGAGGAATGTGGTTTAGACTTAACTTTAAATATTTGTTTAGTCAACATATTTTCGAGACAAGTAAGTAAAGGGGGGGGGGGGGGGTTGTGTAACAAATAACTAACTGTTGTTAAGTAATCAGTTAGCAAGAGTCGAACTTTTGTTGCTATCAATGAGAGAGAGAAAATAGGGTGTATGTGTTCCCCATAAGCTCTTAACGCGGTAATCCTAACAATAGTAATCCCTTCCTAGCGTATCACATGTAAAGGAGTAAGTTATGTATCCCTAAGTGCTTGGTCTGCCAAATAGGGAATTTTACCCCGCACCTTGGTCCGGCTATGTGTGCATAATTTACTAACCCTTACCCTTACCTCATATTAGACATCACATCAATGTATAACTTAGTTTTCACCCTCGCACCAATTGATATTAGACTATTGGATAGTATCACACTAAATCTTCGTTGATAATTCTTTTCTTATTAAATACCTCCTTGGTCCGACAACTAGCAACAACGCGAGTTCTAACGCGTGCATTTATTAAAAAAGACTTCTAAATGAAATAATTATAAATGCATGCATCAACACTAGTCAAGAATTACTTAGTTATTACTCATATGTTGTTAATTGCTCATGGTTCCCACAAACCTAGTTGTGGATTTAGCTACTCATGCTTGTAACAACACAATTCATAATTGTAGAAGAAGAATTCATGAACTTACGTATTGAGTAGAAGAAACCCGTAATCTCCAACTCAAATTCAAAGCAAGAATATTTATAAACCGAAATTAGGAAATCAAATTGCTAAAGTTTTCTACTTAATTCCCAAGAAAATACCAAGAACTAAAAATATGCAATGGTGTCTAACCTCCAAAAATGAGGTTTACATACCCTATTTATAGAAAAACATGCCCTAAACAAAATAAGGAAATAAACTTTCTGGACGCGGTTTCAATCGACGAGCCTGACCTACAGACCGTGGATCGACCTATGGTTCGTAGGTCCCTTCCATAGGTCCATACTTGGATTTTTCCATATATAGCTGGACCTTTCCACTCCCAGCTATAAATGACGGATGTGCAGTATGGACCTACGGTCCATGGGTCCCCTTTCGTGGCTCCATACTTAGAGCTTTTCATCAAGTACTGGAACTTCAACGCCCAGTTACAAATGATAGATGTGCAGGACGACCCGTGGGTGGACCTACGGTCCATCATTCTTTTCAGTGGTTCCACACTTTGTTAGACTTCCTTGATGATCATTCCACACCACCCATCTACGGACAGTGACTAGACCTACGGTCCGTAGGTCACATCCGTGGGTGGCCCGTTATACAGAATTTCAGCTACCAAATATAACATAATAAACATCAGTTCTAATACAAAATGGTGCTAGACACACACAACTCTTAAGTGAAATGTATTAATAGTACCATAAACTCAAGGTATATCAAGACCCTCAACTTAAATTCGTTGTTTGTCCTCAAGCGACACACTAACTCTCTAAACGACAATTGTGTAGAAGCAGACATTCAAACTCAAGCAATCATATGGCTTTCTATTCCTACTCCCTTTTCTACTGCAAATCTTTTCACTTAGACTGATTCAAGCTAACTCATGTAGATCATGATATGACAAATATCGACCAATAGATACACAACATACACTTTTCACAATCACCAAGGTACCAACTGTCTGATAATGTAACTAGTGCCCTCATTTCAAATGAAATTCTTTCCACACAGAAGATATGAATTTAGAGTTTTAAGATTTATTCAACACTCAGACTCAGAAGTTATTTCAAGTACAATTAGCGCTCAATACCATAGGCTTGCCCTTATTTTCACTGCTTAGACCCTCCGAAATAGTTGTTAGGATCACTATAGGACTTTCTTAGCCTGTAAAGTAGGCTCAGGGTCAGGTGTGGTACATTGGGTACTTTTTAGTGACTTTATGCCCTCCTTGACATTAGATTGGCTTTTTACCTCTTTTGTCAACCTATTTTCGACATCCTTGCATTTCACTTTCTTTACCTTGACTCTTTTCAACATGGATATGACTTTTTGACTTTGAGGCTCTTATTTTTTACGTTTTTCTTTCACTTTATTTTTCTTTATTTTTCAGCACTTTTATTTACCATCATTTTGTTTCTTTTTCACAAAGTCACATCCTCTTCTCTCTTTTCTTTTTCTCTTTCCAACACCAAGCTCTTTTCATACCTTTTATTCTTTCTGTTTCCTCCACCCTTAACTTGTGGATTTTCCATTAGTTACAGTGCACAATATCCGATGTTGGACTAGGACGAAGAATGAGGTCACTTTTTGCATTATCCACCCTCAACTTAAGCTTTTGTCCTAAGTCAATGTGCATATGTCCAAGGAGGGAAACAATTATATTAGGGAAGGATGGTTAGGTGAATTAAAAGAAATGGTCTATTTTAGGCTCAAATATTTGGATCAAAGGGAACATTGATTGCATTTGGTTGGATAATTTTAGGCTTTTGTGGACTAATTTGAACAAGGGCCTATGATCACTTCCCAAATTCTAGCGTAGATCATCTTAGCAGGACCAATGAGGCAAGTTCTAGATTGGCACAAATTGTCTGAACATTCAAATTTTCTCACACATTGCTCAACCCTAGTTGTGGACTCCTCAATTACATGTTGCATCCAAGGTCACACATATTGAAGTAGCATAGCCATCTGGGCCTCCAGCTTCTAGACACGGGCTAGAGGTATGACAACAGACCTTGATGATGGGGTGGCTTGGGAGGAGCTAGAGGCTTGACTGGCGGCCGGCGAATGGGAAACTGTGCCATCCTCAGTAGTGGTTGAAGGGGTAGACTCATCACCATGCATCTATTCCACATTATCAACCATGTCCGATTCTGAGGGTGGAACCTCAATTTGCGGCTCTCTGCGAGGTGCAGCTACATTGGCCTCATCCCTAATCAAGTCGATGTCAAGATTCTTGTTTGCATGCACCAATTTGTCACAATGTCAAGCCGACACTCTAGCATCCTTGCACAACTGAAAAATGAGGCATGGGAAGGGATAGGTGGTGGTGGCCTTGAAGGGCATCTCGTGTGTCTCCGCTATTAGCATGCAGGCAAAGTCCATCTTTATCTAGCAACCAAAGCTACAACCATGACTGTGCGGTCCCATGTAAGCATATTATCTACCTACATAGGAGACACCTAGTTTTGCACCAACAACTAGAATAATTTGGGCACAAATGTTAGGGTGGCCTTCTTGATACCCCCGCTCGGGTTGCTAACCCGCTCGGCGTGCTCTCTATCTGTAGCAAGGTGATGGGCCAACCAGCACAATAGAGTTTCCCTCTGATCTGTATTCCTCTGGAATGCCCTGCTCCAAACAATGTCCTAGCGGTAGTTGAACTCGGCCTTATTGATTGGCAGAGCGTGGTTTGGACCGTAGAGGAACCTGCGGATGGTGGTCTCAAATATATCAACAGAAAACCCATGCACTAGTGTAGCTGCAAGTGGAGCTTGGGTAACGGGCATGGCCCATTTGTTAATCAAACCTCAGAGAGTGGCAGCATAGGAATCATAGAACTCCCTAATTATCTCCATGTTGAAGGCCTCTGGGCTACTGACCATCCACTCACACTTATGCTGTTGAAAGAGCCGATGGATGTCGAGCATGTAATAAAGGCTGGCTGTGAGAACCTGGTGCTCTTCGGTGACCAATCGAGTCATCCTATCCATCTCATTCAGCAACGAGCATCCCTATAGATTTGGTTCTATCCCTGAACACACCACCTATAGGGCTCAACATGATCGGTTGGAGGCTCAGAACTAGGAGGTACGGGAATATCATCCGTACTGGTGGCCTTAGAAGACAAGACAGTGCTGCCATCAGAACTAGAGCTGAATGCAGAGCCAGATACGGAATCAGAACTAGCTGCTGAACTGACCAGTGTATCCTCCTCATCAAAATGGAGAAAGTGACTACGTCAGAAATCACCCTCGAGCTTGGTTCCATGTGGTGCGTGGTGCAGTGGGCAATGTCCTGGTAGGAGGTGGGACATATGCAGGGTCAGCCTCCGCATTCGTATCCTCATCAATCAGCTAAAAATTCGGAGCCACGAATTTGGATTTGCTCTATGCGGCATAAACCAGAGCTTTCTTAGGAGCCATGGTACATGTGGAGGCTTTGTTAGTATGAAAACAAACCAATAACACACTTGAAAAAATTTTAGAACAAGAAATGACTCAAAACTAAAACTGAAAAAAAATTGGACAGTAGCTGCGGTGGCCTTCTATGGTCCATGGGTCCCTTCCATAGGTCAAAGGTCCCAAAAAGTTGGATCTCTGATGGGAACAACAGATATGCAGAATGGTCCATCTATGGAACGACGGACCTATGGGCCGTAGATTGACCTACGGTCTGAGGGCAGAGTCTCGTAACTAAAGTCTGTGTCAGATATCAAACACCCTAACTTTGGAACAAATTTTTCAACAATGTAAACCATCAACCTAAGTCTAATCATGCATTTCAACACAATATATGGTAGTTTGTCATCCATAGGGTTCTGATTACTCACAATTTCTTCATTTTAATATACTAAACTAGGAACCCTAAGTCAAAACTTCCATCTAGACCATATTCAATGAGTTATTTGATTAAAAAGACAACATAATCACATTCTATCGTCCCAAGGGTGTTTCTAGCATACAAATTATTGTTTAAACACAAAATTTCAACACCCAAGGTCAAAATCCAATTTTTGACTTTATAAAACAACTATGAACAGTGAATTCAAAGTCAAGGTTAAATCGTTTACCTTACAGCTAATGGAAGTGAGTGATTGTATGATGCAATGAACTCCTTAGACCTTTCTCGAACCTTCGACACCGAACCTGGACCTTGAACTCTTTTTGTGAAGGAAAAAATGTGATCAATTTTGTGATAAAGGAATGGAAATTTGGGAGAGGAGAAGATGTGTATGGGAAATAGGAGTGATTTGGGGAGATAATGAGGGAGTTTTGGGATTTGGAGGGGTTAGAAACAGTTCGGAGGGATTATGGGATGTGGGGATGAATTTAAAAGATAAAGGGTTTTTATTAGAGGGGTCCAGGTCGGGTCACCAGAAACCTAAATCTGGACCCATGAAAACCCGTCTACGGGCCATGGGTCGACCTACGACTATTGATTGGGTCCGTAGGTCACTCAACACTTAGAAAAAATTAGGATACCTATCTGGGATCTACGGACACCATTCATGGTCCGTGGATAGGACCACAGACCGTCGATGGGGTCCGTAGACCTCTGCAACAGATATTTTCTGCAAATTTGGCTTTTCATCCCTGCACATGTAGCAACCGTTAGGACTTTCTTTTTACATTTTTTGGACACTTTTTAGGCACAGACCCTATTCTATATCTAGCCAACATTAATATAGAAAATAAAACACCTATCTAAAGGATTACAGAAATTCAAATAAATAAAGAAAATTCCTAAATCGGAAAGAAACACCTATTGTTGGATAGGTTGTACATCTTGGGTTGCATCCCAAGTAGCGCTTGATTTAATGTCGCAGCATGACACAGACCCCTTGATTACTCAGACTTCATCAAGGTAATAGGCCTCAACCAGTTCTTGCACACTCTTTTCTTTCCCTATGTAGACCTTGATCCTTTGCCCGTTCACCTTGAACCTTGTTCCCTCTTTGTTCTCGAGCTCGACCGCTCCATGTGGGAATACTTGAGTGACTATGAATGGCCCGGTGCACTTGGACTTGAAGCAAGCACAACCTTAAATTGAATAGAAGAACCAAATCATCCATAATAAATTCACGCTTTTCAATCAATTGATCTTCATACTTCTTCATCTTTTCCTTGTACAAGGCTGAACTTTCATAATCTTTTAGGCAAAACTCATCAAGCTTAATCATGTCATTCACTCTTTGACTCAATGCGGCGCCCCAATCCAAATTCAACTTCTTTAGCGCCCACATAGCCTTATGCTCTAGCTTTACCTGTAAATGGCAAGACTTTCCATATGCAAGCTGGTAGGGGGATATACCTATGAGAGTCTTAAATGCGGTGCGATAGGCCCATAGAGCATCATCAACCCTTCTTGACCAATTAGTTCTATTTGCATTCACAGTCTTCGCAAGAATTTGCTTTATCTCTCTATTGGACACTTCAACTTGCCCGCTTGACTATGGATGGAAAGGAGTGGCTACATTGTGACGGACTCCATATTTCTCTAGAAACGCTTTGAACAACTTATTACAAAAGTTGGAACCTCCATCATTGAAAATTGCCCTAAGTGTACCAAATTTGGAGAAGATATTCTTTTTCAGGAATACGGTGACACTTTTACCTTCATTGTTTGAAAGTGAAATTGCATCTACCCATTTTGACAAATAATCAACCGCAACAAGAATATACTTCATCCCATGTGATCTCACAAATGGACCCATAAAATCAATGCTCCATACATCAAACAACTCAATCACCATTGGTTTCATAGGTACCTCTTGCCACTTTGAAATTCCACCTTCTCTTTGGCAATGATCACAAGACTTGGCGAAATCATGAGCATCTTGGTGGATGGTAGGCGAGTAATACCCAGACTACAAAATTTTATGCGTAGTCTGAATACCACGATGATGCCCACCAACAGGCGAATAATGACATGCTCTAGTGTACTCATCATCTCAACCTCGTGCACACAGCGACGAATAATCCCATTAGCACAAATATGGAACAAATAAGGCTCATCCCAAAAGAACTTTTTCACATCATGGATAAACTTTTTCCTTTGGTTAAAAGACAAATCCAAAGGAACCAGATCACTTGCCAAGCGGTTAGAAAAGTCTACGAACCAAGGAATAAGATCATGAGAAGCAGCCAATACCTGTTGTTCTGGAAAAGCATCATTAATTTCAGCCCCATCTCCTAGCTTGAGCATCGCTTCCTCCTCTAATCAGGACAAATGAGCGGTAACTTGATTTTCTATCCCCTTTTTGTCTTTCACCTCAAAGTCGAACTCTTACAGCAACAATACCCATTTAATCAACCTTAGTTTTGTATCCTTCTTAGCCATCAAGTACCTCAATGCAGAATGGTCAGCATGCACTATGACCTTAGTACCAAGAAAGTAGGATCAAATTTTCTCGAATGTGAAAACCACAACAAGGAGTTCCTGTTCAGTCATTGTATAGTTCTTTTGCGCCACATTTAGAGTTTTGCTGGCATAGTAAATAGGATTAAGAATCTTCTCTTTTCTCTATTCCAATACCACATGAAGCGCCACTCCACTCGCATCACACATCACTTCAAACGGTTGCCCCTTATCCGGTGAGATAATGATAGGTGCGGAAACTAGCCTTTCTTTCATCTCTCCAAATACTCTGAGACAAGCATTATCAAAACAGGTATATTCCTTTTTGAGCAATTTGCACAATGGGTGTGCAATTTTGGAGAAATCCTTGATAAACCTCCTATAAAAGCATGCATGCCCAAGAAAACTTCTTACACCTTTAACAGAGATAGGTGGTGGAAGCTTTTCTATTACCTCAACTTTAACTCTATCAACCTCAATACCCATCTCAGAAATCTGATGACCCAGAACGATCCCCTTTTTCACCATGAAGTGGAACTTTTCCAAATTGAGCACAAGATTGCACTCTTCACACCATTTTAGTACCTCGGCCAAATGATCCAAGCAACCATCAAATGAGTCACCTACCATAGAGAAATCATCCATAAATACCTCGATAATGTCCTCCACCATATCATAAAATATCTATATAATGCAACTCTGGAAGGTCATTGGAGCATTACACAACCCAAATGGCATCCGTTTGAAGGCGAAAGTCCCATAAGGGAAAGTGAATGTGGTCTTCTCTTGGTATTCCAGAGTTATGGAGATATGATTGTTGCCTGAATAACCATCAAGAAAACAATACCAACCCTTACCAGCAAGGCGGTCCAACATCTGATCCATGAACGACATAGGGAAGTTGTCCTTTTCTGTCCAAGCATTCAATTTTCGATAGTCCATGCATACTCTCTATCTAGTCACGAGCCGCATTGGAACAAGCACATTTTTCGCATTAGGAACCAAAGTAATCCCACCTTTCTTGGGGACACAATGATAATGACACATCTAATTTCTATCTGCAATGGGATAAATGACTCCAACATTCAACCATATGATGATTTATTTCTTCACTACCTCTTGCATAGGCGAATTTACTCTCCTTTGGTGCTCAATACTAGGCTTGTGATCCGGCATGAGTTGGATTTTATGAGAACAAATGCCAGGAAGAATCTCAGTAATGTACGCAATAGTCCACCCAATAGCTCACTTGAACCTCTTCAATACAAAAAGCAATGCATCTACTTGTTCTGCATTCAAATCAGCTGCATTAATGACTGGTAAAGTACCATCTCTCCCCAAGAATACATACTTCAAATTTGATGGTAGAGCCTTAAGCTCCAATTTCGAAGCCTCTTCAACAGACTGTTTGAGAGTCGCGATTCTTCATATTTAACTCCAATCTCTTTGGTTTGGAATAGAATTCGAACCTATCAAGGGTGACGACTAATTCATCATAGTCTTCAATACCATTACCCTCAATATTCATTATTACCACTGCCAGTGCATCAACACCCAACATTTCTTCAATAAACACTTTCGAACCTCATGATCCATTACTTACACTGACTTAAGATTGCTTTCCTACTTCATGGACCTACAGATATTAAAAGTTACCTCTTCACTATTCAATCGTAACTTCATCTGCCCTTTCGCCATATCGACCAAGGCAAGCCCAGTAGTAAGGAATTGTCTCCCTAGGATGATGGGAACCTCAAAATAAACCTCAAAGTCAAGTATCACAAAATTTGTCGAAAAAATAAATGACTCCACTTTTACAAGTACATATTGGAGAACACCAATGAGCCTCTTCACAGTTTTATCGATCGTGAGTAATCGCATTGCAGTCGATTTTGGAGCCCCTAAACCCAACTTCTTGTAAATAGACAATGACATCAGATTAATACAAGCACCCAAATCATACAATGCTTTCACAAAATGTAACAACCTGATGGTACAAGGATTAGTGAAAGCACCATGATCCTCTTTCTTCAGCACGAGCGATCAAGTAACAATAGCACTACAATGCTGCAACTTATCATCATCTTCAAAACTCACAGCCCTCTTCTTAGTCACCAAATCTTTCATGAATTTAACATACCAGGCATTTGCTCCAAAGCTATTATCAACGTAACAGTGATGGAAATCTATTTCAACAAAGTAATAAACCTACGGTATTTCACTTCTTCATTCTTCTTTACCAACCTCTGTGGGAATGGAGGTGGGGTCTAGGCATGGGGACAATTTTTTCGATTATTTCAGCTTCCTTCTTTGTAGCATTCTTGGACTCTCCTATAACCTCAATCTCATCGTCATCTCTCCTTACCACAATTTCAACCTTAGACGGCATAGGTAGATCAATGGTCTGCTTACCCCCTTGAGTGGTGACTGCCATACAATGCCTATCGTTCATTTGATTTTTGATGGTGTTGCTAGGAAGTGTGCCAGGTTGACTTGGGTTGACTATAGTGGACAATTGATTCATCTGCTACTCAAGTTGCTTGATAGACACTGCATGGGCATTAACTTTTAGACCAATACCAGACAAGTCATTTCGCATCTCCTTCATATTCTCATCAGTTGAATCAAACCTCTTTATCATCTTCTGCATCATATCCTCAATTCGTGACATACTACCCCCAGCTTCCCTATTTCCAGATTCCCTATTTTGTGGAGGAACACAAAGTCCAACCCTATCGTCCCTATTGTCATAATTGTTCTGGTTGTAGTTATTGTCGTGATTGTAGTTCCTATCCTGGACATAGTTACCCTTTTGGTTGTAGTTGCCATAGTTTCGACCTTGGTTTCCTTGCCCTTTGTGCCAATTATCCAAGATGGAACCTTGGGCGTTGGCTCTAAAATCCCCCGTTGGATCATTCACCAAGTAAGTATCCTCCTCATAGTAACATTCCTCCTCTGGTGGTGGTGGAGTCCTAGTCAAGTAATTCACTGCATTTACCTTTTCTTGGACCTCCGCTTATATGGTTCAATACCAACCCAAGTTTAGTTCTTATCTGCGCCATCTCCTCGCAAATGTCATTGACAGATTGACTAGGTGCGGCTTGAACTGCAAATGTGCTTCGTCTAGTGTCAGACTTTCAATTGCTCCATGCTTTATTGTTTTGGGAAATCTTTTCCAATTTCTCAGCGATCTCCTCAAAAGTGCACTCATGATATGATCCTCCAGTGATAGTATCAAGCACAACCTTAACATTGTCATCTTGACCTTTGTAGAAATACTCCTTCGGTGACTCATCATCAATGCGGTGGTTAGGAACACTTCTAATGACTATAGTAAACTTGTCCGACGAACTACTCGTAAACTCTCTAGGTAGTGCCACGAAGTTGTTGAGTTTATCATTGTGGTTCAACTTCTTTGACAACGGGAAGTACTTGGCCATGAACACCTTGTGTAATTGGTTCGATGTACAGATCGAGTTAAATGAAAACTCAGCAAACCAGATGGCAGTATCTCCTGTCAATGATAAAGGGATCACTCTCAACGCTATGACGTTCATATCCAACTATGGTCTCCCTAAACAACTCTAGCACACACTTCTCAACTTGGCCATGTGCCAAGGTGAATCTTCTGAAGCCATACTCGAAAACAAAACCCTCGTTGTAAGCATCTGCATCAAACTACTAGTCACCACGAATGTATGCCTCGGAGGTAGTGGATGGAGAACAATAGGTCCTTCAGATTCAACAGTATTAAACTCGACCCTGTAGTTATCTTGTAGCCTTGGTTCTGGTGGATTTTGCACCCTCAATGCATCTCCAAGTAAATTATCGCCATGAACCTCGGTATTCTCATTGACAACCGCAGTAGGCTCCAACTCAACTCCATAACCTAGATTCCCACCGATTGGGTTGACTTGAACTCCTTGATTATTCATCCTTCTCAAAGTTCTGCTCAAATCTAGATCGTATGGGGTCAATGGTTCGCCTCAACTCCATGTACTTGGGATACACTAGAGTGAAACCTGTAGAAAACAAAAACAAAAATAAAAGTACAATTAAGAAATAATTGACTAAATTTCAATAATGTAGCTAAACATAATCTGAAAGCAAAACTCGCCGGCAGTGACGCCAAAATTTGATACGCTTAAATTAAACCTCCCTAAAGAAGTATAAGCGATCGTTATCAAGTGAAGAACCCAACTTGTAGGTTGGAGTCGATCCCACGAGGAATATGGGTTAGACATAACTTTAACTTACGATTATATTTGTTTAGTTAACGTATTTTTCCAAGACAAGTAAGTAAAGGGGGGAGGGGGTTATGTAACAAATAACTAACTGTTGTTAAGTAATCAGTGAGCAAGAGTCAAACTTTTGTTGTTATCAATGAGAGAGAGAAACTAGGGTGTATGTGTTTCCCATAAGCTCTTAACGCGGTAGTCCTAATAATAGTAATCTCTTCCTAGTGTATCACATGCGAAGTGGTAAGTTATGTATACCTAAGTTCTTGGTCAGCCAAATAGGGAATTTCACCCCACACCTTGGTTCGACTATGTGTGTATAATTTACTAACCCTTACCTTTAGCTCAGATTAGACATCACATCAATGTATGGCTTAGTTTTCACCTTCACACCAATTGATATTAGACTATTAGATAGTATCACACTAAATCTCCGTTGATAAATCTTTTCTGATTAACTACCTCCTTTGTTTGACAAGTAGCAACAAGGCGAGTTCTAATGCGTGCACTTGTTAAAAAGACTTCTAAACGAAAGAATTATCAATGGATGCATCAAAACTAGTCAAGAATTACTTAGTTATTATTCATACGTTATTAATTGCTCATGGTTCCCTTAACCCTAGTTGTGGATTTAGCTACTCATGCTTGTAACAACACAACTCATAATTGTAGAAGAAGAATTCATGAACTTACATATTGAGTAGAAGAAATCCGTAATTTCCAATTGAAATTAAAAGAAAGAATCTTTATAAACAAAAATTAGGAAATCAAATTGCTAAAGTTTACAAGTTAATTCCCAAGAAAATACCAAGAACTAAAAGTATACAATGGTATCTAACACCGAAAAAATGAGTTATACATGCCCTATTTATAGAAAAACATGTCCTAAATAGAAAGGAAACAAAATAAGGAAATAAACTTTTTGGACGCAGCTTCGATTGACAAGATTGACCTATGAACTGTGGATGAACTACGGTTCGTAGGTCCATACTTGGACTTTTCCACATATAGATGGAACCTTCAACTCCAAGTTAGAAACGACGGACGTGCAGTACGGACCGAAGGTTGACCTGCAATTCGTGGGTCCCCTTTTGTGGCTCCATACTTAGAACTTTTCATCAGGTACTGGAACTTCAACTCCCAGTTACAAATGACGGATGTGCAGGACGGTCGGTGGGTCGACCTATGATCTGTCATTCACTTTCGTGGTTCCACACTTGGTTAGACTTCCTTTATGATCATTCCACGCCACCCATCTATGGACCGTGACTAGACCTACGATCCGTAGGTTATTTCTATGGGTTGCCCTTTCTGCAAAATTTCAGCTTCCATCTCTCTCAACCTCATCCAAGCCTATTTCCTACACATATAACACAACAAACATCAGTTCTAATACAAAATGGCCCTAAACACACACAACTCTTAAAGTGAAATGTATTTAAAATACCGTAAACTCATGGTATATCAGTTATGATTTAAACATTTACCTAGTGCCAACTTTTTGATTGTTAGATACATCGTCAAAATGTTGACATAATGCAGTTCTACTAATATCTTGACCAATACAACTATTATATAGCAATGAATATTTTTTAATACACAACGACATATTTATTCGCTAATCAAGATCGTCAATGATTCAAACAATGAAACTTGTAGTAGTAGAGGTAACTATTGTAACATAATATTTTTCTAGAATACTCTACCATTTAACAGTAGCTTTATCTCGTTCCATACCTTTCTTGTAAATTTATCATTCAAACTGTAGATGTGTAACATTATTTAACGACATATAATGATATAATTTATCCAAACACTACATTACTTCTAACAATACAGTACCATAAATATAGTACATTATGAAACAATACATAACTACCATTCAAATAGACATTCTGTAATACCTTAGATTTGGAAAGGCAGGAAAATTATGTTTTTAAGAAATCTGATGCCAGTTGCTACGATGCTATCCACGCCCTATGGAACGACTCACAGACTATAGGTCAGGTCCATGGTTGGCCAGGCAAGTTTTCCCAAATTGTCAAGTTCCAGTACTTTTTCAATGGTCCAATAGTATAGTCCATAGTTGATACGCTCAAATTACACCTCCCTAAAGAATTATAAGTGATCGTTGTCAAATAAAGAACCCAACATGAAGGTTGGGATCGATCCCATGAGGAATATGGTCTAGACTTAAACTTAACTAGCAATTATATCCGTTTAGTCAAATTATTTCCAAGGAACGTAAACAGGGGGGATTTTGTAATTAAGTAACAAATCATTATGCTTCAGTAACAAGTAACAAGATTCATCCTTTGTTGTATCAATATGAGAAAGAAAGTAGGGTATATATGTTCCCCACAAACTCTTAACGCAATAATCCTAATAATAGTAATCCTTTCCTAGTGTTTAACATGCAGAGTTGGTAAATTAGGTATCCCTAAGTGATTGGTCCTCCAAATAGGGAATTTCACCATGAAACTTGGTCCGTCTACGGGTGTATGCTTTACTAACCCTTACCTTTACCCCAGTTTAGTTTTCACCCTCACTTCAATTGACATCAAATTATTAGATAACATCCACTAAATCTCTATTGATTAATCATTTTCTCATTCATTATCTCCTTGGTCCGGAAAGTAAGAACGAGGTGAGTTCTAACGTGTGCACTCATTAAAAAGACTTCTAAACAAAAGGATTAAAAATATATGCATGAACACTATTCAAGACTTACTTAATTATTATTCATACTTTGTTAATTGCTCATGGTTCCCACAACCCTAGCTATGGATTTAGTTACTCATGCATGAAAGATCATAATTCATAATTGGGTAAAAATAATTCATGAACTTACATGAAGTATTGATGAAACCCAAAAATCCTCAACTGAATTTCAAAGAATATTGTATAAAACAAAAACCAAAAAGTTTATTGCTAAGAGGTCGCAAAATTAATTCCCAAAGAACAAAACTAAGAAGGATACAATAATGTCTAACCCCAAAAAATGAGAATTACAACTCCTATTTATAGAAAACAAATCCTAAATAAAACAGGAAACAAAATAAGGAAATTAGTTGTTGGCACATGGCTTCTGTCAACGGGTCGACCTACGGACCGCGGGTCGACCTACGGTCTGTAGGTCACCATCCGTGGCTCAACACATAGAAACTTCATCAGTACTGGAACCTCAAATTCTTTGATCTCATTGATGGTTGGGTAGGATGGGTCCTGGCTCGACCTACGGTCCGTCATCTGCTCCGTGGTTCCACACTTAGTTAGACCTCCCTAATATTTCATCTACGATGCATCACCTACGGTCTATAAGTTGGGTTACGGTTCATCCTGTCAGTCTGTGGTTTGAATTTTGAAAGTCAACTCTCAGACCAACACCTACGACTACCCACCCACATCCTTTCATTAGACCTATAGTCCGTGGATGGCCCCGTTGGTGACTTCTTCAGCAATGTTTTAGTTCACATCTCCATTAACCACATCCAAGCCTATTTCCTGCTAACATTATATCAAATACAAAATAGCAGAAGAAACAAACAAAATCTTAGTGAAACACATCAAAAATGTCGTAAAGTATATCAACACCCTTAACTTAAACTTATTGTTTGTCCTCAAGGAACACATTACAATTTTAAACGACACTTATGTAGAAGCAAACATACAAACTCAAGCAATCACATGGATTTTTCAATCAATTTCGTCTCTTAGTGCAAATCTTTTCATCTAGACTCAAGAAGCTAACTCATGCAGATCAAAACATGACATAGATAGACCAATAGACACCAACAACATACACTTTTCACAATCACTAATGTACCAACTCTCAAATAATGTAACTAGTGCCCTCACTTCAAAAGAAATCCCTTTTTCACACAATAGATATGAATTTTGAATTTAAGGATTCATTCAACACTCTCGCTCAGAAGTGACTTCAAGTACATGTAGTGCTCAGTACCATAGGCTTGCCCTTATATTAACTGCATAGATTCTCTAAACTAGTCGGTAGGATCACTATTGGACTTTCTTAGCTTGTAACGTAGGCTCAGGGCCAGGTAAGGTACATTTGAGTACTTTTTAGTAATTTTTCTGCCCTCCTTGACATTACATTGGCTTTCTACCTCTTCTCTCAACCAATTCTTGACATCTTTAACTTTTCTTCTCCTTACCTTGACTTTCTTTTGTGCAGATGTGGCTTTTGACTTTATAGTTCTTTTTTTTTTTTCCACTTTCTTCTTTTTCTGTCACTTCATTTTGATTCATGTTTTTGCTTCTTTTGGCAAAAGTCACATCTTTTTCTATCTTTTCTTTTCTTTTTCCTTCTTCTACACAAACTCTTTTCATACCCTTTTTCTTTCGGTTTCCTTTTCATAGCCACCCTCAATTTATGTATTTTGCAGTAGTTGAGGTGCAAAATATTTGATGTCGAACCACGGCCAAGATCAAGGTAATTTTTTTTTGAATTATACACCCTCTACTTAGGCTTATGGCCTATGTCAAGGTGCATATGTCCAAGGAGGGCCTGAGTCAAGACAATTATTTTAGGGAAGGTGAGTTAGGTGTATTGAATGAAGTGGTCTACCTTAGACTCAAGCGTTTGGATCAAAGGGAACATTTATTTCTTTTTGTTGAATTACTTTAGGCTTGAGTGGACTTATTTGAACAAGGTCCTGTGATCATCTTCAAACTTCTAGCCTATGTTATCTTAGCAGGACCAACGGGGCGAGTTCTAGATTGGCGCATACTGTATGAACCTTCAAACTTTTCTCACACACACTTGGCACTATGTTTCATTATCAGATTTTTAGATTACCCAGTTCAAGTTTTAATTAAAGTCATCAGGTCAAACCGATTCCTTTTCATGTCATATTGAGATCCAACACATTCAACTTATCAAGCCTATAGATCTAGCACATTTCAAAATTTTTGGACGGGTATCAATTTCATTCTCTTTATGACATCATACTTTCATTCTTCTACTTACTTCTACACATACAATCCTTAACATACCTATTCATTATAAAAGTAAACTGTCCCTTGGGGGAAAAGAACACAGGCCCCAGAGGAGGATTATGAGTTGGGTTACTCAGACTTTACCCTATCACTCACAATCCATTCACCCTTCCCATAACAAAATAAGCTGCAATTGTCCTCAATACACAAAATCAAAATTAAAGCATAGGGTGAAGCAAACCTGTGGCGCAAATGTGCCGAATACCTCTCAAGAAACGGGTGGGTTCGGTTTCCCAAAACCCAATGGATTAACTCTTGGAACACCATTAGCAGTTCCCTTATTAGTAGTTAGAACACCCTCAGTAGTACTCGCTATGTCGAATGGGCCAACATCCACCTCATAGGCCCGCTACTATCTCCACTTTGCATAAAGTATAGACACCCTCTGGGCCACCTTAAGCTACTGGTGCTCCTTCTCCTTCAATCTTCGAGCCTCTTCAGCATCAAAAGTGTGGTCAGAGTAGTGGCACTTCCCAGTAGCATGGGAAGAGTATATTGGTGGCATATTATTACCAAATAAGGAATTCATCATCATTTCATCCTCCTCTACTGTAGGGGTAACCTCTGGTGTAGTCTCTGTAGGGGCTAAGAGGGCATCAACATCAGTCTATAGGCTAGCCAGGTCCGTCTGAAAGGTGGTCATATCAATGATCGAGGCAGGAATCTCTAGGACTCGTAACTCAAAAGCATCCAGGCATTTGTGAATGGTCTGGATCTTCATATCCAACATCTGCTCCATCCTTGCCTCAGACTCCTCAATCAAACATTGCATCCTTGGCCTCATGTGCTGCAGCAAAGTTTCCATCTATGTCTCCAGCTTCTGGACTCGGGCTAGAGAAACTGCAGTAGACCCTACAGAGGGGATGGCTCAGGAGGAGCTCGGGGCCTAACTAGTGGCCGAAGAAGGCAGATCCTGTGCATCTACCATAAAGGCTATAATGGTAGTGCATCAGCCTATATCTGCTCCACATCCACAATGAAATCAGCCTCGAAAGGCGGTACATCAACCTGTGGCTCCCTTCGTGGTGTAGCAAGGTCATCATCCCGAATGAGGCTGATGTTTAGTATCTTGGTACCCTTAAGCAACTTGTCACAATGCCAAATAGGTAGTGAAGCCTCCCTACAGAGATGGAATATTAGACATGGGAAGGGCAGGGTGGTGGTGGTCTTGAAGGCGCTATCATGGATCGCTCCTATCAAGAAGCGGGTAAAATAAATCTACAAACCCACCATAATGGCTTCTATCATCATGCGCCGGTCCCATGTAACAACATTCAGTAGGGGACAATCAATTCTAAACCAATAATCGAAAGAACTTCATAGCGATGCTCAGAGGCGCCTTCCTAATGCCTAGAGTAGGAGTCCGTACCCACTCAGTGTGCTCTCCATCCTCGGTTATATGGCATTCCATCCACCTCAAAAGTCTATTTCTCTGTTTGGCATCTCTTTGAAATTCCCCACTCTAAATGATGCCTATCCTGTAGTCATACTATGCTGTATTAATCGAAAGATTGTGGGCTGAACCATAGATGAACCGGCAGATAGTGGTCTCAGAGACGTGCATGGGGAAGTTCTGCACCAAGGTCGTCTGGAGTGGGGGCTGAGCTATGGACATAGCCCATTTAGAGATGGAATTTGGGACAATGGCACCATAAAAGGCATAGAACTCTCTGGTCATCTCCTCGCTGTAGTTCTTGGGGCTCCGTGCCATCCACTCGCATCTGTGCCTCATGAAGAGCTCCTCAATAACTGGTGTAGTGTGAAATATTCATGTAAGGACCGTGTGCTCCTTAGTAACAGTCCTAGCGATCCTTTGGTGTTTATTCAACATAGTCCCATTCTCATATAACTAGTACTCGCACACAACACACCATTTGTTTGGCTCATCGGCATTGGGGGAAGGCTCAACTCTGGTAGGTACCAGGATGTCGCCTAAGCTATCAGTATCAGAGGAAGAAATGGTGCGCCACTAGTATTGGAGACGGACTGCGACTCTGAGTCAGACTATGCCTCTCCAACCTATGTGGCCCCCTCCTCAGATTGGGGGGAAATGACCTCGTCACTTGCGGACACAACCTGTCTTGACTGTCTCCTAATGGTTGGTGGTATAGTGGGGGAACCCCTGGAAGTAGGTGGGACATACTCCTAATCAATGTAATCATCGAACAGGCATCAAAAAGGTGTTACAGACTTGGACTTGCCCCTCCTGGGGTATACCAGTGCTTGTTTCGGGGCCATGGTACCTGTGGAAGACTATTTAGCACCAAAACAAGGCAATAAGACTCATGGAATAATTTTAGAACAAGATTCGGACCCAAAAAAACAATTTTTTTTGGACAGTAGCTGAACTGGTCACCCACAGTGGGTACCTACAGTCCTTCGATTGAACGACGACAAGTGGGTCCCCTCTATAGGTCAGGAGTCACATATTGGGTTTCAGATGGCGAACCACAGATGCTCAGAACGATTCGTTGATCAATCAACGGACCGTAGTCCACACCATGGCTCTATACTTATTTAATTTTTTCTGTGCCACTAACCCACGGACACCGACCTATGGTCTATAGGCTAACCTACATTCCATGTATGGCATTCGTTGGTTAGTTCTTGCCAGGCAGACCCTTCAACTTTTGTACCATCCATAATTTCAACAAACAATCCATCAAACTAAGCCTACACATGTATTTCAACATATATTTTGGAAGTTCATCATCCTTAGGGTTGGGATCCTTCAATTTCGTTCACATTCACACAAAAACCATTGAACAACACTAAGTAAAACTCCCAATTAGGCCTATTCATCTTTTGAGTTAATTTTAATTAACTACACACTCACATACCATCATTGCAAGGGTGTTTCTAAACTACAGTTCAACATGTTAACAAAGTAAGATAACAACCCAAGGTCAAGTTCAACTTTGTGATTTCAAATGATAAATAATTACAAGTTCAAAGTTATTTTGAAATTGCTTACCTTACAAGAAAGTCGAAGTTGGAGAGTGGGTTAGTGCAATCAAATCCTTGTACATTTGCTAGCCTTCGGCATTGAACCTAGATTTGAAAGTTTTGGGCAAGAAAATGGAAGTGTTGGAATGATTTGAGAGAGAAGAAGGGAGGTATGAGATTTGGAATTTAATGTAGATTAGTTTGGAGAATGATATGGGGGATATTTAATTGATGATTATGGGTATTTGGAGGGTTAAAAATGGTTTGGGGGGGACGGGAGGGGGGGAGGAGGGAGAAATATGGAAGTGGGGGATGTTTTAAAAATGAAAGGTTTTATAAAAAATGCGTCAGGGTCGGGTTAGGCAGAAACCCTAGTTTAGACCCACAAGACCTCATCAACGGCTTATTAGTCTACCTACGGTCCATCAATTGGGTCTATAGGTCACTCTGACACTTAGAAAAAAATATAAATCTTATCTGGGATCTACAGACGCCATCCATGGTCCGTGGATTGACCATCGGACCATCGGTGGAACCCGTAGACCACTGCACAACTTTTTCTGCATATATTGCCTTTTCGACCCTGCACACGTAGCAATTATTAAGACTTTCTTTTTACATTTTATGGACTCTTTTTTGCCATGGACCCTATTCTATATCTATCTAACACTAAAAACAAAATCAAACACCGATCTAAAGAGATGCACAAAATCATAAAGAAAGAAGAAAAATCCTAAATCGAAAAGCAAATCCTATAGTTGGCTAGATTGTACATCTTGGGTTTCCTCCCAAGCAACACTTGTTTTAATGTCGCGGCACGACATAGACACCTTTATTACTCAGACTTCAACAAGATATGAGGCCTTAGTCACTTCTTGCACACTCTAAGATTTCCCCAAGTAGACTTCGATCCTCTGCCCATTCACTTTGAACCTTGTTCTCAAGCTCGACCGCTCCATGTGGAAATACTTGAGTGACTCTGAGTGGCCCAATCAACTTGGACTTGAGCTTTCCAGGAAACAAGTGCAACCTTGAGTTGAATAAGAGCACCAGATTACCCACAACAAATTCACTTTTGTCAATCTTTTGATTATGGTACTTCTTTATCTTATCCTTGTATAAGGCAGAACTCTCATATGCTTTAAGGCAAAACTCATCAAGTTCATTCATGTCATTCAATCTTTGACTCAATGCGGTGCCCCATTCAGAATTCAACTTCTGGAGCTCCCACATTGCTTTATGCTCTAGCTCTACATGCAAATGGCATGACTTCCCATATACAAGTTACTAGGGGAAATACCTATGAGATTCTTAAATGCGGTGCGATAGGCCCACTGAGCATCATCAAGCTTCTTGACCAATCACTTCTATTGGCGTTCATAGTCTTTGCAAGGATTTGCTTTATCTCTCTATTAGAAACCTCAACTTGCCCACTATAATGCGGATGATAAGGAGTGGCGACATTGTGATGAACCCCATATTTCTCTAGCAATGCCTTGAATAACATACTACAAAAGTGCAAACCTCCATCGCTGATAATCTCCCTAGGTGTACCAAATTTTGAGAAGATACTCTTTTTCAAGAATGCGATGACACTGTTTCCTTCATTGTTTGAAAGCGTAATTGCTTCCATTCATTTCCATACACAGTGAACTGCAACAAGAATATACTTCATCCCATGTGAACTTACAAATGAACCCATGAAGTCAAGTCCCCAAACATCAAATAAATAAATCATCAATATCAAATTCATAGGTAGCTCTTTCTTCTTTGAAATTCCTCCTCATTGGCAACAGTCACCAGATTTGGCGAAATCCTGAGCATCTTGGTGGATGGTAGGCTAGTAATATCCACGCTGAAATTTTTTTTGAGCTATTCAGATACCACTATGGTGCCCACCAATAGGCGATGAATGAAAGGCCTTTATTATACTCATAATCTCAACCTCGGGCACACAACAATGAATAATCCCATCAGCACAAATACAAGACAGGTAAGGATCATCCGAAAAGAATTTCTTCACATCATACATGAATATTTTTCTTTGGTGGAATGAAAACTACAACAGAACCAAATCACTTGCCAAGTAATTAGAAAAATATGTGATCCAAGGGATAAGATCATAAGAAGCAGCCAATACATGTTCATGAGGAAATGAATCATTAATCTCAAATCCATCCTAAAACTTGATCATAACTTTCTCCTCTAATTTGGACAAATGATCAGTAACTTGATTTTCTGTCCCCTTTCTATCCTTTATCTCAAACTTGAACTCTTGAAAAAAAAGTACCCATCTAATCAACCTCGGTCTTGCATCCTTTTTAGCCATTAGATACCTCGATTTAGAATGGTCAGTATGCACTAGAACCTTCGAACCAAGCAAGTAGGACCTAAATTTTTCGAAAGCGAAAACCACAGCAAGAAGTTTCTGTTCAGTCACAGTATAGTTCTTTTGAGCCACATTCAAAGCTTTGCTGGCATAGTAAATCGGATTAAGAATCTTCTTTCACCTCTGTCCTAATGCTACCCCAAGAGGCACCCCGCTCACATAACATATAACTTCAATGGGTTGTCCACAATCTGGCAAAATAATGATAAGTGTGGAAGTTAACTTGTCCTTTAACTCTTCAAATGTTTTCATACAAGCATCATCAAAATTGAACTTACACTCCTTTTTGAGCAATTTGCACAATGGGTGTGCAATTTTCGAGAAACCTTTTATGAACCTCTGGTAGAAACCTGTATGCCCAAGAAAACTCCGAACACCTTTGAAAAAGATGGGAGGTTGAAGCTTTTCTATTACCTCAACTTTGGCTCGATCAACCTTAATACCTTTGTATGAAATCTGATGACCAAGAACTATACCCTTTTTCACCATGAAGTGGCACTTTTCCCAATTGTGCACTAGATTGCACTCGTCACATCATTTTAGTACCTCGGTGACATGCATTAAATAACCATCAAATGAGTTACCTACCACAGAGAAATCATCCATAAATACCTCAATCGTGTCCTCGACCACATCTAAAAATATCGACATCATACAACGCTGGAAGGTCGCAAGAGCATTACACTACCCAAATGACATCCTCTTCAATGTGAAAGTCCCATAAGGACAGGTGAATGTAGTCTTCTCTTTGTCTTTCGGAGATATGAAGAAATTATTGTAGCCGAATACCCATCTAGAAAATAATACCAACCCTTACCAGTGAGATGATCTAATATCTGATCAATGAATGGCATAGGGAAGTGGTCTTTCTCTGTCCATGAATTCAGCTTGTGGTAATCCATACATACTCTCCAACCTGTCACTGGCTTCATTGGAACAAGCTTATTTTTAGCATTTGGAATCATGGTGATTCCCCCTTTCTTGGGCACACTCTGAATAGGACAAAACCAACTACTATCAGTAATAGGATATATCACTCCAGCATCCAACCACTTAATGATCTCCTTTTTCACAACCTCTTGCATAGGTGGATTCAGTCTCTTTTGGTGCTCAATACTAGGCTTATTATCCGGCATGAGTTTGATTTTATGAGAACAAATACCCTATGTAATACCAATAATGTCCGCAATAGTCCATCCAATAGCCCTCTTGAACCTCTTCAATACAGAAACCAAGGCCTGAACTTGATCCTCGCTCAAATCCGCAATAATAATTTTTGGTAAAGTGCTATCTTTCCCCAAGAATACATACCTCAAGTGTGATGGTAGTGCCTTGAGTTCTAGTTTTGGAGGCTTTTCAACATACATATTTGCATGTGGGGAGTCACGATTCATCATATCTAACTCTAATTTTTTTGTTTGGAATGGGATTCGAACCTATCAAGTGCGGAAACTAATTCATCATAGTCTTTAATACCATCACCATTAAAATTCATCATTACCGAGGCCAGTGAATCAACACCCAACCTCTCTTTAATATATACTTCAGAAACTCGCTCCATTATATGATTCACCACTGATACCGACTTAACATTGCTTTCATGCTTCATAGACCTACAAATATTAAAAGCCACTTCCTCATTATTTAGTCGAAACTTCATCTACCTATCTCCATATTGACTAAGGAATGCCCAATAGCAAGGAATGGTCTCCCTAATATGATGGGGGCCTCAAAATAAACCTTACAATCAAGTATCACAAAATCCATCGAAAAGATGAACGATTCCACATTCACAAGGACATCTTGGAGAGCACCAATGGGCTTCTTCACAGTTCTATCGGCCATGAGTAGACACATCACAGTCGGGTTTGGAGCTCCTAAACCCAACTTCTTGTAGATGGACAGTGGCATCAAGTTAATGCTGGCACCTAAGTCGCGCAAAGATTTCGCAAAGTATAACATCCCAATGGTACAAGGAATAGTGAAAGCTCCAGGATACTCTTTCTTTTGCACAAGTGACCTAGTAGCAATGGCATTGTAATGTTGCATCCTCTCATCATTCTCAAAACTCACAACCCTCTCTTTGGTCATCAAATGTTTCATAAATTTCTCATACCCAGGCATTTTTTCCAAGGCTTCTATCAATGGAACATTGATGGACAATTGTTTCAACATATCTATAAACCTGAAATATTTACCCTCTTCGGTCTTCTTCACCAGTATCTGTGGGAATAGAGGTAGAGGTCTAGGCATATGAACAACCTTTTGTGCCACCTCAACTTCCTTTTCAGCATTATCTTTTGGGACTTTAGTAACCTCAATATCATCATCTTCCTTTTCTAACAATCTTTTAACTTCAGAAGGCATGGGGGGGGGATCAATGGTCTGCTCTCCTCCGCGAGTGGTGGCTACCATAGAATGCCCATAATTTTTTTAGATTCTAGATGGTGTTGCTAGAAAGTGTGCCAGGCTGACGTGGATTTGCATTGTGGACAACTGATTAAACTGTTGTTCAAGTTTCTTGATCGACACTGCATGTGCATTCACTTTTTGACTGGTTCTAGACAAGTCGTTGCGCATCTCTTTCAGATTCTCATCAGTTGCATCAAACATCTTGATCATCTTTTGCATCATATCCTCAATGTGTGACATACTGTTACCAGCTCTCTATTACTAGGAGGGATGTAGGGACCAACCTTATCATTTCTATTGCCATATTTGTTTCAATTGTAATTATTATCACGATTGTAGTTCCCATCCCGAACATAGTTACCCTCACCGGTGTAGTTACCCTCACCGGTGTAGTTACCCTCACGGGTGTAGTTATCCTCACGGTTGTAGCCTCCATAGTTCGGACCTTGGTTTCCTCGACGTTGGCGCCAACTATCTGAGTTGGAACCTTGGGCACCTAGATATAGACCTAATTAGGGGACTAAACTCTTGAGTAGATTGCCTATGCAATATAGCGTTGGTTCGGAAATCCCCCATTTGATCATTCACCAAATTTGCATCCTCCTTATAGTAGTACTCCTCAATTGGTGGTGGTGGAGGTCTAGTCAGATAATTCACAACATTTACCTTTTCCGCACTACCACTCACATGTTTTAGTACCAAACCCAATACTATTCTCATCTATGCCATCTCTTGTTGAAGGTCATCATTAGTTTGATTAGATGTAGTTTGGACAGCGAATGTGCTCCTACCAGTGTTTGCCTTTATAGTGCTTTAGGCTTTGGTGTTTTGGGAAATCCTCTCAAGCCTCTTTGTGATCTACTCAAAGGTGCACTCACAATATGATCCTCCAACATTAGTATCAAGCACAACTCTTCCATTGTTATCTTACCCTCTATAGAAATAATTTTTCAATGACTCATCATCAATGCGGTGGTTTGGGAAATTTCTGATGAATCTAGTGAACCTATCCCATGAACTGCTGATCGACTCTCCTGGTAGTGCCGTGAAGTTGTTCAATTTATCCTTATGAGTTATCTTTTTGGAAATTGGGAAGTACCTTGTTGTGAACACCTTGTGCAATTGGTCCCATGTATAGATTGAATTATATGGTAGATCAGAAAACCACACTACAACATCACCGGTTAATGGTAGTGGGAACACCCTTAGACTTATGACATCCATATCTAACTCCAATTGCCCAACACATATTTTGCAAATGCTGGACAATTTAACCATATGAGCATAGGGTTCCTCCGATACCAACGCAACAAACTGTCCTCTCGCTGTAAGCATCTGTATTAAACTACTGGTTACCACAGATGTGTGATGAGGAGGTAAAAGAGGAAGAATGATAGGCCCATCAGATCCAATCACATCATAATCAGCCCTGTAGTGTTAACGAAACCTTTGTCCAGGTGGATTTTGCACCCTCTTTGCATTTCTATCTACAAGATCACCTTGAATCTGAGTAGGCACATTCATGACTCCAAGCTATTGGAACCCATTCCATCTCCTTAAATCTCGTCATTTGGATTATTTTAAACCCATTGATTATTCATTTTTCTCAAATTTCTCCTCAACTCTGTATCGCAGGGTGTCAATGGTTGCCTCGACTCCATGTACTTGGCATACACTAGAGTAGAAACTAGAAGAAAACAAAAACAAAAACAAAATGTAAAATTAGGAAAACTTGACTAAAGTTCAACAATGTAGTTAGTTTAATCTAAAAGCAATATTCCTCGATAGTGGTGCTAAAATTTGATACGCTCAAATTACACCTCCCAAAGAAGTATAAGTGATCATTGTCAAATAAAGAACCCAACTTATTGGTTGGGGTTGATCCCATTAGGAACATGGTCTAGACTTAAACTTAACTAACAATTATACTCGTTTAGTCAAATTAATTCCAAGGAAAGTAAACAAGGGGGATTTGCTAATTAAGTGACAAATTATTATGTTTCAGTAACTAGTAGACAAGATTCAACCTTTGTTGTATCAATATAAGAAAGAAACTAAGGTAGATGTGATCCCCACAAGCTCTTAACGCAGTAATCCTAATAATAGTAATCCTTTCCTAGTGTTTAACATGCAGAGTTGGTAAGTTAGGTATCCCTAAGTGATTGGTCCTCCAAATAGGGAGTTTTACTACACAACTTGGTCCGTCTACGGGTGTAAGCTTTACTAACCCTTACCTTAACCCTATATTCGTCGTCATATCAATGTAGTTTAATTATCACCCTCACTCCAATTGACATCAAACTATTCGATAACACCAACTAAATCTCTTTTAATTAATCCTTTTCTCAATCATTACCTCCTTGGTCCAGCAAGTAAGAACGATGAGAGTTCTAATGCATGCACTCGTTAAAAAGACTTCTAAATGAAACAATTAACAATACAAACATTAACACTATTCAAGAATTACTTAATTATTTCCCACAACCCTAGTTCTAGATTTACATACTCATGCTTGAAAGAACACACTTCATAATTGCGTAAAAATAATTCATGAACTTACAAGAACAATTGATGAAACCCAAAAATCCTCAATTGACTTTCAAAGAGAAAATTGTATAAAACAAAAACCGGAAAGTGAATTGCTAAGAGGTTGAAATTAATTCCCAAAGAACAAAACTTAGAATTTTACAATAATGTCTAACCCCAAAAAATGAGGATTACAACTACGATTTATAGAAAAAAAATCCTAAATAAAATAGGAAACAAAATAAGGAAATAAATTGCTGAAACGTGGCTTTTATCGATGGCACAACCTATGGACCGTGGGTCGACCTACGGTCCATAGGTCACCCTCCGTGGCTTAATAGTTAGAAACTTCATCAGGTACAGGAACCTTAAATTCTATGATCTCTTTGACGGTTGTGCAGGACGGGTCGTGGGTTGAGCTACGGTCTTTCGTCTGCTCCATGGTTCAACACTTGGTCAGAGTTCCATAATCTTCCAACTATGATGCATCACCTAAGGTCCATGGGTTGGGCTATGGTCCGTCCTGTCAGTTAGTGGTTTGAGTTTTGAAACTCAACTCTCAGACAGAGACCTACGACTACCCACCCACGACCCATCATTGGACCTATGGTTCGTGGGTTGCCCCGTTGGTTACTCCTTCAGCACTTTTTTAGCTCACATCTCCATCAACCGTATCCAAACATATTTCCCACAAACATTATACACAAAACACTATTTATAATACAAAATAGCCCAAGACACACACAAACTCTAAGTGAAACACATCAAAAATATCGCAAACTCGTGGTATATATGTCTTTCAATGCACGAGCTGTGAATAAGTTTTGTTGGTAAGTTCTAGACTTAGGGAGATTTTGAGGCGAAAAGTTGAGGACCACGGTTGGGACCCACGGCCTGTCGAATGGACTACGTCCCGTGGGTGGGTCCCATCGTTGGGGGTCCTGATTTTTGAGTCTCTGACACCAAACGACGGACGACCAGGACGGCCTGTTGGTGGAACCACAGACCCTAGGTCGTGAACATCATTGGGTCGATAGTTATTTTTAGGGGCTTTTTGGTTTTCTCCTAATTATTCTAGCCTAATACTATGCCGTTTTGCCCTTCACAAAAACCCTTATATAAGTGTTTTAACCCCAAATTTCCCCAATTGAAATCATTCTCTCAAATTTCTAAAATAACAAGTTTTACTCTCAAAAAAAATTCTCTCTCTAGAAAGCTTGAAAAAGAAGAAGTCAACCTAGGGTTTCAATTCATGCCTTCAATTCCACCATTGACGGCAAGCTTTTGGCATTGAGGAATGATTTTTTATCTATGGAGCCCTTTCCTCCATGGTGTTCCTAAATTCTCTAATTTACAAAGTTAGAAATTCCCAATTGAGTTAACATTTTTCCTCCATGTCATGGGTTCTTTCGAATGTTGATTTATTTGATTGATTTATGAACTTTTATGCATGAGTTGATATAATCTCATGATTTTAAGATGAATCCCAATGAACCTATGCTTAACCCATGTTTTCTAGATATTGATGATTGAATGTGAGTTTTAAACTATGACAGGTAAATTATGAAATTATGTATGTCCTTATGGAATTGATGAGATGATGTCGATAGCTTTGAGAATAAAAGCCTATATGTTGTCATTGTACTTAATTGTTCTGAAAGTATTACTCACATAACTATCTCATGCATAAATATGAATGGTTTTTCTCACATAAGGATTCTAAGATTGAAAGGTCTTCTCACCTAAAATGAATCAGAGATAAGGAGTTATTCTAATGAAACCTAGCTTGGATTGATTATTTAATTGTACCTTTACTTGGATGACATATGACTTATCTTGGAATGGCAAGAAGATGTTCCCTTCTATGGATAATAAGAACAAGTTAAGAAAATGACTATTCTGTGGATTTACGCATAGCACCGAGAGGCTTCTATCAATCATCTTTAATTTGATTTTATAATTTACCCTTTTGCTTCCAAGAAGTGTTACTATTGGATATATTTAGGGAATCAAATGAACATCCACCCGAGATATTAAATTTTCTAATAAATAAATAATTGTTGGTGAGGGATAAATAAATATTGAAAGGCTGAAAAAAGTGAAAATATATTCTAATTCTAATGTGTACAAAGCTTCGCTCTACCTTTTGCTTTACATATATCATTTTAACGTTCTCCGTTTAAATGTATCATAAGTAATTATTAAAATTAAAAATTAAAGGGAGAATATATCATATTTGACAACAATTCCAATTATTATATATACTTGAAAGGGAAAAATATTACACAAAACTATTTAGCTTGTTTGGGTGTTTTTTTAAAATCAACATACCAGAGTGATGGAGATCAATTTGAAACTACACTTTTATTCCAATCACAGTGTCGAAAAACACATTTATTGCTTCAAGAAAAGTATTTACAACTTATAGTAAACTTGAGATCAGTCCATATTTCATATTGAATATGAACAATAAATTTATTGGTAGTTATTTATGTCATTGGGATTAAAAGAGGCTCCAAACTAGTCATAGTCCTCTATAGGCTATCTGACACATCCTTAAACCCATATAAAAAATTTATTAATTCTTGTCTTCTTTTCCTGGTTCACTTCGCACATCAAGCTGCGATTAAGTTTTTAGGGACTTCATGTAGTATATATATCTTTACAGAATTTTTTATTGTACCTTCAATAATTTCAATAGAGGTAACTTGTGTGAATACTCAATTAACGTGTGTAATTTAATTTGTACTTACAATTACATATAACAATAACTTTGCAAAAATATAAACAACAATGTTTAAAACATGTACTCAAAAATAACAATTAATATCAGAAGCATAAGTTAATGACTGTAACAAAACATACCATGATCCGTAATAATAAAATGAAACAAAAAGGAAAAAATTGAGCTTATTGAATGCACATTGTCCCCTTAAGGAAACTATTCCCCTTTAGTACCAGAGGTTTAAAGAAATAGATCCCCTCAGGTGGAATGATTCTATTCACTAGTGTATTGATACTAAAACAATGGTGTCAATGAGACACTCAACGGGAGAAAAGTAGGAGAATATTTAATTGTGCAGAAGAAGAAGAATTTCAAAATTTTTGTTGTTTTAAAATGAGAGCAAATCCCTCTATTTATAGACAACAAAAGGTAGTATGAACAAATGCTTATTGTGCAATATCAGAAAGGTGGGCCATTCTTGACTTAGCCATTGAAGTTACAACTACACATGATAACAAATACACTCTATCCCAATTTATATGACATTTTTTTTTACTTCATTGAAAAGAGAATGCTACTTATTTGACAATTATTGCAATTTTACCTTTCTGGGTTTTATGAACAAAAATTGACTAAAAGTAAGCATAAAATGACACTTTAACAAAAGCAATTTGATAAACATAACATAGTTTTTCCTTCTTTTTTAAAACTTTTTTCTGCTCAAAAGGTGTCATATAAATTAAGGCGGAGGGAATAACTTTTTTTTAGTTCGTACTCTTTATCTGTTTAACAAAAAAAACATAATCTTGTTTAACATTCTTGCCCGATATACTTTAAACTATTTTAAATGTCATTTTGACCATTGGCCAAACTTATGTGATGTGGCTAAACTTTAGGCGAGAGTTATACGCTGTGTTCATGGTTTCGTTTGGATAAGTTGTTGGTTAAAATCAAAACCAAATCAATCTAGCTAGTCGGTTTTTAAATTTCTAAAATCAAATCAAATAACATCAAATCAAATGAATAAAATAACCGTTGGTTTGGTTCGGTTTATTTTTTTTTTTTTTGTTTGAAAGTAATAGTTTTTTTGAGGACATATGTCTTCAAAAGACACACCTAATACATGAATAATTCACAATAAAGCTATGTGGATTCAATCAAACAATTAAGCAATATTAGAGTTATTTTACACGAACATTCAATTAAGACAAAGTGTGATTATATTATGTATGGTAAGGTTGGTAAAGACTAAAATAATGAATTTTGATGGACTTGACTTAGGCTTGTAATAGTTGGGCTAAAATTTAGGTCCTAGACTTGAAGCAAATCATAAAGTCAGATACCTCTCCTTTGTGGCTAGCTGATAGGGCAAAGATACAGAAGAAAGATTAGAATGTTGGGGCCCGATATTGGTTTGGCTTTATAAGTAGCAGCATCATGTCGTTCCAAAATTAATCAATTCTCTGACATGCAAAAGTTGTTTTGGTAGGTATGATAATTGACTGGGAAAAGATAAATGTGGGGTCGATTATTGCACATGAGATCCTAATGAGGGCTAGACAAGAGCACACCTCTCCCTTTTCGGGAATTGACCGATGTGTAGATCACCCATGAATCCTCCAATGATAGTTGGAGGATTGAGGATGACTACATACGGGATGATGTGTCTAGGAGGAAGCCGCCACCACCAGACACCATGCTCGTAGTTGATCCTGCTGCTCTTTAGGTCGAGGCCACTCAGTCCGCTCCTTCTGTGGAGCCTTTAGGTATATCTCAACTTTCTTCTGTGCCATCTGGCGCTTTTTGTGCACCCAATTTTATTTTCTGAAAAAACTATATAAGGAGCTCCATAATGAGTTAGGGAAGGATTACGTACAGTCCCACCATTTTTTCACACATATTTTCACATTTATGAGCCAACTCTTACGAATTACCCAAATTTCACCGCCTTTGATATGTATTAGTCCAATGATCTAGAACGTTTAAGGCACCAAATTTTTTTTAGGAAAAAAATATATGGGGACCTCCGTAATGAGTTTGGAAAGCATTACATACAGTCCTGCCATTTTCTCAGGAATATTTTTCCATTTACTAGCCAACCTTTATGAATAACCCGAATTTCATCGTTTTTCATATGTATTAGCCCATGGGTTTGGCGTCTCTAGGGCACCCGAAATTCTTTTCTGAAAAACTATATGAGGACCTCTATAATGAGTTGTGGAAGCATTACGTATAGTCTCACCATTTTTTTCACGCGTATATTCGCAGTTACGAGCCAAGTTTCACGAATAACCCAAATTTCGCCCTTTATCATATGTATTAGTCCATGGATTGGCCACCTTTAGGTAAATCCAATTTTTTTCTCAAAAAACTGTATGACGACCTCTATAATGAGTTGGGGAAGCATTCTGTATAGTTCTACCTTTTTTCACGCATATTTTCGCATTTACAAGCAAACTTATATGAATTACCCGAATTTCACCATCTTTTCATGTGTATTAGGCCATATATTTGGCGCCTTTGGGGCACCATTTGTTTTTCTAAAAAAACTATATGTGTACCTCCGTAGTGAGTTGGGCAAGAATTACATACAGTCTCGTCATTTTTTTCACACAATAATTTTGTATTTACAAGCAAACTTTAACGAATTACAAGAATTTCGCCTTTTTCATGTGTTTATTAGCCTATGGATGTGCCTTTGGGGTACCCAAAAAATTTTTCTATAAAAATAAAATTATATGAGGACCTCCATAATGAGTTGGGAAAATATTACATACAATCTCACTAAATTTTATGCATATTTCATATTTATGAGCCAACTTTTACGAATTACTTGAATTTCACCATTTTTTGTGTGTATTAGCCCATGGATCCGATACCTTTGGGGCACCAAAAAGTTTTTTTGAAAAACTAATATAAGGACCTCCGTAATGAGTTGAGAAAGTATTACCTACAGTCCTATCATTTTTCATGCATATTTTTACATTTACAAGCCAAATTTTACAAATTACCTGAATTTCACCATTTTTCGTGTGTATTATTCCATGGTTATGGAGCCTTTGGGGAACCAACTTTTTTTCTAGAAAAAACTATATAAGGACCTCTGTAATGAGTTGGGAAAGAATTACATACAACCCAGCCATTTGTTTCATGCATATTTTCACATTTAGGAGGAAACTTTTACGAATTTACCTAATTTTGCCACTTTTCATGTACATTAACCCATGGATCTAACGCCTTTGGGGCACCTGAATTGTTTTTAAAAACAACCATTTAAGGACCTCTGTAATGAGCTGAGGAAATGTTATGTACAGTCCCACCATTTTTTCGTACATATTTTCGACTATACGAGCAAACTTTTTCGAATTACTCAAATTTCACCCTTTTTCGTGTGTATTTGCCCATGGATATGACACCTTTGGGGTACTCAAAATTTTTTTATGAAAAAATTGTATGAGGACATTTGTAATGAGTTGAGGAAGAATTACATACATCCCCTCCATTTTTTTCACACATATTTTTCACATTTACGAGCCAACTTTTACAAATAGCCTAAATTTCACCATTTTTGTCAGTATTAGCCCAAGGATATGGTGCCTTGGGAACCTAGAATTATTTTTGAAACAACTAAATGAGGACCTCCGTAATGAGTTTGGGAAGCATTACGTACACTCCCGTCATTATTTTCATGCATATTTTCGCATTTACAAGCCAATTTTTACAAATTACATGAATTTCACTATTTTTTGTAAGTACTAGCCAATAGATCTGATGTCTTTGGGGAGCCTAAATTTTTTTAAAAAAATAACTATATGATGACTTTCTTCATGAAGGGGAAGCTTTACGTAAAATCCCGCTATTTTTTCATGCATATATTCAAATTTAGAAGGCAACTTTTAGAAGTACCCTAATTTCACCATTTTTTCTGTGTACTAGCCTATGAATCCCATCATTATCTTCTCTCTCCAACCCTAGGGAAAAAACCTAAGAAAAAATCAAAGTAGAAGACTCCATTCAAGATTCTTTCAATTTTTTTCAAGATTCTTTTTCAAGGTAAGTCCTTCTCCAAGAATTTCATTCTTTCCAACTCAAATTCCTCCATAAAATTATGAAGCACTAATGAAAATCATAATTCTTGGCTATGAGTTTCAAAAAACTAACTCAAGAAATCTCAAGAAAGGTTTTCTTGATTGTTCTCTTTCAAGAAAGGTTATTCTTCAAGATTCTTCACGAACCTTGTTCTTCCAGGTATGTAAGTCTATCATAGTGTTGGACTAGTTCTTCATCACACCCTAAAACTACTTTCATATCAGTAAAAGAGTAATCTAGGATTCTTTCCCTAGATTTGAGTATTCTTGAGATAAGTTGATGTTGAGTTCTTGAGGTCATGTTTCTTTTAAAAATTCTATTCCTAATTATTGAGTTTCTATATTGTTATTGAGATGGTTGAGTTTATTTGTTCATGTCTATATTTCACCATGAACACTATTTTGAGTTTGAAATTTTGAAAAGCTATTTTTAAAGCCAATACTTAAGTTTTAAACTGGCTTTTTGAGAAAGTTAAGATGAGTTTTGAGAAAGAGTTTCTAAAACATGATAAGTATGACAATCGAGTATGACATTAATGTTTAAGAAATATGGTATCTAGTTATGTCATCAATGTTTAAGCAGTATGGTATCTAGTACGACATAAATGTTCAAGCAGTATGGTATCTAGATATACCATCAATGTTTATGCAGTATGACTTCCTGAGTCATCAATGATCATATCACTATGATTTTGATATATTTTTGAGAAAGTGCTTTGAAGTATGAATTGAACAAGAGTATAAGGGAACTAAGTATTCCCAAATGTATCAGTTTTTACATAGATAAAAGATAAACTTTGATTTCTAAATGAGTTGTGAGTTCAAAAGATATTTCGAGAGCAATTACCTCTTTTAAGAGGGTAGATTAAGCAATTATCGCAAACCAGAAAAAGAGATATGCTTTTAAAACATATGAGCATGAGTATATATTATTGGGAGTAGTATTGATTTCTGATATGGGGGAGAGTTCAGATAACTCACATCCCCCATAAACAATGTATGCAAACATGGGTAAAGGGTCATACTTTTAAGATGATTCCTTATTGCTTTTAAGCATAGCTTAATGGATCCACTTAGTTGAGAAGCTCTATACCCAAACAATGTATAGGACAGTTCTGGTAGTGTGGGCGAGACGCTGTATCACCACGTAGCTCATAGTGATGATTGTCGGTTAGAGAATCTCCCAATAGAGTTAAAGTGTAATTTTATATATCACTTATTATGTTGAGTTCAGAGATGAGAAGGTATTTTGTAAATCTTTAAATGTTTTAACTACTTTATTTCTTTACATTCAGTTGAGTATATATCTATATCAATAGTAGTCCTTTCATTCTATTATTTTGTTATTCAGTTATATTAAATACTCATATATTCAATTTACTGATGTCATTCGACCTACATCTTTTAATGATGTAGATACAGGTTCTTAGGATTCTCAGCAAGAGTTCGTTGAGATCATTTCATCAGCTTTTAAGTAAGACCTCCTTGCTTTTGGAGGACTCCAATTTTTATAAGTTGTTACTAGTTTTTCTCTTGAGAAGTCGTGAGTCTTGTCCCAACACTCATCATTGTATACATTAGAAACTTCATAGATAGATAATTTTGGAGAGTTTTTCAGTTTCAGATATTTTATTTAAATCTTATATTTATACCTAGTATATTCAACAAGTTTTGAGAGTTAGTAAATTGTTTTTAAGCATTTCTTTCAATTTGATGCTTATGTATGCTTAAGTTAGTCTTCCTTTTGTAGTCAGCCAAGATGAAGGTTCAGTTGGGACCAATAATGGTTCTTGAGTGTCGGCCACCTCCAGGGTGTAGGCTTGGGTCATGTCAGTCTCCCCATCTTTTTCACGCATACTTTCACCGTTATGAGTCAACTTTTTTGAATTATCTAAATTTCACCATTTTTCGTGAGGATTAGCCCATAGATCTGGCGCCTTTGAGGTACACAAAATTTTTTCGAAAAACACTATATGAGGACCTACGTAATGAGTTGGGGAAGTATTACATATAGCCCTGCCATTTTTCATGCATATTTTCGCATTTATAAGCCAACTTTTACGAAATATGAAAATTTCACCATTTTCGTGTGTTTTAGCCCATGGACATGGCGCACTTGGCACCAATTTTTCTGGAAAAAACTATATGAGGACCTCTGTAATGAGTTGGGAAAGCACTATAAGCAATCCCACCTTTCTTTTCACGTATACTTTCCTATTTACCAGTGAACTTTATGAATTACCCGATTTCACCTTTTTCGTGTGTTTAGCCTGTGGATTTGGTGCCTTCAGGGCACCCAAATTTTTTTCTGAAAAAACTATATAAGGACCTCCGTAATGAGTTGGGGAAGCATGAAATACAATCCAACTATTTTTTTCAAGCATATTATTCACATTTACGAGAAAAATTTTATGAATTACCCAAATTTTTTTGTTTTCCTTATGTATAAGCCCATGGATCTGATGCCTTTGGGGCTCCCTATTTTATATTTCATAAAAACTATATGAGGACTTCCATAATGAGTTAGGGAAGCATTACATACAATGTCACAATTTTTTTCACGCATATTTTTGCATTTACGAGCCAGCTTTTACAAATTACCTGCATATCCCCATTTTTTGTGTGTATTAGCGCATTGATCTGGCGTCTTTGGGATACATGAAAACCTTTTCTAAATAAACTATACGAGGATCTCCGTAATGAGTTTGGGTAGCATTACGTACAACCCCATCATATTTTTCACGCATATTATCGCATTCATGAGAGAAATTTTTATAAATCACCTGAATTTCACTGCTTTTTATGTGTAAGCCAATGGATTTGGCACCTTAGGGCACCTGAAGTTATGAGCATTTTAAGTTTCACCATTTTACAATTATTTTTTCTAGTTCCACTCCTTAATTTGGTTTGCCTTTTTATCTTATTGAATTTTTATCATTATAGAAGAATAGTTACACTGTATTTGTTTGTTTTAGTTAATTTTTTTAAAAAAAAATTAAAAGTGAGGCACATAAACCTCATTTATTAAAATATTTTAAAATTGCATAAATCTATTAATAGTAACAATGATCTGCTAGTGCTTGCTAATTTATTTAGCTATTTATATTAAATAATTATAAATGTAATTCATGTGAGACTTTATTGAACTTGTTACAATATTCTTGGCCTTGTTTTGCTTGTTTCGGGGCTTGAGTGGAGGGGGTACCTCTGGGTGGAGGGATGTTGGCCACAAGACAGTGGGGAGGGGCCTCAAGGCAAAGCGGTACTTCTGAGGCAGGGCGGGGGGCCTCGAGGCAGGTGGGGCCTTGAGTCTGCCAAGATTGAGGGGAGGGGTGGGTGGGGCCTCAAGGGTACAGGGGAGAGGAAGGGGGCTCGTTGCGAGTGGGGCCTAAGGGTGGCCTCAGGATAGTGGGGAGGGGCCTCAGGGCAGGACAAGGCTTCCGCGGCAGAGTAGGGGGCCTTGAGGCAGGTGGAGCCTTGAGGTGGGGGGGGGGGGGCTTGGGGCTGGTTGGATCTCACTGCGAGGGGGGGGGTGCTCGTGGTGGGTGGGGGGACACACACGTAATACTAAAAAAATCCCTTAAATCCTTTATATTGGCCTCTAATGCCCATAAATATCGTAAAAATTGCGAGATTGTACGACTACTCACTCAACTCACTAATGGGGGGTTCCGAAAAGGCTTTTTGAAAATTTCGTTTGGAAGCCATATTTATGGGTGTTACACATGAAAAGTTGAGAAAATCTCCTAATTTCTATAGATTGACCCCTAAATGCCCAAAAATGATGTAAAAATGGTGAGATTGTATGTGCATCTCCCCTAACCCCTTATGGCTCTTATGTACAAATTTTTGATAAAATCATCTGAAAGCTTTATAGTTATCACCACAATTTTCATGGGCTACACATGAAAACTGATAAAATCGGCTAATTCCTATAAATTGTCCCGTAAATGCTCAAATAATTGTGTAATTTAAGAAGACCGACTTGGTCAATGTATATTTTATTTTCTTCGCCAATTAACCGATCGAGCCGGTCAATTTTTTTGTCCTTTTTCCAAGTTGAATTACAAATTTACAATTTTAGATCATTAAATATCTAACTAGTATTTGTAAATGAGTAATAATACAATAATTATAATATACAGTTTAGTCCATCAATTTAAGGAATTCATGTGGAATTGAGTTTTGAATTATTGATTGTAGTATCTGATCTCTTGAACATATGATTTATCGAATATAACTTTACTATCCCACAAAGATAGTGAGGTTATTGGAGCTCATATTGAGTTCGAAAGAAAATAAACGAAGTGATTAAAATGTCTTAAAACGTTAATGTGTGCTTAATTGGAATGAGTGAACAATATATGAATTATTTTGAAGCATATACTTATTTTTAGAATATCTAGCAACATTTTTTAGGACTATTTGTTTGTTTACATAATTCATAATGGAATTTGAATATTTGATCATCTTAATATCCAGTAATTAAGCAATTGGATTTCAAGACTTTAATGTTCAAAATGGAATACATATACTCCCTCCTATCCACCTCAAAATATTTATCGTTTTTAAATAAAAATATTTATCTCAAAATATTCTTTCCATTCACTTTTACTAAATCATTATTCCTAAAATATATTTTTTCAATTTTACTTGTCACTTTTAACGTATTAAGAATTATATATATATATACTAGTTTTTTGACACGTGCGTTGCACGTGATTACCAATTCAGAAAATATATGTTATAGTAAATAATATTTGCTTAATTAAGTGAAGATTTGTATAATAAGCTTTGTACAAAATAATGTTGTAGATTCTTTTCTAAATGTTCAATGTGGATTGTCATATAAATCTCTTATTCACACAATCTCTGAGGCGGTCAATGAAATTTTTTATTAGTTAAATGCAATAAAGCATATATTTATTTCAATTTGATGAGGTTCAATAAAGTAATTAGTCGTATCTCAGTATATTACCTTATAGGCAATATTTATTGTGTATTTTTGGTATCATCTAACCAAATGTGCTTTGCATGTTTATCCACGTTAAACTGTTTAGATGTCATATGAACATGTGAAGAGAACAACTACATTTGATTTTTAGAACTAATCTTTGTATAATAATTTTTATTTTATAAGTTATAACATAATAGATGACGTTCTTGTTGTTGGCTCTCATATTTTACATCTCGATTTATTGTATACATAAATCAAAGATAGTTATTTGACTATCCAAAGTTAACTGAGAAAAGTTTTCTTTTTTACCGAAAAAACTAAAAATTAAAATTAAATAATATATTCTATCTGTGAAATTATATATATAATCACTTGTTTATCTTACACCCAACAAAGATGTAGTTCATATACTTGTAAATGATTTTCAATTTATTCAATCAAGCATGATTCATCCAAGGAAAAATAACAACATCGTGTTATCCCATATATAGAAGCAGTGTAATAATATGAAAAATTATTGGTCAAAAATTAGTACAAGAAAGGATGAAAGATAGAAATAATTAATGTAATAAATATGAGAATTCATAATATTATAACTAAAGAATGTTAAAGAGTGTGAATAACGTTGCAAATAATTAGTAATAATTAAGATAATTTATAATGTTATAACTAAAGGATTAATGTGCAATATATGTTTTTCTGATAAATTTTATACTTACATAAATAACTATGACTTTTAATTAATGTTACTATTTTTCATATAGTTATTAGATTTTAATTTAGTGTAGGGACAAAATGAAAATATTTATTCCATATTACAGAATAGAAAATTTTTTTGGTAATTGATAAATTTTTAAATGATTCATATCTATTCACATATTTTCATTCTTGAGAAGTTTAATAATTTTGGAAAAAGATGTTCAGAAGCATATATTTACATCACAAGAAAGGAGCAAACTAGGTGCAATTCAATCCTTTTTCCTAGCAATGATTCCCAAAAAAGCAAAACCTCACTAGACCGAGGCCCATTGCTATGGGGACTACACTATATAAGAGAATGACTAAGGCAATTGCCAATAGTTTCTATTGAAAGACAGGCTGACTCTTTGATAGGAAGAGATATTGATAATTATCCGAAGGAGGCTTACTAGTCAGCTGATAGATTAGGTGAGCTAGCCATGATCACTAAACTCACCAAAGCAGCAACATATGCAAATAGGAATGATAGGTTTCTATATGCTTAAGGAAAATGGGATTTGCAGAGTAGGATACAAAAGTGTATTTATTTAAAATGGAAAGTCCCTATAATCCATGGACAACCAGTGGAGTTCATAAAAGAAAGCAAAGAAAGGTCCGCGACAAAGTTGTCTCCTCTCTCCATATCTCTAGTTGCTGGGTAATTGTTAACAAAAAAAAATGAATTTAGACTACATCATGTTCACTTCATATATTAGAACATTACATACTAATGTATATATTAAGCAAACAAATAATTAGTATATCAACAAAATTATTTTCCTCAAGTACTCGAGGTTATGTAATGTACCCTCTTAGGATAAAATGATTTACTTCATCAGAATAGTGGTACCTCATATTCTGCTAAATTTCAAACTCACTCAACGACAATAAATCACACGAATTTTTTTAAAATGCATGAAGAAGAGTAGGAGAGTAAAAAAATTATGATTGAAAAATGAGAGGAAGCCCCTTTATTTATAGTCAACAAAGGGTAGTATGAACAAGTGTTTTTTGTGTCTTATCTGAAAAGTCAGGACCTTTCCAAGAAATCAGAATGCTTTGGAAAAGTCACAACATATTGAAAAAGTCACAACTCACCAAAACATCACAACCCTTTGAAAAAAGTCATAGCTTATCGAAAAAGTCATAACTCATCTAAAAAGTGACCTTTCAGAGAAGCCACAACCCTTCGAAAAACTCACAACTTATTAAAAAATCACAACTCTTTGGAAAAGTCACAACTTATCGAAAAATCACAACCCTTTGAAAAAAGTCACAACTTATCAGAAAAGTCACATCCTAAGTTAGGGATATTATAGTAATTTAATATTCAAGTTAGGAGTTCATGATTTTAATGTAATATATATATATATATATATATATATATATATTACCCGTGATATATTACTTACTCTCCAAAAATTTCCAAGACTATATGATTATGATAAACTACAATCATATTCATCATTTCTTTTAAGGGACTGGTAAGTTTAATAATTGGATAAGTAAAAGTGAATCGAGAGAATGTTAGTAATTATTCTTAAGAATACAAACACAACAATCAATTAAGAAAAATTATATCTTAAGACATAATAAGAAAAACTAGTCAAATACACTCCTAATTAATGTTTAAGGGACGTATAAATAAAAAAATACGACAACTATTTTGAAGCAGAGAAAGTATTTTTTTTACTTCCAAGAAATAACTTGAAACGCAAGACATAATTTAGTAACTCTATTTTCGTTATTGATGTTTAACTACGAATACATTCACTTCAATTTTCCTTTTGTTTTTTATGTTTTCCAAACGTTTATAGATTAATTAATTGTACTTCTAATTAATTGTACTACCCCTATTGTATTTAACCCCTTACTATTCTGATTTTTCATAGTATCTCAACTATTAATTGATACGATATTCTAAATAATATTTTAGGATTTTCATGGGTAATGAAGCATTCATCCTTACAAAACAAAGGCCACAAAGGCAAAGTAAGATACATTCATGTTTGGAGAACTCGATACGTGTTACATAATATTACATAATTTTAAACTCTCTCTCTCTCTCTCTCTCTCTCTCTCTCTCTCTATATATATATATATATATATATATATATATATATATATATATATATATACTGAACTAACAATGGAAGTCATAATAATGACTAGTGCTCGCGTACATATTTTGCGGGGAATTTGTCACAAACACTCATTACTTTAATTGGTGACGGCATGAGTCGGAAAAAATTCCTCACTTAAAATTTCATTTCTTGTTGTGGTTGTCAAAAGTGGAGCTAACTATTGGAAGGGGCTTAATTGAATCTCACTAGTTGCAATATAATATTGAGCAAATAAGATAACATAGTTTTGTATATATACATATTGTTGGATTCCCTTAACATTTAGGAAATTTTTAGTGTTGTAGTAAAGGTGATTTAAAAATTAGTTTATGGCTCAATTGAAATTTCAAGTAAAAGATTTTTTTAATTCTCTTGTTAGAATTAATAGAATTCCTAGTTCTGCCAGTAATCGATGTTGTGTTACTTTTGTGTGCAGTGCTAACAGTAGATACAAATATAAGATGCAAGTTAATGCTAATTATTGTTTTTGGGAGTTGTAGTGCAAACCTCCTCTGCAAGGATGCTTCTTGACAATCCATTATTAATCAATTATCATAACTTCAATGGTGGATTCGACCAAATTTTGGGAGGTCTTTGTGGTGAGGGCGGAGGTGTTGGAGGTAGTGATGGTGGCAGGGGTGGAGGTGGTGGAGGTAGTGATGTTGGATAGGGTCTTGATTTGGATTTGGCGAGGGTCATGGATCATGTGAAAATGATGGATTTGGCCGAATTGTAGGGGGGCTAATTGGTGGAGGTGGCGGTCGAGGTGGTTGGAAAAAGGAGGTAGTGATGGTGGATCTGGGTTTTGGATTGGATATAATGAGGGTTTGTATCCGGTGTAAACGGTGGTGGAGGTGGTGGTGGATGGGTGGTAGTGAGGTGGATCAGGTTTTGGCATTGGATACGGAGAGGGTCATGGATCCTGTGTAAATTGCGGTAGCAGTGGCGGTGGTGGTGATGGTTGAGATCATTGTGATGGTGATGGTCAAAATGGTGGTAGTGGTTTTGGTGCCGGAGGAGGATAGGGCCATGGTGGTGGTGGCAATTGATCCCATTATTTGCTCAAATAACTATTTTTCATGTGTGTGCCATTTCACCTATGGTTATTATTTAAACGTTTACCTAGTGCCAACTTTTTTATTGTTAGATTCATCGTCAAAATGTTGATATGATGTAGTTCTACACATATCTTGACCAATATAACTATTATATAGTAATGATATTTTTTAATACACAACGAGATATTCATTCACTAATCAAGATCGTCCATGAGTCAAACTATAAAATTCGTAGTAGTGGAGCTAACTATTGTAAAATAATATTTTTCTGGAATACTATACCTTTTCACAAGTGCATTATCTCATTCCATACCTTTATTGTAGATTTATCATTCAAACTATAGATGTGTGACATTATGTAACGACATAAAATGATACAATTTATCCAAACATTGCATTCATTCAAACAATGTAGTACCACAAATACAATACATTATGAAACAATACATAACAACCATACACATTGACATTGTGTAACACCTAGGATTTGAAAATGTAGGAAAATTCAGTTCTTAAGAAATTTAGTGCCAGTTCCTACGGTGCCATCCATGGCCTTTAGGTTAGGTCTGTGGTTGGCCAGGCATGTCTTCCCAAATTGTCAAGTTCCAGTACTTTTTTAAAGCTCCAACAGGACGGTTTGTTGTTGATACGCTCAAATTACACCTCCCTAAAGAAGTATATACGATCATTGTTAAATAAAGAACCCAACTTGTAGGTTGGGGTCGATCCCACGAGGAATGTGGTGTAGACTTAAATTTAACTAACAATTATATCCATATAGTCAAATTATTTCCAAGAAAAGTAAACAGGGGGATTTTGTAATTAAGTAACAAATTACTACGCTTGAGTAACAAGTAGAAAGATTCAACCTTTGTTGTACCAATATGAGAAAGAAACGAGGGTAAATGTGTTTCCCACAAGCTCTTAACGCAATAATCCTAATAATAATAATCCGTTCCTAGTGTTTAACATGTAGAGTTGGTAAGTTAGGTATCCCTAAGTGATTGTTCCTCCAAATAGGGAATTTCACCACGCAACTCGGTCCGTCTACGGGTGTATGCTTTACTAACCCTTACCTTTACCCCATATTTGTCGTCACATCAATGTGGTTTAGTTTTTACCCTCACTCCAATTGACATCAAACTATTAGATATCATCCAGTAAATCTCTATTGATTAATCATTTGCTCATTCATTACCACTTTGGTCCGGCAAGTAAGAACGACGTGAGTTCTAATGTGTGCACTCGTTAAAAAGACTTCTAAACAAAAGTATTAACAATGCATGAATGAACTATTGAAGAAATACTTAATTATTATTTATACTTTGTAATTGTTCATGGTTCCCACAATCCTAGTTGTGGATTTAGCTACACATGGTTAAAAGATCACAATTCATAATTGGGTAAAAATAATTCATGAACTTACAAGAAGAACTGATGAAACTTGAAAATCCTCGATTGAATTTCTAAGAGAAAATTGTATAAAACGAAAATCGGAAAGTTAATTGCAAAGTGGTTGCAAATTAATTACCAAAGAACAAAACGAAAAAGTTAATAATAATGTCTAACCCCCAAAAACAAGGATTACAACTCCTATTTATAGACAACAAATCCTAAATAAAATAGGAAACAAAATAAGGAAATAAACCTCAGGAACGCTGCTTTTGTCGACGACACTACCTACAGACCTTTGGTCGACCTACGTTCTGTAGGTCACCCTTCGTGGCTCAACACTTAGAAACTTCATCAGGTACACTGGAACCTCAACTTGTATAATCTCATTGACGGTTGTGCAGGATGGGTCATGGGTAGACCTATGGTCCATCGTCTCCTCCGTGGTTCCATACTTTGTTAGACTTCCCTGATCTTTCACCTACGATGCATCACCTACGGACCGTCCTCTCAGTTTGTGGTTAGAGTTCTGAAACTCAACTCATAGACCAAGACCTACGGTGTCCCACCACGGCCCGTCATTGGACCGATGGTCTGTGGGTGGCCCTGCTCTTGACTCCTTTATCACCTTTTTAGCTCACATCTCCATCAACCACATCTAAGCCTATTTCCTGCAAACATTATACACAAAACATTAGTTCTAATACAAAATAGCCCAAGACACACACAAACTCTTAGTGAAATGCATCAAAAATATCGTAAACTGATAATATATCAACACCCTCAACTTAAACTTGTTGTTTGTCCTCAAGCAACACACTATGACTCCAAACGACACTTATGTAGAAGCAAACATACAAACTAAAGGAATCACGTGGCTTTTTCAATTAATTTCTTCACTTAGTGCAGATCTTTTCAGCTAGACTCAACAAGTTAACTCATGTAGATCAAAAATGACATAGATCGACCTATAGACACCACAACATACACTTTTCATAGTTACCAAGGCACCAACTCTCCAACAATGTAACTAGTGCCCTCACTTCAAAATAAATCCCTTTTTCAAACAATAGATATGAATTTTGAGTTTAAGGATTCATTCAACACTCTCGCTCAGAAGTGACTATAAGATTAGTAAGTGTTCAATACCATAGGCTTGCCCTTATTTTCACTGCGTAGACTCTTTAAACTAGTTGTTAGGATCACTATAGGACTTTCTTAGCTTGTAACGTAGGCTCAAGGTCAGGTAGGGTACATTTGGGTACTTTTTGGTGACTTTTCTTCCCTCCTTTACATTACATTGGCTTTTTACCTCTTTCTCAACTAATTCTTGACATCTTTAACTTTTCTGCTCCTTCCCTTTACTTTCCTTCGCACAAATGTGACTTTTGACTTTATAGCTCTAATTTTTCTTCCACTTTCTTCATTTTCTTTCACTTCACTTTTCTTTGTTTCTTTCAACACTTTTTTCATTCATCTTTTTGCTTCTTTTGACTAATGTCACATCTTTTTCTATCTTTTCTATTCTTTTTCCTTCTTCTACACAAACTCTTTTCATACCCTTTTTCATTCAGTTTCCTTTTTCATAGCCACCCTCAACATATGTATTTTTCATGAGGTTAGGTGCACAATATCTAATGTCGGACCAGGGCCAAGATGAAGGTAATTTCTTTTTGAATTAGCCACCTTCAACTTGGGCTTCCGCCTTAATTCAAGGTGCACATGTCCAAGATCGAACCAGGGCCAGGATAATTATTTTAGGAAGGTGAGTTAGGTGTATTGAAAGAAGTGGTCTACCCTAAACCTTGGACAATTATTTTGGATCAAAGGGAACATTCATTTCTTTTGGTTGAATTACTTTAGGCTTGGGTGGACTTATTTGGAAAAGTGCCTATGATCATTTTCCAACTTGTAGCCTAGATTATATTAGCAGAACCAATGAGGCAAGTTCTAGATTGGCACATATGGTATGAACATTCAAATTTTTCTGATGCACACTTGGCATATTTTTTCATTATCAGATTATTAGATTACCCAGTTAAAGTATTAGCTTAAGTCATGCGGCCAAACCGGTTCCTTATCATCTCATATTGAGATCCAACACATTCAACTCATCAGGCCTATAGATCTACTAGATTTCAAAAAATTTTGACGGGTATCAATTTCATGCTCTTTATGTCACCATGCTTTCATTCTTCTACATACTTCTACACATAAAATCCTAAACATTTTCGTTCAACATAAAAGTAAACAATCCTTGGGGGAAAAGAACAGAAGCCAGAAAACCCTAATGAAGGATTATGAGTTGGGTTACTCATATTTCACCCGATCACTCACAATCTATTCACCCCTCCCTTAGAAAAATAAGGTGCAATTGTCCTCAATGCAAAAACTCAAAAGTAAAGCATAGGGTGATGCAAACATGTGGTGCAAAAGCACCGAAGACCACTTAAGAAATGGGTGGATCCGATTTCCTTAAACCTGCTAAATCAACTCTCAAAACGCCATCAGTAGCGCCCTCATCAGTAGTCAAAGCACCCTCAGTAGTACTCTGTATGCCGGATGGGACAGCATCCACTTCACGGGCCCACTACTATCTCCTTTCCTCATCAATTATCGATGCCCTCCAGGCCAGCTTAAGCTGTTGGCGCTCTTTCTTCTTCAATGTTCGAGCCTCCTAAACATCAGAAGTGTGGTCAGAGTGGTGGGGCTTCCCAGCAGCACATGAAAAGTCTGTTGGTGGCATAGCATCGCCAAATAAGGCAGTCATCACCACATTATCTTCCTCCACTGTAGGGGTAGTCTCTGTTGCAGTTTCTGTAGGGGTTGGAGGGCAACAACATCAGCCCGGAGGCTAGCCAGCTCCGTTTGGAAGGTGGTCACATCGATGGTCGGGGTACGCCTCTCTAGGACTCATGATTCAAAAGCATCTAGGCGCTTATGAACGACCTAGATCTTCAGATCCATCACATGCTCAATCCTCGCTTTGGACTCCTCAAAAGAACGCTGCATCTATGGCATCATGTGCTACAACAAAGTGGCCATATGTGTCTCCATTTTCTGGACTCGGGCTAGAGGAACTGCAGTGGACCCTGAAGAGGGAGTTGCTCGGGATGAGCTCAGGGCTTGACTAGTGGCCGAAGAAGGCGGAGCCTAGGCCTCTACTATAGGGGTTTTAATGGTAGTGTCATCAACCTACATCTGCTCTACATTCGTAATAAGATCAACACCCAAAGGCGGTATATCAACCTGTGGCTCTCTCCGTGGTGTAGCAAGGTTGGCATCATCCCGAATGAGGCTGATATCCAATTTCTTACTCACCTTAAGAAATCGGTTACAATGCAAAATAGGCACTGAAGCCTCCCTATAGAGATGGAATATCAGACACAGGAAGGGCAAGGTGGCGGTGGTCTTAAAGGCCCTCTCCTGGATCTCTCCTATCAAGATGTGGGAAAAATCAATCTCTAAACAAACCATAACGACTGGGATTATCATTGCCCGGTCCCATGTAACAACATTGTCCACCTGAATACAGGACAATCGATTCCAAACCATTAACCAGAAGCACTTCACAACAAAGCTTAGAGTTGCTTTCCTAATATCCAGAGTAGGAGTCTATACCCACTCAGTGCGCTCCCTATCCTCGGCAATATGATATGCTATCCATCTCAAAAGTGTCTCCTTCTGCTTGGCATCCATCTGAAATGACCCGCTCTAAATGATTCACATCCTATAGTCATACTATATTGTATTAATAGACAAAGTTTAGGTTGGATCATAGATGAACCAGCTGATAGTGGTCTCAGAGATGTCCACGGGGTAGTTTTGCACCAAGGTCGTCTGGAGTGGGTGTAGAGCTACAAGCTTCGCCCTTTTAAAGATGGAATTTCAGATGGTGGCAGCATACGAGGCATAAAACTTTCTAGTCATCTCCTCACAGTAGTTCTCGGGGCTTCGTGCCATCCACTAGCATTTGTGCCTCATGAAGAGCTCCTTAATACCTAGTACAGTGTGGAGACTGCATGTAAAGACCCTGCTCTCCCGAGTAACAGTCCTAGCTAGCCTCCAATGTTTAATGAACATTGTCCCATTCTCATATTAATGGGACTAGCCCGCAACACACCATCTTTTTGGCTCATTGACATTGGGGGCAAGCTCTACTCTGGTAGGTAATGGGATTTTGCCTGAGCTATTGACATCAGATGAAGAGGCAGTGTTGCCTCTAGTACTAGAGCAGAACTATGACTCTGAGCTAGACTATACCTCTCCAACATGTGTGGCCCCCTCCTCAGACTGGGGTAGTGACCTCGTCAGTTATGGACACAACCTGTTGGGACTGTATCCAAGTGGTCGGTAGTAGAGTAGGGGAACCCCTGGTAGTAGGTAGGACATACTCTTAATTGATGTCCTCATCCAACAGGTGTTGGGATGGGGCTACACTTGGACTTGCCCTTCGTTGCGTATATCGTTGCTTGTTTCGGGGCCATGGTATCTGTGGAAGACTATTTAGTACAAAAATAAGTCAATAAGACTCATGAAATACATTTAGAAAAAGATTTGGACCCAGACAAAAACTAAATATTTTTCAGACAGTAGCTGAACTGGTGATCCACGGTGGTTACCTAGGGTTCATCGATGGAACGATGTTCCGTGGGTCCCTTCCGTAGGTCAGGGGGCCATATATTTGTGTTTGAGATGGGGAACCATGGATGTGCAGAACGGTCCGTCGATCAAACAGCGTACCGTAGTTCACACTATGGTTCTACACTTAAACATTGTTGTATGTGTCATAGACCCATGGACACCGACCTAGGGTCCATAGGTTGACATATTGTTCGTGGGTGGGGTTCGTTGGTCATTTCTGTGCTAGGTAGACCCTTCAAATTTTGTACCATCAATAATTTCAACAAACGGTCCATCAAACTAACCCTACACATGCATTTCAACATATATTTTGGTATTTCATTATCGTTAGGGTTGGGATAATTCAATTTCGTTCACATTCACACAAAAACCATTGAACAACCCTAAGTCCAAACTCCCAATTAGGTCTATTAATATTTTTAGTATCTATTAATTAACTACACACTCACATACCATCATTCCAAGGGTGTTTCTAAACTACAATTCAACATGTTAACAAAGTAAGATAACAACCCAAGGTCAAGTTCAACTTTGTGATTTCAAATGATAAACAATGACAAGTTTAAAGTTCTTTTGAAATCGCTTACCTTACAAGCAAATCAAAGTTGGTGAGTGTGTTAGTGCAATAAAATCTTTGTAGCTTTTTAAGCCTTCGACATCGAACCTGGACTTTGAAAGTGTTGGGGAAGAACATGGAAGTGCTGGAATAATTTTGGAGAGAAGAGGGGAGGCGTGGGATTTGGAATTTAATGTAAATCTGTTTTAGGAGTGATATGGGGGATATTTAATGGATGATTATTAGTATTTGGAGGGTTAATAATGATTGGGGAGGGGAATATGGATGGGGGGGGATGTTTTAGAAATGAAAGGTTTTATTAAAAAGGGGTTCGGGTCGGGTCGGGTCAGGCAGAAACCCTAGTTTGGACCCACGAGACCCCATCGACGGTTCGTGGGTCAACCTACAATCCATCGATTAGGTCTGTAGGTCACTCTGACACTTAGAAAAAAATTAGAAATCTTACCTAGGATCTACTGGATTTACCAATGGACCGCCGATGGGGCTGGTAGACCTCTGCACAGATTTTTCTACAGATATTACCTTTTCGTCCCTACACACGTAGCAACCATTAAGACTTTCGTTTTACATTTTTTGGACGCTTTTTAGACACACTATTCTTTATCTAGCCAACACTAAAAACAAAATTAAACATTGATCTAACAAGCTACACAAAATCAAAAGAAAAAAGAAAACTCCTAAATTAGAAAGAAAATCATATAGTTGAATAGATTGTACATCTTGGGTTGCCTCCCAAGCAGCGCTTGATTTAACGTCGCGGCAGGACACAGACACCTTGATTACTCAGACAACATCAAGATAGTAGGCCTTAATCACTTCTTGCACACTCTCAAATTTCCACAAGTAGACTTTGATCCACTACCTGTTCACTTTAATTCTCGTTCCTTCCTTTTTCTCGAGCTCGACCACTCCATTGGGAAATACTTGAGTGACTCTAAATTGCCCGGTCCACTTGGACTTGAGCTTGCCATGAAACAAGTGTAACCCTGAGTTGAATAAGAGCACCGAATCACCCTCAACAAATTCACGCTTGTCAATCTTTTGATCATGGTACTTTTTCATCTTCTCCTTGTATAAGGCTCAAATCTCATATGATTTTAGGCGAAACTTCTCAAGCTCATTTAAGTCATTAAATATTTTACTCGATGTGGTGCCCCTATCCAAATTCAACCTCTTTAGCGCCCACATTGCTTTATGCTTTAGCTCTAGAAGCAAATGGTGTGACTTCCCATATACAAGTTGGTAGGGGGAGATACCTATGAGAGTCTTGAATTCAGTGTGATAGGCCCATAGAGCATTATTAAGACTTCTTGACCAATCAATTTGGTTGGCGTTCATAGTCTTTATAGGGATTTGCTTTATCTCTCTGTTTGACACCTCAATGTGCCCACTAGACTGCGAATGATAAAAAGTGGCGACATTATGAGGAATCCCATATTTCTCTAGCAACGCCTTGGATAACTTATTACAAAAGTGAGAACCTCCATTGCGGATAATCGTCCCAAGTGTACCAAATCTGGAGAAGATACTCTTTTTCAGGATTGCAGTGACACTCTTTCCCTCATTGTTTGAAAGCGCAATTGCTTCGATCCATTTCGATACATTGTCAACCACAACAAGAATATACTTCATCCTATGTGAACTTGCAAATGGACCCACGAAGACAAGGCCCCAGACATCAAATAACTCAATTACCAATATTAGATTCATAGGCAGCTCTTGCTTCTTTGAAATTCCTCCTTTTCTTTAGCAACGATCATAAGACTTGGCAAAATCATGAGCAACTTGGTGGATGGTAGGCCAGTAACACCCACACAGTAAAATATTGTGAGCAGTTCGGATACCATTATGGTGCCCACCAACAGGTGATGAATGACATGCCTCTAGTATAATCATCATCTCAACCTCGGGCACACCACAACGAATAATCCCATCAGCATAAATACAGAACAAGTAGGGCACATCCTGAAAGAATTTCTTCACATCAAACCTGAATTATTTTCTTTGGTGGCATGACAAATCCGAAGGAACCAAATCACTTGTCAAGTAATTAGAAAAATTTGCGAACTAAGGGCTAAGATCATAAGAGGCAGCCTATACTTGTTCATGAGGGAATGCATCATTAATCGCAATTCCATCCTAAAACTTGATCATAGCTTCCTCCATTAATATGGAAAAATGATCGAAAACTTGATTTTCTATCCCCTTTCTATCCTTTACCTCAAAATCGAACTCTTGCAACAAAAGTACACATCTAATAAACCTCGGTTATGGATCCTTATTAGCCATCAGCTACCTCAATGCAGAACAATCAATATGCACTATGACCTTACAACCAAGAACATAGGACCTAAATATTTCAAATGCGGAAACCACAACAAGGAGTTCCTGTTTAGTCACAGTATAGTTATTTTGAGCCACATTCAAAGCTTTGTTGGCATAGTAAATGGAATGAAGAAGAATCTTCTCTCGCCTCTGTCCTAATGCTACCCCAAATGCCTCCCCACTCACATCACACATAACATCAAACAGTTGTCCTCAATCGATGAAATAATGTTAGGTTCGAAAGTTAACTTGGCCTTCAACTCTCCAAATTCTCTCAGACAAGCATCATCAAAATGGAACTTACACTCCATTTTGAGTAGTTTACACAATGGGTGTGCAATTTTCAAGAAATCTTTTATGAACCTCTAGTAGAAACCTGAATGCCTAAGAAAACTCTAAACATCATTAACAGAGATGGGAGGTGGAAGCTTTTCTGTTACCTCAAGTTTGGGTCAATCAACCTCAATACATTCTACGAAATCCGATGACCCAGAACTATACCCTCTTTCACCATGAAGTTGCACTTTTCCCAATTGAGCTCACAATTGCACTCTTCACATCTTTTTAGTAACTGGGCCAGATGCATCAAACAAACATCAAACAAGTCACCTACCATAGAGAAACCATCCATAAATACCTCAATCGTGTCCTCCACCATATCTGAAAATATCGACATCATACAATGCTGGAAGGTCGTTAGAGCATTACACAATGCAAATGACATCCTTTTGAATGCGAAAGTCCCATGAAGTGAAGGTGGTCTTGTCTTGGTCTTTCGGATCTATGGAGATTTGATTGTAGCTCGAATATCCATCTAGAAAACAATGACAACCTTTACAAGCGAGATGATCCAACATCTAGTCCATGAATGGCATAGGGAAGTGGTCTTTTTCTGTCCATACATTTAGCTTGCGGCAGTTCAGACACACTCTCCAACCAGTCACCGGCCTCATTGGAGGAAGCTCATTTTTAGCATTTGGAGCCACAATGATTCCTCCTTTCTTGGGAATACACTAAAAATGACAAACCTAACTACTATCAGTAATGGGATACCACTTTATGATCTCTTTTTTCACAACCTCTTGCATAGGGGGATTCAGTTTGGTTTGGAGCTCAATACTGGGCGTACAGTCCAACATGAGTTGGATTTTGTGAGAACAAATGCCCGGTAGGATACCAATAATATCCGCAATAGTCCATCCAATAGCCCTCTTGAATCTAATCAATACAAAAAGCAAGGCCTCAACTTGCTTATCGCTCAAATCCGCAACAATGATTACCAGTTAACTTCTATATTTCCCCAAGAATGCATACCTACAGTGTGGCAGTAGAGCCTTGCATTATAGTTTTTGAGGCTCTTCCACAGACGATTTTGTAGGTGGGGAGTCACGATTCTTTATATCTAACTCTAATCTTTTTGGTTTGGAACGGAATTCGAACCTATAAAGTGCAGCAACTAATTCGTCAGTCTTCAATATCATCACCCTCAAAATTCATCATTACCTCTGCCAATGCATCAACACCCAACCTCTCTTCAATAGACACTTCAGAACCTCGCTCCATAATATTATTCACCACTGATACCGACATAAGATCGCTTTCCTGCGTCATAGACCTAGAGATATTAAAAGTCATCTCCTCATTATTCAGTTGCAACTTCATTTGCACTCTCTCCATATCGACTAAGTCACATCCAGTTGCAAGGAATGGTCTCCATAAGATGATGGGGACCTAAAAATCAACCTCACAATTAAGTATCACAAAATCCATTAGAAAGATGAACGACTCGACTTTCACAAGTACATCTTGGAGAACACCAATAGGCTTATTCACAGTTCTATCGGCCATGAGTAGGCGTATCGCAGTCGGTTTGGGAGCTCCTAAATCCAACTTCTTGTAGATGGACAATGACATCAATTTAATGCCTACACCTAAGTCGCACAAAGCTATCACAAAGTGTAACATCCCAATGGTACAAGGAATAGTGAAAGCTCCAGGATCCTCTTTCTTTTGCACAAGTGACATAGTAGCAATGGCACTGCAATGTTACATCCTCTCATCATTCTCAAAACATAAAGCCCTCTTTTTGGTCACCAAATCTTCCATAAATTTTGCATACCCATGCATTTGCTCCAAGGATTCTACAATGGAACATCAATGGAATGTTATTTCAACATAGCTAGGAACCTGCAATATTTACCCTCTTCGATCTTCCTCACCAGTGTTTGTGGGAGGTGGACGTGTATGCATAGGAAAAATATTTTGTGTCACCTAAGCTTCCTTTTCAGCACTATCTTTTAGGACTTCGGTAACCTCAATATCATCATCATCATCATTTTCTACACTTTTTCAACCTCAGACGGCTTGGGGGTTCAACGGTCTACTTTTCTCCACGAGTGGTGACTGCCATACAATGCCTATCATTTTTAGGATTCTGGATGGTGTTGCTAGGAAGTATGCTAGGATGACTTGGATTTGCATTGGTGGACAATTAGTTAAACCGCTACTCAAGTTGTCGACATTGCATGGGCATCCACTTTTTGACCGATTCCATTTAAGTCGTTTCGCATCTCTTTCATATTCTCATCAGTTACATCAAGCCTCTTCACCATCTTTTGCATCATATTAGAAATGTGTGACATACTGTTACAAGAATCTCTATTACTAGGAGGGACGTAGGGACCAACCTTATCTTCCTATTGCCATAATTGTCCCGGTTGTAATTGTTATCATGATTCTAGTTCCCATCCCGGACATAGTTACCCTCATTGTTGTAGTTACCCTCACACTTGTAGCCTCCATAATTCCGACCTTAGTTTCCTTGACCTTGGCTCGAATTATCCTAGTTGAACCTTAGGAGTTGGTTGGAAACACCCATCTGCTCATTCACCAAATTCACATCCTCTTCATAGTAGTACACCTTAACTGGTGGTGGTGGAAGTCTAGTAAGATAATTCACAGTATTTACCTTTTCTGCACTACCACTCCCATGTTTTAGTACCAAGCCCAATTTTGTTCTCATATGTGCCATCTCTTTTCAAAGGTCATCATTAGTTTGATAGGGTGAAGTTTGGACAGAGACCATGTTCCTACCACTGTTTGCCTTTATAGTGCTATAGTCTTTGTTGTTTTGGGAAATCATCTCAAGTTTCTCTGCGATCTCCTCAAAGGTGCACTCACAATTTGATCCTCCATCAATAGTATCAAGCACAACTCTTCCATTGTCATTCGGCCCTCTATAGAAATACTCTTTCAACGACTCATCATCAATGCGGTGGTTTGGGGCATTTCTGATGAATTAAGTGAACCTATCCAATGAATTGCTGATTGACTCTCTTAGCAGTGCCATGAAGTTTTTCAGTTTATTCTTATGAGTAAGATTTTTGGACACCGGGAAGTACCTTGTTGTGAACACCTTGTACAATTGGTCTCATGTACAAATCGAATTATATAGTAGCTCAGAAAACAACACTGCAGCATCACTGGTTAATAATAGTGGGAAGACCCTTAGTTCTATGACATCCATAGCTAACTCCGATCACCCAACACAACATTTGCACACACTAGACAATTTAGCCATATGACCATAGGGATCCTCCGAAGCCAATCCACTAAACAACCCTCTCTCTGTAAGCATCTGTGTCAAACTATTGGTTACCACAAATGTGGGACATAGCGGTAGAGGAGGAAGAATGATAAGCCCATCAGATCCAATCGCATCATAATTAGCCATGTAGTGTTGGCGGAACCTTTGTGCTGGTGGATTTTGAACCCACTCTTCATTTATGTTTACAAGATCACCTTTAATCTAAGAGGGCACATTAATAACTCCAAGCTTTCAGAACCCATCTCTATCTCCTTAAACCCCATCATTCGAATTATTTTGATTTCTCAAAGTTTTGCTCAACTTTGGATCATAAGGGGTGAATGGTTCACCTTGACTCCATGTACTTGGCATACACTAGAGTAGAAACATGAAGAAAACAAAAACAAAAACAAAACGTAAAATCAGGAAATACTTGACTAAAGTTCAACAATGTAATTAGTTTAATCTAAAAGTCCTATTCCCCTGCAGCGGCGCCAAAATTCGATATGCTCAAATTACACCTCCCTAAAGAAGTATAAGCGATCGTTGTCAAATAAAGAGCCCAACTTGTAGGCTGGGGTCGATCCCATAAGGAATATGGTCTAGACTTAAACTTAAATAACAATTATATCTGTTTAGTCAAATTATTTCCAAGGAAAGTAAAAAGGATTGATTTTGTATTTAAGTAGCAAATTATTATGCTTTAGTAACAAGTATACAAGATTTAACCTTTGTTTTATCAATATGAGAAAGAAACTAGGGTATATGTGTTCCCCACAAGATCTTAACGCAGTAATCCGAATAATAGCAATCATTTCCTAGTGTTTAACATGTAGATTTGGTGAGTTAGGTATCATTAAGTGATTAGTCCTCAAAATAAGGAATTTCACCACACAATATGGTCCGTCTACAGGTGTATGCTTTAATAACCCTTACATTTACCCCAGATTAGCTGTCATATTAGTGTAGTTTAGTTTTCACCCTTATTCCAATTGACATCAAACTATTAGATAGCATCCATTATATCTCTGTTGATTAATCCTTTTCTCTTTCATTACCCCCTTGGTCCGATAAGTAAGAACGATGCGAGTTCAAATCCGTGCACTCGTTAAAAAGGCTTTTAAACGAAAGGATTAACAATACATGCTTGAACACTATTCAAGAATAACTTAATTATTATTCATACTTTGTTAATTTCTCATTGTTCCAACAACCCTAGTTGTGTATTTAGCTACTCATGCTTGAAAGATCACAATTCATAATTCGGTAAAAAGAATTCATGAACTTACAAGAAGAATTGATGAAACCCAAAAATCCTCAATTGAATTTCAAAGAGAAAATTCTGTAAAATGAAAATCGAAAAGTTAATTTCTAAGAGGTTGCAAATTAATTCTCAAAGAACAAAACTTAGAAGTTTAAAATAATGTATAAACCCTAAAAACGAGGATTACAACTCCTATTTATAGAAAACAAATCCTAAATAAAACAGGAAACAAAATAAGGAAATAAACTGCTGGAATACGGCTTCTGTCGATGGAAGAACCTATGGACCATGGGTCAACCTATGATTCATAGGTCACCCTTCGTGGCTTTTCACAGCCTAAGAGTACACATCGATGAGCTTAAGTAAGCCTTTTTGACTAATACACTTTAACACCTAGAAACTTCATTAGTTACTGGAACCTCAACCTCTCTGATCTCATTAACGGTTGTGTAGGACGGGTCATGGGTCGACCTATGGTCCGTCAGTTGCTTTTTGGTTCTACACTTTGTCAGACTTCCCTGATTTTCCACCTACGATTCATCACCTACGGTCCGTGTGTTGGGCGATAGTCCATCCTTTCAGTCTATGGTTTGAGTTTTGAAACTCAAATCTCAGACCAAGACCGACGACTACTGACCCACGACCCATCATTGGACCTACGATCCATGGGCATCTCCGTTCCTGACTCCTTCAGCATTTTTTTAGCTCACATCTGCATCAACCACATCCAAGCCTATTTCCTTCAAACATTATACACAAAACATTATTTCTAATACAATATAGACTAGACACACAAAAAATCTATGTGAAGCGCATCAAAAATGCCGTAAACTCACGGTATATAGACACCCTCAACTTAAACTTGTTGTTTGTCCACAAGTTACACACTATGACTCTAAATGACATTTATGTAGAAGAAAATATACAAATTCAAGCAATCACAAGACTTTTTCAATCAATTCCTTCACTTAGTGAAAATCCTTTCATCTAGATTCAACAAGCTAACTCATGCGAATCAAAACTTGACATAGATCGACCAATAGACGCCACAACCTACACTTTTCACAACAACCAAGGCACAAACTCTCCAACAATGTAACTAGTGCCCTCACTTCAAAAGAAATCCCTTTTCACACAACATATATGAATTTTGAGTTTAAGGATTCAATCAACTCGCTCATAAGTGCCTTCAAGTATAGTTAGTGCTCAATACCATAGGCTTGCCCTTATTTTCACTCTATAGACTCTCTAAATTAGATGCTAGGATCACTATAGAACTTTCTTAGCTTGTAACATAGGATCAAGGTCAGGTAGGGTACATTTGGTACTTTTTATTGACTTTTCTTCCCTCCTTGTCTTTACATTGGCTTTTTACCTCTTTTCTCAACCAATTCTTGACATCTTTAACCTTTCTTCTAACTTTGTTGACTTTCTTTCGCACAGATGTGACTTTTGACTTTATAGATCTTTTTCTTCCTTTTCTTCTTTTTCTTTCAATTCATTTTTCTTTGTTTCTTTCAGCACTTTTTTCATTCATCTTTTTGCTTATTTTAACTAAAGTTACATTGTTTTCATCTTTTCTTTTCTTTTTCCTTCTTCTACACAAACTCTTTTCATACCATTTTCCTTCTGGTTTCCTTTTTCTTAGTCACCCTTAACTTATGTATTTTTCATGTGTTGAGGTGCACAATATCCGATGTCAGATCATGGCCAAGAACAAGGTAACTTTTTTTTTTTGGATTAGCCACCCTCAACTTAGGCTTTTGGCCTAAGTCAAGGTGCATACTTCCAAGGAGGGACCAGGGCCAAGACAATATTTTAGGGAAGGTGAGTTAGGTGTGTTGAATGAAGTGGTCTACCTTAAGCTCAAACATTTGGATCAAAGGGAACATTTATTTCTTTTGGTTGAATTACTTTAGGCTTGAGTGGACTTATTTGAACAAAAGCATATAATCATTTTCCAACTTCTAGCCTAGATTATCTTAGAAGGACCATTGGGGCAAGTTCTAGATTGGCACAAACTGTATGAACATTCAAACTTTTCTCACCCCCAGTTGGCACATTGTTTTATTATCAGATTATTAGGTTACATAGTTGAAGTTTTAGCTTGAGTCATGAGGTCAAAATAGTTCCTTATCACATCATATTGAGATCCAACACATTCAACTCATCAAGCCTATATATCTTGCACATTTCTAAAATCTTGGACGGTTATCAATTTCATGCTCTTTATGCCATCATGATTTGATTCTTCTACTTAGTTCTACACTTACAATCCTAAACATGCCGGTTCAATATAAAAGTAAACATTCCCTTGGGTGAAAAGAATACATGCAAGAAAACCCAAAAGGAGGATTATGATTTGGCTTACTCAAATTTCACCCTATCACTTACAATCCATTCACCCCACCCCAAAAAAATAAGGTGCAATTGTCCTCAATGCACAAAATCAAAAAATAAAGCTTAGGGTGAAGCAAACTTGTGGCGTGAATGCACCGAAGACTTCTCAAGAAGTGGATGGGTCCAGTTTTGCGGAACCCACTGGATCAACTCTCGGAACGCCTTTAGTAGCACTCTCATCAGTAGTGAGAGCACCCTCAGTTGTACTTACTATGCTGAGTGGGCTAACATCCACCTCATGGGCCCGCTACTGTCTCCTCTCCTCATCAAGTATAGACACCCTCTAGGCTACCTCAAGCTGCTGCACTCCTTCTTCTTCAATCTTTGAGCCTTCTTAGCAATAGAAGTGTGGTCAAAGTTGTGGCACTTTCTAACAGCACAGGAAGAGTGCGGTGAAGGCATAGCATCGCCAAATAAGGTAGTCATCATTATATCATCAACCTCTGTTGTAGGGGTAATCTATGTAGGGTCTAGAAAGGCATCAATATCAGCTCAGAGGCTAGCCAGCTACATCAGGAAGGTGGTTATATAGATGGTCAGGGCAGGCCTCTCTAGGTTTCGTAACTAAAAATCATCCATGTGCTTATGAACGACCTGGATCTTTCAATTTATCATATGTTGCTTCCTCGCCTCTAACTCCCCAATCGAACGCTGCATCCATGGCCTCATGTACTGCAAAAAAGTGGCCATCTGTGTCTCCAGCTTATGGACTCGGGCTAGCGAAACGACAGTAGTCCTTGAATAGAGGGTGGTTCGGGAGGAACTCAGGGCCTGACTAGCAGCCGAAGAAGGTAGAGCCTGACCATTTACAGTAGGGGCTTCACAGGTAGTGTCATCAGCCTGCATCTGATCTACATCCATAGCGAGATCAGCACCCAAAGGTGGTACATCAACTTGTGGCTCCCTCCGTGATGCAACAAGGTTAGCATCATCCCGAATGATAACGATGTCCAGTGTCTTGATCGGCTCATGCAACCTTCACAATTCCAAATAGGCACTAAAGCCTTCTTATAGATATGAAATATCAAACATGGGAAGGGTAGGGTGGTTTGGTCTTGAAGGCCCACTCGTGGTTCTCTACTATCAGGATGTGGGCAAAATAAAACTCTAAACCCGCCATAATGACTGCTATCATCATGACCCGACCCCATGTAACAACATTGTCTGCCTAAGTAGGGGGTTGTCGATACCAAATCAATAACTAGAAGAAATTTGCAGTGAAGCTCATAGTCGCCTTTCTAATACCCAGAGTAGGAGTCCGTACTTACCCAATACGCTGCCCATCCTTGGGGATATTACGTCTCATCCACCTCAAAAGTGTCTCCCTCTGCTCGAAATCCCTCTGAAATGCTCTGCTCTGAATGACGCCCATCATGTAGTTGTACTTTGTTGTATTAATTTGCAGAGTTTAGGCTAGACCATAGATGAACTGCCGGATAGTGATCTCAGAGAAGTCCACGGGGAAGTTCTACACCAAGGTCATCTAGAGTGGGGGCTGAGCTACAGGCTTGGCTCTTTTAGAGATGGAATTTGGATGGTGGCAGCATAAGAGGCATAAAACTCTCTGATCATCTCCTCGTTGTAGTTTGCGGGGCTCTGTGCCATCCACTCATTTCTGTCATGGCCCAAGCATACACCCCGGACATGACACAACGTACTTGACCCTGAATGGGTTTCATATAAACCCTTAGCATACATAAACATAAGCAATTGAAAATGATGCGGAATTAAAACTTTTTAACAATCGAAGTCTTTTTCATAATCGAAAGGAAACTAGACGTTGTCTCATAATCCATCTACTACAATAAAATGTCAATAGGGTCAAAGCCCTTTACAATCAAAAATGTCTCAAAAGTAAAACAACAAGAAGCAACTAGATTAATAGATTCTTGTCTTTGAACCATGAGGACTCACCACAAGTCTTGGAGATAAGCAATCCAAGCCTTAATCAAGGAAGAAAATAATTCAATGCCCGGAGCGTACACTTTGGAGAAAATGTAGAAGAAATGGGGTTAGCACAAATATGTACTAAGTATGGAAGCACGAATAAAAATCCTTAAAACATGCTGAAAAGGACAATTTGTTTTGAAATGCATGCATTTGTCAAGTTTGAGAATCACCATGCACTTTAAAGGTGAAACACAAGTCATAACATATTCATTATATAAATCTTTTCAACATAACAGAACCATCACCTTAGAAACCTTAAGGTATACTTGTGCCATGTATGGTTGGCATCCCATAATACCAACCATACTAAGTACCCCTTTGAGGCCATCTTAGTTATACATATCATCCTTAGATCTCATCATAGTCAATAGTCATAGATAAGGAAATAGTCATGTACATTAACTTGAGCATAAGGAAAGTCATCCATAGCAACAACCCATTCAACATACATGCATAAATTCATACATTTTCATAGCATTAAAACCATCTTACAACCCCTTGCAATGTCTACTTGTACAATGTAAAAGTGAAGTCCCATACTCCAACTCCTACTAAGTAAATTTCATTAACAAGTCATGAGTATAGTCCATATCGTATTCATAATCTTGTCATGTAGGGAAAAATAGCCTTAACCGACATAGACCATTTGAGCTGCATGTAATCCGATGTCATGTAACCCCACACAGAAATGGTAGGACTAATGTATTAGGTTTTAGGTGGATCCACTAGCTAAAGACCTATGTGGGCAAATATTTAAGGGATAGGGAGATTGCTTCTAGAAACCTGAGTAGGTATAAGGTTTCCATATCATGAGATAATCGTGTTGGGAACCCGAACTTTATAACGTATAAGGAACCCATGTGGAAAGCCGGACTAACTTGCATAAACGCTTCCATGTCATATCCATATCTACTCGGTGCTAAGCATAATTCCCTTTCAGTTCGTGGTAAGCCTTTACTTAAGTTCATGTTCATGGTATGATGCCTTAGCAACTCAATCCAACATGGTATCACTGTAGATCATAGATTCATTAGGTGAGAATTAGCGTTCCAACCTTATAATCAACAATATGTGAGTAAACCTTTCACATCATGTGCATAGTGTGTTATGAGAATAGCCTTTCCATCAACACAAAAACATTATCATTATCCTAGACAATTCATACATAGTCATGTGTAGGTAAGGAGAGAATGACCTTTCAACAATACCACAATTTACACAATAGTCATAGGATCTTCACTTTCTAAGTGAATCATAAATACATACACAACTTTCATCAACATGTACAAACGTTCATAATTTACCCTTCAAGGGTCTTAAATCATGCCTCATAAACACACCTATAAATACTACAATAGGCATGAATAAAACAATATTCAATAATTAAAATACCATAGAAACAATTCATAGTATTCATCTTGCATCAATACACCCATCACAATTCATGAAATTGGGTCATGGGGAAATTCATGGGTTCATGGGAAATTTTCTCATAAAATCACCAATAAACAACAATTCAATCATAATAATAGTCAATTAACTCATTGAAATCGTTTTTAGGAACAACCCATGTTATAGATTGAAAACCTTAGATTTTGAAAAATCTAGAAATTTGAAATAGAGATTTTTAGGGCTTCATGGAAGAAAGCTTTCCATTAATCAAGACCCCCATACCTTGATTGAAGATTTCCCCATGAATTGGAGTTGAGAAGATGGATTCTTGATCCCTAGCCTTCAAGTTCTTGGAGTTCTTCAATGGAGAATTTCTATTGAGAGAAATATTGCGAGGGAGAGGATTTTGGGAATTATTTGGGTGTTATGAATTAATGACTTGAATAGGGTTAATTTGACTTAAAATCAACTGATATAGTACCCCTAAAAATACCCAAAATGACCTTACTTTGATTGGACTAAAAAGAAAATGACCTAACTAACCTTCATTTAAAGCACCTCATCATGGACCACGGGCCACCTTCACGAGTCGTGGTGTGGACCATGACCCGTGGTCCTGCCTATGAAGGTGAGGCAGTGCCTTTGATTTTGGAGCACAAGGCTCCTTTGCCTAAGTCATCTTCACGAGCCCCTTCACGAGTCTTAGAGTAAGCCACAATCCATGGTCCCACTAGTGAAGGATGAGGGAGTAGCTAGGAAACCTCGTGCCCCTAGGCCACCATGCCTAAGTCTCCTTCACAAAGGGCTCCACGAGCAGTGGTCGAGACCACGGGTGGTGGTTCATTCCGTGAAGTTGAGGCACTAGCTTGGTTATTTGGGTATTTTTCCCCTTTGGCCAAGGCAACTCCATGAGGCCTCCCATGGGCTGTGGTCATGACCACGAGCCATGGTGATGGCCGTTGAAGTTGAGGCAGTGTGCTCACGTTTAGGGGTAGCCTTGGCCTTTGGCCTTGGCTTGCCCCTTTTTCTTGGCACTTTCCTCTTAGGCATTGACTCTTAAAACCCTCATCCAAGATGTTCATCCTCACGTTTAAGCTCTAGTTTAACCAAGCATTTTTTTGGAGTGTTACAACATTTGTGCCTCATGAAGAGTTTCTCAATAACTGGTGCAGTGTGGAGGCTTCTTGTAAGGACCCTACGCTCTTCAGTAAGCCATCATCCAGTCTTCATTCAACATAGTCCCATTCTCATATAACTAGTACTGGCCCATAACGCACTATTTGTTGAGCTCATCAGCATTGAAGGTAGGCTCAACTCTGATAGGTACCACAGATGTCACCTGATTTATCCACATTAGAGCAAGAAGTGGTGGTGCTGCTAGTACTGGAGTCGGACTGCGACTCTAAGCTAGGCTGTGCCTCTCCAACTTATGTGGCCCTATCTTAAGACTGGGGGGCAGTAACCTCGTCACTTGTGGACACAAACTATCGGGACTATCTCCTAGTGGTCGGTGGGACAGTGGGGGAACCCCTGGTAGAGGGTGAGACATACTCTTGATTGGTGACCTAATCTAATAGGCATCCGAAAGGGGCTATAGACATATACTTGCCTTTCTAGCATATACCGATGGTTGTTTCGAGGCCATTATACTTGTGAAAAACTAGTTAGTACCATAACAAGGCAATAAGACTAATGGAATAATTTTTTTCAAACAATAACTGAATTGGTGACCCACAGTGGGTACCTATGGTCCGTCGATAGTACAACGTCCCGTAGGTCCCCTTCGTAGGTCAAGGGGTCATATATTTGGGTTTTAGATCGGGAACTACGGATGTGCAGAACGGTCCGTAGATCAAACTACAGACAGTAGTCCACACCGTGGTTCTAAACTTAAATAGTTTTGTGTGTGCCACTAACCCATGGACACGACTTGCGGTCCGTGGTTGGATTTCGTTGGTCAGTTCTGTGCCAGAAAGACCCTTCAACTTTTGTACCATCCGTAATTTCAACAAACAATCCATCAAACTAAGCCTACACATGCATTTCAACATATATTTTGGTAGTTCATCATCCTTAGGGTTGGGATCATTCAATTTAGTTCACATTCACACAAAACCCATAGAGCAACCCTAAGTCAAAACTCCAAATTAGGCCTAATGATCTTTTTAGTTGATTTTGGTTAACTATAAACTCACATACCATCGTTCCAAGGGTGTTTCTAAACTTCAACTTCAAGTTTGTTATTTCAAATGATAAACAATGACAAGTTCAAAGTAATTTTGAAATTGCTTACCTTACATGCGAATTGACGTTTGTAAGTGTGTTAGTACAATGAATTCATTGTACCTTTTCTAGTCTTCGACACCAAACTCGGACTTAGAAAGTGTTGGGGAAGAAAATGGAAGTGTTAGAATGATTCGGGAGAGAAGAGGGGAGGTATGGTATGTGGCATAAAATGTAAATCAGTTTGGGGAGTGATATGGGGGATATTTAATGGATGATTATGGGTATTTTCAGGGTTAAAAATGGTTTGGGGGGGGGGGGGGGATATGGCTGTCGGGGATCCTTTCAAAATGAAAGGTTTCATAAAAAAATGGTTCGGGTCGGGTCAGGCAGAAACCCTAGTTTGTACCCACGAGACCCCATCGATGGTCCGTGGTTCAACCTATGCTCCGTCCATTGGGTATGTAGGTCACTCTGACACTTACCAAAAAAAATAGTAATCTTACCTGGGATCTACGCCCACCATCCACGGTCCGTGGATTGACCAACAGACCATCAATGGGGCCCGTAGACCACTACACAACTTTTCTACAAATATTGCCTTTTCGTCCATGCACACATAGCAACCATTAAGACTTTGTTTTAACATTTTCTGGACACTTTTTAGACACCTATTCTATATCTAGCCAACACCAAAAAAAAAATAATCAAACACCCATTTAAAGAGCTACAAAAAATCAAAAAGAAAGAGTGAAACTGCTAAATCAAAAGGTAAATCCTATATTTGGCTAGATTGTACATCTTGGGTTGCCTCCCAAGGAGTGCTGGATTAAACGTCGCATCACAACGTAGACACCTTGATTATTTAGATTTCATCATGATAGTAGGCATCAATAACTTCTTTATTTCCCCAAGTAGACTCTGATCCTTTGCCTATTAACTTTGAACCTTGTTCCTTCCTTGTTCTAAAGCTCGACCGCTCCATGTGCAAATACTTGAGTGACTCTGAATGGCCCGGTCCACTTGGACTTGAGCTTGCTAGGAAACAAGTGAAACATTGAGTCAAATAAGAGCACCAGATCGCCCACAATAAATTCACAATTATCAATCTTTTGATCATGGTACTTCTTAATGTTATCCTTCTATAAGGCTGAACTCTCATATGCTTTTAGGCGAAACTTATCAAGCTCATTCATGTCATTCAATGTTTGACTCGATACGGTGCACCAGCAAAAATTCAACTTCTGTAGTGCCCACATTGCTTTATGCTCTAGCTCTATAGGCAAATGACATTACTTCCTATATACAAGCTGGTAGGGGGACATACCTATGGGAGTCTTGAATGCGGTGTGATAGGCCCATAGAGCATCATCAAGCATTATTGACCAATATGTTATGTTGGCATTCATAATCTTTGCGAGGATTTACTTTATCTCTCTATTTGACACTTCAACATGCCCACTAAACTGTGGATGATAAGGAGTGGTGACATTGTGACGCACCCCATATTTCTCTAGCAACGCCTTGAACAACTTATTATAAAAGAGAGAACCTCCATCGTTGATAATCCCCCTGGGTGTACCAAATCTTGAGAAGATTATCTTTTTCAGGAATGCGGTGACACTCTTTCCCTCATTGTTTGAAAGCGTAATTGCTTCCACCCATTTTGATACATAGTTAACCACAACAAGAATATACTTCATCCTATGTGAACTTACAAATAGACCCATGAAGTCAAGGCCCCATACATCAAATAACTCAATCACCAATATCAGATTCATAGGTAGCTCTCTTTGAAATTTCTCCTTCTCTTTGGCAATAGTCACAAGACTTTGTGAAATCATTAGCAACTAGGTAGGTTGACCTACCATTCGTGGGTAGGGTTCGTTGGTCAGTTTAGTGCCAGGCAGACCCTTCAACATTTTGTACCATCTATAATTTCAACAAACAATCCATCAAACTAAGCCTACACATGCATTTCAACATATAATTTGGAAGTTTATCATCCTTAGGGTTGGGATCGTTAAATTTCATTCACATTCACATAAAATCATTGAACAACCCTAAGTCAAAACTCCCAATTAGTTCTATTAATCTTTTTAGTTGATTTTAATTAACTACACACTCACATAACATCATTCCAAGGGTATTTTTAAACTACATTTCAAAGTAAAATAACAACTCAAGTAAAAGTTCAACTTTGTGATTTCAAATGATAAACAATGACAAGTTCAAAGTTATTTTGAAATCACTTACCTTACAAGAAAATTGAAGTTGGTGAGTGTTTTAGTGCAATGAAATCCTTGTACCTTTGCTAGCCTTTGACACCGAACCCGGACTTTGAAAGTGTTGGAAAAGAAAATGGAAGTGTTGGAATGATTTGGGAGAGAAGATGGGAGGTATGGAATTTGGAATTTAATGTAGATCGGTTTGGGGAGTGATATGGGGGATATTTAATGGATGATTATTTGGAGGGTTAAAAACTATTTGGGGTAAAATATGGAAGTGGGGAATGTTTTAAAAATGAAAGGTTTTATTAAAAAAAAGGGCCCGGGTAGGATCAAGAAGCAACCCTAGTCTGGACCCATGATACCCCGTCGACGGTCCGTGGGTCAACCTACGATTTGTCAGTTGGGTCAGTAGGTCACCCTAACACTAAGAAAAAATTATAAATCTTACCTTGAATCTATGGACTCCATCCACGATTCGTGGATTGACCAACGACCCATAGGGCTCGTAAACCACTGCATAACTTTTTGTGCAGATTTTGCCTTTTCATCCTTCACACGTAGCAACAATTAAGACATTCTTTTTACATTTTCTAGACACTTTTTAGACACGTATGCTCTTGTATATCTATCCAACACTAAAAGCAAAATCAAGCACTGATCAAGAGAGCTACAAAAATTCAAAAAGAAAGGAGAAAACTCCTAAATCGAAAAGAAAATCCTATAGTTGGCTAGATTGTACATCTTGGTTTGCCTCTCAAGCAGCGCTTTATTTAACACTGCGACACGACACATACACCTTGATTACTCAGACTTCATCAAGATAGGAGACCTCAATCACTTCTTGCACTCTTAGATTTCCCCAAGTAGACTTTGATCAACTGCCCGTTCACTTTGAACCTGGATCCTTCCTTGTTCTTGAGCTCAATCGCTCCATGTGGAAATACTTGAGTGACTCTGAATGGCCCAGTCCACTTGCCAAGAAACAAGCGCAACCTTAAGTTTAATAAAAGCATCAGATCAACCACAACAAATTCACACTTGTTAATCTTTTGATCATGGTACTTCTTCATCTTCTCCTTCTATAAGGCTTAAATCTCATATGCTTTTTAGAGAAAATTATCAAGCTCATTCATCTCATTCAATCTTTGACTCGATGTAGCACCCGAATCCAAATTCAACTTCTTTAGCGTACCCGTTGCTTTATGATCTAGATCTACAGTCAAATGGCATGACTTCCCATATACAAGTTTGTAGAGGAAATACCTATAGGAGTCTTGAATGCAGTCTGATAAGTCCATAGAGTATCTTCATGCCTTCTTGACCAATCAGATATGTTGGTGTTCACAGTCCTTGAAGGGATTCACTTTATCTCTCAGTTTGACACCTTAACTTGCCCACTAGAATGCGGATGATAAGGAGTGGAGACATTGTGACAAACCCCATATTTCTCTAGCAACACCTTGAACAACTTACTACAAAAAGTGCGGACCTCCATTACTGATAATCGCCCAAGCTGTACCAAATAAGGAGAAGATACTTTTTTTAGGAATGCGGTGACACACTTTTCCTCATTGTTGGAAAGAACAATTTCTATCACTCATTTCCATACATAGTTAACCGCAACAAGAATATACTTCATCCAATGTGAACTTAAAAATGGACCTATCAAGTCAAGTCCCCAAACATCAAATAACTCAATCACCAATATCGAATTCATCGGTAGATCTTGCTTCTTTGAAATTCCTCCTTCCCTTAGGAAATGGTCACAAGACTTGGCAAAATAAAGAGCATCTTGGTGGATGGTAGGCCAGTAATACCCACACTACAAAATTTTGTGAGCAGTTCAGATACCATTATGGTCCCCCCCCCCCCCCCCCAATTGGCGATGAATTACACGCCTCTAGTATATTCATTATCTCAACCTCAGGCACACAACGACAAGCAATCCCATCAGCACAAATACGGGACAAGTAACGCTCATCCCAAAAGAATTTCTTCACATCAAACATGAATTTTTTTCTTTGGTGGAATGAATAATCCGACGGAACCAAATCTCTTGCCAAGTAATTAGCAAAATATGTGAACCAAGGGATAATATCATAGGAAGAAGCCAATACTCGTTCATCAGGGAATGCATCATTAATCTCAACTCCATCCTCAAACTTAATCATAGCTTCCTTCCCTAATCTAGACATATGATCGGCAACTTGATTTTCTGTTCCCTTTCTATCCTTTACCTCAAACTTGTACTCTTGCAACGAAAGTACCCATTTAATCTATCACGCCTCTAGCCTACACCTTGGGTGGGACTAACACTTGAAGACCATTGCTGGCCTCAAGCGAACCCTTGGCCTAACTTACTTAACTCAGCAGAAGACTTAAACTCAATGAAGATAAATTCATATAATAAACTGGAATGTTATAAAGGAACATTCAACTGACCATTAAGGCAAACTCAAGTTTCAACATGGAATAATGACAATGAAAATACTAAAGAACTAACATCTGACTATCTATGAAGCTTTTAATAACAACTGAGATGGATGTTGGGATAAACCCCACAACATCCTAATGAACTAAACTAGAAAACAATGAAATGGATCTTCCAGAATGCAAGGAGGCACACTAACAGCCTCTGAACTGCTCACTGGATCAACGATGCACTGGAATGCCGATCCTAGTTACCTGCATCTGCATCATAAAACGATGCACGCCAACTAGTATACTCCAGTTTTGTAAATCATTTTCAACTTTAGCAATCTTAGTTGCTTGAGAAGATAAATTAATATCATTTAAAGTATGTTCATTTGTATTCATAATTTTTGAAAATACTGTCTAATGGACTTACAGTACAAATTATTTCAATAAGTAACACAATAAAATAGACATGCTAGCAAGTATATAAAGAATATTAAAACAGATATCTATGATCCAAATAAGATTTCTAAGGTAGGTTCTCTAGGTTTTACAATAGTTCATTTTCTAGAGTCATCTTAGCTGTGGGACCACCATTAACAGGTCTAAACGCCCTCTTGGCTACAACGACCATACAAATTTGGCTGACCAACGGACGAATCGGATATTAATTGGAAACCTCATACTCATAGAAATGAACGAATACCTCACACCAAGTATAGAAACCAAATATAGGAACATGGTATCAAAGCAAATCGTTATAAATCTATCTTTAATTATTTGCATATTGGTTTAGTGAAAGTTGTTGTTAAGCCTTTATTTAGAAAGGGACTTGATACTCTTGTTAGTGTCATCCTTCGAGATGGCAGGTTTTTGAATTTTGATGATTCTTTGTTAGGAGTTCTGTAGAGTAACCTAGCTAATGGGCTAGTTTACTTTAATTGTTATACTAACTTTTCTTTAGATATTAATGACCCTAATGTCATGGATTCTTTGACCCTCAATGCCAAAACTAAAAACTTGAATAGTAAAATCAATACTCGTGAGATAGCTATTATCTATTCGTTTACTATAGGTTTATGAAAACTACCCTTGCACCTAAAGCCTATAATGAGAGCAACACAGGTGAGACTATGCTTATGGAAGCCAACCATGAACATAGTCCATATTTGTTCCTCGTCTCCTCCAATGGAAAGATATACTCTCTAATAATGATTGGCGTTTTGATAACACAACTCAGCCTTTTGTGTCCCATTCTGAAAGATCTCAGATTTAAAGAGTCATTCAACTTCCCAATGGGTCCATAGAACTCAAATTTCTTGACAATACAATTAGGAGATCTTCATCTAATCGAAGGTCATCCTGGTCTGCCTCTACCTCGTATCCCTCGAGAACCGTTGACAGGCCAACTTCTACTTCAAAAACCCCGGAGGATACAAAAGAAGAAATTTCCATAGCTGAAACTATGGATAATAGCAAAGGTAAAGTAACAGATGTTGACTTCTCAAGAGATATCTCTAAGGTCTTCTATCAAGATCAACTTACCAGTCCCACTGGAAGTGAAATGGAACCTCCCTAAATGGAGAAACCAGCTTGGCTTGGTATGTTAAAAACATGTAAAGTCTTCAGCCCAGATCCAAACATACTACACGAGATGTGGACTCACCCGGACAATAAGACTAAGAGAAAATGGTATGTTGCTACGTATACTCTTAAAGAAAGAGAATCCTTAAGAGATTCTTGGATGAAAGATATGAAAAGAATAGGTTGTGAAATCAAATTCTTTAAATGGTTTGAGATGACTGGTCAGATTGAAAATTAAACCGAGTCACTACAGGTTATCATTAATAAATGGTATACTACTTCTAATAAGATTGTTGAATCTGTTACTCCTCCTCTTGAAGGTATTAACATTCCTATTGCAGGAACAGTAATTAAAGCTTCTCCTTTCAAAGAGAAAAGCGATAAGACTGGTACAATACTCACTACTGCAGATATTGACAGAGTAGTAGAACAAAACAACTACTCAAACCAAATTTTTCATGCAATCTCCAAACAAATTGAATATACAAAGCCTATCTTTAGTGGAAGACCTATCCCGGCTTCTACTTCATCCAACCATAATATTGAACCTAACCCAGGATTCAAACTACCAGAATTTTCCAAAGAAAAATTCCCTAAACTTTCAGAGACTTTTGAAATTTCAGGAAATCATCTTATTGACAAAATCAATGAACAACTTACCAGTTTTAAAGTCTCTCAAAAGGAAGAGAAAACCCAAAACAAGGTTTCTACCCTTCAGGAGAAATTGGTTTCAGCCACTCAGGATAATGACATCCTTCTCCAAAAGTTATCCAATGATAGATTCCATAATCGGAAAAACTATCATAGCCGCCCTTCTTTCCCAGACTTGCAGTATGAGGAAAATGCCTTCTTATCCACCTCTTCACATGAAGAAAGAAGCATTACCGAATGGAATATTGATGGTCTTGCAGAACATCAAATATACAACAAGCTTCATGAAATGGGAGTTACTATAACTGCCTACAAAATGAAAGGATCAGCAGATAAAGAAGCTGCTACGATGATTGCTGCAGGTTTTACCGGCATGTTAAAACATTGGTGGGATAACTATTGCAAAGATGATACCAAGCAGCTCATCATTAATGCCACAGCAACAGAAACAGTTGTAAAAGTTGAAGGAAACAGCCAAAGTACTTCTCAAGTCACGAGAGAAGATGCTTGTTCTACTTTGCTTTATCACATAGCTACGCATTTCATTGGAGAACCAAAGCTATTTCAAGATAGAAGTCTCCAAATCCTGAATAATCTCAGCTGTCCAAACTTGGACAATTTTATCCATTATGAGCAAGCTTTCCTCAATAAAGTCATTCTTCATTCAGATTGTCACGTAGATTTTTGGAAGGAGTGCTTCATCAGTGGACTACCTCCACTCTTTGCTGACAAAGTAAGGACTAAAATATAGGATCGCAATGACGATCGTATTCCCTATAGCAGTCTAACCTATGGTGATTTGGTAAGCACCATTAATATTGTAGGATTAGAACTTTGCACAGACATTAAGCTTAAGCATCAACTTAAGAAAGAACAGTCATCCTCAAGATGTGAACTTGGAAGCTTTTGTAGAGATTTTGGTTTTATTACTTCACCTGACAAGGTGAAAAAAAGATAAAAGAGAAAAGAAATCTCACTAGAAGAAATCTCGAAGAAGAGAAGATTCTTCGAGACCAAAGAAATGAAGGTCCAAGAGACCTAGAGATTCCAAGGCAGATGTTTGTTGGACTTGTGGAAAGACAGGTCACAAAGCCAATCACAGACCAAGAAGAAAAAGATCAATCTTCTTGGGATAAACGATGAAACCAAAGGTAAGCTTTTAGCTATACTTGATGAACCTATTTCAGAATCTTCAGGTACATCTGAGGAATACAGCGATGACGAAGGCATTGATCTCGACTATGAATAAGACAAAAGCCAATCAAGAAAAGATTGTGCTTGTACTGAAGCATTTTGTACCTGTGATAGTACGAATACTATCAGGGTTCTTTCGGATCATTCGAAAAAAGCTCTATTTGATGTTATTCAGCATATAGCTGACGATGAGGCTAGGAATCGTTTTCTCCTAGAACTCAAAAACATCATCCTCAACATACACAAACCTAAGTCCCATCCTGTTGTTGAACCTTTCAGCATGAAGCAGATAATGAATCGTTCAGAAAAGCAAGCTGAACCAACTATATCAAATCTTCGTCATGAAGTATCAAACCTCAAATAAGAAATTAGAGATATCAAGTCTCGACTATGAAAAGTCAAAATTGATGTCCTTACTGAATAGGTTCTCAAGAAGAAAAATTTACAGGAGCAAGACTCAGGACATGAATCTACCCAAGATGATGACGTTGAGTCTATCAACAATGACCATTTAGCTGAACCTATTGTCACCAAGACCGGTAATAATCCTTCTTCATTAGTAGCACCAGGAGTAACGGTAATATCTTCAATACGACCTCAGTGCCATCACATTCCAGTTAAAATTGTAGTTAGTAAACATTTTGTTATTAACAAAATTGTTTTGCTTGACAGTGGTGCAGATAGGAACTGCATGGTAAAAGGTATTGTACCTACAAAGTATTTGCAAAAAAGCACTTCAAAATTATACTCCGCTACAGGAGAACTTTTGAAAATTAATTATAAGCTTTCTAAAGCTCATATTTGCAATAATGGTATTTGTTTAACAAATGATTTTGCCATTACTGAAGATATCATTCTTGGAATACCTTTTATTACTCAGATAAAACCTTCTTATACTAATTTAAATGGTATTAATACTACTATACTTGGAAAAGAATTACATTTTCCTTATCTTAAAACTCTCTCACAAGATGAAAGTGATTTTATTAGAAAAAACAATATTTTTCGTATTAATAACCTTTCACAACATATCACCTTTTTAAAGAATGAAATTCGTATTAAGGAAATCAAACAGATTTTAAAAACCCCGTACATGGTTACTAACATAGCCAAACTTCGTGCGAATTTTGAAAAAGAAATATGTTCAGATTTTCCTAATGCTTATCGTACCCCTACCATACATTGAAGGATTCAATGAATAGTCTATTTCAACAAAAGCTAGGCCTATTCAAATGAATCACGAAATCATGGAATTTTGCAAGAAAGAGATTGATACTCTTTTACAAAATATGATCATCAGAGTTTCTAAATCTCCTGGGAGTTTTTTGCTTTCTACGTTAACAATAACGCTGAGAAAGAAAGAGGAGCACCAAGACTAGTGATCAATTATAAGCCGTTAAACTCTATTTTAAAATGGATTCAGTATCCTATACCGAACAAAAGAGACCTTTTGAAAAGAACTTTCTAAGCTAATTATATAGCAAATTTGACATGAAATCAGGGTTTTGGCAGATTCAGATTTCTAAAAATGATAAATATAAAACAGCTTTCAATGTCCCATTCGAACAATATGAATGGAATGTTATGCCATTTGGGCTCAAGAACGCCCCTTCTGAATTTCAAAATATAATGAATTCTATTTTTAATGTTTATTATTATATGTCAATAGTTTATATTGATGATGTTTTAATGTTTTTTGAGAACATTAATTCTCACTTTAAACATCTAAATACATTTTTTAATATTGTTAAGAAAAATGGTTTGGTTGTCAGTGCTAAGAAAATGGTGCTTTTTCAAACTACCATCAGATTTCTAGGTCATGATCTTTATCAGGGAACCTATAAACCTTTATGCAAAGCCATCGAGTTCTCTTCCAAATTTCCTAAAGAAATTCCAGACAAAACTCAACTTCAAAAATTTTTAGGAAGTTTAAATTACATTGCTAATTTTATTCCTAAACTCAGACATGTTTGTGAACCTTTGTACAAAAGACTTAGAAAAAATCCGGTTCCTTGGAGTTCTGAACAAACCCAGGTTGTCGTACAAATTAAAGCCTTAGTTCAAAATATCCCTTGCTTAGGTATCCCAAATCCTAATGCTTTTATGATTGTTGAAACTGACGCATCTGATGCAGGTTATGGAGGTATCCTTAAACAAAAAGTAGATCTTGAATCTACAGAACAACTTGTTCGTTTTACATTCGAAATTTGGAATTCTGCTCAAAAAAATTATTCAACAATGAAAAAAGAGATTTTTTCTACAGTGCTATGCATCACTAAATTCAAATACGATCTTATTAAGAAAGAATTTTTATTAAGAGGAGATTGCAAATCTGCTAAAGAAATTTTACAAAATGTTAAAAATCTTGTTCCAAAACAAATCTTTGCTAGATGACAAGCTGTACTATCTAGCTTTGATTTTAAAATTGATTTCATTAAAGGAGAAGAAAATTATCTTCCAGATTTTCTATCCCGTGAATTTTTGCAAGGTAAGCATGAGGCCGTTTAAGCCAGTCACTCCTTCTAAAGGAGGTAATCTCCCAAAAGCTAAAATGGCTAGACCATTTACCCTTCCTCAACCAGTTCCTCAACAAAAAGCTCCTCAAAGGCACGTAGACCCTTTTCAAAACAAATTTTTAGTCCTAGCTGAATTCCCAAAATTACCCTGTCCATCACCAGCTCAGCCCCCAAAGCTGCTTTGTCCACCACAACCAAAACTGGCTCACCTCAGACCAACTCTATCTGTAGATAAAGGAGCCTCTTCCAGTTCAGTCCAAACTAAACAAAGTTATGAAATGAAACCCCCAGAATCTTTTTCCCAAGCATTTAACCTAGATTTAACAAAAATTATTCCAAAAAGTTCTAACCCAAAAGAAGAATCTTTTGAATTTATAGCTTCGCAGGTACTGCCTATAATGGCATTGAATAAGGAATAGGGAAATTTGACGTAGAGCAACTAGTCAAACCTTGCTACACAAACTCAAACTTAGTGGACACAGATAGTCCATTTAAGACAAGAAGATTCTATGAAGCCATTCTTGTCGACACTGATTCTATTGAGATCAAACATTACAGGGATAAGAACAATCCAACTATTATCAAATATTTAAGATTTACTATTAAGAAGATCTTGGATCCATTTGAATGGTATGTAGATCATTTGCAACCTCTGGTTACATTATCAGTAACTCACATGCCACAAACTTATAATTGGTATGATTATAAAGCAGCGTGGATGAATTTCTTGTATCTAAGACCAAGACACACTTGGTTTGTAAAGTACAATCCCAGCATAGTAAAGGCCATTATTCCAAGATGGCTTTACGAATGGTGGAATTTATTCGGAGGAACGAAAGAGATTCTCCCCCAACAATTTCTAAATCGATTTGAAGAATTTCAAATTAAGGAAGAAATTACTACTTTACCAGAGCATATCAAATTAATGCAAATTCTATATTCAGAAAAGGATATCATATATTATTTCTTGCAAATTGTCCAAGAATGAGTTTGATTGCATCCAATATATGTGCCAGCAGATTCAAATAAAAGGTTGGGTTCCCAAACAACCTTCCATCAAAACCCCAGGTTCAAAGCCAGGCTAGTTCGTCGTCTAAGAGAACTTCTAAAAATGCTCTCAAGAAGAAGCTTGAAGATGCATTAAATAATTTAGAAAAATATGATGACCAACAAATCATGAAGATGATTGAAGACGCCGCTTCAACGGAAAGTAGCAGTGAAGATAACGCAGACATGTGTAATCCCATAGGATTGGCTTTGGAATACATGGATCCCAATTATGAATAAGATAAGACTTCTTTGGAAAGTAGAGGCAAAGCCGGAATTACTTTTTCCAAAGTAAAGACTCTCATTATTCTACTTTGGCATCCTTTGAGAAGCTAAAGGACAATACTTTGATAAAAGCAATCTCCATTATCTCTGAAGATAAAAGAAGATTCCCATTTGCCACTCCAGCCAAAAGGAAGTAGGTCCGTATGTTTCCCATTACAAAAAAGACATCTCCACTATATAAAGAGATTCCCACTCAAGTGTCGGCAACATCTTAATTGTACATGTGTAGGTTTGAGATGTAAAGCTCTTTTTATTTTCTCCTATATAAGGAGACGTCTTTCATTCATCAAGGGCATTAGAAAATTTAGATACATCTCTCTAAATCATACTCTGAAAGCTCTCTCTATGTATTACTATTTCAAGTTTGCAATGCAATAAACTTCAGTTTGCTTGTAAGTTTTCTTCTTTTGATTTCTGCTTTTGATTTCCGCACTTAGGATCCTTTCCTAATGCTTTTTGGGAACGTAAAAAACATATCGTATCCCTACCATACATTGAAGGATTCAATGAACAAGCTATTTCAACAAATGCTAGGCCTATTCAAATGAATCACAAAATGATGGAACTTTGCAAGAAAGAGATTGATACTCTTTTACAAAATAAGATCATCAGAGTTTCTAAATCTCCTTCGAGTTGTTCTGCTTTCTACGTTAACAATAACGTTGAGAAAGAAAGAGGAGCACCAAGACTAGTGATCAATTATAAGCCTTTAAACTCCGTTTTAAAATGGATTTGGTATCCCATACCTAACAAAAGAAACATTTTGAAAAAAACTTTCAAAGCTAATTTATATAGAAAATTTGACATGAAATCAAGGCTTTGGCAAATTCAGATTTCTAAAAATGATATATATAAAACATCTTTCAACATCCCATTCGGACAATATGAATGGAATGTTATGCCATTTGGGCTCAAGAACGCCCCTTCTAAATTTCAAAATATAATGAATTATATTTTTAATGATTATTCTTATATGTCAATAGTTTATACTGATGACGTTGTAATATTTTCTGATAACATTGATTCTCACTTTAAACATCTAAATACATTTTTTAATATTGTTAAGTAAAATGATTTGGTTGTCAGTGCTAAGAAAATGGTGCTTTTTTCAAACTACCATTATATTTCTAGGTCATGATCTTTATCAGGGAACCTATAAACCTTTTTGCAGAGCCATCGAGTTCTCTTCCAAATTTCCTAACGAAATTCCTGACAAAACTCAACTTCGGAGAGTTTTAGGAAGTTTAAATTACGTTGCTGATTGTATTCCTAAAGTCAAACATTGTTTTTGATCTTTTGTACAAAAGACTTAGAAAAAATCTGGTTCCTTGGAGTTCTGAACAAACCCAGGTTGTCGTACAAATTAAAGCCTTAGTTCAAAATATCCCTTGCTTAGGTAACCCTAATCCTAATGCTTTTATGATTGTTGAAACTGACGCGTCTGTTGCAGGTTATGGAGGTATCCTCAAACAAAAAGTAGATCTTGAATCTACAGAACAACTTGATCGTTTTACATCCGAAATCTGGAATTTTGCTCAAAAAAATTATTCAATAGTGAAAAAAGAGATTTTGTCTATAGTGCTATGTATCACTAAATTCCAAGATGATCTTATTAACAAAGAATTTTTATTAAGAGTAGATACCAAATCTGCTAAAGAAATTTTACAAAAAGATGTTAAAAATCTTGTTTCAAAACAAATCTTTGCTAGATGGCAAGCTCTACTATCTAGCTTTGATTTTAAAATTGATTTTATTAAAGGAGAAGAAAATTCTCTTCCAGATTTTCTAACCCGTGAATTTTTGCAGGGTAAGCATGCGGCCGTTTAAACTGGTCACTACTTCTAAAGGAGACAATCTCCCAAAAGTGAAAATGGCTAGACCATTTACCCTTCCTCAACCACTTCTTAAACAAGAAGCTCCTCAAAGGCCAGTAAACCCTTTTCAAAACAAATTTTAAGTCCTAGCTGAATTCCCAAAATTACCTTGTCCATCACCAACTTAGTCCCCAAACTGCTTCGTCCACCACAACCAAAACTGGTTCACCTCAGACCAACTCTATCTTTAGATAAAGGAGCCTCTTCCAGTTCAGTTCAGACTAAACAAAGTTATGAAATGAAACCTCTAGAATCTTTTACCCAAGTAGTTAACCCAGAGTTAACAAAAATTATTCCAAAAAGTTCTAACCCAGAAGAAGAATCTTTTGAATTTATAGCTTCGCAGGTACTGCCTATAATGGCATTGAATAAGGAATATGGAAATTTTGATACAGAGCATCGGGTCAAACCTTGCTACACAGACTCAAACTTTGTGGACACAAATATTCCATTTAAGACAAGAAGATTCTATGAACCATTCTTGTCGACACTAATTCTATTGAGATTGAACATTCCACGGATGAGAACAATCCTGCTGTTATCAAATATTCAAGATTTACTATTAAGAAGGTCTTGGATCCATTTGAATGGTTTGTAGATCATTTGCACACTCCGGTTACATTATCAGTAACTCACAGGCCACAAACTTATAATTGGTATGATTATAAAGCAGCGTGGATGAATTTCTTGTATTTAAGACCAAGACACACTTGGTTTGTAAAGTACAGTCCCAGCATAGTAAAGGCCATTACACCAAGATGGTTTTACGAATGGTGGAATTTATTCGGAGGAACGAAATAGATTCTCCCCCAACAATTTCTCAATCGATTTGAAGAATTTCAAATTAAGGAAGAAATTCCTACTTTACCAAATATCATATATTATTTCTTGCAAATTTTCCAAGAATGAGTTTGATTGCATCCAATATCTGTGCAAGCAGATTCAAATAAAAGGTTGGGTTCCCAAATAACCTTCAGCCAAACCTCAGGTTCAAAGCCAGGCTAGTTCGTCGTCTAAGAGAACTTCTAAAAATGCTCCCAAGAAGAAGCTTCAAGATGCATTAAATAATTTAGAAAAATATGATGACCAACAAATCATGAAGATGATTGAAGACGCCACTTCAACGGAAAGTAGCAGTGAAGATAACGCAGACATGTGCAATCCCAAAGGATTGGCTTTGGCTTACATGGATCCCAATTATGAATATGATAAGACTTCTTTGGAAAAGTAGAGGCAAAGCCGGAATTACTTTTTCCAAAGTAAAGACTCTCATTATTCTATTTTGGCATCCTTTGAGAAGCTAAAGGACAATACTTTGATAAAAGCAATCTCCATTATCTCTGAAGATAAAAGAAGATTCCCATTTGCCACTCCAGCCAAAAGGAAGTAGGTCCCTATGTTTCCCATTACAAAAAAGACATCTCCAATTTAAAAAGAGATTCCCACTCAAGTGTCGGCAATATCTTAATAGTACACATGTAGGTTTGCAATGTAAAGCTCTTTTTATTTTCTCCTATATATGGAGACATCTTTCATTCATCAAAGGCATCAGAAAATTTAGATACATCTCTCTAAATCTTAGACATCTTTCATTCATCAAGGGCATCAGAAAATTTAGATACATCTCTCTAAATCTTACTATAAAAGCTCTCTCTATGTATTACTATTTCAAGTTTGCAATGCAATAAACTTCAGTTTGCTTGTAAGTTTTCCTCTTTGATTTCTGCTTTTGATTTCCGTACTTAAGATCCTTTATATGGTATCTTCATCTAATCGAAGGTCGTCCTGGTCCGCCTCTACCTCGTATCCCTTGAGAACCGTTCACAAGCCAACTTCTTCTTCAAAAACCTCGGAGGCCGTAGAAGAAGAATTTTCCATAGCTGAAACTGTGGATAATAGCAAAGGTCAAGTAACAGGTGTTGTCTTTTCAGGAGATAACCCTAAGGTCATCTATCAAGATCAACCTACCAGTCCCACTACAAGTGAAATGGAACCTCCCTAAATGGAGAAACCAGCTTGGCTTGGTATGTTAAAAACAGGTAAAGTCTTCAGCCCAGATCCAAACATACTACACGAGATGTGGACTCACCCGAAAAATCAGACTAAGAGAAAATGGTATGTTGCTACGTATACTCTTAAAGAAAGATAATCCTTAAGAGATTTTTGGATGAAAGATATGAAAAAAATAGGTCGTGAAATTCTTTAAATGGTTTGAGATGACTGGTAAGATTGAAAATCAAACCGAGTCACTACAGGTTATCATTAATAAATGGTATACTACTTCTAATAAGATTGTTGAATCTGTTACTCCTCCTCTTGAAGGTATTAACATTCCTATTGCAGGAACAGTAATTAAAGCTTCTCCTTCCAAAGAGAAAAGCGGTAAGACTGGTATAATACTCACTACTGCAGATATTGACAGAGTAGTAGAACAAAACAACTACTCAAACCTAATTCTTCATGTAATATCCAAACAAATTGAATATACAAAGCCTATCTTTAGTGGAAGACCTAACCCAGGGTTTAAACTACCAGAATTTTCCAAAGAAAAATTCCCTAAACTTTCAGAGACTTTTGAAATTTCAGGAAATCATCTCATTGAAAAAATCAATGAACAACTTACCAATTTTAAAGTCTCTCAAAACGAAGAGAAAACCCAAAACAAGGTTTCTACCCTTCAGGAGAAATTGGTTTCAGCCACTCACGATAAAGACATCCTTCTCCAAAAGTTATCCAATGATAGATTCCATAACCGAAAAAACTATCATAGCTGTCCTTCTTTCCCAAACTTGCAGTATGAGGAAAATGCCTTCTTATCCACCTCTTATAATGAAGGAAGAAGCATTACCGAATGGAATATTGATGGTCTTGCAGAACATCAAATATACAACAAGCTTCATGAAATGGGAGTTGCTATAACTGGCTACAAAATGAAAGGATCAGCAGATAAAGAAGCTGATACGATGGTTATTGCAGTTTTACCGGCATGTTAAAACATTGGTGGGATAACTACTGCAAAGATGATACCAAGCAGCTCATTATTAATGCCACAGCAACAGAAACAGTTGTACAAGTTGAAGGAAACAGCCAAAGTGCTTCTCAAGTCACGAGAGAAGATACTTGTGCTACTTTGCTTTATCACATAGCTAAGCATTTCATTGGAGAACCAAAGCTATTTCAGGATAGAAGTCTCCAAATCCTTAATAATCTCAGCTGTCCAAACTTGGACAATTTTATCCATTATAAGCATGCTTTCCTTAATAAAGTCATGCTTCGTTCAGATTGTTACCCAGATTTTGGAAGGAACGCTTCAGTGGACTACATCCACTCTTTGCTGACAAAGTAAGGACTAAAATACAGGATCGCAATGACGGTCGTATTCCCTATGGCAGTCTAACCTATGGTGATTTGGTAAGCACCATTAATATTGTAGGATTAGAACTTTGCACAGACATTAAGCTTAAGCATCAACTTAAGAAAGAACAGCCATCCTCAAGACGTGAACTTGGAAGCTTTTGTAGAGATTTTGGTTTTATTACTCCACCTGACAAGGTGAAAAAAGATAAAACAGAAAAGAAATCTCACCAGAAGAAATCTCGAAGAAGAGAAGATTCTTAGAGACCAAACAAAAGAAGGTCCAAGAGACCTAGAAATTCCAAGACATATGTTTGTTGGACTTGTGGAAAGACAGGTCACAAAGCCAATGAATGTCGATCATAGACCAAGAAGAAAAAGATCAATATTCTTGGGATAGACGATGAAACCAAAGGTAAGCTTTTAGCTATACTTGATGAACCTTTTTCTGAATGTTCAGGTACATCTGAGGAATACAGCGATGACTAAGACATTGATCTTGACTATGAATCAGATGAAAGCCAATCAGGAAAAGATTATGCCTGTTCTTAAGCATTTTGTACCCGTGATAGTACGAATAATATCAGGGTTCTTTCGGATCATTCGAAAAAAGCTCTATTTGATGTTATTCAGCATATAGCTGACGATGAGGCTAGGAATTGTTTTCTCCTAGAAATCAAAAACATCATCCTCAACACAGACAAACCTAAGTCCCATCCAGTTGTTGAACCTTTCAACATGAAGCAGATAATGAATCGTTCAGAAAATCAAGTTGAACCAACTATCTCAGATCTTCGTCATGAAGTATCAAACCTCAAAGAAGAAATTAGAGATATCAAGTCACGACTAGGAAAAGTCGAAATGGATGTCCTTACTGAACAGGTTCTCAAGAAGACAAATTTACAGGAGCAAGACTCAGGACATGAATCTACCCAAGATGATGACATTGAGTCTATCAACAATGACCATTTAGCTGAACCTATTGTCCCAATACCGATAATAATTCTTCTACATCAGTAGCACCAGGAGTAATGGTAATATCTTCAATACGACCTCAGAGTCATCATATTCCAGTTAAAATTGTAGTTAGTAAACATTTTGTTATTAAAAAAATTACTTTGCTTGAGAGTGGTGCAGATAGGAATTGCATAGTAAAATGTATAGTACCTACAAAGTATTTGCAAAAAATTACTTCAAAATTATACTCCGCTACAGGAGAACATTTTAAAATTAATTATAAGCTTTCTAAAGCTCATATTTGCAATAATGGTATTTGTTTAACAAATGATTTTGTCATTACCGAAGATATCAATGAAGATATCATTCTTGGAATACCTTTTATTACTCAGATAAAACCTTTTTATGCTAATTTAAACGATATTAATACTACTATACTTGGAAAATAATTACATTTTCCTTTTGTTAAAACTCTCTCACAAGATGAAAGTGATTTTATTAGAAAAAACATTGTTTTTCATATTAATAACCTTTCACAACATATCACCTTTTTAAAGGATGAAATTCGTATTAAGAAATTCGTATAATTTGGAAGTTTATCATCCTTAGGGTTGGGATCGTTAAATTTCGTTCACATTCACACAAAACCATTGAACAACCCTAAGTCAAAACTCCCAATTATTTCTATTAATCTTTTTAGTTGATTTTAATTAAATACACACTCACATACCATCATTCGAAGGGTATTTTTAAACTACATTTCAACATGTTAAGAAAGTAAAATAACAACTCAAGTTAAAGTTCAACTTTGTGTTTTCAAATGATAAAGAATGACAAGTTCAAAGTTATTTTGAAATCGCTTACCTTACAAGAAAATTGAAGTTCGTGAGTGTGTTAGTGCAATGAAATCCTTGTACCTTTGCTAGCCTTCGACACCGAAGCCGGACTTTGAAAGTGTTGAAAAAGAAAATGGAAGTGTTGGAATGATTTGGGAGAGAAGATGGGAGGTATGAAATTTGGAATTTAATGTAGATCAGTTTGGGGAGTGATGTGGGGGATATTTAATGGATGATTATGGGTATTTGGAGGGTTAAAAATGGTTTGGGGTAAAATATGGAAGTCGGGAATGTTTTAAAAATGAAAGGTTTTATAAAAAAAAAAAAGGATCCAAGTAAGGACAGGAAGCAACCCTAGTTTGGACCCATGAGACCCCGTCAACGGTACGTGGGTCGACCTATGATTTGTCGGTTGGGTCAGTAGGTCACCCTAACGCTAAGAAAAAATTATAAATCTTACCTTGAATCTATGGACTCCATCCACGATTCGTGGATTGACCAACAGACCATGGGGCCCATAGACGACTGCACAACTTTTTGTGCAGATTTTGCCTTTTCGTCCTGCACACATAGCAACAATTAAGACTTTCTTTTTACATTTTCTAGACACTTTGTACACACATATGCTATTGTATATCTATCCAACACTAAAAACAAAATCAATCACCGATCAAAAGAGCTACAAAAATTCAAAAAGAAAGAAGAAAACTCCTAAATCGAAAAGAAAATCCTATAGTTGGCTAGATTGTACATCTTGGGTTGCCTCCCAAGCAGCGCTTGATTTAACACCGCGACACAACACATACACCTTGATTACTCAGACTTCATCAAGATAGGAGACCTCAATCACTTTTTGCGCTCTCAGATTTCCCCAAGTAGACTTTGATCAACTGCCCATTTACTTTGAACCTGGTTCCTTCCTTGTTCTTGAGCTCAATTGCTCCATGTGGAAATACTTGAGTGACTCTGAATTGCCCGGTCCACTTGGACTTGTGCTTACCAAGAAACAAGCGCAACCTTAAGTTTAATAAGAGCATTAGATCAACCACAACAAATTCACACTTGTCAATCTTTTGATCATGGTACTTCTTCATCTTCTCCTTCTATAAGGTCTAAATCTCATATGCTTTTTAGAGAACTTATCATGCTCATTCATGTCATTTAATATTTGACTCGATGTAGCACCCGAATCCAAATTCAACTTCTTTAGCGCACCCGTTGCTTTATGATCTAGCTCTACAGTCAAATGGCATGGCTTCCCATATACAAGTTTGTAGAGGAAATACCTATAGGAGCCTTGAATGCGATGTGATAGGTCCATAGAGTATCTTCATGCCTTCTTGACCAATGAGATCTGTCGGTGTTCACAGTCCTTGTAGCGATTCACTTTATCTCTCAGTTTGACACCTTAACTTGCCCACTAGAATGTGGATGATAAGGAGTGGAGACATTGTGACAAACCCCATATTTCTCTAGCAACACCTTTAACAACTTACTACAAAAGTGCGAACCTCCATTACTGATAATCGCCTAAGGTGTACCAAATAAGGAGAAGATACTTTTTTCAGTAATGCGGTGACACATTTTTCCTCATTGTTTGAAAGAACAATTTCTTTCACTCATTTCCATACCTAGTTAACCGCAACAAGCATATACTTCATCCAATGTGAACTTAAAAATGGACCTATCAAGTCAAGTTCCCAGACATCAAATAACTCAATCACCAATATCGAATTCATCGGTAGATCTTGCTTCTTTGAAATTCCTCCTTCCCTTAGGAAATGGTCACAAGACTTGGCAAAATAATGAGCATCTTGGTGGATGGTAGGCCAGTAATACCCACACTACAAAATTTTGTGAGCAGCTCAAATACCATTATGGTCCCCCCCCCCCCCAATTGGCGATGAATTACATGCCTCTTGTATACTCATCATCTCAACCTCAGGCACACAACGACAAATAATCCCAGCAGCACAAATACGGGACAAGTAACGCTCATCCCAAAAGAATTTCTTCACATCAAACATGAATTTTTTTCTTTGGTGGAATGAATAATCCGACAGAACCAAATCTCTTGCCAAGTAATTAGCAAAATATGTGAACCAAGGGATAATATCATAGGAAGAAGCCAATACATGTTCATTAGGGAATGCATCATTAATCTCAACTCCATCCTCAAACTTAATCATAGCTTCCTTCCCTAATCTAGACATATGATTGGCAACTTGATTTTCTGTCCCCTTTCTATACTTTACCTCAAAATCGTACTCTTGCAACGAAAGTACCCATTTAATCTGTCACGCCTCTAGCCTACACCTTGGGTGGGACTAACACTTGAAGACCATTGCTGGCCTCAAGCGAACCCTTGGCCTAACTTACTTAACTCAGCAGAAGACTTAAACTCAATGAAGATAAATTCAAATAATAAACTGGAATGTTATAAAGGAACATTCAACTGACCATTAAGGCAAACTCAAGTTTCAACATGGAATAATGACAATGAAAAGACTAAAGAACTAACATCTGACTGTCTATGAAGCTTCTAATAACAACTGAGATGGATGTTGGGACAAACCCCACAGCATCCTAATGAACTAAACTAGAAAACAATGAAATGGGTCACCCGGAATGCAAGGAGGCTCACCAACATCCTCTAAACTGCTCACTAGATCAACGATGCACTGGAATGCCGATCCTAGTTACCTGTGTTTGTATCATAAAACGATGCAGGCCAACTAGCATCAGTACATTGAATGTATGAGTATGCAAGTTGGAATGCTAAACATAACATAGGCTTTAAAAGGATATGAAAGAAACACTTACCTTGGCTCTTCTCAACTTATGAATACTTAACTGAACTCATTTCATTATAAATAGTTTAAAACAAGTGCTATATAAATAAAGGAAAACTATTTAAAACATGTTGTCTACTCATAATCATAAAATCATAAAAGACATATTGTGATCCCTCTCAAAGTCTACTTGTGCAATGCATTAATGAAGTCCCATACCCCCATCCATACTAAGAAGAACCCCTAGACGAACCATGCAGTTACTACTGTGGGAGTTTCTTTAACCGACAACCAACACTTAAGAACTATAGTGATGATACAGCGTTACTAGCCCCACGCTACCCGGGCTATCCTATACCTTGTCGTGGTATAGGACCTGAACTACTAAGTGGATCCACTAGTCTATGCGAAAAGTATTCATCTAAAAAGTATGACCTTTTTCTACCCATGATGGCTACATGGTTTCTGGAGACTTGAGTTAATGTCAACTCGCATCCCATATCGGTGTTCAATACTACTCCAAAAAATATAATATTAGATCTTATGTTTAAAAACATGCTTCTTCTATGATTTGAGATTAGTGCTCAAAAACCTAGCTCAAAGGCTATCTTGAAAATCAAACTTTCCCCTCTTGCTTCATTTAGAAAGTGATTACTCTTTTGTGAAAACTAGCCCGAATGCCCTTTGGGAATCGAGGTTTCCTTTCTTGTTTAAATGTGAAAACATTTTAAACCCTTTGGGAATACATAGTCCCCATATACTTTTGAAGAAATGGACTTCAAACTTTACTCTTTACTCTTTACTCAACTTGAACTTTAAGTCTTAAAATAGAGTTAAAACATTTGGAAAACTCTTCTTGAAAAGACTCTAAGAACTTCCTAAACTTGACTCTTGACTTTCCTTGAATTTGAATTTATGGATTCAAGAGTATGATTCATTTTTCTAGATGATTTATAGATGTTTAGAAGTCATATAGAGTAGTTAGAATCAATGGAATGTGTTAGTACACTTTATAAAGGCTTAAACGGATTGAATGACAAAAACTGGGTGAAAAACAATGATTCGGGCGCATCTGGGGCACGCCGTGCCAGGCCCCAACTTTCTGGGTCTCACTTTGGGTGCACTGTAGGTGTGCCGCCCTAGCCTTCCAAGGGTTATGGGGGTGCGACAAGCCTGGCCCTCCCTAGGTGAGTCTGACGAATTTTTGATCTTGTTTTCTAATCCTAAATCATTTTAATCTGATTCTTTTTCTCAAATTAACTTTAGATTCATGTACCCAAATCATATACACAAAATCTAACCCAAACCAATCAAGGAAACAACACTTCAACATCAAGAAACTCCTTAATCCCAACTCACATTCAAGAAAGAAATCAATTCAAGAACAACTGTCAAGAACATCAAATTCTCTATCTTTTTAAGACAAAAATATGCTGAATTAATCATGCTTGGTGCTTGGGTGAACTAACCCAATACTATGTGATCTCACATACCTTGTAGGGATCACCCCGGCAAAATCCACAAGCTAATCTCGATGAATCTTGAATGAATCTTGAACGTTCTTCTCCTTTCTCCTCTTTTCTCCTTTCTCCAAGCCCTGGTGTGAAATTTCACCTTTCTAAAAGTGATTGAAATCTAACTTTACCTCAATTAAACTCCTAAATACGAATTAATTAAGTTGGGTAAGGAAAAAACCAAACTACCCTTCAAAAATCCGAATTTGGACTTTCCTAATCCCAAAGCCCAACTTCCAAAGGGCATAACTCACTTATACAAACTCGGAATCGCTCAAACTAAGTGCCATTGGAAAGATCATTCCAAGACATTTCCTACCATATATGGAAGTACCTCTAAGTCATCCTGATCTAGAAGTTATGACCACTTGAAATTGGCCAAAACTCAACTTTTCCTAACTTTAGATAAATTTCCAGATTTTCATTATTTCCTAAAAATGACTATTTCCGGTTCTTAGCTTCTTCCTAGTTATTTCAAATTGCGAGATGTTACAATATCTCCCCCTTGGAAACATTCATCCTTGAATGAGATTATTCTTACTAGTCTAAGGGTGGTAACATTAAGTTCAAACACCCAACAAGCAAATGCAAACAAACAACATGCTCACTCATAATTTTAAGAGTACTAAGAAGAGAATTAGTACCTTGGTCTGCATTTTCTCCGGTTTCAAAGAGATGTGGATATCTCTTCTTTATATCCTCTTCAGCTTCCCAAGTAGCTTCTTCAACAAATATGTTCCTCCAAGGGACTTTCATTAACGCAGCCTCATTTGTTCTTAACCTGCGAACTTCGCAATCTAGAATTTGAACCGAAATTTCCTTATAAGATCAGCTATCCTTGATCACAATATTTTCAGTTGGTATGATCAATGAAGGATCGGCCATGCAATTCTTCAACATGGGGACATGAAATATTGGATGAACCGATGCTAACACTTGTGGTAGCTCCAACTCATAAGCTACTTTTCCAATCCTTTTGGCTATTCTATAAGGTCTAATATATCGGGGACAAAGTTTGCCCTTCTTACCAAACCTCATAACCCCTTTTATGGGTGAAATTTTGAGATATACCCAATCATCTACTCCGAACTCTAATGCCCTTCTCCTAACATCAATGTACGATTCTTGATGACTCCGTGCCGTTTTCAACCTCTGTTGAATCACTTTCATCTTCTCCATAGCTTGATGAACTAGATATGGTCCTATCAACCCTGCTTCACCAACTTCAAACCATCCAATAGGAGATCTGAATCATCTCCCATAAAGAGCTTCGTAAGGAGACATCTGGATGTTACAGTGGTAACTATTGTTGTAGAAAAACTCACTAAGAGGTAGATGATCATCCCAATTACCCTTGAAATCATTCACACAATCTATCTTAATACCTCAAAACACCATCTCCCCCTTGTTCAAAAGCCATCTCTTTTTGTTTATGAACACTCGCCTTTAATTCAAGCAGAATAGGATTTTGGTCTCGCTCCTCTTTTACTTCTAACACTAATAATAATTCAGCCCCATTCATCACAAATACTCCTCCTTTTGTGGAATCGATTAGTCAAACTCCTGGTTGTGTAAGTCTATGCACTTCTTTTGCTAACTCTTTCTTATCTTTCTGACAATAGGTAGTACTACCTACAACTAACCTTTTTCTCAATTCATAAATGCTTTTCTCAAAAGCTTTAGACCATTGAAACTTCACTATCTTCTAAGTCAACTTGGTCAAAAGAGATAAAATAAATGAGAACCCTTCGACGAACCTTCTATAATAGTCAGCCAACCCCAAGAAACTCCTAATATCAGTTGGAGATGTGGGTCTAGGCCAATTCTACACTGCCTCTATTTTCTGAGTATCAACTCTTATTCCCTCTTTGGACACAATTTGGCCTAAGAAGCCATAGATTCAAGCCAAAACTCACACTTAGAGAGCTTGGCATACAACTCTCTATCCTTTAAATTCTAGAGAACTACTCTGAGTTTACTAGCATGATCTTGTTCATTCCTTGAATAGATTAGTATGTCATCAATGAGGACGATAACAAACATATCTAAATAAGGTTTAAAAACTCTATTCATAAGGTCCATGAACGTTGTGGGTACATTAGTCAAACCAAAGGACATGAATAAAAACTCATAATGACCATATTTGGTTCTGAAAACTGTCTTTGGAATGTCACATTCCCTTACTCATAACTGATGATTGCCTGATCGGAGGTCAATTTTCTAGAAACAGGAAATCCATTCTCGAAAGAGGATACTTATTCTTGATGGTAACCTTGTTCAACTGACAGTAATATATACACATCCTAAGGGAACCATCTTTCTTTCTCACAACAGGACCGGAGCGCCCCAAGGTGAGACACTTGGTCTAATGAAGCTCTTTCTCTAAAAGGTCTTTCAAATACTCTTTAAGCTCTCTCAACTTTGCTGGTACCATTCTATATGGCGGAAAAGATATTGGACGAGTATCTCGAAGAAGATCTATATCGAAGTCTATCTTTCTCTTAGGAGGGACTCCAGGAAGATCATCTAGAATGACTTCTGGAAACTCTCATACTACTAAAACTAACTGAATAGGATGTATCTCAACACTAAAGTCATTAACTCGGACTAAGTATCAAAAACACCTCTTAGAAACTAACTTCCTTGCCTTAAGGTTCAAAATGAAACAACCCTTACGCACTACTGAACTGCTTTTCCACTCTAAGACTGGCTCATTTGGAAACTGAAACTTGACTACTCAAGTTCTAGAATCAACTGAGGCATAACAGACATGAAGCTAGTCCCTACAAAGAATGACATCAAAATCTTCTATGTCTAACTCAATTAAATCCGCCATAGTATCTTTGTAATTGATGGAAATGACACAATAATGATAAACTCGATCAGCTAGAATAGACTCCCCAACAGGTGTAGAAACACTGAATGATTCACTAAGTTGCTCAAGAATAATATCAAAATTCAAAGTAACATAAGGAGTTACAAAAAGGTAAACTCGCTCTTGGGTCTAGCATATCATAAACAGTAAAGTCAAAAACTTGAATCATACCAGTGACAACATTTGGCGAATCCACTTGCTCTTGGCGACTGTTGATTGCATAGAGGCAGTTTGCTTCTTTGCCACAATCAGAAGTAGCTCCTCTAGGTTCAGCCTATCTGGTGGAGCAACTAATGATGACTAGGCTCTATTACTGCCATTACCACTTCCATGCTTGTTCTTTAGACACTCTTCCATGAAGTGTCCAGCCGGACCACACTTGAAACAACCAGTAGAACCCTCACAACAAATACATGAGTGGCTCCTACCAAACTTAGCGCAGGCAGGAGGCTTACTACCCCTTTGTGCCATACTACCCTGAGAATAGGCAGGCTTAGCTCTAAACTCATTTCCTGAAGTCTTAGTCCTCTTATTCTTAAACTCTTCTCTATCCTTCAGCTTATCCTTCTCAACTTGTTGCACATGGATCATAAGCCCTATTAGGTCCATATTCCCTATCAGCATAGTTGCCTTGCCTTCCTTGCTTGACTGACGAGACAACCAAGCAAAAAATAAACTCATCCGACTCCTCATGTCAGCAACCACCTCTGGAGAATAGCGGGAATGTTGTGTCAACTTCAGACTGTACTCATGAGCACTCATAGACTCCAGATTAAGGGTGAGAAACTCTCTTATCTTTGCCTCTCGCAACTCATGGGGAAAGAAATGCCCCATGAGAGCACTCTCAAACACAACCCAACTCACTACTGGTGCATCCTCAACCTTATTCTTTCTCTATTGGTTGAACCAAATTATAGTGACACCCTTCATTTGGTATGCAGCTAGTTCTACCCTCTCCGCATCAGGAACATGAATCATATCAAATAACCTTTTCAACTCCTCAATGAAGTTCTCCGGATCCTTAGTGACACCTGAACCTGTAAAACTTGGGGGGTTTATCCTTAAAAGCTCACGAATCCTTGAAGTATCAGCCATTTCCCATCGATTATCTCTCTGTCCAACTTAATGGGTCGCAACTTGACTTAACATCCAAATAACTTCACGGAATTCAGCATAGGTGACCTCTCCTTAGGATTGCACTTCTAGTATATTAGATACCTTTTGTTCTGTGACATTACTCCTAGTAGGACGACCTCTGACTACTCTTCGCAGAGGTATGATTATCTGAAAACACGCATAAGGATGAATTAGAGGGAAACTTTTTAGAGATCAAACTCTAACGCACAAGATAAGTGTGAAAGAAGTGAGATAGTTCATAAATGTTGTAGCCTCCTAATTATAGACGTGGCGCGCTTCACACCGATAACTTGGACTCTGGAGACATGGTTTCATAGACTCCCTAGGACTCTTGAACTCTATTCTCTGATACCAAGTTTGTCATGCCCCAAGCTTACCTGGGCGGGAGTGGCACTAGAAGACCATTGCTAGCCCAAAGCGAACCCTTGGCCTAGCTTACTTAAATCAATGGAAGACTTAAACTCAATAAAGATAAGTTCATATAATAAACTGAAATGTTATAAAAGAAAATTCAACTGACCTTTAAGGCAAACTCAAGTCTCAACATGGATTATGACAATGAAAAGATTAAATAACTAACATCTGACTATCTATGAAGCCTCTAATAACAACTGAGATGGATGTTGGGACAAACACCACAATATCCTAATGAACTAAACTAGAAAATAATGAAATGGATCCTCTAGAATGCAAGGAGGCTCACCAACAGACTCTGAACTACTCACTGGATCAACGATGAGCCAGAATGCGGATCCTAATTACCGTCATCTCCATCATCTGATTATACAGGCCAACTGGTATCGTACATTGAATGTATGAGTATGAGATTTGGAATGTTAAACATAACATAGGCTTGAAAAGGATCTGAAAGAAACACTTACCTTGGCTCTTCTCAACTCATGAATACTAAACTGAACTCATTTCATTATAAAGCAGTTTAAATCAAGTGAAATATAAAGAAAAGAAAATTGTTTAAAACATGTTGTCAACTTATAATCATAAAATCATAAAAGACATATTATAGTCCCTCTCAAAGTCTACTTGTGCAATGCATGAATGAAGTCTCATACCCCCATCCATACTAAGTAGAATTCCTTGAGGAACCATGCAATTACTATTGTGGGAGTTTCTCTAACCAACGACCAACACCTAAGAACTATAGTGATGATACAACGTTATTGGCCCCACGCTGCCTGGGCCATCTTATACCTTGTCGTGGTATAGGACTTGAATGACTAATAGATCCACTATCTATGCAAAAGTATTCATCTAAAAAGTATGAACCTTTTCTATCCATGATGGTTGCATGGTTTATGGAGACTTGAGTTAATGTGAACTCGCATCCCCATATTGGTGCTCAATGCTACTCCCAAAAATATAATATTAGCTCTTATGTTTATAAACATACTTCTTCTTTGATTTGAGATTAGTGATCAAAAACATTGCTAAAAGGCTATCTTGGAAATCAAAGTTTCCCCTCTTGCTTCATTTAGAAAGCAATTACTCTTTTCTGAAAACTAGCACGAAGGCCCTTTAGAAATCGAAGTTTTCTTTCCTGTTTAAATGTGAAAACATTTTAAACCCTTTGGGAATACATAGTCCCCATATACTTTTGAAGAAATGGACTTCAAACTTTACTCTTTACTTTTTAATCTTTACTCAACAGTAACTTTAAATCTTAAAACAAAGTTAAAACATTTGGAAAAGACTTCCTGAAAAGACTCTAAGAACTTCCTAGACTTGGCTATTGACTTTCCTTGAATTTGAATTTATGGATTCAAGGTTATGATTTATGTTTCAAGATGATTTCTAGATGTATAGAAGGTATTTAGAGTAGTTAGAATCAATGGAAAGTGTTAGTACACTTTAGAAAGGCTTAAACGGACTGAATGACAAAACCTAGGTGAAAAACAACGATACAAGCACATTTGAGGCACGCCGCACCAGGCCCCAACATTCTGGGTCTCACTTTAGGTGCACTTCAAGCGCGCCGCCCCAGCCTTCCTGGCGCTATGGGGGCGCGATGTGCCTGGCCCTCCCCAAGTGAGTATTATGATCTTTTGATCTCGTTTTCTGATACTAAATCATTTTAATTCGATTCTTTTCTCAAATTCACTTTAGATACATGTACCCAAATCATATACACAAACTCTAATCCAAACTACTCAAGGAAACAAAACTTTAACATCCAGAAACTCCTTAATCCCAACTCACATTCAAGAATGAAATCAATTCAAGAACAACTAGCATGAACATCAAATTCTCAACCATATTAAGACGAAAATACGCTAAATTAATCTTGCTTAGGGCGTGGTGAACTAACCCAATGCTATGTGATCTCACATACCTTGTAGGGATCACCCCAAACAAAATCCACAAGCTAATCTCGACGAATCTTGAACGAATCTTTGATGTTTTTCTCCTTTCTCCTCTTTTCTCCTTTCTCCAAGCCCTAACGTGAAATTTCACCTTTCTAAAACTAAATGAAATCTGAATTTACCTCGATTAAACTCCTAAAAACTAATTAATTAAGTTGGGTAAGGAAAAGACCAAAGTACCTTTCAAAAATCTAGATTTGGACTTTCCTAATTCCAATTGCCCAACTTCCAAAGGGCATAACTCACTCAGAAAAACTCGGAATCGCTCAAACTCAATGGCGGTGGAAAGATCATTTCAAGATCTTTCCTACCATATATTGAAGTACCTCTAACTCATCTGGAGCTATAAGTTATGACCGTTTGAAATTGACCAAAACTCAAATTTTCCTAAGTTTAGACAAATTTCCAGATTATCATTATTTCCTAAAAATGACTATTTGCAGTTCTTAGCTTCTTCCTAGCTACTTCAAACAGCGAGATGTTGCATAATCAACATCGATATTGCATTCTTTTTAGCCATCAGATACTGCAATGCAGATTGGTAATATGCACTATGACCTTAGAACCAAACAAGTAGGACCTATAATTTTTCGAATGCGAAAACCACAGCAAAGAGTTCCTGTTCATTCACAGTATAGTTCTTTTGAGCCACACTCAAAGCTTTCTGGCATAGTAAATCGGATGAAAAATCTTCTCTCGCGTCTGTCCTAATATGACCCCAAGCTCCACCTCACTTGCATCACACATAACTTCAAACAGTAGTCTCAAATCTGGTGAAATAATGATAGGCACGGAAGTCAACATGGCCATCGACTCTCCAAATGCTCTAAGACAAGCATCATCAAAATCAAACATACACTTCTTTTCGAGAAGTTTGCACAATGGGTGTGCAATTTTTGAGAAATATATTATGAACCTGCGATATAAACCTGCATGCCCAAGAAAACTCCAAACACCTTTAATAGAGATGGGAGATGGAAACCTTTCTATTACCTCAATTTTGGCTCGATCAACCTCAATAGCTTTTTGCAAAATCCTATGACCCAGAACTATACTCTCTTTCACCATGAGCTGGCACTTTTCCCAATTGAGCACAAGATTGTAGCCTTAAAATCTTTTTAGTAACTCGGGAAGATGCATCAAACAACTATCAAATGAATAACCTACCACAGAGAAATTATCCATAAATACCTCAATCGTGTCCTCTACCATATCTAAAAATATCGTCATCATCCAACGCTGGAAGGTTGCTGCACCATTACACAACCCAAATGGAATCCTTTTGAATGTGAAAGTCCTATAAGGACAAGTAAATGTGGTCTTCTCTTGGTCTTACGGAGCTATGGAGGTTTGATTTAGCCCGAATACCCATCTAGAAAATAATACCAACCCTTACCAGTGAGACAATCCAACATCTGATCCATGAACTACATAGGGACGTGGTCTTTCTTTGTCCATACATTTAGCTTGCGGTAGTCCATACACAATCTCCAACCAGTCATCGGCCTCATTGGAACAATCTACTTTTTAGTATTTGGAACCACAATGATTCCCCCTTTCTTGGGCATACAGTTAAAAGGACAAACCCAACTACTATCAGCAATAGGATATATGACTCCAGCATCCAACCACCTAATGATATCTTTCTTCATAACCTCTCATGTAGGGGGATTCAGTCTCCTTTGGTGCATAATACCCGGCATGAGTTGGATTTTGTGAGAACAAATGCCCAGTGGAATACCAATAATTTCCTCAATAGTCCATCTAATAGCCTCTTAAACCTATTCAATACAGAAACCAAGGTCTGAACTTGCTCCTCGCTCAAATCCGCAACAATGATTACTGGTAAAGTGCTATCTTTCCTAAAGAATACATACCTCAAGTGTGACGGTAGAACCTTGAGTTCTAGTTTTGGAGGCTCTTCCACAGATAGTTTTTTATGTGGGGAGTCGCGATTCTTCATATCTAACTCCAATCTTTTTGGTTTGGAACATAATTCAAACCTATCAAGTGCGGCAATTAATTCATCATAGTCTTCAATACCATCACCATTAAAATTCATCATTACCACTGCCAGTGCATCAACACCCAACCTCTCTTCAATAGACACTTTAGAACCTCACTCCACAATATGATTCACCACTAATACTAACTTAAGTTCGCTCTCCTATTTCATAGACCTACATATATTAAAAGTCACCTCCTAATTATTCAGTCGAAACTTCATATGCCCTCTCTCCATATCGACTAAGGCACGCCCAGTAGTAAGGAATGTTCTCTCTAAGATGATGGGGACCTCAAAATCAACTTCACAATCAAGTATCACAAAATCTGCTAGATGAACGACTTCACTTTCACAAGGACATCTTGGAGAACACCAATGGGCTTCTTCATAGTTCTATCGACCATATGTAGACACATCACAGTCAGTTTTGGAGCTCCTAAACCCAACTACTTGTAGATAGACAATGGCATCAAGTTAATGTTGGCACCTAAGTCACACAAAGCTTTCGCAAAGTGTAACATCCCAATGGTACTAGAAATAGTGAAAGATCAATGATCCTCTTTCTTTTGCACAAGTGACCTAGTAGCAATGGCACTGCAATGTTGCATCCTCTCATCATTCTCGAAACTCACAGCCCTCTGTTTGGTTACTAAATCTTTCATAAATTTTTCATACCCATGCATTTTCTCTAAGGATTCTATCAACGGAACATTATTGGATAGTTGTTTCAACATAGCTATGAACTTGCGATATTTACCCTCTTCGGTTGTCTGCACCAGCCTTTGTGGGAATGGAGGTGGAGGTCTAGGCATAGGAACAACCTTTTGTGTCACCTCAGCTTCCTTTTCAGCACTATTTTTTGGGACTTCAATAACCTCAATATCATCATCATCCTTTTCTAACACTTTTTAAACTTCAGGCGACATACGAGGATTAATGGTCTCCACTCCTTCGTAAGTGGTGACTACCAAACAATGCCCATCAATTTTTGGATTCTGTATGGTGTTTCTTGGAAGTCTACCATGATGACATGGATTTGCATTGGTGGAGAGCTGATTAAATTGCTGCTCAAGTTTCTTAATCCACACTGCATGGGCATCAACTTTTGAACGATTCCAAATAAGTCGTTTCACATCTTTTTCACATTCTCATCAGCTGCATCAAACCTCTTCATCATCTTTTCCATCATATAATCAATGCGCAACATATTGTTACCAGACTCTCTATTACAATAAGGGACATAGGGACCAACATTATCATTCATGTTGCCATAGTTGTTTCGATTGTAATTGTTATCATGATTATAGTTCTCATCCCGGACACAGTTACCCTCACAGTTGCAGCCTTCGTAGTTCCGACCTTGGGTTCTTTGACCTTGGCGCCAATTATAAGAGTTGGAACCTTAGGGTTTCGTTCGAAAACCCCTAGTCTAATCATTTACCAAATTCACATCCTCCTCATAGTAGTACTCCTCAACTGGTGGTGGCAGAGGTCTAATGTCACGCCTTGAGCCTACACCTTAGGCGGGACTAGAACTTGAGAACCATTGCTAGCCCCAAGAGAACCCTTGGCCTGGCTAGACTCTCAGCAGAAGACTTTAAACATTATTAAAAGAATCAAATGCATTTAAAAACAACTATCTCAAATAAACATAAAATGTTTTAAGGATAAACATTCAAACTAACCATAATTGGCAACTCAAGTTTTATGGCAAAACATCTAAAATACAAGACTAAAGAACTATGACTACTCATCTATGAAGCCTTTAAAATAATGAAGGATTTCGCGACAAGACCCCCGATCATACTAATAACTAAAGTACTAAATCAAATGATAAAAAGTAGTCCTCCAGATATCAAGGAGGCTCACCAACTGGATGTTGATCCTGATTACCTCTGTCTCAATCATAAAATGATGCTGGAGAAATGGCATCAGTAAATTGAATGTACGAGTATGCGAGGAGAACACTAAACATAGCATAAGCTTGAAAGGAATTTGAAAGGAACACTTACCTTCGATTTACTCAACTCATGAAAACTCAACTCAAATGCAAGGTAAACGAAAATAAATGTGCAATTTATACAAATCATTTAAAATAGTAGGTAGCAACTCAATTTGTTGAAGAAATGCAATATCAACTCAATTTACATATAATGTATATCGGTGCTCAATACTACTCCCAGAATATACACAACTCATATGTTTTAAAAATAAACCTCTTCCTTGTGATTTGAGATAATTACTCAAAAAATAACTCAAAGACTCTCTGGGAAATCGTTGTTTCCTTTCTTACTCAAATGTGAAAGCATTTTAACTATTAGGAATACTTAGTTCCCGTAAAATCTTTGAAGAAATGAACTTTATTCTTACTATTTACTCAACTCAAAGCTTAAGTCTTAAATCAAAGTTTAAATGTTTGTAAAAGACTTTTGGAAAACTATATGAACTTCTCTTGACTTGACTCTTAACTTTCCTTTAATTTACTTCTAGATTCAAGGATTGTGATTTGTGATAGGAAAGATCTAATGATGTTTAGGAGTGTTTTTAGATAGTTAAACATGATAAAAGATCAAGAAATGACTATCTAGAAGCAAGTCCGCGACGCGGTTATGCATTTAATTATTTGGTCGTGAAATACATTTAGAGACAGAACGGTCTATGAACGCTCCGCGATGCAAAGAAAATTTTTTGAAATTGTGGGGCAAGTCGGTGACGTGGACTCGGGCACCAGATTTGCCCTACTTTTTGCTTCTTCATTTTCTCACCCCAATTCACCTAAATCCAATTCTTTTTCTCAAATTCTCTTTAGATTTAGATACCCAGCACATGTACACAATTTTCTAACATAAAACAACTCTAAAAATCGACCCTAGAGTCTCAAGAACTCCTCAATTTCACCCCAAATTCAAGAACGAAATCAATTTAAGAATACAACTCAAGAACATCAAAATCTCAATATCTTAGGATGAAATCATACTGAAATAAACATTTTTGGCTCGTGGGTGAATGGACCCAACACTATCTAAACTCACATACCTCGTAGGGATCACCCATTGACGAAATCATGACCTTAGCTTCAAGAATTGACGATTCCTTGCCTTATCTTCTCCTTTTTCCTCTTCTTATCTCTTCTCTGAAAACCCTAACTCAACTTTCAAAAGCATAAACTGACCAACTTTAGTTTAGACCCCCAAGCAATTACCGAAAATGAATTAATTTAATTGGGTATGGAATACACCAAAATACCTTCCAAAATCTGGATTGGACTTTCCTTATTCAAACAACCCAAGTTCCAATGGCAAAACTCACCCATACAAACTCGGCGGCATTGGAAATATAATTCAAAGATCTTCCTATGGTATCTTGAAGCATACCTAAATCATCCTGAGCTAGGAGTTATGGTCGTTTGAAGTTGACCATAAAGTCAAACTTAACATAACTTAACCAATTTTCCAGATTTTTCATTCTTTCAAAAAATGGATCTTTCTAATTCTAGCTCTTTCTAGTTCTTTAAAATAGCAAGGTATTACATCTAGTCAGATAATTCACAGCATTTACCTTTTCCGCACTACCACTCACATGTTTTAGCACCAAACCCAATTTTGTTCTCATCTATGCCATCTCTTATCGCAAGTCATCATTAGTTTGATTAGGTGCAGTGTGGATAGCGAAAGTGCTCCTACTAGTGTTTGCCTTTCTATTGCTCTAGGCTTTGTTGTTTTGGTAAATCCTCGCAAGTTTCCCTATGATCTCCTCAAAGGTGCACTCACAATATGATCCTCTAGCAATAGTATCAAGCACAACTCTTCCATTGTCATCTTGCCCTCTATAGAAATACTCTTTCAACGACTCATCATCAATGTGGTGGATTGGTACGTTACTAATCAATCATGTGTACCTATCCCATGAATTGTTGATCGACTCTCCTGGTAGTGTCATGCAGTTGTTTAGTTTATCCTTATGAGTTAGCTTTTTGGAAACTGGAACTACCTTGTTGTAAACACCTTGTGCAATTGGTCCCATGTATAGATCAAATTATATGATAGCTCAGAAAACCACACTACAGCATCACTGGTTAATGATAGTGGGAAGACATTAGACCTATGACATCCATATCCAACTTCGGTCGCCCAACAAAAATTTTGCACAAACTAGACAATTTAGCCATATGAGCATAGGGATCCTCTGAAGCCAGCCCAGCAAACAACCCTCTCGCTATAAGAATCTGTATCAAAATATTGGTTATCACAAATGTATGACCTGGAGGTAGCGGAGGAAGAACAATAGGCCCATCAGATCCAATCGCATCATAATAAGCCCTATAGTGTTGATGAAACCTTTGTGCTGGTAGATTTTGCACCCTCTAAGTATCTTACACGTGACTTAAGATGATGTCTATTAGCATTGACCATGTTTTATGACTTATGTCTTTTAGTTCTTTTACATTCATGATATAGCTTGGTTATTGCTCTTTCTAAAAATGTCTCTTTTTCTCATGTTTTCAAATGTTTTATGCTTGGCTATCGTACTTGGATCATATTTTATACTAACACATACTCTTTCCTACATTTCCCCAAATGTAAGGTTCAACAAGAAGGGTTCCCAGTTTCGTGGCTAGAGTTTTTCTAGGAGATTCCAAGCTTTGGTGAGTCCTCATGTTGTTATATCTAGGAATTTTTTTTTTTTCAGTCTTTCCTTACTCTCAGTTTTGGAACTTGATGTACGGGCTACGTCCTAATAAACTCTTATGTGCTAGATGGCTTTGAGATGATGTTTAGATTTTTCACTTTTCTCTATAAAACTTTGTAATGTTGAAACTGTCTTTTAAATGTCTTATTCTACTATCTTGGATGATGAATGCTAAGTTGCCTGTATGGAGCCTCTCGAGGTCTCATGAGCTATGTTACACCTAGGGGGCTACCTAGGGTCATGATAAACTTGGTAATCAGAGCACAGAGTTTAGAAAGGTCCTAGCAAGTCTCATAAGCCACGTCGAGTAGAGTGTTGTTCATGAGTGTGAAACATGCCTAATTTATGCATGAAAAGCTATAAGATGTTTAGGAAACTCCACTTCGTTCATTACTCTAAAGTTGTGCGATAGAGTTTAACTCTATAATGTCTCTCTCCAAATACTTATCTGATGCTCTACAAGATATGGCTACTAAAAAGGCATATGCTAGAATGAATGTGGGAGAAAATATGAATCAAGATGCTCCTCCTCAAGCTCCTGAAGTTTCGGTTTAACCTTTGGCCGAAAAAGTGACTAATGCAGAGTTTAAGGGCTGATTTTCAAGTATCCATAATGGACCAAGACAATAGGGAGGTTGTGGTCCCTTTGAATCCAAATTGGGTATGATGACATCTAGAGTAAGAGATTTCACTAGAATGAATCCTCCAGAGTTTTATGGTTCTAAGGTTGAGGAAGATCCTCAAGAGTTCATTAATGAAGTTTACAGGGTGTTGATGATCATGAGAGCGACGCCAGTGTATAAGGTGGATTTGGCCACTTACCAACTTTAGGGTGTTGCTCAAATATGGTTTAACCAATAGAAAGAAGGGATAGCGGAAGATGCAGGTCCTATGATTGGGAAAAGTTCAAAGATTCTTTTCTTAATAGGCTATTTCCCCTTAAGATGAGGGAGGCAAAGCTTCTTGAATTCATCAACCTTCATCAAGGAAGTATGAGTGTGAGGAATATTCTTTGAAGTTCACACAATTGTCTAGATATGCTCCTACTATGGTTGCCGATCCTAGGGAAAGGATGAGTAAGTTTGTTTCGGGGGTGTTCGAGATGGTAGTTAAGGAATGTTGTACCGCTATTTTTATCAATGTTATAGAAATTTCTCGTCTCATGGTTCATGCTCAACAAATTGAAGAGATGAAACTTAAGGAAAGATCAAGGGAGGCAAAGAGGGCTAAGACCCGTGATAGTAACTTCTCATATTCAAGGTCTGATGGTCATGGTAGTTCTAAGTTTTGACAATGGTTTTTCAACCAAGGTTCATCCAATGCTCCTTCTAAGTTCAACAAACATAGGGTGTCTAACCCTAAGCCTCAAGGAGGATACGGTGGTGGATCTTCATTGCCAATACCTACTTGTGCTAAGTGTGGAAAGAACCACAAGGGTAAGTGCTTAGCCGACACAGATGATTGCTTCGATTGTGGTAAAATTGGCTATAGGATAAGGGATTTCCCGATGCTTATGTTAAAGGAAGAGAGGGTAAGCAAGCTCTTCCTAGTGGTTTGGGTTCCAATGCTCCCAAAGAAAACTGATTTTATGCACTTCAAACTAGTGGTGAATAAAAGGGTTCTCCTGATGTGGTTATCAGTATGTTGAAAGTTATCTAACTTGATGTTTATGATTTACTTGACCCTAGTGCTACCTTGTCGTTTGTGACGCCATATGTGGCTTTTCTTAGGAATATTGTTTCCGATAAGGGTATGGAGGTAGATTCGAAGAAGATGGATGCAATTAAGGGTTGGCCTACACCTCTAACCCCTTCTGATATAAGAAGTTTCTTGGGTCTAGCCATTTAATATAGAAGGTTTGTTGGAGGGTTTTCTTCTATCGCTTCTCTATTGACAACAATGACTCAAAAGAAGGTTAAGTTCATATGGTCTGAAGCGTGTGAAAAGATTTTTCAAGAATTGAAAGATAGACTTACTTCCGCTCCAGTGTTAACATTACTAGAAGGAACATATGGTTTTGTTGTTTTTTGTGATGCCTCGAGAATTGGGTTAGGATATGTCCGTATGCAAAATGGGAAAGTCATTGTCTATGCTTCAAGGAAAATTAAGATTCATGAGAATAATTATCCTACCCATGACCATGAACTAGTGAAAGTTGTTTTTGTATTAAATATTTGGAGACATTATTTATATGGTGTTCATGCGAATGTCTTTACCGACCACAAGAGATTACAATATGTGTTTAATCCAAAAGATCTGAACCTTCGCCAAAGGAGATGACTTAAATTATTTAAAGATTATGACATGAGTGTTCTTTATCACCTCAATAATGAGAATGTGGTGGCAGATGCTCTTAGTCGATTGTCGATGGGCAGTGTTTCTTATGTTTAGGAAAATAAGAAAGAGTTAGTTTGAGATGTTCATAGATTGGCCCGATTGGGTGTTCAGTTAATTGAATATACCAAGGGTAGTGTTGTGGTACACAACGGTTCAAAATCATTTTTTGTGGCTCATGTGAAGGTCAAGCAAGGTCTCGATCCAACATTGGTTGAATTGAAGGAAGCGATACATAAAAAGTCTATTGAGGCTTTCTCCCTAGGGAGAGATGGTGTACTTCGTTATCAAAGTCAGTTGTGTTTTCCCAATGTAGATGACTTAAGAGAACATATCTTGTTAGAAGCTTATGGTTCTCGATATTCCATTCACCTGGAAGCCACCAAAATGTACCATAACTTGTGGGAGGTTTATTGGTGGAATGGGATGAAGAAAGATATTGCGGAATTTGTGCGTATGTGTCCTAATTTTCAACAAGTGAAGGTTAAGCATCAAAAGATGGGAGTTTTATCTCAAGATATTAGTATTCCAATTTGGAAGTGGGAAGATTTGAACATGGACTTCATTGTGGATTTTACTCGCAATCGGCAGCAACATGATTCGATTTTGGTTATCATAGATCGAATGACGAAATCGGCTCATTTCATTCTCATTTGGATTTATTATTCAGCGGAACATTATGCTAAGTTGTATTTAAGGAAAATGGTGAGTTTGCATGGATTGCCCTTATCCATTATCTCAAATCGTGGTACCTAATTCACTTCTTAATTTTGGAAATCTTTCCAAAAGGGTCTTTGTACTCATCTTAAGCTTAGTAAAACCTTTCATCCACAAACTGATGGGAAAGTAGAGCGTACTATCAAAACTTTGGAAGATATGTTGAGAGAATGTGTGATTGACTTCAAGGGTAATTGGGATGATCACATGCCTTTGATTGAGTTTGCATATAGCAATAGTTATCACTCAAGTATTGGTATGGCTCCATTTGAGGCCATTTATGGATGGAGGTGTAGGTCTCCTATATGTTGGTGAAGTTTCTTTGATAGGTCCCGATTTAGTACATGATGCTATGGAGAAAGTTCAACTTATTAGAGAAAAGTTGAAACAACTCAAAGTGGACAAAAGTCCTATGCTGATGTTAGAAGAAGAAATCTTGATTTTGATTAATGTTTATGATTGGGTCTACTTGAAAATTTCAACCATGAAGGGTGTAATGAGATTCAGGAGAAAGGGAAGCTTAGTCCCCGATATGTGCGCCCATACCAAATTTTGAGGCGAGTTGGCAAGGTTTCTTATGAACTTGCATTGACTAATGAATTGGCATTGATACACTCAGTTTTCCAGGTTTCATTGTTGAAAAACTGTGTTAGAGATCCAACATCTATCATTTCCTTAGAAGGCTTGGAAGTTAAGGATAATCTTTCATATGAGGAAGTTTCGGTTGAGATTTTAGACTAGCAAGTCAAGAAGTTGAGAAATAAAGAAGTTGCTTCTGTAAAAGTTCTTTGGAGGAATCAGCTAGTTCAGGGTGCTACTTAGGAGGCTGCGGGCAATATGATGTCCCGATATCCTCATCACTTTCCCTCCGTCCCTACTCAAGCATGAGGTATTTAGTTCCTCATGGTTTACTCATTAGGTGTCATGTGTCGTAGATATTCCCATGATTTCCTCATTATGCATGAATCATGAAAAGTTTAAATTTTGAGAAAAGGAGTTACTTGATTGATTTATATATGTTGATGCGCATTTGAGTATGATTTGCATATAAACTTCATGATATGATGTTTCGAACATGCTTTAGCTTGGAGTTGATGTTTCCTCCTCGGATATGTGCACCTATGTGATTTCATGCATGTTGTTGGACTGTTAGGTTAGAGTTCCTACTTTCCTTATGATGTCTGGAATCTCATTCGAGGATGAATGTTCCCCATGGGGAGATAATGTAACACCTCAGATTTGAATAGGCAAGAAAATTCAGTTTTTAAGAAATTTGGTGCTAGTTCGTACGGTGCCATCCACGACTCGTGGAACGACCCACGGACCATAGGTCAGGTCTGTAGTTGGCCAGGCAAGTCTTCCAAAATTGTCAAGTTCCAATACTTTTTCAACGGTCCAACAAGCTAGACCGTACAGAGCCATTAAAAATTTATTAAATGGTTTATATTATATTTAATTCATGAAGATATTAGTCCAATTAAATATTATGGATTAATAAAATTGAGTTAATTATTTAAATTCAATAAATATGTATTTAATGAAAGCCCACTCCATAAAGCCCATATGCCATGTCACCTAAATCTGATTGGCCGAAGGGAGTCCATTTCCAATTACAACTCCTCTATTTTAAAACTATAAATATGGGTCCTTATAATTCAGAAAAGGGATGAAAAATTCTAACAAGAAGCTATAGAAAGCTCATGGATTAAAATCCACATATTTCTCTCAAGTTTAAGAATTCTAACAAGAAGCTAGAGAAAGCTCGTGGTTCAAAAGCCACATATTTCTCTATAAGTTAAAAATTTCAAAATTTCTAGCGTTCAAGTTCAAGAACGATCAAGATAAAGACCGTCAAATTCAAGATCAAGCTCAAAGCCCTTGGATTCAACTCACTACTAGAAATTAGGCCTACAACAATAGATTTTTTAGCACCACTTAAGAAACCGCTACTATAGAGTGTCTATTACGACAGTGTGAACCGTTGCCAAAAGATTTGGGTGTTTTTGATACAACTAAGTAATAAATTTGTTGCCACTGTGTGCAAATTGTTGCAATAGACATACATAATGCAACAATGAGTAGAACCGTTGCCATAAAGGCATCTATGGCAACATTTAACACGAAATTTTTTCTATTGAAACGGTTATTAAATCCCTCCATAGTTTCCATCTCTTATTTTGGCTTAACCAGCCAAAAACATTTCATTCTACTTTATTTTTAAATAATTTCTTAAATATAATTTATTTTTCTCTCTATCAGATATCGATACAAACAAGGGAAATGTTTTCTCAAGGCAAACATTTTCTTAATCCATTTCTCATCTCTTCAACAAGCAGAACAAAAAGCATTGTCACTCTTCTCCTCTTTGACATAATTTTTCATCCATTTAGGGCAAGCTTGTGGAGTTTTGCAGTGGTATGAATCTTATGGTAAGTCCTTCATGTCTGTCATTTTAGGGCAAAGTTAAACCCAATATTTTCTTCAAATCTAAACACATTTCTCTCTTCAAACATCTTGTGAAATCTAAGGAAATAGAGGGTTAAAGGCTTTCTTGTGAAACCTAAAAAAAACATGATGTTTTCTTCTTCAACCTAGGTTATAGCTGAAGAAATATCAGGTTTGACCTTTTGAGGTTTTCTTCTTGAATCTCTTCTTTTGTCTTTAATCTTTGAGGTATTGTTAGTGTACTTGGTGTATTTTTTCAGATTATGGGTTTTTCCCATTAAATTGTAGCTACTGTGGGTTTACAATTTTGTTGGTAGTTATGGTGAAATTGATTACTCTAGACCATATTTTTCTTGACATTGATGTTGGATTTCTTGTTCCATGAGTTTTTCAATCGGGTTTGAATAGCCTTGCATTGATGATGTGTTCCTTTATTTCACCTCTCGCTTTAGTAGGATGTGAGTCATTTCTGTTTCCTTATTTTTGAAGAATTACGTTAAAGAAACAGGAAACAAGAGATACATTAGCATGAAAATGGTAAAAACTAAAATTTGCTACTGTTTGGTATTAGAACTTTTGACATGAAAATCTGAAACTTTATATAATTCTAGATCAGATAGCCATAACCAATTGAACTCATAATAATACTTTATTAGCCCAACTAAAACAAATACAAGAATCATATCACTGATCCAAAAAAACAGCTTCCAGGGACATTAGGTTAAAATGTAAAATAAATCACAGACCTATGAATCCCTTAATTTTTATGTTTGTTGTAGCATTGGTTAAAAGAAAAAATTTAAAATTGTTGAAGGAAATCTACTTGAGGATTTAATACCAATGAGTGTTTTGGCGAGCCTCTCAATTTCTTATTGTCGGTATACGAGATCAATTCACCCTAGTAGGATCACACAACTACTTCCACGATTAAGTACCTGATTCAATAAGAAGTTTAGGTATTTATTTTACCTAAGTGTGATTGGTGCTGTAAATTTCTTAAGCAGCATATTAATGACAATTGTGGATCATGTAAAAGAAAAAGGTGGCAAGAGTTGGTTTGGAAAGAATCTAAATAGCAACAGATTGGATTATTTCTATAGTGAATTTGTACATCTGTAATTTCCCTTATAATTTTCTTTAAAAATATGATTATCAATATGATTAGTTAAATAGTTGAATACATGTGTATCAATATTATTTGCCTTAAAATATGTTTCATCACTTTGAAAGAGTGTTCTGCCTTGATTTCTTATCAAAAAGAAAATCAGTAGGGATTCTTTTAGGAAATGAATTGAATCCTCAAGGTGACTTATTGGTGTGTTAGAATATGATCTGAACTTCATGTGAATTTAGTGACTATTTTCCATTTCTTGCATGTCCATATGTTGTTAATAACATAAATTTGAAAGCATGATCAGCTTTTTATGATTTTCTACTTTTCCATTTAGCAGTTAAAAGTATCTTTGAAATTATTTCCTAATCGTAAATCTTGTAGTTCTTTAGGAGAATATAAAGTAAATTGCTATTGAGTATTAGCTATATTTGAAAGTATTTCTAACTGGTATGACATCTGACATTCTAAATCTGTCTTATAAACATATAGTTTGGTGAATAATCTATCTTCTTGTAGGTAAAGAAGTGGTGATTACTTGTTCAACGGAATAAAATTTAGAATTGTTCCATGGTGTACTAGGAGGATTAGAGCAGTTTGGTATTATTACCTAAGAAAATATTGATTTTGAAACATCACTGAAGCAAGTAGTAATTGAACTCCTGAAACAAAAATTTAAGATTACTTCGAAATACATATATAGATAACCAGTCAAAGTTGGCTTCAATTTTCATTTTAATACTACAACTAAGGCCAGAACATATCGAATACTCCAACCTTATCAATCATGTGACCTTCTAAGGTTGGAGCATTTAATAGTACTTGCCTTAATTTAAGTGTCGAAATGGAAGAGAAGTCAACTTTGACTATTAAGGAAAACAATGAAATGCTTGTTGTAAATGACACTGTGATTGCTATGAGTTTTAAACTACATATTCTCCGTGTACTTGTTAAGATATGTTTGTTCATTTGTATAACATTGTTGTCTTTTTTATTTCATAGTTTATCATAAATTTGATTCTTTTTATCTTTTCGTGCCATATAGATATCAATGAAAAATTTAGATAAAAGTTGGATGAGTCTCAAATGAAGTGAATGCAGTTAAGTTTCTTAAAACATATCAGATCGTTTGGGTGCGGAAGAGATGAAAATATCAGGGTACAAAAGCTATATGCAGTAAGATTATAAGGCGCGAAGTTCTTTAGGCAATGCAGACTGAAATCAAAGAAATTGAATGCGAGCTTGAATTTTTTCTTCCTGCTTTTTTTTTATATAATGGAGCATATGCCTATCCATTTTGAAAATGAAATTAGATTGGGTGGTCCAAAGCATCTTCATTGGATGTATTCTACTGAGAGAAAATTACGTAAATTCAAGGGTCTTGTTTGTAATTGACGTTATCCAGAAGCTTGTATAGCATAGGGGTTCGATGTTGGCGAGTTCTTGATCTTTAGTTCGAGATACCTACCTGATGGACTGAAGACACCATTCAATCGTCCATCTACCAGCAAAAACAATTAAGGTATGTCTTCTATTCTTCTCCTTCTTTTTCTTCTTCTTCAACGCTGGCCTGGTATGAAAGTGTTGTCAAATTTTCTTGCTAAAAGGAAGACTAGAATTCAACTTCTTATGTTAGTTGTGGCGTTTTCATCTAGCTATCTGTATATATGTGAATTTAGAGAGACTCTAGTTTTAAAGAGCCCTTAATGTGTAGTTGACTCAATGGGACTTTTGGAAGGTTAATAATGTTACCATGCTATCTTATCTTTATTTTTTAAAAGTATGGTATTTTATTTCGCAAGCATATGATAAGATGATGTTAGTGAGATTTTCAAAAAATGAGTATATAGCGAAATCACATAATCAAATACTTCATTCCTTCATCCATCTTCAATTACAACTTTTTCCAATTGAATGTTCAGTTTTCTATAGACTTTTTGAGTCTAGATTTATCTTGATCAACCCCTGTTTTGAGTTTTTAGGATAATGTAGGAAGAGAAGCTTGGACTCTTCGTTTCCTTTTCCAAATTCTTTTGTTGTGAAAAAATTAGTCTTTGAATCATTGCTCTCTCATGGTGTGCCATCTTAAATTGTGAAATTATTATGGCTCTTATTTGTTAATGAAATTGTTGAACGGTTGGAATCAGCTGGCCTATTGCTGACACAGATGAACCATGGTTGTAAGTGCTAGTTTGTAAAAATTTATGTGTGTATCTCAGCTCTTTGTACATGTACTCATTTGAAAAAATATTTTTCTAGGCTCTCCAACTATGGTAGATCATTGCCCTCAGGTTGCAACTACTATGCGTACTTGAATTCTCTTCTTTTTTAAAATAAAATTGCATTATAGGCAGAGATGGAGAATATTGAAATGCAACAAAATAAAGATGGTAATGAGACATTTGATGCATTTTCTTCTGGAGTATTGAACTAAACTACTTTGTAAGGAAAGTGGGACATAGTTTACTGTTGTTTGCATAGTTTAGGAGTATTGAGCTAAACTTAAAACATTAATTTCTTTATTATGAGGTATTAAATTTGGAATACATATATTCATATTGCTGGACTTGGAAACCTTTTTTTTATTTTGCAAAATGATCTATGTTTCTTGCACTCGAGGACCATTAAAAGAATCAATTTCTTTCAGGTTTTCTGAATGGGATGCCCGAGGCTAATGTGGAATCGATCACAAGTGAAATTTCCATGATCTACCAGGTATGTGACTTGTTTTCATCCAATATTCTGATTGATTTCTTATTTGAAAATTCTACCACCGAATGCACTGTCCACAATAATGTTTCTTTTGATCTTTTATGCAATTCAAACTAATAATTTACATTGAAATATCTTTTGTTGGTGTATATATTGAGGTTTCATATTATGATTCTTATTCTTTTGCCCCTACTACTTTATGGACTCATTAGGTCTGATGCAATTGTTAGTGACTTGTCTAAGCGCATTTAGCAGTTTGAAAGTTGGATCTTAAGAATGTTAATTTGTGTGATTCAGCATTGAGAATTCCAAGATCATTTACATTGTTTTCTGTCTTTTTTACTATTATGACTTATGGCCGTTATGTTTAGATATCTTTAAAAAGTTAAACTTGCTTCTCAGGAATACCTTTCTCGTACTAACATATTGAGATTTGTTTATTAGTTTCTTAATCACAAAACATACCTTTTCTGACCAATGAGATTGTACCTTAATAATAATTGTTTTCTTGTTCCATTGTTGTAAATTAGAAATCATCTTACTTAGATTAACGCCTAAAATTATTGTTTGCCCCTTGGCAGATTGTTGGTTGCACATTTGGTTCTCAGATTATCAATGAAAAGATTTTGGCATCATGTTCTAGAGGTCCGCGTGGGAATGAGCAGTCAAAATTTACCTCTTATTTTATCTGAAGACAACTTATTCAATCTAAATTTCTACATAAAAGTTCTTTTTGAATAATTTCTCTAGAGAAAACAGTAAAATTGAATCTGGAACTGGTGTTAGCGTAATTTTCTTGCATCATCTATTGTCTTACCTGAAAAAATGTCAAGTTCAAAAAAGTCTTATGTCTAACCCGCTAACGTTGCTTCAAGATGCTTGTTCCCTAACAAGGGTTTAACAGAAGCTATGTGGAACAATAGTGCGAATCAAAATTTTGTTTCTCAAAGCATTTCATTAAAGATGGACCTCAATAATAATTTTTTTCTTGTTCCTTGAGTTAATGTTGTATTATCTTTTTTTTTATGGGAAGGTAGTGAATCTTATTAAGAAGTACCAAGAAGGTACTCCAAAAAGTACATCAGAAAGGGGAACATCCTTCTAAATATAGGAGGAGCACAAAAGAACTAATAGCTTTAGAAAATCAGATACAAGAGCCTTCCTATACCATATGTACATATTTTTTAAGCACAAGAATTTGACCTGTTGAATACCTATTGTCCTCTCCATCCAAGTGAACCAGAAAAAGCAAGCATGGATAGCAATCCAGTAATGCATATTATCCTTTGATTTAGATTGTTTGCACTAGCTGCATTGGGATGTTTTATGCATCCTGGCACAACCCAGTGAACACCAAAAATGGTAGGTAACATGGTGCAAATGTGTCTAGTAAAAGCACAATGGAGAAGTAGATGATTCAAAGATTCAACTGCTTCTTCACAAAGGGGTCAGCCAATTTCTTTATTAATCTTTTCATGTGGAAAAATTATGGCCTATGTATGAGAGAAATAACCCTTTGTATTTTTCTTTTTTTAAAAGAAGTTATGTGGTAGTATAGGTAATGTCCAGAAAGAGTAAAAATTAGGAGTTGTATGACTTCTTTCTTTTCCCTTTTCATTTTTGAACTTCCTCTTTCTTTAATTGTTGATCCTTTTGAAATTGTAGGTAAACAAAATGAGCAAACTGGGGATTAAAGCAGTGAAGACCTTACTTAAAGAGAATTGGTTTATCTATATCTACAAACATTCTAGAACTATTTTTACTCTTTGGCCTAATTTTTTTGAACTTAAATGAATTCTAACTCTGGAACATTTTAGGACTATTTTTATGTTTGGGCTTAATTTTTGTGAACATCAATGTACGTTAACTCTTTAATTGTCAATCAATATCATGTGTTTTTTTATCTTTAATATATGGATGCTACTAGTTGAAGTACATATTGATTTAATATTTTCTATCATAGTATTATAGTTTATTTCAAAAATACATAATATATACAGCGGCTACGATAGCCTGCAATAAGAATTAAAAAAGCCTATTGCAATAGCTTAATAATAGTATTGCAATAGTTTAGCAGAACTATTGTAATAGCTTAGACCAAGTTGTATAATAAAGTTGTTTTGAATGATCAGTTGCAACGGTTTCAAATCGTTGGAATAAATCTACCGCAACGGTTCGCAACTGTTGCATTAACCGTAGAAAAGTGTCGTCATAGACTAAAGAATAATTATTGCTATACACAGGTGTGTTGCAATGGTTTTTAAACTGTTCCATAAAACCATTACTATAGACATATCGCAACATGCCTGTATGCAACACACCCTTTTCCGTTGCCATAATACAATTGCCACACTCTTTGAGTCTATGGCAATGATTTTTATGGTGTTGCAACAAACCTATTTCCTAGTAGTGACTAGACGTCATGATCAAGATAAAGTTCAAGTTCAAAGATGATCAAGATCAAGACCTCCGGATTCAAGATCAAGCTCAAAGCCCTTATATTCAACTAGAAGTCAAGATCAAGATAAAGTTCAAATTCATGAATGATCAAAATCAAGACAGCCGGATTAAAGATCAAGCTAGAAGCCCTTGGATTCAACTAGAGGTCAAGATCAAAATAAAGTTAATGTTCAAGAACGATAAAGATCAAGACCGTCAGATTCAAGATCAAACTCGAAACCCTTGGATTCAACTAGAAGTCAAGATCAAGATAAAGTTCAAGTTCAAGAACAATCAAGATCAAGGCCACGGATTTAAGATCAAGCTTGAAGCCCTTGGATTCAACTAGAGGTCAAGATCAAGATAAAGTTCAAGTTCAAGAACGATCAAGATCAAGACCACCAGATTCAAGATCAAGCTCGAAGCCCTTGAAATTAACTAGAAGTCAAGTTCAAGTTCAAGTTAAGATAAAGTTCAATTTCAAGATCAAGTTCAAGACAAATTCAAGATTAAGCTTAGAGCCCATGAAATAATATACAAATAGGCGAATTCAGAGGAATCATAGAGATTGTAGCACTCGCACTTTAAATCAATAAAATGATTGTTGCAATACTTTTCCGTTCTTGATTCTTATTATCATGACGTGAACTTTTATTGTCTACAAATTTTGGCATGCCTAGTGGGATAATCTCTACCTCTCATATCAAATTTTCAAGCATCACAAAATATCAAACTTTCTTCCACTATAGAAGAACAACTAGCAAGATTAACTAAAGAAATTGAAGGTCTGGCAAAGTGCGAACACGAAAAAGATGCTAAACTTTCCAAGCTAAAAAATACGATGGATGACATGATTTAGAGAAGATCAATTCAAGCACCTCTAAAGCTTCATAAAATTCAAGACAGAGGAGAGTCTTGCGTAAAGCAAACAAAGATTAAAGAGGTTTATCTCTCTGCTGAAGGTTTGATTCCCATTGATAAATTGAAAGACTTTATCATAGAGACTATCAAAGAGAAATCTGAGTCTTCATCCAAATTTTATCCCACGTATGCAAAGCCATATACAAAAAGGATTGATATCATGAAAATGCCTGACGGTTATCAACCTCCTAAGCTTCAACAATTTGATGGTATAGGAAATCCCAAACAACATATAGCGCACATTATCAAGACTTACAATGATGCCAGAACATGTAGTGATAATCTTGTTAAAGAGTTTGTTCGATCTCTCAAAGAAAATACCTTTGACTGGTACACTGACCTTGAACCTAATTTTATAGATTTTTGGGATCAGTTAGAGTAAGAGTTCATCAATCATTTCTATAGAACAAGACGCGTCGCTAGTATAATTGAACTTACAAAGGCTCACAAGGTAAAGATAAGCTAGTTGTTGACTTTATTAATCGGATGAGAAGTTTGAGCCTGTAACACCTCGGATACTAGTAGGCTTAACTAGAGCTTGTCATAAGTGTTAGAGTCGTAAAACATGCTTCTAGAACTTAGAATGAAGGGCCTAGGGGTTAAACGTCAAGGTATGACTCCCCAAGGACAAGCCAAGGGTCATTCCCAAGGACCCTAAATCCTAACCCCAAAACTGCCCAAAAATATGACCAATAGATGGGACCTATGGGGCGTAGGTCCAATCACACCTCGTGGGTGAGCTTTATAGCTAAAGCCCTCACTCAATAGGTTACAGACCATGAACAACGCCCAACGAGGATGGTCTATGCTCCCAACCACGGTTCATGGGTCATGGTCGTGGGTTATGCCTGCGTTTCTGTCCAAGGTTCGGACAAGGTAAAGTTTAGTTTGGTATTTTCATTTTAAGTTCGTTTGACGTGAGGTTGTTTTATATTGTATAATAGACCTATATAAGACTTCTTAAGTCATTAACTAACCCATAAACCTCATTAATTCCAAAACCCAAAATCTATAACAAACATTTCCCCAAATAAACTCTCTATAGAATTCGAAGGAAGAAGAAAATGAAAGGTGAAGCTAGGGTTGAAGAATTGAGATTTTCTCCTCAAATTCATGGTAAATTTTCAATAAGGTATGGTTTCTTTTCATCTATGGGTAGCCTTCACCCATAGAGAACCCCTAATTTCAAAGTAAGAAATTCCAAAGAGCTAGTGTTTTACTCCAAGTCATGGATTCACTTCAAAAATGATTTCAATGATTAAATTACTTTGTATTATGATCAAATTGATGAATTAATACTGTTTTTAAGATGAATTACTCATGAATCCATCAATTACCTTATTTTCTCAAATTGGATCTTAAAGTGTGGTATTGATTGGTGTTAGTAGAATGTGATAGAATTATGAATTTTATGAATGGATTACTTGAATCATATTATTATCCATACCTAATGTAGTAATTCTAGGTGTGTTTGTTGAATGTGATCAATCGTCTTTGAAGGACAAATTATGAGAATGTTATAAGATCATGATATTTATGTACATGTCATATGAATACTTTGAAAGTAATGTGATTATGGCTATAATGTAATGTTGGTGTTGTTGAAAGGTTATTCTCAATTATCCACTTATGAATGATGATGGCATGTTGTAAAAGGCTTTCCTCACCTAAATGAATTGGTAGGATAAGGGCATCCTTTTCACGTGTGATTAAAAGTTACCTTGATTGATATACCTTGAATCGGTAGGCTAATGGCATCCCTTTTATGAGTGACTAATGAAGTATTCTAAGGCTTGTCTTGAATCGGTAGGCCAATAGTACCCCTTTAATAAGTAGTCAATGAACTATTATAATGATGAACCTTGAATCGGTAGACCAATGGTACCCCTTTCATGGGGATTCAATGAGTTATTCTAATGATGTACCTTGAACCAGTAGGCCAATGGCACCTTTTTCATGTGTAATGATGTTAAAAGAGAATTAATTACTCCATGGGAATTTAATACTTACCACCGAGTGGATATTGTGAGGTGGAAACTCTTTCTATGTAAGGCAGTTTTCTAGTAACAACCTCCTTATCCCTTAATTGTGTTCCCCCATAGGTCTTTATCTAGTGGATCCACCTAAAAGCTAATAAATTTTAGTTCTACCTTAGGCAAGTAGGACACCTCTTTTCTGTGTAGGACATGACACCAGATTACATGTTAAACTCACATGGTCTATGTCGGTTAAGGATAATTCCTATTGTGAACAAGAATATGAGTTATGTACTTTGGTTACTCAAGAAGCTCTATGAAGTATGGGTGGGGGTATGGGACTTTATCCTAGCATTGTAAAAGTAGGCTTTGAGATTAGCTATGGTGTGTTCCTCTATGTGATAATGATTTGTGAAATGAACATGCTTATAATGATGCTACTAAGTATGTGGATATGAAGGCTTAATGTAATGATGAATCCTTAATATTGATTTTTGATATGAGTTGCTTTCCTTGATGTGACTTGTTAAAGGTAAATATTTCCTTGTCTATGAGTATTAACTATAGATGAGATCAAAGAATGTTAAGTATAATTATGGTGGCCTAAAAGTGGTACTTAGTATAGATGGGATTATGGGATCTTTTTCTATGCATTGTACAAGTATAACTCAGGGTTACTTATGAGATGGTTTTATTATTCTTTGGTGGTCTATATGTTGAAAATGCTTATGACTTATGATTTTATACTAATGTGCATGATGATTTCTCCAACTTATAAAGTGCATGGTTTTCAACTAAAATGTCCTTTTTAGCATATTTTAAGGGTTTTTATGCATGGATATCATACTTAGTGCATTTTTGTACTAACCCATATTTTCTATATTTTTTATAAAGTGTAGGTTCCGGTTCTTAAGGCAATCTTCTATTGGTTCAAGCTTGGATCGGCTATTCTCCTATCTTGTGGTGGTCCTCAAAATTCAAGGACATATGAGTCAATTGTAGTTTCTTTCTAGTTATTTCACTTTTGGATTGTGTTGAACGGGTTGTGACCCTATTTTTTATTCAAAGATTGTATTAGATGGCTATTGAGATGAGTTAGACTTTCTCTTGCTTTTATAAAATACTTTGATTGTATGGATAAAAGTTTTAAATTCTGCATCATTTCTTATATCTTGTGGTATGATATGCCAAGGGGCTTACATGGAGCCCTTTCGGGGTTCTATGTGCCTTGTCACATCTAGGGGGTACTTCTGGGTCGTGACAAACTTGGTAATCAGAGAACAATGTTTAGAATGATTCTAAGATGATATCTCATAAGCCACATCTAGTAGAGTCTTGTTCATAGTGTGAAGCGCGCCACATTTATGAATGAGAGGCTATAAGATGTTAGAAGCTCCACTTCTTTCATTACTCTTAAGTCGTGCCATAGAGTTTAACTCTATAAAGTCCCTCTCCTAATCCTTCTCTTGTGTTTTCAGGAAATGAATACACGAAGGTTTAACACAAGAAAAATGGAGGGTGACAATGTGATTGAGGAAGCTCTTCAAGGCAATCAAGCTCCAATTAACCCTCCGGCTATGACGGATGTGGAGGTTAGGTCAGCTTTTCTAATGTTGGCTCAAGCCATGAGGGCCCAAGACAATAGAGATATTAGGACTCATGTGAACCCTAATATGAATTCCTCAACTTCTATATTAAGGGATTAATCAAGGATGAACCCTCCCGAATTTCTTGGCTCCAAAGTGGAAGAGGATCCCCAAAAATTTATACATGAGGTTTGCAAAGTGCTTGATGTTGTGGGGGTGTCTTCCAAGGAGAAGGCGGAGCTAGCCGCCTACCAACTAAAAATGTGGCTCAAGTTTTGTATGAATAATGGAAAGGTGAGAGACCCGTATGAGCAGGCCCGATAGGATGGGATTCATTTAAATTGGAGTTTCTTGATAAGTTATTTCCCTTAGGGTTTAGGGAATGAAAAATGCAAGAGTTCATTAACCTTCGACAAGGGGGTATGAGTGTGAAAGAGTACGCTCTAAAGTTCACAAAACAATCCAAGTATGCTACAACCACAGTGGTGGAATCGAGAGCTAGAATGAATAAATTTGTGATGGGAGTGTCCGACTTGGTAGTCGATGAATGTTGTTTGGAAATGCTTATCCCAAGTATGAATATTTGAAGTCTTATAGTCCATGCCGAACAAATTGAGGAGCAAAAACTCAAGCAAGTGAATAGGGAGGTGAAAAGAGCTAGAACTGGTTATGGGAATTTCTCTAATGATAAGTCTAATGGACAAGGTAGACCTAAGTTTAAACAAGGGTATTCTGGTCAACATCCGTCCAACACCCCAAGTTTTATGCAAAGAAAGGTAGTAGGTCTCCATTACCTTAGCCTACATGCATCAAATACTAAAGAAGCACCATGGGAAGTGCCAAGCTGGTATAGATAGTTGGTATGGTTGTGGAAAGAGTGATCATCAAGTGAAACATTTACCTACACTCACGACTAAAGTAAAAGAGGCCAAGCAAGCTTCTCTTAATGGTATGGTTCCTATTCCTTCAAATTATGGTCATTTCTATGCACTCTGGTCTAGAGATGAAAAAGGATCCCTTTCGGATGAAGGCACCAGTATGTTGATAGTCCCTATAGATGTAAATATTTTATTAAGATTCCTATGCTATTTGTTAGACTTTGATGTTAGCCTTGGTAGGGGTTTACTCCCAGGGAGGAGATGGTATGCTTAGATAGAAAGTTGGTTGAGAGTTATGATATCCTCATCTCTTTCTTCTATACCTATTTTAGCTTGAGACAAAGAGTTCCTTGTGGCTTGTTTCATGTTTTGGATTCATGAGTGAATTAGGTGTTTCCATGATCTCCTTATGTTATGCATGTTCTTGATAAATTCATGTTTAGTAAGAAAAAAATGAGTTTCCATGATTTATGTGTTCCTTATGGTGTTATGCATTTAGTATGAGTTGCCTCTATGTTTCAAGAGATGAAGTGTTGAACATGCTTTAGTATGCTTTTGAGAGTAATTGCATAATTTGATTCATGATATTGTGTTGAGCATGATTTTTTTTGGAGGATGTAGTTCTTCCAATGAATATGTGAAATGTTTAAGTTTGCATACATCATGGGTTGTTAGAGGTAGTTCTTACTTCCTTGTGTTGCATTGACTATGTTGAGATGGATTTGATGTTTCCTCCTTTTAAATGTGCATTATTTTGATGTTTCATGCATGATGGGCTGCTAGTCTTGATTCTTTAATTCCATAAGGAGTCTATATCGTCATTCGAGGATGAATGTTCCCAAGGGGGAGATAATGTAACAACCCGAAAAATAGTAGGCTTAACTAGAGCTTGTCGTAAGTGTTAGAGTTGTAAAACTTGATTCTCAAACATAGAATAAAGGGTTTGGGGGTTAAATGTAAAGGTACGATTCCCTAAGGACCAACTAAGGGTCCTTGAGGAGGACTCTAAAGACTAACCCCAAAATTGCCTAAAAGGTGACCAACGGATAGGACCTACGGGGCATAGGTCCATCTACGCCTCGTGGGTGAGCTTCGTAGCTCAAGCCCTCAGTCAACAGGCTTTAGACCATGAACCAGGCCCAACAAGGATGAATTGTGGTCCCACCCATGGTCCGTGGGTCATGGTCGTGGGTCATGCCTGCATTTATATCCAAGGTTCGGCCAAGGTAAGGTTAGTTAGGTAATTTCCTTTTTAGTTAGTTTGATGTGAGGTCATTTTATATCATTTTAATAGACCTATATAAGACTTTTTAAGTCATTAACTAAACCATACACCTCATAAATCCCAAAACCCAAAATCCATAACCAACTTTTCCCCAAACAAACTCTTTTTAGAATTCTAAGGGAGAAGAAGAAGAATGGTGAAGCTAGGGTTAAAGAATTGAGATTTTCTCCTCAAATTCATGGTAAATATTCAATAAGGTATGGTAGATTTTAATCTATGGGTATCCTTCACCCATAGAGCCCCACCAAAACCCCCAATTTCAATGTAAGAAATCCCACAGAGCTAGGGTTTTACTCCAAGTCATGGATTCAGTTCAAAAAGAATTTCAATGATTTAATTACATTGTATGATCAAATTGATGAATTACAACGGCTTTTATGATGAATTACTCAAAAAATCCATGAGTTACCTTATTTTCTCAAATTGGATCTTAAAGTGTGGGTATTCATTGATGTTAGTAGAATGTGATAGAATTGTGAATATTATGAATTGATTACTTGAATCATGTTATTATCCATGCCTATTGTAGTACTTATAGGTGTGTTGGTTGAATGTGATCCATGGTCCTTGAAGGTAAAATTATTAGAATGTTGTATGATCATGATATTGACGCACATTCCTTATGAATAATTTGAAAGTAATGTTATAATGGCTATAATGTAATGTTGGTGTTGTTGAAAGGTTATTCTCAATTATCCACTTATGAATGATGATGGCATGTTATAAAAGGCTTTCCTCACCTAAATGAATCGGTACGCTATGGGTATTCTTTTCATCTGTCATTAAAAGTTACCTTGATTGATATACCTTGAATCGGTAGGCAAATGGCATTGCTTTCATGAGTGAATAATGAAGTATTCTAAACCTTGTATATAATCGATAGGCGAATGGTACCCCTTTCATGAGGAGTTAACAAACTATTATAATGATGAACCTTGAAATGGTAGATCAATCGTACCCCTTTCATGGGGATTCAATGAGCTATTCTAATGATGTATCTTGAACCAATAGGCCAATGGCATCCCTTTCATGTGTAATGATGTGTAAAGAAAATTAACTACTCCATGGGAGTTTAAGGCTTAGCACCAAGTGGATATTGTAAGGTGGAAGCTCTCCCAATGTATGGCCGGGTTTCTAGTAAAAACTTCCTTATCCCATAACTATGTGCCCGCATTGGTCTTTAGCTAATGGATCCACCTAAAAGCTAATAAATTGTAGTTCTACCTTAGGCAAGTAGGACACCTCTTTTCGGTGTGGGGCATGACACCGGATTACATGTTAAGCTAACATGGTCGATGTCGGATAAGCTTAATTCCCATTATGACAAGAATATGAGTTATGTACTATGGTTACTCAAGAAGCTCTATGAAGTGTGGGTGCGGGTATGGGACTTCATCCATGCATTGCACAAGTAGGCTTTGAGAGTAGTTATGGTGTGTTCCTCTATGTGATAATGATTTGTGAAATGAACATGCTTATAATGATGCTACTAAGTATGTGGATATGAAGGTTTAATGTAATGATGAATGCTTAATGTGGATTGTTGCTATGAGTTGCTTTCCTTGATGTGACTTGTTAAAGGTGAATATTTCCTTGTTTATGAGTATTAACTAATGATGAGATCAAAGAATGGTAAGTATAATTGTGGTGGCCTAAAAGTGATACTTAATATATATGGGATTATGTGATCTTTTTCTATGCATTGCACAAGTATAACTTAGGGTTACTTATGAGATGGTTCTACAATGCTTTGGTGGTCTATATGTTGAAAATGCTTATGACTTATGATTTTATACTAATGTGCATGATGATTTCTCCAACTTGATAAAGTGCACGCTTTTCAACTAAAATGTCCTTTTTAGCATATTTTAAAGGTTTTTATGCATGGCTAGCATACTTAGTGCATTTTTGTACTAACCTATAGTTTCTACATTTTTATAAAGTGTAGGTTCCGTTTCTTAAGGAAATCTTCTATTGGTTCAAGCTTTGATCGACTATTCCCCTAGCTAGTGGTGACTCCTCAAGATTCGAGTACACATGAGTCAATTGTAGTTGCTTTCTAGTTATTTCACTTTCGGATTTTGTTGAAAGGTCTGTGACCCTATTTTTGATTCAAATATTGTATTAGATGGCCAATTGAGACAAGTTACACTTTCACTTGATTTTATAAAAGACTTCGATCATATGGATAAAAGTTTTAAATTCCACATCATTTCATATATCTTATGTTATGATATGCTAAGGGGCTTACATGGATCCCTTTCGGGGTTCTATGTGCCTTATCACGTCTACGGGGTACTCTTGGGTTGTGACAGAGCCTCTATGGCAAAGATCACCTTAGTGAAACTTCTAGACTTTGAAATGGGCATCGAAGGCATGAATTGGGGTCTTCACTACATTTTCCAAGGATTAAAGCCCAATGCATATGATGAGTTGGTAACTTGTGCACATGTCATTGAATAAAGCATGACTTTAAGAGAAGATCAACGATCTCATGTCTATGAACCTCATTAAGATGAAGATATAGAAGAACTACAAAGTAGGGGCTGGTCTGCATGTGAAGATGACTTTAAAGAGTAAATATATATCTAAACTCTCCTAGACACATGAGTCTAAACTTCATATCACAAAACTCTTCAAATTTAAGCTAAACTGCATATCACAAAACTCTTCGAATTTGAGTTAAATCTTCAAGTTGAAACGCTCCTCAAAACATGAGCTTAAATTGTATGTCATAAAACTCTTTCAATTTGAGTTAAATCTTCAAGTTGAAATAATTTTTGAAATACAACTTTAAAGTGCATCTCACAAAGCTCTTCAAATTTGAGGTAAATATTCAAGCTAAAATGCTCATTGAAACATGAGCTTAACCTGTATATCTCAAATCTCCTCCAATTTGAGCTAAATCTTCAAGTTGAAATGCTCCTCAAAGCATGAGCTTAAATTTCATATTTCACAAAGATCTTCAAATTTGAGTTAAATCTTCAAGCTGAAATTCTCCTTGAAACGTGAGCTTAAATTGTATGTCACAAAGCTCTTCAAGTTTGAGTTAAATCTTCAAGTTGAAATGCTCCTTGAAACAGGAGCTTAAACTATATATCTCAAAGATCTTCTAATTTGAGCTAAATTTTCAAGTTGAAATGCTCCTCGAAGCACGAGCTTAAACTGCATATGTCACAAAGCTCTTAAAATTTGAGTTAAATCTTCAAGCTGAAATGCTCCTTGAAACACAAGCTTAAATTGTATGTTATAAAGCTCTTCAAGTTTGAGATAAATCTTCATGCTGAAATGCTACTTGAAACACGAGTTTAAACTGTATGTCTTAAAGCTCTTCCAATTTGAGCTAAATCTTCAAGTTGAAATGCTCCTTGAGACACGAGCCTAAATTCAATATTGTAAAGCTCTTTAAATTTAAGCTAAATCTTCAACTAAAAATGCTCCTTGAGACACGAGACTAAATTGTATATCATAAAACTCTTTAAATATGAGCTAAATCTTCAAGTTAAAATGTTTCTTGAACACGAGACTAAACTATATATGATAAAGCTCTTTAAATCTGAGCAAGATCTTCAAGTTCAAATGCTCCTTAAAGTACGAGTCTAAACTGCCTGTCACTCCTGACTCGCAAGAGTATAAACTGTGTACGACACAACAAAAAAAAACAAAAAAAATTCCTCACACTCCCAAAACTACGTTGTGACTTGATCCTCTTCACTAAGGTATGTAGGCACATAGAACCATATTCTAAGTTCAGTTGCATGAGTGTCAAAAATCACATGTTCCCACTTGATCTGTCATATGAAAGTTATAGTTATGAATAATAATTCATCAAACTCTGACTTGCACCAAATGGTAGTGACCTAATGGGGGCAAACCCTTATGAATATAGATTGTCTAAAACTTGAAGTCATCAAAAAATCTCAATATCTACAAGTTGATGTCTTCAAAATTAGAAAAAAATCTCCAACTCTAGAAGTTGAGGTCTTCAAATCAATCAAGTTTGCAAGTTGAGGTCTTCAAATTATGGCAGTCTTTAAGATGAAGTCTTAAAATATCCAAGAATGCAAGTTGAAGTCTTTAAATTCATCAAGTCTTCAAATTCTTCAAGCCTCTTTGAAAGAAAAAATATCTCGACAAGACTTGAAGAAGGGGGCATTTGTAAACATTTAAAATTAATTAAATATAAATTTATTAAATGATTCGTATTATATTAAATTCATGAAGATATTAGTCCAATTAAATATTATGGATTAATATAATTGACTGAATTATTTAAATTCAACAAATATGTATTTAATTAAAGTCCACTCCATAAAGCCCATATGTCATGTAACTTAAATTTGATTGGCCGAAGGTAGTCCTATTCTAACCACAACTCCTCTATTTTAAAACTATAAATACGGGTCCTTATAATTTGAAAAAGGGATGAAGAATTCTAACAAGAAGCTATAGAAAGCTCATGGATTAAAATCCACAGATTTCTCTACTAGTTCAAGAATTTTAACAAGAAGCTAGAGAAAGCTCGTGGATCAAAAGCCACAGATTTCTCTACAAGTTCAAAAATTCAATATTTCAAGTGATCAAGTTCAAGAACGATCAAGATCAAGACCATCGGATTCAAGATCAAGTTCGAAGACCTTGGATTCAACTAGAAGACAAGATCAAGATAAAGTTCAAGTGCAAATTCAAGAATGATCAAGATCAAGATCGCCAGAATCAAGATCAAGATCGAAGCCCTTGGATTCAACTAGAAGCCAAGATCAAGATAAAGTTCAAGTTCAAGTAAGATTAAAATCAAGACCGTCAGATTCAAGATCAAGCTCGAAGCCCTTGGATTCAACCAAAAGTGAACATCAAGATAAAGATCCAGTTCAAGAACGATCAAAGATCAAGACCGTTGGATTAAATATCAAGCTCAAAGCCCTTAGATTCAACTAGAAGTCAAGATTAAGATAAAGTTCAAGTTCAAGAACGATCAAGATTAAGGCCGTCGGATTCAAGATCAAGCTCGAAGCCGCTGGATTCAACTAGAAGTCAAGATCAAGATAAAGTTCAAGTTCAAGAATGATCAAGATCAAGCTCGAAGCCCTTGAAATCAACTAGAACTCAAGTTCAAGTTCAAATTCAAGATCAAGATCAAGATAAAGTTAAAGTTCAAGTTCAAGATCAAGACCAAGATCAAGTTCAAGACAAATTCAAGATTAATCTTAGAGCCCTTGAAATTATATCCAAAAAGGTGAATTTAGAGAAACCATAGAGATTGTAACACTCGCAATTTAAATCAATAAAACGATCGTTGCAATATTTTTCTATTCTTGATTATCATTATCATGATGCAAAATTGTATTGTCTACACCGTCGTTCAATGCACGAGCCATAAATAGGTTTCGTAGGTGAGTCCTAGACTTAGGGAGATTTTGAGGCCAAAAGTTATGGACCACGATTGGGACCCACGTCCTTTCGATTGGGCCATGGCCCGTGGATGTGTCCCGTCATTTGGGGTCTTGATTTTTAAATTTTTGACACCAAATGATGGATGACCAAGATAGTCCGTTGGTTTAACCACGGACCGTAGGTCATCACCGTCGTTGGGTCGACAGTTATTTATACTATGTCGATTTTCCATTCACCAAAACCCCTATATAAGTGTTTTAATCCCCCAAATTTCCCCAATTGAAATTATTCTCTCAAATTCCTTAAAGAAGGACAAGTCTTCCTCTTCAAAATATTTCTCTCTCTAGAAAGCTTGAAGAAGAAGGAGTTGGCCTAGAATTTCAAGTCAAGCCTCAAATTCCACAAGTGAAGGCAAGATTTGGCATTGAGGTATGATTGTTTTTATCCATGGAGCCCTTTCCTCCATAGAGTTCCTAAATTCTCCAATTTACGAAGTTAGAAATCCCCAATTAAGTTAGGGTTTTTCCTCCATGTTATGGGTTCTTTTAAATGTTAGTTTATTTGATTAATTTATGAAATTTTATGCATGAATTGATAAAATCTCATGATTTTAAGATGAATCCCCTTGAACCTATGCTTAACCTATGTTTTCAAGATATTGATGATTGTATGTGGGTTTTGAACTATCGAAGGTGAATTACGGAATTATGCATGCTCTTACGGAATTGATGAGATGATGTAGATTGCTTTGAGAGTAAAAATATATATGTTGTCATTGTAGTTAATTGTTGTGAAAGGATTGCTCACATAACTACCTCATGCATAAATGTGAAAAGTTTTTCTCATATAAAGGATTCTATGTTTGAAAGGTCTTCTAACCTAAAATGAATTTGAGAGTAAAAACATATATGTTGTCATTATAGTTAATTGTTGTGGAAGGATTGCTCACATAACTACCTCATGCATGAATGTGAAACTCTTTTCTCATATAAAGGATTCTAATGTTGAAAGGTCTTCTAACCTAATATGAATCAAATATAAGGAGCTATTCTAATGAAACCTAGCTTGGATTGGTTACTTAATTGTGCCTTTCCATGGATGACATATGACTAAGCTTGGATTCGCAAGATGACGTGCCCTTCCATGGATAACAAGAACAAGTTAAGGAAAGGACTATTCCGTGGGATTTACGCTTAACACCGAGAGGATATTGAAATGGGAGATCTCCCATTAGTAGAGGCCGAGTTCCTAGAAGAAAACTCATAGATATATATTAGCTAGTGGATCCACATAAGCTATAAGTTCATGGTCTTACCTTGGAAAGTAGGAAACCCCTTTTCGGTGTGGGGTAGAAACAAAATTCTGTGGTGATAGCTCACATGGTTTTATATGTCGGTTAAAGGTAAATCACCCACAATAATGATCTAAGGTTACTTCAAGAAGTATCTTACATTTGACTTAAGATGATGTATATTTGCATTGATCGTGTTTTATGAGTTATGTCTTCTAGTTCTTTTACATTAAATATCTAGCTTGGTTATTACCCTTTATGAAAATGTCCCTTTTTCTCATGTTTTCAAATGGCTATCATAGTTGGTACATATTTTTTGCTAACACATACTCTTGCCTACATTTCTCCAAATGTAGGGTTCAATAGTCAGGGTTCCCAGTTTCGTGGCTAGAGTTCTTTAAGGAGATTTTGAGGTTTAGTGAGTCCTCATGCATCGAGGACAGAACATTTATTATTTTTTAGTCTTTCCTTACTTTCTGTTTTTGAACTTGATGTATGGGCTACGTACCAATAAACTCTGATGTGCTAGATGGCTTTGAGACGATGTTTAAATTTCCACTTTTCTCTATAAAACTTTGCTATGTTGAAATTGTCTTTTAAATCTCTTTATTCTACTATCTTGGATGATGAATGCTTAAGTTACTTGTATGGGGCCTCTCGGGGTCTGATGTTCCATGTTATGCCTAGCGGCTACCTTGGGTTGTGACACATTAATGTAATATAGAAAAAATAAAACAATTAAGATCCTGATAGAACAAAACTCAAAGTTAGTTTCTTCAAGAAATTCATCAAACACTTAGGGAACAAATAGTTTTGACTAAAAAACCTAAATTATTGTCTGAAAACATGGAAAACCAATGTTGGGATATTCAAATTCTACCACTAAATCTCAGCAGCCTCTCCCTCCTTCGTTGCTACCAACGTTTGAACCATTACTAGCTCTGTTGTCATTGCGAACTAGACCTCCAACAATTAGTTGAACCTTGAGATGCCAACACCACTAAGGTTTGTTCAGAAAATATTCTCACTTGTATTAGTCCTTTGGTGTGAATAATATTCTTTTCGGGGAGGAATCTTCTTCTGACATTTCAATATCCTTTCATTTAAAATTATTAATATTGTAAGAATACATAAAAATATATAAAAAAAAAAAAAATTACAACCACAAAAATAGTGCAACTACAAAATTAGTCGCCAAATAGCTTATGGCTAACAAGTATTTTTTGATAATTTGTTGTTAATCCATTATTAAATAAGATTATATAATGATAGCTTTTTTATTCTAATGATGAGATTTATCAATTTCTAATTCCTATATTTTGTATAGTGGTTTTTTTTTTTTTTTTTTTTTTTTTTTTTTTTTTTTGTTAAAAATTTTTTTTTTTGTTAAAATTTTATTTTTGTCTAGTAGCTAGATTAACATTAACTTACCTTATATTTGTGTTTGACATCCCTATTAATGAGGTTGTTCATTTCTTTACTGAGAAACTTTTTGATCTCCCTCTTGCCATAGTTGTTGCTTTTCTGTTTCTTCGTTGCGGACTTCCTTTTCAAGATGGAAGGTTCAACTTTTCTTTTCATGGAGTGCTTTTTAATAACCCCAACCTTTGGATTAATAAGAAAAATTTAATAAGAATAATGTAAATGTCTTTGTGTCTTAACATGACAGTAAAAGTTAGTTTCATATAGTTAGGAGGTCATCATGGAAATAACTTCTTGCACAAATGCAAGGTAAGACTTAGTAAATATTTCTTACACACACATATATATGTGCGCAAGAAACTTAGTCAAATAATGTAAGAGCTTACCTCTTTTACTTCAGTGGTTTCTTGATCAACTTCAAACTTTAATAAACCCTTGAATACATATTTTCGTACCTCCGAAATAGAACGATAGTGTTTGCTCTTATGATAGTAATACTGCAATCCAACAAAGAATTTTGTTAATAACTAACCATAAATATGATTTCACAAAGTACGAATTGCACACATTACAAAGTAATTATATTACTAGCTCTCATTTTCTTGATATATCATTGGTTAGAGATTCACTAGTCCTTAATTAGGATAAAAACTAGTTATATATAAAAATTTAAGCAACTAAAGAAATATATACAATATAAAATCCAAATAAGTTTGAATGTGAAGGTATAGTTGTAGTTTACTAGTCCAGTTTGAAATTAGAAAATAAAGTTTAATTACCGTCTAACACACACAAAACAAATGTTGTGATTCTTTTTTTTTCAGGAAAAAGAAAAGATAAAACAAGCAATAATATAATTAAGTGGAGGATTCATGATATTGGTAGTGATCAATCAATCCAAAAAATTGTATCTAACTTGTCAAATGCTCCTGATCCATTTTCACGCTGTCTCTTTTCAGCTACACATCTATGTTGCATCTCCTTGTATTTACGGCTAAGACGATCAAAAATTGGTTCTTCTGCAGGATTTATACTAACTGCATGTGGATTATAAATAGTGTAACAATTAACTTCACCTTTAAAAGGTTCAATTCAGAAGCTAACATTACGAAAGACTAATCTTTTCTTCATCTGATGATAAATCATATTTTCACAAAGATATTTCTTTCAAAAAAACTTAATTTGATGGGAATATAAATATCAAAAGGTTATCTTGAAAGGAAATATCTTTTGAAAGAACTCAATTCCTTCTAATTTTGATGAATCATGTAGTTCAAAGGTGACACTTTTATCTTCTCAGTAAGCAAGAAATTTCAAAATGTAGCCTAAGGAATTTTTATTTTGCTATAATCTCCCCCCCCCCCCTTCCTCCCCACCCCCCCCCAAACACCCACTCCTATAAAATTTTAAATATTTTTTAGTTCAAACTTTTGTGTTCACTCGCTTTTAAATATGTGAAACCACACATTTTATCAGACTCAACAAAATTAAATGTCACATAAGCTTAGTCAAATCAGGATAAGTAGAAGGGTCTCCTCGACCATTTCACATTCAACAAACAATAAATAAGTATTAACCAACTGTCCAAAATTCGTGAATTTTTTTTTCCTAAAAGAGCCACCCTCTACAAATAATAAAGAAGTGTTGACTAAATTTCCAAATATCTAATTTTTTTTCCTGAAAGAGTCACCTTCTACTAATAATAAATAATTATTGACCATGTAAGAAAATATTGAAATCTTTTTTCTGAAAGCAATCATATCTTATTAATTTCATCTTTATCTATTTTCAAAATTACTTTCAATCTTCTCAATTTAATTATCTATATATAGTCCTCAATATTTCAAGCCTCAAACCACATTACTTCTTAACTATTATTCTTGAGTTTTCTTTACTTTTCTGTTTCTTATAATTCCTTTGAGAGTATCCAAAAACATGATTGATCATAGTAAGAAGAAAAGATCAGTCTTTCGTAATGTTCACTTTCGAATTGAAGCTTTTAAAGGTGAAGCTAACTATTACACCATTTATAATCCACAAGTTGTTAGTACAAATCCTGCAGAAGAACCAATTTGTGATAGTCTTAACTGTAAATACAAGGAAATGCTACATGGATGGGTAGCTGAAAAGAGACAACGTGAAAAGTACAATTTTTTAAAATTTTTTGATCAATAAAAATATCGTGAATTATCCACTTAATTATATTAATGCTTGTTTTGTCTTTTGTTTTTCCTGGAAAAAAAAGAATCACAACATTTGTTTTGTGTGTGTTAGGCGATACTAAAACCTTATTTTCTTATTTCAGACTGGACTAGTAAACTACAACTATACTATCACATTTTAACTTATTTGGATTCATATTGTATATTTTTCTTTAGTAATTTAAACTTTTATGTATAACAATTTTTTATCCTAATTAAGGACAATGAATCTCTAACAAATGATATATCAAGAAAATGAGAGCTAGAAATATAATTAGTTTGTAATGTGTGCAGTTTACTTTGTAAAATCACATACAGTTAGTTCTTCACAAAAATCTTTGTTGGATTGTAGTATTACTATTATAAGAGCAAACAATATCGTTCTATTGTGGAGGTAAGAAACTATGCGTTCAGGGGTTTAACAAAGCTTGAAGTTGATCAAGAAACCACTGTAGTAAAAGAGGTAAGATCTTACATTGCATTTCTGCAAGAAGTGATTTCCATGATGACCTCCTAACTATATGACATTAACTTTTATTTTCATGATAAGACGCAAAGACATTTACATTATTCTTATTAATTTTTTTTTTTGTTTATCCAAAGGTTGGGGCTATTAAAAAGCACTCCATGAAGAAAAAGCTAAACATTCTATCTTGAAAAGGAAGTCTGCAACACAGAAATAGAAAAGCAACAACCATGGCAAGAGAGAGGTCAAAAATTTTCTTGGTGAAGCAATGAACAACCTTATGAATAGGGATGTCAAACACAAAAACAAGGTAAGTTAATATTATGCTAGCTATTATACAACGGTTTTTTTATACAAAAAACCCACTATAGAAAATATAAGAATTATAAATTGATAAATCTCATCATAGAAAAAAAAAAGGTTATCATTATAATCTTATTTAATAACGCATTAACAACAAATTATCAAAATATAGTTGTTAGTTGTAGGCTATTTGGTGATTAATTTTGTAGTTGCACTATATTTTTTTGGTCGTAAATATTTTATGCATATTTTATATATTCTTATAACATTAATAATTTTAAAATTAAAGGATGTCAGAGCGTCAGAAGAAGATTCCTCCCCAAAAAAGAAAAATAGAATCTTCTATCTTTGAGGGGGAGCTTGGAACAAAGGAGCAAGTAAGAATATTATTCATGCCTAAGGAAAAATACAAGCGAGAATGTTTTCTGAACAACCTAAATTGGTGTTGGCATCACAATGTTCAACTAATTGTAGGAGGTCTAGTTGGCGACAACAACAAAGCTAGTAATGGTGCAAACGGTGGAAGCAACAAAGGAGGGAGATGCCGCGGAGATGATAGTGGTAGAATTTGAATATCCCAACATTGGTTTTCCATGATGATGGTGGATCTAGTAATGGTGAATTTGGTGATGTCATGGGATATGACGAGGGTCATGGATCCGGTGCAAATAGTGCTGGGAACAAAAGGAGGGAGAGGCCTTGGTAGAATTTGAATATGCCACATTTGTTTTTCATATTTTATTAGATTTTTAAGTAGAAGTATTTCTGTCCCAAGTAGTTGATGAATTTCTTTAAAGAATTTTCTTTGTATTTTGTTCTATCAGTAAGATTGGGCTTTTGGAATATTGGATCCTAGTTTTTCAATATTTGCTAGATTACAATATGTAAGATTCAATCAAACTTTGTTTATTTTAATACAAGTAAGATTCAATCAAACATTCTTGAAATCTAAATCTCAACAATTTGAAAAGGAGTGAGGAAAAATACATGAAATTTCTATATCAAATAGACAGAACACAAACATCAAATGGAAGATAGTTTTATTCAATAGTCAAATTCCTTCAAAACCACATAATTAAGACATGATATTGGATTGAGGCAAACATGTTGCTAGATTTTACTGACAATCATTCTCTCAAGGAAACAACAAAAAGGACAATGTTTTGTTTGTAAATAAATAGGTTTCTTATTTATTTTCTAGTGTGTGATAAGTGTAAAAAATATTATTGCACAAATATTAATATATGAAACATATTTTCCTTATTTTAATCAAGAAAATAATTTTGAAGGAGTTTCTTTTTCTAGATAAATTAATTTTAAAAATATTTGACCAACCAAATACGGAAAATATATCCCTCCATACCAAACACACTTACTTTTTAACAAAATTTATAATGTTTTTCAAAACCTTTATTTTGTTTCATGAAATTTCCTTACATATATATATATATATATATATATATATATATATATATATACACACACATACATACATATGTATATATACTAGATTCATTGCATGTGTGTTGCACGTGTAGGTTAAGTCTTGAGATCCCTATACATGAGATATTTTATCTTTTATGTATGTTTTAGGCTTTCGACATATCAATAAGCATTTAATATTGCACTACGTCATACTAAGTGAATGGTCAATCTATTTTCCATCTTGCTTGTTGGGCATGTAGTGACGAACATCATATCCTTAAATTGTTATTAGGCAATTTGTTAGTAAGTAATTGTGCACGAATTAATAGTTTGTCCTCTTAGTTATCTCGTGTCATGAACTGTATGTTCCATTTTAATATTTGAAATTCAGTGTACTCTGTATTTGAATAACTTTATATACACAAAAGTAATGTCTTTTGTGGTAGTTGCCTGGTGTTTTTCATATCGTCTCCTCTTCCACCAAACCTAAGAATTCGTCCAATATAATTTACATTATCTACATGTGTGGTGTATGTTTTTTCCTGTTTGATTTCTTACATTTTTGGTTTTAATCAAGTCTCACCTAAAACTTTCTTGTAAACAATATTTCTTATGTATGTCCTGGTGCATCAATCTGGTTGTTCAGTCATGACCTGCACTATTTTTGTTGGCATAGATGTTCCACTAGATAGTGCAACAAATATTTTGCAATGGAGAAAGCATGTTGTGGTAGGTATACTCCTACATTTGATATCGTTTGACCTTTAGCTTTATTTGTCTTCATTGCAAAAACATAGACGTATTGGAAATTATTTCCCATTAAATTTGAAAGGGTATCCTTCATTTTGGTGGGGTTGGGGGTGATAGTTGTATAGTTGAAGTAAACACCTGGTGTGTGGCATATTGACCTGTTGTTTTTTCCGCATGTATGACATTCTCGTCAAAGCCTCTACAAAGCAACCATGTCACATTGCATAAGCCATTTGAGTGGTCCAATTTTCTCAACAGCATGATGGGCACATTTTCTATCGAAACAAACCTAATGTATAGAATTAAAAGAATCTTTAATTTTTATGTATATGTAATCATGTAATTCTTTTCTTCTCTTTTGTGCTATTAAGTATCACAATAAGATAAATGTAAAAGTTAGGATGGATTAGACAACGTACCTATGTTGCGTAGTCCATTGGGAGTTAAGGTGTTTAGGTATAAGTACATATCATATATTTACTGAAGTCGATTCTATGCCTTGCACGCTGCAACCTAGTAAATATTTAGCCGTTTCAAATAGTATAACTTGGGAACGCTGTTCTCCACCACACACTTCATGTCGTAAGAAATATCTATTTAAAAAGGGGAATGAGGTGGTTATTGTTGTATTGTTGGAGTAAACATCTTATTTGTAATGTATTGACCTTTTTTTTTTCTGCATGTATGACATTCTCCTCGAAGCCTCTACAAATCAACTATGTCCTATTGCATAATCCATTTGAGGGGTCTAGTTTTCTCAGCAGCATAATGGGCGCATTTTCTTTCAAAACTAACCTAATGTGTAAAATTTAAAGAATCATAAAATGGTATGTATATGTAATCGTGTAATTCTTTTCTTCTCTTTTGTGCTATGAAGTATCACAATAAGATAACTGTAAAATTTAGGATGGATTAGACAACGTACCTATGTGGCGATGTCCATTTGGCGTTAAGGTGTTTATGTATAAATACAATTCATATCTTTATTGAGGTTGATTCTATGTAGTGTTGCACACTGCAGCCTAGTAAATATTTAGCCGTTTCAAATAGTGTAAATCGGCACGCTGTTCTCCACCACACACTTCAAGTCGTAAGCAGTATCTATTTATAAAAGGGGAGTCATTTAAAAGGCAAAGCTAATTTGTTTCTAATTAGTAAATGTAGAATTGAGTTTTTACTGAGTCTAACTTAATTTCATATTCTACATTCTCTCTATTGCAATTGTTACAAGATACAATATATTCTATAACTGTCACTCTTTTGCTGCAGTTTTTGCAAAACGAATACCATGACTTATCTTTATTCAGTATGTTGTTTCTTTGAACTTGTACAAAAAATCCTACACATCGCCAATATACCATATTTTTTATTATATTTTGGATATTAAAATGGTTATTATTTTCAGAGAGTACAAGTTTGTACTTGTCAATCAACTAGCAATCCATCCATAATATATACCAACGGAACTTCTATGGCTCTTCTCATTTCCTTACTTGGTGTAAGTATAAAATCTTTATTTTCAGCCTTTACCATTTCATGCCTATATTTTCGATGAGATTCGTTAACTGTATCACTCATTTTGAGTGAGATGTGCTCAGTGCAAAGGTTTTGGGAACTTGGGAATTTTAGTATGTAATTACTCATCAATGATTACAAAACAATTGTGCCATGTTATAGAAACTTTAAATGTAACCAGCCTACAATGCTAAAGTATAGTATGTACATTAGTTGTAACAATCGGGTTTAAATAACATTGTAGAACATATGTGTGATTAATTCAGTGTACCAGGTCCGTGGATTTTGAAACTGTGGATTGATCAAGATGCTACTTATAGAAATAATAGGTATTTCAAAAGTGCCTAGTGTGACAAGAGCTTGTTTCAAATTTCAAACAACAATTATACTCAGTTTATTATAAAAACATACAGTAGTATGTCCAATACTTTTATATATTAGGATTCTAACGTCACATAAACCAAGTATAGGTTTATCATCTTTCATATTTTGTAGAAAATCACTGTCATTTTCTGCAAAATCTTCTCATAGAGTAACAGTTGTATGCTTTATGCTGGGTTATCAGTTAGAAGCGACCTGTCAATACTTGACCATATCTCTATATTGATGGTAGTTTAAGCATCATCAAAACATACTGCTCATTTGTAACAACTATCTCCCGTCTCTTGCTATATTCTTTTTCAATGAGAGGATTCATTGAAACTAAAACGCAAATCAACTATTACAATAGGTAATGCAAATTAGTGCAATTATGTAATGGAGCATGAAAATAAATAACAAATTATTTGGGTGGATAGTTACCTAGAATAGCACTATTAGGTAATTTATCGACATTATCCAATGATACAAAGCCAACAAAGAATTTGTGTGTTGCAACATCAATGTCAGTTGCCATTATGATTTTGTTATTTGTAAAAGCCAATTCAACTTCTTTATGTATGGAATAGTACTTGGGGTTGACGCGATCTAAGAGTCTTTTACCAATGTAGTAACTCTTCTTTTGTTTCAAGGAGTCCTTCCATGTTTCAATATGTTTATTAAATAGTGTTGTTTGAATTATTGTACCTAGTATTGTGCAAAGGGGTGGGGGTATAAGTACAATAAACATGAACAATAAAATAATAAGGTAAGTAAAGGTGTCAATGTTATTACCTCTTCGTTAAGTAATATTGTTGTTCTGAAAGTCCCTTTATGCCTTTAATTCTTGTAAGGTATTATTGAATCCCTTCAAATCACTAAGATTCTCATCACCGAATTAACGGACTATTTTATATCTTATTTATCAGTACAGTACATTCCATTTTGCTAGTTCAATTTCAATCGTCATGTGGGCTGGAACTTTATGACTACCATTGGGAGATGAGAGCGACAATGTTAATTCTAGGCATTACTGTGTATTAGTACCATTGATGAGGGCAGCAAATGGTCGAAATCTTCATGATTAGGTAGGGATTTGATGCATAAAACAGGGTATCATTAAGAGGTAAAGTGCGGCTAAAATAAGGTTACAACTAACATATATATGTAAAGTATGTTTTTAAAATTGCCACGGTACTATATGTGAGCAGGTGAACCAATAATAGGTTGTATAAGTAATGCTTCATGGGGAAGAAACAAAGTCGATTAGTGGTGTAAAGTATGTGTTTACCATTGCCAAGGGCTGTATGAAAGCAAGTGAACTTATAAATATATTTTTGCATTAATACACATATTTATCTCATAAAATTAGCTAATAAATAAATAATAAAAATTAAACTAATACACACTTCAACTAGCGCTATTACAAGTCATATGAACTTTTCTTCATATAAAATACTGAAATATTAATAAGTAAAACAAAAGGGCAACGTTTATAAACAAACTTCCTTAGCGTCTAAATCACATAAGTAACATTGATAAATAAAGTCATTTTTTTTGTCTTGAGCATTAAAACCAAATTTTCACAATTCTTTCAATTTTGGAAAAAGATAATTAGATGCATATATCTAAATCACATGAGAAATTGTTAACAAAATCAAATGAATTTAGACTACATCATGTTAACTTCATATATGGAACATTACATACTAGTGTATATATTAAGCAAACAAACAATTATTATATCATAAAAATTATATTATTTTCCTCAAGTACTCAAGGTTATGGAATAAACCCTCTAGGATAGAAAGACTTACTTCATCAGAATAGTGGTGCCTCATATTCTGCTAAACTTTGAACTAACTCAACAACAATAAATCACACAAAAAAATTTAAAATGTAGAAGAAGAAGAAGAAAAAAATGTGGTTGAAAAAAACGACAATAAATGTCTTTTTGTATTTTATCTGAAAAATCATTGCATTTCTCAAAAGTCACAACACTTTGGAAAAGTCACAACTTTTGAGAAAGTCACAACTCTTTGGAAAGTCACAACTTATTGAAAAAGTCACAACTCATCAAAAAAATCATAAACCTTTGAAAAAAGTCACAAGTCATTGAAAAAGTCACAACCTAAGTTAGGGATATTATAATAATTTAACATTCAAGTTAGGAGTTCATGCTTTTAAGGTAATATATATATATATATATATATATATATATATGAGATATGCTTGGTTGGTCAAATATAGCAAAAGACAAAGTAGCACCAGGGTCAAGCAAAGCATACATGTCAATTTGAAAAACTTTTAACATACCGATCGCCATATCAGGGGAGCTCTCTTGATCACCTCTAGTCTGGAGAGCATAGAATCGGTTTTGTTTAGGAGCATTTACACCCGAACAACTTGGATCAGATGAAGGGTTGGGTTGACCCGTATGGCGATTATCTCCCTTATTCTTAGCAACCAAAGGACAATTCTTTATCTTGTGATCTATCTTACCATACCCAAAGCAAGCATTAGAGCCTGCTAGACACTTGCCCTCATGGTTTTCCCCACACTTAGCAAAAGTAGGCATCATGAACTTACTACCATCTCCTTGGGGTATTAGGTTAGACACCCTATCATTGTTAGGCCTTGGGGGAGCACTTGAAGAACCTTGTCCAGAGAATCTTTGCCTAAAGCTTAAATGATCTCGTCCAACGGACCTAGAATGTGAGAAGTTACCATCATCTGTCCTTGTCCTCTTTGCTTCCCTAGATCTCTCCTTGAGTTTTTCTTCCTCAATTGTTGGGCATTTACCATAAGGCGAGAAATATTTATATCATAAACAAGCATAGCAGTGCGACATTCTTTGACAACCAAGTCAGGCACTCCTGACACAAACTTACTCATCTTGGTCCTACGATCCACAACCATAAAAGGAGCATATTTAGATAGTTGAATGAAACTCAATGTGTACTCCCTCACACTCCTATTCCCTTGTCGATGGTTGATGAACTCAAACACCTTGACCTCTTTCACCACTACTGGGAAGAACCTATCAAGAAAAGCACTTTTCAACCTCTCCCACTCTATTGGGCCCTCTTCCTCTTGCCTTCCCTCTTTCCACTGATTAAACAAAATCTAAGCAACCCCTTTAAGTTGATAAGCGGCTAACTCCGTTTTCTCTACTAGTATCACCCCCATAATAGAAAGTATCTTATAGATCTCATCGATAAATTCTTGAGGGTCTTCCTCAACCTTGGAGCCATAAAATTCTATAGGGTTCATCCTACTTGTTGTTGTAGTACCCACATTTAGGTTCATGGGAGCTACCACCTCTCTATTGGCTTGGGCCGTCACGGCTTGAGCCAACACTTGGAATGTCGACCTCAACTCCGCATTGGTTACATTTCAACCAAGGGATAAATCAGAGATTGAGGAGGAGCTTGGGGAGGAACTTCTAGACCCACATTCTCTCCCTCTATCCTTCTAGCATTATCCCTCCTAGTAGTCATATCCTGAAAACCATCAGGTAAGGGTTAGGAGAGAGACTTTATAGTGTTAAACTCCATGGAACGACTTAGAGAAAGGAAGAAGTAAGGTTACCTAAACATCTAGTAGCCTTTTATTGATAAATGTGGCGTTTTTCACAGTTATTAACAAGACTCTACTCAACGTGGTTTGAGACATCCTAGAACCATTCTAAACCTTGTGCTCTGATTACCAAGTTTATCATCACCCAGGGGTACCCCCAAGATGTAACAAGGCGTATAAGTCCCCGAATGGCCTCATACAAGCCACTTAGCATAAAATAACATAAAGTATTAGAAATGAGCGGAAATTTAAAACTTTTCAATATAATCGAAGTCTTTATAAAGCGAAGCGAAAGTCTAATAACATTGTCTCAAATCATCTAAACATCATCAGTAAAATATTGGGACGCATCCCATACAATAGGCAGAAATATAAAGGAAAATATATAAATGAAAGTAGTGATGGCATCTTCGAACACAATGAGGACTCACCAAATCTTTAGACCTTGACCGACAAAGAAGCTAGCCACAAGTGTGAGAATCTATGTCGCCGGACCCTACATTTGATAAGAATGTAGGCAAAGTAAGTGTTAGTACAATCAAGTAGTAAATATGATAGCTAGCATAAACAACATAAACATCATGGTTAGTCAATATAAAACCATAAGCATAATCAATGCATACAAATCAACATCATAATAAGAAAGGAATACTTCTCAAGAAACCTTACTCATCCTTAGTCAAGACTAGATTCATTTTAGGTTAGAGATCCTTTCAACCTAGAATCATTCATGTGAGAAAGCCTTTTACATTCATTCTTTCATAATTAGCAATACATGTAGGAAGTGTCCCTTCCTCAACAGTAATATCAATTACAAACAATTTAATACCCTAAGCTTTACTCTAAAAGCCCTAGGTTTCATGATTATCATCTAAGCTTTATTCTCAAGAAATTCTAATCATAATCCATCAATCCTATTAGGAGACAACTAAGCCCACAAAGTTTCCCTTGATGTCATCTACCCAATTATATCAATTCTACGTTAGAATCATAGGATAGACATTGATATATGTAATTTCAATCTAAATACATGTAATTGTACTAATTCTATCATAAAAAATCACAATCCATTCAACTGGATCCATAATCATCATAACCCACAACAATTGAGGAAACCCTAGCTAGAATTGGGGAATTCTTCATCAAATTGGGGGAATTCTAGAGGAATCCATAGATGGAAGAGAACTATGGATGAAAAGCTATCATACCTTGATCACAATGCCCTCACAAGCTTGAAATTTGGAGACTTGGTCCTTGACCTAGCTTCCCTTTCTTCCTTCTTCTTGCAACTTCTAGAGAGAGATTACTTGAGAGGATTTTCTTTTGGATTTGAGTGAATGACTTGAATGAGGGATTTTGGGGGTTAAAAATGCTTATATCTGTGTTTTATACTTTGGAAAAACGACACCACTTTGATTTAATTAAAACTGGAAACGACCCTTAAGACCTTAGAAAAACATCCCTAACCTGCAGTTATTATATTTATAAACTCAAAGGTTCTTGAATCTTACTTCAAGTTCTATATATTTTCTTGTATTTCTATATATTTGTATCTTTAGTAACATTCCTATTTATAAAGGTAAAAATCAAATTAAACTAGGACTAGGAACTACTCTTAACTAACAAATTCTAATCAAAAAATAAATAAGTAAAATACCATAAATAACAAATCCTAAACAACTTAAGATTTCTACTCTAACTGTGAATTATTATTTCCAACATTTTCCCATAATTCAAAGTTCTATACTCTTGCGTTTTTCTTCTTGTTATTGTTGTTGTATTGGAGTACTTCTTTACAATCTTCAATTGTTGGAAACTTCTCTCCAATCTTTCAATTATTTGAGTACTTCTCTTTAATCTTCAATTGTTGGAGTGCTTCTCTTCAATTCTCATATATTATTTTTCATGGTTGTGTTGGAGCACCTTCTCTCCAACTTCCATGTGTTGGAGCACTTTCTCTCCTACTCACAATATTTTTTCTTGGTTGTGTTAGAGGACTTCTCTCCAACTTCCAACTGTTGGAGCACATTCTCTCCAACTCATGATATTTTTTCTCTAGGTTGTGTTGGAGGACTTCTCTCCAAATTCCAACTGTTGGAGCACTTTCTCTCCAACTCACGATATTTTTTTTCTTCGTTGTGTTAGAGGACTTCTCTCCAACTTCCAAGGTTGATGCCCTTCCTGCCAACACCTTTTCTTTTTGGTTTTTCTATATTTTTTCTCTTTGTTGTGTTGGAGAACTTCTCTCCAGCTAACAAGGTTGATTCCTTCCCACCAATGCGTTTTATTGTTTTTTTTTTGTTTTTGGTGTTGGAGCACTCTCTCTCCAACTCTCGTTGATGCCCTTCCCATCAACACATTTTCTTTTTGTGTTTCTTTTTAAAAATTTATTTTTTTGTGTTGGAGCACTCTCTCTCCAACTCTCGTTGATGCCCTTTCCATCAACTCATTTTCTTTTTCTTTTTTTTCCTTTTTTTTTGACTTTCTCCAACTTTTAATTTAGAGAATAGTTTTTTCCTCTTGTTCTTGGTTACACTTCTTTAAATTTACAATATTTTTGTAAGTCTTTCCTCCTAACATTTTTCTTCATGCATATATTATTCGTCCAGCTTTTGTCAACATGAGCATTGGGCAGACAGACGACATATATATGTCATCACCGTCCGCCAGCAGCGGAAACTCTTTGATCTTCTACAAGGATCGTAGAAGCTCTGATACCAATTTGAAGAAAAATATTTTATTTATAAAGTCAAACATTCTTGAATCTTACATCAAGTTTTATCTATTTTCTTGTACTTCTATATATTTCTATCTTTAGTAATATTCCTCTTTATAAAGGTAAAAAACAAATTAAACTAGGACTATGAACTACTCTAACTAACAAATTCTAATCAAAACCTAAATAAGTAAATACCATAATAATAAATCCTAAACAACTTAAGATTTCTACTCTAACTTTGAATTATTATTTCCAAATATATATATATAGTTAGTGCCTTCAATTTTTTTTATATATGTCTTAAGCTTTTTGTTAATTATTATATTGTTAACGTACAACTACCCCGTGAACTATTGTAACATCCCGCCTTATAAGAGCTAAATTAAGAAAGAACTAATTTGGAAAGAGCTAATTTGAAGATTGTTCAAGTTAAGCTTAAGTCGTGAGTTTTGGGTCAACTTCAAACAACCATAACTTTTAATACAGGAAGATTTAGGTGACCTATAAGATATCAAATGAAAGGTGTTGGAATCCTTTTCCAATGCCACCAAATTTGCTAAATTCGAGTTCGGATGAGGGAGATATGCCTGTTTGAAGTCAGCCTGTCCAGTTAAGGAAATTTACCCGAATTAGTCAGGGTATTTTTGTCTTTTCCTTACCCATAAGTTTTAAACGTTTTTAGTAACTAGTTTTTTGACACGTGTGTTGCACATGATTACCAATTCAGAAAATATATGTTATAGTAAATAATATTTTTTTTTATTTAAGCGATGATTTTGATAATAAGTTTTGCACAAAATAATATTGCAGATTCTTTTGTGAACGTTCAATATGGATCGTCATATATATCTCTTATTCACGCGAACCTATGAAGATGGTCAATGTAAGATTTTATTAGTTGAATGCAATAATGCTTATATTTATTTCAATTTGATGAGGTTTAATCATGTAATTAGTCGTATCTTAGTAATATTACCTTATAGACTATACTTTTTGTGTATTTTTCTTATCATCTAACTAGATGTGCTTGACATGTATTATGAACATATGAAGAGAGCAACTACATGTTATTTTTTAGAACTAATTTTTGTATATTAATTTTTTATTTTATAAGTTATAACATAATAGATGGTGTTCTTGTTGTTGGCTCTCATATTGACTTCTCGATTGACTGTGTACATAAATCAAAGATAATTATCTCACTGTCCATAGTTAACTGAGAAAGATTTCCTTTTATTTACCAAAAAAACAAAAAATTAAAATTAAAGAATATATTTTATTTGTGAAATCATATATATAATCACATGTTTATCTTACACCCAAAAAAGATATAGCTTATATACTTATAAACTATTTTCAATTTATTCAACCAAGAATGATTCGTCTAAGAAAAACTAACAACGGCGTGTTATCACATATATAGAGGTGGTATAATAATATGAAAAATTATTAGTCAAAATTTAATGTAAAAAAAGATGAAAGATAGAAATAATCAATGTAACAACTATGCAAATTCATAATATTATAACTAATGAATGTTAAAAAGTGTAAATAACTTTTACAATAGTTAGTAACTACTAGGATAATTTATAATGTTAGAACTAAATGTATTTCGAATGAATTTTATACTTACATAAATAAATAGACTTTTAATTAATGCTACTATATTTTTGATAGTTTTCAGATTTTAATTTAGTGTAGGGACAAAATGAAAATGTTTATTCCATATTACTGAATATAAAATTTATTTTGTAAATGATAAATTTTAAACATTCATACATATTAACATGTTTTCACAGTTGTTGTGAAAAAAGAACCCGAAACTATTTAAAATAATATATATTGAAGTTAGAAGATCTTGTTAAATTGATAATACATTCGTGACATATAATACTTTAATTTAAAGTATGATGTTATAAGTCATAGGAACTTTTCTTCATCTAAAATACTAAAATATTAAGTAATAGTAAATAAGTAAAACAAAAGGGCAATGTTTATATAGTAATAATTATTTTGAAGAAAACTTCCTAACATTCTAAATCTCACAAGTACCATTGATAAATAAAGTCATTCTTTTGTCTTGAGCATCAAAAAAAAAAAAAAACAAATTGTGACAATTGTCAAAATCTTGAGAAGTTAAATAATATTGGAAAAAGATATTCAGAAGCATATATTTACATCACAAGAGAAATTATTAAAAAAATAAATAAATTTAGACTACATCATGTTAACTCCATATTTTGAAGCATTACATACTAATGTATATATTATTCAAAAAAATAATTATTATACTATCAAAATTATTTTTTCTCAAGTACTTGAGGTTATGGAACGAACCCTCTTAGGATAGAATGACTTACTTCATCAAAATAGTGGTACCTCATATTCCGGTAAACTTCGAACTCACTCAACGACAATAAATCACACGAAAATTTTTAAAATGCAACAAGAAGAAGAGTAGAAGATTAAAAAATATTTTGGTTGAAAAATGAGAGGAAACCCCTCTATTTATAGTCAACAAAGGATTGTATAAAGACAATAAGTCATGACCTTTCCGAGAAGTCATAACCCTTTGGAAAAATCACAACTTATTGAAAAAGTAACAACTCTTTGGAAAAGTCACAACTCATCAGAAAATCACAACCCTTTGAAAAAGGTCACAACTTATCAAAAAAGTCACAACTCATCGAAAAATTCACAACCTAAGTTAGGTATATTATAATAATTTAACATTCAAGTTAGGAGTTCATGCTTTTAAGGTAACTAGATTCACCGCAAGTGCGTTGCACGTGTAGGTTAAGTCTTGAGATCCCTATACATGAGATATTTTATCTTTTATGTATATTTTAGGCTTTCAATATAACAATATGTATTTAATATTGCACTACTTCATACTAAGTGAATAGTCAATCTATTTGCCATCCTGCTTGTTGGGCATGTAGTGACGAACGTTGTATTCTTAAATTGTTATTAGGCAATTTGTTAGTAAGTAATTGTGCATGAATTAATAGTTTGTCCTCTTAGTTATGTCGTGTCATGAACTATATGTTCCCTTTTAATATTTGAAATTCAGTGTACCCTGTATTTGAATAACTTTATATACACAAAAGTAATGTCTTTTGTGGTAGCTGTCTGATGTTTTTCATATCGTCTCCTCTTCCACCGAACTTAAGAATTCATCCAATATAATTTTCATTAGCTACATGTGTGGTGTATGTTTTTTCCTGTTTGATTTCTTACAATTTTGGTATTAATCAAATCTCGCCTCAAACTTTCTTGTAGACAGTATGTCTTGTGTATGTCCTAGTGCATCAATTTGGTTGTTCAGTCATGACTTGCACTTTTTTTTTTGGCATAGCTTTTCCTCTAGATAGTGCAACGTATCTTTTTCCATGCGAGAAAGCATGTTGTGGTAGGTATACTCCTACATTTGTTATCGTTTGACCTTTAGCTTTATTTATCATCATTGAAAAACCATAGACGTATTGGAAATTGTTTTCGACTAAATTTGAAAGGGTATCCTTCATTTCCGTGGGGGGTGGTGGTGATAGTTGTATAGTTGGAGTAAACACCTAGTTTGTGGCATATTGACCTGCTGTTTTTTTTGCATGTATGAAACTCTCGTCAAAGCCTCTACAAATCAACCATGTCCCATTGCATAAGCCATTTGAGGGGTCCAATTTTCTCAATAGCATGATGGGCACATTTTTTTATCAAAACAAATCTAATGTATAAAATTAAAAGAATCTTCAATTGTTATGTATATGTAATCGTGTAATTCTTTTCTTCTCTTTTGTGCTATTAAGTATCACAATAAGATAAAATGGATTAGACAACGTACCTACGCGGCGGAGTCTATTGGGAGTTAAGGTGTTTAGGTATAAATACATATCATATATTTACTGAAGTCGATTATATGTAGTTTTGCACACTGCATCCTAGTAAATATTTAGTCGCTTGAAATAGTATAACTTGGACACGTTCTCCACCACACACTTCAAGTCGTAAGAAATATCTATTTAAAAATGGGAAGGGGTGGTTATAGTTGTATTGTTGGAGTAAACATCTTGTTTGTAGCATATTGACCATTTGTTTTTTTCTGCATAAATGACATTCTCCTCAAAGCCTCTACAAATCAACTATGTCCCATTGCATAATCCATTTGAGGGGTCCAGTTTTCTCTGCAACATGATGGGCGTATTTTCTTTCAAAACTAACCTAATGTGTAAAATTAAAAGAATCATAAAATGTTATGTATATGTAATCGTGCAATTCTTTTTTTCTCTTTTGTGCTATGAAGTATCACAATAAGATAACTGTAATTTTTAGGATGGATTAGACACGTACCTATGTGGCGATGTCCATTGGGTGTTAAGGTGTTTATGTATAAATACAGTTCATATCTTTATTGGCACGTTGCAGCCTAGTAAATATTTAGCCGCTTCAAATATTGTAAGTCGGGCACGTTGTTCTCCACCACACACTTCAAATCGTAAGCAGTATCTGTTTAAAAAAGGGGAGTCATTTAAAAGTTAAAGCTAATTTGTTTCTAATTAGTAAATGTAGAATTGAGTTTTTACTGAGTCTAACTTCCTTTCATACTTAACATTCTCACTATTGCAATGGTTACAAGATACAATATATTCTATAACTTTCACTTTTTCCCAACAGTTTTTGCAAGGCGAATACCATGACTCATCTTTATTTAGTATGTCTACAATTATTTTTTTGAACTTGTACAAAAATCCTACACATCACCAATATACCATATTTGTGATTATATTTTGGATATTAAAATGGTTATTATTTTTAGAGAGTACAAGTATGTACTTGTGAATAAGCTATCAATCCGTCCATAGTACATAAAAACGGAACTTATATGGCTCTTCTCATTTCCGTACTTGGTGTTAACATAAAATCTTTATTTTTGGCCTTTACCATTTCACGCCTGCATTTTCTATGAGATTAGTTAACTGTATTAGCCATTTTGAGTGAGATGTACTCGGTGCAAAGGTTTTGGGAACTTAGGAAATTTAGTATATAATTACTCAACAATGATTATAGAACAATTGTGTCATGTTATAGAAACTTTAAATGTAACCAGCCTACAATGCTAAAGTATAGTACGTACATTAGGTGTGACAATCGGGTTTAAATAACATTGCAGAACATATGTGTGATTAATGTAATGTACCAGGTCCGTGGATTATTGAAACTATGGATTGATAAAGACGCTACTCATGGAAATAGTAGACATTTCAAAATTGCCTAGTGTGACAAGAGCTTGTTTCAAATTTCAAACAACAATTATACTCAGTTTATTATAAAAAACATATAGTAGTATGTCCAATACTTTTATATATTAGGATTCTAACGTCACATAAGCCAAGTATAGGTTTATCATCTTTCATCTTTTCTAGAAAAGCACCGTCATTTTCTACAAAATCTTCTCATAGAGTAACAGTTCTATGCTCCATGATGCATTATCAGTTAGAAGCGAAATGTCAATACTTCACCATATCTCTATATTGATGGTAGTCTAGGCATCGTCAAAACATGATGTTCATTTGTAAAAACTATCTTCCGTCTCTTGCTATATTCTTTTTCAATGAGGGGATTCGTTAAAACTAAAACACAAATCAAATCTTTCAATAGGTAATGCAAATTAGTGATAGAAATTATCCAATGGATCATGAAATTAAATAACAAATTATTTTGGGTGGATAGTTACCTAGAAGAGCATCATTAGGTAATTTATCGACATGATCCAATGATACAAAGCGAACAGAGAATCAGTGTGTTCAAACCTCAATGTCAATTGCTTTTATGATTGTGTTATATGTAAGTGCCAATTCAACTTCTTTATGTACGGAATAGTAGTTGGGGTTGACGCGATCTAAGCGTACTTTACGAATGTAGCAACTCTTATTTGGTCTCAAGGAGTCCTTCCATGTTTCAATATGTTTGTTAAATAGTGTTGCTTGAATTTTTGTACCTAGTATTGTGCAAAGGGGTGGGGGTATAAGTACAATAAACATGAACAATACAATAATAAGGTATGTAAAAGTGTCAATGTTATTACCTCTTCGTTAAATAATATTGTTGTTCTGAAAGCCCCTTCATGCCTTTAATTCTTTTAAGGTATTATTGAATCCCTTCAAATCACTAAGACTCTCATCACTGAATTAACGGACTGTTTTTGTATCTTGTTTATCAGTACATTCCATTTTGCTAGTTCAATTTCAGTCATTATGTGGGCTGGAGCTTTATGACTACCATTGGGAGATGAGAGCGACAATGTTAATTCTAGGTGTTATTTTGTATTAGTACCATTGATGAGGGCGGCAAATGGTCAAAATCTTCATGATTAGGTAGGGATTTGATGCATAAAAGAGGGTATTATTATGATGTAAAGTGCGTCTAAAATAATGTTACAACTAACATATAGTTGTAAAGTATGTGTTTAAAATTGCCACGGGACTATATGTGAGCAGGTGAACCAATAATAGGTTGTATAAGTAATGCTTCATGGGGAAGAAACAAAGTCGATTAGTGGTGTAAAGTATGTGTTTACCATTGTCAGGGGCTGTATGAAAGCAGGTGAACTTATAAATATATTTTTGGATTAATACACGTATTTATCTCATAAAATTAGCTATTAAATAAATAATAAAAATTAAACTAATACAAACTTCAACTGGCGTTATTACAAGTCAGACGAACTTTTCTTCGTCCAAAATACTGAAATATTAATAAGTAAAACAAAAGGGCAATGTTTATAAGCAAACTTCCTGAGAGTTTAAATCACATAAGTAACATTGATAGATATAGTCATTCTTTCGTCTTGAGCATCAAAAACTAATCATCACGATTCTCTAAATTTTTTAAAAAATAATCAGATGCATATATCTACATCACAAGAGCAATTATTAACAAAATTAAATGAATTTAGACTACATCATGTTAACTTCATAAATGGAACATTACATACTAATGTATATATTAAGCAAAGAAACAATTATTATATCATAAAAATTATATTATTTTCCTCAAATACTCGAGGTTATGGAATAAGCCCTCTAGGATGGAACGACTTACTTCATCAGAATAGTGGAACCTCATATTTTTCTTAACTTTGAACTCACTCAATGACAATAAATCACACAAAAAAAAGTTAAAATGTGAGAAGAAGAAGAACAAAATTAGAAAAAAAATGTGCTTGAAAAATGAGAGGAAGACCCTCTATTTATAGTCAAAAAAGGATAGTATGAACAAATATTTTTTTGTGTCTTATCTGAAAAATCATGACCTTTCCTTGAAGTCACAACACTTTGGAAAAGTCACAACTTTTGAGAAAGTCACAACTCTTTGGTAAAGTCACAAATTATTGAAAAAGTCACAACTCTTTGGAAAAGTCACAACTCATCAAAAAAATCACAACCCTTTGAAAAAAGTCACAACTTATCGGAAAAGTCACTAGTCATCGAAAAAGTCACAACCTAAGTTAGGGATATTATAGAAATTTAACATTCAAGTTAGGAGTTCATGTTTTTAAGGTAATATAGATATAGATAGATAGATGTTTTGGTGTCAAATCAGATTTGGGTAAGTTTCACAATTCTAAAATATGCTTAGGGTTTTGAGAGGAGTTCCATAAGAGGGAAAAGAAGAAAAGGAAGAACGATCAAGGTTTTTCCAAATCTAGAATTTGTTTCGCCCAATTAAGGTATGTATGTTTTCATAGTGTTGATTTCGTTCACCCACATGCCAATCATGATTTACATATTTGAATTCATCCATAAAGATTTGGAAGTTTAAGTTCTTGATGAATGTTTTTGAAGTGTTGTTCTTCGTTCTTGAATTTTGATGTTTTGTTGTGTTTTTGAGGCGGGGATCTTGTTAATGACTATTATTATTGAGGGTTTTCGAGTAGATTTCATGTAAATAAGTTGAGTAAACAAATCTAAGTGGATTTGGAAGAAATCATTCAATTCTAGGAGAATTAGGGTCAGAAAACGAGAGAACAAAAATCATTGGATTTTCTAGGCAAAGTGTCACGACCTAACCCTGAACGTGGCCGGCAATCGAGAACCATTGTTGATCCCTAAGTGAACCCTCATCCTATCTAGCTACAAGCAGAAGACTAACTCAAGCATACAAAACCTTAAAACTGAAATAAATTCAATTACTCAAATACTCAATCTTTACAATGATCTAAAAAAAAAAAAATACTCAATAGATAAACTCAGAATTTATAAAAACAACTTAAAGAAGATACGTTCTGAAAACTAGCAGATAACAACTCAAGATACTTAACTCAATAATAAGATACTCAACTCAAGATAAAGCAACAAGAAAAGATGTCATAGTTGAAAAGCTTTAAAAATAGCAGATAACAACTCAATGTATTGAAGAATACAATAATAACTCGACTTGTATATATAAAATACAATATAACTCTGTGGGAGATTCTCTAACCTACAACCATCACAATGTGCTATGTGATAATATAATGTCCAGTCCATACTTCCAGAACTCTCCTATACTTTGTCGGGGTATAGAACCTACTTCTAAGTGTATCAACTAGTCTATGATAAAAGCAATAAGAAATCATCTAAAAAGTATGACCCTTTCTACCCACGTTGGCTACATGGTTTATGGGGGCTGTGACTTGTAGGAACTCTCCCCCATATCGGTACTGAATACTACTCCCAAAATATACTAGCTCGTATGTTTTTAAAAACATAATTCTTTCTTTGTTTTGAGCTTATTACTCAAAAATATTCCTCTTAAAAGAGATGGTACTCAGAACTGCTAATGACTCTTTTGGAAAACAGTGTTTTCTTTTTTATAAATGTAAAAACATTTACTCTTGGGAGTACTTAGTTCCCATATATCATTTTAAAGAAAATGAACTCAACTCTACTCTTCGTCAAACACATATGATCAAGGCTTAAAACATGTTTTGGAAAGGTTTGCAAAAGACTTCTCAAAATAGGATTCATGTACAATTATGGGCATGAACTAGTCAACTCAGGGACCTTCATGGGTAACATGTAGTAGTCCAACAACTAAGAATATAATCTCAAAAGGATTAGGAACTCAATTCTCTAGATACTACTCCTCTCAAAGATACTTAATTTATGGAGTTCTTGCAGAATTTATAGGCATGAACGACTTGACTCAAAGGTCTACATAAAAATATGGAACTCATGTATACAACTCTGCTCATTCTCATACTTACTTCCTCAAAACTTAGCTCTAATTGATAATTTATCTCAAAGGATTCACAATTGAACTTGAAGACTTTCTTGAACTCTACTCTTAACTCTTTCTTGAATTTGAATTATGAATTCAAGAGTTATGATTCATGATATGAAGGATCTCAATGATAGTGTAGACTCATGAATACATTTACCTCACACTCATGCTCACTTACTTGAGTCTTTAAACAAGTTATTAGAAATTGTAGAAGACTCCTCAAAAGACTCAGAGGGACTTTCTCAAAAGACTCGTAAGACCTCTCAAGACTTAACTCTTAACTCTTCCTTAAATTTGAATTATGAATTCAAGGATCATGACTTGATATATAGGATTTCTTGATGATTGGATGTAGGTTGGATGGTAAAATCACTAAATTTCATCTTAAGAATTCCTAAAATCCTCAACAAAACAAGATTTAGAATGAAACTTCAAGAACACTTATAAAGAACTCATCAAAAACTTAAATTTCTCAATAGTCATGGATAGATTCGTAAAATAAACTTATGATTGGCATATGGTTGAACAAACCCAACACTATGGAAGCTGACATACCTAAAAAAAACTAGGTTCTTGGTGAAATCTTGAATTTCTTGAACGAACGCTTGAAACTTTTAAGTTTTCTCCTCTTGACTCATCTCTCTAAAACCATAAATGCTTTTGGGGATGAATGAAACTAATTCTAACCATCTTAGACCCTTAATTGGGTGTAATTCGCATTTAGAAATGTAATATCCCATATTTTAAACAAGGACATATTAGTCATTAGCCAAAATAAATAAATAAATCAAATGGTCCTTAGCCCATCAGAAACCCAATAAGGAGAAAATTAAATAAGCTAAAGAGACTAATTGAATTAAGATTTCTATCAGCAACTCTTTGAAAGAAGTAAAAGAAGAAGAAAGAGTACGTTCTTTGTGTCTCTTCCTGTGAAGGAGCATGAAGACGATTAAATGAGAGAAAAATAACTAAATGGAGAAGAAGTGGAACTCTTGTTATTACAAGTATGAATTTCAAGGTAAGTTTCTTAACTTAGTTTAAAGATTGAATTTGTATATTCCCTGACTATAAATTTGAGAACTGAGAGTCTGAAAAACATTGGTTTAGAAGGAAAAAAGAATCCATTAAACTCTTATGATCTTATGGTTTGAGTGAATATGTTAATTGTTTGGACCAAACATTTGTAGTTCGGCATAAACCGAAGAAGAATTGCTGGACAGTGACGTTAGTTCTATTTGTTATAGGGTTAAGTAATCAACAATGAGACTGTTTTGTGGGTTCTGAAGCACTGATTTGACATAAATTGACAGATTGAGAATTTATCATAAAACCTCAAAGATTGGGTATTCTGAATTTAGTAGGAATTATCCTAAACAAAGGAAGTAATACGAGACTGATAGGATGTCATAATAGATTGATTGAAGGAAGTCATAGAGATTGGCCAAGTGACAGATTTGGTACTTCAACATGAGTACTATGAGTAGTAATCTTACCACAATTTGTATTTCACAAATTTCATTATTTTTAGATGACTTATAAAGTAAATGTGTTACTAAATGTTTTGAACTTTCATGTGGGACAAGTCTTTTACTTGATATGGTACTAAAAAGATTATTTGCGATGATCTTCGAGCTTGTATGAGGGAGATGTGCTCTTTTTAAGTCAGACGGTCCATTTAAGAAAAGTTACTCGAAAATAAGAGGGGTATTTTGGTCTTTATTTTACCTCGAGTTACTCTTGTCATGACCCAAATTAGGTCTGTGACCAGCGCTAAGGGGAAAGAATCCCAAAGCAAGCCTTAACATAAATCTACAGAAAATCGGGTAAAGTTTCCTTTGTTTTTAGGCCTATCTTGAATTTTCCCTATCTCAGAAATTCAGAACACAACCAATCGCAACTATCAGCCACAACACAATGTCCATCAATGATGTAATTGTCACGCAATGAAACCAATTCATCTCCAAATTACGAAAAATAAGTTCCAAACTAATCACTTAACTACAATACGAAGAACTATAATCATGACTCAAATCAAAGGAATGACAAATGGAGCGACTCTAAGAGTTTTTAAAGAAACTAAATAAACCATAGAAAATCAATAGTTCTCTTGCCATATGAAGCAATGCGGGGCTCACCAGATGCTACCAAATCACACTCTCTATTTAATGAAATCATCTTCAATGCCACCTAAATTCTCTGTAAAAAACAATTAGGGAGGAGTAAGACACTAGCTCGAGTAATAATACTTAATCACAACCATTTTAATGAGGGACAAGTCAGAAAAAATGCTACTATAATAATCAAAATGATATAACAATGCCTTTCGGAAACAATAAAAATATTTAATCTTTTTTGCCTCCTATAAGCAACATCAATGTAAATACTTAATAGTAAAACTTAGAAAAACATTTCCATATCAAACCTTATAGCTAGGAGGTTTCCAAGGATGAATCATCTAATCAGTGTGGCCTTCTCTTTAAGAAGTAACCATTAAAAGTGAACTCCTCATAAAAGAGTTAAATAGTCATATCAGAAGGTCCCTACTCGAGGTATATCAATAATAGCATGCTAGTTCTACCTTCCCACTAGCAAGGGCTTTATTGGTAATCTGTAATTACAAGGTGCACCAGGTCTAATGAACCCGCCGTTAGCTACGGGATTCATCAAGGTCTACTCCCATTTAAACTTTTCTTGTGATCCATAGAAGCATTTCAAAATCAACCAGAGTATTTAAATCTTATAAAACATCATACTTTCAAAGTTTAACAATCCCTTGTCAAAATACCATTTCTCAAATAATTGTAGAATCCTTTCAATAACAATTTTCATATCGTATAAAATTAGATCATCCAAATAGTCTTTTCAATATCATATCAAGTAAAAGACTTGTTGCACATCCAAGTTCAAAACATTCGGTGACACATTTACTTTATAAATCATGTAAAAATCATGAAATTTGTGAAATACATATTTTGGTAAGATAACTGCTCACAGTACTCGTGTTGAAGTACCAAATCTGTCACTAGGCCAATCTCTATGACTTCCTTCAATCAATCTATTATCACATCCTATCGGTCTCGTATTACTTGATTCGTTTAGGCTAATTCCTACTAAATTCAGAATACCCAATCTTTGAGGTTTTATGTAGACTCTCAATCTGTCAATGTATGTTAAATTGGTGCTTCAGATCCCGCAAAACAGTCTCATTGTTGATTACTTCACCCTATAACAAACAAAACTAACATCACTGTCCAGCAATTCTTCTTTGGTTTATGCCAAACTACAAAAATTTGGGTAAAACAATTAACATACTCACGCAAACCATAAGATCATAAGAGTTTAATGGATTTCTTTTTTCTTCTAGACCCATGTTTTCAAACTCTCAGTTCTCAAATTTATAGTCAGGGAATATACAAATTCAATCTTTAAACTAAGTTAAGAAACTTACCTTGAAATCTGTACTTGTAATAGCAATAGTTCCACTTCTTCTCCATCTAGTTATTTTTCTCTGATTTATTCATCTTCATGCTCCTTCAAAGGAAAAGACAGAAAGAACGTACTCTTTCTTCTCCTTTTTTTTTCCCAAGAGTTGCTGACAGAACTCTTAATTCAAATGGTCTCTTTAGCTTATTTAATTTTTCTCTTATTAGGTTTCTGATGGGCTAAGGCCCATTTGATTTATTTATTTATTTCTGCTCATGACTAATATGTCCTTGTTTAAAATATGGGATATTACATTCTCCCCACCTTAAGAAATTCGGTCCCCAAATTTAAGTAAGTGTGAACCTGTAGAATAAAACAAGGAAAGATACTTGACTCGCATATCAATTTTCAACTCCCAAGTAGCTTCTTCAATGGTATGACTTCTCCATAAGTCTTTCACGGACATAATTTCTCTTTACCTTAACTTTCTTACTTGTTTGTCAACAAAAGTCATAGGTTCCATTTCATATGTTAAGTTTCATCAATTGGTATAGTTGGTGTTTCAAGTACATGAGAGGAGTATAAGATACATTTTTTTAGCAGACATAGAACATTGGACAAGTATAATACATCTCAAGGGAAGTTCAAATGATAAAACACTACTCTCACCCGTTGGACACTAATATGACCTCACATATCTCGAGCACAATTTAGCTTCTTTTCTGTTGAATTACTTCATGCTTTTTATGGAGGGATTCCAAGAAAAATTTGGTCCCCAACTATTCACTATTAATATCCTTTTGTGTGTATAAGATTTTCATCCTTTTGAACTATGAATAACTTCAGTCTAATTAGTTGAACCTTATACATTACCAAGCTTGATCCTAAATCCTAATACATTATCCTTATCAACTTCAAACAATTTTGTTGAAAAACAACATCACATAATATACACAACTTCATATAAAGTTGTCTGAGAGGTTAGTTGGAAGTCATTATTGTAGGAGAATTCCCCCAAAGGTAAGTAAAGGTCCCAATAAAACTTTTAAATTTCAAAAACAAGCTCGTCCCCAAAATATTACTAAAATTTGTTTTAAGCTGATTGGGTAAGGTAAAAACCAAAATACCCCTCATATATTCGGGTAACTTTCCTCTCCCTCATACGAGCTCAAAATTTAGCAAACTCAGTGGCGTTGGAAAGAGGACTCAGAGATCTTTCTTTTGATATCCCATGGGTCTCCTAACTCATCTTGTGCTAAAAGTTATGGTGGTTTAAAGTTGACCCAAAACATAAAAGAACCTAGGAATGACTTGAAGGAATTCTCTTTAGTTATTTTTGGAACTCAAGGTGTCATCTAGCGACCTTAAAATCTAAGAAAATTCTAAATTCCTCGGTGAATCTACTTACAATAAAGAATGGTTCAAGTCTTAGCTCAAAAAAATTCTGGGGTTTTACATTATCTCCCCCTTGGGATCATTCGTCCTCGAATGACGGCTATAATGGGAATAGAACGGGGTGACTCTCACTATCTATTCTGACTCATGAACTTGCCTAGTAACACAGGCTGGACTGATTCATACCAAGAGTTGGGACCTCCTATAACATCTAAGTCAAGAACGAGTCTATTGTGCACATTGTCACACTCTCTTAGAAGTTACCTTATTTGGGACAAAGGAAATCTAGGCATGAAGTAAGAATAGGAATATCATGCCTCATTGGCTGCAACTCATAGCTCTCACAAGGGTACATGACTCCTCTTGCCAAGGTCCGAGTCTAATGGCACGCTCTTGTTGTATTCAATCTTAACCCAAATCCTAAGGTTCAGATTCTATACCTCTCTATATGGAATCTCATCCCAAGAATATTACTCTTTACCACCACATTTAATCCACATTGGGCTCATATCAAGAACTACCTCATGATTAACAACACCACATTCAAGCTTAGTACTCTAAAATCTCCATGGACTCCTACTAACCAGCTTCTTAAGAAATTCTCATTCCTTTATCATATCTGCCATACCAACTAGAATTTCCTGGATTACTAATCGAGACTAACTAAGGGCTCTCATTTAACTATTTCTCATAGTAAAGCCTCATCCTCCTCTTCCTCCTTATTTATAACCTTGGATGGAATTATCATACCATCATTATCACGATAAGAACATTAACTTTCTTCTACTAATATCACTCCACTACTAAAAGGCCTCTGAAAATATATCTCCCATACTCTTTTGAGCTCATTACTATCTTATTCTCAACATTGGTCTTGATTTCTCATCTTATCATCTCCTCCTTAAGTCTACAGCTGACGCTTGGAAGCTATGGACCTATTCCATCATCTCTAAAATGGTCTACATCCCCTTTTAACAACTTAAGTACTATTTGTTCACTTATTATACCTCATTACTTAATCGGTTCTATAACCTTTGGGACATCATAACCCTCTTAAGCAAATCATAAGCCTAGCTTTGATCTATCACTTCTTGAATACTCTGTTCTCTTATTCACCACATATATTTAGTCTCCTCTAACACAATGGCACATCCACATCAACTCTATTTTGGTTAAAATATACTCTATCTCACCATGACTAGTAAGTATTCCTCTTCCTTTTATCAAGACCTCTCTATATCATTAATATTCCTTATTTCACTCATAAAAGAGCCCATCACTTATAACTTACTGGGTGATAATTGCAATAGCACAATCTACCCCATCATTATCTCCCTTTCAATGATTACTAAACGTCTGCATACTTTCCTCTAACTCTACAACTGCTTATAATGTCGTAAATCATGCTACCTTTTTGGGATGAAAATACTACCCAAGCTCTAAACATACTTCCTCATAATGATCTCAGCTGAAACGTGGCTTAGAAAAGAGAAAACAAGTCAGTTTTTGCTTGAACATACGATTCAAGTGAGCATGAACGCATACCTTTGAAACTCAACACTTAACACTCATGCACTTCTCTCAAGCCCCTCTGAAGTATCATGACTTCCTCAAGATTTTGCTAAGAGCAACTCATTGATAAAGAACTGACTTTGCTTCTCAGCCACCTCCAGTATGAGGGGTAGTCGAATGGATATGAGAATGCACTAGTTAGAATGAGTCTCTATGACATAGCTCTACTACACAATTAAGAGTATGAAAGAAGGTAAATTTTTTCTAAATGTCTGTAGTCCCTTAGTTCTAGAAGTGGGGCCCTCACAACTATAAATAAAATTGACACGACTTCATAGACACGCTAGGACACTTGAACTTTGTGCTATGATATCAAGTTTTTCATGACCTGAGCTTACACCATAGACGTGGCCAACACTCGAGAACCATTATTGGTCCCTAAGCAAACCCTCATCCTGCCTTGCTACAAGCAAAAGACTAACTCAAGCACAAAAAATCTTAAAACTGAAGTAAATTCAATTACTCAAATGATCAATCTTTAAAATGATCTTAAAAAAACACTCAAAAGATAAACTCAGGGTTTAGAAAAATAACTCAAAGAAGATACATACTGAAAACTACTCAACCTTGTATATCTATAAAGCCTCTACTATTACAGAAAGATATCGGGACAAGACCCACCAAAGCTGACTTGAATATCACACGACCTCAACAAAACGCCTATTGATGATCCTAAATACCTATTTCTGCATCATGAAATGATGTAGGCTAAATGGCCTAGTACATGGAATGTACAAGCATGTAAGGGGAATTGTAAAGCATAAACATAAGCTTGAACTGATGGAAAAGAATCATACTTACCTCTTCTCAACTCACTCAACTCAACTCAACTCAACTCAACATTGTTCAACTCAACTAAGAGAAAATACGACTCAACTCAATAATAAGATACTCAACTCTGGATACTCAACTCAAGATAAAGCAACAAGAAAAGATGTAATAGTTGAAAATCTTTTAAATCAAAAGATAACAAGTCAATGTATTGAAGAATACAATAATAACTCAACTTGTATACATAAAATACAATGTAACTCTGCAGGAGATTCTCTAACCAACAACCATCACTATGAGCTATGTGATGATACAACATCTAGCCCACGCTTCCAGAATTGTCATATACTTTGTCGAGGTATGAAATCTACTACTAAGTGCATCAACTAGTCTATGATAAAAAGCAATAAGGAATCATCCAAACCTATGACCATTTCTACCCACGAAGGCTACATTGTTGATCGGGGTTATGCTACGCTCATATTACACCTCCCTAAAGAAGTATAAGAGATCATTGTCAAATAAAGAACCTAACTTTTAGGTTGGGGTCGATCCCACGAGGAATATGGTTCAGACTTAATCTTAACTCACAATTATATTCGTTTAGTCAACTTATTTCTGAGACAAGTAATTAAAAGTGGGGGGTGGGGGGGGGGGGTGTGTGGTAGATTTGTGTAAGAAAATAACTGATTGTTTTTTAAGTAACAAGTAAGCAGGATTCAAACTTTGTCTTTATCAATGAGAGATGTGTTCCCCATAAGCTTTTACCATGGTAATCCTAATCATAAAAATCCTTTCCTAGTGTTTTACATGCAAAGTTGGTAACTTAGGTATCCCTAAGTGATTGGTCCTCCAAATAGGGAATTTCACCCCGCACCTTGGTCCGGCTACATGTGTATACTTTACTAACACTTACCTTTACCTCAGATTAGACATCATATCAATGTATGGCTTAGTTTTCACCCTCGCACTAATTGACATTAGACTATTAGATAGTTTCACACTTAATCTCTGCAAATAATTATTTTCTCTCTAACTACCTCTTTAGTCCATCAAGTAGTAACAAGGTGAGTTCTAACGCGTGCACTCGTTAAAAAGACTTTTAAGCGAAAAAATTACCAATACATGCATAAATACTATTCAAGAATTATTTAATTATTATTCATATGTTGTTAATTGCTCATAATTTCGACAACCCTATTGTGGATTTAGATACTCATGTTTTAAAGAACACTATTCATGTTTTGATAATAAGAATTCATGAACTTACGTTTAGAGTAGAACAAACCCAAAATCTCGAACTGAATTTTGAAGTAAAAATCTTATAAATAGAAATTCAGAAATCAAATTGCTAAAATTTGCAAGTTAATTCCCAAAGAAAATATCGAGAACTAAATGTAAACAATAATAGCTAACCTCAAAAACGAGGTTTACATACCCTATTTATAGAAAAACATGTCCTAAACAAAAAGGAAAGAAAATAAGGAAATAATCTTCTAGGATGCAACTTTGATCGATGACTCGACCTACGGACCGTGGGTCGACCTACAATTCGTAGGTCCCCTCCGTTGGTCAACACTTAGAACTTTTCTACAGGACCTAGAACCATCATTCTCTAATCATCATTAACGGATGTGCAGGACGGACCGTTGGTGGACCTATGGTCCATGGGTCCTCTTTCGTGGCCCCACACTCAAATAATTTCATCAGCTCTTTTATTTATAATATTTTGGCTCTTTTGCACACATTCACGCCTTTTTCTTTTTAGTTTCTCTCTTCAACACACAACTCTTTTCATAACCTTTTTTTTTTCACGTTTCCTTTTTCATAGCCACCCTCAACTTATGTGTTTAGCATTAGTCAATATCCGATGTTGGACCAGGGCCAAGATCAAGGTAACTTTTTTAATTAGCCACCCAAGGAGGGACCAGGGCCAAGACAATTATTTTAGGGAAGGTGAGTTAGGTGAATAAAAGAAATGGTCTATTGTAGGCTCAAACATTTGGATCAAAGGGAGTATTGATTTCATTTGGTTAGATCATTTTAGGCTTAAGTGGAATAATTTGAAAAAGGACCTATGATCAGTTCCCAACTTCTAGCCTAGATCATCTTAGCAAGACCAATGTGGCAAGTTCTAGATGGGCACATACTGTCTAAACATTCAACTTTCCATACACCCTAATGGCACATTATTTCATTATCAGATTACCCATTTCAAGTTTTAGCTTAAGTCATGAAGTCAAATCAATCCCTATCATGTCACATTAAGATCCAGCACATTCGACTTACCAAGCCTACAGATCCAGCACATTTCATCATTTTTTGATAGGGATTATTTTTTTCATGCTTTTTATGTCATCATGCTTTGATTTTTCTACTTACTCCTACAAATACATTCTTAAACATGCCGGTTCAACATAATTTAAAACAGTCACTTGGGGGGAAAGAACACAGGCAAGAAAACCCCAAGAAAGGATTATGAGTTGGGTTACTCTGACTTTACCCTATCGCTCACAATTCATTTACCCCACCCCTAAATAAATAAAGTGCAATTGTCCCCAATGCATAAAAAAATAAAGAGTAAAGGATCGGGTTAATCAAAACGGTGGCGCATATGCGCCGAAGACCACTCAAGAAGCGGGTGGATTTGATTTCCCAAAGCCTGCTGTATCAACACTTGGAACACCATCAATAGCGCTCCCATCAACTATCCCAGCTCTCTCCGTAGTGCTCTCATTAACTTTCTCAGCATCATCAGTAGTGCTCACTCTGGCGGATGGGCCAATATCTACCTCCATAGCCCACTGCTGTCTAAGTACCTCATAACCTATAGATGCCCTCCAAGCCTCCTCAGTTTGTTGTCGCTCCTTCTTCCTCAATATATGGGCCTCAACATCACCAAAAGTATGACTGGAGTGGGGCTGCTACCCAGCAGCACGGGAAGAGTCTGGTGGTAGCATGGACTCACAAAATAATGTAGATATCACCACAATGTCAACCCCCTCTGTAAGGGAAGCCTCAGGTGCAGACTCGGGAGGGGCTAGGAGGAAATCCAAATCGGCATGAAGGCTGGCCAACTCTACCTAGAATCTAGATAGATCAATGGTCAGGGCTGACCTCTCTAAGTCTCATAGCTCAAACACATTTAGGCGCTCATGAACGACCTGATTATTCTGGTCCATGAGTTGTTCCATCCTAGCCTCAGACTGATCAATCGTGTGCTGCATCCATGTCTTGATGTTTTGTATTAGTGTGGTCATGTGTGTCTCTATTTTCACAACTCGAGTTAGAAGGATAGCAGAGGAACCGGAGGAATAAGTGGCTCTAAAGGAGCTAGGGGCATGACTAGCGATCGGAGATGGTAGAGCCTAGGTGTCTGCAGTAGTGGTTGGGAGAGTGGAGTTAGCAGCATGTGTCTATGCAACGTAGATGGCAAGATCATCACCTAGAGGTGGTACCTCAACTTGTGGTTCTCTTCGAAGGGTGGCTAGGTTGGTGTCATCTCAAATCAGGCCGATGTCTAAAGTCTTGGTTGCCTGAAACAACTTGTCACACTGCCAAACTAGTACAACGGAGTCCCTAAAAAGCTGCAAAATGAGGCAGGGGAACAGCAAAGTTATGATGTCCTTGAAGTCCCTCTCATGGATATCCTCGATCAATATACAGACAAAATCTACCTCAAGTCCTGCTACCATCGTTGCAACTATCACCGCTTGGTCCTATGTGACCACAATGTCTGCCTGAGTGGGGACAATGTGTTTCATACCAGCAGCCAAAAAAATTTTGAAGCGAAATTCAAGGTAGCCTTCCTAATGCCTACGCTCAGAGTACTAACCCACTCTGCGCGCTCTCCATTAGTGGCGAGATGTTGTGCTAGCCACCTAATAAGTGACTCCCACTGCTCGGCATTGTTCTTAAATGCTCCACTCCGGATAGTGCCCATGCGATAGTCTAGCACTGCTGTATTGATGGACAAAGTCTGGTCCGGGCCATAGATGAGCCTACGGAAGGTGGTCTCGAAGATGTCCACAGAAAAACCCCGAACTAGTGAAGCCTCAAGTGGAGGCTGAGCTGTGTGCTTGGCCCGCTTGGAGATGGATCCTCTCACGATGGCAGCATAGGAAGCATAAAAATCCCTAACTATCTCCTCGTTGTACGTGCCTGGGGCCATTCCATTCACTCACACATATGTCTATAAAAGAGCCCCTCAATGACTAGAGCGGTGTAGAGGCTACCTATGAGAACCCAGTACTCCTCTATGATCAATCTGGCCATCTTATCATTCTCATTTAGCATATAGAAATCCTGGAAGATTTGGTACTAGCCATCCACACACCACCTATTAAGCTCTATAACATCTCCTAGAGGCTCAGAATTAAGGGGGAGGGGGGGGGGGGGGGGGGGGCACTACGGTATCCTCTAAACTATAAGACTCATACCAAGAGGCGGTGGTGCCTTTGGGGCTAAAGCTGGACCCAGAGCTAGATGGGGACTCGAAGCTGGCTGGTGATCTAATCGGTGTGGCCCCCTCATCAGACTGGGAGTAGCGACCACGTCGGGAATCACCAACTGGGCTCGGTTCCTCATAGTTCGAGGAGCAGTAAGGGAGGTCCTGGTGTTGGGAGGAATATAGTATGTGTCCTCTATGTCCTCCGCAATGATCAAACGTCTTGAAGGAGCGAAGAATTTTGAGTTTCCCCTAGCAGCATAGGTTGGCGCCAGCTTGGAGGCCATCGCACCTGTGGACAATTAGTTAGTACCAAAACAAGCAAATAAAACACTTGGAGGGATTTTAGAACAAGAAACACATCAAAATAAAAAAAAATTAGGCAGTAGCTAAATTGCCGACCCATAGTGAGAACCTATGGTCTTTGGGTCGACTTACGGTCCATTAGTCCCCTCCGTAGGTCAAAGTACCCAAAATTAGTTCTCTGATGTGGGACCCACGAATGTGCAGAATGGTCCGTCCATGGAACGACGGACCGTAGTCCACACCATGGTTCGACACTTAGCAAATATTTTATGTGCTTCTAGCTCACAAACCTGACCTATGGTCCGTATAATCGCCGATGGTCCGTAGATGGGGTCTCGTGGATCAGTCTGTGCAAGGTTTTAGATGGTTTAATTATTTCATTCCGTTTCTTTCAATAATTGCAAACAACTTAGGCCTACACATGCATTTCAACCTGTAATTTGGTAGTTCATCATCCCTAGGGTTCTATTTTCACATACTTTTACAGCTTATCATATCAAAACCTATGAACCCTAAGTCAAAACTTCCAATTCGGCCTATTAACTTGAATCATTATGTTTTAATGAACTACACACTCACATACCATTATACCAAAGGTGTTTCTAGCATACAATTTAAATTTAACCACAAAATTAGCAAACCAAGGTCAAGTTCCAACTTCGTGATTTCATGATACAAATAATGAATAGTGAATTCGAAGTTAGAGTGAAGTCTTCTACATTTCAAGTAATCGAAGTGGGTGTGTGTGATGATGCAATAGACTCCTTAGACCTTTGCTAGCCCTTTGACACCGAACCCGAACTGTGGAATTGCTAGGGAATAAGGATGAGTGATTTAGGAGAGAAAAGGAATGATTTGGTATTTAGGGAAGTGAATTGGGTCTTGATATGTGGGATAAGGTGATTAATTAGGAGTGATTGAGGGAGACAAAAAGTTTAAAACGGTTGGGAGGGAGTTTTGGATGTAGAGGGTGTTTTAAAAAGGAAAGGTTTATAAGGTGTTCGGGTCGAGTCGGGTCGGGCAAACTCTAGTTTTTGGACCCACGAGACCCTGTCTACGGTCCGTGGGTTGACCTACAGATCGTTGGTCCAGTTCATAGGTCACTCTGACACTTAGAAAATTCAAAAAACTTACCTGGGATCTACGGACGCCATTCACTGTCCGTGGATGGACCAACGGACCCTTGATGGGGGTCCGTAGACCACTGCACAATTGTTTTTCTATAGATTTTGCCTTTCGCCCCTACACATGTAGCAACCACTAGCACTTTCTTTTTACATTTTTTGGACACTTTTTAGACACAGACCATATTCTATATCTAACCAACACTAATACAAAAATAAAACACCTATCTAAAGAGCTACAAAAGTAAGAAAATCAAAATAAATAAAGAAAACGCCTATAACGAAAAGAAAAACCTATAGTTGGTTCAATTGTACATCTTAGGTTGCCTCCTAAGTTGCGCTTTATTTAACTTCGTGGCATAACGCATGCCCCTTGAATACTTTGACTTCCTCAAGATAGTAGGCCTCGATCAATTCTTGCACACTCTCCGATTTCCCATGTAGATCCTCTGCCCGTTCACTTTGAACCTTGTTCCCTCCTTATTCTTGGGCTCAACCTCTCCATGTGAAAATACTTGAGTGATTTTGAATGGCCCGGTCCACTTGGACTTGAGCTTTCCAGGAAACAATCACAGCCTTGAGTTGAATAAAAGCACCAGATCACCCACAACAAATTCACGCTTTTCAATCTTTTGATTATGATACTTTTTCATCTTCTCCTTGTACAAGGCTGAACTTTCATAAGCTTTTAGGCGAAACTCATCAAGCTCATTCATATCATTCACTCTTTGACTCAAAATGGCGCCCCAATCAAAATTCAGCTTCCTTAGCGCCCACATGGCCTTATGCTCTAGCTTTATCAGCAAATGGCATGACTTCCCATATACAAGTTGGTAGGGGGACATACCAATGGGAGTCTTGAATCCAGTGCGATAGGCCCATAGAGCATCATCAAGCCTTCTTGACCAATTTGTTCTATTGGCGTTCACAATCTTTGCAAAAATTTGCTTTATCTCTCTGTTTGAAACTTTAGCTTACCCACTAGATTATGGATGGTAAGGAGTTGCTACATTGTGACGGACTCCATATTTCTCTAGCAACACCTTGAACAACTTATTGCAAAAGTGGGAACCTCCATTGCTGATAATCACTCTAGGTGTAACAAATCTGGAGAAGATACTCTTTTTCAGGAATGTGATGACACTTTTACCCTCATTGTTTGAAAGTGCAATTGTTTCTACCCATTTCGACAAATAATCAACCATAACAAGAATATACTTCATCCCATGTGAACTCAAAAATAGACCCATAAAGTCAAGGCCCCAAACATCAAACAACTCAATCACCAATATCAGATTCATAGGTAGCTTTTGCCTCTTTGAAATTCCTCCTTCTCTTTGGCAACGATCACAAGACTTGGCGAAATCATGAGCATCTAGGTGGATAGCATGCCAGTAATACCCACACTATAAGATTTTATGAGTAGTTCGAATACCACTATGATGCCCACCAGCAGGCGATGAATGCCATGCCTTTAGTATACTAATCATCTCAATCTCGAGCACACAGCGACGAATAATCCCATCAGCATAAATACAGAACAAATATGGCTCATCTCAAAAGAAATTCTTCACATTAGGCATAAACTTGTTCGTTTGGTGAAACAGCAAATCCGGTGGAACCATATCACTTCCCAAGCAGTTAGCAAAATCTGCGAACCAAGGAATAAGATCAAAAGAAGCAGCCAATACATGTTCGATTGGGAAAGCATCATTAATTTCAGCCCCATCACCTAACTTGAGCATAGCTTCCTTCTCTAATCTGGACAAATGGTCGGCAACCTGATTCTTTGTCCCCTTTCTATCTTTCACTTCAAAATCGAACTCTTGCAGCAGCAATACCCATCTAATCAACCTCGATTTTGCATTCTTTTTAGCCATTAGATACCTCAATGCAGAATGGTCATTATGCATTATAACCTTAGTACCAAGCAAGTAGGATCAAAATTTCTCGAATGCAAAAACCACAACAAGGATTTCACGTTCAGTCACCGTATAGTTCTTTTGAGCCACATTTAGAGTTTTTCTTGCATAGTGAATCGGATGAAGAGTCTTCTCTCGCCTCTGTCCCAATACCACACCAAGCGCCACTCCACTCCCATCACACATCACTTCAAACGGTTGCTCCCAATTCGGTGAAATAATGATAGGTGCAGAAACTAGCTTTACTTTCAACTCTCCAAATGCTCTCAGACAAGTATCATCAAAATCAAACTTACACTCCTTTTCGAGAAATTTACACATGGGTGTGTAATTTTGGAAAAATCCTTCATGAACCTCCAATAAAAGCTTGCATGCCTAGGAAAACTTCTAACAACTTTAACAGAAATAGGTGGTGGAAGCTTTTCTATTACCTCGACTATAGCTCTATCAATCTCAATACCCTTCTCAGAAATTCGATGTCCCAGAACTATCCCTTCTTTCACCATTAAGTGGCACTTTTCCCAATTGAGCGCAAGATTACACTCTTCACACTATTTCAGTACTTAGGCCAAATATATCAGACAACCATCAAACGAGTCACCTACCACAAAGAAATCATCCATAAATTCCTCAATAGTGTCCTTTACCATATTTGAAAATATCGACATCATGCAACGTTGGAAATTCACTGGAGCATTACACAACCCAAATGACATCTATTTGAAGGTGAAAGTCCAATAAGGGTAAGTGAAAGTGGTTTTCTCTTGGTTTTTCGGAGTAATGGAGATCTGATTGTAGCCCAAATAACCATCAAGAAGGCATTACCAACCCTTACCAGCAAGGCAATCCAGCATATGATCCATGAACGGCATAGGGAAGTGATCCTTTTCTGTCCAAGCATTCAATATCTAGTAGTCCATGTGTACTTTCCATCCAGTCACTGGCCGCATCGGAACAAGCTGGTTTTTCACATTAGGAACCACAGTAATCCCACCTTTCTTAGGTACACAGTGAACAAGACAGACCCAACTACTATCTATGATAGGGTATATGACTCCAGCATCCAACTATTTGATGATTTCCTTTTTCACTACCTCTTGCATAGGCGGATTTAATGTCCTTTATTGCTCGAACTAGGCTTGCTGTCCGGCATGAGTTGAATAAATGCCAAGAGGAATCTCAATAATGTCCGCAATAGTCTACCCAATTGTCCGCTTTAACCTCTTTAACTCAGAAACCAATGCCTCCACTTGGACCTCACTCAAATTAGCCGCAATGATGACCGATAAAGTACCATCTCTACCCAAGAATACATACCTCCAATGCGATGGTAAATCCTTGAGCTCCAATTTTGGAGCCTCTTTTACAGACAGTTTTGCGGGTGGAGAGTCGCAATTCTTCATATCTAGCTCCAATTTCTTTAGTTTGGAATGGAATTCGAACATATCAAGTGTTGCAGCTAATTCATCATAGTCTTCAATATCATCACCCTCAAAAGTCATCATTACCACTGCCAGTGCATCAACACCCAACCGCTCTTTAATAGACACATCAAAACCTCGCTCCACAATATGATTCACCACTGATACTGACTTGATATCGTTTTCCTGTTTCATAGACCTACAGATATTGAAAGTTACCTCTTCATTATTCAGTCGAAACTTCATTTGCCCTCTCTCTATGTCGACCAAGGTACGCCCAGTAGCAAGGAATGGTCTCCCTAGGATGATGGGAACCTTAAAAGTATCACAAGATCCACCGAAAAAATAAACGACTCCACTTTCACGAGGACATCTTGGAGAACACCAATGGGTCGCATCACAATTGGTTTTGGAGCCCCTAAACCCAACTTCTTGTAGATTGGCAATGGCATCAGATTAATGCTAGCACCCAAATCACACGACGCCTTTGCAAAATACGACAACCCAATGGTACGAGGAATAATGAAAGCACCAGGATCCCCTTTCTTCTACACATGTGACCTAGTAACAATAGCATTGCAATGTTGCAACCTCTCATCATTCTCAAAGCTAACAACCCTCTTTTTAGTCACCAAATCCTTCATAAACTTTGCATACCCAGTCATTTTCTCCAAAGCTTCGATCAACGGAACATTGATGGAAAGCTGCTTCAACATAGTAATGAACCTGCGGTATTTTCCTTCTTCAATCTTCATCACTAATCTCCATAGGAATAGAGGTAGAGATCTAGGCATGGGGACAACTTTTTGGGTTATCTCTACTTTTTTATCTATAGCATTCTTGGACTCTCCAGTAACCTCGATCTCGTCATCAACTTTGTTGACCATAATTTCAACCTCAGACGGCATAGGGGGATCAATGGTCTATTTACCTCCTCAAGTAGTGACTGCCATATAATGCCCATCATTCTTCATATTTTGGATGGTGTTGCTACAAAGTGAATCAGGCTAACGTGGATTTACTGTAGTGGACAACTGATTCATCAGTTGTTCATGTTGCTTGATCCACACTACATGGGCATCAACACTACTACAAAACAGTTCTTTGGCGGCAATTAAAAATGCTTTTAGCGGCAATACCAGCCATTTGACTTTTGTAGTTGTTCCTGGGATCTCTAAAGGCTTTAGCATCCATTCAAACAAATGCTAGTAAAGATAATTTTTATTGCCGCACGAGGAGATTTCTCCCGCATTATGCTAGTAAATGCACTGAAATAATTTTTTATGAAAGCCCTAATACAATGTAAGATGTATGAGTCTTCCTATGCACATGTGAAAGTTTTTTCCATCCAGATCAGTCCCACGCAGGCCGTAGATAAAGAGACAAGGAGGAAGAAGGGGACACTATAGGAAAGACTTGAGAGAATGCATGATGATCAATTTTGAAGTCCGGTCCCTTTATTGTCACAGTATCTAATGTATACTATTGTATTTTCTGATATATGCTACTTCTATACACTCTTCTATATCACTTGTCAATCTAATCTATTTATACAACCTATATAATAGTATAAAATTAAAAAATGACCTATAAAATATAACTCATAATTGACACTAGATGTTATTATAATGTGGAAATGAATAGCTTTTAAAAGAAAAATATTGTTGAGGCTTATATCTTCCCCTAAAGAAGTCAACCCTTCATCTTCTTCCTAATATCCTGTCGCTTCTAGTTTTTTTTAAATCAAGTCCTGACTTTAAGTGATATAATATAAAGGTCTCCTACCAAACAAAATAGAAAAAAGGAAAAATAATGAAGATAGCACAATTTCTATACCCGTATAATATAAATTATATAAACAAACCGGGAGAAGAATAGTTGTTGGGAAAATATGAGTCGGCTAAGCTGAAGGAATATCAAATTTATTATTCGCAAAACCGAAATATAGAAACTTAGATGTAAAATTTCATTAGCATGATTCAGGTGATAGAACTTAAATATAAAATAGTGCTTTCCATAGACCAGATAGAAATAAAAAGCAAAAATAAATCATTGACTGGGAATAGACCACAATTAAATAAAACTATTTGACAGATTATTGCATTGCGATGAATGTGTGTTAGCTTTGTCGAAAACAACACATGATAAAAAAGTGTGACAATTTTATATTTACAGTACTTGCAGCGAATTGACTGGTAAGAGGCATCAGAATACCTCCACTCAAATTATTATTGTTGAGCCTCCTTCAATTAAGCAACAAAATTAAAAAAACCAATAATAAGAATAAATTTAGAGAAAGCTTAAACTGATATAATTATTAAATGATCAATGCATGTGTACCATATAGTAAATACTTGACTAATGATGAAAAAAAATTGAAATATAAGAAGATGCTATGGAATTCATACTCAATATTCGAGAAAGCTTCTTTACACTGCTACAGGTTGAGATTTATGTTTATATATACAATCTTCAAGAATTTTCTTGTTTTCGAGGTGTCTAGTAATAAGAAAAATATAACATCATTAGTTTTTATCCTGTCCAACATCATGTAAATAAGCCTTTATAAAGTGTAGCAACCACAAATCATTGATCATTCACATTCACCCAGGCCTTTGCTAGCCTATATAATTAAAATAAGAACAATGCTTTTCAATGATATTGTATAATTAACTAACAATATATGTTGTACAAATACAAACTTTATTGTCAAGTACTAGTGTCGTACACACATCGACAATGTGTGAGTTTAACTTCTTATATTTTTTTAATTTTCAGACACATACGTTCTCCAATTTGGACACCCTAAGACACCAAATTTGGGTACTCTGCTTCAATTTTTCTTCTTTTGTTTTATCTTCCTCTGCGTCTTCATGAATAATTTAACCCATATAGGAATTAACTTTAGAAGTTATGATACTGTCTCTAATTGGTAATGATACTCCAGGTGTTTGAATTTTTTTGGTCTAGTCTAGCCCCATTATTCATATAACTAAACTAGAGAATTATTTGGGTCTATGTGGTAGCAAATTTTGCATTATTGACAACAGTAAACTCACTCACATAGGATTAAATAAAAGGTGGTATTTCTTGATTAAGAAAAATTTCAAAAAAATAAAAGTTCATAGTATAAGAAATTATTCAAACAAGCAAATGAATTCCATCTCAAACTAGTGAATAACCATTTTAGTAGTTGGGAATGAAAGGTGAGATATGTGAGGATAACTCGAAAGGTGCTAGGGCTTCACCATTGATGGAAAAAGTTGTAGTTGTTCTAACTCAAGCTCTTTAGACTAACAAGGTGGAATAAAATAAATGATAGCAATGTGAAAAGAAATCAAAATGATGGGGTGATATGGTAGAGTATATATGATGATATAATGCTGTGAGTGAATGTGAAGCGTCAAAAAAAAAAAACAAAAATAACCACAAAATGTAAGAAGGTGCTTAAAATAATGGGCATAGTTGTGAAAGGGTCCAATCTCCAGGTGGTAAAGCACATGTCAAAACTTATCAAGATAGAGCACAACATACTTAATTTTCACGTTGTTGAGTTCGTACCTGATTAATGTAGGCCAATCACTTCTAATTCACCTATACAAGTTAGAGGTAACGTTGGTATAGAAGGTGTTCAATAGATTGAGGTATCTCAAATGCACGAAAGGACAACTTTCGGATTTTAGTTTCAGCAATTCATTTAGACTTTGAAGAAGCTGCAAATCAAAATTTTACAATGAATCTTTCTCAAAATCATTAGCATTATCTTGTGTAGAGAATAATGTTTCAATTGTGAGTTTTACTATTAAGTGAACCGATGATAAGGACATGAAAATTCTTGATGCTTTCGCTTGTTCTCCTTTTAACCACTAGTAAGCAAATACAAAATATTGGATATAGAAATTTACCTCAAAGTAGCATACAAGATTAAATGGAGATTGTTAGACAAAAAAACACGACATATAGTTTACTATAATTCCATTCCCTTCGGTCACAATTTGAGATCGGAAAAAGAGGAAAAAACCAAAGCATCATCAAGTTGATACGATACTACAATATTTTAGCTCACACATAGAGATTCTCTGAAGATTCATTTATGATAGAGTCTGAGACACATATAAGGTAAAATTGTAAAATCTCAGAGATAAACTTCCTTTTCCAATGGCTATATAATTGGAAAGGAAATAAAAAATCTTGAAGATTCTAACACAAATGTTTTCTTGTCAATGGGAGAAGTGAAATTCAAATTTAAGCACATTACACAAAACTAATCAATATTGAAGAAAAGTACTTTTTGACGATTTAACATATACTAAAATTTTCTGCAACTTCATTGCTCTAATTAGTATCCTATTTTCCTTCATTGCTCCTTCACTTTAAGAAAAGAAAGCATATGGACATGGTAGGAAACATGCTAACTTTTAAGCTAGTAAGCACTTGATTCAACACCTATATTTGTTTGTTTAAGATGGCATAGACACCATGACATTCCAAAAAACATAGAGCTCATACATTATTTGAGAATAAGCCAAGCAATTATGGAACAGGGAATTCAGATAAGACATAAATAGATGAAAGCCATGCCAGAATTTCTAAGGTAATATAGTAAACCAAAGAGATTAAAGAAAAGTGAAATAAAATAATTCCTACAGCCATATGTTGGCATGATATGCTGTTTATACGATTCTCACAGTAACTAATACATCATTCTTACTTCTTTGAAAAATTCAAAGCCAAGAATTCACACCAACCAGAAAATGCCCCACCTTATGCTGCACAAAATGCACCTTTTAAGCTGTACTACAACTAGACTATATGAGCGATTTAAAATCTTCCAAACAAACAATACAAAATTTCAGTATGTGTTTGTGTTATCTCTTTGTACATCTAGTTCCTAGAAAATACTTCAAAGATGATTTGTTAATATAATGTTTTGTTAAAATCATGCATTCAAACTTTATTCTTTGTTTGTGATAGATTTCTCAAAAAAATTAACAATGAATAACAACACATCTCGACTACCTCTTTTAGCTAAGGGTACTTGAATTCAAAATTTAACATATGAAACAGTTCAAATCTAACTCATAAATAAAGAAATTAAAACTCAACCTGTGAGTTGCTGAAATTGATATCTCATCTTTAAAATACATAAAAAAACTACTTCTAAAACACCATACCCATTTATCATTATTTTTCAAGTGGCAATCTTTGTTATGACATTTTATCGAACACTAAACAGGCTCCGAGGTTCGTCCTCTAGACGTAGACTTTATAAATTAATTATTGAAACTAAATCACAAGCAATATGATGAAAACAATTGAATTCACTTAATCCACACTTTTATAATTACACCATAAGTTCAAAACAAATATCAAATTAAAAATCAAACTGACACTCATCAGTGTAAAATTGAAAAAGACATAAAGGAGATTCCCTACTCCAACAAGAACTAAGTTGATTTATATGATGATGGATGCATATTGAAACAAGCTTGGCAAAAATGAGCGTGAAAAATTGGATAAGTATTCAGCCATACGAAAGTAAAATTATGTAAATACGAGACAAAAATCGATCTAGTTCAAGATATTTACCCTAAACTGACTTTCACTCACTCGTTACCTTCACCCACAATTGTTTCTAGATTCGTTGATCTTCATATTCATGGAAATTTGAAAGGGTAACCAGAAACCAAAAGAAAGATGAAAAGTTAATTAGAAAGAACATTGAAAAAAAAAGTTAATTGAAAAGAAGAGGCGAGAGAGGGATTACCTACAGGAGAGACGGGAATAAAAACATTTAGATTTTTATTTTGGAGGGAAGGTAAAAATAAAATTGACTCATTTACTGGCCATTCGAGTTATTTGCCGACAAAAAGGCTCCTTTTCCTGACCTAAGTACATTTGTCGGTAATATTCCAACTTAGGAAATAAATTAGCGGCAAATAGTTTATTCCCACTAAAAAATTGCCACCAAAGACCTTTTTTGTAGTAGTGCAAGTTTTTGACCGATTCTAGACAAGTCGTTTTGCATTTCTTTCACATTCTCATCAGTCGCATCAAACCTCTTCATCATTTGATGCATCATATCCTCACTACATGACATACTACCCCCAGCTTCTCTATTGCTAGATTCCCAATTTGCAGGTAGAACATAAGGCCCAACTCTCTCGTTTTTGTTGCCAGACTTGTTCCAGTTGTAGTTGTTGTCGTGATTTGTAGTTCCCATCTCGGACATAGTTACCCTCTCGATTGTAGTTACCATAGTTCCAACCTTGCTTTCCTTGACCTTGGCACAAATTATCCGAGTAAGAACCTTAGGCGTTGGCTCGAAAACCCCCCCGTTTGATCATTCACCAAATAAGCATCCTCCTCATAGTAGCATTCCTCAACTGGTGGTGGTGGATTTCTAGTCAGATAGTTTACGGCATTCACCTTTTCTACACCTCCCCTCACATGCTTCAACACCAACATAAGTTTTGTCCTCATCTGAGCCATCTCCTCGCAAATGTCATCGGCAGATTGACTAGGTGTAGGTTGAACTGCAAACATACTTCTTCCTGACTTCCTAGTGATCCATGCTTTATTATTCTAGGAAATCTTCTCTAGTTTCTCAGTGACCTCCTCAAAAGCGCACTCACCATATGTTCTCCAGCAATAGTATCAAGCATCGTTGTGCCATTGTCTTTCTGACCTCTGTAGAAGTACTCTTTGAGTGACTCATCATCTATGTGGTGTTCGGGACACTTCTTATGAATGAAGTGAACATATCCCATGAACTTCTCACAGACTCTCCAAGTAGTGTTACAAAGTTGTTCAGTTTGTCCTTGTGATTCACCTTATTTGACAACAGGAAATACTTGGCCATCAACACTTTGTGCAATTAGTCCCATGTATGAATCGAGTTATACGGAATCTCAGAAAACCATATCGCAGCATCTTTGGTAAATGATAGAGGGAAGACCCTCAACCCTATGACGCTCATATCCAAATCTAGTCGTCTCACAAAACTCTTGCAAACACTCCTCAACTTGGCCATGTGCCCATGCGAAAATTCCGAAGTCATACTAGAAAACAACCTCCTCGCTATAAGCATCTACATCAGGCTGCTGGTCACCACAAACGTATGCCCTAGAGGTAGAAGAGGGAGAATAATAGGTCGTTCTGATTTAACTGTATTGAAACTGAACCTATAATTATCACGCAACCTCAGGTTTAGGCCGATTCTGTACCATCAAAGCATCTCCAAGTAAATTACAACATGGACCTGAGCATTCTCATTACCAACAACTTCCTCATTCTCCTCTATGACTGGATTATTTTGACCCCTTATTTTGACCCCTTGATTATTCATTCTTCTCAAAGTTTTGCTCAACTCTGGATTGTAGAGGGTCAATTGTTCGCCTCAACTCCGTGTACTTGGCATACACTAGAGTAGAAACTTGTACAAAACAAAAACAAAAGAAAATGTAAAATTAGGAAATAATTGACTAAAGTTCAATAATGTAGTTAAACTTAATCCAAAAGACTTACTCCCTGGCAGCGGCGGCAAAATTTGATACACTCAAATTACACCTCCCTAAAGAAGTATAAATGATCATTGCCAAATGAAGAACCCACCTTTTAGGTTGGGGTCGATCCCACGAGGAATATGTTTCAGACTTAAACTTAACTCACTATTATATTTGTTTAGTCAACTTATTTTCGAGATAAGTAATTAAAAGGGGGAGATTTGTGTAAGCAAATAACTGATTGTTGTTTAAGTAACAAGTAAGGAGGATTCAAACTTTGTTCTTATCAATGAGAGAGAGAAACTAGGGTATATGTGTTCCCCATAAGTTTTTAATGCAGTAATCCTAATAATAGTAATCCTTTCCTAGTGTTTTACATGCAAAGGTTGTAAGTTAGGCATTCGTAAGTGATTGGTCCTCCAAATAGGGATTTTCACCCCGCACCTTGGTCCGGCTACATGTATATACTTTACTAACCTTTACCTTTACCTCAAATTAGACATCACATCAATGTATGACTTAGTGTTCACCCTCGCACCAATTGACATTAGACTATTAGATAGTATCACACTAAATCTCTATTGATAATTTTTTTCTCATTAACTACCTCTTTGGTCCGGCAAGTAGTAACAAGGCGAGTTCTAAAGCGTGCACTCGTTAAAAAGACTTCTAAGAGAAATAATTACCAATACATGCATAAACACTATTCAAGAGTTACTTAATTTTATTCATACATTGTTAATTAGTCATGGTTCCCACAACCCTAGTTGTGCATTTAGCTAGTCATGCTTGAAAGAACACAATTCATGTTCTGATAATAAGAATTCATGAACTTATGATTAGAGTAAAAGAAGCACGAAATCTCGAACTGAATTTCAAAGAAAAAAATCTTATAAAATGAAATTCGGAAATCAAATTGCTAAAATTTGCAAGTTAATTCCCAAAGAAAATATCAAGAATTAAAAAGTAAACAATAATGTCTAACCCCCAAAAAGAAAGGTTTACATACCCTATTTATAGAAGAACATGTCCTAACAAAAAAGGAAACAAAATAAGGAAATAAACTTTTGGGACGCGGCTTTGATCAATTACTTGACCAACGGATCGTGGGTTGACCTACAGTCCATATGTCCCCTCCATTGTTCAACACTTAGAACTCCGCTACTGGACCCGGAACCATCATTCTCTAATCATCTTCAACGGACGTGCAGGACCGACCTAGGTCCATGGGTCATCTTCCGCGGCTCCACACTTAGGAATTTCATGAGGTACTGGAACTTTAACTCTCTGAACACCTTCTACAGATATACAGGACGGCCCGTAGGTCTACCTACGATCTATGGATCACTTCATAGTTCCACACTTGGTCAGACTTCCTTGATGCTCATATCTACACCTATCAATCAATAGACCGTCACCGAACCTGCGGTCCGTAGGTCACTTCATGGGGGGCCACTTCTGCAGAATTTTAGTTGTCATCTCACTCAACCGTGTCCAACCCCATTTCCTACAAACATGAAACATAAAATTATTGTCAATACAAAATGTACCTAGACACACACAACTCTTAAGTGAAATGCATAAAAAATACCGTAAACTCAGGTTATATCAGGTTGTGAGTTGTATGAACCCTCCTCCATATCCTTGCTTAATACTAGTCCTAAAATATACTAGCTCATATGTTTTTAAAAACATAACTCTTTCTCTATTTTGAGATTGTTGCTCAAAAATTTTTCTCTTAAAAGAGATGGTACTCAGAACTGCTCATGAAAACTCTTTTGGAAAACAGTGTTTCCTTTTTTCTAAATGTAAAAACAATTACTCTTGGGAATAGTTAGTTCCCATTTATCATTTTAAAGAAAATGAACTTAGCTCTACTCTTCCTAAAACTCATATGCTCAAGTCTTAAAACATGTTTTAAAAAGGTTTGCAAAAGACTTCTCAAGCTGTTAGTGTACCAGTACGTGGTACCCGGTCAAAGTTAGTGTGCTGGACGTGACACCCGATCCCATATATGAGCCAAAACGTGGCACCCGATCCATGTTAGTGGTTTGGAATGTAACACCCGATCCATTCAACAAGCCATAATCACAATCACAATGTACATTCTCATAATCATACAATCAAGTGTTGATTCATGGCATACAATTATTCATTCATACTCATTTACAATTAGTGTGATCAATAATGCAACATTAGCATACATACAAGCATTAAAATGATGTAATTACTAACATACATCACACTAACATGAAATCACAACCATAACCAACCTCGAACAAAGTTTGAACCCTCCTCTCTTCTAAGAAACTTGATTCTTCCCTTTTCAAATTCTTTCCGCTTGTTCTTTGTCTACACACAATCAATATATCGCGAGGATCAATAAACAATACCTAATTACCTGGATCATAATTAATAATATCAACGCTAGGTTGAGCCCTTGATCCCCATACCCAGCATAGAGTTTTTTTCCACAATAATTCCCAAGAAACTAATTACCTAAGAGACTAAGTTCTACGGATTGAAAAATGGATTCGGGGAATAAAAATCTTACCTTTGGTGCTAGAGAGGTGGAATACCTTTAAGAAATATCTCTAGGTCGTTCCTTGGTTCTCAAGGTTGAATGTTGCAGAAAATAACGATTTTGGGGTTTTATTCTGACTTAAATCGTGACTGAGCCACTACGGTAGGCCCCATCCCATCATAGCGGCCCTGCCCTGGCGTAATAAATCCCACCATGGCAGCTTGCAAGGAACCAGTGACTTGAATTAACAATTCCAAACCCCCATTTCACAACACACTTTCATCTCATGACACTTTAAAAATACCTGTTCACGCTAACGTCAGTTTCTGGAGTTCTACACTCCCGAATTCAATTCTATAAAATCGTACGAGTTTTTTAATGTCTTAGCTATCTACTCATGTGATTGAATTCATATTCAGATCTCTCATTTGTTACCAGATTTCCCTAGACCTCACTGACTCCAATTTTTTCCAAATCTTGACTAGGTTGAGAAATTTCAAGTTACTACCAAAATGTTTTCCGGCCCAAAATTTTTCTCTGTTAACTTTTCTATTACGACGGGAACAGGTCTTTACATCTATATTTTAATTTAAAATTTGTGTGCACTCACTTTTATATATGTGTAACAACATACTTTATCCGACTCAACAAAATTAATGCCACATAAGTTTAGTCAGATCAAGATAAGAAGAAGGGTCTCCTCAAACAATCCACCATCTATAAATAATAAATAAGTATTGACCAAATATCCAAATATTGTTATTCTTTTTCAAAAAGACTAAAGAGCTACCTTCTACAAATAGTAAATAAGTATTGACCAAATATCCAAATGTCGTAATTTTTTTTCTAAAAGAGCAACCTCTACAATTAATAAATAAGTATTGATCAAATATCAAAATAACATGATATATTTTTCTAAAAGAGCTAAAGTTATATATCAACCTTATCTTATTAATTTCATCCTTATCTATCTTTAAAATTACTTTCATCTTCTCAATCTAATTATCTATATATAGTCCTCGATATTTCAATCCTCAAACCACATTATTTCTCAACTATTATTCTTTAAGTTTTCTTTACTCTTTTTTTTTTTGTTTCCTACTAAGATTTTCTAATATCCATCTTCAGATAAACATATTTTTTATATGAAATGAAAAATTGTTGAGATATAGTTCCTTATATGGCACCAGTTTCGACAATCAATAGTGCTCAAATGGTGGTTTGTTGTCTTTTGACTATTTTTTTCTTCTAATTGAGATTACTCTATCAGTATTTTATTTTTTTTACTTAAGTTGTCTGGAAATATTTTTGAAAAAAGGTTTATGAGATTATTATTTTTTTAATTTGGGAAATAAGAGATGGCTTCTAATATAGCACCAAAACTTTAACATATTTTCTCCATTGGAGAATAATGTTGAAGCTTTAAAAGTACCCGAAAAATTGACTGATGAGAGAAAGAAAATATCAATCTTTTGTAATGTTATCTTCTGAATTAAACCTTTTAAAGGTGATGCTAACTATTACACCATTTAAAAACCACAAAAGGTTAGGACAGATCCTGCAGATGAATCAATTAGTGATCCTCACCATCTTAATCGTAAATACAAGGAGATGCTACATGAATGGGTATCTGAAAGGAGACAACGTGAAAGTGGAGCATCTCACATGGTAAATACAATTTTTTTATGATGTATTATTTTCAAATGAATGTTGAAACTTACTAGTTTCCTGAAGTATGTACACAAATGCATTGTGTATAGGAAAAAAATACCTAAATACACATCTTATTTTACCATAATCTCTGAAATTTCCTACCATGTGAAAAAAAAAAATCAAAAATCCCCTCTCGAATCTCTCCTCTCGTTGATACATCCCTATCACCCTCTCGAATACATCCCTCCCCTTTCTGATACATCTCTCACCTATGTATCTAGACGTTTAGATGATGTATCCGAAAGTCCAGTGATAAATCCATATGTCCTATTCCCCCCCCCCCCCCTCTAACATATCCCTCTCCTCTCGGATACATCCCTCACCTATGTATTCGGATGTCCAGTGATGTATTTGGAAGTCTATTGATGTATTTGAGATTCATAAAAAAAATAAAAAAAAATTAATTTGAAAATGAGTAGGGATAGAATGTAATTAGCTCTTAACACTATGGGATTTAAGTAAATTATACTTTTATATATTCATCTATCTAGCTATATGTGTTTGTTGTTCAAAAGGAAGGTCTCAAAAATACCCCCAACATGTATGATATTTTACTTTCGTTATGTCATGCTTTCAAATTGGAATTTACCGAATACCAATTTTGTGAATCCTCCACTTAATTATATTATCGCTCATTTTCTCTTCTTTTTTTCTTAAAAGGAAAGTGAAATTTATTTTGTTTGTATTAGGCGATAATCAAATAGTTTTCTTGTTTCAAATTAGTATGAGATGAAGTTGTAACTATCTATTACATTCAAGACTTATGTAGAGTTCTATATTGTATGATTATCTTTTTAACAATTCAAAAGTTATCTAGCTTGTTCTTATCCTAAGGACCAATAAATCTCTAACAAAATAATAAACCAAGAAAATGAGAGCATGTGAATATAATTACTTTCTAATGTATTAATAATTACTATACAGAAACTTAACAAAAATCTTAGTGGATAGCGGTATTGCACTCACAAGAACAAAGGTCGCAAGTATATATCAATTGTGCAGGTAAGAAATTATATATTCCAAGGTTTTTTATAAGCTGAAGATGAAAGTGAATCAAGAAACTAAAGAAGTAAAAGAGGTAAGTTGTTACATTATATGCATTTTGTTGGATAATAATTGTTTGGTTGACCAAGTTTTAAAATAAAGCTAAAAGTGCTATGTATATATATACACACACTAAATTGTCCTTATTAAACCAAAGGTTGGGGTTGTTGAGAAATGCTCCAAGAAAAGAAAAGGAAAATGCTCCATATTGAAGAGGGAGTCTACAAGAAAGAAATAGAAAAGCAACAACTTTGGCAAGAGGGAGGTCAAAAAGTTTCTTGGTGAAGCAAGGAACAACCTCATCAATAGGGATTTCGAACACAAAAACAAGGTAAGTTTATGTTACACTAGCTATTAGACAACATTTTTTTTTGTATTTTTTGTATTTTCTGTATTTTTACAATTTTACTTTTTAAATGAAAGGATATTGGAATGTCAGAAGAAGAATCCTCCACAAATCAAAAATAGAGTCTTCAATCTTAGAGGCAAAGCCCATAACAAAGGGCCAAATACGAAAATTCACACCAAAGGAAAAATACATGCAAGAATATTTTTGAACAACCTAAATTGGTGTTGGAATCACAGGTTCAACAAATTGTGGGAGGTCTAGTTGGAAATGACGACAGAGCTAGTAATGGTGCAAACGGTGGCAACAACAAAGGAGGGAGAGGCAACGGAGACTATAATTTAGTTTTGTTAGTTGAAACTATTTGTGCCCTAAGTGTTTGATGATTTCATGAAATAAATCACTCTGAGTTTTGTTCTATCAGTAAAATTTCGATTTTCTAGAAACAAGATCTTATTTGGTCTATTTTCGCAAGATTACAGTAATTATGTTTGTTCTGATGGTTCTTGCTATTGTTTCATAAAGAAAATTATTGTATCGTATTGTATTTTTTAAAGAGAAAAAAAGGTTTGATATACCTTTAACTTTGTCATTTAGAGTCGATATACTCTTCATTATTAAAGTGGCTTATATATACCCATACTATTATAAAATGCTCACAGATACCATTTTGCTCTAACGAAGTGTGAAAAATAAAAAAATTAGATTAATTTTCAAAAAAAATTAATTCAAAAAAATCCATGTAGGAATATGTCTGACTGTTCTCACACGTATGTTATATGACTCATTTAATTCAATGATAATTTGAATTTATTATTTTGATGGTCACCTTTCTTTTCCACTAATTTTCTTGAAAAATTAATTAGAGATGCCCCAAAGATTTATACAAGTACAAAAACTAGATTAAAATCACATTACTTCTCAAATATTATACTTGAGTTTTCTTTACTTTTTGTTTTAATTCCTTTGAGAGTATCCGAAAACATGATTGACGAGAAGAAGAAAAGATCAATCTTTCGTAATGTTAGCTTCCGAATTGATCCTTCAAATGGTGAAGCTAATTGTTACACCATTTATAAACCAGAAAAGGTTAGTACAGATCCTGCAGAAGACCAACTAGTGTTCCATAGTAACTTAACCGTAAATACTAGAAGAGGCTATATGGATGGCTAGCTGAAAGGAGATAGTGTGAAAATAGAGCATTTGACATGGTAAATACAATTTTTTCTATGTTGTATTCTTTTTTTTCCTAATGTTGAGATTTGCTAGTTTCCTGAAGTACATACACAAATGCATTATATATATTCATCTATCTTGCTATATATGTTTGTTGCTCCGATGGAAGGTATTAAAATTATCTCCAACACGTATGTCATTTTCTTTTCTTTGTGTCATGTGCCAAATAGGGATTTACTAACTACCTATCATGAATCCTCCACTTAATTATATTATCGCTTATTTTATCTTTTCTTTTTCCTGAAAAAAAGAATCTCAACATTTGTTTTGTGTGTGATAGGCAATAATTAAACCCATTTTCTTATTTCAGTTTGGAATGAGATGAAGTTGTAACTACTAAACTACAACAATACTATCATATTCAAAACTTATTTGGATTTTATTTTGTATATTTACCACTAGTTATTTAAAATTATATATAGCTACTTTTTTATCTTAAGGAAAAACGAATCTCTAACCAATAATATATCAAGAAAAATGAGAGCTAGTATTATTATTACTTTGTAATGTCTGCAGTTTAAACTTTGTAAAATCATACATATAGATGGTTCTTAACAAAATATTATAGGATATCAGTATTACTATCATAAGAGCAAACAATATCGTTCGATTGTGAAGGTAAGAAAATATGTATTCAGAGATTTATCCAAGCTTGAAGTATATCAAGAAACCACTAAAGTAAAAGAGGTAACCCTTTACATCATTTGTATTTTGTTGGACTACTATAGCTTGTTTTACCTAGCTTCTTTTAAATAAAGGATTACCTAGACTTTCCTTGCATATATGAAAGAAGTGATTTTCAGAACGACATCCTAAATTACACGACGCTAACTTTTATCATTACGTCAATTAAGAGCCAAGACACTTATAACTAAATTTTCCTTATTAATCCATAGGTTGGGGTTGTTGAAACATGCTTCGTGAAAAGGAAAGAAGAATGTTCCATCTTGAAGAGGGAGTCTACAATAAAGAAACACAAAAGCAACAACTCTGACAAGAGTAAGGCGAAAAATTTTCTTGTTGATACAAGGAACAACCTAATTGGTGTTGGCATAGGTCATCGCGAGGTTGATGGATTCGACAACAAATTGTGGGAGGCCTTGTTGGCCACGGCGGTGATGGAGCAAGTGAAGGTGGATTTGGTGCAAATAGTGGTGGCAATGAAGGAGTGAGAGACCTTGGTAGAATTTGAATATCCCAACATTTGTTTTTCATATTTTATTAGATTTTTCAGTAAAAGTATTGGTGCCCCAAGTATTTGACAAATTTCTTGACAAGAACTGACTTTGTGTTTTTTTTTATCAATAAGATTCGGATTTTTGGATACATGATCTTAGTTGTTCTATATTTGCTAGATTACAATATGTAAGATTCAATCAAACTTTTTTTCTTTTAATTGCGTATGCCAAATCTAAATCTCAACAATTTGAAAAGGAGTGAGTGATAATTCATGAATTTTCTATATCAAATAGACAAAAAGCAAACCTCAAATGGCAGATACTTTTATTCAATAGTCAAATTCCTTCAAATCCACATTGTCAAGACATGTTGGATTGAGGCAAACATGTTGCTGACTTTTACTGACATTCTCTCGAGGAAATAACAAAGTGGACAACGTTTTGGTGGTAAATAAATAGGTTCTTATTTATTTTCTAGTTTTCAATAAGTGAAAAAAATGTTATTCCAAAAATATTTATATAAACATTCCAAATTAATAACTTGATAATTTGGAACAATCCGAGTTTCGAGAAAAAGTTATGACCATTTTAGTAACCTGATACAGTGCATTCACGAATTAACTTACGAGAAAACATTAAAAAGAGCCTTTTTGTCCTTCTACCTTTAAGAAAACCCTAAACAAATTTTTTGACTAATTAAAGGCCCAAACCAATTAGATTTTCATCTCTTAATCTAAAATTCTCTTCTCTCTCAAACCCTAAGGCAAAACCCTAAGAAATAATCAAAGTAGAAGACTTTCATTCAAGATTCTTTCAATCTTTTTCAAGATTCTTCTTCAAGGTAAGTCCTTCTCCAAGAATTCCATTCTTTCCAACTCAAATTCTTCCATACGATTATGAATAACAAATGAAACTCCAAATTCTTGGTAGTAGAGATTTCAAGAAACTAATTTAAGAATCTCAAGAAAGTTTTTCTTGATTTTTCTCCTTCAATCTAGAGTTTCAAGGATTCTAATCAAGTTCTTCTTGAAGATTCTTCAAGAACATTGTTCTTTTAGGTATTTAAGATTATTCATTATGTTGGACTTGTTCGTCCTCACGCCCTACCTCTCAATTTAGTAAGAAATCATGACATCTAAAAGATCTAGTCATAGTTATTGATATTTGAATTCAGTTCTTTAACAATTGAGGTTTTCATTCCTATTTTTGCTTATGAATCTTATAATGATGTTGATGCTTGGTATCACATGAACACTATTGATTTATGTACTGATGTTGTTTGACTTGCATCTTATTACAATGCAGATAAATGTGTTCAGGATCATCAACATGCATTTCATTGCATTCACTTTGCACTTCAGATAACTTTGGTGATCCTTCTTGCATTACAGAGGACTTCACATTTATTTTCTAGTGAGTTGACTTAAGATGCCATGGGTCTTTTCCCGACATAGATCTTGAGTAATAGAGGCTTCATACATAGTTAGAATTGATGAGTCTCTCAGTATGTTCCCTTCTGTTTTGAGTTCATGGAAACTATTACTTATACTTTATTAAGTATTTTCAACTATTTAATTTAGTTGAGTTTAATTTCATTTAAAGTTTTCTATCTGATTGATTAAATCTTCTGCTAAGTAGTCAGCCAGGCCAACGATTTACTTGAGGACCAACTATGGTTATCGAGTGACGGCCATGTCCACGGTGTAGGCTTGAGGCATGACAACTAGTTGCACCACCAACGTCGCCACAATTTGTTGAATCCATGAACCTCGCAACGACCTATGCCAATACCAATTTAGCTTTTTCCTATTATAATTGTTGATTTTTTGTTTCTTTATTGTAGACTCCCTCTTCCAGATGGAACATTCTACTTTTCTTTTTTGGAGCGCTTTCAACAGCTTTAACCTTTGGATTAACAAAGAAAATTCAGTAAGAATAAAGTAAATTGTCTTGGCGTCTTAACATGATGATAAAAGTCAGTGTCATGTCGTTAGGAGGTCATCATGAAAATCACTTCTTGTAACAATCAACTTGGTAAATTTATATTAGGACCCTTTTCCCTTTAATTAAGTGACACTTGGTGCAGGCTTTAAATGTTTATTATGAATTGCAAGGATGGGTAATACATAAATAGAGGTAATTAGATGTGTATTAAAGAAGAAAATTTAAAAACTAGAAAGTTAAAATCTTAAGAATTGATCGGTGTCAACATTTGGGGTAAACGAGCTCAGGATCGAGGTTTGGAAGTCCCTATACATCCGTAGGGTGATTTATGACTTCGGTGGATAGTTTGAACAAGACCCAATAAAATAAGGAGAGATTCAGAACCTGAAGTTGCAAACTAGTAAAATTGAAGATTAAGAGATCATCACAATAAAATATGTGCCTAGATACCTCATCTTGGTATTTGAGCATCCCAACAAGTTCATAGGGCATTTTGGTGAAATTTGCATATTTGATTGTTATCCCGATAGGTTTGTGCACGTAACCAAATAATGGTAGGCACCTGATTTTTATGAACTTTGAGGTTGCAAGCTTGGGTGTCTCAATCGCAAAAAGGTGATGAGATTGTGTTTGCTTTAGGGTGGTTGTGCTATTGCGTAGAGGAGAATGTTGGGCAGAGCATCGCGATCATGGGGGGTGAGGTCTGTGATTTGAAACGGAATGGAACAGGGGGTTTTTCAGGTCTTCGATGATGTAAAAAATCAACAATCTCTCTAACTTCGTAAGGTAGGGGTATGATTGTCTACGCACCATTCTGGCCAGACTCCACTTGTTGAATTTACTACACGGAATTCGTTATCGTTGTTATTGTTACAGGAAAAGACCTGAGGTAATAATCTATCTAATTATCAGTCCTATTTATAATTAACTAGGTAACGTGCATGTGCTTCACACAGTCATAAATAATTGAATTAAACTAAGGATAATCCTTTACTAATATCTAAATATTAAAAAATTAAAGAGATAGGCTCTTCAACAAAATAATATTAAGAGAATTCTAATATGAACTAGAATACTCTACCTTTTCACAATAACTTTATCTCGTTCCATTCCTTTCTTGTAGATTTATCATTCAAATAGTAGATCCGTGACATTATATAAAGACACAAAATGCTATAATTTATCTAAACATTATATTCATTAAAATAAAACAATATCATACAATACAATACGGTATGAAACAATACATAACAATCATCCAAATAGACATTGTACTATAGCAAAAATAGAACAATTAAGATCTTGCTTCTAGAAAACCCAAATCTTATTGCTAGAACAAAACTCAAAGTGATTTCTTTCAAGAAATTTATCAAAACACTTAGAGAACAAATAGCTTTAACTAACAAAACTAAATTACTGTCTAAAAACATGAAAAACTAAATTTGGGATATTCAAATTCTACTACTATTATCTCTGCGGCCTCTCCCTCCTTCATTGCTGCCACCGTTTGCACTATTACTAGCTATGTCATCGTCGCCAACTAGACCTCCCACAATTTGTTGAACCTTGTGATGTCAACACCAATTTTTGTTGTTTAGAAAATATTCTCACTTGTATTTTTTTGTAATGACCCGAACCGTCATTATTTAGGAAAAATAAAACATCGAAAAACGCTGAGGCCACTATCCTGCCAGGGCGACAATGCCATAGAGGTATAAGTAGCCGCAGAGAGGGATAGGTGAGGCAGAATCTAAATAATGCGAGGTCTTATTTTCTCCCTCTTCTAAAAAGACCTAAATTAGACGTAAATCACCCCCAGAAACCCTCCAAAAGCTGCTCTAAGCTTGGGGAAGAAGGAGGAAGATATTTCTAGCATTTGGAGGTTGATAGCTTGCGGAATTTCAGTCAAATCCACCATCCTTTCGTCCGGAAACAAGAAATTTATCTATAATCCCTCTGCAAATGCTCGCACCCAGGTAGGCTAGGTTTATTTAATTGAGCAGTTGTAAATTCGCTACTCACTACATAGTGTATTAGAATTGACGGTAGAAATCATGCATAGGCTTTCGTGCACCAAAAAGAGACAGTAGTTTATACATATTCCTAGGTTTTCAATAGACATATACCATAAGGGAAAACCCTAGCTTGTGACATAGGTTTAGGGCGAAGGCTGTGATTTCTAAGTGTTTAATGTGTGTCGATTGATTGGCTATGGTACACATGGGCGTATGTAATCCGTAAAAAGGGGAAACAAACCTAACGAATTGATTATAATAATGCATGCCATGAATTTGAGTACTTGACTATATGATTTGAGTATTGTATACTATAAATGTGATTGTGCTTATGATTGTGAGGATTGGATCGGGTGTCACGTACTGACACACTAACTTGTATTGGATCGGGTGCTACATTCCAGCACACTAACTGGGATCGGATGGCATGTACCAACTTACTTATTGGATCGAGTGCTACGTTCCGGCACACTAACTCAGATAGGGTACCCCGTTCCTGAGACTAATAGTTTGGGCTTGGGTTCGATGAGAGGACCATTTACTTGTCTTAAATGTTTAATGGCTAGTATTATTGAGAATGTGGAATTGTACCTTATGTTTTTATATGTGAGGCTTGTGAGGCCATCAGATATTTGCTTGTGAAATAAATGGTGAATGGTAGAGTCCCAAAAAGGGGGTGGTAAAATAAACAAGTAGTAATCCTTGATAGGCGTAATATGGGGCTTATAAGTTGAGTTGAGACGGGAATGAAGTGTAGGTTTGTCATGGGTGTTGACTAGGGTGGTATGAGTTGTTTTCAGAATGTCTTCTAATTGGATAGAATGACTAGGTATGATCAAGAACAGAGCGAGTAACGTCTAGAGCCTCTAAGGAGGTTGGGAATATAAAGGTGGAGGAACGATTAGTCTCATTACATGTTTCGCCAGTTGAGTTCTTATATTATGCGGTGGGTATTCAGGTTGACCGGTGATGTCTACTAGTACATGTGGTTGTACTGATACTACTCTTGCTATGACTTTTGGCATAGTCTGGATGTAGGTTCGGTGATGCTCATAGGTGAAGACGAAGAAAATCTCCAACAGCTTCTACTTTTCTTCCGCATGGTGGGAACTGTGTCTTTTCATTATTATGTTTTACGTTGTACTCTTAGTAGCTTTAGTACATGTTTAGACTAGATCCCTGGGGAGTTAATTACTTTACAAGTCTTAACTTTGAGACATTTAAAACTCTTGTTTTTATAAAAATATTATATGAAATTTCTTCTATTTGCCAATTTTCACAAGCTTCTGCATGTTTTAATTATTGGGAATCGAGGGTTCTCCTACTTAGGTGTTAGAGTAGGTGCCCGCATAGCCCGGTGGGTTGGGTTGTGACATTTTTATTTGGTGTGAATAATATTCCTATTTGGTACTTTGTTCCAGGCTCTCCCTCCAAGATTGAAAATTCTATTTTATTTTCGGGGTGGAATTTTCTAAAATTCCAACATCCTTTCATTTTAAAATTATTAATATTGTAAGAATACATAATATATATATATATATATATATATATATATATATATATATATATATATATATATAATTACGAAAAAAAAATATTGTGCAACTACAAATTTAATCGCCAAATAGCTTATAGCTAGCAAATATTTTGTGATAATTGTTGATATTTTGTTTCTTCGTTGTAGTCTCTGCCTTTCTTTTCATGGAGAGCTTAATAATAACCCCAACCTTTAGATTAATAAGAAAAATGTTAATGTATGTGCGTCTTAACATGACAATAAAAGTTTCTGTCATATAATTAGGACATTGTTGTTTTCTCTTATGGTAATACTTCAATTCAACAAGTTTTTGTTAAGAACTAATTATATATATGATTTTAGAAAGTACAAATTAAACTACACACATTACAAAGTAATTATATTACTAACTCTCATTTTTTTTTATTTATCATTGGTTAGAGAGATTCATTAGTCCTTTGGATAAAAAGTAGTTATATATAAAATTTTAAACAACTAAATAAAAATATAAAATATAAAATCCAAAAAGTTTGTCACGACTCAAGGGTACCCCCTAGACGTAACAAGGAACATAGAACCCCTTAAAGGCTCCATGTAAGTCACTTAGCATATCATAACATAAGCAAAGAACAATAAAGAGCAAAACACATTTTTCAAGTCCAAAAGTTTCGTAAAAGAAAGCGGAAGTCTAAACTTGTCTCAATTAGCCATCTATTACAATCGAAGTATGAAATAGGGTCACAACCCTTACAACATAGTTCTCAAATGAAAGTACAAGAAAGGAAACTAGAATATCATCATCCGTCCTCGAACCGTGAGGACTCCCCCACAGTAAGGAGAATAGTCGATCCAAGCTTTTACCAAGTAGGGTAATCACCTCAAGAGCCGGACCCAACACTTATTGGAAAATGTAGAAAATATGGGTTAGTACAAAAATGCACCAAGTATGATAGCCATGCATAAAATCATGAAGACATGCTAAAAAGGGGCATTTTGGTTGGAAATCATGCACTTTACAAAGTTTAAGAATCATGATGAAGATTAGTGCAAAAGCATAAGACATAAGAACATTCATCATATGGATAATCTTAACATAATGGAAAACATACAATAAATACCCTCAAATCATACTTTGCAATGCATGAATAAGATCGCATAATCCCACCCATGCTAAGTAAAGCTTCTTGAGTACCCATAGTTCCTAATTCATGTTCTTATTCATATTTCATCATGGTGGGAATTAGCCTTAACCTAGATAGACCATGTGATCTTAACATGGAATCTGGTGTCAGGCCCCCACACCGAAAAGAGGTGTCCTACTTGCCTAAGATAGAACTAAAGTTTGTTAGCTTAGGTGGATCCACTAGCTACAGACCTATGTGGGCACATAGTTATGGGATAAGGAGATTGCTACTAGAAACCCGAACTTGGCTAAGGTATAAGGTTTCTATCTCATGAGATACATGTTTTGGGAACCCAGACTTAGCTAGCGTAGAAGGAACCCATTTGGAAAGTCGGACTAACTGGCGTAAAAGCTTCCATCTCATACTCATATCCACTCGGTGCTAAGCATAATTCCCATTACGTTCATGTTAAGACTTTTCTTAGGGTCATGTTTATGGAAGAATGTCTTAACACTCAATCCAAAACAATTCATGATATAGCTCATAGATTCAAGAGGTGAGAATAGCCTTTCAACCTTAGAATCATCATATTATGAGAAAACATTTCACATCATGTTCATTATGTGTTCAGTAGAATAGCCCTTCAATCAACACAACAACATTATCATAATCATGGACATCTCATTCCTAGTCAAGCATAAGGGTGTATATGAGGATGGTCTTTCAACAATACAACAATTAGATCATAATCGCTTTACTCTCAAAGTGTTCTTTAAGCCTATCCACAACCCCCATAACCATGCACAATTCTCACACATTGACCTTCAAGGAGCGTAGATCATAATCCATATGCACATCTAGAATTACTACATTAGACATGGATGTTAACGTGATTCAAATAGATCAATTACAACATGCACAATTCCATCATATTCTACTTGCATCAATCAACACCCACACTTTAAGATCCAATTTAGGAAAATAGGAGATGTCACGATCCGAGTCTACACCCCAGAAGCGACACAGCATACTCAACCCCGAAGGGGTCTCATACAAGCCTCAAAGCATTCTTGACATAAGAACAATGGAAAATAAAGGGGAATTTACAACTTTCTTTACAATTGAAAACATCTTTCATAAAAGCAAGCAGAAGACTTCTAACTTTGTCTCAAACCATCTAAAACCTCTTTGAATACAACATTGGGACTTAGCCCATACAAAAGCTTTAACATAAACTAAAAGACATAAAAAGGAACATAATGGATTTTGTCCTCGAAACTATGAAGACTCACCAAGTCTTCATCTTCAACCACCTTAGAAAGCTATCCTTCAAGCATAGAACACCAATATCTCCGAACCCTACACTTTGGTAAAAAAAAATGGAGAAGAAATATGGGTTAGCACATTAGATGTACTAAGTATGGAAGCCATGAAAAAACCATGCTTAAAATGAACATTTATTTTAAAGTCATGCTTTTATGCCATTTTGGTAAAACTTCATGAACAAGAGGCATAATATAGGCCACGACCAACATTCAAGTCATATTTTCACATTTGAACATAATCAACATATAACCCATTACCTTCTCGTCAAACCTTCACCTCAAGTAACCCTCAAGCTATACCTTGTGCAATGTATGGGTAGCGTCCCATACCACCACCCACACTAAGGTACCACCTTAAGGTCACCAAAAGTGAACTTACCATTCAACCTTTCCATCTTCAACAATACTCACACTAAGAGACAAACATTACAATAGTCATGTCATCACATAAGGACCATCACCTAAGACAAATCTAAGTCATACTTGTGCAATGTGCAAGTAGCATACCATTACTACTCACACTAAGTACTCCTTTGAACTCACCATAAGCAAGGCACATTCAAATACAAGAAGTCATGACAAAGAAGTAACTCATAATACAATTCATGTATAGCATGCATCATTTACATTAGACATTTAAATCAACATTCTTCAATAGTTTCGTTTAGAGGACTTTCATTCATTAGTCATTAAGACTTACAGAACTCACAGTAGCCCTCTTGAAGCCTACTCGTGCCATGAATAGATAGCATCCCATACTACTACCCACACTTCATATAACTTCTCAAGAAACTATAATGCACATCTCACATGAGGGGAATAAGCATTTAACCGACATAGACCATGAGAGCTAGATCGTGGATCCATTAGCTAGACCTATGTGGGCACATAGTTTATGGCATAGGAAGATGTTCATTGGAACTCTAGCAAAACATTGGGAGAGTTTCCATCTTACCATATCCACTCATTGCTTAGCCTATATTCCCATAGGTCATTTCGTTCACATTACATTAGTGTATTAGGGAGGAATGCCTTTGGCCTATCGACCCATGATGCATCATTGCACAAGAAAGGAATGCTATAAGCCTATCGATCCATGGTACATTCAAGGATAGCTCTAGAGTCCTCATGAAAGGAATGCCATAAGCCTATCGATTCATGGTTCCTCATTACATTCTTGTACTCATGAATGGAATGACATAAGCCTATCGATTCATGATACATTGACTCATGAAGAAAGAAATGCCCTTAGCCCATTGATTTTAGAGTCTTCATTACATTAGATAATTTGTGAATGGAATGCCTTAATCCTATTGATTCATATCCATTATGTCAAGACACGTTCATTACTCATATATGAAAGGAATGTCATAGCCTATCGATTCATATTTATCAAGTCAAGACACATTCATTATAAAAGAAAAGGACGCATAAGCCTACCAATTCTAGATTTAACATTCACATTACTTTCATTTGTACCAGAAAAGGATGCCTAAGCCTACCAATTCAAGATACAACAAACACAGAAGAAACCCTTTACATTTCATCATCATCATTCATGAGTGTCAATTGAGAAAATACTATCAACAATAACACAATTACATTCTATACATGATCATCATTCAATTATGGAAATCACATACATATCCTTCACATCATAATCATACATAGTAATTAAACCCATCCACCTTTCAAGTCGATCAAAATCTCTTGCACAATTCTACTGCAACATGTAATTAGGTCATAACTTGCCCCTTTAATGAATTCACTTTCACCAACAAACCTTTCATTAATACAATTAGGCATGAATAGTGATATAATTCAATAATATAAATCAATTTAGGCATAATCCATCAACATTCATTCATGATCAACAAACCTACTTAATAAGGTACAATTTAGGATTTGAGAGAAATCATGGGTTCATAGAGTATTTTCATCATAAATCTTCAATCAAACATTAATACAATCATAACTTGCCATTACAAATCATTTGAAAACGTTTGATGAAAGAACCCAGGAGATTGAGTAAGACCCTATATTTTTCATAACTTGAAATCACCTTTAAATTGGCTCCTTAAATGAAAAGTTAGACAAGGATCAATACTACCATACCTTGCTATAGATTCCCAAGAAATTCCCTTGAAAACTTTGAAGAATTTGACCTTGGAAACATGAAGTCTTCACCTCCAATGGAGGTTTCTAAAGAGAGGCTTTTTGAGGGGAGGGGAGGTTTTTGATTTGGGATTTTGAAATAATAAGATGAAAAATAGAGTTTAATGCTTTTAATACTCTTAAAATATCATAAACAACTTAAAATAACCATCCATACACTTAACTAACCAAGGGAGGAATTTACCAAACCACCCTTGGCTTGGCCGTGAATTTGACAGCACACAGATGCCATCTACGGATACCCATCCACGGACCGTGGATGGGTCCATGGGACGTACTGTACAATCATGGTTTTTTTTAGAGGCTCATAATTTTGGGTCTTGACCCACGGATCCGTGGTTCACCAAATTTGGGGCAGGCTATTGGTTTCAAGGGGTCTTGGGGTTAGGCTAAGGGTCCTCCTCAAGGACCCCTAGAGTGGTCCATGGGGAGTCATACCTTGACATTTAACCCCTAAACCCCTCAACCATAGCTCGAGACAACATCAAACCACCTCAAAACTCATGACAAACTCACACCCTCACTAGTTAGGCTCTAGTTTCACTTATTCGTTTTACGGGTCGTTACATTATCCCCCACTTAGGAACATGCATCCTCGAATGACACTTTAAACAAATTAAGGGGTTAACGACTTATGACTAGCAGCCCACAATCATGACACATAAATATAATGCATAAACCATAGGACAAAACATCAACTCTAACTCAAACATGTTCCATGCACATAAGAAAGTAGGAACTACATCTACAAACTCATTATGCACCAAAACTTCAACATTTCTCATTTCATTAGAGGAACTTCCTTCTCCAACTCATATCATTGCTCATCATAACATCATTAAGCACGCTAAGCAAAACTCAAAAGCACATTTAGGCATGTTCAACATTTCACCTCATGAAGCATGTAAGTAACTCATACTAAATGTACATTAACATGAGGAACATAATTCATGAAAACTCATTTTCTCATTCAAACAAGTATTCATCAAGAACATGCATATCATAAGGAGACCATGGAAACACAATATCACACATGACTCCAAAAACATGAAACAAGCCAAAAAGGAACTCTTTGTCTTAGGCATGAATAGGAATCTAAAGAAAGAGGTAAGGATATCGGAACTCTCAACAACCTTACTACTCAACATACCATCCCCCCACTTAGGAGTAAACCCAACTAAGGCTAACATGAACATAACATAAGAACCTAAATCAAGACATTCACAACTTAGAAGAAACCATCAACATACCGATGCTTTTAAACTAGGAAGGTCCTCATTAAGCAAATCTTGCTAACAAACAACCTTACCAACACCACTCAAGGTCTCAAATGAGTCTACCACACCAGGTCTAAACTCCTCAAGCTCATTACTCCTCTTAAGGTGAGAAATTCAAGCAAGCCTAACTCACGAACATCAAGGGCACTCAAAGACCTTACCATCTAAGCACAATATCCCCCACTAGGGATTAAGCCTATACAAACTCTTTACAACATGACTTCCTTCAATTCTAAGGTTGGAGCAAAACATCACTAAACCTTCATACTAATCACACCTAGGCATTTCTAAAACACCATATTTCATTAACCTTTTCAACATACCACAAAACTCATCATAACCTTCTACCAACAACACACATAACCATAAAGCAACCCATTCATACTAAAGTCAACATCAAAATATTTCATCTCACATCTACCAAGTCACATAGCCATAGTTGGCATCACAACCAACCTTCCTACCTCACACCTTCTAGCATACTCCTATCAAGTGGTCACTCACTAAAGACCATCAGATAAGAAACAAAAGAGAGACATTATAGAGTTAAACTCTATGGTACGACTTGAAGAATGAAGAAGTGAAACCTTTTTAACACCCAATAGCCTCCTATTCATAATCTGAGGCGCTTCACATTATGAACAAGACTCTACTAGATGTGGTTTGAGACATCATAAGACCATTCAAAAATCTTGTGCTCTGATACCATGTTTGTCATGACCTGAGTCTACACCCCAGAAGTTACACGGCAAACTTGAACCCAAAGGGATCTCATAAAAGCCTCATAGCATTATTGATCATAAGAACAACGAAAAATAAAAGGGAAGTTACAACTTTCTTTACAATCGAAAACACCTTTCATAAAAGCAAACGAAAGACTTCAAACTTTGTCTCAAACCATCTAAAAACACTTTGAGTACAACATTGGGACTTCGACCATAAAAAAGTTTTAACATAAACTAAAAGACACTAAAAGGAACATAATGGGTTTTTCCCTCAAATCTGTGAGGACTCACCAAGTCTTCATCTTCAAGCACCTTAGAAACCTATCCCTCAAGCATAGAACACCAATATCTCAAAACCCTACACTTTGGTAAAAATAAATTGGAGAAGAAATATGGGTTAGCACATTAAATGTACTAAGTATGGAATCCATGCAAAAATCATGCTTAAAATGGACATTTATTTGAAAGTCATGCTTTTACGCCATTTTGGTAAAACTTCATGAAAAAGAGGCATAATATAGGTCACAACCAACATTCAAGTCATATTTTCACATTTGAACATAATCAACGTATAACCCATTACCTTCTCATCAAGTCTTCACCTCAAGTAACCCTAAATCTATACCTTGTGTAATGTATGGGTAGCATCCCATACCACCACCCACATTAAGGCACCACCTTAAGGTCACCAAAAGTGAACTTACCATTCAACCTTTCCATCTTCAACAATACTCACACAAAGAGATAAACATTATACTAGTCATATCATCACATAAAGATGATCACCTATGACAAATCTAAGTCATACCTGTGCAATGTGCAAGTAGCATCCCATACTACTACTCACATTAAGTACTCCTTTGAAGTCACCATAAGCAAGGCACATTCAAATACAACAAGTCATGATAAGGAAGTAACTCATAATACAATCCAATTATGGAATGCATCATTTACATTAGACATTTAAATCAACCTTCTTCATTTGCTTCATTGAGAGGAATTTCATTCATTAGTCATTAAGACTTAGAGAACTCACTATAGCCCTCTTGAAGCCTACTCATGCCATGTATGGATAGCATCCCATACTACTACCACACTTCATAGAGCTTCTCAATAAACTATAATGCACATCTCACACGATGAGAATAAGCTTTTAACCAACATAGACAATGAGAGATAGATCATGGAATCTAGTGTCATAAAACCCCACACCGTAAAGACGTGGTCTACTTACCTAAGGAAGACAAATAACCTAGTTTACATGGATCCACTAGCTAGACCTATGTGGGAACATAGTTTATGGGATAGGAAAATGTTCATTGGAACTCTAGCCTAACACTGAAAGAGTTTCCATCTTGCCATATCCACTTGGTGCTTAGCCTATATTCACATAGATCATTTCATTCACATTACATTAGTGTACTAGGTAGGAATGCCTTTGGCCTATCGACCCATGATATATCATTGCACAAGAAAGGAATGTTATAAGCCTATCGATCCATGGTACATTCAAGGATAGCTCTAGAGTCCTCATGAAAGGAATTCCATAAGCCTATCGATTCATGTTTCCTTATTACATTCTTGTACTCATGAAAGGAATGTCATAAGCCTATCAATTTCATGGTACATTGATTCATTAAGAAAGGAATGTCTTTAGCCTATCGATTCTAGAGCCTTCATTACATTAGATCATTTATGAAAGAAAGGCGTTAAGTCTATCAATTCATATCCACTAAGTCAATACACATTCATTACTCATATATGAAAGGAATGTCATAGCCTATCGATTCATATTCATCAAGTCAAGACACATTTATTATACAAGAAAAGGATGCATAAGCCTACCAATTCTAGATTCAACATTCACATTACTTTCATTTGTACAAGAAAAGGATGCCTAGGCCTACCAATTCAAGATACAACAATACATACAAGAAACCCTTCACATTTCATCATCATCATTCATAAGTGTCAATTGAGAATATACTATCAACAATAACACAGTTACATTCTATACATGATTATCATTCTATTATTGAAATCACATGCATATCCTTCACATCATAATCATACATAGCAATTAAGCACCTCCACCTTTCAAGTGGATCAACATCTCTAGCACAATTCTACTTCAACATGTAATTAGGTCATAACTTGCCCCTTTCAAGGCCATGAATTCACTTTCGCCGACAAATCTTTCATTAATACAATTAGGCATGAATAGTGATACAATTCAACAATATAAATCAATTTAGGCATAATCCATCAACATTCATTCATGATCAACAACCCCACTTCATAAGGCACAATTTAGGATTTGAGAGAAATCATGGGTTCATAGAGTATTTTCATCCTAAATCATCAATTAAACATTAATATAATCACAACTTTCCATTAGAAACCATTTGAAAACTTTTGATGAAAGAAACCACGAGATTGAATAAAACCTTAGATTTTTCATAACTTGAAATCACCTTTCAATTGGCTCCTTGAATGATATGTTAGAAAAGGATCAAGACTACCATACCTTGCTATAGATTCCCACGAAATTCCCTTGAAAACTTTGAAGAATTTGACCTTGGAAGCTTGAAGTCTTCACCTCCAATGGAGGTTTCCAGAGAGAGACTTTTGGAAGGGAGGGGAGGTTTTGATTTGGGGTTTTGAAATAATGAGAAGAAAAATAGAGTGTAATGCTTTTAATACTCTTAAAATACCATAAACAACTTAAAATAACCGTCCATACACTTAACTAACCAAGGGAGGAATTTACCAAACCACCCTTGGCATAGCCGTGAATATGACAACACACAATTGCCATCTACGAACCCCCATCCACAGAACGTGGATGGGTCCACGAGATGTACTGTCCAACAGTGGTTTTGTTCAGAGGCTCTTAATTTGGGGGCCTGACCCGTAGAGGCCATCCACGGGGCGTGGATGGACCTATAGGCCGTGGATCCCTTCGGTGGTTCACCAAATTTAGGGAAGCCTATTGGTTTTAAGGGGTCTTGGGGGTTAGGCTAAGGGTCCTCCTCAAGGACCCCTAGGGTGGTCCATGGGGAGTTTTACCTTAACGTTAAACCCCTAAGCCCCTCAACCATAGCTTGGGACAACATCAAACCACCTCAAACTTCATGATAAACTCACACCCTTACTAGTTAGGCTCTAGTTTCACTTATTCGTTTTACGGGTCGTTACTAGAGAATTCATAGATTCTTGGGGAATTTATCAGAAAAAAGTAATAAATCATCAATTTTATCATAATATAAAGTAATTAAATCATTAGAATCGTTTTTCAAGTGAATCCATGACTTGGAGTAAAACCCTAGCTTTTTGGGGAAATTGGAAGTTTTGAAATTAAGTTTGGAGGGACTCCATGGATGAAGGAATACCATACCTTAGCTTTGATTCTTCAAAGAAGTTGAGTGAAAAAGCCTTCTTCTTCAAACCCTAGCTTCAATTATCTTTTTCTTCTTCTTCCTTGGAGTTCTAGAGAGAGATTTGGGTGTGGGGGCGGGGAGTTGGTTTTGATTTGTGATTTTAGAATTGTGATGTGGATGACTTAGTTTTAGGTACTTAAAAACTTATATAGTTAGTTTATTTTAGTTCAAAACGGAACTACATAATAGTTAATTAAAAAGGTAAATCCTAAAATGCCCCTAAGTGAAACTGCCTTTTGGCAGTTACATGCCTCATCCACGACTGCACAACCATGATCCGTGGATGGACTCACGTGGTGTGCTGTCCATCTGTGGTTTGAGGTCTTGTGGCCTGGTTTGCAAGCCTTGACCCATGACCCTTCACTTACGGACCGTCGTTGGGCCCATGGCCCGTTCTGGTGAAGCGTGGTCTGGTTCAGAGACTAGGTTCTTAGGGGGTTGACTACGCCTCTCACCCACGAGACGTGAGCTGACCCACGAGGCGTGGGTGCCCTCCATAGGTCACTTGCCAGGCAGCCTTTAAGAAGCTTTTTCTCAAGGAGCCATGGCTGGTCCTTGGGGTTTAAACCTTGACGTTCTAACATGAAAACATGAATTTTAAGGTAAGGGGAGGTACGTTCTAGGCTTTAATATCAACATCAAGCTCTAGCTTAATCTACTAGTTTTCGAAAGTTACATTATCTCCCCGTTGGGAAAATTTGTCCTGGAATGACGATCTAAACACCTTACGGAAGTAAAGACTCAAGACTAGCAGCCCATCTTGTATGAAACATCAAATAATGCACATTTCCAAGGAGGATACATCAACTCCATCTCAAAATATAGTCAATGCAATACAAGGAAGTAGGAACTACATCTAACAACCCAATATGCATGAAACTAAATATTTCTCATATTTATAGGAGGAACTACCTTCTCCAACTAAAATAATGCTCAACACGACATTATGGAGCCAATATGCAATTACTATCAAAAGCATACTAAAGCATGTTCATCAACTCATCCCATGAAGTCAAATATGCAACTCATACTAAATGCACTACAACATGAGGAATACTTAAATCATGAAAACTCATATTTTTACTAGACATAAATTTCATCTAGAACATGCACAACATATGGAAATCATGGAAGAGACGTATAACACACATGACTCCCAAAACACTAAAACTCAAGAGGAACTACTTACCTCAAGCTTGAATAGGAGTAGAAGGAAAGAGATGAGGATATCGGGAGTTCATATCAGCCTCGGCCTCCCAAGTAGCACCCTTAACTAGATGATTTATCCATAAAACCTTTATGGAAGCTATTCCCTTATTTCTCAACATCTTGACTTGCCAGTTTAGGATTTCTACCTGAACTTCCTCATATAAGAGGCTCTCATCAACTCCCAAACATTCTAATGGGATAATGGATGTCAGATCTCCAATACACTTCCTAAGCATGGACACATGAAATACCGAATACAGAAGAGCCAACTCATTTGGCAAATCTAACTCGTAGGAAACTTTCCCAATACGCTTCAAGAATTTGATATGGGCCTACACACCTAGGACTAAGTTTCCCTTTTTTGCCAAATCTCATCCCACCCTTTATGGGTGAGATTTTCAAATAGACCCAATCTTTAACTTCACATTCTAAATCTCTTCTTCTCACATCGGCATAGGATTTTTGTCTACTTTGAGCCGTCCTCAACCTCTCTCTAATGAGCCAAACCTTCTCAATAGCTTCATAAACCGATTCAGGATGAATAAGAGCAATTTCACCTACCTCAAGACAACCAACCAGAGACCTACATCTCCTACCATACAAATCTTCAAAAGGAGCCATACCGATGCTTGAGTAATAACTATTATTGTAGGCAAACTCTACTAATGGCAAGTGATCATACCAATTACCCCTGAAGTCTATAACACATGCCCACAACATATCTTCTAATGTTTGGAGGTGCGTTCCGCTTGGACATTGATTTGGGGATGAAAGTCGTGCTAAGCTAGACCTTAGTTCCTAGCCCTTTTTGGAATGACTTCCAAAAGTGTGAAGTAAATTGATTACCCCGATCCAAAATAATAGATAAAGGGACCCCATGCAACTTCACTATTTCATTTATATACAACTTGGCATAGTCTACCGCCAAATGAGAAACCTTGATGGGAATAAAGTGGCCTGATTTTGTCATCCTATCTATAATGCCCAAATAGAATCATGTTGCCTTCAGGCACGAGGCAAACCCACAGTAAAATCCATATTGATCTCTTCCCACTTCCAAGTGGGAATATCTATATCTTGGGCCAAACCTGCAGGCCTTTAATGCTCGGCCTTAACTTGTTGGCAAATCGAATATTTAGCCACAAATCCTGCAATATCTCTCTTAATACCATTCCACAAATAGACTTCTCGTATATCATGGTACATCTTTTTGGCTCGTGGATGAATAGAATATCAAGAACTATGAGCATCCTCTAGAATTTGCTCCCTCAAACAATCAACATCTGGAACACATAACCGACCTTAGTACCTAAGGACCCCATCTCCCCCTTGGGAGAAAGCCTCAATGGACTTTTTGAGTATAGCTTCTTTCAACTCGACTAATATAGGATCAATGTCTTGCTTAGCCTTCGCATCCATCATAAAGGATGATTCAGAACCATTATGGACCATGAAACCACCCTTGGTGGAATCCCCTAGTTGGAGACCTAACCGGGCCAACCTATTCACATCACAAACCAATTCTTTCTTTTTATCTTCTACATGAGCCACACTACCCATGGACAATCGACTAAGAGCATCCACTACCACATTATATTTTCTAAGGTGATAAAGGACACTCATATCATAGTCCTTCAATAATTCTAACCACCTTCTTTGTTAGAGATTTAAGTCCTTTTTGACTAAACACATATTGAAGGCTCTTGTGATTAGTAAACACATAACCATGCACTCCATACAAATAATGCCACCATATTTTTTTAAGGCAAAAATAACTGCTGCTAACTTAAGGTCATGGGTCGAATAATTCTTCTCATAGACTTTAAGTTGCCTCGAAGAATAAGCAATCACCTTACCATTTTGCATAAGTACACATCCCAACCCAACTCTAGAGGAATCATAATATACTATGAAACCATATATACCCTCTGGTAAGGTCAACACCGGAGCTGAAGTAAGTCTATCTTTCAATTCTTGGAAACTCTTCTCAAAAGCTTCTGACCACACAAGCTTAGCTTTCTTTTGAGTCAAGGTCGTCAAAGGAGAAGCAATAGAGGACAAACCCTCAATAAACCTCCTATAGTAACCAGCCAAACCCAAAAATCTTCTAATATTCGAAGGAGTTAGAGGTCTAGGCCAACTCTTGATCTCATCCATCTTCTTAGGATCTACCTCTATACCCTTGCTTGACAATGTGACCATGGAATGCTATGGGCATTAACCAAAATTCGCATTTGCTAAACTTTGTGAAAGGTTGATGGTCCGTAAGAACTTGTAAGACAATTCTCAGATGGTCAACGTGCTCATTCTCACTCCTTGAATATATCAAAATATCATCGATAAACATTATAACAAATATGTCAAGATATTGTCAGAACACTCTATTCATTAAGTCCATGAATGCCACCTGAGCGTTAGTCAAACCAAAGAACATTACTAGGAACTCATAGTGACCACATCTTGTCCGAAAAGCCATCTTGGGAATATCAACCCCTCTTACTCTGGATTGGTGATAACCCGAACAAAGATTAATCTTAGAGAAATAACTAGTCCCTTGTAGTTGGTCACACAAACCATTATCCTTGAAAGGGGATAGTTATTCTTGATGGTACCTTTGTTCAATTGACGACAATTGATGCACATTCTAAGAGACCCATCCTTCTTTTTAACAAACAACACCGAAGCACCCCATGGAGAGATACTCGATTGAATAAAACCCTTGTCTAATGAATTCTTTAGTTGTCCTTTCAACTCCTTTAACTCCGTTGGATCCATTCTATAAGGAGAAATGGAGATAAGGTGCGTATTCATAAGAAGGTCAATTCCAAAATCTATTTCCCGCTCAGGAGGAATACCAGGCAAATCATCAGGAAAAACATCCAAAAACTCATCCACTATCGAAACCAACTCTGGAGAAGGGGTTTCGGATTCAACATCCCTCACCCTTATAAGATGATAAATGCACCCTTTGGAGATCATTTTCCTAGCTTTAAGGCAAGAAACAAATTGACCATTAGGCATATAATTTCAATCCTTCAACTATAAGATATGCTCATTTGGAAATTGGAACCTAACCACTCGAGTCCTAGAGGCATAAAATGCATGCAACCAATCCATACTCAAAATCACATTAAACTCTAACATGTATAACTCCACAAAATCCACCAAAGTAATTCTATGAGATAACAAAATGAGATGACTTCTATAAACCCTTTTTGCCACTACCGAGTCACCAATCGGGGTAGAAACCAAAAAAGGTTCTACTAACACTTCAGAGAGTATTTCAATACAAAAGGTGTCACAAATGACAAAGTAGCACCGAGATCTAACAAGGCATAAACATCAATAAAAAAGGCTTTTAACATACCAGTCACCACATCCAAGGAGCTCTCTTGGTCATCTCGAGATCGAAGAGCGTAAAAGTGGTTTTGCTTGGGAGCATCGGAGTTTGAACCGCTTGGAGGAGCTTGTTTGCCCTCTCTTCCTTGAACCTTGAACATTGGACAATCTCTCATGATATGACCGATCTTCCCACAACCATATCAACCATCCGTGCCAACTAGGCACTTACCATCATGTTTCTTACCGTACTTAGCACAAGTAGGCCTAGACATAGAAGAATCACCACTACTACCTCGTTGAGATTTAGTCTTAGGCACCCTATCCTTGTTGACCCTTGAAGCACTAGAGGAGCCTTGGTTGGAGAACCTTTGTCTAAGCCTTTTTTTCGACCTTGTCCATCATACTAAGCATTGGAAAAATTCCCATCACCGGTTCAAGCTTTCTTCACCTCCCTATTGTTGCATTGGAGTTTTTCATCCTCCATTTATTGGGCATACACTATAAGACGTGCGATATCCATATCATGAAGGAGCATTGCCGTACAATATTCTTTTCTTACCGCCTTGGACACACACATTAAATACCTACTCGTCATATCCCTTGGATCCGCCACCATAGCCGGAGCATACTCGGACAATTGAGTAAACTTTAGAGAATATTATTGAACACTCATACCTCCTTAACGAAGGTTAATGAATTTTTCCACCTTAGCTTTCCTCATCTCTCAGTGAAAGAACCTATCAAGGAATGGCAATTTGAGTACTTCCTATACTATTGGACCCGTTCCCAATGGCATATTGTTCTTCTATTGAGTATACCATACTTGAGCCACATTCTTTAATTGGTAAGTAGCTAACTCCGCTTTCTCTACTGAAGTAACCCCCATGGAATAAATTATCTTATAAATCTCTTCCATAAATTCTTGAGGATCCTCTCCCACATTAGAACCAAGAAACACGAGTTCATTCTTGCAAAATCCCTAAATCTAGAAGCCGCGGAATTCACATTAGGGTTCACATGAGTCCTAGCATCTCTATTGGCTTGAGCTGTCATGCTTTAGGCTTGAGTTATCAGGGCTTGAGCTTGAGCCATCATGGCTTGAGTCAACATTACAAAAGACGACCTAACCTCTACATTCGTCATAGCCAGAGGATTGATCGGAGCTTGATTATATTGAGGAGGGGCTCCTTGATTCACATTCTCCTCTTCCACCCTTCTAGCATTAGCCCTTTGTGTATTCATTTCCTGAAAACACAAGAGAAAGATTAGAAGGAAGACCTTATAGAGTTAAACTCTATGGAACAACTTAAAAGTAATTAAATAAGTGAAATTTCCTAAACATCTTATAGCCTATCATTCATAAATGTGGCGCGCTTCACGATCATGAACAAGACTCTACTAGATGTGGCTTATGAGACATCATCCTAGAATCATTCTAAACATTTTGCTCTGATTACCAAGTTTGTCACGACCCAAGGGTACCCCTTAGATGTAACAAGGAACATACTACCCCTTAAAGGCTCCATGTAATCCACTTAGCATATCATATAACATAAGTAAAGAAAAATAAAGAGTAAAACGCATTTTTCAAGTCCAAAAGTTTTATAAAAGAAAGCGAAAGTCTAGACTTGTCTCAATTAGACATCTATTACAATCGAAGTATCAAATAGGGTCACAACCCTTACAACATAGTTCGCAAATGAACATAAAAGAAAGGAAACTAGAAAATCATCATCCGTCCTCAAACCATGAGGACTCACCAAACGCAAGGAGAATAATCGATCCAAGCTTTTACCAAGTAGGGTGATCACCTCAAGAACCAGACCCTACACTTATTGGAAAATGTAGACAATATTGGTTAATACAAAAATGCACTAAGTATGATAGTTATGCATAAAATCATGAAGACATGCTAAAAAGGGGCATTTTAGTTGGAAATCATGCACTTTATCAAGTTTAAGAATCATGATGAAGATTAGTGCAAAATCATACAATATAAGCACATTCATCATATCGATCATCTTGGCATAATGGAAAACATACCATAACTACCCTCAAAGCATACTTGTGCAATGCATGAATAAGATCCCATAATTCCACCCATGATAAGTAAAGTTTCTTGAGTACCCATAGTTCCTAATTCATGTTCTTATTCATATTTCATCATGGTGGGAATAAGCCTTACTCGACATAGACCATGTGAGCTTAACATGGAATTCGGTGTCATGACCCCACACCGAAAAAAGGTGTCCTACTTGCCTAAGGTAGAACTAAAAATTGTTAGCTTAGGTGGATCCACTAGCTAAAGACTTATGTGGGCACATAGTTATGGGATAAGGAGATTTCTACTAGAAACCCAGACTTGACTGATGTATAAATTTTCCATCTCATGAGATACATGTTTTGGGAACTCGGACTTAACTGGTGTAAAAGGAACCCATTTGGGAAGCCAGACTAGCTGGCGTAAAAGCTTCCATCTCATATTCATATTCACTTGGTACTAAACATAATTCCCATACATTTATGTTAAGACTTGTCCAACGTTCATGTTGACGGAAGAATGTCTTAACACTCAATCCAACACAATTCATGATATAGCTCATAGATTCAAGAGGTGAGAATAGCCTTCCAACCTTAGAATCATCATATTGTGTGAAAAACTTTCACATCATGTTCATTATGTGTTCATGAGAGTAGCCTTTCAATCAGCACACAACATTATCATAATCATGGACATCTCATTCAAAGTCATGCATAAGGGTGTATATGAGGATGGTCTTTCAACAACACAACAATTAGATCATAATTGCTTTACTCTCAAAGTGTCCTTTAAACCTATTCAGAACCCCCATAACCATGCATAATTCTCATAAATTGCCCTTCAACAACCACATATCATAATCCATCAACATATCTATAATTACTACATTAGACATGGATGATAACATGATTTAAATAGATCAATTATAACATGCACAATTCCATGATATTCTACTTGCATTAATAAACACCCACACTTTAAGATCCAATTTAGGAAAGTAGGGGAATTCATCATAGAAACAGAAATAAATTATCAATTTGATGATAATATAAAGAAATTAAATCATTAGAATCGTTTTTGAAGTGAATTCATGACTTGGAGTAAAAACTTAGCTTTAAGGGGAAATGGCAAGTTTTGAAATTGAGTTTGGAGGGACTCCATGGATGAAGGACAACCATACCTTAGCTTTGTTTCTTCAAAGAAATTGAGTGAGAGGGCTTCAAACCCTAGCTTCAATTCTCTTTTACCATACCTTAGCTTTGTTTCTTCAAAATATTGAGTGAGGGAGCTTCAAACCCTAGCTTGGAGTTATAGAGAGAGTTTTTTTTTGGGGGGGGGGGGGGGGGGGAGAAGTTGGTTTTGATTTGTGATTTTAGAATTGTGATGTGAATGACTTAGTTTTAGTGACTTAAAACCTTATATAGTTAGTTTATTTTAGTGAAAAATGACACCACTTAATATTTAATTAAAAAGGAAAACTCCAAAACGCCCCTAAGTGAAACTGTCTTTTGGCAGTTACAGGCCTCATCCATGACTGCATGACCACAGACCATGGATGGACTCACGTGGCGTGCTGTCCATCTGTGGTTTGAGGTCATGTGGCCTGGTTTGCAAGTGTTGACCCACGACCCTTAACTGACGGACCGTTGTTGGACCCACAACCTGTTCTGGTAAAGCCTGGTCTGGTTTAGAGTCTAGGTTCTCTGGGGCTTGACCTACGCCCTCACCCATGAGACGTAGGCTGACCCACGAGGCGTGGGTGCCCTCCATGGGTCACTTACCAGGCAGCCTTTATGAGGCTTTTCTCAAGGACCCATGGTTGGTCCTTGGGGTTTAAACCTTGACGTTCTAACACGAAACATGAATTTTAAGGTACGGGGAGGTATGTTCTAGGCTATAATCTCAACGTCAAGCTCTAACTTATTCTACTAGTTTCCGGAATGTTACAAAGTTGAAATGTGATAGTATTGTTGTAATTTAGTAGTCCAATTTGAAATAAGAAAAATAGTTTAATTATTGCCTAACACACACAAAACAAATGTTCTTATTCTTTTTTTTTTCAAGAATAAGATAAGATAAAATAAGCGATAATATAATTAAGTGGAGGATTCATGATATAGGTAGTGATAAATAAAAATCCCAATTCGGAAGCATGATATAAAGAAAACAAAATGTCATACATGCAGAGGCGGATCTAGGTGGGGGCTCGTGGGTTCAGACGAAGTCATTAGCTTTTTCATAGATCTTGTATTTGTACTAGATAATTAATTAATTATTATTACATACATACATACATACATACATACATACATACATACATATATATATATATATATATATATATATATATATATTTGTGAACCCCTAACAGAATAGATTGACAGTTCTAAAGGAAATTTACAACCCCAAACTCTTAAACATGGTTCAAAGAATATAAATATAATAAAAAAATTGTATCTACCATGTCAAATACTCAATTTTCATGTTGTCTCTTTTCAGCTAGCCATCCATGTAGCATCTCCTTGTGTGTGTGTGTGTGTGTATATATATATATATATATATATATATATATATTTGTGAACCCCTAACAGAATAGATTAACAGTTCTAAAGGAAATTTACAACTCCAAACTCTTAATCATGGTTCAAAGAATATATACATAATAAAAAAATTGTATCTACCATGTCAAATACTCCATTTTCACATTGTCTCTTTTCAGCTAGCCATCCATGTAGCATCTCCTTGTACTTACAGTTAAGACGATCACTAATTGGTTATTGTACAGGAGTTATATTAATCGTTTGTGGTTTATAAATGGTGTAACAGTTAGATTCACTTGTAGAAGGTTCAATTTGGAAGCTAACATTATGAAAGACTGATCTTTTCTTCTTCTCAACAATCATGTTTTCAGATACTCTTAAAGTAAAGAAAACTAAATAATAATAGTTGAGAAGTAATGTTCTTTGAGGCTTGAAATATCGAGGACTATATATAGATAATTAAATTGAGAAGATGAAATTAATAAGAGATAATTTCTTTTAGGAAAAAGAATATGATATTTGGTCAATATACTTATTTATTATTTGTAGAAGGTGACTCTTTTAGAAAAAAAAAATTACGATATTTAGACATTTGGTTAATACTTATTTATTATTTCTAGAAGGTGGCTCTTTTAGGGGGAAAACATGAATTTTGGACATTTGGTCAATACTTATGTATTGTTTGTTGAAGGTGGAATGGTCGAGGAGACCCTAATGTATGGTTACACATATTTAAAATCAAGTGAACAAAAAATTGAACCTTGACCTGTGGGTGGGTCCCATAGTTGGTGGTCCTGATTTTTGAGTCTCTGACACCAAATGACGGATGACCAGGATGGTCCGTTGGTGGAACCACAGATCGTAGGTCGTCAACGTCGTTGGGTCGGTAGTTATTTTTTAGGGGCTTTTTGGTGTTTTCCTAACTATTCTAGCCTAATACTATGTGGTTTTGGACTTTACAAAATTCCCTATATGAGCGTTTTAACCCCCAAATTTCCCCATTTGAAATCATTCTGTCAAATTCCTAAAAGAAGAACAAGTCTTCCTCTCAAAAATATTTCTCTCTCTTGAAATCTTGAAGCAAGAGTCAACCTAGGGTTTCAAGTCAAGCCTCTAATTCCACCATTGAAGGCAATCTTTTGGCATTGAGGTATGGTTTTTTTCATCCATGGAGCCGTTTCCTCCATGGAGTTCCTAAATTCTCCAATGTACAAAGTTAGAAATCCTTCAATTGAGTTAAGGTTTTTCATACATGTCATGGGTTCTTTTGAATGTTGATTTATGAACTTTTATGCATGAATTGATATAATCTCATGATTTTAAGATGAATCACCATGAACCCATGCTTAACCCATATTTTTCTACATATTGATGATTGAATGTGGGTTTAAAAATATGAAAGATGAATTATGAAATAATGCATGTTCTTATGGAAATGATGAGATGATGTAGGTTGCTTTGAGAGTAAAAGCCTATATGTTGTCATTGTAGTTAATTGTTGTGAAAGGATTGCTCGCATAACTACCTCATGAATGAATGTGAAAGGTTTTCTCACATAAAGCATTCAAGGTTAAAAGGTCTTCTCACCTAAAATGGATCAAATATAAGGAGCTATTCTAATGAAGCCTAGCTTGGATTGGTTACTTAATTGTACCTTTCCATGGATGACATATGACTTATCTTGGATTGGAAAGATGACATGCCCTTCCATGGATTATAAGAACAAGTTAAGAAAACGACTATTCAGTGGGATTTACGCTTAGCACCTAGAGGATATTGAGATGGAAGCTCTCCCGTTAGTAGAGGCTAGGTTTCTAGAAGCAATATCATAGATATACATTAGCTCGTGGATCCACATAAGCTAGACGTTCATGGTCTTACCTTGACAAAGAGGAAACCCCTTTTCAGTATGGGGCAGACACCGAATTTTGTGTGGATAACTCACATGGTTTATATGTCGGTAAAAGGTATATCTCCCACAATAATGAACTAAGGTTACTTTAAGATGTATCTTACACGTGACTTAAGATGATGTCTATTTGCATTGGTCGTGTTTTATGACTTATGTCTTCTAGTTCTTTTACATTCATGATTTAGCTTTGTTATTTCCCTTTATGAAAATGTCTCTTTTTCTCATGTTTTCAAATGTATTATGCATGCCTATAATAATTGGTACATATTTTGTACAAATGCATACTCTTGCCTACATTTCCCCAAATGTAGGGCTTGACAGTCAAGGTTCCCAGTTTTGTGGCTAGAGTTCATTGAGGAGAGTTTGAGCTTTGGTGAGTCCTCATGCTTCGAGGATAGAACAATTATTGTTTTCAGTTTTTTCTTACTTTCTGTTTGTGAACTTGATGTATGGGCCATGTCCTAATAAACTCTTATATGCTAGTGGCTTTGACACGATGTTTAGATTTTTGCTTTTCTCTATAAAACTTTGCTATGTTGAAATTGTCTTTTAAATCTATTTGCTCTACTATCTTGGATGATGAGTGCTAGGTGACTTGTATGGGGCCTCTCGGGGTCTGATGTTCCATGTTACGCCTAGGGGATACGTTGGGTCGTGACATATTGAAATATAGCAAAAATAGAACAATTGAGTTCATAATAACTTAATTTCTCCATAAACCTTGTAGCCATCGTGGGTAAAATGGGTCATACATTTAATATGATTCCTTAGTGCTTTTTAGCATAGAATAGTGGATCAACTTAGTTGAGGCGTTCTATATCCCGGCAGGTTATAGGATAGTTCTGGCAGCATGGGCGAAACATTGTATCATCACATAGCTCATAGTGATGGTTGTCGGTTAGATAAACTCCCACAAAGTTATATTTCTTTATTATACATACATACATATATATATATATATATATATATATATATATATATATAATTGAATCTTTATTGTATTTTTCAATACATTGAGTTGCTACCTAATGTTTAAATGCTTATTATAACTGCATCTTTATTGTTGTTTATTTCTGCATGAGTTAAGTATCCATGAGTTGAGTAAAGCTGAGGTAAGTGTTTCTTTTAGCATTCAGTTCAAGCTTATATCATGTTTAGTTTTCCCCTCACATGCTCGTACATTCCATGTAATGATGCCATTTGGCGTGCATCATTTTATGATGCAAATATAGGTAACCAGGATTAACATCCAGCGCCTCGTTGATCTAGTCGAGTACTCAGAGGCGGTTGGTGAGCCGCCTAGCTTTTGAAGGACCCCTTTTTACTGCTTTATAGTTAGTTTATTAGGATGTTGTGGGTCTTGTCCCGAAGTCCATCTTAGTTGTTAGAGGCTTCATAAACAGTTAGTTATTAGTTCTTTAGTCTTGCATTTAAGTTATTTTGATATAAGACTTGAGTTGCCACGTTGGCTAAGTTGAATATTTATCCTTAAACGTGCTAAGTTTATTTGAGACAGTTGTTTTAAAAATGAATTTGATTTCTATAATAATGTGTAAAGTCTTCCGCTGAGAGTCTAGCCAAGCCAAGTGTTCTCTTGGGGCATGCAATGGTTCCAACTAACAAATTCTAATCAAAACATAAATAAGAAAATGCCATAAATCACAAATCCCAAACAACTTAAGATTTCTACTCTAACTTTGAATTATTATTCCAAACATTTTCCTATAATTCAAAGTTGTATACTCTTGCCTTTTTCTTGTTGCTATTGTTGTTGTATTGGAGTACTTCTCTTCAATCTTCAATTGTTGGAAACTTTTGTCCAATCTTTTAATTGTTGGAGTACTTCTCTTCAATCTTCAATTGTTGGAGTACTTCTCTTCAATTCTCTGAAACTTCTTTTCTTGGTTGTGTTGGAGCACCTTCTCTCCAACTTCCAAGTGTTGGAGAACATTCTCTCCAACTCATGATATTTTTTTCCTGGTTGTGTTAGAGCACTTCTCCCCAACTTCCAAGTGTTGGAGAACTTTCTCTCCAAATAAGGATATTTTTTTTCTTAGTTTGTTGGAGCACTTTTCTCCAATTTCCAAGGTTCATGCCCTTCCCACCAACGCCTTTTCTTTTTGTTTTTTTTTTCGATATTTTTTCTCTTGGTTGTGTTGGAGAACTTCTCTCCAACTTCTAAGGTTGATGCCCTTCCCACCAACGCCCTTTATTTTTGTTTTTGGTGTTGGAGCACTCTCTCTCCAACTCTCGTTGATGCCCTTCCAATCAATTCGTTTTCTTTTTGTGTTTTTTTTTTTAAAAAAAATATTTTTTGTTTTGGAGCACTCTCTGTCCAACTCTTGTTGATGCCCTCCCCTCCCCATCAACTCTTTTTTTTTTTTTTGTGTTTTTTTTTTTTTTTTTACTTTCTCCAACTTTTAATTTAGAGAAGAGTTTTTTCCTCTTGTGCTTGGTTGCACTTCTTTAAATCTGCAATATGTTTGTATGTCTTTCCTTCTATCATGTTTTTTTTTCATGCATATATTATTCATTCAGCTTTTGTCAATATGATCATTGCCAGACAGATGACATATATAGGTCATAGCCACCTGCCAGCAACGAAAACTCTTTGATCTTTACAAGGATCGTAGAAGCTCTAATACCAATTTAGAGGAAAATTTATTTATAAACTCAAAGGTTCTTGAATCGTACTTCAAGTTATATCTATAAAATGTTAAATCAAATTAAACTAGGACTAGGAAATACTCTAACTAACCAATTCTAATCAAAGCATAAATAAGTAAATATCATAAATATCAAATCCCAAACAAGTACCCCTTAGATTATTGTAACATCCCGCCTTAGGAAGAGCTAAATCTAGAAAGAACTAATTTGCAGAGAGCTAATTTGAAATTTGTTCAAGTTACGGTTGAGTTGTGAGTTTTCGGCCAACTTCAAATGACCATAACTTTCAGTACATGATGATTTAGGTTTCCCATAAGATATCAAATGAAAAGTCTTGGAATCCTCTTTCCAACGCCACCGAGTTTGCTAAATTTTGAGTTCAGATGAAGGAGATATGACCGTTTGAAGTCAGTCTGTCCAGTTAAGGAAATTTACCTGAATTAGTGAGGGGTATTTTGGTCTTTTCCTTACGCCACCAAATTTAAACATTTTTAGAAACTAGTTTTTCGACACATGTGTTGCACGCGATTATCAATTCAAAAAATAGATGCTATATTAAATAGTATTTGTTATTTAAGTGATATTTTAATAATAAGCTTTCCACAAAAGAATATTGCATATTCTTTTGTGAATGTTCAATGTGGATCGTCATATATATCTCTTATTGATGCGAACATATGAAGATGGTCAATGAAATTTTTTATTAGATAAATGCAATAATGAATATATTTATTTCAATTTGATGAGGTTCAATCATGTAATTAGTCATATTTTAGCAATATTACCTTATAGACGATACTTTTTGTGTATTTTTCTTGTCATTAAACCAGATGTGTTTTGCATATGTATTCCATGTTAAACTGTTTAAATGTCATATAAACATGTGAAGAGAACAACTACATATTATTTTTTACAACTAATTTTTGTATATTAATTTTTTATTTTATAAGTTATAACATAATAGATGTTGTTCTTGTTGTTTGCTCTCATATTTGACTTCCCGATTGTCTGTGTACATAAATCAAAGATAGTTATCTGACATTCCATAGTTAACTGAGAAAGGTTTCCTTTTTTTTTTTTATCAAAAAAACTTTAAATTATAGAATATATTTTATCTATGAAATCATATATATAATCACATGTTTATTTTACACCCAACAAAGATATAGTTCATATACTTATAAACGATTTTCAATTTATTCAACCGAGAATGATTCGTCTAAGGAAAACTAATAACAACGTGTTATCACATATATAGGTGTGGTATAATAATATGAAAAATTATTAGTCAAAAGTTAATGTATGAAAAGATGAAAGATAGAAATAATCAATGTAATAACTATGAGAATTCATAATATTATAACTAATGAATGTTTTAGTAATAACTAAGAGAATTTATAATGCTAGAACTAAATTATTAATGTGCTATAGCTGTATTTCGAATGAATTTTATACTTACATAAATAAATAGACTTTTGATTAATGTTACTATATTTTTATAGTTATCAAATTTTCATTTAGTGTAGGGATAAAATGAAAATGCTTATTCCATATTACTGAATATAAAATTTATTTTTTAAATGATAAATTTTAAGCGATTCATATATATTCACATATTTTCATATTTGTTGTGAGTTTTTCTTTTTTTAAAAAAGAATCTGGAACAATTTAAAATAATATATTTTGAAGTTAGAAGATCATGTTAAATTGATAATACATTCGTGAAATATATAATACTTTAATGTAAGTATGGCGTTATTACAAGTCATATGAACTTTTCTTCGTCTAAAATACTGAAATAGTAAATAAGTAAAACAAAAGAGCAATGTTTATATAGTACTAACTATTTTGTAGAAAACTTCATAACATTCTAAATCACACAAGAACCATTGATAAATAAAGTCATTCTTTTATCTTGAGCGTCAAAAAAATAAATTGTGACAATTCTCTAACTCTTGAGAAGTTAAATAACTTTGGAAAAAGATATTCAGAAGCATATATTTACATCACAAGAGAAATTGTTAAAAAAAAAAAATTTAGACTACATAATGGTAACTTCATATATTGGAATATTACATACTAATGTATATATTAAGCAAAATAATAATTGTTATATCATCAAAATATTTTTTCTCAAGTACTCGATGTTATGGAATGTACCCTCTTAGGATAGAACGATTTACTTCATCAGAATAGCGGTACCTCATATTTTGCTAAACTTTAAACTCACTCAACGACGATAAATCACACGAATTTTTTTATAATGGAAGAAAAAGAAGAATAGAAGATTAAAAAATATTGTTGTTGAACAATGAGAGGAAGCCCCTCTATTTATAGTCAACAAAGGATAGTACGAACAAGTGTTTCTTATGTCTTATCTAAAAAGTCATGACCTTTCCGAGAAGTCACAACCCTTTGGAAAAATCACAACTTATTGAGAAATTAACAACTCTTTGAAAAAGTCACAACTCATTGAAAAATCACAGTCCTTCAAAAAAAAAAATCACAACTTATCAGAAATTCACAACTCATTGAAAAAGTCACAACCTAAGTTAGGGATATTATAGTAATTTAACATTCAAGTTAGGAGTTCATGATTTTTGGAGTCAAATCTGATTTGGGTCAGTTTTACAATTGTACAATACGCTTAGGGTTTTTAGAGGAGTTCAAGAAGAGGAATAGTGTAGAAAAGGAAGAACAATCAAGGTTTTTGCGAATTGAGGATTTGTTTAACCAAATTAAGATATGCAAGTCTTCATAGTTTTGGGTTTGTTCACCTACATGCCAATCGTGATTAAATATTCGAATTCATCCATAAAGATTGGGAAGTTTAAGTTCTTGATGAGTGTTCTTGAAGTGTTGCTCTTCGTACTTGAATTTTGATGTTTGGTTGAGTTCTTGAGGCAAGGATCTTGTTAATGACCATTATTCTTGAGGGTTTTTTTAGTAGATTTTCATTTAAATAAGTAAACAAATCTAAGAGGTTTTTAAATAAACCATTTGATTCTAGGCAAATTAGGGTCAGAAAATGAGAGAACAAAATTTGTCAGATTTCCTGGGCAGAGTGTCACGACCTGAGCCTGCACCCCGGACGGGGCTGACACTCGAGAACCATTGCTAGTCCCCAAATGAACCCTCATTCTGGAAGACTACAAGAAAAAGACTAACTCAAGCATATAAAAGCTTAAAACTGAAATAAATTCAATTACTCAAATACTCCATCTTTACAGTGATTTGAAAAAAAATACTCAATAGATAAACTTAGAGTTTATAAAAACAACTCAAAGTAGATACATACCGAAAGTTACTCAACCTTGTATACCTATGAAGCCTCTACTATTACAAAAGGATATCGGGACAAGACCCACGACACCTCCAAAACTACTAACTATAAGGAAAAGGTGAAGTCCTCCAAAATATAAGAAGGCTTACTAAATTGACTGGAATATCACATGACCTCAACGAAACGTCTATTGATGATCCTAAATACCTATATCTACATCATGAAATGATGCAGGACAAATGGCTCAGAACATGGAATATATGAGCATGTAAGGGGAATTCTAAAGCATAAACATAAGCTTGAACCGATGGAAAAGATACATACTACCTCTTCTCAACTCACTCAATGCAACTCAACTTAATGAAACATAGTTCAACTCAACTTATAGAAAATAGGGCTCAACTCAATAATAAGATAATCAACTTAGCATACTCAACTCAAGATAAAGCAACAAAAGAAGATGCAATATTTGAAAAGCTTTTAAAACAACAGATAACAACTCAATGTATTGAAGAATACAGTAATAACTCAACTTGTTTATATAAAATACAATATAACTCTGTGGGAGATTATCTAACCGACAACCATCACTAAGAGCTATTTGATGATACAACGTCTAGCCCACGCTACCAGAACTGTCCTATACTTTGTTGTGGTATAGAACCTACTACTAACTCAATCCACTAGTCTATGCTAAAAAGCAATAAGGAATCATCTGAAAAGTATGACCCTTTCTACCCACGTTGGCTACATAGTTTATGGGGGCTCTGAGTTGTATAAACTCTCCCCTATATTGGTGCTCAATACTACTCCCAATATATACTAGCTCATATGTTTTTAAAAACACAAGTTTTCGACAAATGCGTTGCACGTGATTACCAATTCAGAATATATGTGATACAGAAAATAGTATTGCTTATTAAGAGAATATTTGAATAATAAGTTTTACACAAAATAATATTGCAGATTCTTTTGTGAATGTTAAATGTGGATCATCATTTATATCTCTTTTTCCTGCGAACCTATGAGGATGGTGAATGAAAAATTTTATTAGTTAAATTCAATAATGTATATATTTATTTCAGATTGATGAGGTTTAATCTTGTAATTAGTCATATCTCACTAATATTACCTTATAGACGATATTTGTTGTGCATTTTTCTTGTTATCTAACCCTTTTTTCTTTGCACGTGTATTCCATGTTAAACCGTTTAAACGGTATATGAACATGTGAAGAGTATAACTACATTTTATTTTTTAGAATTATTTTTTGTACATTAATATTTATTTCATAAGTTATAAATAATAGACTACGTCATGTTAACTTCATATATTAGACCATTACATACTAATGTATATATTAAGTAAAAAAATAATTATTATATCATCAAAATTATCTTCCTCAAGTACTCGAGGTTATGGAATATACAATCATAGAATAGAACAATTTACTTCATCAGAATAGTTATACCTCATATTCCGCTAAACTTCAAACTCACTCAACATCAATAAATCACACGAGAAATTTTAAAATGCAAGAACAAGAGGAGTAGAAGATTAAAAAAATATTGGTTAAAAAATGAGAGAAAGTCACTCTATTTAGAGTCAACAAAGGATAGTATGAATAGGTGTTTTTTGTGTCTTATCTGAAAAGACATGACCTTTCTTAGAAGTCACAACAATTTGGAAAAGTCACAACTTATTGAAAAAGTCACAACTCTTTGGAAAAGTCACAATTTTTTTGGAAAATTCCCAACTCATCGAAAAATCACAACCCTTTGAGAAAAGTCACAACTTATCGAAAAAATCATAACTCATCAAAAAAGTAACAACCAAAGTTAAAGATATTATAGTAATTTAACATTCAAGTTAGGAGTTCATGCTTTTAAAGTAATATAGATAACTCTTTCTGTGTTTTGAGATTATTACTCAAAAATCTTTCTCTTAAAAGAGATGGTACTTAGAACTGCTCATGAAAACTCTTTTGGAAAATGGTGTTTTCTCTTTTCTTAAATGTAAAAAATATTTACTCTTGGGAATACTTAGTTTTCATATATCATTTTAAAGAAAATGAACTCAGCTCTACTCTTCCTCAAACTCATATGTTCTAGTCTTAAAACAAGTTTTTAAAAGGTTTGCAAAAGACTTCTCAAAATAGGCATGAACGAGGAAATGACATATATAGACAACTGCTAATAACTATTACCAACATTTAGCCCAATATTAATAAGCATTAAATAGACAAATAAAATATTAGCAAAAATTGTCCCAAAATTAATTCGGCATATTAATAGGCGTTTTTTCCCTCCATTATGAAACAACAGTTAATGAATAGCATAAATATGAGGAGACATGGGTTTTATTTTTTCATGATATTTTAACTCTTGTACTAATACAGATGGTCATTCAATTTCAATGAAATTTACCATTTCAAAATTAGTGTATCCAAAAAAAAAATCAACGCACTTCAACAACAAACAGACAAAAATAAATGACATCTTTGATAGTTTTGATTTATTATAGGGAAACAAATGCGATTGTAAAATTATTTTGTTTATTCAATGGAAGGGGTGGTTATTACAATAAATATTGATTTTGATCGATTTAAATGGATTTCAACTCATCTAAATGTCAATATTTTCATCAATTTCTTTTTATTTCATTTAGATTAATAACGATTCAACACCGACATTGATACGCAATACTATGGAATTACATGTATACATCGAATTGAAAAAAAAAATTATTTCATTGGATTCATTTATTTGATATCAAATTATCTAAATATTGATACTTCTATTAATTTCTTTAAATTTTATTATAAGATTGTTGAAGCTTCAATACCGATGTTAATATAAAACAATATGTGATTAGGGTGTTGCAACAATTATACTACTAGAAGGTCAATTTTATAAGGAAAATGAGTTTGTGTCAAGGTATAAATTATTCTCAAAAAATAGTTATGTATACTTTATGTATCTTGTAAAATAAGTAGTGTGTATAATTATGTGATAAGTTTAGTTAACCAATGAATTCAATTAGCTCTATTTGTATACATAATCTTTCATTCAACGAATATTTATGAGTTCCTAATAAGTTTATATTCACATGGTTAATTATGTATACATGATTTGAATTCATTTATTTAGAAGTTGTATACGTTTATATATATTTTAACTACAGTATGTATACATTTGTTTGTATTCATCATTCCCGTATTTACTTAACAAATTGTATATCTTTGTTTAGATCAATATAGATATACATTGATTGAAGTGTATTTACATGGGTAGAATTTGAAGTTGTTGGTGGAGATTAAAAAAATAAAGATCATCATACCGATTTTTTTTCAAAAATTTTATGTGAATCTTTCTTTCCCATAGTATCTAGTCTAAAAGGATACAAGAGCTGCTAAGAGTACAAACTGGACATAATAATAAATGACACAGCTCCCACCATGCAGAAGGAAAAATAGAAGCTGCTGGAGAATTCTTCGTCTTCATCTAATGAAACATCACCAACTACATCTAGACTATGCCAAAAAGGCATAGCAAAAGCAGTATCAGTACAAACCACACGTATGGGTAGGCATCCTTGATGAGTCCACAAATTAGACTCATTTAAGGCTATATTTTAATAGAAATTGTGTCCTCAAATGCTTATTTTATCACAATATCTGATGAAAACCCTTAAATTTCAGGTATTTGAAGATTGAAGGAAAGCATGGACACTACTTCGCAAAACGAAACGAAAAGGCTGAAAAGAACGAGAAAATGAAGGCATGAGGATCACCGATTCCACTTGGCAAATCACCGAAGGGTCTCACTTCACCTTTTCTTCCAGTGTGCTCAGCCTAAAGGAAGGGATCAAGTCGACGGAACAAGGGAGCAGTCGGTGCATTGCCGAAAAGTTCGGTAAAGTAGTACTACATCACTGGATGACCCACAGCACGATGATGCCTAAGGATGGTGCAGAAGGTGATGAACTACACTAAAGGTCGAATCGCCGAGTTGATCGACGATTCCGATTAATGTTGCCGAATGATCCGTCGCAGCACAAATTTTTGAAAACTATGAATACTCATTAAGAGTTATAGAGAACATATCATTAGACAATATTGGATTCTTAATATAATATTTAGTACATTTATTTTTACTTCGAGTTTGCAGAGGGTTTTGGAAACTTGAAGAAGGAGAGGGTTTCATCTCCAAAGATTTGGACTTAGGTCTCTTGGATTCTTCATTCTTGGCCTGTAACAAGAATTACATCTTCATACCCATTTGAATGCAATCTCATTTAGGTATAAATTTCTATCTCTTGATGTGTGGCTAAAAACCCCCATTCTTGGGGTGTGATTTAGCAAATATGTGTTGAGATTATTGTTAGGTTTTGCTTGCTAATAGGTTAGATGCATTTTAATTGTAATTTCACGTAGTGGTTGTGGTTTAATTTAATGAGTTTGTAGTTGCAAATACAAAACCACCCATGTGTTTTCGTCTTGCTCGAGAGAGAGGTCGTGAAACCAAGACCGCTAGACTGATGGCCTAAGGAGTGGGTCAACATGAGGTTCAGCCTGAGAGGGTGAGCCCTAGCCCTATATCCTAACACTCAACTCGAGAGAGTGAGTAGGGTAAGGCGTAGGCTAGCCTTCATGCGTCAAATGGGTGTCCAAGAGGAACCTATTTGAAACGGGGTAAGTTGCACGAGAAGGAACTTATTTCCATCTAAAGCCTAGTCTAGTCACTATTATCTTACAAATTTCCTATTGAAAGCATGTACCCAACGATTCAACTCAACATATATTGCGATCACACCCTAAGTATCCCATCTCATTTATAGAATTCTTGTTAATTTTATTGTGGTTACTTTATTTGTGACAAAACCCCCAAATCGATATTTGACACTTTTGTGTCCCCCCCCCCCCTTTTTAATTTACAATGTTTTTAGTCCTTACTATCTTTAGCTACGACTAGTTAGAACTTAATTTTATTTTTCTATTAATTCTCAAAATCACTCCCTTCGGACTCGACCCCAACCCCTTGGTTGTGTTGTTATACTATTGCACGATCGTAGACACATGCATTAGATGTTGTGTCGTTGATTACGCAAACATCAAAATGGTGTTAGTTGATAATTTTTAGTTTAGTTGAATTTTTTGCACATTTTTGTCACCTCTCATGTGTTGAACGTTGTTGTTCTTTGCCAAAATTTAAGTCTCAGTTCTGATCAATACTGATGACTTAAATAGTGCTATCAATTGAACGAACATGAATGCGCAGCTACGATGAGACCAAATGAAGTTGCATAGACAATATGTGAACTCTTTGCATCCCATTGTGATTAGCCATTTATCGAATTGATTCTCTTATAATGACCGTTGCACTCTAGCAAAAGTGTGTAGTCTTGTTTGACTTAAGTGTCGATGCCTTGTGTGATTAGCTTACTTTGAACCATGCATGAATAAACCTAGAATTTGCCTCGTCAGTCTGATTGATTTAGAAAGGTGTGCTCTTGAAATGATCTTAGGCAACTTTAAAGAGTGTGAGCCAAATTTGACATATACCTCTTTTGTGGCCTACCCGTGAGCGTGTGAAACTCTTTTGAACACCCTTTGAGCCTTACCTTTCTGTGGAAGAACCTTAATGAACCTTAGACCTTACTTGACCCACTACCTATAATCCTCTTGATTTTTGGTTTAGTGAATAACCAACTTAGGCCAAAGGGTGTGGTTCAAAGGAAAAGGAGAAGTCAAGAAGTGCAAGAAAAGTCTCCCTTAACCCCTGGTATTGTAAAACAAAATGGAAACCCTTCAAAAAAAATAAAAATAAATTGTGGAATTAAAAGTGCAAAAGGAATTGGATTTCCAAGGAATACATGGAGAGTGAATAAAAGGATGCCTTAGAAGCACTATAATAAAAAGTTATAAGGGAAAGGAAAAGGACATTTTGAGAACACCACACCTCAAGAGAATGAAGAAGTCATTGAGTCTAAATGACCATACCTCTGCACTCTGCCCCATTACACCCCTTGGAAAGACCTTTTTGATCTTGAGTAAGCTAAATCGAAAGTTGATTGGAAAATAAGGGCAAACCTATGGGTGAAAATATGCATTGTGTTCCTCTTTTTGAGTGTGAGTGTTGCATCTAATTCCTGATCTTGAACTGATTAACCTCTATGTGTGAATATGGAATCATTCTTTATGTGAGGGCATTTAGATACTTTTTGTTGAGCTTGAACTTGCACAAGTAGCAAGTAATGCGAGCATGAGAATCTTTGGTAATGGTGTGTCACAACTTGAATCTCTGAGTACACAATTGATCTTTGCATGAGTAATTTGAGTCTTGTTGTGCACATTCATGATTGAGTCTTGTGTAGCATTGTTTGAGACACCCTTTGTGCTCAGCTAAACTCAATTTTGCTGGAGGACAAGCAAAAGTTTAAGTTGGGGGTGTTGATGACTCCACAAATTGGACTTGTTTAAGTCTATATTTTAATAGAAATTGTGTGCTCAAATGCTTATTTTATCTTAATATCTGATGAAAATCCTTAAAGTTCAGGTATTTGTAGATTGAAGGAAAGCATGGACACTACTTCGCAAAAAGGAATGAAAAGGCTGAAAAGAACGAGAAAATGAAGGCATGAGGATTGCCGGGTCCACTTGGTGAATCGCCGAAGGGTCTCACTTCGGATTTTGTTCCAGTGTGCTGAGCCTGAAGGAAAGGATCAAGTGGGCGGAACAAGGGAACAGTCGGTGTATCGCTGAAAAGTTTCGCGAAGCAGTACTATACCACCCAATGACCCAGGGCACGATGATGTCGAAGGATAGTGCAAGAATGCGATGAACTACACTAAAGGGCGAATCGCCGAGTTGATCGACGATTCCAACTAATGTCGTCGAATGATCTGTCCAGCACAGATTTTTGAAAAACTATAAATACTCGTTAAGAGTTATATAGAACATATCAATAGACAACATCAAATTCTTAATATAATTTGTAGTACTTTTATTTTTACTTTGAGTTTGGAGAGGGTTTTGGAAACTTGAAGAAGAAGAGGGTTTCATCTCCAAGGATTTGGACTTGGTCTCTTGGATTCTTCATTCTTGGCTTGTAACAAGACTTACATCTTCATACCCATTTGAATGCAAGCTCATTTATGTATAATTTTTTATCTCTTGATGTGTGGCTAAAATCCCCCATTCTTGGGGTGTGATTTAGCAAATATGTGTTGAGATTATTGTTGGGTTTTGCTTGCTGATAGGTTAGATGTCTTTTAATGGTTATTTAACCTAGTAGTTGTGGTAAAATTAATGGGTTTGTAGTTGCAAATATAAAACCACCCATATGTTTTTGTCTTGCTCGATAGAGAGGTTGTGAAACCAAGACCAATAGACTGATGGCCTTAGGAGTGGGTCGACATAAGGTTCAGCCTGAGAGGGTGAGCCCTAGTGCCATATCCTAACACTCAGCTCGAGAGAGTGAGTGGGGTAAGGCGCAGGCTGGCCTTCATGCGGCAAATGGGTGTCTGAGGGGAACCTATTTGAAATGGGGTAAGTTGGCCGAGAGGGAACTTATTTTCATCTAAAGCTTAGCCTAGTCACTAGTATCTTGCAAATTTCCTATCGAAAGCATGTACCCAACGATTTAAATCAACATATACTGCGGTCATACCTTAAGAATCCCCTCTCATTTATAGAATTCTTGTTAATTTTTCTGTTATTGCTATATTTGTGACAAAACCCCCATATTGATATTTGACACTTTTGTGTCGCCCCTTTTTTCAATTTACAATGTTTCTAGTCATTAATATCTTTAGCTATGACTAGTTAGAACTTACTTTTATTTTTCTATTAATTCTCGAAACCACTCTGTTGGGACTCGACCCCAACCCTTGGTTGGGTTATTATATTATTGCATGATCGTAGACACTTGCATTGGAAGTTATGTCATTGATTACGCAAAGATCAAAATCCACTCGATTGCCGAGTGAGTTATTGCTCCAATATTTTTACCGTAGTTTGGATTCGATCAATAAAGGGACAGCTGATAAGCCGGTGCAAGGAGAAATAATGTTACAATCATTTTAAGTAGCCTGCTTTCTTCTAGATGGCATGACTAGAGTAAATAAAGCATGGTACACAAACTTTGACCAATTTTCCCCACTGTGCTTTAGATTAACGCAAGAGCAACTCGATAAAGAAAGGGAAAGGAACGAAAACATCCAAAAGATGTTGTCTCAAATGGAAGTGATGCACGAGCACATGAAGGGGACGTATGGAGTATTTTGAGTTGAGGAGGGTTCTCCTTTTGTCTACGTAAGACCGGGGGAGAATCAAGGTTGGAACTCCGAAAGAATTGAGGGGTTCTTCATCCGGTTACTTGAGACTGGGGGAGAATCAAAGCTGGAACTCCACAAGATATGAGGAGGGTTTCCATCCACGTTATCAACAGCGGGGCGAACATCAAGGTTGGAACCATTATAGGTGTGAAGAGCCAAGGAGATATTGCCACGATTAGGCTGAGCAAGATGACCATGAGGAAGACTGTGCCCAATTAAGTGAAAGCCCAAAATCAAAAGGCGGCGAAAGTAGTCCTCGGGTAAATAATCTATTGTCACGCATACTTGATAAAGTTAAAGGCTCTAATGATCTGATAAAAGGAATGAGAGATGACTTTTCATCACTAAACAGTAAAGTGAATTTGCATGTTGACGCCATCAAAACACTAGAAGGTCAATTTAGTCTATTATCAGCTCAATTAATATCCAAGACACTGATGGAAGATAATGAAAAAGGTCTTGTTGTGGTCCCCCGCAGTGGAAAGATGGCAAAACGAAATGTGATGGAGGATGAGGACCCTCGAATGCAGGAAGAGAGCCAAGGTACAGAGGAATGAGAATTGCATGTTCCACAAAACTTTGCCAGAGAACCAAAAGAGGATGCAGAACAACATGTTTAGGTTCCAAAAGTCATGCACCCTTTACCCAAAATACCACCACCATTTCCTTAATGTTTCAAAAAGAAAAATTAAGATAAGAAGTTCAAAATTTTTTTTTCAGTATTCAAGAACCTATCAATTAACCTTCTTCTAGTGGAAGCATTGTTGGAAATGATGGGATACGCCAAATTCATAAAAGAGCTGGTTATAAAGAAAAGGAGCTTAGAGTATGAAACAATTAAGGTACCCCATAGTTGCAGTGCAATTATGACAAAAGAGTCAATAACCAAAAGAGAAGATCCTGGGGTGTTCACAATCCCGTGTACGATTGGCATACTCCAATTCACTAAAGCTTTGTGCGATTAAGGAGCAAGCATTAACTTGATACCCTATGCAATATACAAACAACTTGGTTTGGGTGAACTAAAGGCAACCACAATGAGACTCCTTATAGCTGATCGATCAATCAAGCACCCCGTAGGGATACTTTATGAAATATTGGTAAAAGTAGATCAGTTCATCTTTCCAGTTGATTTTGTAATTTTGGATTGTGAGATCGATGTTGAAATCCCCATTATTTTGGGAAGGCTATTCATGGCTATTGGAAGAGCATTGGTAGATGTTGAAAGTGGGAAATTGAAGTTCTGTGTGAACGATAAAGAGGTGACCTTCAATATCTGTAAATCCATGAAGCAACCAAGTAACATCCATATGGTGTCCACTTAGGATTTTATAGATGACGCAGTGGCAAGTGTGAGCCATTTAATGTGCAAGAATGAACCCGTTAAATTTGTACTTGCCAATTATAATGAATTCTAAGTTCAAGGATATGAGGAAGTTGTTTTGCCCTATCAGGATTAGGAGTGCATTTAAGGAATCCAATCAAGTTGGATATTGACATGAAAAATAGAGAAAGTCCTCCTGCGAAGCCATCAACAGAAGAACAACCGATCCTGCAGTTAAAACTCTACCCTCTCATCTAAACTATGCTTTCTTAGGAGCCAATAATACTCTACCACTGATTATCGCAGCCGATTTGCTTAAAAGGCAGGTGAAATTGCTCGTTGAAGTATTGCAGAAGCATATAAAAGCTATTGGATGGGCAATAGCTGATATAGTAAGAATTACTCCTGGCATCTGTACTCACAAGATTTGGCATGATAGTGAATGTAAACCCAGTGTGGAGCATCAACGGAGATTGAACCCTCTAATGCAAGAGGTAGTGAAAAAGGAAATCATCAAATGGCTAGATGCAGGAGTGATCTACACTATTGCGGATACTAAGTGGGTAAGTCTGGTGAAATGTGTACCAAAAAAAGGAGGTATAACCATAGTCCCAAATGCAAAAGGGGATCTTATGCCGACAAGACCAATGACTGGGTGGAGAGTATGCATGGATTATCGAAAGCTTAACTCATGGACCGAAAAGGACCACTTCCCAATGCCCTTTATGGACCAGATGTTTGATTGGTTATCATAAATGGGGTGGTATTGCTTTTTAGATGGGTATTTCGGTTACAATCAAATCTCTATTGCATCGGAAGACCGAGAGAAAACCACTTTTACCTGCCCTTATGGAACATTTGCATTCAAAAGGATGTCATGCGGGCTGTGTAATGCCTCGGCAACATTCTAGTGTTGCATGTTGTCTATTTTTTACAGATATGGTTAAAGACTCTATGGAGGTATTCATGGATGACTTCTCAATTGTAGGGGACACGTTTGAGGAATGCTTGACGCACTTAGGACATGGGCTCCAAATATGCATGGCTACGAATCTGGTTCTCAATTAGGAAGAATGTCACTTTATGGTGAAGGAAGGTATCGTTCTTGGGCACAAGCTGTCGCAAAAAGGACTGGAGGTTGACAAGGCAAAATTTGAGGTCATTGAGAAATTACCCCCACCAATTTCAGTGAAGGGTGTTCATAGCTTTTTAGGTCATGCAGGTTTCTACCGAAGGTTCATTAAATACTTCTCAAAGATTACACATCCACTATGCAAACTCCTAGAGAAGGAAGTGAAGTTCTATTTTGATGATGCTTGTATGATCTCATTTTAGTGTTTGAAGGAAAAATTAATATCTACCTCGATTATCGTCAGTCCTAATTGGTTCGAATTTTTCAAAGTAATGTGTGATGCTAATGGAATGGCATTGGGAGTAGTGCTGGGGCAAAAGCGCGACAAACTATTTCACCCAATTTATTACGCGAGCAAAACTTTGAATAGTGCCCAACGAAATTATACGGTCACTGAACAGAAATTGCTCGCAGTGATCTATGCATTTGAAATGTTTCGGGCATACTTTCTAGGAACCAAATTAATAGTACACGCTGATCACGCTGCACTACTTTACTTGATGGCGAAGAATGATGCAAAACCAAGATTGATAAGGTGGGTGCTATTAATACAAGAGTTTGATTTTGAGGTGAAAGATCGAAAAGTCTGTGAAAATCAAGTGGCCGACCACTTATCGAGGTTGGAAGGAAGGGAAGATGTTGAGCGTGAGGTCAACATAGATGATTCCTTCCCCGATGAAAAGGTATTTGTTATATCTCTCAAACCTACACCATGGTATGCAGACTTTGCGAACTACATTATGAGTGGATTGATACCCGATGAGATGACTTTTTACAAATAAAAGAGATTCATGTTTTATGTTAAAAGGTATTTTTGGGATGAGCCTTGTTTCGAGAATGTGCTGACCATGTTATTAGGAGGTGTGTCCCGAAAGAGAAAGCGGTAGAAATTCTCCATTCTTGCCATGCATCTCCAGTAGGAGGTCACCTTAGTGGTATTCGCACTGCCACTAAAGTCCTCCAAAGTCGTTATTACTGGCCATACCTATACAAAGATGCACATGAATTTGCAAAGAAATGCTCGCAATGTCAACAACAAGGAGGAGTGTCTAAAAGGCACAAGTTGCCTCTCACTCCTATTTTGGAAGTCTAGCTATTCGATGTACGGGGCATCGATTTCATGAGCCCATTTGTGAGCTCATTTGGAAATAAGTATATCCTGGTGGCTTTAGATTATGTCTCCAAATGGGTAGAGGCATTTGCCCTTCCAAACAACGAAGGAAAAAGTGTTGTCCAATTCTGAAATGCTAGATTTTCGCAAGATTTGGCACTCCTAAGGCAATCATTAGCGATGGGGGGTCTCACTTTTGCAATAGGTGGTTTTCAATGGCACCGAGCAAATGTGGAGTGAAACACAATGTGGCAACCCCATATCATCCCCAAACAAGTGGCCAAGTTGAAGTGTCAAATCGGGAAATCAAAAGCATCTTGGCAAAGACAATTAATGCCAATAGAACTGACTGGTCTAGGAAACTCAATGATGCACTATGGGCATACCGAATTGCTTTTAATACACCTATCAATATGTCTACATATCAGTTGGTTTATGGTAAGGCTTGTCATTTGCCCATCGACCTAGAACACAAGGCATAGTTGGCATTGAAGGCCTAAAATTTGGACTGGTCAAAAAATTCATAGGATAGAGTAGAACAGTTGATCGAACTAGATGAATTTAGACTCAAATCGTATAAATGTTCAGCCATCTACAAATAAAATATTAAGAAATGGCATGATAATCGAATACTGAAGCGAGACTTCAAGGTAGGAGATTGGGTTTTGTTATACAACTCTCGACTTAGACTCTTCCTCGAAAATATCAAATCCAAATGGTCTGGACCTTTTAGAGTAACACGAGTGTTCACCAATGGTGCCATAGAAATTGAAGATTAGGAAGGACCTCCATTTAAAGTGAACAGTCAACGTCTGAAATTATATTTTACGAATTTCCAAGAGATTTCTTTGGTCGAAGTGGTGTATTTAGAAGATGCCTGAAGGCATTGCTGCATCGTGCCACACGTTAACTAAGGCGCAGTTTGGGAGGCAATCCAAAACCATGTATTACTTTCTTTTTCTTTGATAAAATAATGGTGTAATGATTATGCACATGGAAGTATGAAAAGTGAACAAAAAGTACAAATAAGCAAGTGATAAATCCAGTCAGTGAGTCGCCGAAAGGGTCAGCAAATCTGACCTTATCCTTCATTTGACTCTAGACATCATCAACATTAGAGTCTATAAAACTCGATGATATTTGGAAATCATTGGTCAATCACCGACCATGTTGGAGATCACGATGGAAATCGCCGTTTAGACCCCATAAACAAGAGGTTATGTAAATTTCGGTGGAGAAATCAAACTGTCGGCGTGCCGCCGAGTGAGTTGGTGACTTTGACTAACGTCACTGAGTGGACGATTTTTGCAAGAAAAAGGTTTAAAAGTTCTAATTTCATTCACTTTCCCTCAAAAAAAAATTTATGTTCAAAACCCACACCTGCACTACAGTTTATTATTTCTTGCACTTTTGGAGTATTTTGATTCATTGGTTTGTGCGCGGATTTGGATTGCATTGCCACCTAGCTTCTAGGTAGTAAGTCAATAAGCACAAAAGGTTAGTTCCTTAACAACAATAATTATTTTGTCAGCATTGATGCCTAGACAGATAGAGAAGACTACTTAGACAGGATCCCCTTGTTGCCTTGCGGATTTTGTGTTAATTGCATTTGATGACAAATGTGTTTTTATTTGTAGTGGGTGAGGCTCACCTTTTGTGTGCCATTTGTGTTCGTGTTATGTATATATATTTGGATTATTCTATTTAAAATTATTGTTACACTTCTTTTCGTGGATGTTTGAGCTCATGGCTCTCTTTTGTTTTAAATTACTGAAATGATTTTGACCCTTCCAAAAATTTTTGAATTTTTCGCACATTTTTGCCACCTCTCGTGTGTTGCAAGTGGTTGTTCTTTTGCAAAATTTAAGTCTCAGTCCCGATCAGTACTGATGACTTGAATAGTGCTATTAATTGAACGAACATGAATACGTGACTACGATGAGACCAAATGAAGTTACATAAATAATATGTGAACTCTTTGCATCCCGTTGTTATTAGCCATATATCGAATTGATTCTCTTGTAATGACCACTGCACACTAGCGAAAGTGTGTAGTCTTGCTTGACTTAAGTGTCAATGCCTTGTGTGATTAGCTTACTTTGAACCATGCATGAATAAACCCAGAATTTGCCTCATTAGTCTAATTGATTTAGAAAGGTGTGCTCTTGAAAAGATGTTAGGCAACTTTAAAGAGTGTGAGCCAAATTTGACATATACCTATTTTGTGGCGTACCCGTGAGCATGTGAAACTCTTTTGAGCACCCATTGAGCCTTACCCTTCTTTGGAAGAACTTTGATGAACCCTAAACCTTACTTGACCCACTACCTATAATCCTCTTGATTTGTGGTTTAGTGAATAGCCAACTTAGGCCAAAAGCATAATTTGGGGGTGTGGTGAAAATGAAAAGGATAAGTCAAGAAGTGCAAGAAAAGTCTCCCTTAACCCGTGGCATTGCAAGACAAAATGGAAATCCTCCAAAAAAAATGTTGTGGAATAAAAAGTGCAAAATGAATTGGGTTTCCAAGAAATACATAGAGTAAATAAAAGGATGACTTAGAAGCACTTGAATAAAAAGTGATAAGGTAAAGGAGAATGACGTTTTGATAACACCACATCACAAGAGGATGAAGAAGTCACTGAGCCTAAATGACCATACCTTTGCACTCAGCTCCATTTCAAGCCTTGAAAAGACCTTTTTGATCTTTAGTCAGCCAAATCGAAAATGGATTGGAAAATAAGGGCAAACATATGGGTGAAAACATGCATTGTGTTTCTCTTTTTGAGTGTGAGCGTTGCATCTGATTGCTGATCTTGAAGTGATTAACCTCTATGTGTGTATATGGAGTCATTCTTTATGTGAGGGCATTTAGATACTTTTTGTTGAGTTTGAACTTGCACAAGTAGTAAGTATTGCGAGCATGAAAATCTTTTGTAATGGTGTGTCACAACTTGAATCATTGAGAGCACAATTGATCTTTGCATGAGTAACTTGAGTCTTGTTGTGTACATTCATGATTGAGTCTTGTGTAGCACTATTTGAGACGCCCTTTGTGATCAGCTGAACTTGAGTTTGCTTGAGGACAAGCAAAAGTTTAAGTACGGGGTGTTGATGAGTCCACAAATTGGACTCATTTAAGGCTATATTTTAATAGAAATTGTGTCCTCAAATGCCTTTTTAATCTTAATATCAGACGAAAAACCTTAAGTTTCAAGTATTTGAAGATTGAAGGAAAGCAGGGACACTACTTCACATAAAGGAACAAAAATGCTATAAAGAATGTGAAATTGAAGGCTAAGGATCGCCGAGCCCACTTGGCGAATCACCGAAGGGTCTCACTTTGCCTTTTGTTCCAGTGTACTGAGACTGAAGGAAAGGATCAAATCAACCAAACCAGGGAGTAGTTGGCGCATCGTCGAAAAGTTCCGCAAAACAGTACTATATTGCCCAATGACCCAGAGCACATGATTCCGAAGGATGGTGCAAGAAGACGATGAACTACACTAAAGGGCGAATCGCCAAGTTAATTGGTGATTTCGACTAATGTCATCGAATGAACCATCGCAGCACAGATTTTTGTAAACTATAAATACTCGTTGGGAGTTAGAATATATCAATAAAAAATATCAGATTCTTCGTATAAGTTTTAGTACTTTTATTTTTGCTTTGAGTTTTGAGAGGGTTTCATCTCCAAGGATTTGGACTTGGGTCTCTTGGATTCTTTATTCTTAGCCTGTAACAACACTTAAATCTTCATACCTATTTGAATGCAAGCTCATTTAGGTATAAATTTTTATCTCTTGATGTGTTGCTCAAAACCCCCATTCTTAGGGTGTGATTTAGCAAATATGTGTTGAGATCATTGTTGGGTTTTGCTTGCTGATAGGCTAGATGTATTTTAATGGTAATTTCACCTAGTGGTTGTGGTTTAATTTAATGGGTTTGTTGTTTCAAATACAAAACCACCCATGGGTTTTCGGCTTGATCGAGAGAGAGGTCGTGAAACCAAGACCACTAGATTGATGGCCTTGAGGTTCAGCCCGAGAGGGTGAGCCCTAGTCCCATATCTTAATACTCAACTCGAGAGAGTGAGTGGGGTAAGGCGTAGACTTGCCTTCATGCGAAAAATGGGTGTCCGAGAGGAACCTATTTGAAACGGGGTAAGTTGCCCGAGAGGGAACTTATTTCCATCTAAAACTTAGCCTAGTCACTATTATATTGCAAATTATCTATCGAAAGCATGTACCCAACGATTTAAATCAAAATATATTGCAGTCACACCCTAAGAATCCCCTCTCATTTATTGAATTCTTGTTAATTTTACCGTTTTTTCTATATTTGTGACAAAAACCCAAATCGATATTTGACATTTTTGTGACCCCCATTTTTTTAATTTACAATGTTCTTAGTCGTTAATATCTTTAGCTATGACTAGTTGAAACTTAATTTTATTTTTCTATTAATTCTCGAAACCACTAACTTAGGACTCGACGCCAACCCTTGGTTGGGTTATTATATTATTTCACGATCATAGACACTTGCATTAAAATTTGTGTCGTTGATTACTCAAACATCATACATGCTCGTACATTTTATGTGCTGATGTCATTTGATTTTCTTCTTATTACAATGCAGATACATGTGTTCAGGATCATCAACATACATTTCATTGCGATCACTTTGCACTTATGATAGCTTAGGTGATTCTCCTTGCATTACTGGGGAATTCATATTTATTTTCTAGTGAATTGACTTGAGATGACGTGGGTCTTTTTCCGACATCGATCTTGAGTAATAGAGGCTTCATAGATAATTACAATTGATGAGTCTCTCAGTATGATCCCTTCTGTTTTGAGATCGTGGAAACTATTACTTATACTTTATTAAGTATTTTCAGACATTTAATTGAGTTGAGTTTACTTTTTCATTTAAAGTTTTCTATTGCTTGATTAAATCTTCTGCTAAGTAGTCACCCGGCCAACGGTTTACTTGAAGACCAACAATGGTTCTCTAGTGTTGGACATGACCACGGTGTAGGCTCCAGGCGTGACAACTAGTTCCTCCACAAACATTGCCACAATTTGTTGAATCCATGCACCTCACAATGACCTATGAAAACATCAATTTAGGTTTTTCTTATTATAATTGTTGATTTTCTGTTTCTTTGTTGTAGACTCCCTTGTCAAGATGGAACATTCTCCTTTTCTTTTTGGAGTGCTTTCAACAACTTTAACCTGGATTAACAAAGAAAATTCAGTAAGAATAAAGTAAATTGTCTTGGTGTCTAAACCTGATGATAAAAGTTAGTGTCATGTAGTTAGGAGGTCATCACGAAAATCACTTCTTGTAACAATCAGTTTGGTAGATTTATATTAGGACCCTTTTCCCTTTTATTAAGTGACACTTGGTGTAGGCTTTAAATGTTTATTGTGACTTATAAGGATGGGTAATAGATAAATAGAGGTAATTAGATGTGTATTAGAGAAGAAAATAAAAAAACTAGAAATTTAAAATCTTAAGAATTGATCAAAGTCCACATTTGGGGTAAACGAGCTCAGAATCGAGGTTTGAAAGTCCCTATACATTCGTAGGGTTATTTATGACTTTAGTGGATAGTTTGAACAAGTCCTAGTAAAATTAGGATAGATTCAAAAGCTTAAATTTCAAACTAGTAAAATTGAAGATTAAGAGATCATCACAATCAAATATGTGCCTAGATACCTCTGCTTGGTATTTGAGCATTCCAACAATTTCGTAGGGTATTTTGGTGAAATTTGCATATTTGATTTTTATCTGGGTAGGTTTGTGCACTTAACTAGATAATGGTAGGCAGCTGATTTTTATGAACTTTGTGGTTGCAAGCTTTGGTGTCTCAATGGCGAAAAGGTGATGGGGTTGTGCTTGCTCTAGGGTTGTTGTGCAATTGCTAGAGAAGAATGTTGGGCAGAGTATTTTGATCATGATGGGTGAGGTCTGTGATTGGAAAGGAAATGGAACAAGGGGTTTGTGGGGTCTGCGATGATGTAAAAAATAAGTTAATGAGCATACGTTTTTAAAGTGTAAGTTTTGAAATGATTCCTCGAAAAGAGAAGCAAATGTTTTCATATGTACGATATGACAGTCGACAAAAAGAAAGAGTATAATTGATGTTATGAAAAGTACTTTAGTATAGTAACAATCCCTTTCTTTGTAAAGGTGGAATTGAGCATAATTGATATTTATTATTTTGGGATTAATATCGAGCACCGAATTGGTTTAGAGTATTTTATAACTCAAAAGTCTCATAAAACTACATACCCATCATAGGATAGGATAGCATTGATTCGCCGTGCGACTCATCACTGCCTTTGAGAAGGCCTGGAACCATAGTTAGAGTATCATCCTATACCTCAGCAAAGTATAGGATGACCCTTGCAACGTGGGTGAAAAGTTGTATCATTGATAGGCTCGTAGTAATGGTCGTAGGTTAGAGAAACTCCCCATAAAGTAAAGTATATCATTTTCATATTGTTATTATTGAATATGTTATGGTAAAGTTTACATGGTTTTCACCTCATGTTCATGTATTGATTCAGTTGCGTTGCTTTCAGTCATTCAGTTCAGTTATTTATCTATTCAGCCATATTACATACTCGTACATTTTATGTGCTGATGTCATTTGGCTTGCATCTTATTATGATGCAGATACATGTGTTCAGGATCATCAACATACATGTCATTGCGATCACTTTGCACTTTTGATAGCTTAGGTAATCCTCCTTGCTATACAGGGGAATTCACATTTATTTTCTAATGAGTTGACTTGAGATGATGTGGGTCTTTTCCTGACATCAATCTTGAGTAATAGTGGCTTCAGAGATAGTTAGAATTGATGAGTCCTAAATATGTTCCCTTCCATTTTTGAGATCATGGAAACTATTACTTGCACTTTATTAAGTATTTTCAGACATTTAATTGAGCTGAGTTTAATTTTTCATTTAAAGTTTTCTATTGCCTAATTAAATCTTCCACTAAGTAGTCAGCCCAGCCAACGGTTCTTGAGTTGAGGACCAACAATAGTTCTTGAGTGCTGGCCACGTCCACGGTGTAGGCTCGAGGCGTGACAATTAGTTCCTCCAGCAACATTGCCACAATTTGTTGATTCCATGAACCTAGCAATGACCTATGAAAAGATCAATTTAGGTTTTTCTTATTATAATTATTGATTTTCTGTTTCTTTGTTGTAGACTCCTTTATCCACATGGAACATTCTCCTTTTTCTTTTTTGGAGCGCTTTCAACAACTTTAACCATTGCATAAACAAATAAAATTCAATATGAATAAAGTAAACTGTCTTGGTGTCTCAATACTTAGTGTCATGTAGTTAGGAGGTCATCATGAAAATCACTTCCTATAACAATCAGTTTGGTAGATTTATATTAGAACCCTTTTCCCTTTAATTAAGGGACACTTGGTGTAGTCTTTAAATGTTTATTATTACTTGAAAGGATGGGTAATACGTAAATAGAGATAATTAGATGTGTATTAGAGAAGAAAATAAAAAAACTAGAAAGTTAAAATCTTAAGAATTGATCAAAGTCAACATTTGGGGTAAACGAGCTCAGAATCGAGGTTTGAAAGTCACTATACATCCGTAGGGTAATTTATGACTTCATTGGATTGTTTGAACCAGTCCCAATGAAATTAGGAGAGATTCAAAATTGTAAGTTTCAAACTAGTAAAATTGAAGATTAAGAGATCAACACAATCAAATATGTGGCTAGATACATGAGCTTGGTATTTGAGCATCCCAACAAGTTTGTAGGGCATTTTGTATAAATTTGCATATTTGATATTTATCTCGATAGGTTTGTGCACTTAACCGAATAATGGTAGGCACTTGATTTTTATGAACTTTGTGGTTGCAAGATTGGGTTTCTCAATCGCGAAAAGGTGATGGGGTTGTGTTTGCTTCAGGGTTGTTGTGCGATTACATAAAGGAGAATACTGGGTAGAGCATTGTGAAAATGAGGGGTGACGTCTGCTATTGGAAAGGGTGGTATGGAACAGGGGGTTTGTGGGGTCTGCGATGATGTAAAAAATAAGTTAATGAGCATATGTTTTAAAAATGTAAGTTTTGAACAGAATCCTTGAAAAGAGAAGCAAATGTTTTTATATTTACTATATGACAAACGACAAAAAGCAAGTATGATTGATGTTTATGAAAAGTACTTTAGTAAAACAATAATCCCTTTCTTTGTAAAGGGGGAATTGAGCATAATTGATATTTATTATTTTGGGAGAAATATCGAGCACCGAATTGGATTAGAGTATTTTATAACTCAAAAGTCTCATAAAACTATGTTGCTAGATTAGGATAGGATAGCATTGACTCGCCGTTCGACTCATCACTGCCTCTGAGAAGGCCCCGATCCATAGTTACAGTATCATCCTATACTTCAGCAAAGTATAGGATGACCCTTGCAACATGGGTGAAAAGTTGTATCATTGCTAGGCGCATAGTAATGGTTGTAACTTAGAGAAACTCACCATAAAGTAAAGAATATTACTTTCATATCGTTATTACTAAATATCTTATGGTAAAGTTTACATGGTTTTCACTTCATGTTCATGTATTGATTTAGTTGTGTTTCTTTCAGTTAGTCAGTTCAGTTATTTGTCTATTCGGCCATATTACATACTCATACATTTTATGTATTGATGTCATTTGACTTGCATCTTATTACGATGCATATACATGTGTTCAGGATCATCAACATAAATTTCATTGCGATCACATTGCACTTAGGATAGCTTAGGTGATCCTCCTTGCATTACAGGGGAATTCACATTTATTTTCTAGTGAGTTGACTTAAGATGACGTGGGCCTTTTCCTGACATCGATCTTGAGTAGTAGAGGCTTCATAGATAATTAAAATTGATGAGTCTCTCAGTATGTTCCCTTCTATGTTCAGATCATGGAAACTATTACTTATACTTTATTAAGTATTTTCAGACATTTAATTGAGTTAAGTTTAATTTTTCATTTATAGTTTTCTGTTGCTTGATTAAATCTTCCGCTAAGTAGTTAGCCCGGCCAACAGTTTACTTGAGGACCAACAATGGTTCTCGAGTGCTGGCCCTGTCCACAATGTAGGCTCGAGGTGTGACAACTAGTTCATCCACCAACGTCGCCACAATTTATTGAATCCATGAACCTCACAATGACTTATGAAAACATCAATTTGTGTTTTTCTTATTATAATTGTTGATTTTCTGTTTCTTTGTTGTAGACTCCCTTATCCAGATAGAACACTCTCCTTTTCTTTTTTGGAGCGCTTTCAACAACTTTAACCTTTGGATTAACAAAGAAAATTCATTTAGAATAAAGTAAATTGTCTTGGTGTCTCAACATGATGATAAAAGTTAGTGTCATGTAGTTAGGAGGTCATCATGAAAATCATTTCTTGTAACAATCAGTTTTGTAGATTTATATTAGGACCCTTTTCCATTTAATTAAGTGATACTTGGTGTAGGCTTTAAATGTTTATTATGACTTGCAAGGATGGGTAATAGGTAAATAGAGGTAATTAGATGTGTATTAGAGAAGAAAATAAACAAACTAGAAAGTTAAAACCTTAAGAATTGAGCAAAGTCAACATTTGGGGTAAACAAGCTCGGAATCGAGGTTTGAAAATCCCTTTACGTCTGTAGGGTTATTTATGACTTCATTGGATAGTTTGAACAAGTCCCAATGAAATAAGGAGAGATACAAAATCGTAAGTTTCAAACTAGTAAAATTGAAGATTAAGAGATCAACACAATCAAATATGTGGCTAGATACATGAGCTTGGTATTTGAGCATCCCAACAAGTTCGTAGGGCATTTTGGTGAAATTTGCATATTTGATTTTTAACTCGATAGGTTTATGCACTTACCCGGATAATGGTAGGCAGCTGATTTTTATGAACTTTGTGGTTGCAAGCTTGGGTGTCTCAATCATGAAAAGGTGATGGGGTTGTGTTTACTTTAGGGTTGTTGTGTGATTCGTAGAAGAGAATGCTGGGTAGAGCATTTTGATCATGAGAGGTGAGGTCTGCAATTGGAAAGGGAATGGAATAGGGGGTTTCTGGGGTTTGAGATTATGTAAAAAATCAACAATCTCTCTACCTTTGTAAGGTAGGGGAGAGACTGTCTACACACCATACACACCATTCTAGCCAGACTCCACTTCTTGACTTTATTACACTAAATTTGTGATCGTTGTTATTGTTACAAGAAAAGTCCCGAGGTAAGAATCTATCTAACTAACTATCCTATTTATAATTTACTAAGTAATGTGTTTGTGCTTCGCACGGTCATAAATAATTGAATTAAACTAAGGAATAATCCTTTACTAATGTCTGTATGTTAAAAAAATAAAATTGATAGGCTCTTCAAAAAAATAATATTAAGAGTATTCTAATATGAACTAGAATTCTCTACCTTTTCACAGTAACTTTATCTTGTTCCATACCTTTCTTGTAGATTTATCATTCAAACCGTAGATGTGTGACATTATATAAAGACATAAATGCTACAATTTATCTAAACAATATATTCAATAAAATAAAACAATATCACATAATACAATAAAGTATGAAACAATACATAACAATCATCCAAATAGGCATTGTAATATAGCAAAAATAGAACAATTAAGATCTTGCTTCTAGAAAACCCAAATCTTACCTGTAGAACAAAAGTCAAAGTGATTTTTTTCAAGAAACTCTTCAAAAAACATTGGGAACAAATAGCTTTAACTAATAAAACTAGATTATTGTCTAAAAACATGAAAAACCAATGTTGGGATATTCAAATTCTACTACTATCATCTATGCGGCCTCTCCCTCCTTGATTGCTGCCACCGTTTACACCATTATTAGCTATGTCGTTGTCACCAACTAGACCTCCAACAATTTGTTGAACCTTGTGATTCCAACACCAATTTATGTTGTTCACAAATTATTCTCACTTGTATTTTTTCTTTGTTGTGAATAATATTCCTATGTGGTCCTTTGTTCAAGGCTCTCCCTCCAAGATCGAAAATTCTATTTTTCTTTTTGGGGAGGAGTTTTCTGAAATTCCAACATCCTTTCATTTTAAAATTATTAATATTGTAAGAATACATAAAATATATGTAAAACAAATTACAATAAAAAATATAGTGCAACTACATTAGTTGCCAAATAGCTTATAGCTAACTAGTATTTTTTGATAATTTGTTGTTTATCTATTATTAACTGAGATCGTACAATGATAACTTTTTTTATTCTAATGATGAAATTTATCTATTTCTAATTCCTATATTTTCTACAGTAGTTTTTTTGTAAAATAAAATTGTTGTCTAATAGCTAAAGTAACATGAACTTACCTTGTGTTTGTGTTTGACATCCCTATTCATGAGGTTGTTCATTGCTTGACCGAGAAACTTTTTGACCTCCCTCTTGCAATAGTTGTTGTTTTTTTGTTTCTTCGTTGTAGACTTCCTTTTCAAGATGGAACATTTTTCCTTTCTTTTCATGGAGTGCTTTATAATAACCCAACCTTTAGATTAATAAGAAAAATTTAATAAGAATAATGTTAATGTATGTGCGTCTTAACATGACAATAAAAGTTTGTGTCATATAGTTAGGACTATATTGTTTTCTCTAATGATAGTAATACTGCAATCCAACAAGTTTTTGTTAAGAACTAATTATATATATGCTTTAAGAAAGTAGAAACTAAACTACACACATTACAAAGTAATTATATTACTAACTCTCATTTTTTTATTTATCATTGGTTAGAGATTCATTGGTCCTTAATTAGGATAAACAATAGTTATATATAAAATTTTATACAATATAAAATATAAAATATAAAATCCAAATAAGTTTGAATGTGTTAGTATTGTTGTAATTTACTAGTCCAATTTGAAATAAGAAAAATAGTTTAATTTTTGCCTAACACACACAAAACAAATGTTATCATTCTTTTTATTTTCAGGAATAAGATAAGATAAAACAAGCGATAGGTAGTGATCAATAAAAATCCCAATTTGGAAGCATAATATAAAGAAAAGAAAATGTCATACATAGAGGTGGAGCTAGGTGGGGATTCGTGGGTTCAGATGAACCCATAAGCTTTTCTGTAGATCTTGTATTTGTACTAGAAAATTAATTTATATATATATATATATATTTGTGAACCCCTAACAAAATAGAATGACGGTTCTAAAGGAAATTTACAACCCCCAAACTCTTAATCTTGTCTCAAAGAATATATACATCACAAAAAAAATTGTATCTACCATGTCAAATACTCCATTTTCACGTTGTCTCTTTTTAGCTAGCCATCCATGTAGTATCTCCTTGTATTTACGGTTAAGACGATCACTAATTGGTTCTTGTGCAGGATTTGTATTGACCGTTTGTGGTTTATAAATGGTGTAACAGTTAGCTTCACCTTTAGAAGTTTCAATTCGGAAGATAACATTATGAAACACTGATCTTTTCTTCTTCTCAACAAGCATGTTTACAAATACTCTTAAAGTAAAGAAAACTCAAGAATACTAGTTGAGAAGTAATGTGGTTTGAGACTTGAAATATTGAGGACTGGATATAGATAATTAAATTGAGAAGATGAAATTAATAAGATATGATGGTTTTTAGAAAACCAATTACGATATTTGGTCAATATACTTATTTATTATTTGTAGAAAGTGATTCTTTCGGAATAAAAACCACGATATTTAGGTATTTGGTCAATACTTATTTATTATTTGTAGAAGGTGGCTCTTTTAGGAGGGAAATCAGGTATTTTGGACATTTGGTCCATATTTAATTTTTGTTTGTTAAAGGCGGAATAGTCGAGGAGACCCTTCTACTTATCCTAATTTGACTAAGCTTATGTTACATTTGATTTTGCTGAGATGGATAAAATGTGTGGTTACACATATTTAAGAGCGAGTGAATACAAAAGTTTGAACTAAAAAATATTTTAAAAATTATAGGAGTGGTGGTTTGGGGGGAGGGGGGAAGTAGATTATAGCAAAATAAAAAAGAATTAAATAAAACATTGTTTTATTATTTGAACTATATATATAAACAAAAGGCGTAATATATAAATATGTCATTTAACTTGACCTCATTTTGCATCTAGTCTCTCCAACTTTTGGTGTGCACAAGTAGACACTTAAATTTTTATGAATTTGAACAAGTAAATACATGTGTACTACTTGACATAATACACCTAGGATACCACCTCAGGCATGATTTAACATGTATGACGCTAAGTAGCTAGCAAAATACTATATAGGTGGAAAAGGCTGGGGAGTGATGGTTCAAGGTGGGATAGACAAGTGATGGGAATTGGGGATGTTGGATGACTGTAGAGAGGACAATGAATTTGAAATATTACTTATGAAACTTATTTTCTTTATTTTTATTAGAAAAATATTTTTTCTAGAAAAACAAACTCCTTAAAAAAGGATATTTCTAGAAAAACAAACTCCTTAAAAATGATTTTTCTGATAAATATAAGGACTAAATTTCATAAGTGACCTTTCAAATTCATTGTCCTCTCCGCACTCACCTAACATCCCCAATTCCCACACATGACTATCCCACCTCAAATAATCACTCCCCACCCCTTTCCGCCTATATAGTATTTTCCTAGCTATTTGACGTCCTACATGGAAAATCATGTCCGATGCAGCATCCTATGTGTATTATGTCACATAGGATGCATGTATTTACCTGTTCAACCTCATAGAAATTTGATTGTCTACTTGTGAACACCAAAAGTTGGAGAGCATAGATGTAATCTGAGGTCAAGTTAAATGACATATTTATGTATTACACCTTTTGTTTATATATATATATATATATATATATATATATATATATATATATATATATATATATATATATATAGTTCAAAAAAGGAAAAATTTATTTTATGTTCTTTTTTTGTTTTTCTATAATCTCCCTCCCCAAATAATAAAACCCCAACACCTATTATTTTTAAAAATATTTTTCAATTCAAACTTTTGTGTTCACTCACTTTTAAATATGTGTAACTACACATTTTATCCGACTCAGTAAAATTAAATGTCACATAAGCTTAGTCAAATTAGGATAAGTAGAAGGGTCTCCTCGACCATTCCGCATTAACAAAATATAAATAACTATTGACTAAATGTCCAAAATTCGTGATTGTTTTCCTAAAAGAGCCACCTTCTCCAAATAATAAATAAGTATTGACCAAATATCCAAATATCGTGATTCTTTTCTAAAAGAGTCACCTTCTACAAATAATACGTAAGTATTTGACCAAATATCCAAATATCATTTTTTATTTCTAAAAGCAATCATATCTTATTAATTTTATATTTATCTATTTTTCAAATTACTTTCCATGTTGTCAATTTAATTATTCATATATAGTCCTCGATATTTCAAGCCTCAATGACATTATTTCTCAACTATTATTCTTGAGTTTTCTTTACTTTGAGAGTATTCAAAAAAATGATTGATGAGAAGAAGAAAAGATCAGCCTTTAGTAATGTTAGCTTACGAATTGAACCTTCTAAAGGTGAAGCTAATTGTTACACCATTTATAAACCACAAGCAGTTAGTACAAATCATGCACAAGAACCAATTAGTGATCGTCTTAATTGGAAATGCAAGGCGATGCTACATGGATGGCTAGCTGAAAATATACAACGTGAAAATGGAGCATTTGACATGGTAAATATAATTTTCTTATGATGTATATATTCTTAGAGCAAGGATTAAGAATTTGGGGATTCTAAATTTTCTCCAGAACCATCAATCAATTTTGTTAGGGGTTCAAAAATTATTATACAAATATATTTAATTAAATTTATAGTACAAATAAAGGATCTACGAAAAAGCTACTGAATTCGTCAAAACCACCGAACTCCCACCTAGCTCTGCCTCTGCATGCATGGCATTTTCTTTAGTTTATATCATGCTTCCGAATTAGGATTTATTGATCACTAGCAATATCGTGAATCCTCCACTTAATTATATTATCACGTGTTTTATCCTTTTTTTTTTTTCTAAAAAAAAAAAAAAAAAAAAAAAGAAATCACAATATTTTTTTGTGTGTTAGGCAATAATTAAACTTTATTTTCTTATTTCAAACTGGACTACCAAGCTACAACAATACTATCACATTCAAACTTATTTAGTTTTTATATTGTATAGTTTTCTAGTTGTTTAAAATTGTGTATATAACTAGTTATTATCCTAATTTTGACCAATGAATCTCTAACCAATGATATATCACCAAAATGACAGTTAGTAATATAATTACTTTGTAGTGTGTGCAATTTAATTTGTTCTTTGTACAATCATATATATAGTTAGTTCTTAACAAAAATCTTGTTGGATCGCAGTATTACTATCATATGAGCAAACTATATCATTCTATTGTGGAGGTAACAAAATATGTATTCAGGGGTTTATAAAGAAACCACCAAAGTAAAAGAGGCAAGCTTTGACATTACTTGCATTTTGTTGGACTACTACACCTTGTTTGACTAAGTTTCGCACTCGTGTGCGCGCACGCACACACACAGACATGTGTGTGTGTGCAAAAAGTATTTATCTAGTCTTACGTTGAATTTCTACAAGAAGTGATTTCCATGAGGACCTCCTAACTATATGTCACTAACTTTTATTGTCATGTTAAGACGCATAGACATTTACATTATTCTTATTATAATTTTCTTATTAATCCAAAGGCTGGAGTAATTAAAAAGTACTCCATGAAAAAAAGGATGAATGCTCCATCTTGAAAAAGAAGTCTGCAACAAATAAGCAGAAAAGCAACAACTATTGCTTAATGAACAACCTCATAATTAGGGATGCCAAACACAAAAATGACAATGTAAGTTAATGTTACGCTAGCTATTAGACAACGGTTTTTATTTTACAAAAGAAAAAAAAACTATAGAGAATATTGGAATTAGAAATTGATAAATCTCATCATTAGAATAAAAAAGTTATCAATAAATGATCTTACTTAATAACGGATTAATAGCAGATTATCAAAAAATATTTGTTAGCTATAAGTTATTTGACAACTAATCTTGTAGTTGAACTATATAATTTTGGTCGTTATTTTTCTATATATATATATTTTGTGTATTCTTACAACATTAATAACTATAAAATGGAAGGATGCTGGAATATCAAAAGAAGATTCCTCCACGAAAAGAAAAATGGAATCTTCAATGTTGGAGGGAGAGCCAGGAACAAAGGACTAAATAAGAATATTATTCACATCAAACGAAACATACAAGCGAAAATATTTTCTGAAAAACCTAAATTGGTGGTGGCATTGAAAGTTTCAACAAATTGTGGGAGGTCAAGTTGGTGACAATGACAGAGCTAGTAATGGTGCAAAGGGTGGCAACGAAAAAGGAGGGAGATGACGGAAATGATAGTGGTAAAATTTGACTATCCCAACATTGGTTTTCTATGTTTTCAGACAATAATTTAGTTTTGTTAGTTAAAACTATTTGTGCCCTAAGTGTTTGATGAATTCTTTGAAAGAAATCGCTTTGAGTTTTGTTTTATCAGTATCATTTGGATTTTATGGAAACAAAATCTTAATTGTTCTATTTTTGCTATGTTACAATGTCTATTTTGATAGTTGTTATGTATTGTTTTAATGAATACAATGTTTTGATGAATTGTATTATTTTATGTCTTTATATAATGTCACACATCTACAATTTGAATGATAAATATAAAAGAAAGGTATGGAACGAGATAAAGTTGTTGTGAAAAGTAGAATATTTTAGTTCATGTTAGAATACTTTTAATATTAATTTTTTGAAGAGCCTATATTTTTAATATTGAGATATTAGTAAAGTATTACTCCTTAGTTTAATGCAGTTATTTATCACCGTGAGATGAACATGCACATTACCTAGTTATTTATAAATAGGATAGCTTTGAATCGATCAATTGCCCCAACCCTATCATCAAATGAGGTTAAGCGCGCCTTTCGGAGACTTTGATAAAGAATGCCTGTTAGTTTGATAGATTCTTGCCTCGGGACTTTTCTTGTAACAATAACAACAACGATAATGAAATTAGTGTAATTTATTCAAAAAGTGGAGTCAGGCTAGAATGTTGTGTATGGTATGTAGACAATCTTACCCCTTCCTTACGAAGGTAGAGAGATTGTTGATTTTTACATCATCACAGACCCCACAAAACACTCGTTCCTTTCCCTTTCCAATTGCGGACCTCAACCCTAATTATCACAATGCTCTGCCAAACATTCTTCCCTACACAATCACACAACAACCATTGCAACCTTGAATCAAAACAACCCCATCACATCTTTGCGATTGCGACACCCAAGCTTGCAACCTCAAAGTTAACAAAAATCAGGTGCCTACAATTATGTGGTTAAGTGCATGAACCTATCGAAAAGAAAATCAAATATGCAAATTTCACCAAAATGCCCTGCAAACTTGTTGGGATGCTCAAATATCAAGCTGAGGTATCTAGGCACATATTTGATTGTTATGATCTGTTAATCTTAACTTTTACACCCTCTATCCCTAATTACTTGTCCATTTTTGAATTGACACACCTATTAAGAAAATAATAATTAACATAGCGATTTTACTATTTTACCCCTATTAATTATAATGTGGATGAATTTAGAACTTAAGAGTTTCAAGAAGCTATACATTTTTCAAAGTAATTAATTGAGGGTATAATAGGTAAAAAAAATTATCCTTTCTTGATTTGTCAAAATGAACAAGTAATTAGGGACAACTACAAAGGAAAAGTGGACAAGTAATAAGGGACAAAGGGAGTACTAGTTTGAAACTTAACCTTCTGAATCTCTCTTGATTTCATTGGAGCTTGTTCAAACTATCCACTCAAGTCATAAACTTGTAATTGGCTTTCGTTCTTGATATTTGATGGTATTGTTGAGTTCTTTATGGAATCGTGTCGATTTTAGAGTTGTGTACATATACTGGGTATCTGAATATAAAGAGGAAATAAGAAAAAGAATCGAATTTAGGCGAATTGGGGTTAGAAAATGAAGAAGGAACAAGTCAGGCAAATTTGGGTACCAAGTCCGCGTCGCGGACCTATTCCTCAGGATGGGAAATTTTCTCTCCGCGTCATGGAGCGGTCACGGACCCTTCTACCTCAAAATTTATTTCGCTACCAAATATTTAAATGCATCTCCGCGTAATAGACTTGCTTTCATACAATGATTTCTTGATCATTTCTCATGTTTAACTATCTAAAGACACTCCTAAACATCATAAGATCTTTCCTAACACAAATCACAATCCTTGAATCCATAAATTCAAATTCAAGGAAAGTTAAGAGTCAAGTCAAGAAAAGTTCATAGAGTCTTCCTAAAGTCTTTTAAAAATGTTTTAACATTGTTGTAAGACCTGAGTTTTGAGTTGAGTAAAGAGTAAAGATTGAAGTTCATTTCTTCAAAAGAGTATATCAGGACTACGTATTCCCAATGAGTCAAATGTTTTCACATTTAAACAAGAATGGAAACTGAGATATCCAAAAGAGCCTTTGAGCTAGTTTTCAGTAAAGAGTAAATGCTTTCACAATTAAGCAAAAGAGGATACACTGATTTCCAGGAGAGCCTTTGGGCTAGTCGTGAGTACTTATCTCAAACAACAAAGTTATGTTTTTAGATATATGATCTAGTATATTTTGGGAGTAGTATTGAGCACTGATATGGGGGAGAGTTCAGAAAATTCCCAGCCCCCATAAACCTGTAGTCATCATAGGTTGAAAAGGGTCACACTTTTTAGATGATTCCCTAGTGCATTTTACCATAGAAAAGTAGATCCACTTAGTAGGCAGGTTCTATACCCTAGGCAAGGTATAGGATGGCCCTGACAGCGTGAGAGAAAATAATGTATTATCACAACAGCTCTTAAGTGAAGGTTGTCGGTTAGAGAAACTCCCACCGAAGTATTTTATATTATTATATAAACAAAGTTACTTGTATATTTATATACATATAGAGTTTATATTTTATCTTTGCATACACACAAGGTTACTATTGTATTTCTAAATACATAGAGTTGTCATCTATGTTTTAAAAGTTTTTCTTTATGATGCATTTATATTAATCTTTATATTGAAATGAGTTTAGTTCACTTCAGTAGAGTTGAGACCAGGTTTGTTCTTTCAGTTCCTTTCAAACATATGTCATGTTTTAGTATTCCCTTGGCATGCTCGTACATTTAATGTACTGAAGCCATTTGGCCTGCATCTTTGTTATGATGCAGATATAGGTAACCAAGATCAACATCCAGTGCTTTGTTGATCCAATTGAGAATTCAGAGTCTTGTGGTGAGCCTCATTGTTCTCTGGAGGATCCTTATTTACATTGCTTTAGTAGTTTTTAGTTGTTAGGATGATCGGGGGTCTTGTCCCGACATCCCTCACAGTTTTAGAGGCTTCGTAGATAGTTAGTTAGGTCATTTGTCATTATCTTGTTATAGGTTTATGTTGAATCTTGAGTTGCCCTTTTTGTTCAGTTGAATGTTCATCTTTAAAACATTTTAAGTTATTCGTTGAGATAGTTTAGTAGAACTCTCTATCATTTAGAGTTTGGAGAACTATTATGAGATGGCTAGCATGATCTTCCTCATTCCTCAAATATATTAGTATGTCATCAATGAATACGATAACAAACATATCTAAATAAGGCTTGAATACTCAATTCATAAGGTCTATGAATGCTGCGGGAGCGTTAGCTCAAGATATTCTATCCATCCGGATTCCACAAAGATGTATCGTTACTTGAGAGTAGTATATTGGTGGAACAGTATGTAGAAAAGTATTGCTGAGTTTGTACCTAAATGCCCGAATTGTCAACAAGTTAAAGTAGAGCACCAAAGGCGGTTGTATGGCAAAGAATACAGAACTTCCAGAATGAAAGTACGAGGTGATCAATATGGATTTTATCACAGGTTTACCAGGTCTCGCAGGCAACATGATTTTATATGGGTGATTGTTGATAAAATGACTAAATCAGCCTACTTTTTGCCAGAAGAGACTACCCATCCAATAAAATAATATGCTAAGTTGTATATTTAAGAGGTAGTCAGACTTCATGGGGTTCTAGTATCTATTATTTCAGATAGAGGAGCATAATTTACTACACAGTTTTGGAAGTCATTCTAAAAAGGCTTATGTTTAGATGTGAACTTGAGTACTGCTTTTCATCCATAGACAGATGGTCAAGCAGAGCGCACTATTCATACTTTAGAAGATATGTTAAGGGCCTGTATGATTGATTTCAAAGGTAATTGGGATGATCACCTACCTCTCATCAAGTTTGCTTACAATAATATTTACCACTTTAGCATCCAAATGGCTCCTTATGAAGCTCTTTATGGGAGAAGATGCAGATCTCCTATTGGATGGTTTGAAGCTGGTGAAGCTGGTTGATAGAACCAGATTTAGTTTAACAAGCTATGGAAAAATTTAAACTTATCCAAGAGAGGTTGAAAACAACAGAGTCCTCAAAACTCATATACAAATGTTAGGATAAGAGACATAGAGTTCGAAGTAGATGATTGGGTTTACTTGAAATTTTCACCCATGAAAGGTGTTATGAGATTTGGCAAGAAGGGGAAACTTAGTCCTCACTATATTGGTTTTTACAAAATATCTAAGAGGATTGGGAAGGTAGCTTATGAGTTTGAGCTACCCCAAGAGTTAACAGAAGTTCGTCTGGTATTTCACATCTCCATGTTGAAGAAGTGCATAGGTGATCCTTCACTTATCATACCTGCTGAAGATATTGGTATCAAGGATAGCTTATCATATGAGGAGATTCCTGTTTAGATTCTAGATCGCCAAGTTCACAAGTTGAGAACTAAAGAAGTAGCATCAGTCAAAGTTTTGTGGAGAAATCAATTTGTTGAGGACGCTACTTAGGAAGCTGGGGAGGATATGGAGAAGAGATACCCACATCTCTTCGAATACAGAGAAGTTCCAAATTAGGGTATTAATCCTATTCTTGGCTTTTATTTTAAGTTGGCAAGTTGTATTTACATTTTTCTTGTTGGGTGTTTGAGCTATGTGTTAGATATAACGCCTTAGCCTTCTAAGAGTAATCTCATTCGAGGACAAATGTTCCCAAGGGGGAGATATTGTAACACCCCGCTATTAGAAAGACTTATAATTAGAAAGAAACTATTTTTGGAAATAATCAAATTGGGAAGGTTAAGTATGAATTTTTGGTCAAGTTCAAAAGACCATATCTCCTATCTCAGGATTATTTAGGTGTGCTACGAGATACCATAGGAAAGATCTTTGAATTATATTTCCAACGCCACCGATTTTGATCAATTTATACTTCGTATGAGGGAGATATGCCCATTTGAAGTTGGGTTGTCTAGATAAGAAAAGTCAAAATCGGATTTTAGAAGGTATTTTGGTCTTTTCATGACAAATTAATTAAATCTGTTTTTAGTAATTTGTTTAGGGTCTAAATTGAACTTGTTCAATTTACACACTCAAATAGGATTTTTAGAGAAATAACTAAAGAGGAGAAAAGATGAGAGAAGTCAAGTGTTCTAGGAGATTTCTTGCGGAATCGAAGTCGTTTCGCCAAGGGTTGATTCCCAAAGAGGTATGTGAGACTTTCATAGTGTTGAATTTGTTCACCCATATGCCAATCATGTTTAGTTCAACGAAATTCAATCTAGAAAGTTGAAAGTTTGATAATCTTGAATTGTGTTCTTGAATTTGGCTTTCGTTCTTGAGATTTGATGGGATTGTTGAGTTTTTGATTGAATCGTGTCGATTTTAGAGTTGTGTTCGAATAGATTCTTTTGGATATATACTGGGTATCTGAATCTAAATAGGAATTGAGAAAAAGAATCGAATTTAGGCGAATTGGAGTTAGAAAACGAAGAAAGAACAAGTTGGGCGAATCTGGATACCATGTCCGTATCGCGGACCTATTCCTCAGGATGGGAAGTTTTCTCTTCGAGTCAAGGAGCAGTCACTGACCCTTCTACCTCAAAATTTATTTTGCAACCAAATATTTAAATCCATCACCACGTCGCAGACTTGCTTCCACACAGTTATTCCTTGATCGTTTTTCATGTTTAACTACCTAAAAACACTCTTAAACACCATGAGATATTTCCTATCACAAATCACAGTCCTTGAATCCATAAATTCAAATTCATTGAAAGTTAAGAGCCAAGTCAAGAAAGTTCATAGAGCCTTCCAAATGACATTTACAAATGTTTTAACTTTGTTTTAAAACCTGAGTTTTGAGTTGAGTAAAGAATAAAGATCGAAGTTCATTTCTTCAAAATAGTATATCGAGAGTATGTATTCCCAAAGAGTAAAATATTTTCACATTTAAATAAAAAAGGAAATTGAGATATCCAAAAGATCCTTTGAGCTAATTTTCAATAAAGAGTAAATGCTTTCACAATTTAGCAAGAGAGGAAACACTGGTTTCCAAGAGAGCCTTTGGTCTAATTTTGAGTAATTATCTCAAACCACAGAGTCATGTTTTTAAACATATGAGCTAGTATATTTTGGGAGTAGTATTAAGCACCGATATGGGGGAGAGTTCAGACATATCCCAGTCCTCATAAACCATGTAGCCATCATGGGTTGAATAGGGTCATACTTTTTAGATGATTTCTTAGTGTTTTTTAGCACAAACTAGTGGATCCACTTAGTAGTCAGGTTCTATAATCTCAGCAAGGTATAGGAAGACCCTGGCAGCGTGACATAAAATGTTATATCATCACAATAGCTCTTAAGTGATGCCTGTCGGTTAGAAAAACTCCCACAAAAGTATTTTGTATTATTATATACACCGAATTAGTTGTATTTTTATATACATATAGAGTTTATATTATATCTTTGCATAAACACAGAGTTATTATTGTATTTTTAAATACACAAAATTGTCATCTATGTTATAAAAGCTTTTCTTTATATTGCATTTATATTACTGCTTTATATTGAAATGAGTTCAGTTGAGTTGAGTTGAGTTGAGACCAGGTTTGTTCTTTCAGTTCCTTTCAAGATTATGTCTTGTTTTAGTATTATATACACTGAATTAGTTGTATTTTTATATACATACAGAGTTTATATTGTATCTTTGCATACACACAGAGTTACTATTATATTTTTAAATACACAAAATTGTCATCTATGTTTTAAAAGCTTTTCTTTATATTGCATTTATATTACTGTTTTATATTGAAATGAGTTCAGTTGAGTTGAGTTGAGTTGAGACCAGGTTTTTTCTTTCAGTTCCTTTCAAGCTTATGTCTTATTTTAGTATTATATACACCGAATTAGTTGTATTTTTATATACATACAGAGTTTATATTGTATCTTTGCATACACACAGAGTTACTATTATATTTTTAAATACACAAAATTGTCATCTATGATTTAAAAGCTTTTCTTTATATTGCATTTATATTACTGCTTTATATTGAAATGAGTTCAGTTGAGTTGAGTTGAGACCAGGTTTGTTCTTTAAGTTCCTTTCAAGCTTATGTCTTGTTTTAGTATTCCCCTCGCATGCTCGTACATTAAATGTACTCATGCCATTTGGCCTGCATCATTGTTATGATGTAGATATAGTTAACCAGAATCAACATCCAACGCTTTGTTGATCCAGTTGAGCATTTAGAGTCTTGTGGTGAGCCTCTTTGCTTTCTGTAGGATCCTTATTTAAATTGATTTAGTAGTTTTCAGTTGTTAGGATGATATGAAGTCTTGTCCCGACATTCTTCACAAATTTAGAGGCTTCATAGACAGTTAGTTAGTTCATTTGTTATTAACTTGTTATTGGCTTATCTTGAATCTTGAGTTTCCTTTTTTGGCTAGTTGAATGTTGATCTATAAAACATTCTAAGTTATTCATTGAGACAGTTTAGTAGGATCATATTTTAGTACTTTATTTATCATGAGTTAAGTCTTCCGCTAAGAGTTAAGCCATGTCAAGGGTTCGCTTAGGGCCAACAATGGTTCTTGAGGGCTAGTCCAACCCAGGGTTTTGGCTCGAGGCGTGACAATTTCTTTAGATTTTCAAGTAAAAGTGTTTGTTCCCCTGAGTGTTTGATGAATTTTTTGAAAGAAATTACTTTGTGTTTTTGAAGAATTTAGTAAATCCTTTTTCTTTATTAATGTTCAACTACGTATGCATTCACTTCAATTTTCCTTTTGTTTTTTACATTTTGCAAACATTTATAGATTAATTAATTGTACTTCTAATTAATAGTCACTAACCGTGCCATTACATATTACATAACCCTATCTATTAAGATTTTTCATAGTATCTCAAATAATAATTAATACAACATTCTAAGTAATCTTTTAGCATTTTCATGGTGAGTAGTTGGCCTCACAAAACAAAGGCCATGAAAGCAAAGTAAGATACATTCTTCTTCAAATTTATGCTGCTTGAACTTTTCAAAAAATACTAACATGCCCATGTCAGATACTTTAAAAATAATATATTTTTGGAGAACTTCATAAGATTTACATAGTATTGCATAATTTTAGACCATGCATATATGTTTTAAGCTAACAACGGAAGTCATAATAATGACTAGTGCTCTCTTCGATATTTTTGTGGCGCATTCGTCACAAAATCTCTTACTTATTTTTGGTGGCTGCATGAGCCGCCAAAAGAGCCTATCAATTAAAATTTCATTTCTTCTTGTGGTTGTTAAACGTGGCGCTAACTATTGAAAGAGGTTTAATGGAATTTCTTTTGTTGCGTTATAAAATTGAGTAAATAAGATAAAATAGTTTTGTATATATACACATTGTTAAATTCCCTTAACATTTAGGAAACTTTTAGTGTTGTAGTAAAAGTGATTTAAAATTTAGTTCATGCCTCAATTCAAATTTCAAGTAAAATATTTTTTTTTTTGAGTTCACTTGTTAGAATTAATAGAATTTCTAGTTTTGTCACTAATCGAAGTTATGCTATTTTTGTGTGCAGTACTAACAGTAGATACTACAAAGATTAGATGCAAGTTGATGCTAATTTTTGTTTAGGGAGTTCTAGTTTTGGCATTGGATATGGCGAGGTCACGGATTCGGTGTAAATGGTGGTGGAGGTGGCGGTAGAGGTGGAGGTGGTGGTGGAGTGATGGAGGATCTGGTTTTGGCATTGGAGATGGTGAGGGCCATGGATTGGGTGAAAATGGCGGTGGTGGTGGTCAAAATAGTGGTAGTGGTTTTGGTGCCGGAGGAATATGGGGCCATGGTGGTGGTGGCAATTGATCCCACCATTTGCTCAAATGACTATTTTTCATGTGTGTGCTATTTCACCAATGGGACTTATTTAAGCACTAGTCCAATTACCGGCGCTTCGCGCGGGAATTTAATATCACAAAATTTATAAAATAATACTTAAAACCTATCGGGCATTAAAACTAAAAAACTATATTATCTTATATACAAGATTACGTAGTAACAAACATTAATAATGTAAAGGAAAATGAAAATTATTTCATCTAATCATTTAACCTTAATAACATAAGCATAAATTATAAACTACTGATAGTAAAAATGCATACTAGGATTTGTAACATAAGCAATAGTGTCAATGAGCCACTCAACATGAGCAAACTATACAAATATTTTATTTTGAAGAAGAAGAAGAAGAAGAAGAGGAGGTTTAGAATTTTCGTTGTGTTAAAATGAGAGGAAATCCCACTATTTATAGACGACAAAGGATAGTGTAAACAAATGTTTATTGTGCCTTATCAGAAAGGTTACAACTATTTGGAAAAGTTGCAACCCTTCAGAAAGGTCACAACCTTTCATAAAAGTCACAACTTTCCATAAAAGGCGCAACTCTTTATTAAAGTTGCAACTTTCCATAAAAGTCACAACTTTTAATAAAAATCACAACTCTTCATAAAAGTTGCAACTTCTCATTAAAGTCGAAACTTTTCATAAAAGTCACAGCTTGTCATGAAAGAGAAGGCTAGTTTTGTAAATAAATAAATTAAAATGAAATTCTGGATTGTGGTGGCGCCACGTAGGCGGGCCTAAGGTTCTCTTTTATATATATATATATATATATATATATGATATATGATTTTCTTTGTGCCAACTCTTTTATTATTAGATACATTGTCATAATGTTGACATGATGTAATTCTACTCATGTCTTGACTAATTCAACTATTTATAGTAATGAATATTTTTAATATACCGGTGATCAAGAACATCCATGATTCAAATGATAAAAGTATAATTTCAAACTAGGGATCGAGGGAGATTGGGAACTAGGCATTACCCTAGCCTACAACAACAAAATGGATAACCAATCCATTCATCAATAATAGGATGCACAAACAACACAAGTATACAACGATCCTACTACTAAACACCCACACCTTCAATTCATTGACAAAAATATTGTCCTTTTTATATATTTGACTGACACTAGGTAAAAAATATGGTTGAAATTAAAAAGTTGTCGAAAAATAAAAAAAAATCATTTTTTAAAACAGACTAGTTTTAATCTCCTTCAATTATTTAAAATATAATTATAAAATTTCAAAGAAAGAAAAATGAAAAGGTCACTCAAATAAGAACAAGAACAAAAAATTGTGAGGGCCTCTTGAAAACAACATAGCCATTTCAAATTTCTGTACAGTTGCCTCATTTCACATTTATTCACAGTTGTCTTATTTCACATTTATGCCCCCTAACTTTGGGTATGCACGAGTAGATACTTAAACTTGTATAAAGTTGAACATGTAGATACAAGAGTCCTAGGTGGCATAATATACTTAGGATAAAACATAAGACACAAATTGTCATGTCGGATGCCACATAAGATGTGTATGTCTATTTGTTTACCTTTATACATGTTTAAGTGCCTACTTGTACACACCCAAATTTGAAGGACATAAATATGACATGAGGTCAAGTTAAAGGGTATATTAAAAGAAGAATCTTTCAGAAGAATTTAATTTCTTATAATATTTAAGAATCATACAACTCAAAGGTGACATTTTTTATCTTTCTTATAAGAAATAAAGTTCAAAATATTGCCTAATTAATTATCATTTTGTTTAGGCATAATACATTATTGTGCTCTTTAACATGACTTTATCTAGAATCTAAACCTTCCAATTTTTGGTGTGCACAAGTAGATACTTATACTTGTATAGAGTTGAACAAGTAGATACACATGTCCTACTTGATGTTATACATGGAATTCATGTCCAACGTGGTATCCTACATGTATTATGCCACGTATGACTTATGTGTCTACTTTTTCAGCTTCTTACAAATTTAAAAGTGTCTACTTGTGCACACCAAAAGCTGGAGGGTATAGATGCAAACTAAAGCCAAGTTAAATGGAATATTTATATATTATGCCATTTATTTATATAGTGATAAGGCACAAGTACCCCCTTAGACTATGATCAAAATCCCATAGACAGACCTTAACTATACTAAAGTCCTATTACCCCCATGAACTCATTTTTTTTGTAATTTTGTATGCCTTTTAGCTTATCTGGCACACCCCGTGACTCCACGCAATTGAGGCGTGTGGGAGATATTTTAATATCATATAAGCCAGAAAAGTGTACAAAATTACAAAAGAAAAATATGGATTCAGGGGGATAACAGGACCTTATTTTAGGATTTTTTTCATAGTCTAGTAGGGCACTTGTACATTATCCCATTTTTTAAAATTGTTTTTATTTTGTTTCTATGACCACCCCCACCCCCAAAAAAAAAAAAAAAAAAAACCACCACCCCGGTAATTTTTTTTTTTTAATTCAAATTTTTGTGTTCACTCACTTTTATATATGTGAAATTGCATACTTTATCCGACTCGGCAAAATTAATGCCACATAAGTTTAGTCAAATTAGGATAAGAAGAAGGGTCTCCTCGAACATTCCATCTTCTACAAATAATAAATAAGTATTGACCAAATAAATAGGGTTTTTATTTATTTTCTAGTGTGTGATAAGTGAAAAAAATATTATTCCAAGAATATTTATATATAATCTAGCAAAATACTATAGGCGGAAAGGGGTGGGGAGTGCTGGTTCAAGGTGGGACAGTCAAGTGATGGGAATTAGGGATCCCCCCCCCCCCCCCTCCCTCCCCCGAACTCATTTTTTATATAATTTTGTACACATTTTGTCTTACATGGTGTGGAGTCACAGAGTGTGCCACGCAAACCAAAAGGTGTATAGAGTTATACAAAAAATGGGTTTAGGGGGGTAATAGGACCTTAGTTTAATTAAGATGTGTCTTTGAAATTTCGGTGATAGTCTACCGGGTACTTCTACCTTTTCCCAATTATTATATTCACCTTAACTGGTCCATAATGATGCTACATATTTTTGGGAAAATTCATAGATTGCCCCCTGAACTTGTCCCGAAAAGTAAGTTACACGCTTAAACTATCACGGTGACCTAGTACACACCTTTACTACTCAAAGTTAATTTATTACCACCCTGAGACGAGTAACACCACTCTCACATTATGTGCTATATTACACTCGCTGCCACATTAGTGCTACAACAGCACCATGTCACACATTATAATTTTTTTGTTTCACTTTTCTTTTGTTAACTATATTTTACTCTCATTAATCCCTAATTAATTATTTTAATTATCTAATAGTTATATATTTTTTATCGCGGAATCTCACCTATTTCAATTCTCATTTCATCGGAAAATCATATTCGGCCACCTTCACTATTGATTTTGTTCTTCACCACCTCTATATCACCGTCAATTCATCTTCTTCTTCTTTGTCCTCCAACATCAAATATCACAACCACCATTATTAATATCGATTTTTTCTTCTTCACCATCTTCAATTACCTCTTTTAATGTCACTCGCCACCCATCACCACCAAACCCATAAAGTTGCTATCATCCCCAAACCCAAAAAATGATGAACAACCAAAATTTCTTTTAAAAAAATAAAAAAAATTAAAAAGATAGAAACAATCAACTGAAAATTTTCTTGATAAAATACAATTATTCACTAACAAATATATGAGAATTAACCTAATTGCGAATCAAAAAAAATTTGTGCTTTAAGATTGTGAATAAACAATAAAGAAGTGTGATGAAAATAAAGAATGAAGAAGAAGAGGACAATTGGGGGGGGGGGGGGGGAAGAAGAAGAGGTGTGGCGGGACGGGGTGGAAAAGAGGATTGTAACTTCTTGTTTTTACTTTAATTTCAAACTGACACACCTATTTTTTATTTTTGTTTTATTTTTTTTACCATGTCAGTTTTAGCGAGTAGGAAAATTCACTTTTGAGTAGTATAGGCTTGTAATAGGTCACTATTATAGTTTAAGCATGTAACTGACTTTTTGGAACAAATTCAACAGAAAATTTATGCCTTTTCCATATTTTTCCCCATGTCATTTATACAAACTCATATGGACTAATTATAAGCAGTTATCTAGCTTTTGCTTTTTATTATTAAAAAAGAAAAAAATCATTAGACAGACATTATATATATATATATATATATATATATATTAAAACTTCTTGGTTCAGTTTGATTATTATTGCATTTTTTAGTACAACCAAAAGCAAATCAAATAGTGTCGGTTTTCAAATTTTAAAACCAAACCAAACCAAATATATATATTTTTAAAATGGTTTGATTCGAATTGTAGTACAATTTGATTTATTAACCATAACCATGAACATCCCATATTATTAAAATTTTTATTTTACAAAATTATAAGTAATTAGAAAAAATGGGATGGAATAGTAGGAAAAAATGTTTTTTTTTAAAGAAAACAAAAATCCCCATTTCCTGATTTGTTTTTCTCCCCTTCCCCAATTTTCTCGTCTTCATTCTCCCACTCCCTATTTTGGAGATTCTTTGTGAAATCATCTAATTTGGTGTGGTGGTAATAATAATAACGATGATGATGATGATCATAATAATAATAATAATAATAATAATAATAATAATAATAATAATAATAAAAAATAATAATAATAATCATATTTGCTGCTACCAATCATTGGTTTCCCATTTGAGCAAGAATATTGCCTCATCTAGTTCCTGAAGGCCCCACAAATTAAATAATTGGGGTAGTACGTCAAACTTTCAAAAAGCAGGCCAGGATAATATGTCAGCCATATTTCATAATGGAAAGACCATGTCTATTTGTCGGTCTTATCCTCTTCTTATTGGCCATTCTAAATTGTGTGGGCCACCTTATTTTATCTTTTTAGATTCCTCGACCTCTATATAAAGAGGCAGAATTCTCTTTAGTGAGGCAGGTCTTAGAACTCTCTCTCTCTCTCTCTCTCTCTCTAGTATTGTAATACTTTCTTCAGTATGTTTTTGAGTTTGAATAGTAAAAAGCCTTCAGCTTGGTTTGTACATCATCCTGTGTGGAGTGCTACTACAGGTACTATTTTAATTTTAATTTTCTTTATGTGTTTAGCCTAAATAATAGGCTAGACTATTTGTGTTGAACTATAACATACTAGGTTACTATAAGAAATGACGATTATGTCTATCGTTGAAACTTATTGAATAGTTTTACTAAGGTTAAGTTAAAATGATCCAAGCAGATTTTTGAAAGGCTGTTGAATGAATCCGTTGGATTACCCATTAGCCAGGAGGGCGTTAGGGCGGACCCAGATAGTAGAAGGTTTCACTAATCTTGCCAGGATTGTTTATACATGTAAGGGCACCTTGAGTAGAATTTAACGATCCATCAAAACTATTGTATCAGAGCCATGGACTTATAGTAGTTATAGGTGGTAAAGTTCAACACACATTTATTTATGAATATCATAAAGAGAAGATCTATTATTAAAAACAGTAGAAAAGAAGAATATGATATACCTCAACACCTAGATCTACTTAATAAGTGCACTATTTCGAAAATACCTCCGAGGATTATATATCAGATGGGAACATTTGAGAAACTTGGTCTCAAACAAGTGGTTAAAACCACTGAAGAAACTCTTACTATTGATAGTGATCATCAAACTTTTAGATTATTATCTGAAAATGATCTGGCCCCTTATAGGAAAATTTATAGATTCATGCATATTGGTTTGGTCCAGGTGGCATTTAAGCCTCTTACCTTAAGAGGTCTACGAGAAAGCTTTATAGCATCTTTAAGAGATGGTTGAAATCAAATTTGGAAGAATCCCTTATAGGGACTATATGAACTAGTCTAGCTTATGGACCACTTTATTTTAATGCTTATCCTAATTTACAGATTTATTTACAAGATGAGAATTCTTTAACTTCTTTAATGCTTAATGTTAAACTTCATGGTTATGATCATATGCCTGGAACTGAAGTTGTTTGCATATGCTACAGAATTTATTATAAACTCTTACATTCTTTGAATCCCATGTGTAGAGTAATTGATTTCAAAAATGAAACCATTCTTACAGAAACTAATATTGGTAAATCAAAGGTTGTTACCAGAAGACCTATCCAATGGGATGAGATTGATATCCGACAAGAGTGGGTTGTTGAAGGTGCAACCCAACCAAAAAATAATATTAATGATGATGATTCGGAAATTGAACAGTTTAATGATGGAACTATTAAAATTAAATTTTCTGACTCTGTAGATATGCATAATAGAATTGATAATCATAGCATGTCTTCTAGACTTTCTAGATCTAGCTCTTCTTATATCTCTCCTATGGATTATATTGTTCAAGTTCTTATCTCAAGCATCTACTTCTCAGATTAGAGAAAATAACATATGTGACGATATTAAAATTGATAAGGATAATATTGCTAGGCCTATGCAAAGGCCTAGTTCTGACTTAGATATAACTGAGTCTGAATGAATTTTCTAGATGTATTTTCCACATAAACATTGTTTTCTGATGTGTGACAAACAAATTGATTTTTGTCTGGGTTCACCGGCAAGAGAAAAGATATCTAAAGAATTTTTGAAATCTAGATGGAATCCTTTTAGAAAATGGTTCTTTAAAAATTTTAATAAAGAAGAACATATTGGTTTTCAAGAAGAATTTTATACAGATATTGTTGAATCTAACAAAAATGTTTTAATTGTGTTTGTCCCTTGGTTTATGACCAAGCATGTTCATAATTATATCTCCATGATAGAAAGAGATTATACTTTAGAGTACTAGGGAAATTACCAAATCTGTTTGTCCTCCATTACAATCTTTACAAATTGAAAAGGACAACAAGATTGTTTATTTTAATGCTTTTACAAAATTATTTGAAGATAATACTAGTTTACTTGCTGCTCAGCATATTAAAATTATGATTAAGCAACATAATTATGCTAACATTTTTATGAGCATATTGGGAGAACATATTACATCTATTTATCATACGGTTGATAAACTACTTTCGAGGATCAATTCCAACACTTAAGGAAAAGTGAAAGTAGCTAATACAAGTATCCAACCTCCACCAAATATTGGAGATTTTTCTGAGCATCATTCCATTTGCAAGAATAGAACTGAATAATATAATGGCTTTTATTATCCAGATAGTATTGGGTAAGGATACCACCATATCCTATGTTCGAAGCATTTGTCTCAACTGTCTTCTCCCAATTTGGGTTGGACAAAGTATGATAGGGAAAGTTTTTAACCTTTTTCTTAATACTTTTAATTGCTTCAGTATCATTATCAGACCAGGCTTTAGGATTATTTATTAGCATGTCATATAAAATAGCAGTATCCTTGGCTAAATCCTTTATAAAAGGAGCAACATAGTTAAGATTTACAAGAAATCTCTATAACTGAGTTTTATTAGTCATAATATCAGGAAATTTGGATGCAAATTCAATACTCTTATTAATAGGGCTAATGTTACCCATTTCAATATTATGACCCAAAAATCTTACATTTGTTTGAAAGAAAGCCACTTTGGGGCAGGATATTACCAAGTTGTTTTGGATGGCATTTTTTTAAACAAATCAAGGTGTTTAAAATGAGTTTTCACTTTTTTTGAAAATATAAGAATATCATCTATATAAAATATTATGAAATTATTGTAAGGCATGAAAATATCATTCATGATCTTTTGAAATTCTGAGGGAGCATTTTTAAACCAAATGGCATAACATTCCATTATTATTGTCTCATAGGGACATTAAAAGAAGTTTTGTATCTATTTGCCTTAGCTATATGAATCTGCCAATAACCTGATTTTAAATCAAATTTGGAAAATATAATGGCATCATAAACTCTATCTAATAAATGTTTCTTATTTGGAATAGGGTACCTAATCCATTTCAAAGCTTTATTAAGAGGTTTATAATTAATTACCAACCTGGGCGCACCTCTTTCTTGTTCAACATGTTTATTAACATAAAAAGTTGGACAAGACCACGGAGACTTAGAATGCCTTATAAGGCCTTTCTGTAGCAAAGAGTCAATTTCTTTCTTGTATAATTCTAGATAATCAGAATTCATCTGGCAAGGTTCTGCTTTCGTGGGAATATTATCCTCAACAAAATCATCCTCATAAGGAAGGTTAACAACATGTTATTTCTTATTCTATAAAGCACTTGGATGATCTCCACAAATATGAAGGGAGAACTGATTTATTAAGATGGCAATCTTATCATGTAATTTAGGATTTTGAAGAATATTATCAATCTCAATGCCATTAATTTCTTCCTTTATGAAACTGACTTGATTATTTTTTAAATCAATTTTGAAGATAATTCATTTATCATTATCGTAAAAGGCTTTGTAATAAACTCTAATATAAAAGGTTTTCCATTTCAAGTACCAATGATTTTTTTATCATCCCAATAAGTAAGGGGAAAATTTCATTTATAAAAGGAACTCCCAAAATAATTTAGTTAGTAATATCATTTACTAAGACAAAACTTTGAGGAATACAATTTTTTTCTTCGCATATGAAAGCTTTGGGTAGTTTATATTGAATCCCCATTTTACCACCATTCGCTGATTTGAGGCTAAAAGTAGTTTTATGAAAATATCTTGAAGGAATAAGTCCTTGAATGCAGTTTAAATCAACATCACTGTCTATAGGAGTAGTAAAATCTTTTTTATACTTATAATCTATAAGAAGAGTAATCATAGTGTAAAACTTTTGAGAAGTAAAAGCCTTTAAGCTCTGTAAAAAATGTTTTTTTATCACTTTTAAAATTAAGGGTTTTAAGAAAATCAATATTATTACTTTCCTCTTCATAAGAAGAAGAAGATTTTGAGCTAATACCCAGATCCTTAAGAATTTCAATAATAACAAGTCTATTTTCTATCATGACATTCTTTTCTTTTAAACGATGAATGTCCTCTTTGAGATTATTAATCTATTGTTTTAGATCATTGATAGTAGTAGGAGAACTTATAAGTTTCCTTCTTTCTATCAGGAAATTCTTGACTTCTGCCATGGTGTATGAACCTTCTTTGGTAGGAATATCCTTTGTAATATGATTTTTAGAGGTGGAAGTATTACTGATTTTATCAATAATCAGAGCTCTTATTTCCAGATCTTTTACAATATGTAAAAGCTCTATAACTTTGTCATTATCAATAACATTGATGCTCAATTATTTGAACTAGAATAGATCTTATAAAGATCATATTCTTCCCCCTCATTTTCAAAATTTTGCCATTGTTGGCGAGGCATACAATCATCATTTGAAGACATATAATCTTCTTAGTGAAGGGCTTTAAGATCTTCACTTGTGGAGGATTCCCCATGACTGCTGTATCATGTTTCTGATTTTCTTGAATCGGAATTAAGCATGATTTTATAAAGATACTCTTTAATATTATCATCTATGTCAAGGTTTTTGATTTTCTGCTTGACTCTACAATCTCTAGCATAATAACCAAATCTTCCACACTTGTGGCAAGTATCAAATTTGTCAAATTTCCGTTTAGATTTATAAAATCTTTTCACTTCCTTGTAAGGTTCAACTCTTCTTTCTTTCTTTTCCATTCTTCTTTTCTGCCATTCTTTATAATCCTTTTTGGAAGATCTGTTCTTAAAAGAATGCTTCTCCTTCTTATTAGAAGTTGCCTTAGGAATATCTAAAGAAAATGGTTCACAAAATTCTCCCAATTGTTGTCTTGCATTAAACAATGCCTTTTAATTTGTTGATTCAAGTTGATTTTACTGCACAAAGAAAGTCCTTGTACACATGCGCATCTGAGTTTTCCATAGGTATACTCATCATAGTTACACTATGATTAACTCCTCTAAGAGTTTTTCTAACTCTTTCTGCAAAAATAGCCGGTAGTTCATCTATAAACTTGGATTTCCAATGAGTGCTATTACATTATAGTAGCTCAATAACTCTACTAAGAAAACCATCTTTATAGAATTTAAAAGATGTGAGAGTCTTGCACCTAAGGTTTTGGAGCAAGGTTCTTATGGTCTCGCTATTATCCGACCATTTTCCTATGAAATGTTCTATAATATAAGAACAAGGGTGTTTACCGCATTTTGGGTGAGATCCTATTCTCCTTCTTGTTTAACCGCTTGGAGGATCTTATCCCTCTGCTCCTGATTTAAATAGTTATCTCACCTGCCTTTTAGTTGGCCAGTAAATCATGTTGTTTTCATATTAGCAATTGTTTTATCACTATTTTTTTTAGCCTTACATATAGTGCTATACATAAGCATTCTATGTAGAGTTGTATAAAGTTGTCTATCTGTATAACCATCTATGTTCCATTCATAGATTTCTTTCCCATTATAACTATTAGTTATAATATGTTCATGCTCTTCCAAGAGCACATCCTGAGGAGTAGGTCTAGGATAGTACTACATCCTTTGGATTGGTTTTCTCGCATATTTTGCTGAGATTTAATTAATTTCATTAGAAAATTCCCTTCTATGACTGCTTTCTCCTCCTAAAAATTCATCAACACCTAAAAGCTTCAAACTACAGCCTTTCAACTTCTTTTCCAAGAGACTTTTAAGATCTGAAAAAATCTTTGATCTTAAAATCTTCGATTTTTGGAGGAGGTTGGATACTTGTATTAGCAATTTTCTCTTTTCCTTTAGTATTGGAATTGATCCTTGAAAGTAGTTTATCAACCTTGTCATGGATTGTTTATTTTAATGCTTTTTCAAAATTATTTGAAGATAATATTGCTTTACTTACTGCTCAGCATATTCAAATTATGATTAAGCAGCATAATTATGCTAACATTTATATGAGCATATTGGGAGAACATATTACTTCTATTCATGATGGTCTTTCCATTATGAAATATGGCCGACATATTATCCTGGCCTTCTTTATTAAAGTTTGACTTATTACCCCAATTATTTAATTTGTAGGACCATCATGCTTTACACCTTTCCTTTGCCCTTGCAGGCGGTGTTCCTGGAAGATTTTCCACTTGGTCTTGGAGTCTTTGGAGAAGAGTATCGATATCTTTTCATCGCTATTAGCACTTTGTTCTTCTCCTGCCATGCATGATTCATCATCATCGTTGGTGTGGCTAGCTGATGCCATGGATATATCATCCTTTATAACTATTTTTAGATTTTTTATCAAATCTCTTTTCACTTCTTCCATATATATGGCTATTGCTTTCGATTTGGATATTAGTCATTTCTTCATCTAAAGCTTTCTTGCAATTTGCTTGAATGGACTGAGATCATCCACTTGTGGTGTTGATCTTTCTGTATTTTGGTATTTGTCCATTGTTATATTTATTAAATCAATGATTTCTTGACCATGAATTTTTCCTTCAGGGTCCTTTTTTATTAGTTTGTTCCAAAACTTTGTATAAAAAGTTCTCTGTAAACATGAGAATCCTTCAATGGTCTAGCTTATGGACCAGTTTATTTTAATGCTTCTCCTAATATACAAATATCTTTACAGGTTGAAAATTCACCAAGTTCTTTAATGCTTAATGTTAAACTTCATGGTTATAATTATATGCCTGGAACTGAAGTTGTTTGCATATGCTACCAAATTCACTATAAACTCTTAGAAAGAGATTATACTTTGAGTACTGGGGAAATTACCAAATATGTTGGTTTTGGAGAAAGGTTCTTATGGTCTCGCTATTATCCGACCATCTTCCTGAGAAATGTTCAATAATATTAAGAACAAGGGTGTATACCGCATTTTGGGTGAGATCCTGTTCTCCTTCTTGTTTAACTGCTTGGAGGATCTTATCCCTCTGCTCTTGATTTAAGTAGTTATCCCACCAGCCTTTTAGTTGGCCAGTAAATCCTGTTGTTATCATATCAGCAATAGTTTTATAACTATTTTGTTAGCCATACATAAATTGTTGTACATAATCATTCTATGTACAGTAGTATACATTTTTCTTCTGTAGAACCATCTATGTTCCATTCATAGAATTCTTTTCCATTATAACTATTAGTTATAATATGTTCATGCTCTTCCAAGATCCTTTGTATTAGAAGTTGCCTTAGGAATTTCTAAAGCAAATTGTTCACAAAATTCTTCCAATTATTGTCTTTCATTAAATCGATGTCTTTTAATCTGTTGATTCAACTTGATTTCATTGCACAAAGAAAGTCCTTCTTGTAATAGGCACTTATGAGTTTTCCATTGGTATACTCATCATAGTTATTACTATGATTATCTCCTCTAAGAGTTTTCCTAACGCTTTCTGCAAAAAGAGCCTGTAGTCCATCTATAAACTTGGATTTCCAATGAGTGCTATTACATTCTGGTACCTCCATAATTCTACTAAGAATAAGGATATTCATCATTTAAAAGAAAAGAATGTCATGATAGCAATTAGACTTGTTAATATTGAAAGTCTTAAGGATCTGGGTAATAGCTCAGAATCTTCATCTTCTTATGAAGGGGTAAGTAATAATCTTGATTTTCTTAAAACCCTTAATTTTAAGAGTGATAAAGAAGATTTTTTTTACACAGCTTAAAGGTTTTTACTTCTCAAAAGTTTTACACAAAGATTACACTTCTTATAGATTATAATTATAAAAAGATTTTGCTACTCTTATAGGCAGTGCTGCTGATTTAAACAGCATTCAAGATGAACTTATTTCTGTAAGATATTTTCATAAAACTACTCATAGCTTCAGCTTAGCGAATGGTAGTAAAATGGGGATTGAATATAAATTTCCCAAAAGCTTTCATATGCAAAGGAAAAAATTGTATTCCTAAAAGTTTTGTCTTAGTAAAAGATATTACTAACCAAATTAATTTAGGAGTTCCTTTTATAAATGAAAATTTTCCCCTAACTTATTGTGATAATTACAAAATCATTGGTACTTGGAATGGAAAACCTTTTATATTAGAGTTTAATACAAAGCCTTTTACAAGAATGATACATGAATTATCTTCAAAATTGATTTTAAAAAATAATCAAGTCAGTTTCTTAAAGGAAGAAATCAATAGCATTAAGATTGATAATATTCTTCAAAATCATAAATTATAGGATAAGATTGCCATCTTAAAAAATCAGTTCTCCCTCATATTAGTGGAGATCATCCAAATACTCTCTAGAATAGGAAAAAGCATGTTGTTAACCGTCCTTATGACGATTATTTTATTGAGCATAATATTCCTACGAAAGCAAGACCTTGCCATATAAATTTTGATTATCTGGAATTATGGGAGAAAGAAATTGACTCTTTGCTTCAGAAAGACCTTATAAGGCACTCTAAGTCTCCGTGGTCTTGTACGACTTTTTATGTTAGTAAACATGCTGAACAAGAAACAGCTGTGCCCAGGTTGCTAATTAATTATAAACCTCTTAATAAAGCTTTGAAATGGATTAGGTACCCTATTCCCAATAAAAAAGATATATTGGATAGAGTTTATGATGTCATTATATTTTCCAAATTTGATTTAAAATTAGGTTATTGGCAGATTCAGATAGTTGATTCATATAGATACAAAACTGCTTTTAATGTCCCTATGGGACAATATGAATGGAATGTTATGCCATTTGGTTTAAAAAATTCTCCCTCTGAATTTCAAAAGATCATGAATGATATTTTCATGCCTTATAATAATTTCATAATAGTTTATATAGATGATATTCTTGTATTTTCCAAAAATGTGCAAACTTATTTTAAACACCTTGAATTTTTTTGAAAAATTATTATCCGAAACGATTTGGTAATATGCAGCCCCAAAATGGCTTTGTTTCAAACAAATGTTAAATTTTTGGGTCATAATATTGAAATGGGTAACATTAGCCCTATTAATAGGAATATTATATTTGCATACAAATTCCCTGATATTATGACTAATAAAACTCAGTTACAGAGATTTCTTGGAAGTCTTAATTATGTTGCTCCTTTTATAAAGGATTTAGCCAAGGATACTGCTATTTTATATGATAGGCTAAAAATAATCCTAAAGCCTGGTATGATAATCATACTGAAGCAGTTAAAAGAATTAAGACAAAGGTTAAAAACCTTCCCTATCTTACTTTGCCCAACCCAAATTGGGAATAGACAGTTGAGACAGACACTTAAGACATAGGATATGGTAGTATCCTAACCTACTACTATCTGGATAATAAACGCCATTATGTTATTAAATTCTAATCTGTCAAATGGAATGATGATCAGAAAAATTATGCCATTATAGAAAAAGAAATTTTGGCAATAGTTAAAAGTGTTTTAAACTTCCAAGGTGATCTTTACAACCGGAAGTTTTTGATAAAAACTGATTGCCAAGTAGCTAAATTCATGTTTAATAAATTGTAAGCATGATGTTTCTAAACAAATGTTTGCAAGATGGCATGCTTTATTAGCTCCATTTGATTTCGATATTCATTATAAAAAGGTTCAGATAATAGTTTGTCGGATTTCCTTACGAGAGAAGACTTAGACTAATCATTGTTTTTTTTTTGACAGGATGACACCTTCGTGGACTCCGCCCTCAAGGAGGGGAAGAGGAAGAACCATTTTTAGATAATAATCTAAAAATTTGATGATCACTATTAATAGTATGAGTTTCCTGAGGAGTAGGTCTAAGCTATTACCGCTTGATGTACATCATCCTGTCTGGAGTGCTACTCCATGTACTATTTTAATTTTAGTTTTCTTTATGTTCTTAGCCTAAATGATAGGCTAGACTATTTGTGTTGAACTATAACATTATAGGTTACTATAAGAAATGGCAATTATTTCTATCATTGAAACATATTAAGTAGTTCTAATAATGTTAAGTTAAAATAATCCAGGCATATTTTTGAAAGGCTATTGAATGAATCCGTTGGATTACACGTTAGCTAGGGGGGCGTTAGGGCAGACCCGGATAGTAGAAGCTTTTACTAATCTTGCCAGGATTGTTTATAGTTGTAAAGGCACCTTGAGTAACATTGAATAATCCATCAAAACTTTGATCTGAGCTATTACCCAAATTCTTAAGACTTTCAATATTAACAAGTCTATTTTCTATCATGACATTTTTTTTCTTTTAAATGATGAATGCCCTCTTTGAGATTATCAATATTTTGTTTTAGATCATTGATAATAGTAGGAGAACTTATAAGTTTCCTTCTTTCTATCAGGAGATTCCTGACTTCTGCCATGGTGTATGAACCTTCTTTGGTAGGGATATCCTTTGTAATATGCTTTTTAGAGGTGGAAGTGTTACTAATTTTATCATTAATCTGAGCGCTTATTTCTGGATCTTTTACAATTTGTAAAAGCTCTATAACTTTGTCATTATCAATAACATTAATGCTCAATTCTTTGAACTGGGAATAGATCTTATAAAGATAATCTTCTTCCCCCGCCTTTTCACAACTTAGCCATTGTTGGCAAGGCATACAATCATCGTCTGAAGACTTAGCCATTGTTGGCAAGGCATACAATCATCATCAGAAGACATATAATCTTCTTCGTGAAGGGCTTTAAGATCTTCACTTGTGGAGGATTTCTCATGACTATTGTATCTTGTTTCTGATTTTCTTGAATCAGAATTAATCATGATTTTGCAAAGAGATTCTTTGATATTAACATTTATGTTAAGGTTTTTGATTTTCTCCTTGACTCTCCAATCTCTAGCATAATGACCAAATCTTCCACACTTGTGGCAAGTACCAGATTTGTCAAATTTTCGTTTATATTTATAAAATCTTTTCTTTTCCTTATAAGGTTCACCGCTTCTTTCTTTGTTTTCCATTATTCTTTTCTTCCATTCTTTATAATCCTTTTTGGAAGATCTGCTCTTAGAGGAATACTTCTCCTTCTTATTATAAGTTGCCTTAGGAATATCTAAAGGAAATTGTTCACAAAATTCTTCCGGGGCAAAGTATGAGAATTATGCATGATTATGAGGTTTATGTATATGTTTTATGAACATTATAAGAGTAAAGTGATTATGATTATGATATATTCGTTGTGTTGTTGGATGATTATCCTCAAGTACACTATTATGCATTAATATGCTATGATGCGAGGTTTTCTCAAAAATATGATGATTCTAAGGTTGAAAGGCTATTCTCACCTATTGAATCTATGAGCTATCTTATGAATTCTGTTGGATTAAGTGTCAAGGTATTCTTCCATGTAGATGAACTTAAAGTCAAGACTCATTATGTACTCCATGGGAATTATGCTCAGCATCGAGTGGATATTGAATAGGAGATCAAAGCTCCCCTGCTAGAAAGGGCGGGTTTCTAGTAGCAGTCTCCTTATCCCATAAATTATGTGCCCTCATAGATTATTTAGCTAGTGGATCCACCTAAAAGCTAAAAGTATGGTTCTACCTCAGGCAAGTAGGACACCCCTTTTTGGTGTGGGCAACACCGAATTTCGTGGAAGCTCACATGGTCTATGCCGGTTAAGGATTATTCCCAATATAATAAGGATATGAATTATGAACTATGGCTACTCAAGAAGCTTTACTTAGTATGGGTGGGATTATGTTATCTTATTCATGCATTGCACAAGTATGCTTTGAGGGTATTTATGGTATGCTCCTTTTACAGTATGATGGTCTATGAGTTGATTATGCTTATGATTCAAGTTTTTCCATTATCTTCAAAATGATGCTTTAACTTAGCAAATTGCATGCATTCAAATAAAATGTCCCTTTTTGAATATTTTCAAGGTTTTTATGCATGACTGTCATACTTAGTGCATTTTTGTACTAACCCATGTTTTCCTATACTTTTCCGAAGAGTAGAGTCCGGTTCTTAAGATGGTCATCATTTAGTTCAATCTTGGATTCAACTATTCTCCTTGCTTGTGGTGAGTCCTCATGATATGAGGATGGGAGATTCACTTTGAGTTTCATTTCTAGTATTTCATTTTCGGACTATGTTGTATGGGCTATGTCCCTTTTCGTTTGAACAATTGTAAAAGAGGGCTAATTGAGACAAGTCTAGACTTTTGCTTTCCTTTAAAAAAATTTTTGGACTTAAATGCGTTTTTACTCTTATTGTTCTGTTGCTTTATGTTATGATATGCTAAGTGGCTTACATGGTGCCGTTTCGGGGTTATATGTGCATTCTTACGTCTAGGGGGTACCCTTGGGTCGTGACAAACTTGGTAATTAGAGCAAAATATTTAGAATGATTCTAGGATGATGTCTCATAAACTAGGTCTAGTAGAGTTTGAGTGAAATCCTCTAAATGACAAAGATGGAAATCGGGACAAGACCCACGACCTCCTAGCAACTGATATAGCTGAAAAGTAAATGAAATCCTCCAAAAGCAAGGACGCTCACCATAGCTAACTCGAACTCCATGTGATATCAACGAAGCTTCTGTTGATGATCCTAAATACCTAGATCTGCATCATCAAAGGATGTAGGCCAAATGGCTCAGTATGTGGAATGTACGAGCATGTTCGGGGAATTCTAAAGCATAAACATAAGCTTGAAGCTTGATAAAAAGGGAAACATACTTACCTCTTCTCAAACTTACTCAACTCAAAGAAAACTCAAGGATACTCAAAACTACTTAAACTTTCTGAAAAGTACTCAATGATAAAGTACTCAACTCAGTAATAAGGTGCTCAACTCAAGATACTAATCTCATGATACTTAACTCGAAAGACTCAACTCAAGATACTCAACTTGAAAGACTGAAACTCAAGATATTCAAATCAAGATACTCAACTCAAAAGACACAAGTCAAGATACTCAACTCAAAAGACATAAGTCAAGATACTCAACTCAAAAGACACAAGTCAAGGTACTCAACTCAAAAGACATAAGTCAAGATAGTCAACTTGAAAGACTCAACTAATGATACTCAAGGATAAAGCAATAATAAAAGATGCAATATATATGGAAAGCTGTAAAACTGTATATAACAACTCAATGTATTAAAAAATACAATAATGCTCAATGTCTATATAAAAATACAATATAACTCTGTGAGAGTTTATCTAACCGACAACCACCACTATGAACCTAAGTGACAATACAGTGTCTTGCCCACATTGTGAGAATTGTCCTATACTTTTTCATCATATAAAACACATTAACTAAGTGGATCAACTAGTTTATGCTAAAAATCATTAAGGAATCATCTAAAAAGTATGACCCTTTCTACCCATTGGCTACATGGTTTATGGAGACTTGAGTTATTATGAACTCATGTCCCCATATCGGTGCTCAATACTACATCCAAAATATACTCAACTCATATTTTTAAAAACATAACTCTTTCTATGGTTTGAGATAATTGCTCAAACTACCCTATTAAAAGAGGTAAATGCTCTTGAAAATTCTTTCTAAAAAAACATATCAAAATCATATTTTAATATGATCATTGATGACTCAAGAAGTCATACTGTGTAAACATTGATGGTATATCTAGATACCATACTGCTTAAACATTGATGACATACTCGATTGTCATACTAATCATGCTTTAGAAACTCTTTCTCAAAACTCATCTTTTTCTTAAAAGAGAGAGTACTCAAACTACTCAAAACTCTTTGGGAAATCTCAGTTTTCTCTCATCTTAAATGAAAACCATTTACTCTTGGGAATACTTAGTTCCCATATATCATTTTAAAGAAAATGAACTCAACTCTACTCTTTCTCAACTCAGTGCTCAAGTCTTTAAACCAAGTCTTAAAACATGAATTTGTAAAAAAAGACTTCATAAAATAAGGTTCATGCCAAATTATGCACGTGATTAACTCAATTCAAGGTTTTCAATAACCATACATAAAACTCAACACTCGAAATTCAACAACTTACAACTCAAGAACTTCAATGATACTACTTTTTTCAAGAATGCTCAACTCAGATGGTTCATGTAGAATTATGGGCATGAATAACTCAACTCATGAACTTCAGGATACTACTAATCTCAAGAATGTTCAACTCATAGGGTTCATGCGGAATTATGAGCATGAAACAACTCGACTCGAGGGTCTACATAACACTATGGAACTCATGTGTATGACTCTTTTCATTCTCATACTTACTTCCTCAAAAAATAGCTCAAATTGATAGTTGATCTCAAAAGATTAACAATTGAACTCAAAGACTACTCTTAACTCTCTCTTTTATGTGAATTATGAATTCAAGAGGTATGGTTCATGATATGAAGGATATCGATAACAATATAGTAATTCGATAATTAGGAATAGAATTTTTAAAAGAAACACAAACTCAAGAATTCAAAATCAACCTATCTCAAGAATACTCAAATCTAGGAAAAGTATTGTAGATTACTCTTTTATTGATTTGAAAATAGATGTAGGGCATGAGGACGAACTAGTCCAACACTATGATAGCCTTACATACCTGGAAGCACAAGGTTCTTGAAGAATCTTGAAGAAGAACTTGATTAGAAGCCTTGAAAGCCTAGCCTGAAGTTAAATGATCAAGAAAACCTTTCTTGAGATTCTTGAATTAGTTTCTTGGAATCTCTATGGTCAAGAATTGTGATTTTCATTAGTGATTCATAATTGTATGGAGAAATTGAGTTGAAAAAAACTGGAATACATGGAGAAAGACTTACCTTGAAGAAGAATCTTGAAAAAAGATTGGAAGAATCTTGAATGGAGTCTTCTACTTTGATTATTCCTTTGGGTTTCACCCTAGGGTTTGAGAGAGACAAGAATGATGGAATAAAACATGAAAATCTAATTGTTTTGAGCCTTTTATTAGTTAAGAAATTCATTTATGCTTTTCTTGGAGGTAAAAAAAAATCCTTTTTAATATTTTTCTGTCGGCTAATTCGTAACATCATTCTATATGCTACTAAAATAGTCATAATTGTTTACTCAAAAATTGGATTGATGCGAAATTGCTGGCATTGGAAAGTATATTAAAATACCTTTAATTTAATATGTTATGGCTCACGTAACTCTTTATATTCTATGAGATATGATCATTTTAAGTTGACCCAAGTTGAATCTTACATCAAAACTTAATCGATAAGGAAACTTCAAGAACACTTATCAAGAACTCATCAAAAACTTAAATCCTTAAATTTCAAGAAAGAAATTACGTAGAATAAATCATGATGGGCATGTGGTGAATGAACCTAACACTATGGAAGCTTACTTAACTCTTAGACATTAAACTCATGGCGAAAGTCTGCAACAACTCTCAAGAATCTTAACGAACACCTTGATCCTTTCCGCTTTTCTCCTTTTTTTCTCTTATTTTCTCTTCTTGAACTCTCAACTAAAACCCTAGGAGTATATAATGATTATAAAACTGAACCTAATAGGATTAGACCCTTTAAAACTTACAAAAAATTAATTAAATCTGATTGGGTAAGGAAAAGACCAAAATACCCCTTACTATTTTCGGGTAACTTTCCGTATTTGGACAGCCTGATTTCAAAAGGGCATATCTTACTCATCCTAACTCGAAACTTAGCAAACCTTGTGGAGTTGGAAAGATAATTCAAAGACATTTCATTGGATACTTAGTATCGCACCTAACTCATTATGTACAAAGAGTTATGGTCGTTTGAAGTTAACCCAAAACTTATAACTTGCCAAATTTCAGATTTTGCTATTTCCAATTTTGTTCTTTTTGTACCTTCAGGTGCTACGTCTAGTGACCTAACCTTAAATTTTTAATTCCTTGGTAAAATATCACTCACTATAAAGAATAGTTCGAGTCTCAGTTCAATTTTTTTTTAGGGTGTTACAATATCTCCCCCTTGGGAACATTCGTCCTCGAATGACGGCTGGACTAGGTAAGGAATAGGGTTACTCTTATCATCTCTGCAATACTGACTAGAATTGTCCGCATTACTATTCGAAACCAACTAAGGGCTCTCATTTAACTATTTCTCATAGAAAACATCATCTTTATCTTCCTCCACATTAATCACATTAGACGGAAAAAACACACCATCATCATCACGATATGATCATTAACCTTCTCCTTTTAACATAGCTTAATTACTAAAAGACCTTTGAAATGATATCTCCCATACTCTTTGGTACTCATTACTATCTTATTCTCAAACTCGTAACTTGATTTCTCATCTTGTTATCTCCCACTTAGGTCTAAGGCTGACACTTGAAAGCTATGGACCTATTCCATCATTTCTAACTGGCCTACATCAACTTTTACTCTAACACTCGGGAGAAGCTTATCTCATTACTACTGAACTCTCCATAAGCAGGTATTAAGACCTCTTTCTAATTACATACCCTCTTGGTACACCTCTTAATTCTCTTGTTACTCTTGTAACTTAGCCACACTTCACTGCCCTTATCTAAAGGTTAGGATCTCTCATTGGTACTACTCATATTCAATGTAGCTAACATCCCAATTCCTCACTTACTCTCTGTCAAGTCTACTAGATCAAATCTCAAGACTAACATCATCACTTTCATGTTGTCATTATTTTGATCATGAAACTTATCTCAAATTCAAGATTAATGTTTATTACTATACCCGAATATCAATATGATTGCTCGCCTACCATACAAACTCGCCATTACTATGCGCAAATTTTAGAAACACTTGTCCACGAGGACCTTATGACAAGTAGTTAATCCTTACCTCTTAGTATTCATACATACAATTTACTATCACATTTCCCTTCACAACTTGAGTACTATTCACTCATTCACTATACATCAATGCCTAATTAGTTCTATAACACTTTGAATACTATGGGCTCTCTCTCAAAATCATAAGCCTAGCATAGATCTATCACTTCATGAATACTCATGCTCTTGTATTCAACACTTGATCATTTACTACATAATGACACTTCATCAACAACTCGTTTCTAGCTACAACACACCCTACCTCTTATGATGGAATCTTTACTATTGATCACTTCTTAGTCTACCCATAAAGGAAAAGTCTTCATTAGTAACTTACTAGGTACATGACTGTAGTAACATAGCTTGCCTCATCACTATCTCCCTTTCTTAGATTACTGAACATCTTCATACTTTCCTCTAATTCTAGGCATTTTCACTCCTACTGCTCATGATCTAGTAACTCAGGTGACCTCTTTAGGTGAGAATACTACCCAAGCTCTAAGCATGCTTCCTTATAAGGATCATAGCTTAAACAAGGCTTAGGGAAAAGAGTACACCTCGATTTTAGCTCAAACGCACGATTCATATGAATATGGGTGAATTTCTCAAAAACTGAACACTTAACTTACTCATGGGCTTCTCTCAAGCCCCTCTAGAGTCTCATGACTTCCTCAAGACTCTCACTAAGAACACCTCATCCATAAGGATCTTTATGCTTTACTTTTCAACCACCTCTAGTAAGATGGGTAGTAGAATGAATCTGAGAAACACATGAGTATAAATAAATCTCTATGACATAGCTCTATTGCACGATTAAGAGTATGAAAGATGGGAAACTTTTCCTAAATGTCATTAGTCCCTCAATTATAGCAGTGGATCCCTCACAACCATAAATAAGATCATACTAACATGGCTTCATAGACATCCTAGGACTCTTGAACTTTGTGTTATGATACAAAGTTTGTCACGACCCGATTCTACACCCTTGACGCGGCCGGCACTCGAAGACCAGTGCTGGTCCCCAAGCGAACCCTCATCCTGCCTGACGACAAGCAAATGACTAACTCAAGCATGCAAAAGCTTAAAAACTGAATAAAAATTCATGAAAACTAAAATACAAGCTTTAACTCAAAAAAAAAAAAACTTTGAATAATATAATATATTCAACTCGCCCCAAAATAGGCAACTTAAGTCTTTAAAACATTTAACAAAATAAATGAACAGACTTCTGAAAGTCTATTGTCTATCTATGAAGCCTCTAAATGACAAAGATGGAAGTTGGGACAAGAACCACAACTTCCTAACAACTGATATAACTTAAAATTAAATGAAATACTCCTGAATCAAGAAGGCTTACCATAGCTAACTCGAACTCCATGTGGTATCAACAAAGCTCCTATTGATGATCCTGAATACCTGGATTTATATCATGAAAGCATGCAGGCCAAATGGCTCAGTACGTGGAATGTACAAGAATGTAATGGGAATTCTAAAGTATAAACATAAGCTTTAAACATGATAAAAAGGGAAACATACTTACCTCTTCTCAAACTTATTCAACACAAGGAATACTCAAGGATGCTCAAAACTACATAAACTTACTCAAAAGTACTCAAGGATAAGGTAATCAACTCAGTAATAAGGTTCTCAACAAATCATAACTCAAGAACTTCAATGTTACTACTTATTTCATGAATGCTCTACTTAGAGGGTTCATGCAGAATTATGGACATGAACAACTCAACTCATAAACTTCAGGATACTACTCATCTCAAGAATTTTCAACTCATAAGGTTCATGCGTAACTATGAGCATGAAACAACACCACTCGAGGGTCTACATAACAATATCGAACTCATGTATACGACTCTTTTTATTCTCATACTTACTTCCTCAAAACATAGCTCAAATCGATAGTTGATCTCAAAGAATTCACAATTGAACTCAAAGACTCTCTTGAACTCTACTCTTAAATCTCTCTTGAATGTGAATTATGAATTCAAGAGTTATGGTTCATGATATGAAGGATCTCAATAACAATATAGCAATTCGATAATTTGGAATAGACCTTTTAAAAGAAACACAAACTCAAGAACTCAAAATCAACTTATCTCAGGAATACTCAAATCTAGGGAAAGTATCATAGATTACTCTTTTACTTGTTTGAAAGTAGATGTAGGGCTTGAGGACGAATTACTCAACACTAAGATAGCCTTACATATCTGGAAGCACAAGGTTCTTGAAAAATCTTGAAGAAGAACTTGATTAGAAGACTTGAAACCCTAGCATGTTGTTAAAGGATCAAGAAAACCTTTCTTGAGATTCTTGAATTAGTTTCTTGAAATCTCTATGGTCAAGAATTATGATATTTATTAGTGATTCATAATTGTATGGAGAAATTTGAGTTGAAAAAAAAAATGGAATTCTTGGATAAAGACATACCTTGAATAAGAATATTGAAAAAGATTGGAAGAATCTTGAATGGAGTCTTCTATGTTGATTTTTCCTTCGGGTTTTGCCCTAGGGTTTGATAGAGAAGAGAATGATGGAATAAAAGGTGAAAATCTAATTGTTTTGAGCCTTTTATTAGTCAAGAAATTTGTTTAGGTTTTTATTGGAGGAAAAAAAAAAACAACCCTATATAATATTTTTTTTGTCGGCTAATTCGTAACAACATTGTATAGGTTACTAAGATGGTCATAACTGTTTACTCATAAATTGGATTGAAGTGAAATTGGTGGCGTTGGAAAGTAGATTCAAATACCTTTAATTTAATAGGTTATGGCTCACATAACTCTTTATATTATAAGATATATGGTTGTTTGAAGTTTACCCAAGTAGAATATTACATCAAAACTTGATCGATAAGGAAACTTCAAGAACACTTATCCAGAACTCATCAAGAACTTATATCCTTAAATTTCAAGAAAAAAATTACGCTAAATGAATTATGATTGGCATGTGGGTGAATGAACGCGAAAATTCACAACAACTCTCAAGAATTTCGACGAACGCCTTGATCCTTTCCTCTTTTCTCCTCTTTTTCTCTTCTTTTCTTTTCTTGAACTTTCAACTAAAGCCCTAGGTGTATATTAGGATTATAAAACTGAACCTAATAGGATTAGACCCTTTAAACCTTACTAAAAATTAATTAAATCTGATTGAATAAGGAAAAGACCAAAATACCCCTTACTAATTAGGGATAACTTTTCGTATTTGGACATCCTGACGTCAAAAGGGCATATCTCACTCATCATAACTCGAAACTTAGCAAACTTTGTGGCTTTGGAAGGATAATTCAAAGACCTTTCATTGGATACCTGGTATCCCACCTAACTCATTCTGTAGAAAGAGTTATGGTCACTTTAAGTTGATCCAAAACTTATAACTTTCAAAATTTTATATTTTGCTATTTCCAATTTTGTTCTCTTTGGAACTCAAGGGGCTACGTATAGTGACCTGATCTTAAATTTTTAATTCCTTGGTAAAATATCACTCACTATGAAGAACTATTCGAGTCTCAGTTCAAATTTTTTTTTTAGGGTGTTACAATATCTCCCCCTTGGGATCATTCGTCCTCGAATGACGGCAGGACTGGGTATGGAACGGGGTTACTCTTATCATCTTTGCCATACTAACTAGAATTGTCTGCATTACTATTCAAAACCAAATAAGGGCTCTCATTTAACTATTTCTCATAGAAAACCTCATCTTTCTCTTCCTCCTCATTAATCACCTTAGATGGAATAAACACACCATCATCATCATGATAAGATCATTAACCTTCTCCTTTTAACATAACTTCACTACTAAAAGACCTCTGAAAAGATATCTCCCACACTCTTTGGTACTCATTACTATCTTATTCTCAAACTCGTAACTTGATTTCTCATCATGTCATCTCCCCCTTAGGTCTAAGGCTGCTACTTGAAAGCTATGGACCTATACCCTCTCGATACACCTCTTAATTCTCTTGTTATTCATGTGACTTAGCCACACTTCATTGCCCTTATCTAAAGGTTAGGATCTCTCATTGTTACTTCTCATATTTATTGCATCTAACATCCTAATTCCTCACCTACTTAATATCAAGTCTACCAGATCAAATCTTAAGACTAACATCATCACTTTCATTTTGTCATTCTTTTTATCATGAAACTCATCTGAAATTCAAGCTTAATGTTTATTACTAAATTTTGAATATCAATATGACTGCTCGCCTACCATATAAACTCACCACTACTATGTGCAAATTTTAGAAATACTTGTCCACTAGGACCTTATAACAAGTAGTTAATCCTCACCTCTTAGTATTCATACTTACAATTTACTATCACATTTCCCTTCACAACTTGAGTACTATTTACTCATTAACTATACATCAATGCCTAATTAGTTCTATAACACTTTGAATATTATGGGCTCTTCCTCAAAATCATAAGCCTAGCATAGATCTATCACCTCCTAAATACTCATGCTCTTATATTCAGCATTTACACTTGATCATTTCCTACAAAATGACACTTCATCAACAACTCGTTTCTATCTACAACACACCCTACCTCTTATGATGAAATCTTCACTACTCATTACTTCTTAGTCTACCCATAAGGGAAAACTCTTCATTAGTAACTTACTAGATGCATTACTATAGTAACATAGCTTGCCTCATCACTATCTCCCGTTCTTATATTACTGAACCTCTGCATACTTTCCTCCCATTATAGGCACATTCACTACAACTGCTCATGATGTAGTAACTCAGGTGAGTACTTCAGGTGAAAATACTACCCAAGCTCTAAACATGCTTCCTCATAAGGATCATAACTTCAACAAGGCTTAGGGAAAAGAGTACAACTCTATCTTAGCTCAAGTACAGAATTCACATGAATATGGGTGCATTCCTCTAAAATTGAACACTTAACTTATTCATGGGCCTCTCTCAAGCCCCTCTGTAGTCTCATGACTTCCTCAAGACTCTCGCTAAGAACAACTAATCCATAAGGATCTTTACGCTTTCCTTTCCAACCACCTCTAGTGTGATGGGCTATCGAATGAATCTGAGAAACACATGAGTATGAATAAATATCTATGATATAGCTCTATTGTGTGATTAAGAGTGTGAAAAATGGGAAACTTTTTTTTACATGTCATTAGTCCATCAATTATAGAAGTGGGGCCCTCAGAACCATAAATAAGATTCTACTAACATGACTTCATAGACATCCTAGGACACTTGAATCTGTGCTCTGATACAATGTTTGTCATGACCTGAGTCTACACCCTGGACATGGCCAGCACTCGAAGACCATTGTTGGTCCCTAAGTGAACCCTCATCCGCGCTGACTACAAGCGGATGACTAACTCAAGCATGAAAAATCTTAAAAACTGAATAAGAATTCATGAAAACCTAAATACAAAGTTTTAACTCAAAAAAAAACTCTGAATAATATAATATATTCAACTACTTAAACTTACTCAAATGTACTCAAGGATAAGGTACTCAACTCAGTAATAAGGTTCTCAACTCAAGATACTCAACTCGAAAGACTCAACTCAAGATACTCAACTTGAAAGACTCAACCCAATATATTCAACTCAAGATACTCAACTCGAAAGACTCTACTCAAGATACTCAACTTGAAAGACTCAACTAATGATAGTCAAGGATAAAGCAATAGTAAAAGATGCAATATATATATATATAGAAATATGTAAAGCTATAGATAGCAACTCAATGTATTGAAAAATACAATAATACTCAATGTATATATAAAAAAACAATATAACTCTATAGGAGTTTCTCTAATCGACAACCACCACTATGAGCCTATGTGATGATACAACGTCTTGCCCATGCTGCCAGAACGGTCCTATAGTTCGCCATCATATATAATGCCTTAACTAAGTGGATCCACTTGCCTATGCTAAAATGCATTAAGGAATCATCTAAAAAGTATGAACCTTTCTATCCACATTGGCTACAGGGTTTATGGAGACTTGAGTTATTATGAACTCGCGTCCCCATATCGGTGCTCAATACTACTCCCAAAATATACTCAACTAATATGTTTAAAAGCATAACTCTTTCTATGGATTGAGATAATTGCTCAAACTACCCTCTTAAAAGAGGTAACTGCACTTGAAATTTCTTTCTCAAAAAACATATCAAAATCATATTTTAATATGATCATTGATGACTGAAGAAGTCATATTGCATAAAAATTTATGGTATATCCAGATACCATACTTTTTAAACATTGATGACATACTCGATTATCGTACTAATCATGTTTTAGAAACTCTTTCTCAAAAATCATCTTTTCTTAAAAGAGATAGTACTCAAACTGCTCAAAACTCTTATGGAAATCTCAGTTTCCTCTCATCTTAAATGTAATAACATTTACACTTGGGAATACTTAGTTCCCATATTTCATTTTAAAGAAAATGAACTAAATTCTACTCTTTCTCAACTCAGTGCTCAAGTCTTTAAAACATGTTTTAAAACAATTTGTAAAAAAAACTTCTTAAAATAAGATTCATGTCAACTTATGGACGTGATTGACTCAATTCAAGGTTTTCAATAACCATACATAGAACTCAATACTCGAAACTCAACAAATCAGAACTCAAGAACTTCAATGCTACTACTTATTTCAAGAATGCTCTACTTGGAGGGTTCATGCAGAATTATAGGCATGAACAACTCAGCTCATGAGCTTCATGATACTACTCATCTCAAGAATGTTCAACTCATAAGGTTCATGTGTAATTAGGAGCTTGAAATAACTCGACTTGAGGGTCTACATAACAATATGGAACTCATGTATACGACTCTTTTTATTCTCATACCTACTTCCTCAAAACATAGCTCAAATCGATAGTTGATCTCAAAGGATTCACATTTGAAGTCAAAGACTCTCTTGAACTCAACTCTTAACTCTCTTGAATGTGAATTATGAATTCAAGAGTTATGGTTAATGATATGAAGGATCTCGATAACAATATAGCAATTCAATAATTAGGGATAGAACTTTTAAAAGAAACACGAACTCAAGAACTCAAAATCAACTTATCTCAAGAATACTCAAATCTAGGGAAAGTATCGTAGATTACTTTATTAATGATTTGAAGGCAGATGTAGGGCGTGAGGACGAACTAGTCCAACACTATGATAGCCTTACATACCTGGAAGCACAAGGTTCTTGAAGAATCTTGAAGAAGAACTTGATTAGAAGCCTTGAAAGCCTAGCCTGAAGTTAAATGATCAAGAAAACCTTTCTTAAGATTCTTGAATTAGTTTCTTGAAATCTCTATGGTCAAGAATTATGATTTTCATTAGTGATTCATAATTGTATGGAGAAATTTGAGTTGAAAAAAAATGGAATTCTTGGAGAAAGACTTACCTTGACGAAGAATCTTGAAAATGATTGGAAGAATCTCGAATGAAGACTTCTACGTTGATTTTTCCTTAGGGTTTCGCCCTAGGGTTTGAGAGAGAAGAGAATGATTGAATAAAAGATGAAAATCTAATTGTTTTGAGCATTTTATTAGTTATGAAATTCGTTTAGGGTTTTCTTGGAGGTAAAAAAACAAAAACAACCCATTTTAATATTTTTCTGTCGGCTAATTCGTAACAACATTGTATAGGTTAATAAAATGTCATTGGAAAGTAGATTCAAATACCTTTAATTTAATAGGTTATGAATCATGTAACTCTTTATATTCTAATAGATATGTCCATTTGAAGTTGACCCCAGTAGAATATTACATCAAAACTTAACCGCTAAAGTATCTTCAAGAACACTTATATAGAACTCATCAAGAACTTAAATCCTTAAATTTCAAGAAAAAAATTACCTTGAATGAATCATGATTGGCATGTGGGTTAATGAATCCAACACTATGGAATCTTACATACCTCTTAGGGATCAAACCTATGGCGAAAATCTGTAATAACTCTCAAGAATCTCGACAAACGCCTTGATCCTTTCTTCTTTTCTCCTCTTTTCTCTTCTTTTCTCTTCTTGAACTCTCAACTAAAACCCTAGGTGTATATTATGATTATAAAACTGAACCTAATAGGATTAGACCCCTTAAACCTTACTAAAAATGAATTAAATCTGATAGGGTAAGGAAAACACCAAAATACCCCTTACTATTTTCGGATAACTTTTCTTATTCGGGTGGTCTGGCTTCAAAAGGGCATATCTTACTCATCCAAACTTGGTGACATTGGAAATATAATTCAAAGACCTTTCATTGGATGCTTTGTAGCCCACCTAACTCATTCTATACAAAGAGTTATTGTCCTTTGAAGCTAACCCAAAACTCACAACTTGCAAAATTTTAGATTTTGCTATTTCCAATTTAGTTCTTTTTGGAACTCAAGGTGCTACGTCTAGTGACCTAACCTTAAATTTTTAATTCCTTGGTGAAATCTCACTCACTACATAGAACGGTTCGAGTCTTAGTTCCAGTTTTGTTTTTGGGTGTTACACCCTATATCAAATTTTGCAATGTATTGGGAAAGTTGCTTATGAGTTGGAATTTCCAAATGAATTGGACCCGAATCATCTGGTATTCCATGTTTATATGTTTAAGAAGTTCATTAGATGTCCGACTTCCATTATTCCCCTAGAAGGGTTGGGAGTTGATGAAAGGCTTTCCTATGAAGAGGTTCCGATAGAGATCCTAGACTGGCAAGTCAAGAGATTAAGAAGCAAGGAAATAGCATCGGTGAAGGTTTTATGGAGAAATCATTTAGTTGAGGGTGCTACTTGGGAGGCAAAGGCCGATATCCTGATCTAATTCCTTCTACTCCTATTCAAGCTTGAGGTAATTAGCTCTTCTTGAGTTTTAGTGTTTTGGGAGTCATGTGAGTGGTATGTTATTTTCCATGATTTCCTTATGTTATGCATGTTCTTGATGAAATTCATGTTTAGTAAGAATTGAGTTTTCATGATTTATGTTCCTCATGTTGTTGTGCATTTAATATGAGTTGCCTATTTTACTTCATGAGTTGAGTTGATGAACATGCTTTAGTATGCTTTTGAGAGTAACTGTATATTCGCTCCATGATATTGTGTTGAGCATGATTTTTATTGGAGAAGGTAGTTCCTCCTATAAATATGAGAAATACTGAATTTTCATGCACAATGGATTGTCCTATTTCCTGGTGTTGCATTGAATATATTTGAGATGGAGTTGAAGGTTCCTCCATTGAATTTTGCATAATTTTGATGTTTTATGCATGATGGGCTGCTATGTTGGTGTGTTTAATTCTGTAAGGTGTACAGATCATCATTCGAGGACGAATGTTCTCCGAAAACTAGTAGACTGAACTAGAGCTTGAAGTTAGAGTTAGAGCCTTGAAATGTACCTCCCTGTACCTTAAAATAAATGTTTTCGTGTTTGAACATCAAGGTTCAAACCCTAAGGACCAACCATGGGTCCTTGAGGAATGAACAAAAATATGCCTGGGCAGTTACCCACGAGGGGCCACTCACACCCCGTAGGCCCCACCACACCTCGTGGATGAGGGGCCGTAGATAGAGTCTCCAGGATCAGGTACCAGAACCCCGACCCACGCTTCACCCGCATAGGTCGTGGGTCTAACCACAGTCCGACTATGAGGGGTCGTAGGTGATGATTTTGAAACCTCTTTTGGGAATTAGTTGAGGGGTACTTTGGCTTTTTCCATTTTATGTTAATATGAAAGACGTAGTTTTGTATTATTTTAGACTAACTATAGATAATTTTAATACCTCCAAATCAAGGCATCTTCCTCATAACTCCAAATTCCCAAATCAAAACCCATTTTATCCCCCTAAAACTCTCTCTCTAGAACTCCAAGGAAAAAGAAGAAGAAAATCAAGCTAGGGTTTGAAGTAGAAGGATTTTTCACTCAATTTCATTGGAGAATCAAAGCTAAGATATGGAAGCCCTACATCCATGGAGCCCCTTCAAAAAACCCCAATTTCAAAGCTAGAAATCCCAAAAATTAGGGTTTGACTTCTATCTCATGGATTTATTTCAAATTCGTTTTTAAACATTGAATTATGTTTTATTATGCATATATTGAATATTTTATATGGTTTTATTTTGAATCCCTCAAGAATCCATGAATTTCCCTATTTTACCAATTTGGATCTCAAAGTGTGGGTAATGATTGATGCAAGTAGAATATGATAGAACTATGCATGTAGTAATTGAACTACTTGAATTATATTATCATCAATGTATAATGTTATAATTCTAGATGTGTTGATGGACTGTAATATATGGTCCTTGAAGGGCAAAGTATGAGAACTATGCATGATTATGAGGTTTATGAATATGTTTTATGAACACTTTAAGAGTAAAGTGATTATGATTATGGTCTATTTGTTGTGTTGTTGGATGATTATCCTCAAGTACACACTTATGCATGAATATGCTATGATGTGAGGTTTTCTCAAAAATATGATGATTCTAAGGTTGAAAAGCTATTCTCACCTATTGAATCTATGAGCTATCTTATGAATTCTATTGGATTAAGTGTCAAGGTATTCTTCCATGTATATGAACTTAAGTTAAGACTTATTATGTACTGCATGGAAATTATGCTTAGCACTGAGTGGATATTGAATATGAGATCGAAGCTCCTCTGCTAGAAAGGGCTGATTTCTAGAAAGTATCTCATAGAGATGGAAGCTCCCCCGTTAGAAAGGGCGGGTTTCTAGTATCAATCTTCTCTCCCATAAATTATGTACCACCATAGGTTATTTAGCTATTGGATCCACCTAAAGCTAAAACTATGGTTCTACCTTAGGTAAGTAGGACACCCCTTTTTGGTGTGGGTAACACCGAATTCCATGGAAGCTCACATGGTCTATGTCGGTTAAGGTTTCTTCCCAATATAATAAGCATATGAATTATGAACTATGGCTACTCAAGAAGCTTTACTTAGTATGGGTAGGATTATGGGATCTTATTCATGCATTGCACAAGTATGCTTTGAGGGTATTTATGGCATGTTCCTTTTACGGTATGATGGTCTATGAGTTGATTATGCTTATGATTCTTATTTTTCCATTATCTTCAAAATGATGCTTTAACATAGCAAATTGCATGCATTCAAATAATATGTCCCTTTTTGAATGTTTTCATGGTTTTTATGCATGGCTATCATACTTACATTTTTGTACTAACCCATATTTTCCTATACTTTTCCCAAGTGTAGGGTCTGGTTCTTAAGGTGGTCATCATTTGGTTCAACATTGAATTCACCTATTCTCCTTGCTTGTGGTGAGTCCTCATGATTTGAGGATGGGAGATTCACTTTGAGTTTCATTTCTAGTATTTCATTTTCGGACTATGTTGTATGAGCTATGTCCCTTTTTATTTGAATTATTGTAATAGAGGTCTAATTGATACAAGTCTAGACTTCCGCTTTCCTTTTAAAAAAAAATTGGACTTAAACGTGTCTTTACTCTTATTGTTCTATTGCTTTATGTTATGATATGCTAAGTGGCTTACATGGTGCCCTTTCAGGGTTCTATATTCCTTGTAAGGTCTAGGGTGTACCCTTGGGTCGTGACAAACTTGGTAATCAGAGCACAAGGTTTAGAATGATTCTAGGATGATGTCACATAAGCCAGGTCTAGTAGAGTCATGTTCATGAGTGTGAAGCGTGCCACATTTATGAATGAGAGGCTATAAGATGTTTAGAAAATTTCACTTCTTTCATTACTCTTAAGTTGTCCCTTAGATTTTAACTCAATAAAAGTCCCTCTTCTAATCCTTTTCTTATGTCTTCAGGATATGAATACGCGAAGGGCTAATAGAGGAAAAATGGAGGGTGGTAATTTGAATGAAGAAAATCCTCCTCAAGCTGATGAAGCTCCGATTTATTTTTCGGCTATGTCGGATGTGGAGGTTAGGTTGGCTTTTCTAATTTTGGCCCAAGGTATGACTACTCAAGTTCAAGCTTTGACTACTCAAGCTCAAGCGGTGATGGCTCAGGCCAATAGAGATGTTGGAACTCATGTGAATCCTAATGTGAATTCGACCGCTTCAAGGATTAGGGATATTATTAGAATGAACCCTCCCAAATTTCATGTATCCAAAGTGGAAGAAGATCACCAAAGGTTTATTGATGAGGTTTATAGAGTTCTCGACATTATGGGAGTGTCTTCACAAGAGAAGACGGAGTTAGCCACCTACCAATTGAAAGATATGGCTCAAGTTTAGTATGAACAATGGAAGGGTGAGAGGCCAATAGGAGCGGGTCCCATAGAGTGGGAGATGTTCAAATCAGCATTCCTTGATAGGTTATTTCCCCTAGATTTGAGGGAACGAAAGATGCAAAAGTTCATTAACCTTCCTCAAGGAGGTATGAGTGTTAAAGAGTATGTTCTTAAGTTCACCCAACTATCCAAGTATGCTCCAACTATAGTGGTGGACTCAAGGGCTAAAATAAATAAGTTTGTAATGGGAGTGGCCAACTTAGTAGGGGAAGAATGTCGTTTAGAAATGCTCATTGGTGATATGAATATCTCACATCTTATGGTGCATAACAACAAATTGAGGTGTCGAAGCTCAAAACACGAATAAGGGGAGGGGGACAAAGAGCAAGGACCAGTAATGGGAATTTCTCCAATGCTAGGTCCAATGGACAAGGTTGACAAAAGTTCAAACAAAGTCTTTCCAACCAAGGTTCCTCTAATGCTTCCCCAAGGGTCAATAAGGATAGGGTGTCTAACCCTGTACTTCAAAGAGGTAATGGGAGTGATTCTCAGGTGAATAGGCTAGATTGTGCAAAATGTGTGAAGTAATATGATGGGAAGTAGCTAGCCGGCATGAGTCTTTGTTTCAGATATTGTAAGAGTGGCCATCAATTGAGGAATTGCCTAACACTTTCAGCAAAAGGGAAAGAAGGTAAACAAACTCCTCCAAGCGGTTCAAACTCCAATGCCCAAAAGCAAAAAAAAATTTATGCTCTTCGATCCCGACATGACCAAGACAATTCCCCGAATGTGGTGACCGGTATGTTATAAGTATTTTCTATTGATGTATATGCCTTGTTAGATTCCCATGCTACTTTGTCCTTTGTTACACCTTTTATGGCCATGAAGTTTGAAATACTCTCTAAATTGTTAGTAGAACCTTTTTCGGTCTCTACCCCGATTGGTGACTCAGTGGTGGCTAAGAAAGTTTATAGAAGTTGTCCCATTTCCTTGTCCTATAGGGTTACTTTAGTGGATTCGGTGGAGTTAGACATGTTAGACTTTGATGTGATTTTGTGTATTGATTGGTTGCATACATGCTATGCCTCTATAGATTGTAGAACTGGGGTGGTTAAATTCCAATTTCCAAATGTGTATTTTAGAGTGGAAAGGGGGGAATTCTATCCCTGAAGGTCAATTTGTTTCTCTCCTTAAATCTAGGAAGATGATCTCCAAAGGGTGAATTTACCATCTTGTTAGGGTGATGGATGTTGAGCCAAAACCCCTTCTCTAGAGTCGGTTCCAGTAGTGAATGAGTTCCTAGAAGTTTTCCCCGATGATTTGACTGGTATTCCTCCCGAGCGGGAAATAGACTTTGGTATTGAACTTTTACTGGATACGCAACCTATCTCCATTCCTCTCTATAGAATGGCTCCGGCGGAGTTAAAAGAGTTGAAAGAGCAACTAAGGGATTTATTAGATAAGGGCTTCATCCGATTGAGTATCTCTTCATGGGGTGCTTCAGTGTTTTTTGTTAGAAAGAAAGATAGGTCTCTTAGAATGTGCATCGACTATCGTTAATTGAATAAAGTGACCATTAAGAATAAATATCCCCCTTCCGAGAATTAATGACTTGTTTGATCAACTTCAAGGTGCTAGCTATTTCTCCAATATTGACCTTCGTTCAGGTTATCACCAATTAAGGGTGAGAGGCATTGTTATTCCCAAGACGGCCTTTAGGACCAAGTACGGTCACTATGAATTTGTGGTTATGTCATTTGGGTTGACAAAGGCACCGGCGACATTTATGGATTTGATGAATAGGGTGTTTAGACAATACCTTGATATGTTTGTGTTTGTGTTTATCGATGATATTTTTATCTATTCAAGGTGTGAGAATCAACATATGGACCATTTGAGAATTGTATTGGAAGTTCTTAAGGACCAACACCTTTTTGCAAAGTTTAGCAACTGTGAATTTTTGTTCAGGTTCAAAGCTTTCCTTGGTCATATTGTGTCAAGCAAGGGTATTGAGGTAGATCCAAAGAAGACGGATGCGGTCAAGAGTTGTCCTAGACTCTAACTCCTTCCGCCATTAGAAGTCTTTTGGGTTTGGACAATTACTATAGGATGTTTGTTGAGGGGTTTTCCTCTATGGCTTCTCTGATGACGACTTTGACTAAAAAAACTATAATTTTAAGTGGTCGGGGGCTTGTGAGAAAAGCTTCCAAGAGTTGAAAGATAAACTTACATATGCCCTGATGTTGACCTTACCGAAAGGTACATATGGCTTTTTGGTATATTGTGACGCCTCTAGAGTGGGGTTGGGATGTGTCCTCATGCAAAACAGTAAAGTGATTGCCTATGCTTCAAGGCAACTTAAAGTCCATGAGAAGAATTATCCGACCCATGATCTTGAATTAGCAGCGGTGGTGTACGTTTGCCTTGAAAATATGGAGACATTACTTGTATGGAGTCCATGTGGATGTTTTCACTGATCACAAGAGTTTTCAATATGTGTTCAGTCAAAAGGGCTTAAATTTTCGACAAAGAAGGTGGTTAGAACTTTTGAAATATTATGACATGAGTGTCCTTTATCACCTCGATAAAACTAATGTTCTAGCGGATGCACTTAATAGATTATCCATGGGTAGTGTGGCTCATGTAGAGGATGAAAAGAAAGAATCAGTCCATGAGGTGCATAGATTGGCCTGATTAGGCATCCAACTTGTGGATTCCACCAAAGGTGGTGTCATGGTTCATAATGTGTTGGAATCATCCTTTGTGATTGATGTGAAGTCTAATCAAGAACTTGATCCCTTATTAGTTGAGTTGAAAAAGTTTGTACTCAACAAGTTCATTGAGGCTATCTCCCAAGGGGGAGATGGGGTGCTTAGGTACCAAGGTAGGTTATGTATTCCGGATGTTGATGGTTTGAGAGAGAAAATTCTAGAGGAAGCTCATAGTTCTCGATATTTTATTCATTCGGGAGCCACCAAAATGTACCGTGATCTACGAGAAGTCTATTGGTGGAATGGTATGAAGGGAGATATTGCGGGATTCCTAGCCAAATGTCCTAATGGTCAACAAGTTAAGGTTGAGCATCAAAAAATGGGAGACTTGTCACAAAATATTCCTATTCCTACTTAGAAGTGGGAGGATGTGAATATGGAATTTATTGTGAGTTTGCCTCGCACTCGAAGGCAACATGATTTTATTTGGGTCATTATCGATAGAATGACAAAATCAGCCCACTTTATTCCTATCAAGGTTTCTCATTAGACAGAAGACTATGCAAAGTTGTATTTAAGTGAGATAGTGAAGTTACACGAGGTTCCTTTATCTATTATTTCGAATTGTGGTACTCAATTTACTTCACACTTTTGGAAGTCATACCAAAAAGGGCTTGGTTCTAAGGTCAAGCTTAACACGGCTTTTCATCCCCAAATCGATGGGCAAGCAGAGCGTACCATCCAAACATTAGAGGATATGTTGAGGGCATGTGTTATAGATTTCGAAGGTAATTGGGATGACCACTTGTCATTAATAAAGTTTGCCTACAATAATAGTTATTATTCTAGCATCGGTATGGCTCCCTTTGAAGCCTTGTATGGTAGAATATATAGGTGTTCGGGTGGTTGGTTTGAGGTAGGTGAAATTACTCTTATTGGTCCTGAATTGGTTTATGAAGCTATTGAGAAAGTTCAACTCAATAGAGAGAGGTTGTGGATGGCTCAAAGTAGACAAAAGTCTTACGCCAATGTTATAAGAAGGTATTTAGAATTTGAAGTTAATGATTGGCTCTATTTGAAAATCTCACCCATGAAGGGTGGAATGAAATTTGGCAAGAAAGGGATACTTGTAACGTATTGGGAAAGTTTCTTATGAGTTGGAATTGCCAAATGAATTGGCCACGGTACATCTGGCATTCCATCTTTCGACTTTTAAGAACTGCGTTGGATATCCTACATCCATTATTCCCCTAGAAGGGTTGGGAGTTGATGAAAGACTTTCCTATGAAGAGGTTCCGGTAGAGATCCTAGACCGTCAAGTCAAGAGATTCAGAAACAAGGAAATAACTTCCGTGAAGGTTTTATGGAGAAATCATTTAGTTGTGGGTGGTACTTGGGAGGCCGAGGCTAATATGAAGACCCGATATCCTCATCTCTTTCCTTCTACTCCTATTCAAGCTTGAGGTAATTAGCTCCTCTTGAGTTTTACTGTTTTGGGAGTCATGTGAGTGGTATTTTCTTTACCATGATTTCCTTATGTTATGCATGTTCTTGACGAAATTCATGTTTAGTAAGAAAATAAGTTTTCATGAGTTATGTTCCTCATGTTGTTGTGCATTTAGTATGAGTTGCCTAGTTTACTTCATGAGATGAGTTGATGAACATGCTTTAGAATGCTTTTGAGAGTAATTACATATGGGCTCCATGATGTTGTGTTGAACATGATTTTTATAGGAGAATGTAGTTTCTTCTATGAATATGAGAAATGTTGAATTTTCATGCGTAATGGATTGTTAGATGCAATTCCTACTTCCTTGTGGTGCAATGAACATGTTTGAGATGGAGTTGAAGCTTCCTCCTTTGAATTTTGCATTATTTTGATGTTTTATACATGATGGACAGCTAGTTTTGAGTCTGTAATTTTGTAAGGTGTCTAGATCATCATTCGAGGACGAATGTTCCCAAGGGGGAGATATTGTAACACTGCGGAAACTAGTTGGCTAACCTAGAGCTTGACGTTAAGGTTAGAGCCTTGAAATATACCTGCCCGTACCATAAAATAAACCTTTTTGTGTTTGAACGTCAAGTTCAAATCCCAAGGACCAACAATGGGCCCTTGAGGAATGCACAAAAAAAATTCCTGGGCAGTGACCCACAAGGGCTACTCATGCCCTGTAGGCCTCCCCACACCTTATGGGTAAGGGGTTGTAGATGGAGTCTACAGGATCAGGTACCAGAACCCCGACCCACGCTTCACTAGCACAGGCCGTGGGTCCAACCACAGTCTGTTTGTGAAGGGGTCGGGGGTGACGACTTGAAACAATTTTTGGGAATTAGTTGAGGGTACTTTGGGGTTTCCCATTTTAAGTTAATATGAAGTGACGTCATTTTGTACTAATTTATAATAACTATATATAGTTTTAAGACCCCCAAATCAAGGCATCTTCTTCATAACTCCAAATTCCCAAATAAAAAACCCACTATCTCCCCCAAAACTCTCTCACTAGAACTTCAAGGAAGAAGAAGAAGAAAATCAAGCTAGGGTTTTGAAGAAGGAGGCTTTTTCACTCAATTTCTTTGGAGAATCAAAGCTAAGTAATAATAGCTCTTCATCCATGGAGCCCCTTCAAAACCCCAAATTTCAAAGCTAGAAATCCCAAAAGTTAGGATTTGACTTCAATCTCATGGATTCCTTTCAAATTCGTTTTTAGTGATTGAATTATGTTTTATTATGGATATATTGATGATTTTATACGGTTTTATGTTGAATCCCCCAAGAATCCATGAATTCCCTTATTTTCCCAATTTGGATCTCAAAGTGTGGGTAATGATTGATCCAAGTAGAGTATGATAAAATGATGCATATAGTAATTGAACTAATTTAAATATGGTATCATCCATGTCTAATGTAGTAATTCTAGATGTGTTGATGGATTGTGATCTATGGTCTTTGAAGGGCAAAGCATGAGAATTATGCATGATTATAAGGTTTATTTATATGCTTTATGAACACTTTAAGAGTAAAGTGAATATGATTATGGTCTAGTTGTTGTGTTATTGGATGATTATCCTCATGTACACTATTATGCATGATTATGCTACGATGTGAAAGGTTTTCTCACAAATATGATGATTCTAAGGTTGAAAGTCTATTCTCACCTATTGAATCTATGAGCTATCTTATGAATTATGTTGGATTGAGTGTCAAGGCATTCTTACATGCATATGAACTTAAGTCAAGACTTATTATGTACTCCATGGGAATTATGCTTAGCACTGAGTGGATATTAAATATGAGATCAAAGCTCCCCCACTTGAAAGGGCGGGTTTGTAGTAGCAATATCCTTTTCCTGTAAACTATGTGCCCCTATTAGTTATTTAGCCAGTGGATCCACCTAAAAGCTAAAAGTATGGTTCTACCTTAGGCAAGTAGGACACCCATTTTCGGTGTGGGTAACACTGGATTCTATGGAATCTCACATTGTCTATGTCGGTTAGGGCTTATTCCCACTATGATAACGATATGAATTATGAATTATGAACTATGGCAACTCAAGATGCTTTACTTAGTATGGGTGGGATTATGGGATCTTATTCATGCATTGCACATGTATGTTTTGAGGGTATTTATGGTATGCTCCTTTTATGGTATGATGGTCTATGAGTTGATTATGCTTATGATTCATGTGTTTCCATTATCTTCAAAATGATGCTTTGACTTAGCAAATTGCATGCACTCAAATAAAATTCCTTTTTGCATGTCTTCAAGGTTTTTATGCATGGCTATCATACTTGGTGCATTTTTGTACTAGCCCATATTTTCCTATACTTTTCCCAAGTGTAGGGTCCGGTTCTTAGGGTGGTCATCATTTGGTTCAATCTTGGATTCAACTATTCTCCTAGCTTGTGGTCAGTCCTCATGATTCGAGAATGGGAGATTCACTTTGAGTTTCATTTATAGTATTTCATTTTCGGACTATGTTGTATGGACTATGTACCATTTTGTTTGAACTATTGTAATAGAGGGCTAATTGAGACAAATCTAGACTTCCGTTTTCATTATAAAGACTTTTGGACTTAAATGCGTTTTTACTCTTATTGTTATATTGTTTTATGTTATGATATGCTAAGTGTCTTACATGGTGCCCTTTCGGGGTTCTATATGCCTTGTTATGTCTAGGGGGTACCCTTCGGTCATTACAACTATGTGCAGGTGTTTATTAATTTATTAATTACATAGTAGAAGATGGTTATTAGTTTATTATACTATCTAACTTTTACTTTGTAATAAAAGCTTAATAGATATTTATTTCACATTATTTGAAGATATGGACGATTCTCAAAGCATATTATCTAATTATGAAGATATTTGCTTAATTGATTCTAGTACAACACATACGATATTCAAAAATGAGAAATATTTTTCTCATTTAGGCATGAGAAAAATAAATGTTACTATAATTTTTGGTAGTTCTAATATGATTGAGGGCTTTGGAAGAACCATAATAATTTTTCCTAAGGGAACTAAACTCATCATAAATAATGCTATGTTTTCTCCCAAGTCTTGGAGAAACTTGTTGAATTTTAAAGATATCCGTGAAAATGGTTATCATATCCAATCAATGGATGAAATACATCTTGAATATCTAGGTATCACCTAAAATGTTTCTGGGTAGACATGTGTTATAGAAAGTCTTCTGCTTGGTCAAGAATTATTGCAATGGAGGCACATTCTATAGTAAATCAGATGTTTATTGATTTCAATACATTTGTACTTTGGCATGATTTTCTGGATTATCCTAGGTCTATAATGATGAGACAAATTATAGAAAATTCAAATGGACATCCATTAAAGGATATAAAAATTATTTTAAATAGTGAATTTTGTTGTACTTCTTGTTATCAAGGCAAGTTAATTGTGAGACCATCACCAATGAATGTTGAGATTGAGTGCCCTGCGTTCTTGGAACATATACATGAGAATATTTGTGGACCTATTCACCCACGTAGTGTGTTGTTTAGATACTTTATGGTCTTCATTGGTGCTTCTTTTAGATGGTCTCATGTGTGCCTAGTGTCATCTCGTAATTTGGCATTTGAAAAATTTTTGGCACAAATAATAAGATTAAGGGCATAATTTTTTGATAATCAGATTAAGTCTATTCGCCTTGATAATGTTGCAGAGTATTCATCTTAGTCATTTAATGATTATTTCCCATCAATTGGGATTAAAGTTGAACACCCTGTTGCTCATGTTCACACTTAAAATGGCCTTGCTGAGTCATTAATTAAATGTCTGCAATTGATAGCACAATCATCGCTTCTGCAAACTAGGTTGTCCAATTCTATTAGGGGTCATGCAATTTTGCATGCTTCAACATTTATTCGTCTCAGACCGATGAATTGTCATAATTTTTCTCCATTGCAATAGGTTATGGGTCAAGAACCTAATATATCCCATTGAAGAATTTTTGTTTGCTGTACATGTGCCTATGGCACCACCAAACCGCACTAAGATGGGCCCTCAAAGAAGGTTAGGAATATATGTTAGGTTTGAATTGCCCTCCATTATTCTATAACTTGAATTATTAACTGGAGACATGCTTACTACTTGATTTGCAGATTATCTATTTGATGAGACAATTTTCCAAAAATTGGAGGGGGAGGTTGGGGGGGGGGGGGGGAGGGGATAGTGACACAAAAAGAGAAATTTTGTGGAAAAATTTATCATTGTCTCATGTTGATCCATGTTCTTCTATTTATGGTCAAGAAGTACAAAAGATCATTCACACGCAGAAATCTGCAAATCAAATGCCAAACGCATTTACAAATTTGAAAAGGATTACTAAATCACTTATTCCTATAGAGAATGTCCCAATTCAAATTGATGTCCCTATAGGACCATCCACTAGTTTCATAGCTAATGAGTCAGAGGCACACTAAAGCATGGTAGACCTTTGGGTTCTAAGGATCAAAATCTTAGAAAAAGGAAAAATTGAAGGCCAAGATGACCCTATAAAAGAATCTCATCTGGAAGTTCAAAATAGGAATAATTCTTATATCCACGAAGGAATCAATGAGCTTGAGACTCAAGAAAATAATGAACTATTCATAAATTAAAGATATATTGAATTTAATTGGAATCAGAAATAGTGGTTGATTATGTATTTGCATATAATGTTTCAAAAAACTCATACAAGATAGTGACGATCTTGAACCTTTATATGTTGTAGATTGTCGACAAAACATGATTGAACAAAATGGAAAGAAGCAATTCAAACAGAATTTAATTCACTTGTCAAGTGTGAAGTTTTTGGACCTACAGTTCAAACATCTAATGGTATTGAACCTGTTCGCTATAAATGAATTTTTGAACAAAAAAGAAATGAGAAAAATGAAATACAAAGGTATAAAGCATGCCTTGTTGCACATGGATTTTCACAAAAGCCTGGTGTCGATTATAAAGAGACATACTCACCAGTTATGGATGCAATAACATTACATTATCTCATTAGCTTCACAGTCCATGAAAGACTTGAAACACATTTGATGAATGTAATTACAACCTATCTTTATAGATTACTTAATAATGATATATACATGAAAATTCTTGAAAGATTTACGATGCCCAAAGCATGTAGTTTAAAACCATATGAAATGTATTCAATTAAATTATAAAGATCATTGTATGTTTTGAAGCAATCTGGACGTATGTGGTACAACCATCTTAGTGCATATTTATTTAAGGAAGGTTATACAAATAATGCAATTTGCCCATGTATTTTTAATAAACAAAACAACATCAGAATTTGTTGTACTTGTTGTTTATCTTGATGACATAAACCTTATTGGAAGTATTGGCTTCAACGGGAAGTGATTATTTAAAGAATGAATTCGAGATGAAAGATCTTGGTAGGATAAAGTTATGTCTTGGTTTGCAAATTGAGCATTTGACAAACAATTTTTTTGTCCATCAATCTGCCTACACAGAAAAAGTGTTGAAAGGATTTTGTATGGATGAAGCACATCCATTAAGTACTCCAATGGTTCTTGGTTCACTTTATGTAAATAAGGATCCATTCTGACCTCAAAAAAATAATGAGGAAATCCTTGTTCTGAAGTACCATATCATAGTGCAATTGGTGTACTAATGTATCTTGCTAACACTACGAGGCCTAATATAGCCTTTTTAGTTAATTTGTTAGCAAGGCCTAATTATGTTCTTACTAGGAGACATTGGGATGGGATCAAACACATATTACGATATTTAAAAAGAACTACCGATATGAGCTTATTTTATTCTAACAGTTGTAGTCCCAATTTTGTTGGTTATGTTGATACATGATATTTATCTGACCAACACAAAGCTCGATCTCAAACAGGCTATGTGTTTATATGTGGGGGTACTGTCATATCTTGGAGATCTACAAAGCAGTCTATCATATCCACTTCATTAAATCATGCTGAGATAATAGTCATTCATGAAGTAAATAGAGAATGTGTGTAGTTGAGGTCCATGATACATCTCATTTGAGAAAAATGTGGTTTGGAGTGTGGCAAAGTACCCACCACTTTATGTGAAGATAATGCAACATGCATAGCACAAATAAAGGGAGGATTCATAAAAGGAGATAGAACAAAGCACATTTTGCAAATACTCTTCTACACACATGAGCTCCAAAAGAATGGTAATATAAATGTGCAACAAATTCCTTCAAGTGACAATGTGGCTGACCTATTCACCAAGTCTCTACCAACTGTAACTTTCAAGAAGATGGTCCACAAGCTTGGAATGTGAAGATTCAATTGTTTGGATAGATGTTCTCATTAGTGGGAGCTAATTCACGTTGTACTTTTTTTGCCTTATGACGTTTTGTCCCTCTAGATTTTCCTTGTAAGGTTTTTAATAGGCTGCCTAGATACATATTATCAGATATGTATACTCTTTTTCTTCAGTAGAGTTTATCTTTTTTTTTAAAAAAATTTAAGCAAGGTTTTTAACGAGACACATTATCTACGAATTAGACATTCAAGGCGAGTGTTATAAATATAGTGAATGTCTATCTTTTAGAGAACATTTAGGAACCCTAACTTTGGGACCAAGTCAATTTTCCCCGAGGGGTCCTCTTCATTGTAAAATTATCCCTCAAAAGAACTGATTAGTCTTCTCTCTTCTCCTTACTTTCTTCTTATTATTATTTTATAGTTTCATAACCTTTATCTTTTTTTCTTTTTTGTTTTTGATCATTAAAGTCTCATGAAAATGTTGTAGAGCTCCAAATTATCTTAATCCATTTTATTTAGTATTATTAGTATTGAAAACTTTCTTTCACCGAACAAAGAAGAAAAAAATATTTCATCTACTTAATTTTGAATAAGAAATTATTCTATTTCCATGTCGTTTTGGCATAACATAAGCCTAACATGTTTTCAAAAGGAAAATATAGTAAAAAAATAACTTTCAATTTATAATAGTTTTTTTTTATGTTCTTTTCCAAACAAAAATGAAAAATTAATAAAATGATATTTCACAGTATTAACATTTCCAGTTATTATAGAAATATAAATACAGGAAGATATAGATTTTTTCCATTTGACTGTTAAGAAAATAACATTTTAAAAAATACAACTTATAAGTAGCATTTCTCCAAATGCACTTGATATCCTTTTTTTTTCTTCGAATCCCAAGCGATCCCAATTTGACAATAACTCAATCCTCATTCACAATCATGGTGTCATCTAAAAAACCTTAGCTACTCTTAAACTTGCAAATTAATCAATTTGAAGTTATGGCATATTCACACGCATGTTACAAAATTCATATCAATAGGAGGTTGGTTTTGACTTTTTAAAAATAGATGAAATAATTTAACTTATTTCCAGTCAATGATTTAAGATTAAGAGGGTTTATTGTCCCATATACTATTTCTAAAATTAAAATGTTGACAGGGTAAAATGGATTTTTTAATGATAATTTTTGTTGAGTGATTTTATAAAAGAAAATATCTAAGTTGAATGATCTTATTGATACAAAACAAGGTTAAATGACTTTGTTATGCAATTTCTCACAGTTGAGTGACCTTTTGAGATATTTACTCTCATAAAAATATGAAAACTAGAAAAGGCCATTGTAATGCAAACAGTCTTTTTCTCTACTTTTTTATTACAAAAAAACCAACTCAAAATAGTAAATGTTGTAAAATATAAACAATATAGAACAAGCAAGGTAGACAAGAGATATACAGATTAGAATATAGATATCATTTTATTCAAATGTCTTCAAGTATTTCTTAGATGGTGAATGACAATCCTATTTATAGGTTGAGAAATCACTCTCAAAGTCACCATGTTAAATTTCATAAATAATATATACATTTTTATCCAAAATGAATCATAGAACCTAGGGAATATATATACATGAATGTAAGTAGTTCATGATTAAGTAAATGGATAATTCAAAATTCAATGAATTTATAACCTTCCCCGTTGGATGTCCATAGATAACATGCCTCTTTAAAACCTTACTAGAAAATACAAAGTGGGAAAAAACCTAGTGAAGGAAAAAGAGTACACTCATCTCATAATACCCCTTGAGTGTTGCCTCATTAAAATCCTTACTAGAAAAACCCATTTGAGACAAAACCATGGTTGAGGAAAAGAGTAAAACACGTATCTCACTCCCCCTAATTAAAACTTTACTTGATATCTTGGAAACGACACATTTTAATGTTATATATCAATTTCTCAAAGATTGAAGTTGGCAATGCCTTCGTAAATAAATATGTAAGATTATCACTTAAATTGAACTATTATACTTCTATCTCACCATTTTATTGAAGATCATGTGTAAAAAACAACTTTGCTAAAATGTATTTCGTTCACTCTCCTTTGATGTATCCTTCTTCAATTGAGCTATACATGCAATATTATCTTCATATATGATGATTAAAATATTCTTTTTAAACAAAGCTACACATTTCATATTCATGAATATGAAATATCTTTTTATGATCCAAAAATCAAATGTGATGACACATGTCTTATCCCATAGAGACAGGTCAGCCTAAACAAACCCCGATAAGGCAATTGCGGAAGTAAGAACATGATAAAGAACTAAACATAACATAAACATGCATAAATAATGATATAACTCAAGTACCCCCCAAAACATGGTATCACATGTACAAGCCTCTAAGTATTACAATAGATCCAAAGAAATACAATTCTGAATGTCTTTGTATCTAGAAAATAACAAGGACATAATCAAAGAGTAAGTGATGTCTACCGAGATTGACAAGAAACTACCTCATGAACTCTCAAAGAAAGCCTCAAAAGAAGATGAGAAGGGGATGATCAAGGTGATCCATGCTCGTAACATTCACAAGTGTAGAAAGTAAGGGAATAAGTACCAAACAACAATGATACTCACAAGCATTCCTACTAACCCTAAGTAAATCAATACAAAATACATGTTCTCCCAACACTCCATCCGAACCTCTACATACTACAACCTACATAGAAATCAGACCAACCCAACCTAACAATTCACAGTTCAAATAACACATAACACAAATAATTACGTCACAACATGCATCTCAACATATACAAATTATTATTATAGTCCTTCATATCCAAACAACCACAATGGCTATGACAAATCACTCATAAAGATCAAAGAACAATAATGATGTATAATGCTAGAAGTGCAATGTCACATATAGTGATGCACGTGTGTCCTAACGATACACACCTACTGATACTTAGGTCACTACCCATGGAGAACTAATAAGGTCCATGTATCCACTGAACCATTTTCTTTTGGCGTATCTCTTCTGTCCAACAATTTTCCTTCGACATCTCCGAAATTATTTCCCTTCAGCATAAACATCAATCACTGAAACCATTTTCCTTCGGCACAAACATTAATCCAATAAATTTCATATCAATACACAATAATGACACATCATCAATTGTGAATCAGTATAACCATTTAAATCATCCACGACACATCATGCATTACTATAACGAGTTTACTTTTATCCCACTTTATCTTTTACAAGTGAACAAGAATTACCAAACACTTCTCCAATTCTCATTACTCCCAAGTACACACAATAAGGCATACAATGTTCAATACGCTTAACGAAGGGTCAATAGGTTCATTTACTTAAAAGTAATGAAATTATCTCGGTACCTGAACCTTCCCTTCACCTCGAGCCACATAATCCACACCAACTAAAAAAATATAGAACACCCATAAGAAAATATGATCAACAACACTCATAATGCTGATTTTGAAAACTGGTTCTAAATTGACATAAAATTCATCCTCGGAGGCAAATAATAATCTTGAATTTTTATAGAAAAATATGTTTCCCAAAGATTTATTAAATCACATGCAAAATTGTATTTAAAAAAGAGTTAGAAATCATCCCCAAAAGTCCAGAACATAAGATTAAAGTTCATGAGAAAACCCCAATAACCAAGACCTAAAGCCTTGCTCAAATATGAAATATTTCTTTAGAAATATCTTACCCATGATTAGGGAAGTTAAAATATGAAGTTTTATAATAAAAAAAATAGAGTAAAAATCAACCTTGAAATTCTCAATTTATCAAAGTTTAAATTTATGAGAAAATTCCAAATTCTCAAGCACGGTTAATATGATAAAAATAATTGATGAATCAACAAGTTTACGCCAAAATCAAATTACCCATAACATAAGGATCTTAAATTTACATTTTTCATCAAAAATCGAGTCTAAATTGATAAAACTCTATTTTTCTCCAAATATTCATATAGCATATATAAAATAGAACCCTAGACCTGCCTACGTGGCACCACCACAAATTAGGATTCCCTTTTAATTTATTTTATTTCCAAAACTAGCATTCCCCTATCATGAAATGTTGCGACTTTTATGAAGAGTTGCGACTTTTACGAAAAGTTACGCTTTTATGTAAAGTTGCAACTTTTATGAAAAGTTGTGACTTTTATAAAAGGTTGTGACCTTTTCTATAAGACACAATAAACATTTGTTCACACTACCTTTTGTTTTCTATAAATAAAGGAATTTTCTCTCATTTTAAAACAACGAAAATTTAGAACTTCTTCTTCTTCTGGACAATTAAATAATTGTGTACTTTTCTCCTATTGAATGTCTCACTAACACCATTTTTTCGTATCAATACACTGGTGAATAGAATTGTTCTTTCCTGAGAGAATCTATTCCTTTAAATCTTGGGTACTAGGACACTGGCATTCAATGGGCTATATTTTTTCCTTTCAATTGCATTCTATTGTTACAGATCCTGGTATGTTGTTACAATCATTAATTTATGCTTATATCATTAATTGTTATTTTTGAGTACATGCTTTAAATTTTGTTGTTTATGTTTCTGCAATAATGTTTTGATAAGTATTTGTTAGTACATATTAAATAACAAACGTTAATTGAGTATTCATGCAAGTTTTCTCTAGTGAAATAGTTGAAGGTAAAATAAAAAACCCTTACAAATCTCTAATTTGTTCATCAACAACGTCATTTCTTCATATACAAGGATGAGATTTTGTGTTCTTTAGAAAATCCTCTGAGTGTTAATACCTTTGCATGCACATATTTTTTTTGTTTTTATGTTGTTGTTATCTATTTTTACTAAATTTTATCATTGGATATTATGAGTACTTTTAAGAATTGAAAGTTGATTGAAGTGTTAGTCAATTTTCTGAGGTATGTAATTTTAAAACATGAGAACTTTTTTGGTTAGAATGATTTGTTATCATCATTGGATATCTCATAGTTTACTCCCTTTAATGTATGTTTTTTCTTGCTGTTTTTTTGTCTCCTTAAAATCTTATTGATTATTTTTCGTTTGGTATGTAGATGATCTCACTTGGACAAATCTTTCGTCCTTTTAATGTTTTTCTTTTTTTCCTTCTCATTCAACTCTACTAAATATTTTGGCGAAATCATTTAATGAACCCCTATACTTGTATGTGTTTGTATTGTGGGTCATTTTACTTAACACTTTACCAACTAAACCCTTAAACTCAATTAAAAGATGATTTTTAAACCCCTGCTATTATGTGTGTAGCCCACTCTCCCTCAAATAGATGACATGTCAAATCCATGTCACATAGATTAATAACACGTCATAATTATCTTCATTAACTATTTTTAAAAATTATTAATAAAATTATTAAATTTAGGTAATTCTTTAAAGTAAAATTCTTATTTCTATCACCTTCTCCAACTTCCGTCTACCTCTCTCGACCAACAACCACCATCACCTCCACCCTCTTAGTCTCTTTTTCTTCCATTTAAACTTGTCTTTATACAAAAAAAAAAAAAAAGATGGTTATCAAAAAAGAAAGTCTTAAAAAGAAAATCTTGAATCTTAAATTAGATCTAAATTAATCTTCCTTTGTTTCCTTTACTTTTCCTTCCTTTGTAAGCCTTTTGTATTTGAAAATTCTATTCTTTAATAGTTGTATTTGCAAATTCTATTCTTTATTAGTTGTATTTGATGAAACTAAAATTGAAACAAAAAAAATGAAAAAAAAAAAAATTGGGTCTACTGATAGGGTGGGGGTGAGTGAAAAAGGAAGTCGAGGCAAAGATGGGTGGGTCATAGCTGAAGCTGGAAAGAGAGGGTTGGGGTGGCGGGTGGGCTGAAAAAAGAAGGTTGGGGCGGGGATGGGATGGGGGATGACTGAAGAAGGTGAGATGAGGGTAAGAAGATGACTTTTTTTTTTATTAAAAAAAATTATTTTATATTTTTTAAATTTAAATATGTTATTCACTTTCCTTTACATGAGTGTGGTTACATTCTCTCGCCAACTCCTCTATTTTAATGTCATATAAGCATGGTCAATAGTCAGAGAAGTTTGATATATTGTGTTTTAATGAGTTTGAGGGTTCAATTGATAACGAATTAAGTAGGGTCCACAATACAAACTCATACAAGTATAGGGGTCAATCAGATTATTTCGCCAAATAATTTTGGTGTGAGTTATAACTATTTTCAGCAAGCTTAATTTGAAGAATATGAAACAAATCCTGCTCTAAATAAAAGTAATATCTTAAGCTACAAAAGGTATATCTATTAACATAGATTTGTTATCCTTTATGTCCCAAGTCATTGCTGAGCATTTGAGTTATCTAGGTTAGACTTATTTTTAATTTTTTAATGTTCGAGAATATTTCTTCAACATGAGTCTAGAATTAAAAATTTTGATCTACTTGTACTTTCATAATGCAACAACTATACATATACACACATATTTCTGAAAAAGTCGTAAAGTTGCATTGATGAAGCATCTAGAAGGGTCTTCAGAGTAGCAGTTTAATGAAGAATGAATTTGTAAAACGGTCAACAATATTATTTTGTTGTTGTTTCAAATTTAATTTTCTCCTTCTATAAATTTTGTTAGAGTAACAAACTAACAGAGAAATTGACATAAATAGTACCTTAACTATAGGAGTAGATCTAAAATGGTACCTTAACTATGTACTTAACTGATTTAGTCCTTTAACTATTTAAAAACATATCAGTTTTGGTCCCTTAACTATACGCTTAACCATTTTAGTCCCTTAAATATAAACATACCAAATTTAGTCCTTTAAGTATTCAAAAAATTATTAGCCTTTGTCATTGTCCAGTTTTAATACAAATAGCTTAGATTTATGTTAACGAAATTCATGCCTCGATAAATTAAATCTGTTATTTTTTTTTTGTTTCTCTCTTTCCACTACTTCTTCTTCAAATTAACCTTATGCGAAGAACCTTAACCTCAACGATTTAAAATAAATTCACGAGGAAAGAAAATATAAGTCATAATTTTATTCAACAGAGGATAAAATGAAGCATATTATTGCAACTGAGGACTTGAATATGCTAAACCTAATTATAAAAAGAAAAAAATTAGCAGAATATGAGATACCACTATTCTGAAGTAAGTCATTCTATCCTAAGAGTGTATATTCCATAACCTCGAGTACTGGAGAAAAATATTTTTGATGATATAATAACTATTTTTTTACTTAATATATCCATTAGTATGTAATGTTCCAATATATGAAGTTAACATGATGTAGTCTAAATTCATTTGTTTTTGTCAACAATTTCCCTTCTAATGTAGTTGTACGCTCCTGAATATCTTTTCCAAAATTTAGAGAATTGTCATGATTTGATTTTGATGCTCAAGACAAAAGAATGAGTTTATTTATCAATTCTACTTAAGTTATTTACACTCTCATGAAGTTTGATTCAAATAGTAATTACTGTATAAGCATTGCCCTTCTGTTTTATTTATTTACTATTTCAAAATATTTGAGTATTTTAGATGAAGAAAAGTTCATATGACTTGTAATAACGCCAGTTGAAGTTTGTATCATTTTATTTTTTTATTATTTATTTAATAGTTAGTTTTATGAGATAACTATTTCATTAATGCAAATATATATTTATATTTGGGTAGGTAATTGTATTTAAATTAAAGTAGTATATATGTCACAAATGTATTATCAAGTTAACAAGATCTTCTGACTTCAAAACATATTATTTTAAAATGTTTCAAGTTTTTTTTTTAAAAAAAAAAAATCAATACCAATGTGAATATATAAAATTTAGTTTTGTTCTTCACATGTTATGACATCTAAACAATTTAACGTGGAATACACATGCAAAGCACATTTGGTTAGATGTAAAGAAATACAAAGCAAATACTTTCTATAAGGTAATATTAGTCAGATAAGACTAATTACATGATTAACCTCATCAAATTGAAATTAATATATACATTATTGCATTTAACTAATCATATATTTCATTGACCATCTTCATAGGTTTGCGTGAAAAAGAAATATATATGACAATCCAGGTTGAACATTCACAAAAGAATCTGCAATATTATTTTTTGCTAAGCTTATTATTCAAATCTTCGCTTAAATAAGCAATACTATTTACTATAACATATATTTTTGGAATTGGTAATCATGTGCAGTGCACGTGTTAAAAAACTAGTATGTATAAATGAGCCCTGAATTTTTTTATTTAGGATTATTCGACATATTATGATCTATTTAATGTATTATATCTCAAATTCTCAATAGACATTATGGACTTACTTAATACTCCTCAAGTGTTTATTTAGATAGAAATAAGATATTAAATAAAAAAAAATTGCATTATTTATGTCCATGTTAGATGAAATTATTTTAGATTTCTATCTAAATAAGAGAAGGACACTTAATATATTTTTCTTGTAACTCTTTTGAGTTTGATAAATATGCTATCTCCTATTGTATATTGATGCATGAAATTTTTTTTCTCATGAATTGAATATTAATCTATCTCAAAAGAGAAAATATCTTTTAAATTGAATGAAACTTATCTGTACACTAGCGTCTGCATCATTTATTCTAGATAGAACTTTGAAGTTGGTTAATGAATGGACATAACAGTTCATTGAAAGTGAATTCACTAGCAACTTGTGAGTCATGTTTAAGAAACAAAAATTACTAAGAGACCTTATCTCTTAAAAAGGAAATAAAGGCAGTGATAAGTTAGAATTAATCTATTCTGATTTGTGCAGTAAATGATCATTCAGGCAAGAGGTGAATTTGAGTATTCAGAGATTTTTAGAAGGTTACTCATGATATGAATATATATCTTTGATGTTCTATACGTCTGAATGTCTTGGTAAACTCAAAATTTAAGATAAATAAAGCTAGCATCATGAAAAAAATATATAAAGTCACTGCAATTTGATTGTAGTGACATATACCTCTCTGCAGAGCTGATCAGTAACTTATGTGATAGAATAATTGCTTTTCAATTGTCTATACCAGACACTCTACAAAAGATTGGTGTAAAAGAGAAAAGAAATAGACTCTTATGAAGACGATAAGATTAATAATTGGCTTATTCATTGTTGTTTTGTTTCTTTTGGGATATGTTCTAAGAAATACGTATCACATTGACTTCAATTCCTATCCAATCAGGAATGAAATGTGTGTGTTAATTGGATGTCCAAAAACAATGATAGAAGGCTTAATTTATTGTCCTAAAGAAAATAAGGTAAATTGTTAAGGAAACTGTCAGATTTCTATGAAAGGACTATTTAGTAATCCATGTTCCTAGAAGTAAACTAGTTTTACACAAACTGAACAACGAAATAGCAAATGAGTCAATTGTAAATTCAGACACTCAAGAACATCTAACCGGTATGTCAGAACTGACGTTCTATTGCATTTAAGTAGTGGGAGAAACGTTACTAGACATAACAATACTACTACCTCAATTAGTGAAAGTGATGTTGGGCAAATTAAAGAACACAACATGAAAAAATTGTTAATATTTCATTATTGAAAGGTTTTGAGGAAAATATTAAGACTTAAGAACATGAAAGCGTGAATATTGTAGTAGTACTTAGTCGTAATGGGAGAATCATAATGAAGATTGATTGGTTTTGTATGTTTAAGAGGACTTTCATGATAGAACTCCTATAAAGAAGTCAATTTTTGAAAGGTTTTATGATAGGGCCTCTGAAGATCTAATACAAAATCGATAAGTTACGACTAAGAATTACTAGAAGAAGTTGCATAAGAAAACAGCTTGGTAAGATCTTTTTGATAAGAAATATAAAAGGAATAACTGTGAAAGTTGTAAATGCATTATTAACAGTGTATGTGGGAGATTGTTAGGGTATATACTATTAATCATATGTTTATATATAGTATTCTAACAATTTTCAAGATGAAATATCTTAGTGGGAGATTGTTAGGGTATATACTATTAACCATGCATTTAGATATAGTAAATTATAACAATCGTGATGGTTAAAAGTCTATGTGGGAGATTGTTGGGATATATATTATTAACTACGTGTTTAGATATAGTATTTATTATAGAATAATTATTTATTCATTTTAATAGATCATATATTCATTTATGGTGTTTGTTTACTTATATAATAGATGCATTAGTGTATAGAGTTTAAGTTTATACACAAAGGATTAAATCATCGGTTCTTATAAGTATAAAGTTTTTTTGTTCAAAATCTAAGATGGGAATTGGACACGTCATCGGTACGATTGAAGCACAAGATTATATGTAGTTTATCTTGATTATGGGAATGATATAGTTCCAACTTCTTGGGTTAGTGCATTTTGTATGTATGGAACGGGATTGAGTAGAGATAATTGTTTTAGACTGATTGACAAAAACATATTCTCTAAACTATTATATGTACTAATATTCTTAATTTTGATATAACTATTATGATCTCTATATGTTAACTATCGTTTTGATTTATTAAAAGGTGAGATTCTAAGATGGGTCAATATTCTTGGTAGATTCGATGATGATAATATATATTGCTGAAATAATAAGTTAGTTGACGAAATTCATGTCTCGATATAGAGATTGATGATATGCCTTTTTGAGAAGCTTAAAAGTTTTCATTGTGTCAAACTTTGCAAGTGGATTTATGAATTTGGCACATGAAATAAGTTAAGTAGTGCTCTAAAGAAAATTGATCATTGAATTAATTTCGTCAGTAATTTAATTTATTGATTAATATCTGTAAACTTAACATGGGGAATTACATATGTGTTTAATGGGGAATTTCGAAATATAAATAGAGGAGTGCAATTAATAATTTCTAGTGGAATAATTTGTACTTTATTATGGTAAGAGAAATTCAAATTAATTATTTGGAATTATTTCCATAATAGGAAGCCTCAGTAATTAATTATGTGGTCCCTACCATGCCCATATTTAACTAGAACTCAGAATTTTTTCTGAAGGGAAAAGGGAGAAGTATGTTTCTTCTCTATTCTAAGGAAAGAGAGAGAAGTATGTGTCTTTCTCTATTCTAAGGCAAGGGAGAAGTATATCACTTTTTCTATTCTAAGGAAAGGGAGAAGGAAATGACTTTTTCTTTACTAAGGAAAGGTAGATGTACCTGTCTTTTTCTTCTAAGGAAAGACATGGTATTCCTTTTCCTTGGACTAGGAACAAATCTCTATAAATAGAGATTCTTCTAACCCTTGAATGGAGATAAATTTCCATAAAATACTTGCCCACCCAAGTATTGAGAGAGTTTGGAAGTGAACTTGGGATCACTGTAGAAGACCGCAAAACTGTGGTCCAATTTGTGGACTAGCTTGTGGATTTTCTTGAAGGTTCTAGCTTGTAGACTAGCTTGTGGATTCACTTGAAGGTATATGCTCATGCTTCAAGAGGTAATTTTGAAATTAAATTTAGAAAGTTTATATGTTCTAACATGATTGTACTTGTTCTAGCATAAACAATGTGCTGTTTATTATTCATGTAAGTTGTATGATTCTGGTATGCTTCTGCTCTGTATATAATTTTCCAACAATTTGAGCGTTATCAAAAATGGCATCGTTGCTGAGGAAAAATTCGATATATTGAATTGATTTAGGATTTTTAGTTCACTAGTTTCTATCTAGATTGTGAATAGTTGTCTTTATTTTCTTTTGTTTTTTTTCTATGGCTTTTTGTGATCACTACATCTTTGGGAGTGGTATGCCCTTCACTGACCCAGGGCCTTTTGATGAACCAAATGTAATAAGTCAATTAAGCCTTAGGGATGTGCATGTAAAGCTCAGTTGGGGCAAAAAAGCCTTATTCCTTCTCTCTAAAGAAATGGAAAGGTTTTGAAAAAGGTAGCTCGGTGCTATGGCATGGTTGACCTTGAATTTGCAATTCCTACTCTTAGGGATGAGATGAGAAAAATTGTGAGGGTGAAAATTACTCATTATCCAATGGTTGAAAAGAGAGACGAAGAATCTCATGACTTGCACCTTGCTTGGTGTATGAGACGTTCTAATTCATTTTCGGAGATGAATGGTTTTAAACCGAGCCAAGTGAAGAGATAAAGGTGGATATAGAAGATATCTTTAGTTTTTTCTGCCAACAAAAAGCAATAATAATCCAAGAAGGCGAAATAAGTAGCATGATACTAGAGTTGCAAGAAAAAAAAAATATAATATGTGGCAACTCTAGATCATGTGATGATGAGAGTGTCACTCACTTGAAGGACAAGAATTATGAATTTCAATGCTCACGTGGCCTAGTGACTCTTTCACTCTTGCTCAATGATCCAAAATGAAAGCATGATACGAAGTTGGGTAAGAGATTCAAGTATTCAAAGTGGAGAGATCAGAAGAAACACTTGATGCTCTCTTGCACTTCCAACTCTCTTCGGAGTAAATTGATCTCATGTTGGGAGATAGTTCATTGCCTCAAAGTTGATACACAAAGGGTAATGTACCCGGCTTTGCGTCACGACGTTAAATTGTGAGCTTGATGAGAGACACCTAATTGGTATGAATGCTAAGTGACTTGTATGGGGCCTCTTGGGTCTAATGTTCCATGTTATGCCTAGGGGGATACCTTGGGTCGTGACACATTGTAATATAGCAAAAATAGAACAATTAAGATCCTGATAGAACAAAACTCAAAGTGACTTCTTTCAAGAAATTCATCAAACACTTAGGGCACAAATAGTTTTGACTAACACAACTAAATTAACGTATTAAAACATGGAAAAAAAATGTTGGGATATTCAAATTCTACCACTATCTCCTTCATTGCTACCACCGTTTGTACCATTACTAGCTCTGTCGTCATTGCCAACTAGATGTTGGGATAACTTTCTTTATTCTAACGATGAGATTTATCAATTTCTAATTCCTATATTTTTTGTAGTAGTTTTTTTTTTTGTTAAAAAAAATTGTTGTCTAATAGCTAGCGTAACATTAACTTACCTTATTTTTGTGTCTGACATCCCTATTTATGAGGTTGTTCATTGCTTTACCGAGAAACTTTTTGACCTCCTCCTTGCCATAGTTGTTGCTTTTCTGTTTCTTCGTTGTAGACTTCCTTTTCAAGATGGAAAGTTCAACTTTTCTTTTCATGGAGTGCTTTTTTTATAACCCCAACCTTTGGATTAATAAGAAAAATTTAATAAGAATAATGTAGATGTCTTTGTGTCTTAACATGACAATAAAAGTTAGTTTCATATAGTTAGGATGGAAATCACTTCTTGCAGAAATGCAAGGTAAGACTTAGTAAATATTCCTTACACATATATATGTGTGCAAGAAACTTAGTCAAACAAGCAGTAGTAGTCCAACAAAATGCAATTAATGTAAGAGCTTAACTCTTTTACTACAGTAGTTTCTTGATCAACTTCAAACTTTAATAAACCCTTGATACATATTTTCTTACCTCCAAAATAGAACGATATTGTTTGCTCTTATGATAGTAATACTGCAATCCAAAAAAAGATTTTTGTTATGAACTAACCATATATATGATTTTACAAAGTACAAATTGCACACATTACAAAGTAATTATATTACTATCTCTCATTTTCTTGATATATCATTGGTTAGAGATTCACTGGTCCTTAATTAGGATAAAAACTAGTTATATGTAAAAATTTAAACAACTAAAAAAAATATACATTATAAAATCCAAATAAGTTTGAATGTGATAGTATAGTTGTAGTTTCCTAGTCCAGTTTGAAATAAGAAAATAAAGTTTAATTATCGTCTAACACACACAAAACAAATGTTGTTATTCTTTTTTTTTCAGGAAAAATAAAAGCTAAAACAAGAAATAATATAATTAAGTGGAGGATTCTTGATATTGGTAGTGATCAATAAATCCAAAAAATTGTATTTACCATGTCAAATTCTCCGGATCAATTTTCACTTTGTCTCATTTTAGCTACTCATCCATGTTGCCTCTCCTTGTATTTACGGTTAAGATGACCACAAATTGGTTCTTCTGTAGGATTTGTACTAACCGCTTGAGGATTATAAATGGTGTAACAATTAACTTTACCTTTAGAACGTTCAATTCGGAAGCTAACATTATGAAATACTGATCTTTTCTTCTTCTCATGATCAATCATGTTTTCAAAAAGATATTTCTTTCAAAAAAACTTAATCTGATGGGAATATAAATATCAAAAGGTTATCTTGAAAGAAATATCATTTGAAAGAATTCAATTTCTTTTAATTTTGAAGAATCATATAGTTCAAAGACGACATTGTTATCTTCTCATAAGCAAGAAAGTTCAAAATGTAGCCTAAGGAATTTTTATTTAGCTATAATATCCTTCTGTCACGCCACAAGCCTACACCCTGAGTGGGACTGGCACTCGATTATCATTGTTGGCCCCAAGTGAACCCTTGGCCTGGCTTACTTACTCAGCGTAATACTTAAAAGCATTAATACAAGGATTCAATGCATCTCTACTCAATTGTTCAATAAAATAACTTAGAACGTTTGAAGGTCAAACATTTAACTTGCCCAAACTGGAAACTCAAGTCTTAACATAAGAAATAACAATGTAAAGACAATTGAACTACTAACTGTCTATTAAGCCTATAAAACAAGGAGGGATGTGGGGACAAGACCCCCGATCATCCTAACAATTGAAATACTAGAAAGCACTGTGAAAATGAGCCCTTCGAAAAGCAAGAAGGCTCACCAACTGACTATGAGTACTCAACTAGATCAACGAGGCGCTGGATGTTGATCCTGATTACATGTGTCTACATCATTAAATGATGCAGGCCAAATGGAATCGGTACATTAAATGTAAGAGTATGTGAGAGGAATACTAAAACATGATGTAAGCTTGAAAGGAATCTGAAAAGAGCACTTACCTTGGCTTTACTCAACTCCTGAATAACTCAACTCAAATGCAAGATAAAACACAATAAAGGTGCAATTTATACAAAGCATTTACACTGTAAACAACAACTCATGTTGTTAAAGAAATGCAATAACAACTCAATTTAATCATATAATAAAGTAATATAGTTACTGTGGGAGTTTCTCTAACCGAAAACCATCACTATGAGCCTATGTTATGATATAGCATCTTGCCCACGCTGCCAGAACTGTCCTATACTTTACCATCATATAAAATGCTTTAACTAAGTGGATCCATTAGTCTATGCTAAAAAGCACTAAGGAATCATCTAAAAAGTATGATCCTTTAATACCCATGATGGCTACATGGCTTGTGGAGATTTGAGTTATTATAAACTCATGTCCCCATATTGGTGCTCAATACTACTACCAAAATATACTTAGCTCATATGTTTTTAAAACAAAAACTCTTTCTTTGGTTTGAGATAATTACTCAAACTTATCTTAAAAGCTCTCTTGGAAATTGGTGTTTCCTTTCTTTCTCAAATGTGAAAAAGTTTCTACTCTTGAGAAAACTTAGTTCCTGTATAGTCTTTTAAAGAAATGAACTTAACTCTTTAATCTTTACTCAACTCAAAACTTAGGTCTTAAAACGACTTTAAAACATTTGTAAAAGACTTTTGAAAAAACTCTATGAACTTCTTCTTTACTTGATTCTTAACTTCTTAACTTGACTCTTAACTTTCCTTGAATTGAATTATAGATTCAAGGTTCATGATCTCATGTTTATGGATGATTTCATGATTTTTAGACGTACATTAGAGTGTAGGAATCAACTAGGAAACATAGGTACGTTGCTAAGGAACTAGTACGGAATGATGGGGGAAGAATGGGACGTACTGGCGTCCCTCGCGCTCTGAGCAACGTGGGGCACCACACCATAAACTTTAGAACTGAAGTTGTGGTGCCTGGCTGGTGTGTCTCGTTAGAGCCCAAACTTTCAAAAATGAAGTGGGGCGCTCTAGCTGGCGTAGCGCCCCAGGCCTCTGCCCAAAAAACTCCAATTTTCTCCTTCATTTTTCAACTCTAAACCCTCTTATTCAACTTAGTTCTTTCTCCAAACACTTAGAATCGACTATGCCCTAAACATATGCAAGGTTTCACTTGAAATCACACATAAATACATGAATCAACCTCAGGAAACTTCAACAACAAGAACCCATAAGATTTCAATTGAAATAACATCAAGAACTCATAGGATTTGCTTTCAAAACAATACAACTTCACTTAATTGAATCATGATTGGCATGTGGGTGAACTAACCCAACACTATGTGATCCCACATACCTTGTACAAATCACCCCTTGAAGAAATCCACAAGCAATTCTTGAAAAACTTAACGATTCTTGCTCCTTCTCCTCTTTTCTCTTCTATCAAAATCCTAACTTAGTTTACAAAATCGTAAACTGACCAAGTTCAGTTTAGACCCCAAATAAACTCCTAAAAATGAAATAAAATAATAGGGTAAGGAAAAGACTAAACTACCCTTCCAAAATTTGGATTAGACTTTCCTTATTCGTACAACCCACCTTCAAATAGGCATATCTCTCATACGAACTCATAATCACGCAAACTCAGTGGCGTTGGAAAGATAATTCCAAGATATTTCCTACAGTATCTAGAAGACCTACCTTATCTTGAGCTAGGATTTATGGTCGTCTGAAGTTGACCAAAAACTCAAACTTAACTATACCAACTTTCCAGATTCTTCTTTCTTTCCAAAATTGACTATTTCCAATTCTAGCTCTTTCTAGTTTTTTCAAATAGCGAGGTGTTACAATATCTCCCCCTTGGGAACATTCATCCTTGAATAAGATTACTCTTAGTAGGCAAAGGGTGTAACATCTAACATTCAGCGAAAACACCCAACAAGCAATCTAACACATCAAGCATATCAAATAAAGAGTACTAAGAAGAGAATTAGTACCTTGGTATGGAAATATCTCCGGGCTCGAAGAGATGTGGATATCTCTTCTTCATATCCTTCTCAGCTTCCCAAGTGGCTTCTTCAACAAACTAGTTCCTCCAAAGGACTTTGACTGATGCTACTTTCTTTGTTCTCAACTTGCGAACTTGGGGATCTAGAATATAAATTGGAATCTCCTCATAAGACAAGCTATCCTTGATACCAGTATCTTCAGTTGGTATGATAAGTGAAGGATCTCCCATGCACTTCTTCAACATGGAGACATAAAATACCGGATGAACCACTGCCAACTCTTGGGGTAGCTCTAACTCATAAGCTACATTCCAAATCCTCTTGGATATTTTGTAAGGACCAATATACCGTGGACTAAGTTTCCCCTTCTTACCAAATCTCATAACACCCTTTATGGGTGAAACTTTCAAGTATACCCAATCATCTACTTCAAACTCTAACTCTCTTCTCCTAACATCAGTGTAGGATTTCTGACGACTCTACGCTGTTTTCAACCTCTCTTGAATCACTTTCACTTTCTCCATATCTTGATGAACTAAATCTAGTCCTATCAACCAAGCTTTACCAACTTCAAAACATTCAATAGGAGATCTGCACCTTGTCCCATAAAGAGCTTCATAAGAAGCCATTTGGATGCTAGAGTGGTAACTATTGTTGTAAGCGAACTCCAATGAGAGGTAGGTGATCATCCCAATTACCCTTGAAATCGATCACACAAGCCCTCAAAATATCCTTTAAGGTTTGAATGGTGCGCTCTGCTTGCCTATCCTCTATGTTTACTTTTGAACCATAGCCTTTCTGAAAAGATTTACAGAACTATGCAGTAAATTGGGCACCTCTATATGAAATAATCGAAAATGGCACCCCATGAAGTCTAACCACCTCGTGAATATACAACTTAACATAATCTTCTTCTGAATAGGTAGTCTTTACTGGCAAAAAGTGGGCTGATTTTGTCATTCTATTAACAATCACCCAAATAAATCATATGTAAACCTGTGATGAAGTCCATTTTGATTACCTCCCACTTCTATTCCGGAAGTTCTATATTCTGAGCCATACCACCGGGCCTTTGGTGCTCTACTTTAACTTGTTGGCAATTTGGACACTTAGCAACAAACTCTGCAATGCCCTTTTTCATATTACTCTACTAATAAACTTCTCTCAAATCACGATACATTTTTGTGGAACCTAGATGGATAGAATATCGGGAGCTATGATCTTTCTCCATAATCCTCTCTTGGAGTTCATCCATCCTTGGTACACATAACCTACCTTGATACCTCAATACACCATCTCCCCCTTGTTCAAAAGCCAATACTTTTTGCTTATGAACATTTTCCTTAAATTCAAGAAAAATAGGGTCTTGATCTTGCTTCTCTTTTACTTATGATACTAATGATGATTCAGCTCCATTCATTACCACTACTCCTCCTTTTGTGGAATCCATTAGTTGAACTCCCAATCGCGAAAGTCTATGCAAATCTCTTGCTAGCTCTTTCTTATCTTTCTCAAAATGGGCAGTACTACCCATAGACAACCTGCTAAAGGCATCAGCAACAACAATAGCCTTACCTGGGTGATAAAGAATACTCATGCCATAATCCTTGAATAACTCTAACCACCTTCGCTGTCTTAGATTAAGCTCTTTCTAGTTAAACACATATTAAAGACTCTTGTGATCGGTGAACACATCCACATGAACACCATAAAGATATTGGGGCCATATTTTCAAAGCAAATACTATGACAGCCAATTCTAGATCATGGGTTGGGTAGCTCCTATCATGAACCTTCAACTATCTAGAGGCATAAGCTATAAACTTTGTCGTTCTCCATTAATACACAACCTAAGCCAAATATAGATGCATCATAATATACAAAAAAACCATGCATACCTTCAGGTAAGGTCAAAATTGGGGCAGTAGTCAACCTCTTTTTCAATTCCTAAAAGTTTTTCTCACAAGCTTCAAACCATTGAAACTTAATAGTTTTCTGAGTCAACTTGGTCAAAGGGGATGAAATAGATGAGAATCCCTCTACGAACCTTCTATAATATCCAACGAACACCAAGAAACTCCTAATATTAGTTTAAGATGTGGGTCTAGGCCAATTTTGCATTGCCTCTATTTTCTGGGTATCCACTCTAATTCCATCACCGAAAATAATGTGACCTAAAAAATGCCACAAACTCTAGCCAAAACTAACATTTCGAAAACTTAGCAAGCAACTCTCTATCCTTTAGAGTATGGAGAACTATTCTGAGATGGCTAGCGTGATCTTCCTCATTCCTGGAATAGATTAGTATGCCATCAATGAAGACGATAACAAGCATATCTAAATAAGGCTTGAATACTATATTCATAAGGTCCATGAATGTTGCAAGCCCATTGGTCAAACCAAAGGACATAACTAGGAACTCATAATGACAATAACAGGTCCTGAATGTTGTCTTTGGAATATCATATTCCCTTACCCTCAACTGATGGTATCCTGGTCTGAGGTCTATCTTGCAAAATAGATAGCACCCTTAAGCTGATTGAAATGATCATCAATTATTGGAAGAGGATATTTATTCTTGATGGGAACCTTGTTCAACTAACAATAATCTATATACATCCTAATGGAATCATCTTTCTTCCTCACAAATAAAAATGGAGCGCCCCAAGGTGAAACTCTTGGTCGAATGAAACCTTTATCTTGGAGATCTTTCAACTGGTCTTTAAGCTCTTTCAACTCTGTTGGAGCCATTCTATATGGCGGAATAGATATAGGATGAGTATCTGGAAAAATATCTCTATCGAAGTCTATTTCTCTCTTAAGAGAGACTCCTGGAAGATTATCAGGAAAGACTTCTGGAAACTCTTTTACCACTGAAACTGACTGAATATGACGTACTCAATAGTAGATTCATTAACTCGGATGAAGTGATAGACAAACCCCTTGGAAACTTTCTCTCCTTAAGGTACGAAATGAAGCAAACCTTAGGCACTGCTGAACTGCTACTCCACTCTACAACTGGCTCATTAGGAATTTCGAACCTAACACCTTGAGTTCTACAATCGATGAAGGCATAACAGGCATGAAGCTAGTCCATACCTAGAATGACATCAAAATCTATCATGTCTAACTCAACTTAATTAGCCATGGTATTCTTGTGATTGATGGGAAATGACACAATCATGATATACTCGCTCAACTAGAATAGACTCCAAAATTTGCAGAAACACAAAAGGGATCACAAAGTTTCTAAGGAAGAACATCAAAATTATTTGCAACATAAGGAGTCACAAAAGATAAACTTACTACTGAGTCTAGAAAAGCATAAACATCAAGATTAAAGACTTTTATCATACCAGTTACAACATCTAGAGAATTCTCTTGTTCTTGACGACTAATGATCACATAAAGGCAAGTTTGCTCCTCCGCCAGCATCGAAAGTAGCTCATTTTGGTGCAGCTCGATCTGGTGGAGCAACTGATGAATATTGGGCCCTAGTGCCCTAATTCATATTACCTTGCCAGCTCTTAGAGCACTCTTTCATGAAGTGACCCTCTTGACCACACTTGAAACAATCTGTGGAACCATTGCGACAGTTACCCGGGTGGGTGCTACAACATGTAGCACATGCAGAAGCTCAGTTACCTCCTTGTACCATCCTACCCTGAGACTGTACAGGTCTAGCACAGAAGTTCTGTGAATTCTAACCATTAAACTCACCTTTGTTTCTTAGTGCAGGTGCACTAGCAGATGATTGAGCAGGCCCCTTTTTCTTTTGCTGAAAAGACGAATAGTTTACATTACTTCTTTGCTACCTGGACTCATTTCAAGTCTTAGCTTTCTTGTTTCTAAACTCCTCCCTATCCCTCCACTTCTCTTCCTCAACCTATTGCACATATACCATAAGCCTTTCTATATACACGTCACCTATTAGCATCGCAACCTTACCTTCCTTACTTAACAGACAAGACAGCACAACAACAAACAAACTCATCCTACTTCTGATATCCGCAACTATCTCCGGAGCATAGTGGGAGAGTTGGGTGAACTTCAAGCTATACTCATGAACACTTACTGAATCCTGCTTAAGGGTAAGGATTTCTCATACCTTAGCTTCTTTCAATTCTTGGGGAAAGAAATGCCCCAAGAAAGCCTCCTCAAACATAGACCAAGTCAAAACGGGTGCACCCTCAGCCCTACCCTTCTTCCACTGGTCAAACAAAGTTCTAGAAACATTCTTCAGTTGATATGTAGCTAGTTCAACTCGCTCAACATCGACAACATGCATGACCTCAAATACCTCTTGTAGTTCCTCAATGCAGTTTTCTGAGTCCTCAATAGTGCTTGAGCCAATGAAACTTGGAGGATTCATTCTCAAGAACTCGCGGATCCTCGAGGTATCAGCCTCTTCCTTTCGGGCCCCTCTTTGTTGCCCAACTTGGTTGGTCACAGCCTGACTTAGAATTCGGATTACTTCTCGAAGCAACAATGGGGACCTCTCCTTAAGGTTGCACTTCAGCTGCATTTGGTACCTCTCGCTCCTCAACGTTATGCCTAGTAGGACGACCTCTGACAACTCTTCGTGGTGGCATGATTACTGAAAAACATGCACAAACACGAGTTAGAAGAAACTTCATAGAGATAAAACTCTAATGTACGAAATGAGTGTGAAAGAAGTGAAGGATTTCCTAAATGTTGCTGCCTCCTAATTATAGATGTGGCACGCTTCACACTGATAACTAAGACTCTACAAACACGACTTCATAGACTTCCTAGGAATCTTGAACTTTGTGCTCTGATACCAAGTTTGTCATGCTCCGGGCCTACACCCAGGGCAGGACTAGCACTCAAGAACCATTGCTAGCCCCAAGCGAACCCTTGTCCTGGCTTATGTACTTAGCAGAAAACTTAAAATCATTAATACATGGATTCAATCCATCTCTACTCAATTGTTTAATCAAATAACTTATAATGTTTAAAGGTCAAAAATTTAACTTAGCCAAAGTGGCAACTCAAGTATTAAATTAAGAAATAACAATGTAAAGAAACCTGAACTACTAACTACCTATGAAGCTTCTAAAACAAGGAGGGATGTCGGGACAAGATCCTTGATCATCCTAACAACTGAAATACTAGAAAGCACTGTAAAAAAGGGCCCTCTAGAAAGCAATGAGGCTCACCAACTAACTATGAATGCTCAACTGGTGAACGAGGCGCTGGATGTTGATCCTGGTTACCTGTGTCTGCATCATAAAATGATGCAGGCCAAATGGCATCAATATATTGGATGTGTGAGTATGCGAGGGGAATACTTAACATGACGTAAGTTTGAAAGGAATCTGAAGAGGGCACTTACCTTGGCTTTACTCAACTCAAGAATAACTCAACTCAAATGCAAAATGTAACACAATAAAGGTGCAGTTTATACAAATCATTTAGACAGTAAACAACAACTCATTTTGTTAAATAAATGCAATAACAACTTAATTTACTTGTATAATAAAGTGATATAGTTATTGTGGGAGCTTTTCTAACCGACAATCATCACTATGAGCCAAAGTGTTGATATAACGTCTTGCCCACGCTGCTAGAATTGTCCTATACTTTGCCATCATATAGAACGTCTTAACTAAGTGGATCTACTAGTTTATGCTAGAATTCACTAAAGAATCATCTAAAAAGTATGATCTTTCTCTACCCATGATGGCTACATGGTTTATGGAAACTTGAATTATTATGAACTCGCGTCCCCATATCGGTGCTCAATACTACTCAAAAATATATACTCAGCTCATATGTTTTTAAAACAAAAACTCTTTCTTTTGTTTTAGATAATTACTCAAACTTAGCATAAATGCTCTCTTGGAAATCGGTATTTCCTTTCTTGCTCAAATGTGAAAACATTATACTTAGTTCCCGTATAGTCTTTTAAATAAATAAACTTAACTCATTACTCTTTACTCAACTCAAAACTTAAGTCTTAAAATGACGTTAAAACATATGTAAAAGACTTTTAAAAAAACTCTACGAACTTCTCTTGACTTGATTCTTAACTTACTAACTTGACTCTTAACTTTCCTTGAATTGAATTATGGATTCAAGGTTCATCATCTCATGTTTATGGATGATTTCATGATATTTATATGTACATTAGAGCACCTCTAGCACTTCGAGCGCGTGGGACGTTAGAGCCCAAACTTCAAAATCGAAGTTGTGGCGATCTGGCTGGTGCATCGCCCCAGAGCCCAAACTTCAGACACTGAAGTGGGGCTCTCTAGTTGGCGCGGCGCCCCAGACCCTTGCCCAAAAAACTCTAATTTTTTTCCTTCATTTTTCAACTCTAAACCCTCTAATTCAACTTAGTTCTTTCCCCAAACACTTAGAATCAACTATACCCTCAATGTATACAAGATTCAACTCGAAATCACACCTAAATAGATGAATCAGCCTCAAGAAACATCAACAACAAGTACCCACAAGATTTCAATCGAATTAACATCAAGAATTCATAGGATTTTCTTTCAAAACAACACAACTTTGCTGAATTGAATCATGATTGGCTAGTGGGTGAACTAACCCAATGCTATGTGATCTTACATACCTCGTAGGGATCACCCCTTGACGAAATCCACAAGCGATTCTTGAAGAACTTGACGATTCTTAATCCTTCTCCTCTTTTCTCCTCTTCTTTTCTCTTCTCTCAAAACCCTAACTTAGTTTTCAAAAGCGTAAACTGACAAAGTTCAGTTTAGACCCCAAATAAACTCCTAAAAAAAAAAAAATAATAGTGTAAGGAAAAGACTAAGCTACCCTTCCAAAATTTGGATTAGATTTTCCTTATTCGAATAGCCCAACTTCAAATAGGCATATTTCACTCATATGAACTTGGAATCGCACAAACTCAGTGACGTTGGAAAGATAATTCAAAGATCTTTCCTACGGTATCTGCAAGGACACCTAAATCATATTGAGCTAGGACTTATTGTCATTTGAATTTGACCAAAAACTCAAACTTAACTTAACTAAACCAATTTTCGAGATTTTTCATTCTTTACAAAAATGACTATTTCCAATTCTAGCTCTTTCTAATTCTTTCAAATAGCGAGGTGTAACACCTCCCCCCCCCCCCAAACCCCCACTCCTATAATCTTTTAAATATTTTTTAGTTCAAACTTTTGTGTTCACTTGCTTTTAAATATGTGAAACCACACATTTTATCAAACTCAGCAAAATAAAATGTCACATAAGCTTAGTCAAATCACGATAAGTCGAAGGGTCTCCTCGACCATTCCACCTTCAAGAAATAATAAATAAGTATTGACCAAATGTCCAAAATTCGTTATTTTTTTTCTAAAAGAGCCACCTTCTACAAATAATATATAAGTATTGACCAAATATCAAAATTATCGTAATTTGTTTCCTAAAAGAGTTACCTTCTCCAAATAATAAATAATTATTGACCAAATATCAAAATTATCGTAATTTTTTTCCTAAAAGAGTTACCTTCTCCAAATAATAAATAATTATTGACCAAATATGCAAATATCTTAATCTTTTTTCTAAAAGCAATCATATCTTATTAATTTCATCCTTATCTATTTTCAAAATTACTTTCCATCTTCTCAATTTAATTATCTATATATAGTCCTCAATATTTCAAGCCTCACACCACATTACTTCTCAACTATTATTCTTGAGTTTTCTTTACTTTTTTGTTTCTTATAATTCCTTTGAGAGTATCCAAAAACATGATTAATCATGAGAAGAAGAAAAGATCAATCTTTCATAATGTTAACTTCCGAATTGGACCTTTTAAAGGTGAAGCTAACTATTACACCATTTATAATCCACAAGCAGTTAGTACAAATCCTGCCGAAGAACCAATTTGTGATCGTCTTAACCATAAATACATGGAAATGCTACATGGATGAGTAGCTGAAAAGAGAATCTGAAAATGGATCCGAAGCATTTGACATGGTAAATACAATTTTTTGGATTTATTGATCACTACCAATATCGTGAATCTTCCACTTAATTATATTATTGCTTGTTTTATCTTTTCTTTTTCCTGAAAGAAAAAAGAATCACAACATTTGTTTTATGTATGTTAGGCGATAATTAAACTTTATTTTCTTATTTCAAACTGCACTCGTAAACTGCAACTATACTATCACATTTAAACGTATTTGGATTTATATTGTATATTTTTCTTTAGTTGTTTTAAATTTTATGTATAACTAGTTTTTATCCTAATAAAGGACTAATGAATCTCTAACCAATGATATATCTAGAAAATGAGAGCTAGTAATGTAAGTACTTTGTAATGTCTGTAGCTTGTACTTTGTTAAATCATATATATAGTAAGTTCTTAACAAAAATCTTTGTTGGATTGCAGTATTACTATCATAAGAGAAAATAATATCGTTCTATTATGGAGGTAAGAAAATATGTGATCAGGGGTTTATCAAAGCTTGAACTTGATCAAGAAGCCATTGAAGTAAAAGAGATAAGATCTTTCATTGCATTTCTACAAGAAGTGATTTCCATGACGACCTCCTAACTATATGACACTAACTTTTATTGTCATGTTAAGACACAAAGACATTTACATTATTCTTATTAATTTTTTTTATTTATCCAAAGGTTGGGGCTATTAAAAAGCACTCCATGAAAACAAAAACTAAACATTATATCTTGAAAAGGAAGTGTGCAACAAAGAAACAGAAAAGCAACAACCATGGCAAGAGGGAGGTCAAAAAGGTTTCTTGGTGAAGCAATGAGCAACCTTACGAATAGGGATGTCAAACACAAAAACAAGGTAAGTTAATATTACGCTATCTATTACACAACGGTTTTCTATACAAAAAAAAAACACTATAGAAAATATAAGAATTATAAATTGATAAATCTCATCATAGAACAAAAAATAGTTATCATTATAATCTTATTTGATAACGGATTAACAACATATTATCAAAATATAGTTGTTAGCTATTAGCTATTTGACGACTAATTTTGTAGTTGAACTATATTTTTTGGTGGTAAGCATTTAATACATATTTTATGTATTCTTATAACATTAATAATTTTAAAATGAAAGGATGTTGGAATGTCAAAAGAAGACTCCTCCCCAAAAAGAAAAATAGAATCCTCAATCTTGGAGGGAGAGCTTGGAACAAAGGAGCAAATAAGAATATTATTCACACCAAAAGAAAAAAACAAGCGAGAATATTTTCTAAACAACCTAAATTGGTGTTGGAATCACAAGGTTCAACTAATTATGGGAGGTTTAGTTGGTGAAGACAACAAAGCTAGTAATGGTGCAAACGGTAGCAACAACGAAGGAGGGAGATGCCGCAGAGATGATAGTGGTAAAATTTGAATATCCCAAACATTGATTTTCCATGTTTGTTGTGGAGCTGGTAATGGTGAAATTGGTGATGTCATGGGATATGACAAGGGTCATGGATCCGGTGCAAACAGTGGTGACAAAGAAAGGAGGGAGAGGCCCTGGTAGAATTTGAATATCCCAACATTTGTTTTTCATATTTTATTAGATTTTTAAATAGAATTATTTGTGCCCCAAGTAGTTGATGAATTTCTTGAAAAAATTTACTTTGTATTTTGTTCTATCAATAAAATTGGGTTTTTTTAATACAGGATCTTAGTTGTTCAACATTTGCTAGATTGCAATATGTAAGGTTCAATCAAACTTTGTTTAGTTTAATACAAGTAAGATTCAATCAACCCTTCTTGAAATCTAAATCTCAACAATTTGAAAAGGAGTGAGGAAAAATACATGAATTTTTTATATCAAATGGATAGAAATCAAACCTCAAATGGCAGATACATTTATTCAATAGTCAAATTCCTTCAAAACCACATAATAAAGACATGATAATTGGATTGAGGTAAACATGCTGCTACCTTTTACTTACAGTCATTCTCTCAAGGAAACAACAAAATGGGCAATGTTTTGTTGGTAAATAAATAAGGTTCTTATTTATTTCTAGTGTGTGACAAGTGAAGAATATGTTATTCCACAAATATTTATACATGAAAGCTATTTTCCTTATTTTTATTAGGAAAATAATTTTGAAAGAGTTTCTTTTTCTAGAGAAATTAATTTTAAAAATATTTGACCAACCAAATATGGAAAATATTTCCCTTTATACCAAACACACTAACTTTTTTTAAAAAATTCTATTGTTTTTCAAAACCTTAATTTTGTTTCATGAAATTTCCTTAATATATATATATATATATATATATATATCATATATCATTTATCTGCTATACTATCTTAAAAGCATGAACTCCCTAACTTAAATGTTAAATTACTGCCACAACCCCAACTTAAAACACCCAATTTAATAGATATTCTATATTTTACATTTATTTACTCTATATTATATTAAAAGGTGGCACCTTTTCAAATGGATGGGTAGTGACTTTTCTATAGAGTTGTAACTTTTTTGATTAGTTATGACATTTCTAAAAAGTTGGGATTTTTCTAAAAGGTTGTGACTTATCTGATAAGGCATGATAAGCACCTTTTTATCATATACTTTGTTGTCTATAAATAGAGGGGTTTTCTCACACTTCTATACTATGAATTTTGTATGTTTTCTATTCTTCTTCTTTGAAAAAGGAGGATTGTGAGAGTTGTTCAATTATGCAATTAGAATATATTTTTTGGGTAAATTAGATAGATCAACAAAAAATGCTTCAACAAGGAGAGTGAAATAAATCAACTTCAAACGAGAAGACTACCTTGATAATTAATATACTTCTGCAGCAACTTCAACTTGACAAGAATTTCAATAATTTTTTGTTACACAAACTACAACTTCGTGTTTAGGTTGTGAAAAGTCTTAAATTGTTAGAAAAAAATGATTTGATCAAAAACTTGTTTGAAGAGTCCAAAATAGATTTAATAAGTACTCCTATGTTTCCAATTTATTTGTTGTACTTTTATTTATATTCAGTTAAATATAGAATGTTTTTTTTCTTGTGGGTGGGGGCGCATCTTTAAGACCACAAAGTTAAAAGGCATTTTTATATATTCTGCATATGATCCTTTAATTAAAAGTCTTCTTTATTATTTAATATTTAATATCAAATTAAAATTAGGCAAATCTATATATATCTATTTTTTGTCTATACTACCTTAAAAGAATGAACTACCTAACTTAAATGTTAAATTATTGTAATACCTCAAACTTAAAACACCAAATTTAGTATATCTTCTATATTTTATATTGTATTATATTTATTTATTTATATTATAGTAAAGGAAAAAAACCTTTTAATATGGAATGGTTGTGAGATGTCCAAAAATTTATAACATTTCCGATGAGTTGTAATATTTTCGAAGGGTTGTGACTTTTCTATAGAGTGATGACTTTTCGAAAGAGCTATGACTTTTATGATGAGTTGTGACCTTCTATAAGGGTTGTGATTTTTCTAAAGGGTTGTGATTTTTGTTTTTAAAGCACAATAAATAGTATTAAAGACGTGAACAATCTCAATGTTTAGTGAAATTAGAACACTCCCTAATATGAATGTTAATTTAATCTAATTCTTCAACTAAAAACATCCAATTTAGTATATCTTATATATTTTATATTGTCACGACTCGAGTCTACATCCTGGACATGACCGAAACTCGAGAACCATTGTTGGTTCCCAAGTGAACCCTCATCCTGACTTACTACAAGCGGAAGACTAACTCAAGCATACAAAATCTTAAAAACTGAATTAAATTCAAATACTCAACTTTAAAATAATCTAAACAATACTGAATAGAAAACTTTGAATAAAAATAATATATTCAACTCGCCATAAATAGGCAACTTAAGTCCTTAAAACATTTAACAAAATAAATGAACAGACTTCTGAAAGTCTATTGTCTATCTATGAAGCCTCTAATTGACAAAGATAGAAGTCGGGACAAGAACCACAATATCCTAACAACTGATATAACCAAAAGTATAAGTAGAATCCACTAGAAGCAAGGAGGCTCACCATAGCTAACTCGAACAACATGTGGTATCAATGAAGCGCCTATTGATAATACTAAATCCCTGTATCTGCATCATGAAACAATACATGCCAAATGGTTGAGTACATGGAATGTATGAGCATGTAAGGGGAATTCTAAAGCATAACCAATACTAAAAAACTGCTAATATGACGAAAGTAAAAGCGACAGACGACGTCGCTCCCAAAAGCGACAGACTAAGTGGTGCCGTCCATCGCTTTTTAATTAAAATAAATATTTGTTTTAAAAGTGACGGAATGCATTGCCAAGTCCGTTGCTTTTTAATTAATTTTTTTTTAAAAGCGATGGACTGCATCGCCGAGTCTGTCGCTTTTTGATTAAATTTTTTTATTTTTATTTCTTTTTATTTTTTAAAAAAGCTACGGACTACATAGTCTAGTCCGTCGCTTTTTTTTGCAGAATTTTGCACCAACAATATATATAATAAATAATTAATTATTTTATATCAATAGAGATGCAGTCTGTCGATTTTTATTAAAAATAATTATGTATTAATTTAAAAAAAGTCATGTCGCCCATCGCTTTTTATTAATTTTAATTTTTTAATATTTTTTAAATTAACGACGGATAGCATCTTTATGTCCGTCGCTTCTTGGTCAAAATATCTGGTCAAATATTTTTAAAAAGCGACAGACAATGTCTCTTTGTCCATCGCTTTTTGGTGAAAAGGTTGGTCAAACTTATTTCAAAAAAAGCGATGGACATAGAGACTCTGTCCGTCGCTTTGAGAAATATTTTGATTTAATTTTATTTAAATCTTCATCCTGAGGACTGTTTTGTGTAAAATTAAAAACAAAAAAAATTATAATACCAACTTTCGGATGTCGGTCAAAATAAATAGTATGTAATAAATTAATATTTTCAATTAACTTTAAGTAAATCATCCTCCGAATAACGATTTTATATAAGTTAAAAAATAATTTAATATAAAATATCGACCTCCCGATGTTAATATTATTTAATTAACATGATTGCTTTTTATTTATTTTAAAATTTAATGTGATACCGACATCATGAGGTCGGTATTTTTTATTAAATCTAATTACTTTTAATAAAAGTGACATCCAGAGGTCGGTTTGTTTAAAATATTCCTATTAATCATAATTTTGATATTGTGCATAATACTAAAATTTCATCTACCCCTACAATTAATTGTTCAAAAAGTATAACAATTTTGTATACTTTTATAAATAAAAAGTTAGAATTCGTGGAATAAATAAAAAAGTATCTATAATCCATATTTAGAGTATGAAACTACGTTGATATGAATTAGGAGAAAAATATATATACTTATATTTCTAGAGTAATGTAAAAATTTTATCAATCCATCGTCTAATCATGAACTTAGTATCTCATCTCATGATATAGAGGTGAAGACCTAACATATAATCCATTCAAGTATGAAATGCGAGATATTATTATTATATATGTTCGATCTTGAATGGATGTCAAGTGTTGTGATCACTTCCTAATTATGATGACATGTAAAATATACTTCATCGGAGTATGAAATATGTTGATTAATTATATACTCCTCGAATAGTTTAACAAATCAAGTCTTATAAACTAGTGGTTCAGATATGAAATACATTATCAATTAAAGAAATACGTATGATCAATTCAAGGAGATTTATATATTAAATTTGATATTGATAAATTTTTATTGATCAATAAAATTAAATTTATATAATTAGAAGGTATATAATTTAAATTTATAAAATTAACTTGATCGATAAATTAAATTTATTAAATTAAACTTCTGTTGATGTGCAGTTACATTATATATATATATATATATAAACCTTGATAAATTAAATTTATTAAATATCTCCATGGTCCTGTTCAGCCTTTTATGTTAATAAACATGCTGAACAGGAAAGAGATGCACCCATTTTGGTTATTAATTATAAACCTCTTAATAAGGCTTTGAGATGGATAAGGTATCATATCCCTAATAAAAAGGATTTATTAGATAGGGTTTATGATGCGATTATATTTTTTAAATTTGATTTTAAATCAGGTTATTGGGAGATTCAAAATATGTGTGTGTGTGTGTGTGTGTGTGTGTGTGTGTGTGTAATTTTAATTAATTAAGTCAACCTCAATAAATTAAATTTATTAAATTAACTTTATTAAAATTAAAGCTCTAGGTCAAGGACAAGTCTCACTCCTCTCTCACTACTCCTCTCATCTGCGCCCCTCCACCCCCGACGACCGGCGCCACTCCACCATCCCCGATGACCGGTGCCACGGCACCATCGCAGCAGCAGCGGCAGGTCGCGCCGCAGCAGCAAGAGGTCACGCCGCCTCCATCTCGACCGACGCCGCCTCTATCTCGACCCGCGCTGCCTCCATCCCGACCTACTGCCCTTCTCCTTTAATTCAAGGTTAGGGTTTCATAATATTATTTTTAATTTCTTTCAATTTGAGTGTTGAATTTGTTAATTAGTGTATTGAATTAGTTTTTTATTGATCGTTAGTTAATTAGGAAGTGAATGATTTAGGGTTTTTGATTGTTAGTTTGAATTAGGGATTATTTGATTGTTAGTTTCTGTTTGTTGATTGTGAATTGAAAATTTTAATGTTAGGGTTAGTTTGAATTAGTGTATCTTAGGATTTGTTTGAAATTTGGTATTTCTTGAGTTAATTAGTTTGATTTTGGAATTGTAAGATTAGATTGAATTAGGGTATTTAAGGAGTTGTTTGAATTTGGGTATTAGTTGAGTTAGTTTGAATTATTATTGAGAGTTTAGGACTAATAGTTTGAATTTGGGATTAGGAATAGCTAGCTAGTTTGAATTTAGGATTTTAGCACTAGATAGATTTTGGGATTTTAGGACTAGTTTGAATTTGTGATTTTAAGACTAGTTTGAATTTTGAATTTAGGACTAGTTTGAATTATTATTGAGATTTTAGGACTACTAATATTTTGAATTTGGGATTTTAGCACTATAGTTTGGTTTTTTGATTTCTAGGAGTACTTCCAATTTGTGATTTTAAGGCTAGTTTGAATTTGGAATTTAGGACTAATAGTTTCAATTATATTTGGAGAGTTTTTTGAATTTGGGTATTATTTGAGTTAGTTTGAATTATTATTGAGATTTTAGGACTTATAGTTTGAATTTGGGATTAGGAATAGCTAGCTAGTTTGAATTTAGGATTTTAGCACTAGTTAGATTTTGGGATTTTAGAACTAGTATGAATTTGTGATTTTAAGACTAGTTTGAATTATTATTGAGATTTTAGGACTACTAATAGTTTGAATTTGATATTTTAGCACTATAGTTTGGTTTTTGAATTCTAGGAGTACTTCCAATTTGTGATTTTAAGACTAGTTTGAATTTGGAATTTAGGACTAATAGTTTGAATTATATTTGATATTTTAGGCTAATTGATAGTTTGAATTTGGGACACTAGCTAGCTAGTTTGAATTTGAAATTTTAGGGATTTGAATTTACTATAAATTGAACTTAATTAGGAATATGAACTTGAAATTAGAACTTGAAGTTGGAACTAATTAGCTTGAATATATAACTAATTAAGTTTAGAAATTAGATATGAACTTGAATTGAAACTTGAACTTATTAAAACTTGAATATATATATATATATATATATATATATATATATATAAAACTAATATTCTTGGATTTGAAGTTTATATTTAACTAATTTAAGAACTTTTCGTGCTACGCGATTGAGGAAGCTCAACATCTAAAAAAGTTGATACAGGACTATATTGCTTCTTTCATCAAAATTGGAGATAAGGTTGGTGCTTCTAAATTTCTTAAGTTCAAGTACAATTGCATGTTTTCAATAAAGTATTTGTGTCCATCTAATATTAATACTTAGCTTTAATTTTACGAATTATATATTTGTTACGCATAAGTACCAACACTAGTTGATCCTATTGATGACAAAATTGATTTTCGTGCAAGATCGACTTGTGTCCATCTAGTGTTGACACTTAGCTTTAATTTAGGAATAATGTGTTTGTTAAGCATAAGTGCCAACACTAGTTGATCCTATTGATGACAAAATTGATTTTCTTGCAAGATCGATTTGTGTCAATCTAGTGTTGACACTTAGATTTAAATTCAGGAATAATATATTTGTTAAGCATAAGTACCAACACTAGTTGATCCTATTGATGACAAAATTGATTTTCTTGCAAGATCAATTTGTGTCCATCTAGTGTTGACACTTAGCTTTATTTTAGGAATAATGTGTTTGTTAAGAATAAGTACCAACACTAGTTGATCCTATTGATGACAAAATTGATTTTCTTGTAAGATCGATTTGTGTCCATCTAGTGTTGATATTAAGTTTTAATTTAGGAATAATGTGTTTGTTAAGCATAAGTACCAACACTAGTTGATCCTATTGATTACAAAATTGATTTTCTTGTAAGATCGATTTGTGTCTATCTAGTGTTGACACTTAGCTTTAATTTAGGAATAATGTGTTTTCTAAGCATAAGTACCAACACTAGCTGATCCTATTGATGAACAAATTGATTTTCTTGTAAGATCGATTTGTGTCCATCTAGTGTTGATATTAAGCTTTAATTTAGGAATAATATGTTTATTAAGCATAAGTACCAACACTAGTTGATCCTATTGATGACAAAATTGATTTTCTTGTAAGATTGATTTGTGTCCATCTAGTGTTGACACTTCGCTTTAAATTTAGGAATTATATATTTATTAAGCATAAGTACCAACACTAAACTATTTCAAGTTCTAAAGTTATTAAGTTGTTTAAATAACTTAAAATAAATAATGTGGTTTAGTTGGTGAATTTAGTTGTTGTAATAAGTCAAAACTAAACTAGTTCAAGTTAAAAAGTTGTTAAGTTGTTTAAATAAGTTAAAATAAATAATGTGGCTTTGTTGATGGATTTAGTTGATGGAATTAAGTCAAAACTAAACTAGTTAAAGTTGTTAAGTTGTTTAAATAAGTTAAAATAAATAATGTGGTTTAGTTGGTGGATTTAGTTGTTGTATTAAGTCAAAACTAAACTAGTTAAAGTTGTTAAGTTGTTTTAATAATTTAAAATAAATAATGTGGTTTTGTTGAGGGATTTAGTCGTTGGAATTAAGTCAAAACTAAACTAGTTCAAGTTAAAAAGTTGTTAAGTTGTTTAAATATGTTAAAATAAATAATGTGGCTTTGTTGGTGGATTTAGTTGTTGTATTAAGTCAAAACTAAACTAGTTAAAGTTGTTAAGTTGTTTAAATAAGTTAAAATAAATAATGTGGTTGTGTTGGTGGATTTAGTCGTTGTATTAAGTCAAAACGAAGCTAGATCAAGTTGTTAAGTTACTTAAATAAGTTAAAATAAATAATGTGGTTTAGTTGATGGATTTAGTTGTTGTATTACGTCAAAACTAAAATAGTTGAAGTTGTTAAGTTGTTTAAAGAAGTTAAAATAAATAATGTGGTTCTGTTGGTGGATTTAGTCATTGTATTAAGTCAAAACTAAACTAGTTAAAGTTGTTAAGTTGTTTGAATAATTTAAAATAAATAATGTGGTTTTGTTGAGGGATTTAGTCGTTGGAATTAAGTCAAAACTAAACTAGTTCAAGTTAAAAAGTTGTTAAGTTGTTTAAATAAGTTAAAATAAATAATGTGGCTTTGTTGGTGGATTTAGTTGTTGTATTACGTCAAAACTAAACTAGTTCAAGTTAAAATGTTGTTAAGTTGTTTTAATAAGTTAAAATAAATATTGTTGTTTTGTTGGTGGATTTAGTCGTTGCATTAAGTCAAAACTAAACTAGTTAAAATTGTTTAAATAAGTTAAAATAAATAATGTGGTTTAGTTGGTGGATTTAGTTGGTTCATTAAGTCAAAACTAAACTAGTTAAAGTTGTTAAATTGTTTAAATAAGTTAAAATAAATAATGTGGTTCTGTTGGTGGATTTAGTCGTTGTATTAAGTCAAAAAACTAAACTAGTTAAAATTGTTAAGTTGTTTGAATAAGTTAAAATAAATAATGTGGTTTAATTGGTGGATTTAGTTGTTGTATTAAGTCAAAACTATACTAGTTCAAGTTAAAAAGTTGTTAAGTTGTTTAAATAAGTTAAAATAAATAATGTTGTTTTGTTGGTGGATTTAGTCGTTGTATTAAGTCAAAACTAAACTAGTTAAAGTTGTTAAGTTTTTTAAATAGGTTAAAATAAATAATGTGGTTTAGTTGGTGGATTTAGTTGTTGTATTAAGTCAAAACTAAACTAGTTAAAGTTGTTAAGTTGTTTAAATAAGTTAAAATAAATAATGTGGTTCTGTTGGTGGATTTAGTCGTTGTATTAAGTCAAAACTAAACTAGTTAAAATTGTTAAGTTGTTTGAATAAGTTAAAATCAATAATGTGGTTTTGTTGCTGGATTTAGTCGTTGGAATTAAGTTAAAACTAAACTAGTTCAAGTTAAAAAGTTATTAAGTTAGTTAAATAAGTTAAAATAAATAATGTGGTTTAGTTGGTAGATTTAGTTGTTGTATTAAGTCAAAACTAAATTAGTTCAAGTTGTTATATTTTTTAAATAAGTTAAAATAAATAGTTGTTTATAATATAATTGAATATCTATATTTTTGTGGATGGATCATCATTTGAGGATTTATAATATGAATTATGAAACTAGTGCTGGTTTGAAACCTGAGTTTATTGACGGTGTTAGAAATTTTATTGAACATACAATGACACTTGACATTTTTAAGAATAATGGATTGGTTAGGTGTCCTTGTAGTGCATGTAAGTGCTTAAAATTTTTAAACCAGATAGAGTTATGGTTCATTTGTACAGTAATGGATTTAAGCCTAGATATTTTGTATGGATTGATCATGGAGAAAATGATGGATTGGATGGTATGTTTTATAATTCGATGCATGTGGATGTATATATTATGGTTGCACCGCATGGCCAAATTAGGGTTGAACAGGTTAGGGTTGAACACGATAGGGTTGAACATGATAGGGTTCATGAAATGATCAATGATGCTTTCAGGGTTCAAGGTGGGATGGAACTGGAACAATATTTTGATGAAGCTCCTAATGAAGAAGCAAGACGCTTTTATGATCAATTAGAAGAGTCTAGTCGTCCACTATGCAAAGGGAGGCCGCATTCTGCCTTATCAGTTGCGGTTAGATTAATGAATATTAAATCATATTGAAATGTTCCTAATGCTGCTATAGACTCAATGGTTGATCTTTTGGGTGAACTAGTTAATCCGGAGTTTAACATACCAAAGAACTTCTATCAGGCAAAGCGTTTGGTATCCAAGTTAGGATTGACGTATGATATAATTCTTTGTTGTGTTAATGGCTGAATGTTGTTTTACAAGACTGATAATGGATTACAAAATTATAAGTTTTGTGGAATACTCGTTATAAGAGGACTCCGGCTAGAAAGATGGTCCCAGATCAGGCGATGCATTATCTACCTCTCATTCCTAGGTTAAAGAGGTTGTATGCATCGATGTCCTGTCTCATCGATCTGATGGTGAAGCATGGAAGCATTTTGATAATGTATATCCTGATTTTGCTAGTGAACCAAGAAATGTTAGATTGGGATTGTGTTCAGATGGCTTCACACCATTCTCTAATAATGCTTCGCCTTATTCATGTTGGCCGGTATTTCTTACTCCGTATAATCTTCCTCCTGAAATGTGCATGACCAGTCCCTACATTTTTCTAAGTTGTGTTATTCCAGGTCCCCGTAATCCAAAAAGATTGATTGATGTCTATCTACAACCATTGATAGATGAGCTTAAACAATTGTGGTTTGAAGACATTTTGACTTATAATATATCAACTAAGCAGAATTTCGTTATGCGTGCTTCTTTAATGTGGACTATTAATGATTTTCCTACATACGAGATGTTGTCTAGTTAGATGATAGCTGGAAAGCTAGCATGTCCGTATTGCATGGAAAATAGTAAGGCATTCACTTTAAAGCATGGCAGAAAAAATACATGGTTTGATTGTCATCGCCAGTTCTTGCCAATGGACCACGAGTTTAGAAAGATGAAAAATGCATTTAGGAAAAATATGGTTGAAAGTGACCCCCCACCTCCATTACTCACAGGGCATCAAATTTTGGAGAGAGTTTCTTAATTACCTAAAGTTACAGAAGCTTCACCTTCTAGACTTCCTGGATATGGTGTTAAACATAATTGGATCAAACAAAACATAATTTGGGAGTTGCCGTATTGGAAGGACAATCTACTACAACATAATCTCGATGTAATGCACATTGAAAAAAATTACTTTGATAATTTGTTTAACACGGTGATGGATGTTAAGGGTAAAACAAAAGACAATCCAAAAGCTAGAATGGACATACAGGAATATTGTAGGAGAAAAGAGTTATGGCTGCAGGAATTACAGAATGGTAAAATAGTTAAGCCCAAAGCCAGCTTTTCATTCACATTGGATGAGAAACGTGAAATGATTGAGTGGGTTAAAAATTTGAGGATGTCTGAGGGCTATGCCTCAAATTTAGAAACGCGGGCAGATATGAATGAAGGAAAATTGATAGGTATGACAAGTCATGATTGTCAAGTGTTCATGGAAACTTTAATTCCTATCGCTTTTAGTCATCTACCTGAAAGGATATGGAAACCAATCACAGAGATAAGTCTTTTTTCTTAAAGATTTGTGTTCTGGAAAATTGTTGGAGAGTAGTTTAGGCAGGATAGAGGAATATATTCTTGTTACTACTACTAAGTTGGAGAAGATATTTCCATGTGGTTTCTTTGATGTGATGGAGCATCTTCCAATTCACCTTGTACAAGAGGCTCGCCTCGGAAGTCTGGTTCACACAAGATGGATGTATCCATTTGAAATATTCACTAATTTATATATATTTGCCAAGTCTTTTATATATTAACATATATATAAATATATACGTGCAGAAAAATTGGTAGTTCGAAGAAAACGATTAAGCAAAGGGGAAGGATCGAAGGATCATTTGTTCAAGGTCATGTTGGGAGAGAAACTGGTGATTTTTATTCTTGTTACTTTGGTCATGATGTGTTATGAAGGAGAAACAGACCCAATCGCAATGATGAAGGTGATGGTGATCTTTTATTTCCAACGATATCAATTTTTAATCAAAATGGTCGAGGATCTAAAAAGTGTGGAAAGCGAGGCTTCACTGATAAGGAAATGCAATTAGCTGTGACACATGTTTTGCTTAATTGTCCAGAGATTCAATCATATGTCAAGTAAGTGTTAAAAATATGTTATTAAATTACATACTAGTAAGTGATCATTAACTAACGAAATACTTGAATGTAAAATGATCAGCTTTTTCATAAACACATGGGGTAATGAAGCCATCTATACATAATTTTCCAAATGGCTGAGGAACTATGTAAGTGTGCAATCACTAAGTATTTAATAATATATTCATGTTATACTAAATTATATTACTTGAAATAACAATCACGTAGGTTTACGATGAATACTCAAGTGTTCAACATTTGCAATCAGTGAAAGAAGTAGCACTTGGACCTGAATCTCAAGTACTGACAATGAATAAGTATTGTGTCAATGGTTTTAAGTTTCAAGCTGAAGAAGTTTCTAGGAACAAGAAAACAAATAATAGAGGTGTCTACATACAAGGTGATGTTGATGGTATTGGTCAAACTATTGAATATTATGGTGTCATTCAAGAGATTATTGAAGTGAGGTATTCAGGTTGGCCTAAGAAGAAGATTGTATTGTTTCGGTGTGAGTGGTTTGACCCATCACATAGAGGCACAAATATGGACCATCAACATAATATAATTGAAGTTAAGCATACTAGGAAATGTAGAAGTTATGATCCTTTTATTATTGCACAAAATGCTAAACAAGTGTAATACGCTTCATACCATTGCGTAGAGACAAAGCTGATTGGTGTGTTGTTATAAAAAGTAAGCCTGTGGAAAGAATTGAAATTGACAATGTCTTAGATGTGGCGTATCAAAATGATGTTGCAATTGTTCAACAAGAAGTTGATGTTGAATTGGAAACCACACTACAACATCCTCAACATATATTAGAAGAAGTATCTGATGATGACATACTGAATGTTGAGGAAGAAATATCCAAGAATGAGGAAAATGAATCATTTGATGATGAAGAATGGGATGATATTGAAAATGAAACAACTAAGGAGGAAGAATGGGAGAATGATGGAATTGAAACAAGAAAGGAAGAATAGTGTAGAATGAAAGCTAGGTAGTATATATGTAAGTGTATTTTGCTAATTTTATTTAATTTATGATTTATATATATATTATATATGTAAATTTGCATACAGATGTCATCAAGCGGTGACGGTGATAGAAATCGCGAGAATCTTGCAGTTAGCCAGACTAAACAGGTTAAGAAAAAGAAGTCTAGGAGACCGATAGATCCTGAGGATATTGCAGGATCTATTTCTTCTGCGCCAGAGCGCATCAACCATGATACTAATTTATTTGCTATTCCGTTTGGTACGGCGGATCCTCAGCAATATTATCCTAATTACCGTCGACCACTCGATACTTCATCTACTTCATAGCCATTGCCTTTACGACGCTACAACGACCTACCTTTACAGGCTATTCATTGAACATGACCCTTATCAGGGAGTACTCCATCTCCCACAGGTACATCTCCTCAGATATCTGCCATGAGGATTGGAGATTCTAGTAGCGAGCAGTCAGATGCTATGGCCGGTACCCCTCCATTGACTCAGCATTTTGTGCCTCCTGCAGCTACACCTAGTGCTACACCACATGATACGATGTCTGCTCTAGCTCCTGGCCAGAATGACAGACTTGCTAGAGTCATGATTGAGCCGGATGGATCATCGTAAGTTTGTTTTCTTATCTATTTGTTAGTTTATTTTATTTATTTCTTATACTTTAATATATTTCATGAACTAACATATTTATTATGTGTTTTGCAGGTGGTATCCTACAAAGGATGTGGCCTGAGCTTTAAAAGACTGTGTTAGAAGACTCTATACACAGGCTTATAACTCTTGGAGCGAGATTCCAAATAGTATATGCCATGCGATATTTAATAACTTTAAGGTATATATTTTTTAGTTAAGTTTAGTATACTTTACTTTTTTTACTATCGATCTAATTAATGTTATTCAATTTTTTTTTCAGACTATGTGTACTTGGGAGTCGAGGTACAATTTGGTCATTGCGACCACATTTGAGAGGAAGGCATCCACCAGACTGTCTAGCTGGCTAAAGAATGTTCGGGATAGTGGTGTTCGTCCCGGTTGGATGTTGCCTTATGTTTTTGATGAATTGGGTCTGTATTGGAAAATAAACAAGTTTAAGGCAATATCAGATCACGCCACAAAGGCTAGAGGCGGTCTTAAAGGTGGCTCGTTGCACAACGAAGGTGCAAAGACGGTTGGAACAATTGCACGAGAGATGGTAAGTTTTTATTCAAACTTTTAAATAAATAATTAGTTGATTCATATATATCGTTATAAATTTTAGTTTTTATTTATTGAAAAAAGAATTGGGACGCACTCCCATTAAACCAGAGGTTTTCAAGAAGACTCATGTCGGGAAAAAAGAAAATGAGTCGGATCCAGATGTGTGGGTGAAAGAAAAGGCCGAATAAAATTTTGTAAGTTATTTAATATGAATAATATATATTAATAGTGAATATATGATATGTATATATATTGATGTCAATTTTTATATTTAATATGCATAATGACTTTCATCAGTATGTCGCTGAGAATCTAGACAGTTCGGTCCAATTGACACCTGAACTGTCCACCCAAATTTGGAAGGAAAAAGTGGTAGGGGGATACATAATGGTAGATGCTATGGTCTAGGCTCTCGAAATGATGTTAAACAACTCCAATCAGGCTTAGAAGGTATTGGATCGTCACGTCAAGCCGAGACACTTGACGGTGTTCAAATTGATGCTATGTCGAATCAAATGGCTAAACTTACAGCGGCACTAGCAGAGTTGGAGCGGAGAAGAGTAGCTGAACAAGAAAGCATGAATGAGACCGTTCAGCAAATCAAATAACAAGTGATGAACCTCGCTCGTCAGCCTACTACTTCGGCTCCTGATGACACCGACGACGAGAGTGATAAGGATGATTATATAAATCTCACTCCCTAGTTTAGATCTCTAGACATTAATGAACTTTTTGAAACAAATTTTGAAAGACTTTATAATTCTTTAATTTATGATTTAGATACTTTTGAATGTTATTTTATGTTTTGTTTAGATTGTTTATAATTATGTGTTTGATTGGGCTGAATAGTGTAGAATTGAATTGAATTGTATTTGCAGGTGTGAGACAGAAACTACCAGTTTGGGCTGGCAAAAATATTGCAGAAAAAGCTTCGGACATCATGGTTTTTTTCGTCGCTTTTCTGGATTTATTTTTTTTAAAAATCCTAGAAAAGCGACGAACAGAGTGGTTTTGTCCATTGTTTTTCTGTATTTTAATTTTTTTAAAATCCCAGAAAAGCTACGGACAACATGGTTTTGTCCGTCTCTTTTTAGGGTTTTATTTTTTAAAAAATCCCAGAAAAGCGACGGACAGCGTGGTTCTGTCCGTCGCATTTCAGAAATAAAAAAAAATAAAATTAAAATAAAGAGACGGAGTTCATTGCTTTTATGAAAAAAAATTTAAAAAAAAAAGGCAAAAAGCGACTGAAGTGACTGCATTGCTTTTCCGTCAATTTTGACCAGAAAAGCGACGCAATCCGTCGCTTTTTGCCGTCTTCTTTTTGACAACTTTTTAGTAGTGAACATAAGCTAGAACTTGATAAAAAGAAAACATACTTACCTCTTCTCAACTCACTCAACCAAACTCAACTCAAGAATAAGATATTCAACACAAAGATATGATACTCAACTCAAAGGTACTCAACTCAAGATACTCAACACAAGATAAAGCAACAATTAAACATTCAATATATGGAAATCTTTTAAAGTAGTAGAAAGCAACTCAATGTATTGAAGAATACAATAAAAATTCAGGTCGTATATAAAAATAAAATATAACTCTATGGGAGTTTCTCTAACCGACAACCATCATTATGAGCTATGTGATGATACAACGTCTCGCCCAGGCTGCCAAAACTGTCCTATACTTTGTCAAGGTAGAAGACCTCTCAACTAAGTAGATCCACTAGTCTATGCTAAAAAGCATTAAGGAATCATCTAAAAAGTATGAACCTTTCTACCCACGTTGGCTACATGGTTTATAGAGACTTGAGTTATTATGAACTCGTCCCCATATCGATGCTTAATACTACTCCCACAATATACTTAGCTCATATGTTTAAAACCATAACTCTTTCTCTGGTTTGAGATTATTACTCAAAATATTTCTCTTAAAAGTGATAGCTGCTCTGAGATCTTTTAAACTCATAACTCATTTAGAAATATCAGTTTATATTTTATCAATGTAAAAATTGACACCTCTGGGATTACATAGTCCCATTTACTCTTGCTCAACTCATACTTGAAAATTCTTTCTCTAAAATGCATTAAAAACCATATTATAATATGATCATTAATGACTCGGTAAGTCATACTACATAAACATTGATCGTATATATAGATACCATATTGCTCATACATTGATGGTATACTTGATTGTCATACTAATCATGCTTTAGAAAACTCTTTTCTCAAAACTCATCTTTACTTTCTCAAAATTGAGTTTAAGAACTCAAGTGTTGGATTTAAACAACTTTTTAAATTTATAACTCAAATCATAGGGTTCATGTGGAATTATGAACATGAATGACTCCACTTAGCGATCTTAATAGCAATAAAGAACTTGAGTACTCAGAACTAAAGACTCAATGATACTACTCATCCCTAGATTGCTCGACTCATAGGGTTCATGCGAAATTATGGGCATGAACAACTCAACTCAAGCACTTCATGGGTAACATGTAATAGTCACATGATTAGGAATATAATCTCAAAAGGGTTAGGAACTCGATACTCAACAACTTAGAACTTGAAGATACTACTCCTCTCAAAAATGCTCAACTTATGAAGTTCATGTGGAATTTATGGGCATGAATGACTTGACTCGAGGGTCTACATATCGATATGGAACTCGTGTATATAACTCCTCTTCTCCTCATACGTAGTTCCTCAAAACTTAGTTCAAATCAATAGTTGATCTCAAAGAATTCACAATTGGACTCAAAGACTTTCTTGAACTCTACTCTTTACTCTATCTTGAATTTGATTTATAAATTCAAGAGTTATGGTTCATGATATGAAGGATCTCGTAGATAGTGTAGACTCATCACTACATTCTCCTCACTCTCATGATCATTTAGTTGAGTCTTGAAACAAGTTATTAGAATTTGTAGAAAACTCCTCAAAATACTCAAAGGACTCTCAAGACTTGGCTCTTAATTATTTCTTGAATTTGAATTATGAATTCAAGATTATGATTTGTGATAGGAGGGATACTGTAATGATTAGGAGTGTTTTTAGATAGTTAACATGAGAAATGATCAAGAAATAATTGTCTGGAAGCAAGTCCGCGACGCGGATGCATTTTTATATTTGGTTGCAAAATAAATTTTGAGGCAAAGGGGTCCGCGACCTCTCCGTGACGCAGAGACATATTTTGTGCACATGGAGGTTAGGTCCGTGATGCGGACTGGAGTGCTAGATTTGCTTGACTTTTTCCTTCTTCATTTTTAACCCTGATTCACCTAGAATCGATTCTTTTTCTCAATTCTTCTTTAGATTTTGATACCCAGTACATGTACACAAGAATATAATCAAACACAACTCTAAAATCAACACAATTTCCTCAAGAACTCATCAATCTCATCTAAACTCAAGAAAGAAAGCCAATTTCTAGAACATAATCAGGAACAACATAATTTCAACTTTCTAGAACGAATTTCGTTGAAATAAACATGATTGGTGTGTGGGTGAACAAACCCAACACTATGTAAGCTTACATACCTCTTAGGGATTAAACCCTAGGAAAAATCCAAAATGAAATCCTCAAGAACTTGACGAAATCTTGGCCTTTTCTCCTCTTTTCTCTTCTTTTCTCTTCTTGAACTCTCAATTAAAAGCCTAGGCGCATATTAGGGTTATAAAACTGAAAATAATCTGATTAGACCCCTGAAAACTTACTAAAAATAAATTAAATAACATTGGGTAAGGAAAAGACCAAAATACCCCTTACTATTTTCGGGTAACTTTCCTTAACTGGACAACTTGACTTCAAAAGGGAATATCTCACACATCTGATCTTGAAACTTAGCAAACTCAGTGGTGTTGGTAAGATAATTCAATGACCTTTCATTTGATATCTTAGGGGCCACCTAACTTATCCTATACTAAAAGTTATTGTGGTTTGAAGAGGACCCAAAACTTAAAGGAACTTAGGAATGACTTGGATGAATTCTCTTTAGTTATTGTTGAAACACAAGGTGCTACATCTAGTAACCTTAACACTTAGGAAAATTTTAAATTCATCGGTAAAATCCTACTTATAACGAAAGATTGTTCGAGTTCGAGCTCAAAAAATTTCTGGGGTGTTATATATATCAATACTTATTTATATTATATTATAAAAGTAAGAACTCCAACAAATCAATAATAAATAAGTAATGCACTATGGGGAATGGAGGAGAAAGTATATTTAAGAGGTGTAACGAAGAGATATTAATAATGACTAACTTTTAGTAGTAATCGTAAGAAAGTTTAGATTCACTATTCATAGGAACTTATACTTTATCATTCATTTTATAATTGTTTACTTAATTTTTTTATTTAATAATATTTACATTATTTTTAAAAATAATTTTGTACATTCTTTGATATTCACGTGCAACATAAGTGCGACAAAACTAATATATATATATATATATATATATATATGAAGAAAAATATTTTATTTATAAACTCAAAGGTTCTTGAATCTTATGTCAAAGTTCTATCTATTTTCTTGTACGGAGAAAGATCTAAAATGCCCCTCAAGTATTTTAATTGGTACAAAATTACCCTCCATCCGCCTATCAACCCTAAAATACCCTTGACGTCCACCTTTCGGCTCAAAAATACCTTTGATGTTAATCATTTGACTCATATTTGCCCTTATTTTTAATAGCTCCCTTAAAGTAGAATTATTAAATATTTATTTATTATATTGCTTAATGTGATCGATCCAAATTTAAACCCTTCTCAAATAAATAATAAAAATGATATTTTTAAGAAATTCTAATTTTCTATAAAACCACTTATGATTCATATTTGACCCGATACACTTGAAAAAAATATTGAAAAAATAATTAATTTCATGATATCTTCCTATTTGCCTATTTTAAATCGACCCCAATTTATTATAACGTAACCCAACTCATAAATGGGAATCCAACTAAAATCCATACTTACCCCGACTAATTGTCCATCTAAAAAATTATTATTTTCATTGATATAAAATTTTCTCTCAATTATTAAAATGTCTTGTTCATTTTCTCTTTTATTCCTTTTTGTAATCTCTTATTCTTAATTAGGATATGTGGGACTTAAACTTGAAATGAACTCACATATTTATATTCTTTTAATTAGTATTATTGTTATGATGGGATGAGGGTGGGGATAAGAGAAATGATTATTTTTATTATTTTATTTTTAATTTTAGGTACACACAAAAGAAAAATGTAATATTTGCACATATTTGCTTAATTGAGTCATCTTTTATTGAACTAATTATTTCTATATGAATGCATCATTACTTTCCTCATTTTTTTTCTCTCTAGTTTGTCGTAAATTAAAAAAAATGGTGGACAACATCCAAATAGAAAAAAAAATGGAAGAGATAGGAAGTGAAGGGCTAGGGAGGGAGGAGTAGAGAGTAGACGCCACACCTTTTTATAACTTTAAATTTACTATGAAATTCAAAATCAAGTCAGTCATGTGAGCTTATATGTTAAGTAATTTCAAATTATTTTAATAGAAAAAGGCCTAAAATGCCCTTAAACAATGAGATTTTTTACAATATTACCCTCCATCCACCTAATGAGTATGATCCGTTAGAGATAAGGGTATTTTTTTAGCCGAAAGGTGGATGTCAGGGGTATTTTAGAGCCGATAGGTGGATGGAGGGTAATTTTGTATAAATTCAAATACTTGAGGGGCGGCTTTTTAGGCCCTCCTCCATTTCTTGTATTTCTATATATTTCTATCTTTAGTAACATTCCTATTTATAGAGGTAAAAATCAAATTAAACTAGGACTAGGAACTACTCTAACTAACAAATTCTAATCAAAACAGAAATAATTAAATACCATAAATAACAAATCCTAAACAACTTAAGATTTCTATTCTATCTTTGAATTATTATTTCCAACATTTTCCAGTAATTCAAAGTTGTATACTCTTGCCTTTTTCTTCTTGTTATTGTTGTTGTATTGTACTTGTCTTCAATCTCAATTGTTGGAAACTTCTATCCAATCTTTAAATTGTTGGAGTACTTTTCTTCAATCTTCAATTGTTAGAGTACTTCTCTTCAATTCTCATTTATTTGTTTTCTTGGTTGTGTTAGAGCACCTTCCCTCCAACTTCCATGTGTTGGAACACTTTCTTCCAACTCACGATATTTTTTCTCTTGGTTGTGTTGGAGCACTTCTCTACAATTTCCAAGGTTGATGCCCTTCCCACCAATGCCTTTCATTTTTGGTTTTTTTGATATTTTTTCTCTTGGCTGTGTTGGAGAACTTCTCTCCAACTTTCAAGGTTGATGCCCTTCCCACCAACGCCTTCTATATTTGTTTTTGGTGTTGGAGCACTCTCTCTCCAACTCGCATTGATGCCCTTCCCATAAACTCCTTTTTTTTTGTGTGTTTTTTAAAAAAAATATTTTAGGTGTTGAACCACTCTCTCTCCAACTCTCGTTGATGCCCTTCCCATCAACTCCATTTTTTTTTAATTTTTTTTTTTACTTTTCCAACTTTTAATTTAGTGAAGAGTTTTTTCCTCTTGTGCTTGGTTGCACTTCTTTAAATCTGTAATATTTTTGTAAGTCTTTGCTCTTAGCATGTTTTTTTTTCATGCATATATTATTTGTTCAGCTTTTGTCAACATGATCATTGGCCAGACGGATGACATATATAGGTCATATTCGCCCGCTAGCAGCGAAAACTATTTGATCTTCTACAAGGATTGTAGAGGCTCTGATACCAATTTGAAGGAAAATATTTTATTTATAAACTCAAAGGTTCTTGAATCTTACTTCAAGTTCTATCTACTTCCTTGTATTTCTCTATATTTCTATCTTTAATAACATTCCCATTTATAAAGGTAAAAATCAAATTAAGCTACGACTAAGAACTACTCTAACTAACAAATTCTAATCAAAACATAAATAAGTAAATAACATAGATGACAAATCCTAAACAACTTAAGATTTCTACACTAACTTTGAATTATTATTTCCAACAATATATATATATATATATATAGTGCCTTCAATTTTTTAAATATGTCTTGAGTTTTTTTAATTATTTTATGGTCAAGGCACAAGTACCCCCTGGACTATTGTAACATCCCACCTTAGGAATAGCTAAATTTAGAAAGAACTAATTTGTAAAGAGTTAATTTGAAATTTGTTCAAGTTAAGTTTATGTTGTGAGTTCTGGATCAACTTCAAATGATCATAACTTTTAGTACATGATGAGTTAGGTGGCCCATAAGATATCAATTGAAAGGTCTTGGAATCCTCTTTCCAACGCCACCAAGTTTTCTGAATTTAGATTTCAGATGAGGGAGATATGCCCATTTGAAGTCATCCTGTCTAGTTAAGGAAATTTACCTGAATTAGTGAGGGGTATTTTGGTCTTTTCCTTACCCCTTCAGCTTTAAACATTTTTAGTAACTAGTTTTTTGGCACATGCATTGCACGTGATTACCAATTCAGAAAATATATGTTATAGTAAATAGTATTTATTCTTTAAGCGATTATTTTAATAATAAGTTTTGCAAAAAAGAATATTGCAGATTCTTTTGTGAATGTTTAATGTGGATCATCATATATATCTCTTATTCACGTGAACTAATGAAGATGGTTAATGAAAATATTTATTAATTAAATGCAATAATGAATATATTTATTTAAATTTGATGAGGTTTAATCATGTAATTACCCGTATATTAGTAATATTACCTTATAGACGATATTTTTTGTGTATTTTTCTTTTAATCTAATCAGATGTGCTTTGCATGTATATTCCATGTTAAATTGTTTAGATGTCATATGAACATGTGAAGAGAACAACTACATATTATTAGTTAGAACTAATTTTTGTATATTAATTTTTTATTTATAAGTTATAACATAATAGATGGTGTTCTTGTTGTTGACTCTCATATTTGACTTCTCAATTGACTGTGTACATGAATCAAAGATATCTAATTGTCCATAGTTAACTGAGAAAGGTTTCCTTTTTTTTACCGGAAAAACTAAAAAATATAATTAAAGAATATATTCTATCTGTGAAATCATAAATATAATCACATGTTTATCTTACATCCAACAAAGACATAGTTCATATACTTATAAGCGATTTTCAATGTATTCAACCAAGAATGATTCATCTAAAGAAAACTAACAACAATGTGTTATCACATATATACGGGTGGTATAATAATACGAAAAATTATTAGTCAAAAGTTAATGTAAGAAAAGATGAAAGATAGAAATAATCAATGTAATAACTATGAGAATTCATAATATTATAACTAATCAATGTTAAAGAGTGTGAATAACTTTTACAATAATTAGTAATAATTGAGAGAATTTTTAATGTTAGAAATAAATTAATAATGTGCAATAGTTGTTTTCCGAATGAATTTTATACTTACATAAATAAATAGATTTTTAATTAATGTTACTATATTGTTTTTTATAGTTATCAGATTTTAATTTAGTGTAGGGACAAAATGAAAATGTTTATTCCATATTACTGAATATAAAATTTTATTTTGTAAATGATAAATTTTAAGCGATTCATATATATATATTCACATATTTTCAAATTTGTTGTGATTTTTTTTTTTTTTTAAAAAGAACCCGAACAATTTAAAATAATATATTTTGAAGTTAGAAGATCTTGTTAAATTGATAATACATTTGTGACATATATAATACTTTAATTTAAAGTATGACGTTATTACAAGTCATATGAACTTTTCTTCGTCTAAAATACTGAAATATTAAGAAATAGTAAATAAGTAAAACAAAAGGGCAATATTTATATAGTAATAACTATTTTGAAGAAAACTTTTCAACATTCTAAATCAAACAGGTACCATTGATAAATAAAGTTATTCTTTTGTCTTGAGCGTAAAAAAAGAAAAAATTGTGACAATTCTCTAAGATTTGAGAAGTTAAATAATTTTGGAAAAAGATATTCAGAAACATATATTTACATCACAAGAGAAATTGTTAAAAAAATAAATAAATTTAGACTACATCATGTTAACTTCATATATTGGAACATTACATACTAATGTATACATTAAGCAAAAAAATAACTATTATATCATCAAAATTATTTTTGTCAAGTACTCGAGGTTATGGATGTACCCTCTTAGGATAGAATGATTTACTTCATCAGAATAGTGGTACCTCATATTTCGCTAAATTTCGAATTCACTCAACGACAATAAATCACACGAAAATTTTTAAAATGCAAGAAGAAGAAGAGTAGAAGATTAAAAAATATTGTGGTTGAAAAATGAGACAAAGCTCCTCTATTTATAGTCAACAAAGGGTAGTATGAACAAGTATTTTTGGTGTCTTATCTGAAAAGTCATGACCTTTCCGAGAAGTCACGACACTTTGGAAATATCACAACTTATTGAAAACGTAACAACTCTTTGGAAAAGTCACAACTCATCAAATAATCACAACCCTTCGAAAAAAGTAACAACTTATCAGAAAAGTCACAACTCATCAAAAAAGTCACAATCTACGTTAGGGATATCATAGTAATTTAGCATTAAAATTAGGAGTTCATGCTTTTAAGGTAATATAATATTCAAGTTAGGAGTTCATGTTTTTAAGTTAATATTGATATAGATATTTTTTGGGTCAAATCTTAATTGGGTTAGTTTTACAATCCTAAAATACGCTTAGGGTTTTGAGAGGAGTTCAGGAAGGGGAAAAGAGGAAAAAAGGAAGAACTATAAAGGTTTTTGCGAAACGAAGATTTGTTTTGCCAAATTAAGGTATATAAGTTTTCATTAGGTTCGTTCACCCACACACCAATCATGATTTACATATTCGAATTCATCCATAAAGATTGGGAAGTTTAAGTTCTTGATGAGTGTTCTTGAAGTGTTGGTCTTCATTCTTGAATTTTGATGTTTGGTTGAGTTCTTGAGGTGAGTATCTTGTTAATGACCACTATTCTTGAGGGGTTTTGAGTAGATATTCATGTAAATAAGTTGAGTAAAGGAATCTAAGAGGGTTTGGAAGAAACCATTTGATTCTAGGCGAATTAGGGTTAGAAAAAGAGAGAACAAAATTCGTCGGATTTTCTGGGTAGAGTTTCACGACCATCCCTGGACCTGGCCGGCACTCAAGAACCATTTCTAGTCCTTAAGCGAACCCTCATCCTATTGGCTACAAGTGAAAGACTAACTCAAGCATAGAAAAGCTTGAAACTAAAATAAATTCAATTACTCAAATACTCAATTTTACAATGGTGTGAAAAAAAATACTCAATAGATAAACTCAGAGTTTATAAAAAACAACTCAAAGAGATACATACTAAAAACTACTCAGCCATGTATATCTATAAAGCCTCTACTATTACAGAAGGATATCGTGACAAGACCCATAACATCTCTAAAACTACTAACTATAGCGTAAAGGTGAAGTCCTCCGAAATATAAGAAGGCTCACTAAAGCTGACTGGAATATCACACTACCTCAACGAAACGCCTATTGATGATCCTGAATACCTATATTTGCATCTTGAAATGATGCATGCCAAATGACTCAGTACATGGAATGTACCAGCATGTAAGGGAAATTCTAAATCATAAACATAAGCTTGAACTAATGGAAAAGAAACATACTACCTCTTCTCAACTTACTCAACTCAATGAAAGATAGTTCAACTCAACTCAGAGAAAATTGGGCTCAACTCAATAATAAGATACTCAACTCAAGTTACTGAACTCTAGATACTCAACTCAAAATAAAGCAGCAAGAAAAGATGCAATATTTGAAAATCTTTTAAAACAATAGATAACAACTCAATGTATTGAAAAATACAATAATAACTCATCTTCTATATATAAAATACAATGTAACTCTCTAGGAGGTTCTCTAGCTAACAACCATCACTATGGGTTATGTGATGATACAACATCTAGCCCACGCTACAAGAAATGTCCTATACTTTGCCAGGGAATAGAACCTACTACTAAGTGGATCCACTAGTCTATGCTAAAAAGCAATAAGGAAGCATCTAAAAAGTATGACCCTTTGTAGCTACGTTGGCTTCATGGTTTATGGGGGCTGTGATTGTATGAACTCTTCCCCACATAGGTGCCCAATACTATTCCAAAAATATAATAGCTCATATGTTTTTAAAACATAACTCTTTCTCTGTTTTGAGATTATTACTCAAAAATCTTTCTCTTAAAAAAGATGGTACTTAGAACTTCTCATGAAAACTCTTTTGGAAAACGGTATTTCCTTTTTTCTTAAATGTAAAAACATTTACTCTTGAGAATACTTAGTTTACATATATCATTTTAAATAAAATGAACTATGCTCTACTCTTCCTCAAACTCATATGCTCAAACTCTTAAAACAAGTTTTAAAAAGGTTTGCAAAAGACTTCTCAAAATAGGGTTCATGCAGAATTATGGGCATGAACTATTCAACTCAAGGACCTTCATGGGTAACATGTAGTAGTCCCACTACTAGGAATATAATCTCAAAAGGATTAGGAACTCAATACTCTAAACTTAGAACTTGAAGATACTACTCCTCTCAAATATACTCAATTTATGGAGTTCATGCGGAATTTACGGATAGATTCGCCAAAGAACTCATCAAGAACTTAAATTGCCTAATATTTATGGATAGATTTGCAAAATAAACTCATGATTGGAGTGTGGGTGAACAAACCCAACACTGTGGAAGCTTACATACTTCAAAAAACTAGGTTCTTGGTGAAATCTTGAATTTCTTGAACGAACACCTGAAACTTTGAACTTTTGTCCTCTTGAATCTTCTCTCTAAAACCCTAAACACTTTAGGGGATGAATGAAACTGATTCTAACCATTTTAGACCTTTAGTTGGGTGTAATTCACGTTTAGAATAAGTATGGGTAAGGAAAAGACTAAAATACCCCTCCTATTTTTGGGTAACTTTCCTTAAATGGACAACCTAAATTAAAAAGGGCATATCTCCCTTATACGAGCTCAAAAATTAGCAAACTGGATGGCGTTGGAAAAAGGACTCAGAGATATTTTATTTGATATCTTATGAGTCTCCTAACTCATTCTGTGCTAAAAGTTATGGTCGTTTGAAGTTGACCCAAAACTTAAAAGAACTTAGGAATGACTTGCATGAACTCTCTTCTATGCATATTTGGATTTAAGAAAAGTGATCCAAATCAGATTTGTCCACAAAATATTACTAAAATTCATTTTAAGCTGATTGGGTAAGGAAAACAAGAAAATACCCCTCATAATTCCGGGCAACTTTCCTTAATTAGACAGCCCGACACCAAACGATCATATCTTCCTCATATGAGTTCAAAAATTAGCAAACTCGATGGCGTTAGAAAGAGAACTCAGAGATCTTTCTATTGATATCTTATGGGTCTCCTAACTCATCATGTGCTAAAAGTTATGATCGTTTGACGCTGACCCAAAACTTAAAAGAACCTAGGAATGACATGAAAGAATTCTATTTAGTTCTTTTTGGAACTCAAGGTGCTTCATCTAGCAACCTTAAGACTTAAGAAAATTATAAATTTCTCGGTAAAATCTTACTCACAACGAAGAATGGTTTGAGTCTTAGCTCAAAATTTTTTTGGGGTGTTACACAAAGTCTAGCGCACCGCGCCAGCAGTACGCCAAAATTGCACCTCTGAAGTTTAGGGGCTGGTGCCCTGAGCCACTCAGTGGGCCAGGGTCGCTTGCCCCCATCCTGCTTCCATCGTTTGACCCATATGAGTTTCTTTAAGGTGTACCTTTACTCCTTTATGATTCTAACTACTCTAAACTACATCTAATCATTGAGAGATCCTATATAACATGAATCCTAACCCTTAAATTCGTAATTCAAATTCAAGGAAGAGTTAAGAGTAAAGTCATGAGAGTTTTTTCAAGTCATTTTGAGAAGTCTTTTACAATTTATTAAAACTTGTTTAAGACTTAAGTACTTGAGTTTGAGTATGAGGAGAGCTGAATTTCATTTTTCAAAATAAATATATGGGAACTAAGTATTCCCAAGAGTAAATGCTTTACATTTAAAATGAGGAGAAACATAGATTTCCAAATGAGCTCATAAGGAGTTTTTGAGTATAATCTCTTTTAATAGAACTTTTTCAGTAATAATCTCAAAGCTTGAGGATGAGGAAATGTTTTTAAACATATGAACTAAGTATATTTTTGGAAGTAGTATTGAGCACCGATATAGGGACGAGTTCATACAACTCAAAGTTCTCATAAACCATGTAGCCAACATGGGTAGAAATAGTCATACTTTTTAAGGATAGCTTAGTGGATCCACTTAGCTGAGGATGTTTTATACCCCGGAAAGGTATAAGACAGTTCTGGCAGCGTAGGAGAAACATTGTATATCACATAGCATAGTGATGGTTATCGGTTATAGAATCTCCCAAATTGAGTTATTTGGTATCTTTACATATAAACTGAGTTATTATTGTATTTTTAAATACATTGAGTTGTTATCTACTGTTTTAAATGGTTTATATAAACTGCATATTTGTTGTTGTTTTTATATAGCATTGAATTGAGTAACCATGAGTTGAGGTTGAGTTGAGTAGAGTTGGAAGTGAGTATGACTCCTTATTTACAAGTTCAAGCTTTCATGTTATGTTCAGTGTTTGCCCTTACATGCTCGTACATTTAATGTACTGATTCCATTTGGCCTACATCATTTCATGATGCAGATACAAGAGATCAGGGTCATCAACAGGCACTTCATGGATATCATAGTAGTTTGAGTTAGCTTTGGTGAGCCTTCTTGCTTTTGGAGGATCCCTTATTTATTTCCATTATTTTAGTATTGTTAGGATGATCGGGGGTCTTGTCCCGACATCACTCATAGAATTAGAGGCTTCATAGATAGACAATAGTGCTTATGGATTCTTTCTTTCATTTCCATTGTTAATGTTTTAAAGACTGTGAGTTGAACATTTATGTTCATTTGAGTATTTTGAGTTAACTACTTTACTTATGAGTTGAGTTGTTTGTGTTATTCTATTTCACTTTAGTAAGTCTTCCGCTGAGAGTTGAGCCAGGCCAAGGGTTCGCTTAGGCCAGCAATGGTTCTCGAGTGCCGACCTCGTCCAGGGTGTAGGGTCAGGGCGTGACAACTATGATTGAAATCTCAGAGACTAATACCCTCCTAATTAATGCTTATTAAAGGACGTGTAAATAGCAATTTCGACAAATATTTTGAAGCACAGAAAGTATTATTTCTTTATACTTCCAATAAATAATCATAATGCAAAACATAATTTAGTAACTCCCTTTTCTTTATTGATGTTCAACTACGTATACATTCACTTCAATTTTCTTTTTGTTTTTTACGTTTTGCAAATATTTATAGATTAATTAATTGTACTTCTAGTTAATAGACACTAACCATGCCATTACTTATCTATTATGATTTTTCATAGTATCTCAAATATTAATTAATATAACATTCTAAGTAATATTTTAGCTTTTTCAGGGCGAGCATTTAGCCTCACAAAACAAAGGCCACGAAAGCAAAGTAAGATACATTCTTCTTCAAATTTATGTTGCTTGAACTTTTCAAAAAATAATAATAAGTGCATGTCAGATACATTCAAAATAATATATTTTTTGAGAAATTCATACGAGTTACATCGTATTACAAAATTTTAAACCTTGCATATATATTTTAAGCTAACAACGGAAGTCATAATAATGACTAGTGCTCACTTCGATATTTTTTGTGGCGCATTCGTCACAAAAACTCTTACTTTTTTTTGGTGGCTACATGAGCCGCCAAAAAAAGTCATCACTTAAAATTTCATTTCTTGTTGTGGTTGTTAAAAGTGGAGCAAACTATTGGAAGGGGTTTAATTGAATCTCTTTAGTTGCGATATAATATTGAGTAAATAAGATAAAATAGTTTTGTATATGTACACATTGTTAAATTCCCTTAACATTTAGGGAAATTTTAGTCTCATAGTAAAAGTGATTTAAAAATTAGTTTATGCCTCAATTCAAATTTCAAGTCAAACATTGTTTTTTCAATTCTCTCATTAGAAGTAATAGAATTTCTAGTTGTGCCCCTAATCCAAGTTATGCTATTTTTGTGTGCAGTGATGACAATGGATACTACAATGATTAGATGCGAGGTGATGCTAATTGTTGTTTACGGAGTTCTAGTGCAAATTTCCTCAGCAATGAAGCCTCCCTACAATATATCCACTATTACCCAATTTACCTAACTTCAATTGTGAATTCAACCAAATTATAGGAGGTCTTGGTGACGGTGGTGGCGGAGGTAGTGATGGGGGATTTGGTGATGGATTTAGATTTGGCGAGGGTCATGGATCAGGTGACAATGATTGATTTTGCCAAATTGTAGGGGGCCTAATTGGTGGTGGTTGTGGTGGTGGAGGAGGAGGAGGAGGTAGTGATGGTGGATCTAGTTTTGACATTGGATATGGCGAGGTCACAGCTTCGGCGCAAATGGTGGTGGAGGTGGCGGTAGAGGTGGCGGTGAAGGAGGAGGTAGTGATGGAGGATCTGGTTTTGGCATTTGATATGGTGAGGGTCATGGATGGGGAGAAAACGGCAATGGTGGTGGTCAAAAAGGAGGTAGTTTTTTGGTGCCGGAGGAGTATGGGGCCATGGTGGTGGTGGGTAGAGGTTCCACCATTTGCTCAAATAACTATTTTCCATGCGTGCTATTTCACCAACGGTTCTTATTTAAACATTTTCCTTGTGCCAATTCTTTTATTATTAGATACATTGTCATAATGTTGACATGATGTAATTCTACTCATGTTTTGACCAATTAAACTATTTATAGTAATGAATATTTTTTTAATTCACCGATGATCAAGAACATCCATGATTCAAACGATAAAATTATAATTTCAAAATAGGGATCGAGGGAGATCGGAGGCTAGGCCTTACCCTAGCCTACAAAAACAACATGAATAACCAATCCATTCATCAATAATAGGAAGCACATACAACACACAAGTATACAACGATCCTACACCTAAACACCCACACCTTCAATTCATCAACAAAAATATTGTCCTTTTTATATATCTGACACTAGGTAAAAAATATTGTAGATATTAAAAAGTTTTCAAAAGATAAAAAAGAAATGCATTTTTTTAAAAAAAATAGACTATTTTTAATCTTCTTCAATTATTTAAAATCTAATTATAAAATTTAAAGGAAAGAAAAATGAAAAGGTCACTCAATCAAGAAAAACAAAAGAAATAATTGTGACTGCCTCTTGAAAACAGTGTAGCTATTTCAAATTTCTACATTATTGCCTCATTTCACATTTATGCCCCCTAATTTTGGGTATGCATGAGTAGACACTTAAAGTTGTATAAAGTTGAACATGTAGATACAAGAGTCCCTGCTAGCAAAATATCCTATGACACCACATAAGACACAAATCACCATATAGGATGCCACATAAGACGCATGTGTCTATTTGTGTAACTTTATACAAGTTTAAGTGTCTACTTGTACACACCCAAATTTGAAGGACATAAATATGAAATGAGGTCAAGTTAAAGGGTATATTGAAAGGAAAAATCTTTCAGAAGAACTTAATTTCTTCTAATCTTTAAGAATCATACAACTCAAAGATGACATTTTTTATCTTTCTTATAAGAAATAAAGTTCAAAATGTTTCCTAAGGAATCATCATTTTGTTTAGGCATAATACATTAATGTTCTGTTTATCATGACTTTATCTGAACCAAAACATTCCAACTTTGGGTGTGCACAAGTAGGTAGTTAAACTTGTATAGAGTTGACAAGAAGATACACATGTCCTACTTGGCGTTATATGAGGAAATTCACGTCCAACGTGGTACCCTATTTGTATTATGCCACATACGACGCATGTGTCTACTTTTTCAGCTTCTTAAAAATTTAAAAGTGTCTACTTGTGCACACCAAAAGTTGGAGGGTATATATGCAAACTAAAGGCAAGTTAAATGGCATATTTATGTATTATGCCTTTTATTTATATAGGATAAGGCACAAGTACCCCCAAGTCTATGATCAAAATTCTAGAGATAGACCTTAACTAAATTAAGGTCCTATTACCCACCTAAACTCATTTTTTTGTAATTTTGTACACCTTTTGGCTTACGTGGCACGCCTCGTGACTCCATGTAGTTGAGGCGTGTAGGAGATATTTGGATGTCATGTAAGCCAAAAAGGTGTACCAAATTACAAAAAAAAAAAAAGATTCGGGGGGTGGGGTGGGGTAACATGACCTTAGTTTAGTTAAGGTGTATCTTTGAGATTTATGATACTCTAGGGGGTACTTGCACCTTATCCCATTTATATACATAGTTCAAAAGTTCAAAGAAGAAAGAAAATTTAGGATTTTTTTAATTTTTTTTTTCTATAATACTCCCCCCCCCCCCCCCCAAACCACCACCCCAATAATCTTTTTTATATATATATTTTAATTTAAAATTTGTGTTCACTGACTTTTATATATGTGTAACCACATACTTTATACGGCTCACCAAATTTAATGCCACATAGCTAGTCAAATCAGGATAAGAAGAAGGATCTCCTCGAACATTCCACCTTTTACAAATAATAAATAAGTATTGACCAAATATCCAAATATTGTGATTATTTTTCTAAAAGAATAAAGAGCTACCTTCTAAAAATAGTAATTAAGTATTGACCAAATATCCAAATATCGTAAAAAAAAAATTCTAAAAGAAGAACCACCTTCTACAAATAATAAATAAGTATTGACCAAATATCCAAATATCGTGATTTTTTTTTTCTAAAGAGCTAATGTAATATATCAAACTTATCTTATCAATTTCATCCTTATCTATCTTAAAAATTTCTTTCATCTTCTCAATTTAATTGCCTATATATAGTCCTCGATATTTCAATCCTCAAACCACATTACTTCTCAACTATTATTCCTTAAGTTTTCTTTACTCTTTTTTTGTTTCCTACAAAGATTTTCTAATATCCACCTTCATATAAACATGACTTGTTCATATGAAATGAAAGCTTGTCAAAAGATAGTTCCTTATATGGCACCAATTTCAACAATCAATAGTGCTCAAATGGTGGTATGTGGTCTTCTAACTATTTTTTTCTTCTAATTGAGAATACTCTATCAGTAATTTGTTTTTTTTACTTAAGTTGTTTGGAAATATTTTTGAAAAAAGGTTTATGAGATGATTATATTTTTAATTTAGGAAATAAGAGATGGCTTCTAATATAGCACCAAAACTTTAACATATTTTCTATATTGCTTAATGATGTGAAGCTTTAAAAGTACCCAAAAATTGACTGATGAGAGGAAGAAAAGGTCAATCTTTAGTAATGTTAGCTTCCGAATTAAACCTTCTAAAGACGAAGCTAACTTTTACACCATTTATAAACCACAAAAGGTTAGGACAGATCCTACAGATGAATCAATTAGTGATCCTCACCATCTTAATCGTAAATACAAGGAAATGCTACATGAATTGGTATCTAAAGGAGAAAACGTGAAAGTGGAGCATTTGACATGGTAAATACAATTTTTTTCATATGAATGTTGAAACTTACTAATTTCCACAAGTACGTACACAAATGCATTATGTATAGGAAAAATTACCAATATACACATCTTATTTTACCATAATCTGTGAAATTTGCTACCATTTTAAATTATTTTCAAAAGTCCCCCCTCGAATACATCACTCTCCTCTCACTGATACATATCTATCCCCCTCTCGGATACATCCCTCCCCTTTCTGATACATCTCTCACCTATGTATCTGGATGTCTAGATGATGTATCCGAAAGTCCACAGATATATCCAAATGTCCTATCCCCCCTCCCTCTCTGATATATCCCTCCCCTCTCGGATACATCCCTCACCTATGTATCCGGATGTCCGGTGATGTATCTAGAAGTCTATTGATGTATCCGAGATTCATAAATTTTAAAAAAAAATTGTAATTTGAAAATGAGAGGGATATAATGTAATTAGCTCTTAACACTATAGGATTTAAGTAAATTATACTTATATATATTCATCGATCTAGCTATATGTGTTTGTTGTTCAAAAGGAAGGTCTCAAAATACCCCTAGCATGTATGATATTTTACTTTCTTTACATCATGCTTTCAAATTGGAATTTACCGAATACCAATTTCGTGAATCCTCCACTTAATTATATTATCGTTCATTTTCTCTTCTTTTTTTCTGAAAAAAAAAAGTGAAATTTATTTTTTTGTGTTAGGCGATAATCAAAAATATTTTCTTGTTTCAAATTAGTATGAGATGAATTTGTAACTATCTACCACATTCAAGACTTATGTAGAGTTCTATATTGTATAATTTTCTTTTTAATTATTCAAAAACTATCTATCTTGTTCTTATTCGTAGGATCAATAAATTTCTAAAGAAATAATTAATCAAGAAAATGAGAGCATCAGAATATAATTACTTTCTATTGTATTAATAATTAATATACATAAACTTAACAAAAATCTTATTGGATTGCAGTATTACACTCACAAGAACAAAGGTCGCAAGTATCGATCAATTGTGCAGGTACAAAATTATATTTTCCAAGGTTTTGATAAGCTGAAGATGGAAGTGGATCAAGAAACTAATGAAGTAAGAGAGGTAAGGTCTTACATTATATGCATTTTGTTGGATAATAATTGTTTGTTTCACCAAGTTTTAAAAAAAATGCTGAAAGTGTTATATATATATATATATATATATATATATATATATATATATACACACACACACACACTAAATTGTCCGTATTAAACCAAAGGTTGGGGTTGTTAAAAAATGCTCCAAGAAAAGAAAAGGAGAATGTTCCATCTTGAAGAGGGAGTCTGCAACAAAGAAATAGAAAAGCAACAACTTTGGCAAGAGGGAGATCAAAACGTTTCTAGGTGAAGCAAGGAACAACCTCATGAATAGGTATTTCAAACACAAAAACAAGGTAAGTTTATGTTACACTAGCTATTAGACAACTTCATTTTTTTGTATTTTATGTATTTTTACAACTTTACTTTTAAATGAAAGGATTTTGGAATGTCAGAAGAAGAATCCTCCCAAAAATCAAAAATAGAATCTTCAATCTTGGAGGGAAAGCCCGGAACAAAGGGCCAAATAAGAAAATTCACACCAAAGGAAAAATAGAAGCAAGAATATTTTTTGAACAACCTAAATTGGTGTTGGCATCACAAGCTTCAACAAATTGTGGGAGGTCTAGATGGAAATGACGACAGAGCTAGTAATGGTGCAAACGATGGCAGCAACGAAGGAGGGAGAGGCAGCGGAGACTATAATTTAGTTTTGTTAGTTGAAAATATTTGTTCCCTAAGTGTTTGAAGATTTCCTGGAAGAAATCACTTTGAGTTTTGTTCTATCAGTAAGATTTGGGTTTTCTAGAAACAAGATCTTAATTGGTATATTTTTCTAGTTTAGAATAATTATGTTTGTTCGGATTGTTGTTACTATTGTTTCATAAAGAAAAAATATTGTATCATATTGCATTTTTTTAAGAGAAAAAAAAAGGTCTGATATCCCCTCAACTTTGTCATTTAGAGTAGATATACTCCTCGTTATTAAAGTGACTTATAGATACCCATACTACAATACAAATTCTCACATATACCATTTTCCTCTAATGAAAGTGAAAAATAAAAAAAATTAGACTAATTTTCAAAAAAAAATAAAAATAAAAATCCATGTAGGAATATATTTGATTCTTCTCACACGTATGTTATATGACTCCTTTGATTCAATGATGATTTGAATTTATTATTTTGATGGTCAAATTTATTTTCCAATAATTTTCTTGTAAAATTAATTATAGATGCCCCAAAGTTTTTTTACAAATACAAAAACTAGATTAAAACCAAATTACTTCTCAACTATTATTCTTGAGTTTTCTTTACGTTTTGTTGTAATTCCTTTGAGAGCATCCGAATTGATCAGTCTTTCGTAATGTTAGCTTCCGAATTGAAACTTCTAAAGGTGAAGGTAACTGTTACACCATTTATAAACCAAAAAAGGTTAGTATAGATCCTGCAGAAGAACCAACTAGTGATCCATATAAACTTAACTGTAAATACCAGAAGAGGTTATATGGATGGCTAGCTGAAAGGAGATAGTGTTAAAATAGAGCATTTGACATGGTAAATACAAATTTTTCTATGTTGTATTATTTTTATCCTAATTTCGAGATTTGCTAGTTTCCTAAAGTATGTACACAAATGCATTATATATATTCATCTATCTAGTTATATTTGCTTGTTGTTCAGCTAGAAGGTCTCAAAATTACCTCCAACATGTATGGCATTTTCTTTTCTTTATCTCATGTTCCAAATTGGGATTTACTAACTACCTATCGTGAATCCTCCACTTAATTATATTATCTCTTATTTTATCTTTTCTTTTTCCTAAAAAAAAAAGAATCACAACATTTGTTTTGTGTGTGATAGGCGATAAGTAAACATATTTTCTTATTTCTGACTAGAATGAGATGAAGTTGTAACTACTAAACTACAACAATACTATCACATTCAAAACTTATTAGATTTTATATTGTATATTTTTTGTTAGTTATTTAAAATTATATATAGCTACTTTTTATCTTAAGGACCAACGAATCTCTAACCAAGGATATATCAAGAAAAATAAGGGCTAGTAATATTATTACTTTGTAATGTTTGCAGTTTGAACTTAGTAAAATCATATATATAGATGGTTCTTACCAAATATGTTATAGGATTGCAATATTACTTTCATAACAGCAAACAATATCGTTCTATTGTGAAGGTAAGAAAATATGTATTCAGAGATTTATCCAAGCTTGAAGTAGATCAAGAAACCACTGAAGTAAAAGAGGTAAGCTTTTACATAATTTGCATTTTGTTGACCACTATAGCTTGTCTGACCAAGTTTCTTTTAAAGAAATGATTACCTAGACTTTCCTTGCATATATGAAAGAAGTTATTTTCACAACGACGCCCTAAACTACATGAGACTAACTTTTATCATCATGTCAATTAAGCGCCAAGACACTTATAACTAAATTGTCCTTATTAATCCATAGGTTGGGGTTGTTGAAATATGCTCCATGAAAAGGAAAGAAGAATGTTCCATATAGAAGAGGGAGTCTACAATAAAGAAACACAAAAACAGCAACTCTGACAAGAGTAAGGTGAAATTTTGTCTTTTTGATACAAGGAACAAGCTAATTGGTGTTGGCATAGGTCATTGCGAGGTTCATAGATTTGACAACAAATTGTGGGAGGCCTTGTTGGCAACGACGGTGATGGAGCAAGTGAAGGTGGATTTGGTGCAAATGTTGTGGCAATGAAGGAGGGAGCGACCTTGGTAGAATTTGAATATCCCAACATTTGTTTTTCATATTTTATTAGATTTTTAAGTAAAAGTATTTGTGCCCCAAGTATTTGATGAATTTCTTGACATAATTTACTTTGTGTTTTGTTCTATCAATAAGATTGGGATTTTTGGATATATAATCTTAGTTGTTCTATATTTTCTAGATTACAATATGTAAGATTCAATCAAACTTTGTTTATTTTAATTGTGTATGCCAAATCTAGATCTCAACAATTTGAAAAGGAGTGAGGAAAAACACATGAATTTTCTACATCAAATAGACAGAAAGAAAAGCTCAAATGGCAAATACTTTTATTCAATAGTCAAATTCCATCAAATCCAAATAATCAATACATGTTGGATTGAGGCAAACATGCTGCTGACTTTTACTGAAAATCATTCTCTCAATGAAATAACAAAGTGGACAATGTTTTGTTGGTAAATAAATATGGTTCTTCATTATTTTCTAGTTTGTGATAAGTGAAAAAAAATTATTCCAAAAATATTTATATAAACATTCCAAATTAATAACCTGATAATTTGAAACAATCCGAGTTTCAAGTAAAAAGTTATAACCATTTGAGTAACTTGATACAATGCATTGACGAATTAGCTAACGAGAAAACATTAAAAAGGGTCCTTTTGGTCCTTTTACCTTTAAGAAAACCCTAAACGAATTTATTGACTAATGAAAGGCCCAAACCAATAAGATTTTCATCTCTTAATCTAACATTATCTTCTCTGTCAAACCCTAAGGCAAAACCCTAAGGAAAACTCAAAGTAGAAGACTTCCATTCAAAATTCTTTCAATCTTTTAAAGATTCTTCTTCAAGGTAAGTTCTTCTCCAAGTATTCCATTCTAACCATTTAAAATTCCTCCATACGATTATGAATCACGAAAATCCAAATTCTTGGCTATAGAGATTTCAAGAAACTAATTAAAGAATCTCAAGAGAGGTTTTTTTGATTGTTTTCCTTCAGGCTAGGGTTTAAAGGCTTCTAATCAAGTTCTTCTTCAAGATTCTTCAAGAGCATTGTTCTTTCAGGTATGTAAGGTTATTCATAGTGTTGGACTAGTTCGTCCTCATAACCTACACATTAATTCAGTAAGAAATCATCACATCTAAAAATCTAGTCATAGTTATTGATATTTGAATTCAATGCTTTAACAATTGAGGTTTTGATTCCTATTTTTGCATATGAATCTTATAATGTTGTTCATGCTTAGTATCACATGAACACTGTTGATTTAGTAAAGTTATGTTTTCAAATCAAATTGCATGAAAGTTCCTCATATATTGATTTTGGGTTTGAAAAATAAGTTCACGAGCATACGTTTTAAAAGTGCAAGTTTTTAACAGAATCCTTGAAAAGAGAAAAAAATGTTTTCAATGTACTATTTGAGAGTTGATAAAAAGAAGAGTGTGATTGATGTTTATGAAAAGTACTTTAGTAAAGTAACAATCCCTTTCTTTGAAAAGGGTGAATTGGGCATAATTGATATTTATTATTTTGGGAGTAGTATCGAGCACCAAATTGGGTTAGAGTATTTTATAACTCAAAAGTCTCATAAAACTACGTAGCTAGCATAGGATAGGATAGCATTGATTCATCGTGCGACTCATCACTACCTCTGAGAAGACCTACACCCATAGTTACAGTATCATCCTATACCCCGGCAAGGTATAGGATGGCCTTTGCAACGTGGGCAAAAAGTTGTATCATTGCTAGGCTCATAGTAATAGTTTTCATTTAGAGATACTCCCCATAAAGTAAAGTATATTATTTTTATATTGTTTTTATTGAATATCTTATGGTAAAGTTTGCATGGTTTTCACTTTATGTTCATGTATTGATGTCACGCCTTGAGCCTACACCCTGGGCGGGACTGGCACTCGAAGACCATTGCTGGCCCCAAGCGAACCCTTGGCCTAACTTACTTAACTCAACGGAAGACAATATTTATACTTATAATGATCAATAACACTTAATTGAACTGAATAATAAGATAACTGAGAATGTTTAAAGGTTAAACATTCAACTTGGCCAAAATTGGCAACCTAAGTCTTAACAATAAGAAATGATAATGAAAAGACTCAAAGGACTAACATCTGTCTGTCTATGAAGCCTCTAAAACAACTGAGATGAATGTTGGGATAACCCCACAACATCCTAATGAACTAACTAGAAAGCAATGAAAATAGATCCTCCATAATGCAAGGAGGCTCATTGACTGACTCTGAACTGCTCACTGGATAGATGGTGCACTGGAATACCGATCCTAGTTACCTGTGTCTGCATCATAAGACGATGCAGGACAACTGGCATCAGTACATTGAATGTACGAGTATGCGAGTTGGAATTCTAAAGCAACATAAACTTGAAAGGGAATTTGAAAGAAACACTTACCTTGGCTCTTCTCAACTCATGAATACTTAACTGAACTTATTTCAATATAAAGCAGTTTACAACAAGTACAATATAAAGAAAAACTATTTAAAAACATGATGTCAACTCTGTGTATATACAAGGATATAACATAACTCTGAAATGTATGTAAAAATACAATAAAATGATGCATATAAAAGTACAATAACTTTTGTGGGAGTTTCTTTAACCAACAACCATCACATAAGAGCTATAGTGATGACACAGCGATCTACGTAACACTACCAGTGCATCCTATACCTGGCAAGAAGTATAGGACCTGAACTACTAAGTGGATCCACTAGTCTATTGTGAAAAGGGTTCATCTAAAAGTATGACCCTTTTCTACACATGGTGGCTACATGGTTTTATGGAGACGTGAGTTATCTGAACTCATGCTCGCCCCCAATTCGGTGCTCAATACTATTACCAATATATACGAGCTCTTATGTTTAAAAAACATACTTCTTTTGTGATTTGAGATTAGTGTTCAAAAAAAAAAAAAAAATTTAGCTCAAAGGCTATCCTAGAAATCAATGTTTCCCCTCTTGCTTCATTTAGAAAGCGATTACTCTTTTCTGAAAACTAGCCTGAAGGCTCTTTGGAAATCATAGTTTCCATTCTTATTTAAATGTGAAAACATTTTACATCTCTTTGGGAATACTTAGTCCCCATATACTTTTTGAAGAAATGAACTTCAATCTATACTCTTTACTCAACTTGAACTTTAAGTCTTAAAACAATGTTAAAGTATTTGGAAAAAACTTTTGGAAAACTCTAAGAACTTCTCTTAACTTGACTCTTACTTCTCTTGACTTGACTCTTAACTTTCCTTGAATTGGATTATGGATTCAAGGTTTATGAACTCATATTTATGGATGATTTCATGATGTTTAGATGTACCTTAGAGTGTTGGAATCAACTAGAAAATATAGGTACATTGCTAAGGAACTAATACGAAAGGTTGGGGAAAAAATGGGAGGAATTGGCGACCTTAGCGCTCTGAGAGGCACGGGGCCCCAGAGCACAAACTTTAGAGCTGAAGTTGTGGTGCTTTGGATGGCGTGTTGCCTTAGAGCCCAAAGTTCAGAGAAATTTTTTTAGCATTCTGGGAGGTGCGACGCCCTATGCCCTTGCCCAGAAAACTCCCGATTTTTCTTGCTTGTTTTTCATCTCTAAACCCTCTAAACTTCAATGGTCCTTTCCCTAAGCACTTACAATCATTTTTACCCTCAATATACATCATAATCTACTAGAAAAACACAACTAACAACATGAATCAATCTCAAGAAAACTCCAACAACACAATCCATAAGAATTCAAAGGAATTTCATGAAGAACTCAAGGATTTATTTTCAAATATATTAACTTCGTTGAAATTGAATCATGATTGGTGTGTAGATGAACTAACCCAATGCGATGTGATCTCACATATCTTGTAAGGATCACCCCAAACGATATCCACAAGCTAATCTCGATGAATCTTGAACTTCCTTCTCTTTTCTTTTTTCTCCAAGCCCTAGCGTGAAATCTAACTTTTCTAAACTGACCAAAATCTGGTTTTACCCCAATTAATCTCCTAAAAATGGATTAAACTAAACGGTCACGGAAAAGACTAAAATACCCTTTTAAAATCCGAATTGGACATTTCCTTATTTGAATATCCCAACTTCCGAAGGGCATAACTTGCTCATTCGAACTCAAAATTACTAAAACTTGGTGGCGTTGGAAAGATCATTCCAAGATCTTTCTAAACATATCTGGAATCACACCTAACTCATCCTGAGCTAGGAATTATGGCCATTTCAAGTTGACCAAAAACTCACTTTAACACCTATACCAAATTTCTAAATTTTTAAATTCTTCCTAGAAATAATTATTTCCAAATTTTAAACTTCCTTCTAGTTCTTTATAGTTGCGAGATGTTACAATTGATTTAGTTGAGTTGCTTTCAATCATTCAGTTCAATTATTTGTCTATTCAGCCATATTACATACTTATACATTTTATGTACTGATGTCATTTGACTTGCATCTTATTACGATACATATACATGTGTTTAGGATCATCAACATGCATTTCATTGAGATCACTTTGCACTTAAGATAGCTTAGGTGAGCCTCCTTGCATTCCAAGGAACTTCCATTTATTTTCTAGTGATTTGACTTGAGATGCCATGGGTCTTTTCCCGACATCGATCTTGAGTAATAGAAGCTTCATAGATAGTTAGAATTAATGAGTATCTCAGTATGTTCCCTTTTGGTTTAAGATTATTGAAACTATTACTTATACTTTATTAAGTATTTTCAGACATTTAATTGAGTTGAGTTTAATTTTTCATTTAAAGTTTTCTATATGCTTGATTAAATCTTCCGCTAAGTAGTTTGTTAGGCCAAAGACTTACTTGAGGACCAACAATGGTTCTCGAGTGTCGGCAACGCCCAGGGTATAGGCTTGAGGCGTGACAACTAGTTCGACCATCAACGTCACCTCAATTTGTTGAATCCATGAACCTCGCAATGACCTATGTCAACACCAATTTAGGTTGTTCTTATTATAATTATTGATTTTCTGTTTCTTTGTTGTAGACTCCCTCTTCCACATTCTACGTTTCTTTTTTGGAGCTCTTCAAAACCTTTGGATTAATAAAGAAAGTTTAGTAAGATTAAAGTAAATTGTCTTGTGTCTCAACATGATGATAAAAGTTAGTGTCATGTAGTTAGGAGGTCATCATGAAAATAACTTCTTGTAATAATCAGTTCTATAGATTATATTAGGACCCTTTTCCCTTTAATTAAGTGAAACTTGGTGTAGGCTTTAAATGCTTATTATGACTTGCAAGGATGGGTAATACGTAAATCGAGGTGATTAGATGTGTATTAGAGAAGAAAATAGAAAACTAGAAAGTTAAAATCTTAAGAATTGATCAAAGTCAACATTGGGGTAAACGAGTTCAGAATCGAGGTTTGGAAGTTCCTATACATCCGTAGGGTGATTTATGACTTTCACTGGATAGTTTGAACAAGTCCCAATAAAATCAGGAGAGATTCAGAAGCTTAAGTTGAAAACTAGCATAAATGAAGATTAAGAGATCAGCACAATCAACTATGTGCCTAGATACCTCAGCTTGGTATTTGAGCATCCCAACAAATTTGTAGGGCATTTTGGTGAAATTTGCATATTTGATTTTTATCTCGATAGGTTTGTGCACTCAACCGCATAATTGTAGGCACCCAATTTTTATGAACTTCGAAGTTGCAAGCTTGGGTGTCGCAATCGCGAAAAGGTGATGGGGTTGTGTTTGCTTCAGGGTTGTTGTGCGACTGCGTAGAGGAGAATGCTGGGCAGAACATTGTGATCATGAGGGGTGAGGTCTGCGATTGTAAAGAGAATGGAAGAAGGTGTTTGTGGGGTCTGCGATGATGTAAAAAATCAACAATCTCTCTACCTTTGTAAGGTAGGGGTAGGACTGTCTACACACCATACACACCATTCTAGCCAGACTCCACTTATTGAATTTATTACACTGAATTCATAATCGTTGTTATTGTTACAAGAAAAGTCCCGAGGTAAGAATCTATCTAACTGCCAATCCTATTTATAATTAACTAGGTAATGTGCCTTTGCTTGACACGGTCATAAATAATTGAATTAAACTAAGGAATCGTCCTTTACTAATATTTTAATATTAAAAATATTAAAGAGATAGGCTCTTCATAAAATTAATATTAAGAGTATGCTAATATGAACTAGAATACTCTGACCTTTTCACAGTAACTTTATATTGTTCCATACCTTTCTTGTAGATTTATCATTTAAACCATAGAAGTGTGACATTATATAAAGACATAAAATGATGCAATTTATCCAAACATTATATTCATTAAAATAAAGCAGTACCATACAATACAATACAATACATTACGAAACAATACATACCAATCATCCAAATAGACATTGTAATATAGAAAAGATAAAACAGTTAAGATCTTGTTTCCAGATAGAAAAAAACTCAAAGTGATTTCTTTCAAGAAATTCATCAAAACACCTTGGGCACAAATAGTTTTAACTAACAAAACTAAATAATTGTCTAAAAACATGAAAAACCAATATTGGGATATTCAAATTCTACCACTATCATCTATGCGGCCTCTCCCTTCTTCGTTGGTGCCACTGTTTGCACCACTACTAGCCATGTCATTGTCGCCAACTAGACCTCCCATAATTTATTGAACCTTGTGATGCCAACACCAATTTATGTTGTCCAGAAAAATATTCTCACTTGTATTTTTTCTTTGGTGTGAATAATTTTCCTATTTGGTCCTTTGTTCTAGGTTGTCCCTCCAAGATTGAAAATTATATTTTTCTTTTCGGGGAGGAATCTTCTGAAATTCCAACAACCTTTCATTTTAAAATTATTAATATTGTAAGAATACACAAAATATATATAAAAAATTATGATAAAAGAAATATAGTGCAACTACAAAATTAGTCGTCAAATAGCTTATAGCTAACAAGTATTTTTTTGATAATTTTTTGTTAATCCGTTATTAAATAAGATTGTAAAATGATAAAAAAAAAATTATTCTAATGATGAGATTTATTGATTTCTAATTCCTACATTTTCTATTAGTTTTTTTTTGTAAAATAAAATTGTTGTCTAATACGTAGTGTAACATTAACTTACCTTGTTTTTGTGTTTAGAATCCCTATTCATGAGGTTGTTCATTGCTTCACCGAGAAACTTTTTGACTCCCTCTTGCAATAGTTGTTGTTTTTCTGTTTCTTCATTGTAGACTTCCTTTTCAAGATGGAACATTCTGCCTTTCTTTTCATGGAGTGCTTTTTAATAACCCCAACCGTTAGATTAATAAGAAAAATTTAATAAGAATAATGTTAATGTCTGTGCGTCTTCAAATGACAATAAAAGTTTGTGACATATAGTTAGGACAATATTTCTCTTATGATAATAATACTCCAATCCATCAAGTTTTTGTTAAGAACTAATTATATATATGCTTTTAGAAAGTACAAATTAAACTACACACATTACAAAGTAATTATATAACTAACTCTCATCTTTTTGATTTATCATTGGTAAAAGATTCATTGGTCCTTAATTAGGATGAAAACTAGTTATATATAAAATTTTATACAACTAAAGAAAAATATAAAATATAGAATCCAAATAAGTTTGAATGTGATAGTATTGTTGTAATTTAGTAGTCCAGTTTGAAATAAGAAAAATAGTTTAAGTTTTGCCTAACACACACAAAACAAATGTTCTAATTCTTTTTATTTTCAGGAAAAAGATAGGATAAAACAAGAGATAATATAATTAAGTGGAGGATTCACGATATAGGTAGTGATCAATAGAAATCCCAATTCGGAAGCATGATAGAAAGAAAAGAAAATGTCATACATACAGCGGCAGAGCTAGGTGGGGTTCGTGGGTTTAGACGAACCCATTAGACGATCACTAATTGGTTCTTGTGTAGGATTTATATTGACCGTTTGTGGTTTATAAATGGTGTAGCAGTTTGCTTCACCTTTAGAAGGTTCAATTTGGAAGCTAACATTACGAAAGGCTGATCTTTTCTTCTTCTCAACAATCATGTTTTCAGATACTCTTAAAGTAAAGAAAACTCAAGAATAATACTTGAGAAATAATGTTGTTTGAGGCTCGAAATATCAAGGACTATATATAGATAATTAAATTGAGAAGATGAAATTAATAAGATACGATTGCTTTTAGAAAAAAAATTGCGATATTTGGTCAACATCTTATTTATTATTTTTAGAAGGTGTCTCTTTTAGAAAAAAATCATGATGTTTAGGTATTTGTTCAATACTTATTTATCATTTGTAGAAGGTTGCTCTTTTAGGGGGGAAAATCACGAATTTTGGACACTTGGTCAATACTTATTTATTATTTGTAGAAGGTAGCTCTTTTAGGGGGAAAAATCACAAATTTTGGACATTTGGTCAATACTTAATTATTGTTTGTTGAAGGCGGAATGGTCGAGGAGACCCTTCTACTTATCCTGATTTGACTAAGCTTATGTGACATTTAATTTTGCTGAGATGGATAAAATGTGTGGTCACACATATTTAAAAGCGAGTGAATATTTAAAAAATTATAGAAGTGGGGGTTTGTTGGGCGGGGGGTGGGGGGGTCTATGCTCTCCAACTTTTGGTGTGCACAAGTAGACACTTAAATTTTTATGAATTTGAACAGGTAAATACATGTGTACTACGTGACATAATACACCTAGGATACCACGTCGGGCATGATTTAACATGTATGATGCCAAGTAGCTAGAAAAATACTATATAGGCGGAAAAGTGTGGCAAGTGATGGTTCAAGGTGGGATAGTCAAGTGATGGGAATTGGGGATGTTGGGTGATTGTAGAGAGGACAATGAATTTGAAATGTTACTTATGAAACTTATTTTGCTTATTTTTATTAGAAAAATAATTTTTCTAGAAAAACAAACTCCTTAAAAATGATTTTTCTAATAAAAATAAGGAAAATAAGTTTCATAAGTGACATTTCAAATTCATTGTCCTCTCCGCACTCACACAAGATCCCCAATTCCCATCACATGACTATCCCACCTCAAACCATCACTCCCCACCCCTTTCCGCCTATATAGTATTTTGCTAGCTACTTGGCATCATACATGTAAAATCATGCCCGACGCAGCATCCTATGTGTATTATGTCACGTAGGATGCATGTATTTACCTGTTCAACTTAATAAAAATTTAAGTGTTTACTTGTGCACACCAAAAGTTGGAGTGCATAGATGCAAACTTGAGGTCAAGCTAAATGTAATATTTATGTATTATGCCTTTTGTTTATATATAAAGTTCAAAAAAGAAAAAAATTACTTTTAGTTCTTTTTCTATTTTGCTATAATCTCCTTCCCCCCCCCCCCCCCCCTGCCCCCCCACCAAAAAAACCCCCACTCCTGTAATTTTTTAAAATATTTTTCAATTCGAACTTTTGTGTTCTCTCGCTTTTAAATATGTGTAACCACACATTTTATCTAACTCAATAAAATTAGATGGGATAAGTATAAGGGTCTTCTCGACCATTCTGCCTGCAACAAAAAATAAATAAGTATTGACTAAATGTGCAAAATTCGTGATTGTTTTCCTAAAAGAGACACCCTCTACAAATAATAAATAAGTATTGACCAAACATCCAAATATCGTGATTTTTTCCCCTAAAAGAGTTACCTTCTACAAATAATAAATAAGTATTGACCATATATCCAAATATCATAATTTTTTTTTTCTAAAAGCAATCATATCTTATTAATTTCATATTTATCTATCTTAAAAACTACTTTCCATCTTCTTAATTTATTTGTCTATATATAGTCCTTGATATTTCAAGCCATAATAACATTACTTCTCAACTATTATTCTTGAGATTTCTTTACTTTGAGAGTATCTGAAAAAATGATTGATGAGAAGAAGAACAGATCAGTCTTTAGTAAGGTTAGATTACGAAGTGAACCTTCTAAAGGTGAAGCTAACTGTTACACCATTTATAAACCACAAGCGGTTAGTACAAATCCTACACAAGAACCAATTAGTGATTGTCTTAACCGTAAATACAAGGTGATGCTACATGGATGGCTACCTGAAAAGAGACAACGTGAAAACTGAGCATTTGACATGGTAAATACATTTTCTTATGATGTATATATTCTTAGAGCCAGGATTAAGAATTTAGGGGCTCTAAAGTTTCCCTATACCGTCAATTAATTTTGTTAGGGGTTCAAAAATTATTATACATATATATTTAATTAATTTACTAGTACAAATAGAGGATCTACAAAAAAGCTACTGAGTTTGTCCAAACACACGAACCCCCACCTAGCTCTGCCTTTGCATGTATGGGATTTTCTTTGTTTTATAGCATGCTTCCGAATTAGGATTTATTGATCACTATCAATATCGTGAATCCTCCACTTAATTATATTCTTGCTTGTTTATCTTTTCTTTTTTCTTGAAAAAAAGAAAGAGAAAGGAATCACAACATTTTTTTTGTGCGTGTGAGGCAATAATTAAGCTTTATTTTCTTAATTCAAATTGGACTACCTAACTACAGCAGTACTATCACATTCAAACTTATTCAGATTTTATATTGTATAATTTTCTTTAGTTGTTTAAAATTTTATACATAACTAGTTTTTATCCTAATTAAGGATCAATGAATCTCTAACCAATGATATATCAAGAAAATGAGAGTCAGTAATATAATTATTTTGTAATGTGTGAAATTTAATTTGTACTTTGTAAAATCATATATATATATAGTTAGTTCTTAACAAAAATCTTGTTGAACTGTAGTATTACTATCATATGAGCAAACAATATCGTTCTATTGTGGAGGTAAGAAAATATATATTCAGGGGTTTATAAAGAAACCACCAAAGTAAAAGAGGTAAGATCTAACATTATTCGCATTTTGTTGGACTACTATAGCATGTTTGACTAAGTTTCTTGTGCGCCTGCACGCATACATATATATATATGTGTGTGTGTGTGTGTGTGTGTGTGTGTCACGACCCAACCCACCGGGTCGTGCGGGCACCTACGTACTACCACCTAAGTAGGAGAACCCTCATATCCCAACAATTTAAAAGCACGTGGAAAATTAAATAAATGGAAATAAAATAGGTTTACAGAATTTATTAATAAAGACATTTAATACAATTGGGTTAAGACTTGTAAAGTAACTAACACCCCAAGGATCTAGTCTAAACATGTACAAGAGCTACTAAGACTACAAACTGGACAATATAATAAATGACAAAGCTCCCACCATGCGGAAGGAAAAATAGAAGCTGCTGGAGATTTTCTATGTCTTCACCTAATGAAACGTCACCAACCCTGCATCCACACTATGTCAAAAGACATAACAAGAGTAGTATCAATACAAACACACGCATACTGATAGGCATCATCAGTCAACCCGACGCCCACCACATAACATAAGAAAACAACTAGTAAGATCATGCAATAAAACCCATCGCTTCTCCACCTTTACCCTCTCTTGAAAAACCAACTAATCATGCTAGTAATTTAACTACTAACCACCCCGGTCAACCTACTTACTAGGTTCTTGATCATAGCCTAACCATTCTAACACATAGAAAATTGCCCAAATACAACTACCAACATCCCAACTAACCTCTCACGTCACACCCTTACCTCCTCTTCATATTACCCAGACATGGCCACATATTACATTACATCAAGCTTTCTACTAACCACAAAACCCTTTATCCAAAGTGAAATCCACCTAAGCACTTACATCATGTACATTATCCCCACTTCTTGCCATTACAAAACGTGACACCGTTTACCCGGACGTTAACAATTCTTACAATGTTCACTTCCCCACTTACCGTATCACATGTCGATCAGTTGTGCCCCCTTCCAGTTCACTCAACACCAAATATCAAGTTACTCAACATAGAATAACAACCGAGCATAAGTCCTCATAACCATAAAACAACTTCGGATACAACACCAATTATCATTACGAACAAGGTACAATTTCACAATCCTCAAGGCATACAATTATGTCAAATCATTGCTCCTCTCAGGGAACCCAAACACAAACTGTTAGCATACCAAAATGCGGTACCTCATCCAATAATTATGTCGAAACGTGGCAACCGATCCCATATTTATGTCGGAACGTGGCAACTGATCTAATGTTAGTGTGTCTAAACGCAACACCCGATCCACAATCACAATCACAATGTATATCATCACAATCATACAACAAGAGTGATTCACAACATATATTTCTTCGCTCATACTTATTTACATTAGGTGTGATTAACAAACTTCGTTCACATACATGCACATATCATAATAAGCAAGAGCAATCTTACATCACACAACATGAAATCAAAACTATCACCTAACACACTACTCATCAACATATATCATCTAAGCATTAGTTCAACCATACCTAGCCCTAGTTCGTCATCTAAGGCTTCTTTTTAGGATTTAACCATATTTCACTCGATGCACGAAGGCCTACGCATAAATCCTACTGTTGATTTACATATATTACACAGGAACACAAATTTATAACTACTCAATTCATAAAACCTAGACAATCTAGGTGCCAAGCAGCTGCACGGAGGAATTGCAGATAATTTTCTGGTTTTCTAGACGACATGAAGGTGAATTTGGCCAAGAATCCGCAAGATATCACCATCATTACGCTGGAATCTCTTCCTCCTTCTTTCCCAAGCTTGGAGCAACTTTTTGGAGGGTTTTTGTGTGATTTATGTCTGATCTAGGTATTTTAGGAAGAAGGAGAAAATATGAATTCGCGTTATTTACATTATGTCTCGCCTATTTGGCTATGACACCAACTTACCCCCCCTGGCGCCACTGCCCTATGTCACGACCCAGACCATAGTGATTAGCACCCACACTAACCCTCTAGTGGGAGAACCATTACTACAACCCAACTAACCAAATTAACGAAAACTAAAGTATTTAAAGATATGGAAGCAAGTTTAAATAATAATAAAAATGGAGTCTCCACAAACTCCAAAAGCTTAAACAATTAACTAACCAATCTAATGCGGAAGAACAACCCCTAGAACCTGAAAGTCATTGTACCAAAACTCTATGAATGATAAGTCTAAGAACAAGGGGTACAACCCCGAAACTAAACAACACCTTAAACAAATAGTCTGAGTTCGAAAAGAGTGGACCTTAACAAGGAAGATCCATGGCAGCTTGAAAGAACTGGCTCACCCTTGAATCCGATCACGCTTAATAGTCACTTAGCTGAGGTCTATCAATAGCCATCTGAAGATGCCATGTACTCAACAAAGAACAAGTAAGTGCAATATTAGTTCACAACCACAGTGTACTGGTAGGATCACGCAACTATCCCAATAAGTAAAGCATATGCAAGTAACCATAACATTATAAAACTGGCATGTGTCGAACATATAAAATATTAGTCATCTTTTCAAGATCAATGTAGCATTCCACATTCTCAATAATACACATTGGTTATCAATTTAGAGGAACATACAATTTTTCAATATCGATCATCATTAGATATAAACGTAACCATCACAAGTAGATACACAACACAATTCAATGGTCCTCTCATGGTACCCACACACAAATTGTTAGCATATCGAAACATGGTACTCGATCCAATGTTTATACCGGAACATGGCAACCAATCGCATATTTATGCTAGAACGTGGCAACCAATCCCATGTTTATGTCAGAACGTGGCAACCGATCCAATCAACAAACCATAATCACAATCACAATGTATATTCTCACAATCATACAACGAAAGGTGATTAATGGCATACAATTATTCAATTATCCTCATTTACAATTATGGTGATCAGTAATGCAACATTCGCATACATACATGCATTATAATGAGCAATTACAAACATATATCACACCAACATGAAATCACAACCATCACCTACCTCAAAAAAGCTTGAAACCCTTAGAAACTTGATCCTTCCCTTTCCAAATTTGTTCCACTTGTTCTTGGTTTACAAACAATCAATATAATATGAGAATCAATAAACAATCACTAATTACCCAAATTACTAATAATTCTATGAACCCTAGATCAAACCCATGATCTCACTCCCCCAATTAGGGTTGTTTCCACCATAGATTTTAGATCAAAACACTCCCCCAGCGATATTTACGCATTAGATTACGTTCTATGGATCGAAAAATGAATTTGGGGAGTTAAAAGCTTACCTTTAGCTTCAAAAATGGTGGAAAACTGTCAAGAATCGCCTAGGGTTCGTTCCTTGGCTATAAAAACTGAAAAATGCAGAATGAAGTCATTTTGGAGTTCATTTACGGCCTTAAGTTGCGTCAGGCCGGCCACAGCGGCACCTACCCCGCTACAGCAGCCCCACCAGAGTGACCAAAACCACCGCCAAAGCAGCTTGCACGAAACAATGAGCAATTTAAAGAATTTCAACACCTCCATTTCACAACACGTCTTCAGCCAACGACACTCATAAAATATCATTCACACTATCTAGTCACCCGAATTCAATTTCATAAAGTTGTACGAATTTCTTAACGTCTTAGCTATCTAGTCATGTGATCAAAATCATAATTAGATCTCTTATTTGTTACTAGATTTCCCTACACCTTAATGACTTCGATTCAATCCAAATCTGGACTAGGTTGAAAAATCTCAAGTTGCTATAGAAGAGTTTTCTAACCCCAATTCTTTCTCCATTGGCTTTTACCTAACGATGGAATCGTGTTGTTACACCCTAGCGGCATCTAGCTTGCCTTGGCGGGACATTGGCCCAGAATTTCCCAAATTTTTATTTTTCCTAATTAACGATGGTTCAGGTCGTTACATTGTGTGTGCGTGTGTGTGCAAGAAGTATTTACCTAGTCTTATGTTGAATTTTTGCAAGAAGTGATTTCCATGAAGACCTCCTAACTATATGTCACTAACTTTTATTGTCATGTTAAGACGTAGAGACATTTACATTATTCTTATTATAGTTTTCTTATTAATCCAAAGGTTGGGGTTATTACATTATTCCTAGTAATGGTGAATTTGGTGATGTCATGGGATATGATGAGGGTCATGGATCCAGTGCAAATAGTGGTGGAAACGAAAGGAAGGAGAGGCCTTGGTAGAATTTGAATATCCCAACATTTGTTTTTCATGTTTTGTTAGTTTTTCAAGTAAATGTATTTGTACGCCCGAGTGCTTGATGAATTTCTTGAAAGAATTTGCTTTGTGTTTTTGAAGAATTTAATAACTCCATTTTATTTATTGATGTTCAACTACGTATACATTCACTTCAATTTTCTTTTTGTTTTTTTACGTTTTGCAAACATTTATAGATTAATTAATTGTACTTCTAATTAATAGTCACTAACCATGCCATTACATATTACGTAACCCTATCTATTAAGCTTTTTCATAGTATCTCAAATATTAATTAATACAACATTCTAAGTAATAATTTAGCATTTTCATGGCGAGCAGTTAGCCTCACAAAACAAGAGGCCACGAAAGCAAAGTAAGAACTATTCAAAAAATACTAACAAGCGCATGTCATATACATTAAAAATAATATATTTTTGGAGAACTTCATACGAGTTACATAGTAGTACATAATTTTAAACCATGCATATATATTTTAAGCTAACAACTGAAGGTATAATAATGACTAGTGCTCACTTAACATTTAGGAAACTTTTAGTGTTGTAGTTAAAGTGATTTATAAATTAGTTTATGCCTCAATTCAATTTCATGTAAACATTTTTTTTAAATTCCCTTGTTAGAAGTAATAGAACTTCTAGTTTTGTCACTAATCAAAGTTATGCTATTTTTGTGTGCATTACTGACAGTAGATACTACAAAGATTAGATGCAATTGAAGCTAATTGTTGTTTAGGGAGTTCTAGGTTTGGCATTGCATATGGCGAGGTCACGGATTCGGTGCAAATGGTGGTGGATGCGGTGGTAGAGGTGGAGGTGGTGGTGGGGGAGGAGTTAGTGATGGAGGATCTGGTTTTGGCATTGGAGATGGTGAGGGTCATGGATTGGGTGAAAACGACGGTGGTGGTGGTCAAAATGGTGGTAGAGGCTTTGGTGCTGGAGGAGTATGGGGCCATGGTGGTGGTGGCAATTGATCCCACCATTTGCTGAAATGACTATTTTTCATTAGTATGCTATTTCATCAATGGTTCTTATTTAAGCATTTTCCTTGTGCCAACTCTTTTATTATTAGATACATTGTCATAATGTTGAGATGATGTAATTCCACTCATGTCTTGACCACTTCAACTATTTATAGTAACGAATATTTTTAATATACCGATGATCAAGAACATCCATGATTCAAATGATAAAAGTATAATCTCAAAATAGGGATTGAGGGAGATTGGGGACTAGGCCTTACCATAGCCTACAACAATAAAATGGATAACCAATCCATTCATCAATAATAGGATGCACATACAACACACAAGTATACATTGATCCTATTCCTAAACACCCACACCTTCAATTCATTGACAAAAATATTGTCCTTTTTATAGATTTGACTAACACTAGGTAAATAATATTGTTGAAATTAAAAAGTTGTCGAAAAATTAAAAAATGCATTTTTTAAAAAATAGACTAGTTTTAATCTCCTTCAATTATTTAAAATATAATTATAAAATTTCAAAGAAAGAAAAATGAAAAGGTCACTCAAACAAGAGTAACAAAAAAAAATTTGTAAGGGCCTATTGAAAACAGTGTAGCTATTTCAAATTTCTACACAGTTGCCTCATTTCACATTTATGCACAGTTTTCTTATTTCACATTTATGCCTCCTAACTTTGGTTGTGCACGAGTACACACTCAAACTTGGATAAAGTTGAACATCTAGATACAAGAGTCCCAATGTATCTAGACACTTAACTTGACCTCATTTCATATTTATCTCCTAATCAAAATAAACTACATATAATCTTGTGCTACAATCGTACCGATGGCACATACAATTTCCATCTTAGATTGTGAACAAAAAATATATATTTTTGGGTTGTTTCTTATTACTCCATCAAATTAGCAAAGTTTGATATGTAAGGGAATCATAGAGAATGTTGATGAACAAATTATCATTGAATTGATTGTGAAGTATTTATTTTAACTTTATAAAATTTGTTCTTGACTAATTGTTGACTCCAAACCTTATTAAGTGGTGGTGGCAGTCACTGTTCAGGTCAATTGGATTATTTTTTTTCTTTTTGTTAAATATTTATTTGAGCATGTTATTCTTTACATATATATAAATTTGTGTAAATTAAGAATGTTTTGGTAAATAAATATTTATTTATTTGAAATGGTTGAAAATTCTTTAGACTTTATACATGTGATAATATATTTTGTAATAGATGAATTGATAATTATGATTAATAAATACGATTCACTAAAATGATCTATTTATTTTAGTTATTAGAACATCCTCAATTCGTCGTGTATAGATTATTTTAAGTGAATATTAGTGGTAAATATTTATTTACGTAAATGGTGATTTACCTTACAATACTAGTAATGCTTAATTAATTCATGAGAAGAGATATCGAGGTTTTCACTCACAAGAAAGAAACATAATATCTTGGATTCTCAAGTGTATTAATTTAGAGAAGAAGATACTCTTTCAATGATTATGCTGGCGTTAAGAAATAATTTGTTATAAGAAGGTATTGAGTGTCTTTGCAAAAAGAAGGACACAACATATGTTTCATGCTCATGAGATACTTAAAAAAAGAGAATAAAAATTTGAATCATGTTATTTTAATATTTAACTATGTCTAGAATGATTGTTTTTCAAATTTGGCCATAGTTTATGTGGTCATGAATTTTCTGATCTCTGATTGACTTGAAATTTGATGGTTCCATCGAAAATTATTTAGATAGGTAGTTTGTTGGATTAAAATTTTATTTGAATATGATAAAGTCATATTGTTCAATTTGGTCATAGCTTTGGAAATATTGTTAAATTCCCAAAGATACTTAAACCATTTGAATTTGGATTTGGTCATAACTTTGGAAATATTTTTTTTTAGACTCCAATTGACATGAAATTTGGTAAGTTCATTGGTGACATACTAGTAAGAAATATTCATTGCTATGAATATAATCCTTTATATCAGTTTTATTTATGTTAAATGTGGTACATGATTACATGTTATGATTTAACATGTATTGATATATGATAAGGATATAGATTTAATTAGTTCTTCTTAAATTGTTTCAATCTGAATTTGGAGATAACTATTATTTTTAAACTCTAATTGATTTGAAATTCAGTAGGTTCATCAGAAATGGTCAATTAAAAATATTCACAGTTATGAAGTGATTTGAAAATTTGAGGTCGTTTAGATGAAGTTATTTTTTTAGATATTTTTGTATCTTGAAAATTAATTTAAATGAAAAATTACTTGACTATGATACAATGGTGAAAGAGTTTGTTCTCTATGCATAACTTAATTATAGTGAAGTATTAAGTTCATGTGTTGACTTAGACCTTTCTCCATATCAGATGAAATTAGTACAAGTCACTAGATTTAATCTCTAGTTTTGATAATCTATAATGACTCTTCCTATCTGAGTGATATATGATTGGATTAATGGATCTAGGGATAATAATATTCACTTGGTTTAAATTAACAATATACCCTCCAGCTGAGTTAGCTTGTAACATCTCGCTAATTGAAAGAACTAGGAAGAAGTTAAGAATTTGGAAATAGTCATTTTTGGAAAGAATTGAAATCTGGAATATTTATTAAGCTTGGTAAGTTGAGTTTTTGGTTAACTTCAAACAATCATAACTCCTAGCTCAGGATGAGTTAGGTGTATTTTCGAATATCGTAGAAAATATCTTGGAATAATCTTTCCAACGCCGCCTAGTTTGCAAGATTTCGAGTTCGTATGATTGAGTTATGCCTATTGGAAGTTGGGTTGTTCGAATAAGGAAAGTTCAATCCAGATTTTGGAAGGGTAGCTTGGTCTTTTCCAACTTAATTAATTCATTTTTGGTAATTATTTTAAGGTCTCAACTGATAGGATTCAGTTTACACTTTTTGAAAAATAGAGTTAGGGTTTTTGGAGAAAGAACGCAAGAGGGGAAGAAAGGAGAAAAAGAGCCAAGATCATCATTCGTAAGGATTTAGCTTGTGGATTTCATCAAGAGGTGATCCCTACGGGGTATGTGAGATCACATAGCGTTGGGTTAGTTCACCCATGCTCCAATTTTGATTCAATTCAGCAAAATTATATTGATTTGTATGTAAATTCTATGAGTTCTTGATGAAATTCATTTGAAAACTTGTGGGTTCTTATTGTTGAAGTTTCTTGAGATAGATTCATGTATTTAGGTGTGAATTCAAGTTAAATCTTACATATATTGAGGGTTTGGTTGATTCTACGTGTTTGGGTAATAACCAATTGAGTTTAGAGTTGAAAAACGAGCAAGAAAAATTGTCAAACACCTGGGGAAAGGGGTGGGACACCCCGCCAACCAGCGTACCCTAAAGAGTTCTCCGAAGTTTCACCCCTGGGGAATTGCGCCTACCAGTGCGCACTAGCTTCAGTTCTTAAGTTTTGGCTGCTCAAAGCGCCAGGGAGGCCAAGTATTTTACTTTTCCCCCTTCTTTATGTACTAGTTCTGAAGTTTTGAATCTTTTATTATGCTTTTAAGTCTTCAGTTGAGTAAGTAAGCCAAGCCAAGGGTTCGATTGGGGCCAGCAATGGTTCGCGAGTGCCGACCACATCCAGGGTGTAGGATCGGGGTGTGACAAACTTAGTATCAGAGCACATAGTTTAAGAGTCCTAGGGAGTCTATGAAGCTATGTCTATAGATTCCTAGTTATCAGAGTGAAGCACGCCACATCTATAATTAGGAGGCTACAACATTTAGGAAATTTACCTTACTTCTTTCATACTCATTTTGTGCATTAATGTTCGATCTCTAAAAAGTTTTTTCTAATTCATGCTTGCACATGTCTTTCAGATCATGCCCCCACGAAGAGTTGTCCGAGGTCATCTTGCTAGGAGAAATGTTGAGGAGCAAAGGGTACCTAATGCACCTGAAGTGCAACCCCATGGAGAAGTTACCAATGTTGAGTTCAGGGAAGCGATAAGAATGTTAAGTCAAGCTGTTACCAACCAAGTTGCACAGAGAGAGAATAGACAGAAAGAGAATGATACTTCGAGGATTTGTGAGTTCTTGAGGGTGAATCCTCCAAGCTTCACTGGTTCGAGAACGACTGAGGATTCGGAGAGTTTTGTTGAGGAATTGGAAAAGGTATTTCAGGTTATGTATGCTACTATGCTAAGTGAGTAGAACTAGTTGCATATCAGCTGACGAATATTTCTAGGACTTGGTTTGACTAGTGGAAGAAGGGTAGAACTGAGGGAGCACCACCTGCGAGTTGGGCTTGTTTTGAGGAGGCCTTCTTGGAGTGTTTCTTTCCCTGAGAACTAAAAGCGAGAGTTCCTCACACTTAAGCAGGATTCTTTAAGTGCTCATGAGTATGGGTTGAAGTTCATCCAACTATCCTGTTATGCTCTGGAGATGGTTGCGGATATGAGGAGTAGAATGGGTTTGTTTATTGTTGGACTATCTTGTCTGTCGAGTAATGAAGGTAAGGCTGCAATGCTAATAGGTGACATGAATATAACAAGGTTGATGCTCTATGTGCAGTAGGTTGAGGAGGACAAGCTGAGGGATAGGGAGGAATTCAGAAATAAGAAAAGAAGTAATGTCGACCGTTCATCCTTTCCACAAAAGCAAAAGGGACCTGCTCCATCATCTGCTAGTGCACCTGCACCCAAAAACAAAGGTCAGTATAATTATCAGAATTCGCAGAATATCAAAACTAGACCTGCATTGTCTCAGGGTTGTGTGGCACAAAGAGGTAATTGGGCTCCGGTATGTGCTAAGTGTGGTAGAACCCACCCGAGTAAGTGTCACGATGGTTCCACAGGTTGTTTCAAGTGTGGACAAGAGGGTCAATTCGTGAAAGAGTGCCCCAAGAACTGGCAAGGTAGTTGAATCAAGGCAATAGAGCCCAATCTTCATCAGTTGCTCCACTAGGCAGGGTTGTACCTAGACGAACTACTTTCAGCACTGGCGGAGGAGCAAACTGTCTCTACGCAATCACTAGTCGTCAAGAGCAAGAGAACTCTCCAGATGTTATCACTGGTATGATCAAAGTTTTTTCTCTTGACGTTTATGCTTTGTTAGACCTAAGAGCAAGCTTATCTTTTGTGACCCCTTATGTTGCAAATAATTTTGATGTTCTTCTTGAGAAACTTTGTGAACCCTTCTGTGTTTCTACATATGTTGGGGAGTCTATTCTAGCTAAGCGAGTGTATCGTGATTGTGTCATTTCTATCAATCACAAGAGCACCATGGCTGATTTAGTTGAGTTAGACATAATAGATTTTGATGTCATTCTAGGTATGAACTGACTTCATGCATATGATGCATCAATAGATTGTAGAACTCGAGTTGTAAAGTTCCAGATTCCTAATGAGCCAGTCATAGAGTGGAGTAGTAGTTCAGCAGAGCCTAAGGGTCGTTTCATTTCGTACCTTAAGGTGAGAAAGTTAGTTTCCAAGATTTGTGTCTATCACTTAGTCTGAGTTAATAACTCTAGTGTTGAGATACCTCCCATTCAGTCAGTTCCTATAGTAAAAGAGTTTCCTAAAGTCTTTCCAGATGATCAACGCAGAGTCCCTCCTGAGAGAGAAATATACTTCGACATAGACATTTTTCCCGATACTTATCCTATCTCTATTCTTCCATATAGAATGGCACCAACATAGTTGAAAGAGCTTAAACAACAGTTGAAAGATCTCTTTGATAAGGGTTTCATTCGACCAAGTTCCTCACCTTGGAGCACTCTGGTCTTATTTGTGAGAAATAAAGATGGTTCCCTTAGGATGTGTATATATTATCGTCAGCTGAACAAGGCTACCATTAAGAAAAAGTATCCTCTTCGGAGGATTGATGATCTTTTCGATTAGCTTCAGGGTGCTTCTTGTTTTTCTAAGATAGACCTCAGATCTGGCTACCATCAATTGAAGGTAAGGGAGTGTGATATTCCTAAGACAGCATTCAGGACCCGTTATGGTCATTATGAGTTTTTGGTCATGTCGTTCGATTTAACTAATGCACCTGCAGCGTTCATGGACCTCATGAATAGAGTATTCATGCATTATTTATATATGTTTGTTATCATTTTCATAAATGACATTCTAATCTATTAGAGGAATAAGGATGATCTTGCTAGCCATCTCAGAATAGTTCTCCAGACTTTAAAAGATAAGGAGTTATATGCTAAGTTTTTGAAATGTGAGTTTTGGCTGGAGTCTGTGGCATTCTTGGGCCACAAAGTTTCCAGTGATGGGATTAGAGTTGATACACAAAAAATAGAGGCAGTGCAGAATTGGCCTAGACCTATATCTCCAACTAATATTAGGAGTTTCTTGGGGTTTGATGGATATTATAGAAGGTTCGTAAAGGGGTTTTCATCTATTTCATCCCCTTTGACCAAGTTAACTCAGAAATTAGTGATGTTTCAATGGTCTGAAGCTTGTGAGAGAAGCTTTATTGAATTGAAGAAGAGGTTGACTACTGCCCCAGTATTGACCTTACTAGAAGGTACGCAAGGCTTTGTGGTGTATTCTGATGCGTTATGCCTCCAGAAAGTTGAAATTTCATGAGAAGAATTACTCAACCCATTATCTAGAATAGGCTATCGTAGTATTTTCTTTGAAAATATGGCGCCATTATTTTTGTGGTGTTCATGTGGACTTGTTTACTTATCACAATAGTCTTCAGTATGTGTTTAGCCAGAAAAAACTTAATCTCAGACAGCGAAGGTGGTTAGAATTACTCAAGGATTATAATGTGAGTATTCTTTATCACCTAGGAAAGGCTAATGTTGTTGTTGATGTCTTGAGCAGGTTGTATGTGGGTAGTACCGGCCATTTTGAGGATGATAAGAATGAACTAGTGAAAGTGGTGCATAGACATGCACGATTAGGAGTTCGAAAAATAGATTCCACAGAAGGAGGAATAGTAGTGATGAATGGGGCTGAATCGTCATTAATGTTAGAAGTAAAAGAGAAGCAGGATCAAGACAAAATTTTGCTTGAATTGAAGGCAAATGTTAATAAGGAAAAAGTAATGGCTTTTTAAAAAGGGGGAGATGGTGTATTGAGGTATTAAGGTAGGTTGTGTGTACCAAGGGTGGATGAACTCCAAGAGAGGATTGTGGAGGAAGCTCATAGCTCTAGATATTCCATTCATTCGGGTTCCAAAAAGATGTATCGTAATTTGAGAGAGGTTTATTGGTGGAGTAGTATGAAGAAGGGCATCGCAGAATTATTTTCTAAGTATTTAAATTGCCAACAAGTTAAAATAGAGCATCAAAGGCTTGGTGGTTTAGCTCAAAATATAGAACTTCCAGAATGGAAGTGGAAGATGATCAATATGGACTTCATCACAGGTTTACGAAGGTCTCGCAGGTAACATGATTCTATTTGAGTGATTGTCAATAGAATGACAAAATCAACCCACTGTTTTCCGATAATGAATACCCATTTAGCAGAAGATTATGCTAAGTTGTATATTCAAGATGTGGTTAGACTTCATGGGGCTCCAGTCTCCATTATTTTAGACAGAGGTGCGCAATTTACTGCACAGTTTTGGAAGCCATTTTAGAAAGGCTTGGGTTCAAAGGTGAACTTAAGTATTGCTTTTCATCCTCTGACAGATGGGCAAGCAGAGCGCACAATTTAGACCTTAGAGGATATTTTGAGGGTTTATGTGATTGATTTCAAAGGTAATTGGGATAATCACCTACCTCTTATTAACTTTTATTACAACAATAGTTACCACTCGAGCATCCAAATGGCTTTGTATGAAGCTCTTTCTGGGAGAAGGTGCAGATATCATATTAGATGGTTTGAAGTTGGTGAAGCTGGGTTGATAGGACCATATTTAGTTCATATAGCTATGGAGAAGGTGAAAGTGATTCAAGATAGGTTGAAGACAACACAGAGTCATCAGAAATTCTGCACTGATGTTAGGAGAAGAGAGTTAGAATTTGAAGTAGATGATTGGGTATACTTGAAAGTTTCACCAATGAAGGGTGTTATGAGATTTGGTAAGAAGTTAAATCTTAATTAGTCCCCGGAATATTGGCCCTTATAGAATATTAGAAAGGGTTGGCAATGTAGCTTACAAGTTAGAGCTACCAGAAGAGTTACAAGTGGTTCATCCAGTATTTCACATTTCTATGTTGAAGAAGTGCATGGGTGATCCTTCATTGATCATACCAATTGAAGATAGTGGGACCAAGGATATCTTATCTTGTGAAGATATTTCGATTCAGATTTTAGATCGCCAAGTTCGTAAGTTGAGGACAAAGGAGGTAGTATCAGTCAAAGTTCTTTAAAGGAACCAATTTGTTGAGGAAGCTACTAGGGAAGCTGAGGAAGATATGAAGAAGAGATATCCACATCTCTTTGGAACTGGAGAAGTTCCAGACCAAGGTAATAATTATCTGCTTAGTACTCTTTAATTTATAAGTTGGCATGTTGTATTTGCATTGTTTGTTGGGTGTTGGGCTGAATGTTGATGTTGCACCCTTAGCCTAGTAAGAGTAATCTAATTCGAGGACAAATGTTCCCAAGGGGGAGATATTGTAACATCTCGCTAATTGAAAGAACTAGGAAGAAGTTAAGAATTTGGAAATAGTCATTTTTGGATAGAATTGAAATCTAGAAAATTTGTTATGTTAAGTTGAGTTTTTGGTTAACTTCAAACGACCATAACTCCTAGATCAGGATGATTTAGGTGTGTTTCAAGATATTGTAGGAAATATCTTAGAATAATCTTTCCAACGCAGTTGAGTTTTCCAGATTCCAAGTTCAAATAAGTGAGTTCTGCCCATTGGAAGTTGGGTTGTTCGAATAAGGAAAGTCCAATCCGGATTTTGGAAGGGTAGTTTGATCTTTTTTGTACCCAACTTAATTAATTCATTTTTGGTAAGTATTTTAAGGTCTAAACTGATAGGACTCAGTATACGCTTTTTGAAAAATAGAGTTAGGGTTTTTGGAGAAAGAATGCAGAGGAGAAGAAAGGAGAAAAGAGCCAAGATCATCGTTCATAAGGATTTAGCTTGTGGATTTCATCAAGGGGTGATCCCTATGAGATATGCAAGATCACATAGCATTGGGTTAGTTCACCCACGCGCCAATCATGATTCAATTCAACAAAGTTATATTGATTTGAAAGTAAATCCCATGAGTTCTTGATGAAATTCATTTGAAATCTTGTGGATTCTTCTCTTTGAAGTTTGTTAAGATTGATTCACGTATTTAGGTTGAGTTGAATCTTACATATATTCAGGGTTTAGTCGATTCCAAGTGTTTGGGGAAATAACTAATTGATTTTAGTGGGTTGAAAGTTGAAAAACGAGCAACAACAATTGTCAAACACATGGGTAAAGGGGTGGGGAGCCGCGCCAACTAGCGCTCCCCAAAGAGTTCTCTGAAGGTTCACCCCTAGGGCGTCGTACCAACCAGCGCGCCCCAACTTCAGTTCTAAAGTTTTGGGTCTCACGCCTCACGCCGCTCAGAGCGCCAGGGACAGCAAGACTTCTACTTTTTCCCTCTTCTTTCCGTACTAGTTTCTTAGCAATGTACCCATGTTTTGTAGTTGATTCCAACACTTTTAGGTACATCTAAACATCATGAAATCATCCATAAAAATGAGATCATAAACCTTGAATCCATAATTGAATTTAAGGAAAGTTAAGAGTCAAGTCTAGATATTAAGAAGCAAGTCAACAGAAGTTCATAAAGTTTTCAAAAGTCTTTCACAAATGTTTTAACTTTGTTTTAAGACTTAAGTTTTGAGTTAAGAAAAGAGTAAAGAGTTGAGTTCATTTCTCCAAAAGTTATAAAGGAACTAATTATTCCCAAGGGTTTAAAATGTCTTCACAATAGAACAAGAAAGGGAAACACTGATTTCCAAGAGAGCTTTTAAGCTAAGTTTTAAGTAATTATCTCAAATCAATGAAAGAGTTTTGTTTTTACAAATACATGAGCTAAGTATATATTTGGGAGTAGTATTGAGCACCGATATGGGGACACGAGTTCATAATAACTCAAGTCTCCATAAACCATGTAGCCATCATGGGTAGTAAGGGTCATACATTTTAGATGACACCTAAGTGCTTTTTAGCATAGACTAGTGGATCCACTTAGCTAAGGTGTTCTATATGACGACAAAGTATAGGACAGTTCTGGCAGTGTATGTAGCCATCATGGGTAGTAAGGGTCATACATTTTAGATGACACCTAAGTGCTTTTTAGCATAGACTAGTGGATCCACTTAGCTAAGATGTTCTATATGATGGCAAAGTATAGGAAAGTTCTGGCAGTGTGGGCAAGACGTTGTATCACCACTTAAGCTCATAGTGGTGGTTGTCGGTTAGAGAAACTCCCACAGAAACTATATTACTTTATTATATGATTAAGTTGAGTTGTTATCACATTTCTTTAACAAACTGAGTTGCTTTCTATTGTTTTAAAAGCTTTCTATATATTGCATGGTTATTGTTTCTTTATATTAAGTTATTCAGGAGTTGAGTAAAGTCAAGGTAAGTGTTTCTTTCAGATTCTTTTCAAGCTTATGTTATGTTTAGCATTCCACTCGCATACTCGTACATTCAATGTATTGATGCCAGTTGACCTGCATCGTCTTATGATGTAAACAGAGGTAACTAGGATCAACATCCAGCGCCTCGTTGATCAAGTTGAGCACTCATAGTCAATTGGTGAGCTTTGTTTCTTTTCGGAGGGTCCTTTTCATAATTATTTAGCTTTTCAGTTGTTAGGATGATTGAGGGTCCTGTCCTGACATCCCTCTTTGTTTTAGACACTTCATAGACAGTTAGTAGTCAGTTGTTTTTACATTATTATTTCATATGTTAAGACTTGAGTTGCAACTTTGGCCAAGTTGAATGTTTGACTCTTAAACGTTCTAATTATTTTATTAAACAATTGAGTAGAGATGCATTGAATCATTGTATTATTTTTTTAAGTCTTCTGTTGAGAAAGTAAGCCAGACCAAGGGTTTGCTTGGGGCCAACAATGGTTCTCGAGTGCTGGCCACGTCCAAGGTGTCGGCCCGGGGCATGACATAACTCTTGTTCTTAATTTATTGGAGTGAATATCTGACACCATATATGTATGTTGCATGAGTGATTATTTTTTCTTCAAAATTTGTTGTTCAAGATACATTAATATCTATAAGGTATGTTTTGAATTTTAATATTCAATGTATATATAAATATGCTGATTTTTGAATAATAGTATTCAGATAGTGTAGATAATTTTAGAATTTTTTCTTTATTCTCGATTTGTGTATCTATTTCACAAATGATGCTATGTGATAAGAATTTTTGAACGGAAAAAACTTAAGTTCTATTTTGGCAAAAAAATGTTTTCAACCAAATTGATCAGAGTTTTGGAATTCAAAAAAAAGGGATTCTGATTGGTTTGAAATTTGGTAGATTCATAAGAACGACCTAACAAGAAATATTTTTTGGATCGTTATATTAGTTTTTGGTTATATTTTGATATAGGGGTCCTTACCTTGATTGCCAAGATTGAATTGTAGTGAAGTATTAGTTTCATGTGATGGCTTAGACCTTCCTCCATATCAAATGAAATTAATACAGGTCACTATGTATATAATCACTAGTTTTAATAACCTTTATTAACTCTCTTTAATTGAGTAATATGTGATTGGATCAATGCAACTAGGATGATTTTCCCTTGACCTAAACTAAGTAGATTCTCCATCTGGGTTAGGTCTATATAAGTTTATGGAGTGAATAATCAGTTATTGTACATATGTATTGCATGAGTAGTTCTCCAATCCCATCGATTGGCTATTCGAGATGCATGGATATATATATATGTATAGATGAGCCCTGAATTTTGTTATATAGGATTATTCGACATATTATGATCTATTTAATGTATTATATCTCAAATTCTCAATAGACTTTAAGGACTCACTTAATACTACTCAAGTATTTCTTTCGATAGAGATAGATATTAATTCAAAAAAATGGCATTATATATGTTCATGTTAGATGAAATTATTTTTAGTTTCTAGCTAAATAAGAGATGGACAGTTAATATTTTTTTCTTGTAACTCTTTTGAGCTTGATAAATATGTTATCTCTTATTGTATATTGATGCATGATTTTTTTTTGCTCATGAATTGAATATTAATCAATCTTAAAAGAGAAAATATATTTTAAATTAAATGAAACTTAGCTGTACACTAGTGTCTGCGTCATTTATTCTGGATAGAACTTTGAAGTTGGTTAAAGAATGGACATAATGGTATAACTAAGAGACCTTTCCTCTTAAAAAGGAAATAAAGGTAGTGATAAGTTAGAATTAATCTATTCTGATATGTGTGGTAAATGATCATTAAAACAAATGAAAATAGCATCATGAAAAATATATAAAGTCAATGCAATTTGATTGTAGTGACGTATACCTCTCTGCAGAGTTGATGAATCACTTATCTGATAGAATAATTGCATTTCAATTATCTACACCAGACACTCTACAATAGATTGGTGTCAAAGAGAAAAGAAATAGACTATTATGAAGATGGTAAGATTAATAATTGGCTTATGCATTGTTGTTTTGTTTCTTTTGGGATATGTTCTAAGAACTACATATCAAATTTGAATTCAATTCCTATTCAATCAAGAAAGAAATGTGTGTATTAATTGGATATCCTAAAAGAATGAAAAAAGGTTTATTTTATTATCCTAAAGAAAATAAGGCAATTGTTAAGACAACTGTCAGATTTCTAGAAAAGGACTATTTACTAATTTATGTTCCTAGAAGTAAACTAGTTTTACAGGAACTGAACAAACAAATAACAAATGAGTCAGTTGTAAATTTAGACACTCAAGAACATCTAACCGGTATGTCAGAATTGATGTTCCATTGCATTTACATAGTAGGAGAAACGTTACTAGACATAACAATACTACTTCCTCAAGTAGTGAAAGTGATGTTAGGCAAATTAAAGAACACTACATGAAAAAATTGTTAACATTTCATTACCGAAAGGTTTTGAGGAAAATATTAAGACTCAAGAAAATGAAAGTGTGACCATTGTAGTAATACTTAGTCGTAATGGGAGAATCATTAAAAAGATTGATTGGTTTTGTATGTTTAAAAGGACTTTTATGATAGAACTCTTGTAAAGAAGTAAACTTTTGAAAGGTTTCATGATAGGGCCTCTGAAGATCTAATACAAAATCTATAAGTTATGACTCAACATTACTAGACGAAGTTGCATAAGAAAGCAACTTGGTAAGATCCTTTAGATAAAAATATAAAAGGAATATCTGTGAAAGTTGTAAATGCATTGTTAACAGTCTAAGTGGGAGACTGTTAGGGTATATACTATTAATCATGTGTTTAGAAATAGTATTCTAACAATTTTCAAGATTAAATATCTTAGTAGGAGATTGTTATGGTATATACTATTAACCATGCATTTAGATATAGTACATTATAACAATCGTGATGGTTAAAAGTCAAAGTAGGAGATTGTTGGAATATATACTATTAACCATGTGTCACTACAAAAGAAAAAAACGCTTGAATAGCGGGAGTTTAAAAATGGAGGTCAGTTCCAACCCCCAAAAATTATATTAAATAATGCGGGTTTTCTAAACTGACATAAATACAAATATTTAGTTTCGGTTCAAAACCTTCACAGATCCCCCAAAAAAAAAACGTGCAGCAGCATTCCCGCTTTTCTTTTGGTTTCCCTCAATTTTTTTAGTAAATATTCTTCACATCTCAAAAACCTATCTCACTTTGCAGTTCCAAGTTTTGATGCTTTACTATTTTTTTTATTATTTCTCCTTTGCAGTTCACAATCAAAGAGTTCTTGTTTGTAGCTTCTCCACACAATCTGGTACACAACTTTATGTTTATCATTCAACAAAATAATTGCTATTTTTTGAGTTTGATCGAATTTTGATATGAGAATCTCAAATTTTTATGTGGGTATGGCGAATTTTCTTATGGGTTTCTCAAATATTGATATGGGTATCTCAAATTTTTGTATGGGTATCTATAATTTTCATATGGGTATCTCAAATTTTGGTATTGGTATCTTGAATTTTGATAGATTTATTTTTAGTGCTCGTTTGAATTTGGAGTTTTCGTAGATGGGTTTAAATATGTGAAGGAGACAATATGTTCTTGAGAAGGATTATCATTTGTGGAAGATGTTTGCTCCCTTATTTTCACAAATGGGTTTCCCATCTAGTGATTAGATTTTCATTCTTATTCTTTCTTGTGATTTTGTAGTACATTAATCTATTGATTGTTTTAGAACCTAAGACCATTGTTTTGACTTATATTGACTTAGATATTTTATGAGTTGTAACTTTTACCTTATCTCCTTATGTTTTGATTATGGCTGAATGAAATTATGTAAGTTTAGATAGTCAATCAATTGAGCTAATAAGATATATCTATATGAAAGTGATATGATCTATTTAAAATGAATTTTCATTTTCTTGATGTACTTTGATGTGTAGGGTTGAAAATTTATCTTGGTTATTTTTTATGGTTTGATATTAGATGGAATGATAACATTATAGAATTAAATGTTCATTATATATAGTCATTTTTGTGTTGGTTGTTTGTAGAGTACTATACCTAGAAGTACTTTCTGTTTCAAAATCTGTTTTGATGGCTCTACCATATGATATATTTATAATTTATGGGAGGAGCGTCTTATTGTTGATTCTACTTTGAAGTTTGAACCAACTTGAGTGGTTATGGTATTTGTTTTCTGTCAAAAAAAAGAAAAGGAATTATGATAAATTTATTGGTACATAGCCACTGCACAATGAGATTTGGATGTGTTTTTGTTTCCAATTAGGTAGTTAAGTTACGAGATTCATATTTATTGTATTGCATTGATTGCATAATCTATAAGTTCCTCATTCTTTTGGTTATTTTAATGATTTGTTAAATGAAATTTTTGTCATATTACAAGTTTATTTTGAATATGATTTTATACATTTTTGGTACATTTATAAGACAATGTCTCATCATTAGCAGGGAGGATTTGGCATCAAGTGTGAGTTTTGTTATGAATTCTTTGATTGTGTGTTCTCTGTTAATTTGTTTTTATTCTCATCAAGTGATGCTAATGGTCACTCATTTTCTTACTCATGAAATCATATAGGTGATATTCTGCACGTTAATCTATTTTTTCAATGGATAAGTGTTGGATTGGAATGCCAAGAAACACATCGGAGTATTTGCTTGGTCTGAATCAATTTCTAGATTTTGCATTTAACAATGGAGCTATAGGAGATAAAAATAAATGTGCATGTCCTAAATGTGGTTTTGGAAAGTGGAAAACTAGAAATATAGTGTTTGACCATTTGATCAACAAGTCGTTCCTAAAGAATTATGTCACTTGGGTTATGAATGGAGAAATAAATGTGTTTCCTAATTCAAGAAACATAGAGACCACTCAGGCTACACCACCCATTGAAAATCCAATAGAATTATTGTTTAATGAAGCATTCGGGGGCTTAAGGCATGAGGGTGTTGATGTAGGTCCATCACCGGTAGTGGAAGAAGAAGAAACGTTACATGATACGCCTGCTTTAAATAGGAAAAATTTATTTGAGTTACTCAAAGATGGAAGTCAATAATTGTATGAAGGCTCCAAGTACTCAAAGTTGGAATTTTTGTTAAAACTTTATCACATTAAGTGTTTGTCTGGATTAAGTGGTAAGGGAATGACTATGATCCTAGATCTACTTAGGGATGCATTTAAATTTGCAAAGATCCCTGATTCTTTTTATGAGGCCAAGAAAACCATAAATAAGTTGAGTCTTGACTATATCAAAATATATGCTTGTCCAAATGATTGCATGTTGTATTGGGAAAATGATGTTAACGCCGAGACATTTAAGTATTGTCACACTTCTAGATGGAAGCCATAGAAGAGCAATACAGATCATACACCGACCACAAGTAAGAATCAAAAGAAGAAGCTTGCAAAAATTTTGTGATACTTTCCCTTAAAACCAAGATTGCAAAGATTGTTCATGTGTTCTAAAATTGCAGAGCATATGAGATGGCATGCAGAGGATGATAACAAATATGGAACCCTACGACATCCTAGAGATTGTGAGGCGTGGAAGAAGTTTGATACAACTTTTCCTGAATTTTCTTCTGATCCTCAAAATGTCCGATTAGGCCTAGCTAGTGATGGTTTTAATTCTTTTGGGACAATGAGTACTAATCATAGCATTTGGCCTGTTATTTTGGTTCCATACAACCTTCCTCTATGGTTGTGTATGAAAAAACCAAATTTCATTCTCTCAATGATTATTCCAGGTCCACGTGCACCAGGAAATAACATAGATGTATACTTCCAACCCCTTATTAAGGAGTTGAAATAGTTGTGGAATGATGGTGTTGACACTTTAATCATCAAAGAATGAAATGTTTAGAATGCGAGCAACTTTTATATGGACAGTTAGCGACTTTACTGGACTTGATATCTTATCTAGTTGGAACACACATATTGGTCTTGCATGTCTCTCCTGTAATTTTGACACAGAACCTTGTCGACTTCCTCATAGTAGAAAGTGGTGTTTTATTGGCCATCATCAATTTTTATCTAGAAATCACAAATTTAGAATGATGAGGCATCATTTTGATGGAACCGTGGAAGAGAGGACCCCTCCAAAGAAGTTATCAGGATCAGATATTTTTCAACAAGTGAAAGATAAATGAAACAAGCAAAGAAATGATGATGAAGGTGGAACTCAACAATGGAGAAAAAAAAGCATCTTCTTCGATCTTCCATATTGGGAGTCTAATTTGTTACGCCACAATTTAGATGTTATGCATATTGAAAAGATTGTGTTTGACAACATCATATATACCTTGCTAAATGATAAAGAAAAATCAAAGGATTGTATTAAGGCACAAAAAGATCTATAAGACATGGGTATATGGCACGATCTATGGCCGGATGAGAATGGTGAATGTCGGCTTGGTGCATTTACAATTCCAAAGAAAAAGAAATTGGCCTTCCTCAAGACTTTAAAGAATATCTTAGTGCTAGATGTTTATGCAAGTAATATATCTCATTGCATTGATTTGGATAAAAAAAGAATCTTTGGATTAAAGAGTCATGATTGTCATATCCTCATGCAACAGCTGTTACCGATAGCAATTTGCAATGTTCTTCCAAATCAGGTCGTTGCAACTCTGGTAGAGTTTTCTTCCTTTTTTAGGCAGTTTTGTATGAAGAGCTTAACCATCTTTGACCTAGAAAAGCTACAAAATTGAATTTTAGAAACCTTGAGTCATCTAGAGATACTGTTTCCCCCTTCATTTTTTACTGTAATGATTCATTAAACTGTCTATGTAGTTGATGAAGTAAAACAAGGTGGGCCTGTACATTACCACTGGATGTATTTTGTTGAAAGGTAAAAAATTTCTTATTCAAAATTATTGAATTGAATCTGAAATATAATTTAAATATAAATAAGTATTCTAACACTTCATTATCTTGATCATAGATTGTTAGGTCATTTTAAGTCTCTCGTACGGTTGCTAGGCATGAAAAAGGTTGTGGACTTGATGGTGGTGGTGGATGTGGACGTTGGCTGTAATTATGGTCAAGAACAAAATTCTTTTCCTAGTGTTCATCATTCATCAAATAAAATTCACAATCAAAATGAAAAAAAGAAAGGATGAGAAATGTGAAGCAATTAGGGTTGTTGTGGAAAAGGTAATTCTGCACGTGATTATCATACTGCCGAACACTTGGTTGAACTTTACCAAGATTTGCTAAAGAAGAAATAGAAAAATCCTGAAGCAAATTTTGTCTCTTAAAATCAAGTTGACATCACACACTTAGATGTTTCAAATTTCTTCGCACATCCTCAAGGAAAGATAGATCACTTGATTGGTGATGGTTTTGTGGCCATCGAGGAGTGAACATCTTGTTTGTCTTTTTTTAGTAGTTATTTAATAAAACATGTAAAGATAGTTGTTTACATGAGTGTTAGTTTTTCTTTCTTTTTTTATTTAGTAATAATTAGTTTTGTAATAGATTATTGAATTGAACTTGAATTTCATTTTGACTTAGTTAAATAATAATTTTTATATTTTATTTGCTACCTAAAAAGTAAAGAAAAAAAAATTGCATCTTATTAATGTCATTGATAAATGTACATTTTATATGTATTTTAATCTCGGATATTTGAGCTGATTTTTATATTTGGAAAAGTTTTTGATGAATATTTTTTAGTCAAACACTAAACACTAATATGTGGTTATAATAAACTAAGACTTAAATTGGTCTAGTGAATAAATAATACAATTACTATTAGTTTGTATTCTAATAGGTTTTGTATATTTTTATTGTATGATGTAGTTGAATTTTTAATATATAGAGTGTATTACGTATATCAAAAATAGTGTGCTGAAAAGCTATTAAATATCTATTTAATTATTGTACACTAGTTAACGCGTTTTTTTACTTGTAAAAATGTCAAGTAACACAACTAATTCATATAAGCACTAAAAAATAAAATAAAAAATATACATTGGTATACTACTATAACACTCCAGAAACTAGTAGGTTAAATTAGAGATTGACGTTAGGGAAAGAGCCTTGAAATGTAACTCCTCGTACCTTCAAATAAATGTTTCGTGTTTGAATGTCAAGGTACAAACCCCAAGGACCAACCATGGGTCCTTGAGGAATGCACAAAAATATGCATGGGCAGTGACCCACGAGGGGCCACTCACGCCCCATAGGCCCCCCCACGCCTCGTGCGTGAGGGGCCATAGATGGATTCTGCAGGTTCATGTCCCAGAACACCGACTAATGCTTCACTAGCATGGGCCGTGGGTCCAACCACCGTCCCTCTGTGAAGGGGTCATGCATGATGACTGGAAACCCTTTTTGGGAATTAGTTGAGGGTACTTTGGGGTTTTCCATTTTAAGTTAATATGAGGTGACATCATTTTGTATTAATTTAGACTAACTATATATAGTTTTAAGACCCCAAATCAAGGCATCTTCCTCAAAACTCAAAATTCCCAAATCATAAACCCATTCCCCCCCCCCCCCCCCAAAACTCTCTCTCTAGAACTCCAAGGAAGAAGAAGAAGAAAATCAAGCTAGGGTTTAAATAAGAAGGCTTTTTCACTCAATTCTTTTTGCAGAATCAAAGCTAAGGTGTGGTAGCTCTTCATCCATGGATAGAATTCTTCCATGGAGCCCTTTTAAAATTCCCAATTTCGAAGCTACAAATCCCAAAAGTTAGGGTTTGACTTTAATATCATGGATTCCTTTCAAATTCATTTTTAATGATTGAATTATGTTTTATTATGGATATATTGATGGTTTTATATGGTTTTACATTGAATCCCTCAAGAATCCATGAATTCCCTTATTTTCCCAATTTGGATCTCAAAGTGTGGGTAATGATTGATGCAAGTAGAATATGATAGAAATATGCATGTAGTAACTGAAATACTTGAATTATAATATCATTCATGTCTAATGTAGTAATTCTAGATGTGTTGATGGATTGTAATCTATGGTCCTTGAAGGGCAAAGTATGAGAATTATGCATGATTATGAGGTTTATGTATATGTTTTATGAACACTTTAAGAGTAAAGTGAATATGATTATGATCTATTTGTTGTGTTGTTGGATGATTATCCTCAAATACACACTTATGCATGAATATGCTATTATGTAAAAGGTTTCTCAAAAATATGATGATTCTAAGATTGAAAGGCTATTCTTACCTATTAAATCTATAGTTATCTTATGAATTCTGTTGGATTAAGTGTCAAGGTATTCTTCCATGTATATGAACTTAAGTCAAGACTTATTATGTACTCCATGGGAATTATGCTTAGCACCAAGTGGATATTGAATATGAGATCGAAGCTGCCCCGCTAGAAAGGACGGGTTTCTAGAAAGTATTTCCTTTAGATGGAAGCTCCCCTGTTAGAAAGTGTGGGTTTCTAGTAGCAATCTCCTTATCCCATAAATTATGTGCCCCCATAGGTTATTTAGCTAGTGGATCCACCTAAAATCTAAAAGTATGGTTCTACCTTAGGTAAGTAGGACACCCCTTTTTGGTGTGGGTAACACAAGATTCCATGGAAGCTCACATGGTCTATGTTGGTTAAGGCTTATTCCCACAACGATAAGGATATGAATTTTGAACTATGATAATGAACATATAGACCATTTGAGAATCGTATTGCAAGTTCTTAAAGACCAACAACTTTTTGCAAAGTTTAGCAAGTCAGAATTTTAGTTAAGTTCTGTAGCTTTCCTTGGTCATATTTTGCCAAGCAAGGGTATTGAGGTAGATCCAAAGAAGACGAATGCAGTCAAGAGTTTGCCTAGATCTCTAACTCTTTACGACATTAGAAACTTATTGGTTTGGCCGGTTACTATAGAAGGTTTGTTGAGGGGTTTTCCTCCATTGTTGCTCCGATGATAACTTTGACGCAAAAGAAAGCTAAGTTTGAGTGCCTAGAGGCTTGTGTGAAAAGCATCCAAGAGTTGAAAGATAGACTTACATTCGCCTCGATGTTGACCTTACTGGAAGGTACGTATGGCTTTGTGGTATATTATGACGCCTCTAGAGTGGGTTTGAGATGTGTCCTCATGCAAAACGCTAAAGTGATTGCCTATGCTTCAAGGAAAATTAAAGTCCATGAGCAGAATTATTCGACCCATGATCTTGAATTAGCAGTGATGGTGTTTGCCTTGAAAATATGGAGACATTACTTTTATGGAGTCCACGTGGATGTTTTCACCGATCACAAGAGTCTTTAATATGTGTTTAGTCAAAAGGACTTGAATCTCCAACAAAGAAGGTGGTTAGAACGTTTTAACGATTATGACATGAGTGTCATTTTTCACCCCGGTAAAGCTAATGTTGTAGCGGATACACTTAGTAAATTATCCATGGGTAGTGTGGCTCATGTAGAGGATGAAAAGAAAGAATTGGTCTGTGAGGTTCATATATTGCCCCGACTAGGTGTCCAACTATGGATACCACCAATGATGGTGTCATGGTTCATAATGGGTCCGAATCTTCCTTTGTGATTGATGTGAAGTCTAAGCAAGAACTCTATCCCTTATTAGTTGAGTTGAAAGAGTCGGTACTCAAGAAGTTAGTTGAGGCTTTCTCCAAAGGGGGGGAGGGGGATGGGGTGCTTAGGTACTAAGGTAAGTTATGTGTTCCGGATATTGATGGTTTGAGGGAGAAAATTCTAGAGGAAGCTTATATTTATTGATATTCTATTCATCCAGGAGCCACCAAGATATACCGTGATCTACGGGAAGTCTATTGGTGGAATGGTATGAAGGGAGATATTGCGGGATTTGTAGCCAAATGTCCTAATTGTCAACAAGTTAAGGTTGAGCATCAAAGACCGGAAGGCTTGTCACAAAATATTCCTATTCCTACTTGGAAGTGGGAGGATGTCAATATGGACTTTATTTTGGGTTTGCCTCGCACTCAAAGGCAACATGATTCTATTTGGGTCATTATCGATACAATGACAAAATCAGCCCATTTCATTCTCGTCAAGGTTTCTCATTTGACAGAATACTATGCCAAGTTGTTTACAAGTGAGATAGTGAAGTTACATGGGGTTCCTTTATCTATTATTTCGGATCGAGGTACTCAATTTACTGCACACTTTTGGAAGTCATTCCAAAAAGGGCTTGGTACTAAGGTCAAGCTTAGCATGAATTTTCATCCCCAAACTAATAGGCAAGCGGAGCATACCATCCAAACACTAGAGGATATGTTTAGGGCATGTGTTATAGATTTCAAAGGTAATTGGGATTACCCTTGCCATTAATAGAGTTTTCCTACAATAATAGTTATCATTCTAGCATCAGTATGACTCCCTTCGAAGCCTTGTATGGTAGGAGATGTAGGCCTCCGATTGGTTGGTTTGAGGTAGGTGAAATTGCTCTTATTGGTAATGAATCGATTTATGAAGCTATTAAGAAAGCTCAGCTCATTAGAGAGAGGTTGAGGACGACTCAAAGTAGACAAAAGTCTTACGCTGACGTGAGAAGAAGGGATTTATAATTTGAAGTTAATGATTGGGTCTATTTGAAAATCTCACCCCTGAAGGGTGTGATGATATTTGGCAAGAAAGGGAAACTTAGTCCCCGGTATGTAGGCCCATATCAAATTTTGCAACGTATTGGGAATGTTGTTTATGAGTTGGAATTGCCAAATGATTTGGCCCCGGTTCATCTGGTATTCCATGTTTCTATGCTTAAGAAGTGCATTAGAGATCTGACATCCATTATTCCCCTAAAAGGGTTTGGAGTTGATGAAAGTGTTTCCTATGAAGAGGTTCCGATAGAGATCCGAGACCAACAAGTCAAGATATTGAGAAACAAGGAAATAGCTTCCGTGAAGGTTTTATGGAGAAATCATTTAGTTGAGGATGCTACTTCGGAGGCTGAGGCCAATATGAAGTCCCGATATTCTCATCTCTTTCCTTCTACTCCTATTCAAGCTTCAAGTAATTAGCTCCTTTTGAGTTTTAGTGTTTTGGGAATCATGTGAGTGGTATGTGGTTTTCCATGATTTCCTTATGTTATGCATGTTCTTGATGAAATTCATGTTTAGTAAGAAAATGAGTTTTCATGATTTATGTTCCTCATATTGTTGTGCATTTAGTATGAGTTGCCTATTTGACTTCATGAGATGAGTTGATGAACATGTTTTAGTATGCTTTTAACAACAATTGCATATTGGCTCTGTGATATTGTGTTGAGCATGATTTTTATTAGAGAAGGTAGTTCCTCCTATGAATATGAGAAATGTTGAATTTTCATGCATAATGGATTGTTAGATGTAGTTCCTACTTTCTTGTGTTGCATTGAATATGTTTGAGATACAGTTGCAGCTACCTCCTTTGAATTTTGCATTATTTTGATGTTTCATGCATGATGGGCTGCTAGTTTTGAGTCTTTAATTCTATAAGTTGTCTAGATCGTCATTCGAGGACGAATGCTCTCAAGGGGGAGATATTGTAACACTCCGGAAACTAGTAGGCTAAACTAGAGCTTGACATTAGGGTTACAGCCTTGAAATTTACCTCCCTGTACCTTAAAATAAATGTTTTCATGTTTCAACGTCAAGGTTCAAACCCCAAGTATAAACCATGGGTCATTGAGGAATGCACAAAAATATGCCTGGGCAATGACCCACGAGAGGGCCACTCACGCCCCGTAAGCCCCCCCCACCCCTTGTGGGTAAGGGTTCATAGATGGAGTCTATAGGATCAGGTCCTAGAACCCCGACCCACTCTTCACCAGCATGGGCCGTGGGTCCAACCATGGTCTGTCCGTGACGGGGTCGTGGGTAATGACTGGAAACCATTTTTGGTAATTAGTTGAGGGATACTTTGGGGTTTTCCATTTTAAGTTAATATTAAGTGACGTCGTTTTTTATTAATTTAGACTAGCTATATATAGTTTTAAGACCCCCAAATCAAGGCTTCTTCTTCATAACTCAAAATTCCCAAATCAAAAACCCATTCCCCCCCCCCCCCCCCATCCCCCCCTAAAACTCTCTGTAGAACTCCAAGGAAGAAGAAGATGAAGAAGAAAAAGAAAATCAAGCTATGGTTTGGAGAATCAAAGCTAAGGTGTGTTAGCTCTTAATCCATGGATAGAATTCATCCATGGAGCCCCCTTCGAAACCCCCAATTTCAAAGCTACAAATCCCAAAAGTTAGGGTTTGACTTCAATCTCATGGATTCATTTCAAATTCATTTTTAGTCATTGAATTATGTTTTATTATGGATATATTGATGATTTCATATGGTTTTATGTTGAATCCCCCAAGAATCCATGAATTCCAATAATTTCCCAATTTGGATCTCAAAGTGTGGGTAATGATTGATGCAAGTAAAATATGATAGAATTATGCTTGTAGTAATTGAGTTACTTGAATTATGTTATCATCCATGTATAATGTAGTAATTATATATGTGTTGATGGATTTTTTATCTATGGTCCTTGAAGGGCAAAGTATGAGAATTATGCATGCTTATGAGGTTTATGTATATGCTTTATGAACACTTTAAGAGTAAAGTAAATATGAATATGATCTAGTTGTTGTGTTGTTCGATGATTATCCTCATGTACACACTTATTCATGAATAGGCTATGATATGAAAGGTTTTCTCACAAATATGATGATTCTAAGGTTGAAAGGCTATTCTCACCTATTGAATCTACGAGCTATCTTATGAATTATGTTGGATTGAGTGTCAAGCATTCTTCCATGAAAATGAGCTTAGGTCAAGACTTATTATGTACTCCATGGGAATTATGTTTAGCACCTAGTGGATATTGACTATGAGACCGAAGCTCTCCCGCTAGAAAGGGCGGGTTTCTAGAATGTATCTCCTTGAGATGGAAGCTCCCCTGTTAGAAAGGGCGGGTTTCAAGTAGCAATCTCCTTATCCCATAGACTATGTGCCCCCATAGGTTATTTAGCTAGTGGATCCACTAAAAGCTAAAAGTATGTTTCAACCTTAGGCAAGTAAGACACCCCTTTTTGGTGTGGGTAACACTGTATTCCATGGAAGCTTACATGGTCTATGTCGGTTAAGGCTTATTCTCAATATGATAAGGATATGAATTATGAACTATGGCTACTCAAGAAGCTTTACTTAGTATGGGTGGCATTATGAGATCTTATTCATGCATTACACAAGTATGTTATGAGGGTATTTATGGTATGTTCCTTTTATGGTATGATGGTCTATGAGTTGATTATGCTTATGATTCATGTTTTTCCATTATCTTCAAAATGGTGCTTAACTTAGAAAATTGAATGCATTCAACTAAAATGTCCCTTTTTGCATGTTTTCAAGATTTTTATGCATGGCTATCATACTTAGTGTGCTTTTGTACTAACCCATATTTTCCTATATTTTCCCCAAGTGTAGGGTCCGGTTCTTAAGGTGGTCATCATTTGGTTCAAGATTTGATTTGACTATTCTCCTTGCTTGTGGTGAGTCCTCATGATTCGAGGATGGGAAATTCACTTTGAGCTTCGTTTCAAGTATTTCATTTTCGGACTATGTTGTATGGGCTATGTCCTTTTTCATTTGAATTGTTGTAATACATGGCTAATTGAGATAAGTCTAGACTTCTATTTTCCTTCATAAATATTTTTGGACTTAACTGTGTTTTTACTCTTATTATTCTATTGATGTATGTTATGATATGCTAAGTGGCATACATGATGCTCTTTCAGGGTTCTATGTGCCTTGTTACATCTAGGGGGTACCCTTAGGTCGTGACAACTATGTGCATGTGTTTAGTACTTTAATAATTACATAGTCGAAGATGGTTATCAGTTTATTATACTATCTAACTTTTACTTTGTAAAAAGGCTTGATAGATATTTATTTCATTTTATTTGAAGATATGGAAAATTCTCAAAGCATATTATCTAATTATGAAGACATTTGCTTGATTGATTCTTGTACAACACATATGATATGAAAAAAATGAGAAATATTTTTCTCATTTATGTATGAGCAAAATAAATGTTACTATAATTTTTGGTAGTACTAATTAGATTGAGGGATTTGGAAGAACCATAATAACTTTTCCTAAGGGAAATAAACTCATCATAATAATGCTATGTTTTCTCCTAAGTCTTGGAGAAACTTGTTGAGTTTTAAAGATATTTGTCATAAAAATGGTTATCATTTCCAATCAATGGATGAAATAAATCTTGAATATCTTGGTATCACCAAAAATGTTTCTGAGCAGACATGTGCTATAGAAAGTTTTCTGTTTTATCTTTTGGCTTGTATTGGACAAGAATTATTGCAATGGAGGCACATTATATAGTAAATCAGATGTTTATAATTTCAGTACTTTTGTACTTTATCATGATTGTCTGGAACATCCTGGGTCTATAATAATGAGACGAATTATAGAAAATCTAAATGGACATCCATTAAAGGAGCTAAAAATTCTTTTAAATAGTGAATTTTGTTGTGCTACTTGTTATTAAGGCAAGTTAATTGTGATACCATAACCAATGAAAGTTGAGATTGAGTCCCCTGCGTTCTTGGAACATATACATGAGAACATTTGTGGACCTATTCACCTACCTAGTGTGTCGTTTAGATACTCTATGGTCCTAATAGATGCTTCTTCTAGATATTCTCATGTACCTATTGTCATCTTGTAACTTGGCATTTGAAAAATTATTGGCACAAATAATAAGATTAAGTGCACAATTTTCTGATAATCAGATTAAGTCTATTCATCTTGATAATGCTGCAGAGTTTCCATCATAATCATTTAATGATTATTGCCCATCAATTGGGATAAAATTTGAACACCATGTTGCTCATGTTCATACTCATAATGGCCTTGCAGAGTCATTAATTAAACGTCTACAGTTGATAGCAAGATCATCGCTTATGCAAACTAGGTTGTCCACTACTATAAGGGGTCATGCAATTTTGCATTTTGCAACACTTATTCATCTCAGACTGATGAATTGTCATAAATTTTCTCCATTGCAATTGGTTATCAGTCAAGAACCTATATATCCCATTTAAGAATTTTTGAATGTGTTGTACACGTGCCTGTGGCACCACCAAACCGCACTAAGATGGGCCCTCAAAGAAGGTTAGGAATATATGTTAGGTTTGAATTTCCCTTCATTATTCGCTATCTTGAAGTATTAATTGGAGATATGTTTACTGCTCAATTTGTAGATTATCGGTTTGATTAGACAATTTTCCCAAAATTAGGGGGGGATAGTGGCATAAAAAGAGAAATTTTATGGAAAAATTTATCATTGTCTCATCTTGATCCATGTTCTTCTATTTATTGGCAAGAAGTACAAAAGATCATTCACATGCAGAAAATTGCAAATCAAATGCCAAACGCATTTACAGATTTGAAAAGGATTACTAAATCATATATTCCTATAGAGAATGTCCCAATTCAAATTGATGTCCCTATAGGACCATCTTATAGTGTCATAGCTAATGAGTCAAAGGCACACTCAAAGCATGGTATACCATTGGGTTCTAAGGATCAAAATCCTAGAATAAGGAAATATTGAAGGCCAAAATGACACTATAAAAGAATCTCATATGGAAGTTCAAAATTTGAATGATTCAGATATCCATAAAGGAATCAATGAGCTTGAGACTCAAGAAAATAATGAACTACTCATAAATTCAAGAGATACTGAAATTAATCGGAATCAAAAATAGTGGTTGATTATGTCTTTGCATATAATGTTTCAGAAAAATCATGCACGATAGTGAGGATCTTGAACCTTTATATGTTGTAGATTGTCGACAAAAATGATTGAACAAAATGGCAAGAAGCAATTCAATTAGAATTGAATTCACTTGTCAAGCGTGAAGTTTTTAGACCTATAGTTCAAACATCTAATGGTATTAAACCCATTGGCTATAAATGATTTTTTTTGTACGAAAAAGAAATGAGAAAAATAAAATACAAAAGTAGAAAGCACACCTTGTTGCACAAGAATTTTCACAAAAGCCTGGTGTCGATTATGAAGAGGCATACTCACCCGTTATGGATGCAATAACATTACATTATCTCATTAGTTTCACAGTCCATGAGAGACTTGAAACACATTTGATGAATGTGGTTACAACCTATCTTTATAGATAACTTGATAATGAGATATACATGAAAATTCTTGAAGGATTTACGATGCCTAAAACATGTAGTTTAAAATCTTAAGAAATGTATTCAATTAAATTGTACAGATCATTGTATGGTTTGAAGCAATCTAGACGCATGTGGTACAATTGTCTTAGTGAGTATTTATTTAAGGAAGGTTATACAAATAATGCAATTTACCCATGCATTTTTTATAAAGAAAACAACATCAGAATTTGTTGTACTTGCTATTTATGTTGATGACATAAACCTTATTGGAACTATTGGCTTCAACGGGAATTGATTATTTAAAGAATGAATTCGAGATGAAAGATCTTGGTAGTATAAAATTATGTCTTGGTTTGAAAATTGAGCATTTGACAAACAATTCTTTTGTTCATCAATCTACCTACACAGAAAAAGTGTTGAAAAGATTTTGTATGGATGAAACGCATCCATTAAGTACTCCGGCGGTTGTTGGTTCACTTGATGCGAATAAGGATCCATTCTGACCTCAAGAAAATAATAAGGAAATCCTTGGTTCTGAAGTACCATATCTTAGTGAAATTGGTGCACTAATGTATCTTGCTACACTACAAGGCCTGATATAGCCTTTTTAGTTAATTTGTTAGCAAGGTATAATTATGTTCCTACTAGGAGACACTGGAATGGGATCAAACACATATTATGATATTTAAAAGGAACTACTGATATGAGCTTATTTTATTCTGACAATTGCAGTCCCAATTTTGTTGGTTATGTTGATATAGGATATTTATCTGACCAATACAAAGCTCTATCTCAAACAAGCTATGTGTTTATATGTGGGGGCACTGCCATATCTTGGAGATATACAAAGCAGTCTATCGTATCCACTTCATCAAATCATGTTGAGATAATAGCCATTCATGAAGTAAATAGAGAATGTGAGTGGTTGAGGTCCATGATACATCTCATTCGAGAAAATGTGGTTTGGAGTGTGACAAAGTACCCACCACTTTATGTGAAGACAATGCAGCATGCATAGCACAACTAAAGGAAGGATTCACAAAAGGAGATAGAACAAAGAACATTTTGCAAAAACTTTTCTACACGCATGAGCTCCAAAAGAATGGTGATGTAAATGTGCAACAGATTCGTTCAAGTGACAATGTCTCTGACCTATTCACCAAGTCTCTACCAACTGCAACTTTCAAGAAGATGGGGCACAATCTTGGAATGTGAAGATTCAATGGATTTTTTTACTAATAATTTTTGTTGAGTGATTTTATAAGAGAAATGTCATGCCCCGAAGCTACCCCCAGGACACGGACACGGGACCTAGGATCATGAGTGACCCCAAGCTAATCCTTAGCTGGCATATCATAAGAAAAATAAACAAATCTATGAAAAGATAAACTAAATCAATAAATACTATGCAGAAGCTAATCATGAGATAGTATGACATGATGGGAAATACCCATATACTAAATCTGGATATATGAAAACTAAGAGTTTAACAACAACTAAAAAGTCAAACTCAAATACTAAAGGTGAATCTAACTATGTCTGAAAATAAACTCTAACTGACTAAAAAAGTAGGGACATGCCCCAGCTAAATCTAGCAAAAACAGAAACTAAGGCTAAAAGCAAAAAAAGATAATCATGTCACTCATCCTCGAAGAATGAGAACTCACAGCTGATGCTACTGAACTAAAGATTGGGAATCGATCTATGTGTGATCTGGAAACTGAGAACCTGAACCTATATCACGAGAAGATGTAGCACAGATTATGCGTCAGTACTTGAAGGGACTGAGCATGCAGGATAGTATAAAGCTGAACAATAATCATAACTGAACCATTGCATATAACTGAGCAGTGATAAGCGATAAGTATGATACTAAACTGAGAACACTAAACATGAACTAACTGAATGCAATGACAGTTTATAACATGTTGAGACTGGAATCTGACTATAACTGATAACATGGTCAATGTAATAGAATCTGACGGAACTATCGGAGCTACTAATAACCGATATAAAACCACATGAGCTAAATGTGGAGTCCGATGTATACGGACAAGGGGACCCAATATACCCTACCAGAGGTATAGAGGCATGACTGGTGTGATCATTAAGTGGCACGTAGTTTTGGGACTACGAGGGTGACTGACCGTAGTCCACTCGATATTAAGCTACTCCCAATTGATTATATAATTAACAATTTATGACTGAATTTCTGTAATAATGGATAGCTCAAAATACTGACATGCAAACATAGAATGCAACATTAATATATTGAAAATGAAACATTCAAAAACTGAGGCATGTATGTATATATCTGGAATAACTGACCTAGCATGTGTAATTCATGAACTAAAAGAACTACATAGATAGGGTGCTAAATTCATGAAAGTATCTACACAAAATGATATGAAATTCATGACAATCTGATTTGGATAATTCTAACAGCTAAAACCCAACAATTTCTTTCAAGAAACCCTAGGTCTAGATAATATTAAGGGAATCAAGAATCTTACTGAAAACTAGGGACCTAATGGGTGAAAGGAACCCACTGGTCAAATCCCACATACCTGGTGATGAATTCCACGATGAAATCTTTCGATTTTGGGCTGGAATTGAAGGAAATCTTGTTGTGTTCTTGGAAAGCTTTGGTCGACTCTTTCTCCTCTCTGATTCTAAGGTTGATCGAGTATTTTGAGAAAGAATTGACTAGGGTAGGTTCTAATTAGTTTACTAGGCTAAAATTGACTTAAACAATGTAGTTTAGGAGTTAAATGACGTAGTTTAGGGGTCCAATGATAGAGAGAAGAACAAGAGATCCCTCACTTAAGAGTTGTCGGGGGCCACCGATGGACCAGACCGACGAACTGTGGATGGACCAACGGTCTGTTCTAGTTAGTCGTCGACTAGTGTCTGGGAGGTTATGAGGGGGATCTAATCCACAGTCTGTGGCCTGGCCTACAATCTGTAGGTTCAGTCGTTGGTTGACACTTAGAATGATTTTCTAGGGGGTTCTGGGGAAGGGCCGTAGGTGGCAAACCACGAACCACCAGAACGGACCGTGGGTTACCCTATGGTGTGTGGGTCGTGCCCATTAGTGCCACCTACACCTTTTGAAATCTGTATTTGGTCTGTTTTTAGATATGGAATGTTACATTATCTCCCCCTTGGGAACATTCGTCCTCGAATGAAGACTAAAATAGCTTAATAGGGAGGGAAAGAGCTACAAAACCTACCACTAAGTATTAGAAACTGATTTTTGACTGAATTAAGTTCCAAGAACCAAGAACATGCAAATACGCTAAGAATGCAAGTACCAGCTAAAGGAACATGACACTAAGACTAAAGTTATGCATGAATGACTGAAAACTGAAGAGGAACTATTACCTCAAGATGGAATGGAATTGGAAGGGAAGAGGTGAGGATAGTTGGCCTTCATGGCTACTTCTATTTCCCAAGTAGCTCCCTCTACGGACTGACTCCTCCACAAAACTTTAACTGAAGTGACTTCTTTGTTTCTCAACCTTCTAACCTGACGATCAAGAATGACAACTGCCACATCCTCATAAGTGAGACTATCCTTCACAACCACACTTTCTAAACGTACAGTAGATGCTGGATCACCCACACACTTCTTCAACAACGAAATGTGGAAGAGCAGATGCACTGCTGCTAGTTCTGTTAGTAACTCTAACTCATAAGCCACTTTACCAACTCTTTTCAAGATCTTTTAAGGGCCTACATATCTAGGACTGAGCTCCATTTCTTGCGAAATCTCATCATCCCCTTCATAGGTGAGACTTTTAGAAACACCCAATCGTCAACTTGGAACTCTAATTCCCTTCTCCTTACATATGCATAAGACTTCTGGCTACTCTGGGCTGTCTTAAGTCTATATCGTATGAGTTTCACTTTCTCCATAGCATTATAAACTGAATTTGGCACTATTAATGTTGCTTCAACTACTTCAAACCATCCAACTGGAGATCTACATCTACGCTCGTAGAATGCCTCATACAGGTCCATCTGAATGCTGGAATGGTAACTATTATTGTAGGTGACCTCTACAAGAGAAAGGTGATCATCCCAACTACCCTTGAAGTCGATCACACAAGCTCTCAACATATCCTCTAAGGTCTAAATGGTACGCTTTGCCTGACCATCCGTCTGTGGATGAAATGATGTGTTAAGATTAACCTGAGTACCAAGACCTTTCTGAAATGACTTTTAGAAATGAGCGGTAAACTGAGGACCTCTATCTGATATGATAAACAAAGAAACCCCATGCAATCTGACTATCTCATTAATGTAAAGCTTGGCGTAGTCCTCCACCGAATCTGTAGTCTTAATCACCAAAATGTGCGTAGGCTTAGTAATTCTGTCAACTATAACCCAAATGGAGTCATGTTGTCTGGAAGTACGAAGTGAACCTGTAATGAAGTCCACATTGATCACTTCTCACTTCCAAGTAGGAATTTTGATCTCTTGGGTCATACCCTCTGGTTTTTGAAGCTCTACCTTCACTTGCTGGCAATTAGGGCACTTAGCCACAAGATCCACTATATCCTTTTTCATACCATTCCACCAAAAGACTTCCCGCATATCGTGGTACATCTTAGTAGCGCCTGGATGAATAGAATACGTGCAATTATGGGCTTCTTCAAAAATCTGTTATCTCAACTCATTCACCTTAGGAACACATATTCGACCCTGATAGCGAAGCACACCATCTCCCCCTTGGGAGAAAACCTCAACCCTCTACTGATGGACTGCACCTTTTAGTTGAAGCAATATCGGATCGCTATCTTAGTTTTCCTTAATCTCCGCTACCAATGAAGATTTTGCCCCATTCTGAACTGTTACACCACCATCTGATATGCTCATAAGACAGACTCCTAAGAGAGCAAAACTGTGAACATCCCTTGCTAATTCCTTTCTTTCTTCGTCAACATGTGCTACACTACCCAAAGATAATCTACTAAGAGCATGTGCAACTACATTGGCCTTACTAGGATGGTAATGCACACTCATATCATAATCTTTGAGGAACTCAAGCCATCTCCTCTAGCGAAGATTCAACTCTTTCTAGGTGAACACATACTGAAGGCTCTTATGGTCTATGAATACATCTGCGTGAACAACATACAAGTAATGTCTCTAAATATTAAGTCCGAACACCACTGCTGCAAGCTCGAGGTCATGAGTTAGATAATTCTTCTCCTGCACCTTAAACTATCTAGAATCATAAGATATAACCTTACCTTGCTGCATCAACACACAACCTAGGCCGACTCTTGATGCATCACTATAGATAACATAACCATCTGAACCCTCTCGTAGAGCAAAACCAGAGTTGTAATCAACCTAGATTTCAATTGTACAAACCTTTTCTCACAATCATCTGACCACTAGAACTTAACCTTTTTCTAAGTCAACTTAGTCAATGGAGAGGCTATGGATGAAAATCCTTCCCCGAACCTTCTGTAATAGCCAGCCAAACCCAAGAAGCTTCTGATATCTGTAAGAGAGGTAGGTCTGGGCCATTGCTTTACTACTTCTATTTTCTGGGAATCCACTTAGATCCCTTCACTAGACACAATATGCCCAAGGACAGAAATGGAATGCAACCAAAACTCACACTTTCTAAACTTAGCGAATAACTAGCTATCTTTGAGAGTTTGCAAGATAACCCTCAAATGATTCATATGTTCTTCCTCATTCCTAGAGTAACTGAGGATATCATCAATAAAGACGATAACGAATAAGTCCAAATGCTGCTTGAACACTCTATTCAATAAATCCATGAAAGATGCAGGAGCATTGGTTAGTCCAAATTACATAACTACAAATTCGTAATGACCATATCAAGTTTTGAAGGCTATTTTTAGGATGTCACTATCTCTGACTCTGAGCTAATGATAACCGAATATGAGGTATATCTTTGAGAAATGACTAGCACACTGAAGTTGGTCAAACGAATCATCTATCTAGGGGATGGGATACTTATTCTTGATTGTGACCTTGTTCAACTTCCTATAGTCAATGCACATTCTGAAGGAACCATATTTAATTTTCACGAACAACAGTGGTGCACCCATGGGGAAATACTAGGCCTGATGAAGCCCTTATCTAGAAGGTCTTTCAACTAATCCTTTAATTCCTTCAGCTTAGTTGGAGCCATTCTGTAAGGAAGAATAGAAATAGGTTGGGTAGTAGGAAGGAGACCAATTCCAAAGTCAATTTCCCTTTAGAGAGGAGCTCCGGAAAGATCTTCTAGAAACACTTATGAAACTCATTAACTATAGGAACTAACTCAAGAGTTGGGTTTTTTTTATAGCTTGAATTCTTAACCTGAACAACATGGTAGAGATAACCCTTAGAAATCATCTTTCTGGCCTTAAGGTAAGAAACGAATTGACCCATAGGAGCTAAGCTACTACCCTTCCATTCTAAGATTGGTTTGTCTGGAAACTGAAAACGAACAATCCTAGTTCTACAATCGACTGAGGCATAACAGGAATGTAATCAATCCATGCCTAGAATGACATCGAAGTCTACCATTTCTAATTCTAAAAGATCTACTGAGGTGACTTTCTGGGAGACTGTGGTAGGGCAATTTTTCATCTAGCTATAACTGGGTCACCGACTAGAGTAGAGATTGAAAAGGGTTCTGAGAGAATTTCTAGACTAACATTGAATTTGACTGTTATTTAAGTAGTTACAAAGGAAAGAGTTTCCCCTAGTTTAACAATGCATAAACATCTAGATTAAAAACTTGTAACGTACCAGTGACTACATCAGGAGAATTTTCTTGATCCTGGAGAACCTGAAGAGCATACAACCTATTTTGGCACTGTCTGCCACCTATACCAGATGAGTTACCTTGTGAGTCGGGCTACCTGCTAGTGCTGCTGAAGTTGTAGACTGAATTCTATTATTATTGCCCCCATGACCTTGTTTAGTAGAATGACAATCTTTCAACCTATGACCAGTCTGACCACACCCAAAACATCCTTCCCTTCTTGCCAGACACTCACCTGGATGGTTCTTACCACACTTAGGACAAGTTAGGTAGGTTCTAGTACCTGAAACACTACTCTGAGACTTAGAGTCGGATGCCCTACCCTTCTAATCCTATCGAAACCTAGAGGATGGAACACTAGATGATGAAAGTATTGGGGCTGAAGACTTTTGTTGAACCTGCGAGCGAGTACTGATTAATAACATTTCAAAGACACTTCATTCGATTCTAAGCGTCAATGGTCGTTAATCAGTATAAAACCCACTAAATCAGTTGAGTTCGAATCCCACAGAGAGCGGTACGTGTTTAAGAATAAATTAGGAAGTGTGAACATGGTCAAATCAGTCATAGGAATAAAAATTATCGAACAAAGACATCATTCAAATCAAGGGGTAACACGAATGTCAAATGGAGGTTTTGGTGTTGAATTATCGACTACAAACAACAACAAAACAATATGAAATAACAATAATGAGATGGGTTCTTGTGATGTGATTCGATTATAGGCTAATATAGAAAAATGGATAATTGCAACTATTATAAAATAGCAAAATATTAGTGAGTAAGCTAGACTACAGAGGAGGCAAACTTTCTCTCGAACAATTTACCTCAAATAAAGTTGATTTCTCTCGAACATCAACAAACATTCAAATTAAGAGCAGCCCACACCTTAGCCCATTCACTCTCTCGAGCTGAATGTGTGGGATTGGATTTAGGGTTCACTCTCTCGAGCTGAACCCAGGTCAACCCAATACCCACTGACCATCAATCGATAAGCTTAGTTTTAAAACCTCTCTCGAGCAAGCAAAAAACACAATGGTAGAACTACATTTGCAACTGAAATTTTTAAATTAAACCATAATTAATTATTGAACTCACTTCTAAATATCATTTAAACTAACAATTAGCAATACCCATAAACTAAATCAGCCCATAATCACAGAATCACATCCCAAGAATTGGGGTTTTAGCTAGACATCATAAAAAGATAAAAATTGTTACCAAATTGAGTTTCCATCAATTGGGTAAGATTAATTTCGTACTTACAATGCTCCAATTCGAAAAATATCAAAGACCCACTTCTAATTTCTCAAAAGTGAAAGACTTCAATTCTGCAAAGCTAAAGGAAAACTAGAAAAAACTTGTCTCTCAGTTCAAAAAGTTAATAATAAAATGTTCTAAGGAATAATTAGTACTAAACTAAATGTTCAAAAATTTATTTATAGTCGTCAAAATTATGTTGCGAAGAGCCACTTGGCGAAGCAAGCTGGGCTCACCAAACCACTCGGCGAGCCGCCCTTTGGTCACTTTCATCGCTTTTCTGCCTTTGTATTCAGCATCCTCAAGGTCTGTAACTTTGGGCGATCCAGCACTGCATCGCGAAACTGCTCGGTGATTCGCCGACTGCTCCTTTCCATTGCAAATTTGATTTCTTCCCTCGGAGATTGGAACACTAGAACTTTAAGAGGTCAAATGGCTACTCGGCGACTCGCCAAGTGGACTTGACGATCACCAGGCTTGCATTTCTTCATTCTTTCAACTCGATTTGTTCTATTTTGCAAATTAGTGTCCTTGCTTTGTTCCTTAATCCATATACCTGGATATCAAGGGTTTTACATCAATTATTGGAAAAAAAATGAGCATTTGAGGACACTAATTCTATATAATTAAATCCCTAAATGAGTCCAAATCTAGGACTCATCAACACCCCAACTTAAACATTTGTTTGTCCTCAAGTAAAACTCAAGTTTAGCTGTTCAAAAAGGATGTCTCAAACGGCCCTACACAAGACTCAATCATGAATGCACACAACAAGACTCAACTTACTTATGCAAGGATCAATTATGCACTCAAAGATTCAAGTTGTGACTCACCATCATCAAAGATTCTCAAGTTCACAATACTTGCTTCAAATGCAAGTTCAAGCTCAACAAAGGTACTCCAATTCCCTCACACAAGAATGATTTCATATTCACACACAATTGTTCATGATTTATAGTTTCGAAATCACAAACAACTCTCACACTCACAAAGATGAACACATGCATGACTTAACCCATAGGTCTACCGATCAAGAACAACTTCAGCTCACTTAAGATCAAAGAGGTCTTGCAAGTCTTGTAACGAGGCTGAGATAAAGGTATGGTATTTTAGGCTTAGTGGTTGTTATCCTCATGAAATGTGGTGTGAACATCACTTGCTTCCTTTTCCTTCAACATTTTCATTCATGCTCAAAATTCACCCCATTATTCACCTCTCAAGGAATACCAGACACCCCATTTCTTTTGCAACTTTCACAGCTTTTGTTTCACCACTTTGCCATTATTTTTCTTTTTCTTCTTTTTCTATTTTTTTTTTTTTTTGTATGGAGGGGTTTCATCTTTTTTTTCAAAACTATGGATCAAGGGGGATTTCTTTAGACTTCTTGATTTACCTTCTCTTTTCGCCACACCCCTAACTTAGGCTTTTGGCCTAAGTTGGCTATTCAAACAAACCACACTTCATGAGGACTATGGGTGTTTGGATAAAGAGGGGTTAAAATTGCATCAAGTTTCTTCCTAGGAAAGGATAAGGCTCAAAATGGGTTTCAAGCAAAGTTCACACACTCACAAGATTGGACACAAAAGAGGTATTGGCAAATTGTTTCCTATGATCATTTCAAGAGCTTGCATCACTTAGTCAATCGGACCAACAGGGCAAATTCTAGGTGTCATCACATAAGGTTCAGGGTAATCCCATCACACAAGGCATTGACACCAAGATAAAACAAGACTCCACACTTTCTCTAGTGTGCAATGTTCATCACAAGAGACTCATTCGATAATCGGCTAGTCACAACGAGATGCAAAAACTCCACATATTGTCTATACAACTTTATTTGGCCTCATCATAGCCACGCATTAATTTTTGTTCGATTAAGAGCATTATTCAAGTCATCGTTATTGATCATAACCGACATTCAAATTTGCACAAGAACAACCACAATCAAACACAACAAGAGGTGGCAAAATATCTAAAAAGGTCAAAAACCATTTGCATTTAAAATAAGGATCCACAAGCTCAAACATCCACAAAATAGTTTCAAAACACAATTCAACCACAAAAGCCCAATATATATATATATATATATATATATATATATATATACAAAAATGATAATCACAAGAGGTAGGTATGGAAATATCTCACCCAATCACAAATAAAAAAGCAATTTGTCCTCAAATACAACAAAAGGATAAAAAGTCAACAAAAATGATAGAGAGGGAGGTAAAGAAGGGTCTTGTCTACATAGTCTCTACATTTGTCGGGGCATCAGTTCTCGGTGCAACACTCTGATCTTGGGCATCAGTGCTCGGGCTATCAGTAACACTAGATCCATCCATGGTGGTGTCTGCCAATGAAATCTGTACGGCTGAATCTATCATCTCCTCCTTAACCTATGTCAAAACCTCATAGGTAGCCTCTTCTTCGACACCAAGCTGCTCCTCATCAGTATCAGCCTTAGACTCTAAAGCAGCTACCTCCTCAACTCAAACCGCATCTCCGATAATAGCCGAAGGCACATTTGTATCAGCTGGCATATCAGGGATCTCCAAAGTCCCAAATATCATGGACATATCCGTGGACTTAATCTTGTCCACATCTTTCCTCAGCTTAGCAATCACAGCCTTTAGGGTTGTCACATCATCAGTGGCCCCCTGGCCTTGGTCACACGCCGATATCCTTGCCGCAAGGGCATCAATAGACATACTAAGGGGTGCCACAGCAGCACTCAGGGCCTTCTCAATAATCTTAGGGATGGTCGCCTCAATCCTGGAGGCAGACCTGTCCATAGAGTGGGCTAGCTGCCCCATCTGAAGTAATACAGCTTGGGTGAGCGGGGGCCAGGCAGCAGCAGTAGCAAACCTAGGAGGTATGGGAGTTGTGGTGGGGTCGGGAGTCACAGAAGGAACAACACTAGATATACCTGAAGGCCCAGGGGGTGGAGTAGAAAAAGATGCCTCTGCAGGTAATGTATCAGTGTCAACAACTGGAGAGGTATCAACCAAGATTGCCTTCTTTTTCTCCACCTCATGCTTCAGGTATTCAGCCTCAATTAGGCGGATTTCGGTACAAGATGTGGGAGTCACTTTCTCATCCTTCTTCTCATCTCAAGGCACCCAAACCCATCTACATATCTCAGTGATCAATACCAGAAAGCGAAGAGAGGTTTAGCGCTGCTTGGTCCTCGTGGCCATCTCCTGTGTAATGATCATGCCCAAATTATATGTTTCCCTGCAATTATCGATCCCAGACAAGCTGCCTTTGTGTGGCGAAGGATAGACTCATTTTGTGATGGTATAATCATGCTACTGATGAAGCCAAACTAGTACCTCACTGCCACGTTGAGGTCTTTCTTCTCAAGTATCCTTCCAGCTTCGATCCACCTAGGGGTACCATCAGATAGGAGAGGAGCCAACCAGCTTTTCATAGTCTCTAAGGACTATGTCTTGATCATGTACTGGTAGTCATCTGGAATGTTGTCGGTGCATTCCAACACAACATTATATCATTGTTGTCACACTTCACTTTCTTGTCCCAGACAACCACATAATCCACCGGCTTGAATGTGGTAGCTTTTCTCTTTCCCTATGGCACCAAGGCTCTATATGCAGTGTAAAAATCCTAGACCCAACTAGGAATATAGAAACCCCAGGGTTTAGTGAAGATCTCAAACTTACGGGCCTTTATGGTGCGCCAAATCTCAGGGTATCTATCTATCACCCCATCAATAGAGAGTCTTTTCTCCTCAACGATGGTCTTTAATCCCTCAGTCTTTTGTCTGTTCATAGATCGAGGAGAAGGACCCGGTGCAGGTGGTGTTGGGACCATAGCATGTGCTAGAGCAGGAGGATGAATAGTGTCCTAGGGAGTCCTGATCCTAGATGGATCATTCAACCTCTTGGAATGTAGCTCAGCTCTCTGAGACTACAATAACTCATCATCTTCAGGCTCAGAAGTTGCGGCCTGAGGGTCTTGGTGCTCACCCTTACTCTCAAAGGTGGTGAGGTGAGTGGCATATATCCCCTCACTATCTGAGCTAGCCTCCGGTCATGCAGGCGTAGGTGTCTTGCCTTTCCCTTTTCCTTTCCCACTGGTGGTAGGGAGTTTTGTCGCCTTTGCTAAGGATGCAGCTGCATCCTCATTGATAATGATCCCCTTTGATATTTTGCAGAGTGGCATGTCTTAACCTACTACTTTTGGTCTAGCCATATATGAAACAAAATTTAGAAATAGTTCAAGAAAAATACAGAAAATATATTGCAGAATGACTTATCGAATCAAATGGCAAGTCGTCAAATTGATTGGTGAGTCACCGAATCACTTTAGTGAGCCAGATCAGACTTGCCGAAATGATTGGCTTCAAAAATTTCCAGAAAAATGACCTATCGGCAATGGGAAGGCCCCTTCGGCAAATCTCTAAGATCATTCGGCGAGCAAAGATTAGCCCGCTGAAAATTACATTGTATTTTTGGGGTTGGGGGCATAGAAAGGGCGATCAAAAAAGACTTTCGGTGAGTCGCCAAGTGCAATCGGTGAACTCAAGCTTCTCGCCGAAAGTTACAGAACCAAAGCATCAAAAACCAAGAAGTTAAAGGTAATCAAGGGGGGTTCAGCAAACTGCCGAGTGGTTCGACGAGCTCGACCCAGCTCGCCAAACTGCCAAACGTGCCTACTTTCTACACCTACTTCATAAATCAATCCTGAGAACCCCGAAAACACATACACATACTCAATTAGACTCAAACCCATAAGACCCATGCCACTGAGGTACTCAGACTTTCTCAGGGCTGGCCAAAATTGGTCATTTGATGACTTTAGCCCTTAAGAAAGACGTCAAATGATCCATCATTGGGCAAAGCACTTCATTTAGCACTATTTGGGTTTCTCGAACTTCACCCGACTAGACCCATTCAACAATTAAACACAACCTAATAATTTATGATCAATTTTAAGCATGTAACTCGAGAAATTAACAACTTAGGCAATTACGGCACGATATTAAAATTAAAACAAGAAGGCAAACATACAACTATGAATTCAAAGAGGTCCAACACACATCATTAAGAACAATACGATTGCAAATGAGTTTAACTGCTATTTACGAGTTTTGGGGTTTGAGAAACCAACCTTCGATGCCGAATATGAATTGAAATGCTATGTGACAAAGCGTCCAACTCAAAACACAGGATCAACGACCAGAAAACAAGAAAATGCAAAAAAAATAGGCAATATAGAGTGCGGGTGTGACCTTGTGAAGTTAAAAAGTGAGGGAATGTGAAAGAGTTTAAACTTTTAAACCTTTGGCCTTTTAAAAACTATCTAGTTCTTGCCTTTTCGGTGACATTAGTTTTTTTTGCCGAACCACTCAGTGACACGCCGAGTGGGTACTTACCTCGTTGAGTTTTATAGGACCTCCAATTAATGTGGATGTCCAAATGGCGGACAAAGTCGGGATCGCCGACCTATTCGGGGGCCCACCGACTAGTCCATGGGTCCGTTGAGTTTTACAGACTTTATCTTTTGATTTCTTGAGTCCAATGGCGGTCCTAGTCGGGCTCGCTGACCTCTTCGGCGAGTCGCTAACTGGAAATTTTGCTCGCGAACTTGCACTTTTTAAACACATTCCACTTTTTCACCTGCACAATCAACACATGCTATTTTCAAAAACAAGAAGGAAACAATAAAACTTGGGTTGCCTCCCAAGAAGCGCCTTAGTTAATGTTATGGCATGAAGAAAGTCCTCACCTAAACTTTACTCTTGGGGTTTGCCATAGTGTCACTAGGAAACCCCCCTTGTTGTCTCGGTTTAAATGAGAAGAAATTTGACCCATTTGGGTCTCCAACTGTTTGATAGAGATGGAATGAGAGGTCACCGTCTGGCTAAGGGTCTATACATCTTCATTCATTTCTTTTAAAATTTTATCAAACCCTTCAATCTTATTGAGAATCCAAGAGAGCATATCCTCAAAACGGCCACCCTCAGAATCTTTGGGCTTTTGACGCTTGTGGGGAGAAATGTACTTGTCCTTCTCCCCATCTATTTCTTTCCAACTAGGTTTACGATCCCTCCACTCTCTATCACGATCTCTCCATCCATTATCCCTGTTCCAACCTTGGTTACCACCCTGCCTCGGGTAGTTCGCACGATAACCACCTCCTTGGTTGGCTAGGATGTTCACCTCCTCGTTATACATCGATTCAGACTTAGCCTATTCGGGGTTAACACACCCAACACCCACAACATTTACACTTCTAGCACCATCTCTCATGACATTCTTGGCTAAAATATCAAGTTGGGTCATCATCATTGCCATGTATAGGTCCCTCTCTTGATCTTTCTCAAGTTGTTCCTTGGTCAATTTAAACGAGAGAGGGGAAACCTAATCTTCATAGGTGTACCATGCCCGGTTAATTTTGGTCATACCATCCAAAAGTTGGGTTGTTATAATGTAAGGTTGTTGCATCAAACCTCTCAGAGAAGTTGGTTAGCTACTCCCTTGTTCACCGAATCAAGGCTTCGGTAAAAATATTGCAGCAAAACGTTGTTGGGCAAACCATGAGTTGGGAATTGTAGCACCAACTTCTTAAATCTTAGACAAGTCTCATGAATTGGCTCACACTCCAAATGCTTGAATCTTTGGATACTGTCATGAAGTGTAATCATCTTCGAAGGAGGGAAAAATCGTACTTGAAATGCAGTGACCAGCTCTTCCCAGGAAGTGATGGAGTCTCTTGGCAATTCAGCCAACCACTTACATGCTTCTCCCATTAAGGAAAATGGGAACAACCTCAATCGGACCGACTCTTGCGATATTTTCTTGAAGGAGACCGGCCCGCAAATATCAACAAAGTTCTTTATATGCTCATGGGGATCCTCGTGAGCCAACCCACTAAACAACCCTTTCAATTGCAAGAGTTGCAACATGGTGCTTGTAATGTGGAACACAATGTTCCCTTCAGCCGGAGGCAAGCGAATGGCACCAACTCCACCCACAAGATTAGGGTCATTAACATTAGGCTCATTGACATCGTTGAGATTGCCGATGTCATCTTGGTGGCCCGCTTGGCTACCATTGTTTTCGTTAACACTCATTTCTTCTACTTTAAACAGCCACACAAAAACCAAAACTAAAAGTAGGTAGATTTAACTATGACAAAAAAGAACAAAATTCAACTTCACCAAAAGAATCTCAAACAACACCACTCCCCGGCAGCGGCACCATTTTGATTAATGACGTTTCAAAGACACTTCATACAATTCTAAGCATTGAATCATTAATCAGTATAAAACCCAACTAAATGCGTTGGGGTCAAATCTCATAGGGAGAGGTATGTGTTTAAGATTCAGTTTGGAATTGTGAACATGGTGAAATCAGTCATAGTAATAAAAATTATCAAATAAAGACATCATTCAAATCAAGGGGTGAAACTAATGTCAAATGGGGATTTTGATTTTGAATTATCGATTACAAACAGCAACAAACAATAGGAAATAACAATAATGAGACGGGTTCTTAGGATGTGATTTGATTATATGCTAATATAGACAAATAGGTAATTGCAACTATTAGAAAATAGCTAAGTATTAGTGAGTAAGCTAGAATATAGAGGAGGCAAACTTTCTCTCGAAAAAATTTACCCTGAATCAAGTTGATTTCTCTCCAACATCAACAAGCATGCAAAATGAGAGCAGCCCACACCTTAGTACATTCACTCTCTCGAGCTGAATGTGTGGGATTGGGTTTAGGGTTCACTCTCTCGAGCTGAACCCAGGTCAACCTAATACCCACTGACCATCAATCGATAAGCTTAGTTTTAAAACCTCTCTCTCGAGCAAGCCAAAAACACAAGAGTAGAACTATATTTGCAACTACAATTATTAAATTAAACCACAATTAATGATTGAACTCACTTTTAAATAGCATTTAAACTAACAATTAGCAATACCCATAAACTAAATCAGCCCATAATCACAAAATCACACCCCAAGAATTGGGGTTTTTGCTAGACATCATAAAAAGATAAAAATCATTACCAAATTGAGTTTCCATCAACTGGGTAAGATTAATTTCGTACTTACAATGCTCCAATTCGAAGAATCTCAAAGACCCACTTCTAATTTCTCAAAAGTTAAAAACTTCAATTCTTCAAAGCTAAAGGAAAACTACAGAAAATTTGTTTCCCGTTCAAAAACATAATAATAAAATGTTCTAAAGAATAATTGATAATAAACTAAATGTTCAAAAATGTATTTATAGTCGTCAAAATTATGGTGCAAAAAGCCACTTGGTGAAGTAAGTCATCTTCGCCGATCCATACGGTGAGCCACCCTTTGGCCACTTTCATTGTTTTTCTGTGTTGGCATTCAGCACCCGTAAGGTCTACTCAGTGATTCTCTGACTACTCCTTTCCATTGCCAACTTGTTTCTTCCCTTAGAGCTTGGCACACTAGAACTTTAAGCGGTCAAATGGCCACTTGGCGACTCACCAAGTGGGCTTGGCGATCACCAGGCTTGCACTTCTTCATTCTTTCAACTTGCTTTGTTCCTTAATCCATATACCTGGAAATCAAGTGTTTAACATCAGTTATTGGCAAAAAATAAACATTTGAGGACACTAAATATATATAATTAATGCCATGAATGAGTCCAAATCTATTGATATAACTGAACAAAGGCATACACTGAGCATGTGTAATTCATGAACTAAAAGAACTACATAGCTAGGGTTCTAAATTCATGAAAGAATCTACACAAAACGATACCAAATTCATGAAAATCTGATTTGGATCATTCTAACAGCTAAAACCCAACAATTTTTAACGTTCAAGAAACCCTAGGTCTAGATAATATTAAGGGAATCAAGAATACCACTAGTGAAATCCCACATATCTGGTGGCAAATTCCATGGAGAAATCTTTCGAATTTGGGCTGGAACTGAAAGAAACCTCACTATGTTCTTGGAAAGTTTTGGTCAACTCTTTCTCCTCTCTGGTTCTAAGTTTGATCGATTATTTTGAGAAAGAATTGACTAGGTTGGGTTCTAATTAGTTTACTAGGCTAAAACTGACTTAAATATCATAGTTTATGGGTTAAACGACGTAGTTTAGGGGTCCAACGCATAGGGAAAAGACCAAGAGACCCCTCACTTAAGAGTTGTAGGGGGCCACCAACGGACCGTGGATGCACCGATAATCCATTCTAGTCGGCCACCGTCTGGTGTCTGGGAGGTTGTTCAGAGGGGTCTGATCAACAAATTAGGACCACGGTCTATGGCCCGTAGGTCCGGCCGTGGGTCAACATTTCAAATGATTTTCTCGGGGGTTTTGGGGAAGGGCCGCAGGTGGTGAACCATGGACTACCAGAATGAACCATGGGTGGTACCCGTCGGTTCCACCTGCAACTTCTGAAATCTGCATTAAGTCTGTTTTCACAGTTGAGTGACCTTTTGAGATATTTACTCCCATAAAAATATGAAAACTAAAAAAGGCCATTGTAATGCAAAAACAATCTTTTTCTCTATTTTTCTTATTACAAAAAAAAAAAAAAAAAAACAACTGCAAATAGTAAATGTTGTAAAATATAAAGAATATAGAACAAGCAAGGTAGACAAGAGATATACAAAGTAGAATGTAGAGATCATCTTATTCAAATGTCTTTGAGTATCTCTTAGATGGTGAATGGCAATCCTATTTATAGGTTGAGAAATCATTTTGAAAGTCACCATGTTAAATGTCATAAATAATAGATATATTTTTATCCAAAATGATTCATAGAACCTAGGGAATATATATATATATATATATATATATATGAATGTAAGTAGTTCATGATTAAGTAAATGGATAATTCAAAATTCAATGAATTTATAACCCTCCCCGTTGGATGTCCATAGATAACATGCCTCTTTAAAACCTTACTAGAAAATACGAAGTGGAAAAAAGCTTAGTGAAGGAAAAAGAGTACACACATCTCATAATACTCCTTGAGTGTTGCCTTATTAAAAACCTTACTAGAGAAACCTATTTGAGACAAAATTGTGGTTAAGGAAAAGAGTACAACACATATCTCACTCCCCCTAATTAAAACTTTATTTTATATCTTAGAAATGACACTTTCTAATGTTATATATCAATTTCTCAAAGATTGAAGTTGGCAGTGCCTTAGTAAATAAATCTGCAAAATACATGTTCTCCCAACACTCTATCCAAACCTCCAAACCTACAACAATGATACTCGCAAGCATTCCTACTAACCCTAAGTAAATCAGTAAAAAATACATGTTCTCCCAACACTCCATCCAAACCTCCACATACTGCAACCTGCATAGAAATCAGACCAACCCAATCTAACGATTCACAGTTGATATAGCATATAACACATATAATTACATCACAACATGCATCTTAACAAATACAAATTATCATCACAATCCTTCATATCCAAACAACTACAACGGCTATGACAAATCACTCATAAAGACCATAGAACAATAATCATGTACAATGCAAGAAGTGCAATGTCACATATAGTGATGCATGTGTGTCCTAACGATACAAACCTACTGATACTTAGGTCGATACCCATAGAGAACTCATAAGGTCCATGTATCCACTGAACCATTTTCCTTTGGCATATCTCATCCGTCCAAATCATTTTCCTTCGACATCACCAAAATTATTTCCCTTCGGCAGAAAAATCAATCACTGAAACCATTATCCTTTGGCACAAACATTAATCCAATAAATTTCATATCAATACACAACCTATACTCATAGAATCATGACACATCATCAATTGTGAATCAGTATAACCATTCAAATAATCCACGACATATCATGCATTACTATAACTAGTTTACTTATATCCCACTTTATCATTTACAAGTGAACAAGAATTACAAAACACTTATCCAATTCTCATTACTCCCAAGTACACACAATAAGGCATACAACGTTCAATATGCTTAACGAATGATCAATAGGTTCATTTACTTAAAACTAATGAAATCAACTTGGTACCTGAACCTTCCCTTCACGTCAAGCCAAAAAATCCACACCAACTAATAGAATATAGAACACCCATAAGAAAATATGATCAACAACACCCATAATGCTGATTTTGAAAATTGGTTCTAAATTGACATAAAATTCATCCTCGAAGGCTATGATAATCTTGAGTTTTTATAGAAAAATATGTTTCCAAAAGATTTAGGAAATCACATGCAAAATTGTATTGAAAAAAGAGTTAGAAATCATCCCCAAAAGTCAAGAACATAAGATTAAAGTTCATGAGAAAACCCCAAATAACCAAATCTGAGAGCCTTGCTCAAATATGAAATATTTTCTTGAGAAATATCTTACCCATGATTAGGGAAGTTCAAATATGAAGTTTTATAAAATAAAAAAAAATAGAGTTAAAATCAACCTTGAAATTCTCAATTTATCAAAGTTTAACTTTATGGGAAAATTCTGAATTCTCAAGAACGGTTAATATGATAAAAATAATAGATGAGTCAACAAGTTTACGCCAAAATCAAATTACCCATAACATAAGAATCTTAAATATACATTTTTCATCAAAAACCGAGTCTAAATTGATAAAGTCATATTTTTCTCCCAATAATATATGGATAAGGAAAGAAAATCAGATGAAGAAATAATGATAATATTAAAAATGAGGATCAAATACTAACCCCCGTATTAAATTGAGAAGAATGCCTCAAGAATCACTCTATTCCGAGCTTTAAAACTCCCAATATGCTCAAAATACCAAATGAACACAGTCTGAAATTTTAAATACTTGAACAACAATATTTACACCATAAAGCAGCAACTTATTTTTTCACTAAAAGACTCGTAACTTCCTTATATGATAGAGAAATGAAATATTTCTTTTTTCTAAATGTCTTAAATAATGATATAGAGTTGCTCGTTCAATCGAAACTGAATTCCATTCTTGTTTTCCAGTCAAATGTCAATTCTTCTGGATAAACAATTATTTCATATATCGCTATAAAAGTTCAATCTTGGCTTAGCAAAAAATGCTCCAAACTTTTCTTATCAGTCCTATGATTCATACTTAAACTTTCAAATGTTTTGGAATAATTTTTCGATCTTTAAAACTAATAAAGAACTTTTAGTTGATACAAATTGCTGAAACAATGCCAAAGCACCTAAAAAGCTTAGAAACTCACCTAAACCTCATTCGGAACTTCCAAATCACAAACCAAATATGCTACCAGCTTTGAAAGGATAATGGAATCATCAAAACACCCAAACAAGATCACCTTAACCCGATATTGACGAAAATCAACTTTAACTTGAGAATCTCCAAATTTCTAAATAAGGACATGAAACTCATCAAAAGTTTTTGGAATTGGTCCAAACCTTCAACTAGACCAAATATCATCATTTGGAACTAGTGGAATCATCAAAACCTTAACTTTTCCAACATCTCATCTAATGGTTCAAAATGAAATCAAAAGTCTTCAGACCCAAATCAAATATACATCTAGACCATAAACTACATTACAGAGCTAACAAAACTATCGGAATTAGCTTGCGATTATAAAATGTTAACTTTGATAAACTATCTAATGCTTTTAACTTTCTAAATACCAAAACTCTTCCAAAACTCATCTAAATACATGAGGACCTGAACCATTGGTCCTATAACCCAAAAGTCACGTTTTGGAGCTGAAGGAACTAACAGAATTCCATTTCAAGACTCTAAACTTCAAATGTTTACTAAAGTCAACCATTTCAACTTAAAAGCTTCCAAATCTCAAAAACTTACAAAAATCTCAACTTTATAATTTGATTTTCAATCTGACTTCAAAACTGATTAAACATGACCCAGGACAACTTTCAGGAATGGTAAAATGGTAATTTTTTCCATAAAATTTTAAAAATGACCTTCGGGATCATTATATTCATTGGTCTCAGTGAAGCACGCTCCCGACTTGCTTCATGGATGACTATTATTTTTACATGATTTGAAGTAATGACTACTATCATTTATTTAATTGAATACCAATATATTGTTGTCCCTCCATATATCGACAAATAACTTATTTATGACCAAGCTTTAGGCAGATCAGATGAATACCATACATCTACTTAAACAATCATTTCTAATATGAATTCGTTGGAATAAAATAAATGCATGTCCATGGTACTTTAAAAATATCTAAATAAGTGCGTAACATCATTCCAATTTCTTCTTGTTGGGGAGGAACTGAATTTTGCCAATAAACTCACTACAAAATAAATATTTGATAGAGTATCAAGGCACATCAATGCCTATTTTATACCAAGATATGAAGTTTCATCATCAAGAAGCTCATCATTTTTCTTTTCAGGTCGAAATGGTTCTTTATTTATGTCAAATAATTTCACAATCGATGGGGGTACTCAATGAATGTGATTTATCCATGCAAAATTACTTCAGAATTTTTTTTTTTTGTATGTTGATTGATGAACAATATTCCATTTGTCAAATTCTCAAACTTTAGGTCAAGAAAATATTTTCTTATCAAGATCTTTCATTTCAAATTTCATTTTTAAGCAATCAACAACTTTTGAAAGATCTTTTAGAGTTCCAATGACGTTCAATTAATCACTATACACAACTATTAAAATAACTTTAGATCCCCACATTCTTATAGAAGATGCAAGGAAAAATAGTATTATTGATGAGTGGTGGATTTACACTTATTTAGAGTTCTTTTCTTATGATTTTATGGCACTCAAAGTAGAGAAAGAGGTTAATTAGGCTTTGAATTGTGTTATTTTAGGTATTTTAATGTTGGGAAAGAAAATACTAATAAAAAGTGGAATCGAAGCTGAAAAGAGTTCTACATGGCAGAAAAATAAGTCCCAAATATCGCACTTGTGGAGCACTGATCACTTTAGAAATCCAATCAATGAAGTCAACCATCCGCTTAAGAAAGGACATGGGGTGAGCTTTTGCGGACTGAGTCAAAAGGGCTGAGGTCACCTAAGCTAACTAAAATTCACTTTTACGAACCTCCTGCCACTTTTGGGAAGCCCACCTTTTTCAGACAGGGGCAGAATGAGAAATTCTCGAGCTTTGGAACCAAAATTCAGAAAATAAGGTTATATTTGAGCATAATGGATGATCCAAGAATAGTTAGAGAGAGAACATTGCTAAGAGATAAACACATTCAAAAAGTAGATCTCTTAGTGTTCTTGATTTGGGGTTAGGACATTGAAGGTAAGTTGCCTCGTATTTCATTTGTGATTCAAAGTTTGCGTTCTATTTTAGTAATATATTTTACTTTACTTTATTTTCTTGTTCTTATTACTATAAATACAGGTGTAATATTTGTATGAATTTTGGGCTTTTGTTCTAGAAATAGACAAAGCTATTTGGGTGTTTGATTAATTGCTTTATTGCTTTTGTAGGTTCTTATTTCCATGTTTGGTTTAATGAAATAGGTTCCATCTAGTTTTCATATTTAAATTTATAGGTTGAGAGTGAATGCTCAATCTTAGTTTCCGATCTCTAGTCGATGCTGGGAAAAGATTGATTGTAGTGAAGAATTAGATTAATGATCGCATTTTGACTTTCAATCTTGAATTTGAGATCAAAAGATAAAACTTTATGGTCATTGTTGGGTGCAAGGATTCCTTCAAAGAGAAGTCTAAGTTAAGGTAGTGGGATATTTTATACTTGTGTGATTGAGACCAAAAGGAAATATCACGATAAATCATTTTGAGATCAAAATATAATTAGTGTAATTGAAGATGACCTAGACTACTTATTAGGGATTGATCTTAGATTGAATTGCAATGGATCGTTGAGTGTTAATTGGTTCACAAATTTTTCCAATTCTCATACATCCCTTGCTTGATATCGTATTTTCCCCCATTAGAAATGTAGTTATGAAAACTACTTTCTATTTGATAGTTGTGTACCTTGTATGTCTAAATTAAAACTAGTATCTAGTTAACCTTTATATTCTTAATTACCATTATATTGTTCCTTGTGGGATTCGACCCCAACTCTTAGTTGGATATTTTTATTGATGATAATCGCTCACTCTTCTGATTCATTTGGAGGATGATTTGAGTGTTATAAAAAATGGTGTTGTTGCCGGGGAACAATTAGGTGTATTGAATTTATTTAGGATTTGTCGTTCACTTGTTTCTATCTATATTGTGAATAGTTATCTTTATTTTCTTTTGTTTTTTTTCTATGGCTTTTTGTGATCACTACATCTTTGGGAGTGGTATGCCCTTTAATGACCCAAGCCCTTTCGATGAACCAAATGTAATAAGTCAATTGAGGCTTAGGGACGTGGATGTAAGCTTAGTTGGGGTAAAAAAAAATCATATTCCTTCTCTCTAAAGAAATGGAAAGGCTTTGAAAAAGGTACCTAGCTCGGTGTTATGGCATGGTCGACCTTGAATTTGTAATTCTTACTCTTAGGGCTGAGATTAGAGAAATTGTGAGGGTGAAAACTCCTCTTTATCCAATGGTTGAAAACAACGAAGAAGACTCTCACGACTTGCACCTTGCTTGGTGTCTGAGACGTTCCAATTCATTTTCGTAGATGAATGGTTTGAAATTGAGCCAAGCGAAGAGGTAAATGTGGATATAGAAGATATCTTGAGTTTTTTGCTACCAACAAAAAGCAAAAACAATCCAAGAAGGCGAAAAAAGTAACATGTTACTAGAGTTGCAAGAAAAAGAATAAAAAATAATATATGGCAACTCTAGATCATGTTAAGATGGGAGTGTCACTCCCTTGAAGGACAAGAAATATGAATTTCAATGCTCACGTGACCTAGTGACTCTTTCACTCTTGCTCAATGATCCAAAATGAAAGCATGATACAAAGTTGGGTAAGACATTCAAGTATTCAAAGTGGAGAGATCAGGTGAAACACTTGATGCTCTCTTCCACTTCCCATGCTCTTCAGAGTAAAATTTATCTCATGTTAGGAGACTGTTCATTGCCTCAAAGTTGAAACACAAAGGGTAATGTACCCAACGTTGTGTCGCGACATTAAATTGTGAGCTTGATGAGAACCACTCAATTGGTATGTAGCTTAGTTTAATTTTGAGTTTTTACCTTTTAGATTTGACGCATCCTCATAATTTTAGAGTTTGAAGTTAATTTGAACAGGTTTAAAGGCCTCTTAAAGGAATTGAAGTTTGGGGCTAAAACCCCATTAAAAAATGACTTAGGAGGCATTTTGGGCGCCCAGGCTCGCCCAATCAGACTGGGTAAATTGCCCAATGGACCCCCAAACTTGCCCAATAAGACAGTTAGTAGCTTAAGAAAAATGTCCTCAGGAGCCACAAAAGCGAACATGAGTTTACTTAAGAGAAGTCCGCAAAAGTGGCTCCCTTTCGAAAAAATGATCATCGCTTAAGTGGAGGGGCACTCGCTTAAGCGAACCTCGACCTTTTAGTAGAAGTCACAAAAGAGTGAAGGTAAGAAATTTCAAAAGGCATTCTAAGGGAGCCAAATGGACAAAACTCACAAAATAAAAGGTCCAACTTCGTGTTCTCCCTCTTCACTTGTTCCTAACCGATTGCAACCTCTTGGCATTCACTGTGCAATCACAATCTGATATATTTCACTCACTCTTACTCTCTTGAAGTGGTAATAATCATTGTTTATTTTTGATTGCTTTGTTTAAAGTTAGGGGTAGTTAGTGCGTAGTAACTTCTCTAACTTGTGGGTTTTAAAAATGTGATTGTGTTGGCTGAATCATTTGCCTAAATTGTTAAATGCATGTGTGTGGGCTTATTAGAATTATTTGGGGAAGTTTGGAGTACCCATTTCATGATCTAATTGTTGAAATTAGTTTGGGCACCATGTGTTTGATAAAATTCCTAAATGAACTCTAAAATGATTTTCAATACTTTTTGTATTGAAATGATTGAGTCTCTTGGTTTCTTGTTTGTTTATTGTTTATTTTACATTGATAGTAGTTAAAATTCCGTGCTAAAAATCGAAATCAAAATTGGTTGTTCATATTGAAGGGGGCGACTGTTCGCTCTTGCAGACTTGCCATTGCTTTTTTGATACCCTTCGCTTAAGTGATTTTCGCTTAAGCAGCCTTCTGACTGCTCTGCGATGTTACCTTAAGAGAATTGACCATCACTTTTGTGATATCTAGGATAGTTTCCTGTCAGTGTGGAATTTTTTAGATTACTTGTTTTGTTTCCAGGTTGAGTTCCAGCCCTTTTCTTTGACTTCTACTTGTGAAATCGCATTGTTTAACATATAATTCTCACATATATATGCTATTGTGATTTGTAGATTCTCAAAAAGTCAAGAATGTCGGACAAACTCGGTTTTGAGAAGGAAGTGGTGGTCGACTATGAACAATATTGATTTGTCTCTCTCCGAGCACAAAAGAATTACTATGCTGATTTGATGAAGAAGATGCTACTTCCGAAGAGAGGCATATCACTAGATAAATTTGAGGAAATGCTTCCGACTTTCTACCAAAGGTTGTTGGCATCCGGTTGGATATGTTTTGCAGTTGAACCTTGCAAGGCAAATGAGCAATGGGTGTGGGAGTTTTATGCCAACCTTGTGGAGAACAACATAGCATCAAGGTTGATCACAATCCAGGGCAAGGTTGTCGATTATAGTCCGGAAGTAATCAATCGGGTATATGGGATACTCAACCATGATATCCGGGCCTTCACTAATAAAGATTATGCAGTGGGTGCTTGGCTAGTTTCAAAGGTATGCCCATGCAAGATTGCTCCATGGGCTTTCACAAAGGCCAGAATATTATGCTCAAACTTGACTGTAGAGGCTAGGACATGGATGTCTATTCTATGAAACCATATTTCCCCAAGTGGGAACATTAGCAATTTTTCGGTGTTGCGAGCTCAGATAGTGGCTTGTGTTCTTAATGATGTCCTATTAAATATCATCCATTTAATTGTGAATGAGTTCTGGGAGTTCAAAATGCATGAAACCCTATCTCTTGTTGTCTTATCTCTGATCATGGAGCTTTCCAAATGGGCTGAGGTAGAGGTAATTTCGAGTGACACTTTGATGGAGCCCAAACATTTTATCTTTCCACTTAAGATGCGTGGTGAGGGCTTGGTGGTGAAAAGCAAGAAGATGAAGATTGACTCTGATAAGTCTGTGCATGTAGAGGATGATTCTCCTATACCTCCAGCTGTGGGCCTTTTTGAGCCTTTGGCGAGTGAGTTGCGGGTTGTGCAAGAGTTAGTGGCAAAGTTACCACAAGGGCCAGGTGAATCATCTGCAGGGACAAGATCTTATGTGCCTCAAAGTGAATTTGATGCCTACTTGAGTGATCAAGGGAAGCAAAAATATCAACTTGCAAATCTGGAAAAGGCCTATGCTAGCTTGGCCAACTCACATGGTGAGTTAAGCATGTCATACGGTAAAATGAATAAACAGGAGAAGAGTCGATACAAGTTCTTTACTCGAATGTGGAAAGGTGTAAAAGGCCTGTGGAAAGTTTTGAAGGAAAATGATCCACTCCTAATAACTAGGCCTGATGACGAATAAAATGAACCGGCTACATGGAGTGATGATGGTAGAGATGAGGATAAAGAGGCCACCGAGACTAATGGAGAGGATTGACGCAGCCCAGTGAGCCCTTCGTATTCTTTTTTTGAGTATTATAGTTGTGTTTTGAGGAAACAACATCATTTTTAATTGGGGGTGGTCCCCTTTAGGTTGTTTTATCTTGTTTTTATTAGCATGCTGGATTGTTGTTTGTTAGTTTTTGTTTTGGATTAATGTGCGGATTGGTCATATTTATTATGTTTTTGGTTTTATTATATTAGTATTTTTTGTTAGTTTATGTTTATAATAATAAAGTGTGATGATTGTGTTCACTTTTGATGCCTTGAAGCAGGGGAAGTCTGAGTACCCGTAGCTTGTGAATTTGGGAACCATTGCGAAAGCTCAATGACAAGGCCTAAAGTTTCCCAATGATATATTGGGTGATGTCATTCTAAAGGGAAAAATTCCATTTTTTTTAGTTTTGTTTCCTTGGTAGTTCTTTGACATGAGGTTGTGACTTGTTTGGTACTAATAGATTTAGTCAAGCCTTGCAAGTTGTAAAATGAGCACCCCTCTTAAAGTTTTGTGAAAGTGAATTAATTTGTGACAATGAGTTGAATCTTTTTGTGACTCCAAATTACTAGGCGGTTAGTGTAAAATGACTCCTTTGTTCTTGACTAGGAAGTCAAATTAAGCCATATTGAATAGCCTCATTCCATGTGTGGTGAGTCTTTGTGAATAATTCCTTGTGTTTACTTGTGTTAACTAGAATTTCCCCAGTTGGTCTTAAAATATTGTTATTGATTGAGTTTGATTGGACAAATGATCTAAGGATTTATTTGATTGTCCTTGAAGTCCACTTAGCCTAAAGATCCCACCTTTGCACTAAATGCATCCTTAGTGTCCCCTTTGAGCCTTATACTTTTATTGACAACCACATTACAATCCTTGAACCTCTTTGAAAAGTAACCTTCTATTGAACCCTTTCCCTCCTTGAACTTGAGAATTGTAGAAGTTGAGGCTAAAAGCCTAAGTTGGGAGTGTTATGGGAATATTATAGATGATGCTTACCACATGAGGGCTTAATAAAAAAAAGAGTGGAAATGGATGAAAAGTCTAAAAAAGAAAAAGAAAAAAAAGAAAGACTTTGAATAAATGTGAGACTTAAATCTTCCAAAAAGATATAAATGGTTGCATGTGGGACATCTTGAAAGAAAAATAAGAAAATGATGTGTAGTGTGCATTGAAGTGAAAAGTGAAGAATAGTGGAAAAGTTGTTGGGTAGTGTTCAAGGAGGGTGTAGTCATTTGTACCTAAATTATATCACAACCTTCCCTAAGCCTACATTACAAGCTTAACAAAGTCCTTTGAGATCTCCAACCAAATGAAGTTGAGTCAATGTCGTTTGAAAATATGGGCAAGCATATGGTGTGGCATTTGTGTCCATGAGATGATTCATTTTGAGTGTGAGTGTTTCTATTGTTGTCCCTTATTTTGTGAATACTTGTGTCTTTGTGGGACAATTCTTTTCTTGTGAGGGCATTAATGCTAGGATGGATTGGTGAAATTAATAGATTCCAAAATTTAGTCAAGGGATGTTGTTAGAGTACTAATAAATGTGAGTCACTTCTTGAGAATCCTTGTTGTTACTTGATCATTCTTGGAACTCATTGAGTTTTGAAATTCGGTTTGATTTTGAGGGAGTTTCTCGGATTGAAAATCACTTGTTAGCTATCTTATTATTAGCACCAACCAAATCCATGGCTATGATTCTTTGTGAAAATGAAAAAATGTTGTGCTTATATTGAGTGCCTCTTGTGTTTGAATTTTTTGTTTTTGCTTGAGGACAAGCAAATTTTTAAGTTGGGTGTTGATGAGTGGTGGATTTGCACTCATTTAGAGCTCTTTTCTTATGATTTTGTGGCACTCAAAGTATAGAAATAAGCTAATTATGCTTTGAATTTTGTTATTTAAAGTGTTTAGATGTTGGGAAAGAAAATACTGATCAAAAGTGTAATCGAAGATAAAAAAGAGCAAAACCTAACAGAAAAACAAGTCCTAGATATCGCACCTGGAGCACTGGTCGCTTAAGTGAACCAGTCAATGAAGTCAACCATTTGCTTAAGCAAGGACACAAGGTTTGCTTTTGCGAACTGGGCCTAAAAGGCGGAGGTTGCTTATGCAAACTGAAGTTCGCTTTTGCTAAGGTCGTTTTTGCGAACCTCCTGCCGCTTTTTCAAATAGGGGTAGAGTGAGAAATTCTCAAGTTGTGGACCCAAAATTAAGAAAATAGGGTTAGAGTTGGGCATAATGGATGATCCAAGAATAGTTATCCAAGAATAGTTATAGAGGACATTCGTCCGGATGTCAATCCTGAATACGAATCTGAACAAGTGATATGCAAGAGAGATCGAGCTCTTTGTGTTCTTTGGTCTATCTACATTTTCATCTCCCGAGTCCAAGAAGAGACAATATATTTATCTCTTTAGTGATGAAGCATGAAATACTAAAACAATAATAAAAAAGTAATTTAAGCGATTACCAACATTAATTCAAAATAATCGGTGTTCAACAATTACCCATAGCTACAGCCCAAAACAAGGGTCTTTAGCTACTAATGTCAAAGAAAAGAAAAAGAAAAAAAGAACCCTAAAAAGTATTGACGACTTTTCCCTACAAAGTATATTCTTTTTAATAATTATTCTCCTGGACTACTTATAGAGATAGAAAATTCTAAATAAAATAACCGAATCTAAAATAAATTGTGAAACCAAAACCAAAAGGAACTGAGTTTCCTTCTTGTAAGTATATTGTCCAGCCGCCTCAATACTATTGATGCATTCAACACTGCCACCTACTTGTATGTATATTGCCCAGCCGTCTCAATACTATTGATGCATTCAACACTGCCACGTGGCAGCATGATTCTCTTTGATTTCGCTGTTTGTTAAAAACTTTTGAATATATATAAATATTAATATAATATTTAATGTAATCCATTAAGCCTGCTTGATTTCCTTCTATAATCTTCCATTTTTAATTCATTTTAGCTCCAAACATCTTCATCTCTACACCAATTTACTCCTACAAATAAAATTAACTATTAAACCCAATCCATAAAATTCATGCTCAAAAAGGACAAATACAAATAATAAATGTGAGACAAATAATGATTAAAAATATATATATTTTGCCTCACAGCAACACCCCACATTGAAACTTTTGCTCGTCTTCAATCAAGAATTAAACCTCATCTCAAAAAAATCAAACTAGGAATGCCATAAGTTTGGTTGATACTCATTATGCAAGATATACAAATAAACAATAAATCTCTAACCTCCTAACCTCAAGGATGGACTTTGAACTCATCAAATTTAAGCTTGTTCACCTATTCTCGTCAAAGAAAGTTAATAAAATTACATATCCATCAGGAAACAAGTACCCTCACAAGAAGAAATAGTCCACACAATCAATTCAAAATATTGAATATAAATTAAGGACTTCACATCAAAGAACAACTCTGACACTCACAAATTCATATGCACAAAGAACCATAGGCTTGCCCATTATATACATCTCTATCAATTAAGCATGCTCGAATAGAATCAAATGGGACTTTAATGGGTTGTAATGTAGGCTATGGGATGGGTAGAAAAACTATATTATAGTGACTTACACTTTCCTCAACACTCCGCAAATTTAGACTGCATCACCCATTATTTTCATCTCTTTATTTTCAGCCCTTTCTTTAACAATTATTTCACAAGTAATTCCTGTCCTTTCAAGAATGCTTCAATTATTTATTTATTTTTATTTTTATTTTTTCTCCCTTTTTCTCATATCATTCTTTCAAAGAGGGCTTTTCATTACTTTGTAGCTATCATTGATTACCTTTTATACTCAACAACCCTTTCTTCAGATTTAATAATTATAATAAGTCTATGCTACAGAGCTCAAGGAAGGAAAGTGCAAAAACTAGGGAGTCAACAAAATAAATAAGGGAAAAATATGACTACCAACAAAAGGCTACAAGCTCAAAATGGCAAACTAGTGATATTATATCTGAAAAGGCTAAAATTTACATGACAAATAAAAAAAAAAGTATGTTATCATCTCCTAAACAAAGCAACACTTTTTATTTTGCTTTAATAACATGCTATCACGACCCATACCATCATGATTGGCACCCACAATAACACTCAGGTGGGAGAACCACTACTACAACCCAACCAAGCAAATAATCTAAAAACTAAGGCATTTAAATCAAGCACTAAGGAAATAAAAATAGAGTTCTCATAAACTCTAACAAAAGTCTAACAATAATAACTAACAATGCGGAAGAATAACCTAGAACCTGAAAATCAATGTACCAAAACATTCTAACAATGAACCAAGTCTAAACAAGAAGGGATACAACCCCATACTAATGAACTAACTAAAACAAAGGTCTAAGTCCGAAAATGGTGGACATAGACGAAGGAGAATTCCATGGTAGCCTAAAAGAATTGGCTCACCCTTGAATTTGAAGACATGATCACTTATCTCCTAAGCGAGATCTGTCAGTAGTCGCTTGAAGATGTCCTATACTCAACAAAAATAACAGCAAGTACAGTATCAGTACACAACCACATATACTGGTAGGATCACGCGGCTATCCCACTAGTGCAACATAAGCAAGTCAAACAACAATATAATCACATGCATATTTATCAACATATAAAACATTATCAACATTTATGAACAATGAGCAACTTCACATTTTATATCAACTCATTGGTGCTCTCATGGAACCCAAATAGTTAGCATGCCAGAACGTGGCAACCGATCCTATATTTATGCCGGAACATGGCAATCAATCCAAGTTAGTTATGATGAAACGTGGAAACCGATATCATTCACACACCACAATCACAAACACAAATATATCCTTAAGATCATACATTCAAGTCATGATTTCATGGCAATAATAATTCATCTAACTCATTTTCAATAAATGTGATCAACATTGCAACATTCATGCATATGCAAGTATCATAATGAAGCAAGAACAAGCATACATCACACAATCATAGAATCACAACCATCACCTACCTCGAAACAAGCTTGAAATCCAAAGAAACTTGATCCTTCCCTTTCCGAATTCTTTTCGCTTGTTTTTGGTCTATAAACAATCATAATAACACAGGAATCAACAAACAATCACTAATTACCCTGATTACTAACAATTCTAACAAACCCTAGATCAAACCCATGATCCCAATTATCCAAATTAGGGTTGCTTTCACCATAGAATCCATAACAAATTCCCCATCAATATTCACCCATTCTATTACGTTCTACGGATCGAAAATATATTCGGGGAGTGAAAAGCTTACCTTTAGCCTCAAGTATGGTGAAAAATGAGTAGGAGTCTCATGGGGTTCGTTCCGTAGCTCAAAATGTCGAAAAGTGCATAATGAGGTCCTTTAGGGGTTTATTAACAGTCTTAAGTCGCATTGGGCCTGCCATACGGCAATGCCAGAGCGGCAAAAATCCCCGCCAAAGCGGCCAAAACAAAATAGAGGGTTATTTTAAGAATTTCAAAATCCCCATTTCACAGCACACCTCTAACCAATAAGGCTAAAAAAATACCCTTTACGCTAAGATAGATTTCGGGAGTTCTACTCACCCGAATTTAATTCCGTAAAGTCATACGGATTCCTTAACAAGTTATCTAACCACTCATGTAATCAAAATCATAAATGATTCACTCGATTGTTACAAGATTTTCCTACACCTCAATGACTCCAATTTCGTCCAAATCTGGACAAGATTGGGAAAATCAAAATACTACAAAAAAAGTTTTTTGGCCCCAAATTTTCCCCCATTGGCTTTTCTATAATGATAGGAATAGGTCATTACAATAGATACCCCTTTACCCACCACTCGTCCCCAAGTGACAAAACTTAGGCAAATAGGCTAAGGAAGGAATGAAGTAGTACCTAAATCGACGAACAATTGGGGATACTTGTCTCACATGTCCCTCTCGGTTTCCCAAGTAGTTTCCTCAATTGGACGATTCTTCCATTGAACTTTCACGGACTTAATCTCCTTGGTCCTCAACGTACTCACATCACGATCAAGAACTGCAATTGGTTCCTCCTCATATTGAAGGTCCTTGTCTAACACAATTGAGTCCTACTTAATGATATAATCCCCAACACCATGATACCTCTTCAACATGGATACATGAAATACCGGATGAACATTCGATAAATTAAGAGGTAAAGACAATCAATACACTATCGTCCCTACACATTCAAGAACCTCAAATAGACCAATGCATCTAGGACTTATATTACCCTTCTTACCAAATCTCATCACCATTTTCATTGGTGATACCTTAAGAAGAACATTTTCACCGGATTGAAACTCCATGTCTCTTACCTTATGATCTGCATACGTATTTTGTCTACTCTAGGCTGCTAGAAGCTTAGCTTCAATACTCCTAACCTTATCTTGAGCATCCTTCACTAAATAAACCCCCAATGGTTTCACATCTCTAGCCTCAAACCATCCAATGGGTGATCTACATCCCATCCCATATAATGCCTCAAATGGTGTCATATCAATGCTGGAGTGATAACTATTCTTATAAGAAAATTCACACAAAGGTAAGAACTTATCCCAATGTCCTCCACAATCATTCACATATGCCCTCAACATGTCTTTCAATACTTGAATAGTCCTCTCCGATTGTACATCCGTCTGTGGGTGAAAGGATGTACTAAAAGTGAGTTGTGTGCCCAATTCATCATGCAATTTCCTCCAAAACTTGGAAGTGAATTAGGTACCACGATCTTAAATAATAGAAAGAGGCACTCTATGCAACCTTACTATCTCCTTCACATAAATCTTAGTCAATTGTTCACATTATAATCTATTCTTACAGGAATAAAATGGGCTGACTTAGTCAATCTATCAACCGCTACCCAAATAGAATCAAACTTCCCCAAGGTCTTGGGAAAACCAACCACAAAATCCATTGCTATCATTTTCCACTTCCATTCCTGAATTGGCATTATTTGAACCAAATCTGCAGGCCTTTGGTGTTCATATTTCACTTGTTGGCAATTTTGACACTTCGCCACAAATTCCTCTATGTCTTTCTTCTTGCCCGGCCACCAGCAAATTCGTTTCAGATCTCTATACATCTTGGTCACACCCGGATGAATAGAATATCACAAACCATGAGACTCCACCAATAATTTCTCAATCAAGCCATCTACTCTAGGAACACAAATTCTCCATTTAAAATTGAGCACACCATCCACATCAAGAGCCTTACCAAACGCAGTCTTCTTTCTAAGTTCCTCCAAATTCTCATCTTCAAATTGTTTGGTCTTGATCTCTTCAATGAAAGTAGCCCTTACCTAAATACCAGCTAGCATCCCACCTCTTTCTGAGATGCCCAGCTGCATGAACTTAGACTCTAAGGTCTGAATTTCTTTAGCCAAAGGTCACTTGGCTACACTTAAGCAAGGTAAGCTACCCATACTTACCTTTTTCGACTGAAAGTGTCTGCCACAACATTAGCCTTTCTCATATGGTATTGAATGGTGACATCATAATCTTTAAGTAGTTCCATCCACCTTCGCTGCCTCAAATTTAGATCCTTTTGAGTGAACACATGTTGCAAACTATGATGATCAGTAAACACTTCACACTTAACACCATAAAGGTAATGCCGCCAAATCTTAAGAGCAAATACTACGCTGCCAACTCTAAATCATGCATGTGTTGGATAATTCCTCTCGTGCACCTTCAATTGATGCGAGGCATAAGCTATAACATTCTTATCTTGCATAAACACAGCACCCAGACCAGAATGTGAAGAATCACAATAAACAATAAAATCTTTACCTTCAACTAGTAATGCTAGAATAGGAGCAATGGTCAAGAGAGTGTTGAGCTTTTGAAAGCTCTCCTCACATTTTTCAGTCCATTCAAATGGTATCTCTTTTTTGGTCAAATTAGTCAAGTGTGTGGTAATAGAAACAAAGTTCTTCACAAATCGACGATAATAGCTAGCGAGTCCCAAAAAACTCCTAACTTCTATCACAAATCTAGGCCGAACCAAATTCTTAACCACTTCAATCTTTTGGGGATCTACCATTACCTCTTCTTTAGAAACTACATGCCCCAAAAATGCTACAGATGTCAACCAAAATTCACACCTCAAAAATTTAGCATACAACCTTTGTTTCCCAAGAACACCTAGAACAATACGAAGATGGTCGTCATGCTTTTCCTCACTTTTCGAATAGACCAAAGTATCATCAATAAACACTATAAAAAACGAATCAAGAAATGGTTTGAATACCCCATTCATCTATTTGAGGCAAGGGATACTTAGTTCGAATAGTGACCCTATTCAATTGCCAATAATCTATACATATTCTCATACTACCATCCTTTTTCTTAACAAACAAAACTGGAGCACCCCATGGGAAACACTAATAATCCCTTATCAAGAAGCTCTTGGATTTGAGCCTTAAGCTCTCTTAATTTTGTCGGAGCCATGCGATATAGAGGGATAGAAATGGGACGAGTACCAGGTTCTAAATCAATACAGAAGTCTATATTTCTATCAGAAGGCATACCAGGCAAATCATTAGGAAACACTTCTATACATTTCAACACCACAAGAATAGACCCAATGGATGGAGCCCCAATCTCAATATCCCTAATATGAGCCAAATAAGACAAACAACCCTTTTCTACCAGTTTACTTGACCGACTGTAGGATATAATCTTAGCTTGCTTAAACTTGTACACCCCTTTCCACTCTAATTTTTCCCTTCCCAGAATTTCTAGAGTTACAGACTTAGTATTACAATTAAGCACAGTATAATAGGGGGACAACAAAGTCATGCCTAAGATTATGTCAAAGTCAATCATATCCAAAATCACTAAATCAGTCCAAGTTTGAAATCCATAAACAAAATAGGGCAAGCACGATAGACATGGGTAACTATGACTAACTCTCCAACTGGGGTAGAAACATGGATAGGGGTATCAAGTACATCACAAATCATATCGAACTTTGAGGGAAATCACACAGATACATAAAAATAAGTAAAACCTGGATCAAATAACACATTAGTCATCTGGTCACAAACAAGAATAGTACCTGTGATCACCACATTAGACGCCTTCGCCTAATATTTGCTCGAAAAAGCATAACACTAAGCCCTATCATCATGATGAGCCACTTCCCTACCTGGTTGCGCATTATCCCTACCTTTGTTACCATTACCATTTCCTCTACCTCCACAGCCTTGCTGATTACCTCCTCGCCCACCTTGTGGATGCCCTCGACCATTATTACCATTCCCCGCGGGTACCACTGCTCTAGAGTGCTACTGCGTGGACTCTAACACACGTGGGTGGCTACAATCTCTCCTCATATGCCCGAGTTCTCCATAGTTGTAACAATTACATTCAAAAGATAGTATGCCACCCATCAAAGACGTGATTCCCTAGCTATCTTGAAAATTATGAGATAGAGTTTCTGAGTAACTACCTGTATAGGTGGGCATAGAGGAAGGAACTGGCTTGCCTGCAAGCGATGGCCTTCCGAACCCCTTGGAATAAGAACCTTGAAAGTTACCCGAGTTCTTGGCCCTTTTTTACCATGCCTTAGCTTGTCCGTCTTGCCTCACCACCTCCACTTTCTTAACATAGTCTGTCACCTCATTAAAGCTCCTCCCTGTAGAAGTCATATGAATAGATAATACTTGCAATTCAGAATTTAATCCCCTTATAAATAACCGAATCCTCTCATCCTCAGTCGTCACCAATTGAGTAGCATATCTAGACAAAGCATGGAATTTGGCTTCATAAGCAGCCACAGTTATACCACCCTTCTCCAAAGCCATGAGCTCATCCTTCTTGTGATCCCTCAAATTCCTAGGCCCATACTTCTCTAGAAACAGAGCATGAAATTGGGTCCAAGTACGTGGAGGTAAAGTAGAAGATGTGCATTCCATATAAGTTCTCCACCACTGCTTAGCCTCACCTTGAAGTTGAAAGGACACAAACTCAACCCCATGCTGATGAACAATATCCAACTTATAAAGCCTCTCATAGTAATCTAAGATGAACTCATAAGCATCCTTATTCTTAGAACCAAGAAACACAGGAGGTTTTAGCTTCAAAAACTTAGTCAACATTTCATGCTCATTACCAGTCATAACAGAACCCAACAAAGGACAGAAGAAAGCATCATTACCTCCAGTCCCACCCACCTTGGGCGCAATGCTAGCAACATGAGGGTTAGTAGAAGCTTGAGTTGGTTGAATAGATGGAAGCACTCCAAGATCAGCCAATCCTTTCAAAAATGACATGATATGTTGAGTTAACACCGGATCAATGGGAGGAATACATGTAGCCTCAGTCTGCACCTCTTCCTCTTGTCCAACCTCCTCAACAATGTCAATCTCAACATCCTCTTCTATCTCGTCATGATGCATAAGAGGGTTCTCATTCACATGAACATTCTCAACAGGTACCCAATTTCCAACAGGCGCTACTCTCCCACGGCCTCTACCCCTAGCTCTTCCTCTACCCCTGCCTCAATCGCGACCTCTTGCTGTAAATTTCTCAACTGGAGCATTGATGGGAGCTACGGGCCTAACGTCATTATACCTAGTATTAACCATTTGCGAAGAGAAGAGTAAATGAGGTTAGACACTAATATGAATAGCTAGATACCAATTGGAATCAAGTCATAGCACGAAAGGAGACAAGAGAAAACAAATAGATTTCCTAAAGTCTTATAGCCTCTCGAAGAAAAGTAAAGGTGTCCCCGTACCGTTCCGCGAGACTCTATTAAACTCGTTTCGGTACATCGAGATCAATGAACCTAGGCATTGATACCAACTTTGTCATGATCCAGACCATCATGATTGGCACCCACAATAACACTCCGGTGGGAGAACCATTACTACAACCAAACCAAGCAAATAATCTAAAAATTAAGGAATTTAAATCAAGCACTAAGGAAATAAAAATAGAGTTCCCATAAACTCTATCAAAAGTCTAACAATAATAACTAACAATGTGGAAGAATAACCTAGAACCTGAAAGTCAATGTACCAAAACATTCTAATAATGAACCAATTCTAAACAAGAAGCGATACAACCCCATACTAATGAACTAACTAAAAGAAAGGTGTAAATCCGGAAATGGTGGACATGGACGAAAGAGAATTTCATGGCAGCCCGGAAGAATTGGGTCACCTTTGAATTCGAAGTAATGATCACTGATCTCCTAAGCGAGGTTTCTAAGTAGCTGCTTGAAGATGCCCTGTACTCAACAAAAATAAGAGCAAGTGTAGTATTAGTACACAACCATAGTGTACTGGTAGAATCACGCGACTATCCCACTAGTGCAACATAAGCAAGTCAAACAACAATATAATCATATGCATATATATCAACATATACAACATTACCAATATTTATGAACAATGAGCAACTTCACATATTATATCAACTCATTGGTCCTCTCATGAAAGCCAAACCGAAATAGTTAGCATGTTGGAACGTGGAAATCGATCCCATATTTATGCCTAAACTTGGCAACAAATCCAAGTTAGTTATGTCGGAACGTGGCAACCGACCCATTTACACATCACAATCACAAATACAAGTATATCCTCAAGATCATACATTCAAGTCATATTTTATGGCAATAATAATTCATCTAACTCATTTACAACAAGTATGATCAATATTGCAACATTCATACATATACAAGTATCATAATGAAGCAAGAACAAGCATACATCATACAATCATAGAATCACAATCATCACCTATCTCGAAATAAGATTGAAACCCTAAGAAACTTGATCCTTCCCTTTCCGGATTCGTTCCGCTTGTTCTTGGTCTACAAACAATCATAATAACACAAGAATCAACAAACAATCACTAATTCCCAAATTACTATAATTCTAACAAACCGTAGATCAAACCCATGATCTCAATTATCCAAATTAGGGTTGTTTTCACCATAGAATCCATACAAAACCCTCCCCCATCGATATTCACCCATTGTATTATGTTCTATGGGTCAAAAAAGGGATACAGGGAGTGAAAAGCTTACCTTTAGCCTCAAGAATGGTGAAAAATGAGTAGGAGTCACCTGAGGTTCATTCCTTAGTTCAAAAAATTGAAAAGTGCATAATGAGCTCGTTTAGGGGTTTATTAACGACCTTAAATTGTGTCGGGCTCGCCACAGTGCCGCCTCGAGAGCGGCAAAAATCCCTGCCAAAGCAACCAAAATGAAACAGAGGGCTATTTTAAGAATTCTAAAATCCCCATTTCACAACACACCTCTAACCAATGACACTCAGAAAATACCATTTACGATAAGATCAATTTCGGGAGTTCTACTCGCCTGAATTCAATTCTATAAAGTCGTACGAATTCCTTAACAAGTTATCTAACCACTCATGTAATCAAAAAATGATTCACCCGATTGTTATCAGATTTTCCTATACCTCAATAACTCCGATTTCATCCCAAATCAATAACTCCGATTTCATCCATATCTGGAAAAGGTTGGGAAAATCCAAATACTACAAAAAAAAATTTCGGCCCCAAATTTTCCCTCGCTGACTTTTCTATAACGACTGGAACAGGTCGTTACACATGCATGACAAGTTCTAGACTATGTGCAAAAAATGGAATAAATAAATCCTCACCACACATGGCACAAGTATAAATCAAGATGGATCAATTCCACTTCTAAGAGAGACATGATCATAACAAACTATAAAATAAATAAGCTATATACAAAGTCACAACCATGAGCCTAGGTGTCAAAGAGTCTGCAATTTTCTTAGCAATCAAGCATTCACAAGAATGTACTACTCAAAATTAGGCCTAAATAGCAAATATCACACAACTTAAAAGGGTCTTTTCTTTTCTCTAAAAAAATAAAATTTTAAAAAAGTTTATTCCTAAAAATATAAAAGATACTCGGTTCAATGGGACTATCCTCAAGTAAATAATCAAAAATAAAAGCCAAGGAACCCATCCTAAAAAAAGAAGAAAATACTCAATAAAATAGTAAAAACTAGGAATTCATTCCTCCACCCCCACACTTAAAAAAATTCTATGACCCCAAAGCATCAATTAAAATTTAAAACAAGGGTTAGAAAAACTCCTTGAGGCCTCTAGGCCAAGCTTGGAGCATGTTCTCCTAATTTTCATCAAGGGTCGTACACACCCCACACTTACACTCAAACATGCTACTTTTCTTCAAATTTTTGGGTACTGATGTTTGCGTAATCAACGACACAACTTGCGATGCAAGTGTCTACAATCATGCAATAGTATAATAACCCAACCAAGGGTTGGGGTCGAGTTCGTAGGGAGTAGTTTCGAGAATTAATAGAAAAATAAAATTAGTTCTAACTAGTCGTAGCTAAAGACATTAATGATTAAAAATATTTTAAATTAAAGGGAGACACAAGAGTATCAATTAACAATGGGGGTTTTGTCACAAATGAGTAAAAAAATAGCGAAATTGACAAAGAGATCTAAGTAATGAGAAGAGATTCTTGGGATATGATCGAAATACGGGTTAATTTAAATTATTAGATACATGTTTTCAATAGAAAATTTATAGAGTAATAGTGACTAGGCAAAGCTATACGTGGGAATAAATTCTCTCTCGAGCAACTTACCCCGTTGCAAATGGGTTTCTCTCGGACACCCACTTGCCACATGAAGACTAGCCTACGCCTTACCCCACTCACTCTCTCGAGTTGAGTGATAGGATATGGGACTAGGGTCCACTCTCTCGAGCTGAACCTCATGTCGACCCACTCCTTAGGCCATCAATCTAGTAGTCTTGGTTTCACGACCTCTCTTTCTCAAGGAAGCTGAAAATACATAAATAAACTTGTATTTGCAACTACAAATTTGTTAAATTCATCCACAACTACTAGACGAAATCACCATTAAACTACATCTACTCTATCAGCGAGCAAGACCCAACAATAATCTTAATTCATATTTGCTAAATCACACATTTATACCTAAATGAGCTTGCATTCAAATGGGTATGAAGATTTGAGTCTTGTTACAGGCCAAGAATGAAGAATCTAAGAGACCCAAGTCTAAATCCTTGGAGATGAAACCCTCTTCTTCTTCAACTTTCAAAACCCTCTTAAACTCAGAGAAAAAATAAAAAGTACTAAAATTATATTAATTGTTTCACACAAAAAATTTGATACTAAGCTAAAACTCTCAACGAGTATTTATAAGTTTCAAAGATCTGTGTTGCAGCGGATCATTTGGTGACATTAGTCGGAATCACCGATCAACTCAGGGATTCACCCCTTGATGTAGTTCATCGCCGTCTTGCACCATCCTTCAGCATCATCGTGCTCTGGGTCATTGGGCGACATAGTACTGCCTTGTGGAACCACTCGGCGATGTGCCGACTGCTCCCTTTTTCCGCCGACTTGATATTTTCCTTTAGAGCTCAGCATACTGGAACAAAAGGCGAAGTAAGACCCTTCGGCGACTCGCCAAGTTGACTTAGTGAACCTCAAGCCTTCATTTTCTTCGTTCTTTTCATCCTTTTTGTTCCTTTTTGCAAAGTAGTGTTCATGCTTTCCTTGAAACTTCAAATACCTGGAACTTACGTGTTTTTATCAGATATTTATATAAAATAAGCATTTGAAAACACAATTTCTATTAAAATAAAGACCTAAATGAGTCCAATTTGAGGACTCATCAACACCCCCAACTTAAACTTTTTCTTTTCCTCAAGCAAACTCAAGTTCAGTTGTTCAAAAAGGGTGTCTCGAACAGTGATACACAAGACTCAATCATGAATGCACACAACAAGACTCAATTTACTTATGCAAAGATCAAATGTGCACTCAACGATTCTAGTTGTGACTCACCAATATCAAAGAACCTCATGCTCACAATACTTGCTTGAAATGCAAGTTCAAGCTCAACTGAAGTGTTCGAATGCCCTCATAGAAAGAATGATTCCATAATCACACAATCGTTCACAATTTAAAGCTTCAGAATCAGATGCAATACTCACTCTCACAAGGAAGAACACAATGCATGTTTTCACCCATAGGTTTGCCCATATTTTTCGATCAACATTTGTTTCAGCTCACTCAAGACCAAAAAGGTCTTTTCCAGGCTTGTAATAGGGCTGAGTGCAAAGATGTGGTTATTTATGCTCAGTGACTTTCATCTTTATGAAATGTGGTGCTCAAGACACTTCCTTTCCCTTTCCTTCATCATTCTCTTTAGTGCTCATAAGTCATCCTATTATTCACTTTCCATGGATTATTTGGGAACCCTATTTTTTTTGTACTTTTATTCCACAACTTTCTTTTTCATTCTTTTTCTTTTGCTTTGTTTTCTCTTATTTTTCTTTTATATGGAGGGGTTCCATTTTATTTAAAACCATGGGTAAGAGGAGACTTTCCTTGCAGTTCTTGCCTTCCCCTTTTCTTTTTAGCACACCCCCAACTAGCCTAAGTTGGCTATTCAACTAACCATAATTTAAGAGGATTATAGGTAGTGGATAAACAATGGTTATGGTTTCATCAAGTTTCTTCCAAAGAAAGGTAAGGCTCAAGGGGTGTTCAAAGGAGAATCACACGCTCATAGGGTAGGTCACAAAAGAGGTATATGTAAAATTGGCTCACACTCTCAGAAGTTTCCTAAGATCATATCAAGAGATAGCATCACTTAGTTGATCGTACCAACGGGGAAAATTCTAGGATCTATCATGTATGGTTCAAAGTAAGCTCATCACACAAGGCATTGACACTAAAGTCAAACAAGACTCCACACTTTTGCTAGTGTGCAACGGTCATCACAAGAGACTCGATTTAATAAATGGCTAATCACTACGAGATGCAAAGAGTTCACATATTGCCTATGCAACTTCATTTGACCTTGTGGTAGTCGCGCTTTCATGTTCTTTTGATTGAGAGCACTATTAAAGTCATCGGTATTGATCGGAACCGAGACTTAAATTTTACAAAGGAACAGCCACATTCACACATAAAAGGTGGCAAAAAATTTTCGGATGGATCAAAATCAAAATCATTTTTGTAATTTAAACAAAAGGGAGTCATAAGCTCAAACATCCACAGAAAGCAGTGTAAACACAATTTATAAACATACAGCCCAAATATATACAAAGCACGAATCACATATAGCACACAAAAGTGTGGGCCTCACCCCATTACAAATAAAAACATTTGTCCTCAAATGCAATTAAAAGTACCCAAAAATAAAAATAAGTAAGACAAATAGGGAGGTAAAGAAGTGATCTTGGCTATGCGGTTGCTTCATCTGTCAGGGCGGTATGGTTCTTCTGTGACTTTGGGTGTAGACCATCCAACATCTTAGCATTAAAAAGAAGGCAAGGTGGGGACATTAGACGAGCCGCTGAGTGATTCAGTGAGCTCTACACAGCATCGCTAAACAACCCAACACGCCTATTTTCAACCCACTTTCTCGAATGCTTCACAGCCACCCTGCTTTAAATTTACTCAAGCACCGTCCAATTCTTACGCACCCGGTGATATCAGTCCAAATCACTGAGTTAGTTGACGTATCACCGAGCAATTACTTGTTTCACTGAGTTTTACAGAACTTTCTAGTAAACCTGGGAGTTCAAACGACAGTCTCCATTGAGATCACCAACATAGTCTGTGATGCACCAATAATTTCACAAGCTCGACAAGTTTAACATGCTCCAAATTTGGAGATGTTTGGAGTCAAACGGCGGATAAGGTCGAGTTCGCCGACCTCTTCGACGAGTCGCCAATTGGATCTATTGCTTGCCACCCTGCACTTTTCGAGCACTTATCACACTTCAAAATACACTAACAACACATCATTATTTTACCAATACACAAATATAAAATATTAAGGGGTTTTGGGTTGCCTCCCAAACAATGTCTTAGTTAACGTCACAGCACTATGCAAGTCAACAACTATTCTTCATTTTCAGAGTTGCCCATGTCGTAATTAGACGAGTCCTCAACGAATGGTGGGTAATGACCTGATATCAAATGGAAAATTTGAGCATCCTGCAACTGAATAGTCATAGAGTGAGAGGTTGATGCGTTGTTTAGCATTTCGATGTTCTCCTTCATCTCATTCAACATCTTCTCATGTGCCTCAAATTTTTTTTTGAATGATTGAAAGATCTTCGTCATCTTGCACACCTCTCTGTTTCTTCCCATGTTTACACTTTTGGAGGGAGAGGTGCATTTCTTTTCCCATGGCTTGTAATTCTAATTTCGTGACTCGGTTGGATAGAACATCCAACTGGGTGAATAATGTGTCCCACTCCTGCTTCTTTTTTGCTTTTTTGTTGGCTTCTACCATGCCATCAAGGAGTTTTGCTACGACCTCATAGGGCTGGTGTAGCATACTGCCCTCTCAAATTTCATCGGCTATACCTCTATTCTCAAGTCCAAGACCCCTATAGAAGCATTCCAGTAGTCCCTTGTTAGTCATCCCGTGAGATGGGCATAGTTGCAGCACCACTTGAAACTTCATCCACATTTCCTGAATTGTCTCATCCCCTACCTGTTTAAATGTCAGGAGGTTGTCCCTGAGGTTCAATAGTTTCAGAAAGGGATGATCCATGTGATATTCATAATGATTTTCCATTCTCAGTTCCCTGCTTTGGTATTCAAACTATCAAAACAAAACTATAATTTAGATTAGTAAAACTAAATCTAGGAAGAATCAAAAATTCTACTTAAATAAGAACTCCCAAATAACAACACTCCCCAGCAGCAGCACCATGTTGATGCTTGCGTACTCAACAACAACTTCTGATGCAAGTGTCTACGATCGTGCATTAGTATAATAACCCAACCAAGGGTTGGGGCTGAGTCCCAAGGGAGTGTTTTCGAGAATTAATAGAAAAATAAAATTAGTTCTAACTAGTCATAGCTAAAGACATTAATGATTAAAACATTGTAAATTAAAGGGGGACACAAGAGTGTCAATTAACAATGGGGGTTTTGTCACAAATGAGTAAAAAAACAGCAAAATTGACTAAGAGATCTAAGTAATGAGAAGGGATTCTTGGGATGTGACCGGAATACGGGTTAATTTAAATTATTTAGTATATTTTTTCAATAGAAAATTTATAGAGTAGTAGTGACTAGGCTAAGCTATACGTGGGAATAAATTCTCTCTCGAGCAACTTACCCCCTTACGAATGGGTTCCTCTCGGACACCCACTTGTCGCATGAAGACCAGCCTACACCTTACCCCACTCACTCTCTCAAGCTGATTATTAGGATATGAGACTAGGGTTCACTCTCTCGAGCTAAACCTCATATCGACCCACTCCTTAGGCCATCAATCTAGTAGTTTTGGTTTAGCGACCTCTTTCTCGAGCAAGTCGAAAACACATAAATAAACTTGTATTTGCAACTACAAATTTGTTAAATTCATCCACAACTACTAGATGACTATTAAACTACATTTAATCTATCAGCGAGCAAGACCCAACAACAATCTTAACCCATATTTGCTAAATCACACTCCAAGAATTGGGGTTTTTAGCCACACATCAAGAGATAGAAATTTATAATTAAATGAGCTTGCATTCAAATGGATATGAAGATTTGAGTCTTGTTACAGGTCAAGAATGAAGAATCCAAGAGACCCAAGTCCAAATCCTTGGAGATGAAACCCTCTTCTTCTTCAAGTCTCATAACCCTCTCAAAAATAGAGCGAAAATAAAAAGTACTAAAATTATATTAATTGTTTAACACTAAAAATCTGATACTAAGCTAAAATTCTCAACGAGTATTTATAATTTTCAAAGATTTGTGCTGCAGCGGATCATTCGGCGACATTAGTCAGAATCACCGATCAACTCGGCGATTCGACCCTTGATGTAATTCATCGCCGTCTTGCACCATCCTTCAGCATCATCGTGCTCTGGGTCATTGGGCAACATAGTACTGCCTCGCGGAAGCTCTCGGTGATGCGACGACTGCTCCCTTTTCTGCTGACTTGATCTTTTCCTTCAAGGCTTAGCACACTGGAATAAAAGGCAAAGTGAGACCCTTCAGCGGCTCACCACGTGGACTCGGCAATCCTCAGGCCTTCATTTTCTTCGTTCTTTTCGGCCTTTTTGTTCCTTTTTGCGAAGTACTGTCCATGATTTCCTTCAAACTTCAAATACCTAAAATTTATGTGTTTTCATCAGATATTGAGATAAAATAAGCATTTGAGGACACAATTTCTATTAAAATAAATCCCTAAATGAGTCCAATTTGTGAACTCATCAGGTACTTAGACTTTCCCTAATCTGCAAAAAAAAACATGAAAAAATGACATTAAAAAAATAAAATAAGAAGCTACACTATAAATTGAGTTAACTCCCAATATGCCCCTAATTTAACACCACGACACGACACAAGTAGTTCACCACTTTTCTTTCCACTTTGAACAAATGAATTGTACCCCTAACTTTGCATCAATTTTTTTGCTCCTCTCTAGGGGTAGTGGTATAAAGATAAAGGAACCAAGTAATAGATGTCACATCCTCCACTTCTTGGCCCTTATGTGAGGAATGTCATTTTGTCTACGTGGACTAGAAAACTTTAGGATGTAAGGGCTGATATGTCCAAACTTACACTTCAATTAAGAAGTGCAAACAATCGATTCAATTTATAGAACTCAACTTGAGTTGAGGTCGATCCCATAGAGAATTTACGTACATAAATAGTTTCACTGATGCCTTTATTCAGTTGTTGTTGTTATTTATCACAGAATTTAATTGCAAAATGTAAGGATCGGTTTAGTTGTGATTTTCAAGTAATCAAGGTTTTATGTAATGTTCAAGCAAACACGAGTAACATGATTTTAACTTCAAAGTTGTGATAGTTGATCAATGAAACCAGGATTGTGTTCCCCTGACTTGACTTCTAGTTTAGACTCGTGAACAAGTATTGATTGATTGTTAATATTGCAAGTTACCGGTGAGTTAAACCCATATAAAACTTCTCATTCTTATTAGATAACATTCACTCTACTCCTTTCATTCTTAGCGTGATGTCTATTTTTACCCTCGCATGTTTGGTGTTAAAAATCTCTTCTCTCGAACTCGATTTTTCACTCCAAACGAATAGATGGATTCTTCTTTTTCATAACTACCACCTTTATCTCAAATAATGGTAGATACAGGCAAGTTCTAATGTGTGCACTCATTCGAAAGAATAGATAATGAAAATATGAACCACGTTTTGCAAATAACAATCGTACTTTATTCATTCATCGAATTCATAACTAGATTATCGCCATGGTTCCCACAACCCTAGTTGTGGTGTTTAGCGACTCATGTTTTCAATAGAACAAGAAATAATTGTTGTTGAATGGATAAAAGTAATTACTTACAATGATTGTGAATTTGAAGAAAACCTAAAATTTCAAAAATTTAATCAATCTTCAAATCTCGATCCGAAAATGATCGACAAAAACCAAAGCTAAAAATATAGAAATCTGCACTTCATTCATACAATGACGAGATATATCAAAAATAAACCTAATTAATTTAAATAGTATGTACAAAACGAGTCCTACTTGAAGTAGGACTGATTTGTTGTGATGCTTAACAGACGGCACAACAGCCCATCACAAACTTCACGGCCCATGAGGCTTGTCATGGTCTCACACTTAGACAATGTGAGACTTATTTTCTCGTATCTTTCATGGACAACCAGATGGATCTTCTAGGACATCATGGTCCGTGCCAATCATCGTGATGTTTGGCCTCCACTTGCGTCTTCACTGGAATTTCCTTCTATTATTCACGAGCATCAAAACAACTCATTGACTCCACCACTGCCTATCAAGGGTCCCATGGTCTTCAATCCAAAATTAGCTCCTCAAGGCTTCATCACTGGTTCTTTCTCACGAGCTTCCAAACGATCCATTAAGAGGGTCACGATCAGTTTAGGTCTTCATGGTCTTCAGTTGGCAATTTATCAGTTTGTTGTCCTTCATTGTCTCAACTTCATGAGCCCTCAGAAGGCTCGTCATCACGACCATGGCCCGTCTGAGGCTCCGTGATGCCTGGATTCACTTCATTTCCTTCATTTTTTTTATCTTTCATGTCCAAGTGTTTTACCTGTTCAGTCATTAATAAACACATTATATCCATATAAAACCACTCAAGTTATAGCCTTACTCCTTAGTTTTGAGTGTCATATGTTCCAATATTTCACGCCACATCAGGGGCCTTATTCCTCATCTATGCACTCATTCATTAGTTCAAATGACTCGAATTTCATGTCACCATCTAAGCATAATATAAAAAAAATGTTTTGAATGAGAGTGAAGATGCCTCAACTTCAATGCAGTATTATTTATAACATTCTCACTTTTGTACTCTTTCTCAACATCGACATTAAGGAATAAGGTATAGTTGAATGGTTGGAATTTCTCTTTTTGCTTCACTAGCTGGTCATCATCCATGACAATTGCTGATTGGGCATCAGACGCCTCAATCTTTTTGTTCAAGTGAGCCGCCAAGTCGTGAATGTCTGAGCCAAATTGATATATTTCTTATATGAGCTCAACTCTTCATTTTATCAGTTAGATTTTCATGTATGCCAGACCATCACTCATAGACTCTTAAACTTTAGAAGTTGAGCTTGAACCTATAGCCAAGACTTACTCACTATCTCTGCTTCTTCACAACTTTCTCCTCATTGAGATTCAATCTCTTCCTCTAATTCAGCTAGGTCTGTAATTTGCAATTGAATGACGTCAAGCTTTGCCTACAGTTCCATGATTTTTGATTTCTCTTCCACACATTTAAATATTTGTTATGTGATTTTTAAATTAACTTTTTCCAACATGTCCTTACATTTCATAAATGAATTCACATTGCAAGCTTCTTGTTTTGCATTCTCCACTTCATCACCCCTGCCATCATCATAAATAATAGAAGAATCATAATAGGGGTTCGGGGGAGGGGAATAAGATTCAGGACAACCATTCCAATGACCATATCGATCGCCACATGTATGACATATAGACCACTCAATATCTAAGTGGGGTCCATTACAATAATTACAAGAATACTTATAAGGATACTCCTCACCCAACCACCATTTATCCCAATCATCCATATCAATAAGAGTACCAAATTATTCAAATGAAAAGAAAAATTGTTCAGAAAAAACTAAAAAAAGAAAAAACTTAAATAAATAAAAAGAAAAAGTATAAACTAAAAGAAAAGTTAATTTCTGAGTCCCCGACAGCGGTGTCAAAAACTTGTTGCACCCAAATGCATACGCAAATGTACGTGGTCGCACAAGTAATATAGTGGCTCTAAAAGAGCTGGATTATCGAACCCAAAGAACTTGTCGATTAACTATTTTGCTAAATTATACTAGTCTAATTATTTATTTAAGAGTGCCAAAAGAGTTTAAGTTATATTTAACTACCAAGAATGAAATAATAAAATTACTTACAATGGTTGAAAAATTCCAGGGCTGCAACATGCATAGGGTTCCATGTATCACATCTCATGTAATGAATTACCTACGATGATCATATTACTGATTTACATGGTTGATTATATGATCATTATCTCTAGACCTCTAATCGCCTACTCCAATTAACTATCTAATTACATCGTTCAATGGGGACAGACAAACTTAATTGGAGAGTATTTATATTTCATCCTGTTTAGTAACAAAGCTCGGTATTCATCCGGGTGCCAATCTTGAACACGAATCTAAACAAGTGATATGCAAGAGAGATCGAGCTCTTTGTATTCTTTGATCTATCTACCTTTTCGTCTCTTGAGTCTAAGAATAGACAATATATTTATCTCTGTGGTGATAATGCATGAAATACTAAAATAAGAATACAAAGTAATTTAATGATAACCACCATTAATTCAAAACAATCGATGTTCAACAATTACCCATAGCTAAAGCCTCAGAACAAGGGTCTTTAGCTACTAATGCTTAAAAAAGAAAAAGTAGAAAAGAACCCTAAAAAGTATTGACGACTTTTCCCTACAAGTATAGCCTTTTTATTAATTGTTTTTCTGGGCTATAGAGGTAGAAAACACTAAATAAAATAACTGAGTCTAAAATAAATTGGGAACCAAAACCAAAAGGAACTGGGTTTCCTTCTTGTACGTATATTGTCTAGCCGCCTCAATACTATTGATGCGTTCAATTGCTGTCACGTGGCAGCATGAATCTCTTTGATTTCACTGTTTGTTACAAACTTTTGAATATATAAATTTTAATATAATATTCAATTTAATCTAGTAAGTTGTCTGCTTGATTTTCTTCAATGATCTTTCATCTTTAATTCATTTTTAGCATCTAATTTTTTCATCTTTACACCAATTTAATCCTACAAATAAAAGACAATACTAAGCCCAATCCCTAAAATTCATGCTCAAAAAGAACAAATACAAATAATAAAGGTGAGGCAAATAATGATTAAAAATATATATTTTTTGCGTTACATAAACAACTAAACGCTTTGAGATCGAAAGATAATTAGAGTAATTGAAGATGACCTAGCCTACTTTTTAGTGATTGATCTTGGATTGAATTGCAATGGATCGTTGAGTGTTAATTGGTTCCCAAATTTTCCCAATTTCCATACACCCCTTGCTTGATATCATCTTTTCCCCGATTGGAAGTGTAGTTATAAATATTGCATTCTATTTGATAATTGTGTACCTTGTATGTCTAGATTCAAACTAGTATCTGTTAGGGTTTTGCCCTGATTTTCTTACCTTATTTGAAGTTTATTTTTTCCTTAAAGAAAAATCAAAGTATTACCATATATGCTTGAACTTTTCCTGAAAGGAAAATATAATATTCTTCCATATTTGAGTATTCTTTCCTTGGAAGAAAAGTTTGGAACTCTATAAATTGAACACCCCTCTCCTCATATCAAGAACGCAATAGCATCCACAATGTAGTCATTTAGAGAGTCTTGTTGATGGGGAGATTTTACTCTCTATAGTTTGAATGTCTTTTCATTAGTTTTTAAATATGTAGGTCAGTTGGCCAAATCATATAATAATATTTTGACTTTTAATATAAGTTTTTGTCATCTAATTTACCACTCATGGTTTGCAATTATAAGTTTCCGCATAACGTTAAGATCACCTCCATAACCCAACAAGTGGTATCAGAGTACATGGTTCAAAGATCCAATGGTTCAATGATCTAATGCTTGAATGAGGTTGAAGACATGCTCAGGTGGTTTCAAATCAATTTGTAATCAACGTGATGACAATGAAGATTTTTGTGCTACTACATGTGGAGAAGATTTTCAAATATATTTTCAACAATATCCTGCTGCTCCATCCTTTAAAACAAAATCAATTTTCAACTCATACTTATTTTAGAGCATGGGCTCCAACTTTCAACCCCTGCAAACTTTAATGCTCGGGCTCCACTTTTAACTCATGTATCTTTACTTTTAACGCATGAGCTCCACTTTTAACTTATGTATCTTACTTTTAACGCATGAGCTCCACTTTAGATTCATGCATATTACTTTTAACGCATGAGCTCCACTTTCAACCCTGTTCATCACTTTTAACACAAGGCTCCAAGTTTTAATCCATATCAATTTTAAATCATGATAAGCAGCAGTGATCGATACATGAAGATTGTGTGAAGAAAGAGGATCAAGATTATTATGCCAGAAAATTCAAGCCAAAAGGGGAGATTTGTTAGGGTTTTTCTATGATTTTCTTACCTTATTTGAAGTTTATTTTTTCCTAAAAGAAAAGACAAAACATTACCATAAATGTTTTTACTTTTCATGAAAGGAAAATATACTTTTCTTTCATAGTTGGTTTATTCTTTCCTTTAGAGGAAGAGTTAGGAGATCTATAAATTGAAGATCCCTCTTCTCATATCAATGAACACAATAGCATTCACAGTGTAGTTTTTTAAGAATTTAGTTTATGGGGAGATTTTCTCCTAAACATATTTATACTTTTTTAGTATTAGCTTTCAATATGTAGATTGATTGACCAAACTATAATAATATTATATCTTTAGTATGTTTTTATTTGTCATCTGATTTGTCAACCATATGATTTGCAATTGTAAGTTTCCGCATAACGCCCTAATCCACCTTAATAATCCAATAGTATCTAGTTAGCCTTTATCTTTTCAATTGTCGTTATATTGTTCCTTGTGTGATTTGACCCCAACTCTTAGTTGGATATTATTATCGATGAGGAAAGCTCACTCTTTTCATTCGTTTTGGAGGGTGATTTGAGCTTATCAGTTATTTTTGTGCCCTTCCTTCCCCAGTAGTTTGATTCATATAATGATTTTTGAAACTTCCTTGACAAGTTTCTTTTTAACCTTTATATGCTTCAGGGAATTTCATATAAACTTCACTGTCTAGTTAGATATGTCAGTTATTCAATATACATATTTAAGTATTTCATCCATTGCTAGATTCAAAGAAACCTCATTGCATCTACCACATACTACAAAAAAACCCGAGATTGCCAGCGGATATGTCCGACCACCCAAATCTATTGGTAAATTACTAACGAATTACCAACTGATTAGAAACCAAAAACAATTCAAGAATTTTGTAATGACTTACTAATCAATTACTAACCAACTTTTACCAACTGTTTAATTTCGTTGGTAAATATTACGGGAAAATTGTGATGCATAATTTAGTGTCACATTACTAACAAACTACCAACTGAAAGTAGTCGTTGGTAAGTTACCAACAACTTGAGAATTTGTTGGTAATTATTGTGGGAAAAGGTGGCGCATAATTTAGTAACAAATTTCTAACATTTTTTACCGACAAAAAATAGTTATTGGTAAATTATCAATGGAATTGGAAATCTGGTGGTAAATTGCCAACTAAATTGATTTTTAGTTGGTAAAGTAACTAACAAATTCTGAATTTGTTGGTAAATTTGACAAAAAATTCTTGTTTTGTTAGTAAACTTTGCTAACAAAATTTGTTCTCATTGGTAAATTACCAACAAAATTATTATACGTAGGTAATTTACCAATTGAAGTTTTATACGTTGGTAATTTACTTACAAAATTGTTATTAGTTGGTGACTTGGCCAACGGATTTGTGCTCTGCTGGTAAATTTTGCCTACTTATTTTGTTTTCCTGGCTAATTTTGTCACCAATTATCGCCCCATGGGTAATCTTTGCCAATACATTTCATGTTTGATTAGCCAATTGTTTATTTTTCAAAATAAAGAAGGAGATAATTACATTTTTATAAGTTGGCACAACAATGATATCAAAATTGACTCATATTTTACCTTCTTATCTAATTTGTCCTAGTGTATGTAAAACGAAACTTAATTCTCATCTATTAGCCAACAACTCAAAAAAAATACCAATCTCTTCCTTTGCATTCTCGATTTTGGATTAGCCTCACTTTATGCGAGTGAATATTTGATACTTATAGGGGTGTGCATCGGCTGGTTCAGTTTGGTTTTATATATTATCGATTCAGTTTATTGATTTTCAGTTTTTAAATATGTTAAATGAATAACTAAACCAATAAGATATATTTTCTCGATTTTTGGTTTATCGATTTTTGTCCTTAATTGTTCGGTTTTCGATTTAACCAATATAAATAGTTATAAGAATATATATGACTTCTCCAACAATTTGATGCGACAAAACAATAATGTAACTTTACAAATGCTCATAAAATATAAATAGTAATAACTATCATGAAAAGAACTATACAAGTGTAATACAAGAGAAATTAAGGGGAATAAAGTTCTTACTTTAGGTTTTGACATTTTGTATAATGTGAAGTTGTAAATTCAAAGTCACTTTAAAGTGTGAATTGAAAGCTAAAGGGCAAAGACAGTAATAGTGAGGTATTGAGATTAATATTGAATATTTACGTACAGGTAAATTAGTAAATTATTACAGTGTTAATGGGTTATAGGTTTACCCAATAACTCAATATTAAAAACCCAAAATCGAACCAATAACCCAATTTTTTTATAAAATCGGTAAGAAATCATTAACCCATTAACCCAACAACAATAAATCAATAGCATTTTTTTCAAGGTTTATCGCTCAGTTTGATTCATAGAAATTCCATAGTGAGTATGTCTAATTATGTAGTTTCTCTAATAAAATACACTCTTATTAATTTAGATAGATTTTTAAAAAAAAAATTATAGTTTGTAGTATAGTAGTGTCTCTATAGATTAATATTGTCTAGATCATGAAATATGATTATTTTGTAGAGGTATTTTTATCAATAAATTAATACATATTAATTTAAAAAGTGTTTTTGAAAGTTAATGAAGGTTAATTTTGATTACATCTGAATCATCGTTTCTTATTAATTTATGTATAGGTTAGCATAATTAAATGGATGCCGATAGCATATTGGATTACTCAGTTAAAAATGACAACGTTAAGAGGCCTAGAGTTTAGAAGAAATTATAGATACCATCAAAAAAAAAATGTTGATGATGAAGTTGAAGATGATACAATACCTGCAAAACCAATTACGAGTAAGGAAATACTTATTGTGTCTAAAACTCATCACAATTCTTTGGTAGTTCGAGAAGACAACACTAGAACTTTTGGATCCAATAAGAAAAATTAGAGATGAGCTTCAACTAGATTTTAATTTTAACAAAAAAAAATAGATATTAGAATCATATATCACTAAATTGTCTTGGATATTTTTGTAATTTAAAGAATGATTAATTTATAATATTAATGGGATATATATTTATATAGGGGTCTTCAAAAATATATTATCTTATCAAAATTGATATTATTTTTTCCACTGACTCAAGTCGAGACCAGTAAAAAAACTTATTTTAGAGAATTTATTAATTTATCGAATATTAATTTAGAGACATATTATCCATTTTAGCCGCGCATTCCCATTTCCCACTCATTTTTTGGGTCAAAATTTTCCCTCATTCTTCTAAGTAAAAAGAAGATCCTGCCCTAATTGTAAGTCCAAATTTCAAGTTCTGCTTCTAACTTTTGTATGACGTTATAATAGATGTTAATTACTACTTATTTCATACTACTGAATTGTTGCTTTTTTTTAGATTTTTCCAAGTAATAGATTCATGTATGATATATTTTACAAAGTTTTGAATTATTAGCAGATTAATAAAAAGAAAAATTGAGCATTCAACTTTCCAATCGATTAATAATGGTATTTTAGGAATGAACACTTATCTATATTATCTTAAAAGCATGAACTCCTAACTTGAATGTTAAATTACTATAATATCCCTAACTTAGGTTATGACTTTTTTCAAAGGGTTGTGATTTTTCGATGAGTTGTGGCTTTTTCAAAAGGTTGTGACTTTTCAAAAAGTTGTTACTTATCCAAAGAGTTGTGACTTTTTCAATAAGTTGTGAGTTTTCCAAAGGGTTGTGACTCCTCGAAAAAGTCATGACTTTTCAAATAAGACACGAAAAACATTTGTTCATACTAGCCTTTGTTGACTATAAATAGAGGGGCTTCCTCTCAATTTTCACCACAATTTTTTTTAATCTTCTACTCTTCATCTTCTTGCATTTTTTTTGTGTGTTATTTATTGTCATTGAGTGAGTTCGAAGTTTAGAAGAATATGAGGTACCACTATTCTGATGAAGTAATATTCCATAACCTCAAGTACTTGAGAAAAATAATTTTGATGATATTATAATTATTTTTTTGCTTAATATATACATTAGTATGTAATGTTCCAATATACGAAGTTAACATGATGTAGTTTAAATTCATTTGTTTTTGTTAACAATTTTTCCTGTGATGTGGATATATGCTTTTGAATATCCTTTTCCATAATTTAGAGAATTATCATGATTTGTTTTTTATGCTCAAAACAAAAGAATGACTTTATTTATCAATGTTACTTATATGATTTACACTCTCAGTAAGTTTGCTTCAAAATAGTTATTACTATATAAACATTGCCCTTTTGTTTTACTTAGTTACTATTTCTTAATATTTTAGTATTTTGGACGAAGAAAAGTCCATATGACTTGTTATAACAACAATTGAAGTTTGTATTAGTTTAATTTTTATTATTTATTTAATAGCTAATTTTATGAGATAAATATTTTCATTAATGCAATATATATATTTATATTTGGGTAGGTATTTGTATTTAAATTAAAGTATTGTATATGTCACAAATGTATTATCAAATTAACAAGATCTTCTAACTTTAAAATATATTATTTTAAAATAGTGCGAGTTCTATTTAAAAAAAAAAAAAATCTAACAACAAATGTGAAAATATGTGAATATATAAAATGTAGTTGTTCTCTTCACATATTCATATGACATCTAAATAATTTAACATGGAATACACATGCAAAGCACATCTAGTTAGATGACAAGAAAAATGCGAAACAAATAATATATATAACGTAATATTAGTGAGATAAGACTAACTACATGATTGAACCTCATCAAATTGAAATAAATATATACATTATTGCATTTAACTAATAAAAGTTTTCACTAACCATCTTCATAAGTTTGCATGAATAAGAGATATATATGACGATCCACATTGAACATTCGCAAAAGAATTTGTAATATTATTTTTTTTTAAGCTTATTATTCAAATATTCGCTTTACTAAGAAATACTATTTACTATAACATATATTTTTGAAATTGGTAATCACGTGCAACGCATGTGTCAAAAAACTAGTACTTACTATGACACCCTAGAAAATTTTTGAACTAAGACTAGAACCATCCTTCATTGTGAACGGATTTTACCAAGGAATTTAAATTTTCTTAAATATTAAGGGGTCAGGTCACTAGATATAGCACCTTGAGTTCCAAAAAGAATTAAAGAGAATTCATTCAAGTCATTCCTTAGTTTTTTTAAGTTTTGGGTCAACTTCAAATGACCATAACTTTTAGAACGGGATGAGCTAAGAGACCCTTAAGATATAAAATGAAAGGTCTTGGAATCCTCTTTCCAAAGCGGCTGAGTTTGCTAATTTTCGAGCTCATATGAGGGAGATATGCCCATTTGAAGTCGGGCTGTCCAAATAAGGAAAGTTACCCAAAAATATGAGGGTTATTTTGGTCTTTTCCTTATCCAATTGGATTTAAACATTTTAGTAAGGTTTTAGGAGTCTAAAATGATTAGAATCAGTTTCATTCATTCTCAAAAGTTTTAGAGAGAAAATTCAAGAGGAGAAAAAGTTCAAAGTTTCAAACGTTCATTCAAGAAATTCAAGATTTTGCCAAGAATCTAGTTGTTTGAGGTATGTAAGCTTCCATAGTGTTGGATTTTTTCACCCACACGCCAATCATTAGTTTCATTTGCAAATCTATCCATAAACTTGGAGTAATTGATGAGTTCTTGATAAGTGTTCTTGAATTTTCCTTATCGATTAAGTTTTGATGTAAGATTCTACTTGGGTCAATTTCAAACAACCATATATCTTAGAATATAAAGAGCTACGTGGCCTGTAACCTATCAAATTAAAGGTATTTGAATCTACTTTCCAACGTCACCAATTTTGCGTCAATTTAATTTCTGAGGAAAAAGTTATGACTATTTTAGTAACCTGATACAGTGCTATTACGAATTAGCCAACGGGAAAACATTAAAAAGCATCGTTTTTATCCTTTTACCTCTAAGAAAACCCTAAATGAATTTCTTGACTAATAAAAGGCTCAAAAAAATCGGATTTTCATCTTTTAATCCATCATTATCTTTTCTCTCAAACCCTAGGCAAAAACCCTAAGGAAAAATCAAAGTAGAATACTCCATTCAAGATTCTTCTTCAAGTTAAGTCTTTCTCCAAGAATTTCATCTTTTCAACTCAAATTCTTCCATACAATTATGAATCACTATTGAAAATCATAATTCTTGGCCATAGAGATTTCAAGAAACTAATTCAAGAATCTCGAAAAATGTTTTCTTGATCGTTTACCTTCAAGCTAGGGTTTCAAGGCTTTTAACCAACTTCTACTTCAAGATTCTTCAAGAACCTTGTTCTTCCAGGTATGTAAGGCTATCATAGTGTTGGACTAGTTCGTCCACACGCCCTACATCTATTTTCAAATCAATAAAAGAGAAATCTAAGATTTTACCCCTAGATTTGAGTATTCTTGAGATAAGTTGATTTGAGTACTTGAGTTCATGGTTCTTTTAAAGATTCTATTCCTAATTATTGAGTTTCTATATTTTTATTGAGATCCTTGAGTTGATTTGTTCATGTCTATAATTTAGCATGAACCTTATTTTGAGTTATAGGTCTTGAGAAGTTTTTCAAAACCAACACTTGAGTTTTAAACTGAGTTTTGAGGAAGTAAGTATGAGAATGAGAAGAGTCGTACACATGAGTTCCATATTGTTATTTAGACCCTTGAGTCGAGTCGTTCATGCCCATAAAATCCGCATGAACTCTATCAGTTAAGTACCTTTGAGAGGAGTAGTATTTTCAAGTTCTAAGTCTTAAGTATTGAGTTTCTAATCATTTAGGGATTATATTCCTAATCATGGGGCTAATATATGTTACCCATAAAAGTCCTTGAGTTGAGTATTTCATGCCCATAATTCTGCATGAACCCTATGAGTCGAGAAGTCTTGAGATGAGAGGTATCATTTAGTCCTTGAGTTGAGTAGTTCATGCCCATAACTGAGTCAAGCATTCTTGAGATGAGTAGTATATGTCACGCCCAGAAGCTACCCCCAGGATGTGGACACGGGACCTAGGATCATGAGTGACCCCAAGCTAACCCTACTAGCATACAATAAGCATACTTAAAGATTTACTAATATAAGAGAATACTGTGCGGAAGCTAGCTAGAAACACATCATAAAATGAAATGATAGGGAATACCCAAAACTATCTGAATAACTAATCTGTGAGTTTAATGACAACTAAAATATCAAACTCCAAAGCTAAAACTGAATCTAACTATGTCTGAAATAAAGCCTCTCACTGACTAGGGATGCTGGGACATGCCCCAGCCAAATCTAGCAAAAATGAAACTAAATACTAAAAGCAAAGGAAACATGTATGTCATCCTCGGAGAATGAGGATTCACCACTGATGCTACTGAGATGAAGATAGAGAACCGATCTATGCATGATCTAGAAGCTGAGAACTTAAATCTACATCACGATAAGATGTAGCGCAGATTATGCGTCAGTACTTGAAAGGTACTAAGCATGCAGGATAAAATAAAGCTGAACAATAAACATAACTGAACCAAAGCATATATCTGAGCAATGATAAAAGATAAGCATGATACTATACTGAGAATATTGAACGTGAACTAACTGGATACAATGACTAAGTTTATAACATGCTGAGACTAAAATATGACTATAACTGATAACATGGTCAAAACAATAGAATCTAACTGTAAGGGAGCTACTAATAACCGACATAAAACCACATAAGCTAAATGTGGAGTTTGATGTATACACCCCATCGAGAGGACCTAATATACCCTGCTAGAGGTATAAAGGCATGACTAGAGTGATCACAAAAATGTAATGCCCATAGAGAATACTTATAAACCTACGGGGGCACGTAGTTCTGGGACTTGAGGGTGACTGACCCTAGTCCACTTGGTATTAAGCTACTCCCAATTGATTATGTAATTAACAATTTATGATTAAATTTCTGTAATACGGGATAGTTCAAAATACTAAGTTGCTAACTGAAAATGTAACATTAATGTACTAATAATGCAACATTCAAATATGAGGAAACAATCTACACAAAACGATAAAAAAATTGTAATAATCTTATTTGGATCATACTAACAGCTAAAACCCAACAATTTCTAACATTCAAGAAAACCTAGGTCTAGCTAATATTAAGGGAATCAAGATTCTAACTGAAATCTAGGGACCTAATGGGTGAAAGGAATCCACTAGTGAAATCCCACATACCTGGTGATGAAATTCATGGAAAGATCTTTTAATTTTGGGACTAGAACTGATGAAAACTCGTTGCGTTCTTGAACTAGAGCTACTCGACTTTCTCCTTTGTTTTGCTTTAAGTTTTGATAAATTTTTGGTAGATAATTGATTAGGTTAGGTTCTAATTAGTTTATTAATCTAAAAATGACCAAAACCACGTAGTTTAGGTTAAATGACGCAGTATAGGGGCCAATCACATGAGGAAAAGACCAAACAACCCTTGCCTTAAAATCTGCTAAAGCTACCTACAGACTGATCGACAGTCCGTGTAATGATCTACAATCCATCATGTCAGTCCGTCGATCAACTTCAGAGGATGGGTTCTGGAGGGTCCTAAGGTCTCGACCTATGGATTGATCGATGGTCCGTGGACTAATCCATGATCCATCCTGTCAGTCCGTCGATTGACTTTAGAGGATGGATTTTGGGGCCTCGATCCACGGTCCGTGGTCTGATCTACGGTCTGTGGGTCCGGCCTTAGGTCATGCCTTAGAGGAATTTCTAGGCTGATTCTAGGGAGGGCTGTAGGTGGCCATCTACGAACCACCAAGACGGATCGTGGGTCACCTTACGATCCGTGGGTTGCACCTGCAACTTTTGGAAATCTGCTGGTTCAATCTGTTTTCATATACGAGGTGTTACATTATCTCCCTCTTGGGAACATTCGTCCTTGAATTAAGTCTAAACTAGTTGGATAAGGAGGGAAAGAGCTACAAACCATACCACTATTTACTAGAAATTGATTTCTGATAGAACTAAGTTCCAAGGACAAGCAAATACACTGAAAGTTCAAATACAAACTGAAGAAACATGATACTAAGACAGAATTTGCGCATGAATGACTAAATGATGAATAGGAACTATTACCTCAAGCTGGAATGGAATTGGAAGGAAAGAGAAGAGGATACTTAGCCTTCATGGCTGCTTCTGCTTCCTAAGTAGCTCCCTCTACAGACTCACTCCTCCACAAAACCTTAACTGAAGCGACTTCTTTGTTTATCAACCTTCAAACCTAACGATCAAGGATTTCAACTAGCACCTCCTCATAAGTGAGACTATCCTTCACAGCCACACTTTCTAAAGGTACAATAGATGTTAGATCACCCACACACTTCTTCAACAACGAAATGTGAAAAATCGGATGCACTGCTGCTAGACCTGTTGGCAACTCTAACTCGTAAGCCACTTTACCAACCCTTTTCAAGATCTTGTAAGGGCCTACATATGTCTAGGAATGAGCTTTCCTTTATTTCCAAATCTCATCACCCCCTTCATAGGTGACACTTTCAGAAAAACCCAATCATCAACTTGGAACTCTAAGTCCTTTTTCCTTACATTTGCATAGGACTTCTGGCGACTATGGGCTGTCTTAAGTCTATCCCTAATGATCTGAACTTTTTCCATAGCATTATGAACCGAATCTAGCCCTATCAAGGTTGTTTCATCAACTTCAAACCAACCAAGTGGAGATCTACATCTACGCCAATATAATGCCTTATATGGGGCCATCTGAATGCTGGAATGGTAGCTATTATTGTAGGAGAACTCTATAAGAGGAAGGTGATCATTCCAACTACCCTTAAAGTCGATTACAAAAGCTCTCAACATGTCCTCTAAGGTCTGAATTGTACATTGTCTGACCATCTGTATGTGGATGAAATGTTGTGGTGAGATTAACTTGAGTACCAAGACCTTTCTGAAATGACTTCGAGAAATGAGAGGTAAATTGAGGACCTCTTTATGAGATGATAGACAAAGGAACCCCATGCAACCTGACTATCTCATTAATGTAAAGCTTGGTGTAGTCCTCCACCGAATTTGTAGTCTTGACAGCCAAAAAAGGCTCAGACTTAGTAACTCTATCAACAATCACCCAAATGGAGTCATATTGTCTATGAGTACAAGGTAAACCTATAATGAAGTCTATGTTGATCACTTCCCACTTCCATGTCGGAATGTTGATCTCTTGAGTCATACCTTCTGGTTTCTAATGTTCTACCTTCACTTTCTAGCAATTAGGGCACTTAGCCACAAAGTCCGCTATATTCTTTTTCATACCATTCCACCAAAAGACTTCCCACAGATCACAGTACATCTTAGTGGCGCCTGGATGAATAGAATACTTGGAGTTATGGGCTTCTGTGAGAATTTGATGTCTCAACTCACCCACCTTAGGAACACATAATCAACCCTGATAGCGAAGCATACCATCTCCCTCTTGGGAGAAACCTCAACTCTCTACTGATGGACTGCACCCTTTAGTTGAAGCAACATAGGATAACTATCTTTCTTTTCCTTAACCTCCCCTACCAATGAAGATCCTGCCCCATTCTGAACTGTTACACCACCATCTGATATGCTCATAAGACGAACTCGTAAACGAGCAAGTCTGTGAACATCCTTTGCTAGTTCCTTTCTTTCTTCTTCAACATGTGCTACACTACCCATAGATAGTCTACTAAGAGAATCTACTACTACATTGGCCTTACCAGGATTGTAATGCACACTTATATCATAATCCTTGAGGAACTCAAGCCATCTCCTCTAGCGAAGATTCAACTCTTTCTGGGTGAACACTTAATGAAGGCTCTTACGGTTTGTGAACACATCTACATAAACACCATACAAGTAATGTCTCTAAATCTTAAGTGCAAACACCACTGCTGCAAGCTCGAGGTCATAAGTTAGATAGTTCTTCTTATGCACCTTAAGTTATCTAGAAGCATAAGTTATAACATTAGCTCGCTGCAACAACACATAACCTAGGCCGACTCTGGATGCATCACAATAGATAACATAACCGTCTGAACCCGTTGGCAGAGTCAAAACGGGAGTTGTAGTCAACCTAGTTTTCAGTTCTGTGAATCTTTTCTGACAATCATCTGACTACTGAAACTTAACCTTTTTTTGCGTCAACTTAGTCAATTGAGAGGCTATGGATGAAAATCCTTCCACGAACCTTCTGTAATATCCAGTCAAACCCAAGAAGCTTCTGATATCTGTAGGAGAGGCAGGTCTAGGCCATTGTTTAACTACTTCTACTTTCTGAGAATCCATTTAGATCCCTTCGCTAGACACAATATACCCAAGGTAAGCAACAAATTGCTACCAAAACTCACATTTGCTAAACTTAGTGAATACCTGGCGATTTTTGAGAGTTTGCAGGACAACCCTCAAATGATTCGCATGTTCTTCCTCATGCCTAGAGTAAATGAGGATATCATCAATAAATACGATAACGAACAAGTCTAAATACTACTTGAACACTTTGTTCATCAAATTCATGAAAGTTGTAGGAGCATTGGTTAGTCCAAATGACATAAATACAAATTCATAGTGACCATACCGAGTTTTGAAAGCTATTTTCGGGATGTCACTATCCCTGACTCAAAGTTGATGATAATCGGATATGAGGTCTATCTTTGAGAAATGACTAGCACCCTGAAGTTGCTCAAACAAGTCACCAATCCTGTGGATAGGATACTTATTCTTGATTGTGACCTTGTTCAATTGCCTATAGTCAATGCACATTTTGAGAGAACCATCTTTCTTTTTCACAAACAACACTAGTGTGCCCCATGGGGAAATTCTGGGTCTGATGAAGCTCTTATATAGAAGGTCTTTCAATTGCTCTTTCAATTCCTTAAGCTCAGTTGGAGCCATTTTGTAAGAAGGAATAGAAATAGGCTGGGTATCTAAAAGGAGATCAATTCAAAAGTTGATTTCCATTTCAGGAGGAACTCCGAGAAGATATTCTGGAAACACTTCTAGGAACTCATTAACTATAGGAACTAACTCAAGAGTTGGGGTTTTGGATCTTGAATCCTTAACCCGTACTAGATGAGATAACCCATAGAAATCATTTTTCTGGCTTTAAGGTAATAAATAAATTGACCAATAGGTGCTAAGCTACTACCCTTCCATTCTAAGATTGGTTCGCTGGAAACTGAAAACGAACAATCTAATTCGCATAACATGAATGTAACCAATCCATGCTTAGAATGATATCGAAATCTACCATTTCTAACTCTACAAGATCTGTCGAGGTGACTTTCTGAGAGACTATGACAGGTCAATTTCTGTATACCCGTCTAGCCATAACTAGGTCACCGACCGGAGTAGTGACTGATAAGGGTTCTGAAAGAGTTTTTGGATTGACACCAAAGTTTACTTCTATATATGGAGTTACAAAGGAAAGAGTAGCCCCTGGATCTAACAAAGCATAAAAATCTAAGTAAAAGACTCGTATCGTACCAGTGACCACATCAGAAAAATCTTCTTAATCCTAGCGAGCCTGAAGAGCATACAACCTATTATGGCGTTGACCACCACCTATACCAAAGGAATTACCCTACTGAGTTAGGCGACCTATTGGTGCTACTGAAGTTGTAGACTAAGCCCTACCATTATTGCCTCTTTGACCCTATTTAGCAAAAGGACAATCTCTCAATCTGTGACTAGACTGACCACACCAAAAGTATCCTTCCTTTCCTGCAAGACACGCACTTGGATGGTTCTTACCACACTTTGTATAAGTTGGGTAGGTTTTGGTGCCTAAAATACTCCCCTGGGACTTAAAGCCTATTGTCTTACCTTTCTGATCCTGTTGGAACTTGGAGGATGGAACACTAGCTTTTGAAGGTATTGGAGCTGAAGACTTTCGCTTAAATTGCATGTGATTTCCACCGATTTCTGTTGAGAATACTCATAGTTTCCTGTTCTTTCCTTCTTATTATCCTTAGATTTTTCCCTAAGCTTATCTCCCTCAACCTGCTAAGCATGAGTCATGAGCCTAGAGATGTTCATATTTTCTTGAAACAAAACATTCCTACACTCTATTTTTACTAAGTCGGATAGCCCATATAGAAACTTGTTCATTTGAGCCCTGGAATCGGCAACCATGTGCGGAGCATACCTGGAAAGTTGGGTGAACTTGAGTCTGTACTCTTGGATTGATATGCTACCTTGCCTCAAATTCATGAACACCTGAACTTTTTCCTCCCTCAAATCTCTTAGGAAGAACATGTCCAGAAAAGTCTCACTAAAGCATTCTCAAGTGATAGGAGTTGTATCTGTACCCCTATTCTCTTTCTATTAAGTATACCAGATATGATCTACATCCTTAAGCTGGTATGATGCCAACTCTATCCTATCATTCTCAGTCACTTGCATCACTCTAAAGATCTTTTTGACCTTATCTATGAAGTTTTGGGGGTCTTCACCAATCTGTGATCCTAAGAACTCTTCTAATTCATCCTAACGAAATTGCGAACCCTAGCTGCCACTGATCCACCACTAGCATTTGCAGGAACTAGAACCTATGGGTTGTCTGGTTAGTCATACTTTGAGCCAAAATCTGAATGGAGTTCCAAAATTGAGCATTCGAAACTTCCTAATCTGGGACTGGAGGAGCTGCATTAGCATTGCATGCATTAGCATTCCTTGCGTAAGCTCTACGAGGAGGCATGATCTTAAGCGCATAAATATGGATTAGAAAGGAGATCATACCAACGCACGATAAGAATAACAAAGAGAGTGAAGTTTTCCTAAAACACTTCGTAGCCTCCCTCTCATTAGATGTGGTGCACTTCATACCCATGAAAATCTAATTAGTGCGGCTTTTCATACATCCTAGGACTTTTAAACCTAGTGCTCTGATACCAAGGTTGTCACGCCCCAAATCTACCCAAGGACGCAGACACGAGACCAAGGATCACGAGTGACCCCAAGCTAACCCTGCTGGCATATCATTACCATACTTAAAGATTTACTGATATAAGAGAATACTCTGCAGAAGCTAGAAACATATCATAAAATGAAATGATGGGGAATACCCAAAACTATCTGAATAACTAATTTGTGGGTTTAATGACAACTAAAATATCAAACTCCAAAGATAAAACTAAATCTAACTATGTCTGAAATAAAGCCTCTAACTGACTTGAGATGTTGGGACATGCCCCAGACAAATTTAGCAAAACTAAAACTAAAGACTAAAAGCAAAGGTAACATGTATGTCATCTGTGAGATCGGAAATCGATCTATGCGTGATCTAGAAGCTGAGAACCTGAACCTACATCACGAGAAGATGTAGCGCAGAGTATACATCAGTACTGGAAATGACTGACCATGCAGGATAGAATAAAGATGAACAATAAACATAACTGAACCAAAGCATATATCTGAGCAATGATAAGATATAAGCATGATACTAAACTGAACATGAACTAACTAGATGCAATGACCAAGTTTATAACATTCTGAGACTGAAATTTGACTATAACTGATAACATGGTCAAGGCAATAAAATTTGATTGTAGGGGAGCTACTAATAACCGACATAAAACCACATGAGCTAACTGTGGAGTCCAATGTATAAGCCCTATCGAGAGGACCCAATATACTCTACCAGAGGTATAGAGGCATGATTGTGTGATCACTAAAATGTAATGCCCACAAAGGGGACTTATAAACCTGTGGGGGCACGTAGTTTTGGGACTTGAGGGCGACTAACCCTAGTCCACTCGATATTAAGCTACTCTCAATTGATTATGTAATTAACAATTTATGACTGAATTTCTGTAATACGAAATAGCTCAAAATACTGACATGATAACTGAATATGCAACATTAATGTACTAATAATGAAACATTCAAATCTGAGGCATATATATCTGAAATAACTGGCCTAGCATGTGTAATTCATGAACTAAAAGAACTACATAGCTAGGATTCTGAATTTATGAAAGAATCTATACAAAACGATACAAAAATCATGATAATCTGATTTGGATCATTCTAACAGCTAAAACCCAACAATTTCTAACATTCAAGAAACCCTAGGTCTAGCTAATATTAAGGGAATCAACTTTCTGACTGAAATCAAGGGACATAATGGGTGAAAGGAACCCAGTAGTGGAATCCCACATACCTGGTGATGAAATTCACGAAGAAATATTTTGATTTCGGGGTTGGAACTGATGAAAACTCATGTTCTTTAACTAGGGCTGCTCGACTCTCTCATCTATTTTGCTCTAATTTTTTATGAGTTTTTGGTGAGTAAATGATTAGGTTAGGTTCTAATTGGTTTATTTAGCTAAAACTGATCAAAAGTACGTAGTTTAAGGGTTAAACGACGTAGTTTAGGGGTCCATCACATGAGCAAAAGACCAAACAACCCCTGACTTCAAATTTTCTAATGCCAACTATGGACTGATCGATGTTCCCTAGACTAATCCATGATCTGTCCTGTAAGTCCGTCGATCGACTTCATAAGATGGGTTCTGGGGGTCCTGAGGGTCTCAACCTACGGATTGATCAACAGTCCATGGACTCATCCACTATCCATCCTTTTAGTTCTTCGATCAATCCATGGACCTAGACCACAGTTCGTGGTCTGAACTACGATCAGTGGGTCCAACGTGGGTCATATCTTAGAGGAATTTTTGGGCTGATTCTGGGGAAGGCTGAAGGTAGCCATCCACGGACCACCAGGATGGATCGTGGGTCACCTTACGGTCTGTGGGTGGCAACCGTGGGTTTCACCTGCAACTTCTGGAAATCTGCTGGTTCGGTCTATTTTTGGATACGAGGTGTTACAATATCATCGACTCATTAAGTTATGAAGTTTCTGAGTTCAAGTATTGAGTTCTATGCATGCTTATTGAAAACTTTGAATTGAGTTGTTCACATCCATAATTTGGCATGAACCCTATTTTAAGAAGTCTTTTTACAAATTGTTTTAAAGACTTGAGCACTAAATTGAGGAAGAGTAGAGTTGAGTTCATTTTCTTTAAAATGATATATGGGAACTAAGTATTCTCAAGAGTAAATGTTTTTTACATTTTAGATGAGAGGAAACTGAGATTTCCAAAAGAGTTTTGAGCAGTTTGAGTACCATCTCTTTAAGAGTAAGATTTTTGAGTAATAATCTCAAAACGCAAAAAAAGTTATGTTTTTAAACATATGAGCTAGTATCTTTTGGAGTAGTATTGAGCACCGATATAAGAGAGAGTTTATACAACTCACAGCCCCTATAAACCATATAGCCAATGTGGGTAGAAAGGGTCATACTTTTTAAATGATTCCTTAATGCTTTTTAGCTCATAGTGGGTAGTGGATCCACTTAGTTGAGAGGTTCTATACCCCGGTAAAATATAGAATAGTTTTGGCAGCATGGGTGAGACGTTGTATCATCACGTAGCTCATAGTGATGGTTGTCGGTTAGAGAATCTCCCACAGAATTATACTGTATTTTTATATACAAATTTAGTTGTTATTGTATTCTTCAATACATTGAGTTGCTATGTACTGTTTTAAATGTTTTCCATATATTGCATCTTCTATTGTTGCTTTATCTTGAGTGAGTATCCAGAGTTGAGTATCTTAAGTTGAGTACCTTTGAGTTGAGTATCATATTCTTGAGTTGAGTTTAGTTGAGTGAGTTGAGTGAGTTGAGTGAGTTGAGAAGAGATAAGTATGTTTCCTTTTTATCTAGTTCAAGCTTATATTTATGCTTTAGAATTCCCCTTACATGCTCGTACATTCCACGTACTGAGCCATTTGGCCTACATCATTTCATGATGCAGATACAGGTATTTAGGATCATTAATAGGCGTTTCATTGAGGTCATGTGAAATTCCAATCATCTTTGGTGAGCCTTCTTATATTTTGGAGGACCTTACCTTTACCTTACAATTAGTAGTTTTGAGATGTTGTGGGTCTTGTCCCGATATCTTTCTGTAATAGTAGAGGCTTCATAGAGTTGAAGAGTTTTTTGTATTTACTTTCTTTTGAGTATTGTTCATACTTTCTTAAAGTTCACTATTGGAGTTCAATGAATTTAATTTAGTTTTTCAGCTTTTGCATGCTTAAGTTAGTCTTCTGCTTGTAGTCAGTCAGGATGAGGGTTTGCTTGGGACCAGCAATGGTTTTTGAGTGCCGGCCACGTCCAGGGTGTAGACTCAGGTGTGACACTTACTAACATAATATTATGTTAGAATAATTGTTAACAAAATATCAATGACACTTTCTCGTTACTATATTTACCAACCGATTACAAACAAAACTTGAATAATAGAGAAGTAAATTCACTAACTTATTTTCTATCTATTAGTAAAATTACTAATAGAATACCAACTGAATTTTAGTTCACAAATTTACCGACAGAAATCTAAGAGTCAAGATACAAAATTACTAACAATTTTTTGTTGTTTACTAACTGATTTTTGGTTGTTAATATTACCAACGACGTCAAATTGGTTTGAAAATTTTACCAACAAGCCTTTTAGCAACAAATCAATATCCGTTGGGAATCCGTTGGTAATTCAGATTGCCAACTGATTTAATAAATTTACCAACAAAACTTGTTTGTAATTCATGTTTTTCTTGTAGTACCACATGAGAATTTATCTCCATACAATAATGTCAAGACTTTTGTAAAATATTTTATGCCTCAAGGCACAAGTCATATTTGATATCCTAAGATTATACTTTAGCACAAGAATTTATTGGTATTTATTGACATTATATCTCTATCTATGGACTATGAGTCTAAAACATCACTTTAAAGTAAAATAAAATATATTTAAATGGCATATTTTATTTGGACAATCATTTCCCTGTCCACACTATTTGACAGGTTTAACATCAAAATTCTCATTATCATTTATAATATTGAGAGCTACATTATAGTAAATATATCATTGATGTTTATTGACTTTGTTCTAATATGACATAAATTATCGACATCTTTTCATTTTTTATTATTTCTAGGTACCTGAACATTTACCAAAGTTTTATGAAGTGTTATATTTTGGTGCTCTTTTAAAACACTTGCCTCATTATTATGACCATCTTGACATTTGCTCCTCTCCTTCCTCAAGGAGTTTTACGCTTGAAATTGATTAATTTATCACACTCTAGGTGTTCCATAAACTGTCTTTTGAGTATTTTTGTTGAAGCATTTGCAGCTGAATTATAACATAAAGCCAACATGTCACAATATGAAATTGGATAATGAAGGGGACTACTATAAACCCCTAGTAGGCGAGAAAATACCCAGCCATCACACGATAAATAAAATTAGAAATACCTAACGCAGAAGTAATAAAAAGATAAGAAAGGGGCCCATAGTATAAATATATGCAAAATGGTACAAAATATTCCAAAAGAGTATGAAAGTGATAAAAAAAAAAGACGAATATATACAAGAGCCAAATCCCATATATGGTGTTATGAGTAAAAGAGCATCTAAAGTATAGGAATAAAGCTAAATACAATAGGATTGTCTAAAAAGATACAAACTACATATAATAAAATAAAGAAAGAAGACATCAAGTCTCTGAATGTCAAGAGCTATCTATCCAAACAACACCAACCTTGCATGAACCGGAACCATCAAAGGTGACTCATACTAGGTGTTGCGTCAGAAAAAAATGCAGAAGTGCAATATGAGTACCAAAATATGAATATTTAGTAGGCGTCATATATTGCTGAGCTCAAAAAGATGCTACATAAATAAAAGAGGAACAATAGTGCTAACACTACGAATCAACAACTAACTAGAATCATAATCATAAGCAATGATGGTGAAGATAATAATAATAAGTGATAATTCACACTAAACATAAGGCAATCAAAAAGATGCTACATAAATAAAAGAGGAACAATAGTGCTAACACTGCGAATCAACAACTAACTAGAATCATAATCATAAGCAATGATAGTGAAGATAATAATAATAATAATAATAATAATAATAATAATAATAATAATAATAAGTGATAATTCACACTAAACATAAGGCAATCATAGACAAACAAACAAGGTGAGATGATGCAATACTATATACGGACAATGCATTATGTAAAAAAAGTACCAAAATTGCCTCGGTGGCAGTCCATAGGCTCCTTGAGATATTCTGCAGACCCGCTGCTTCTCAACTAGAAATGCAATAATCGTAAAAATTCAAAATCACACCTCAGACTACCCATAATCACACCTCAACAAAAACTAAATCTTGGATTCACACCTTTGGCTGTTTGGAATCACACCTTGGACTCATCAATAAAAAACAACGAAGAAAGGTACCGGGAGTGCCATCTTGAATCGCAAGTAAAAATAGCATATCATTCTATTAAACCATAGGAACTAGTGAACTTAGGATAACTCTCATTTGAAAAACGAAAATTCATAAAAATAGTACAATCTTTCATAGAAATCTACTTTCTATCAGTAAATCAATGATACTCTCCCTCCGAGCCTAAAATTAGTAAAATTGAAGCATATTAGTATTGGATTATTGGATTAATAATTGGTGAATGGATTAAAGCTTTATACTTAATGGTTTATTGGTGTGGAGGTGGATTACTCAAATTTCTTATTGGATAAACCGTTAATCCATTAAGAATTATCTACTTTCATTTTTACCCCTTGATATATAAAATACAAATTATTAACCCTAAAGTCATATTTAATATTTTATTGCTCCTTGTATGACTTGATACATATTTTTTACTTAAATATCTTATTGGTATACTAGCTTTGTTTATAAAAATGTACATTTAAAGTATATTTTAAGTTTTAAAAAAAAAATGAATATTTGTAAAATAAGTGTTTATATTCATGCCCGCTCAAAATTTAGATTTTCTTGTGTTTGTCATCATGAAATAAGCTTAAGTAGAGCTAGCAAAATTATTTTGTTTGATGGAGATCAATATATTGGCGAGAAAAAGTGAAAAAAAAAGAAAGAAGAAGAAGCATGAAATGATTGAGCGAATAAATTTCCCATTAACCGTTTGATAATTATCAATATGATACCAACCCAATCGATATCTTATTGGTTGCATATCAGATTAGTATATTTAAAAATAATGTCTGGTAAGACAAATCGTTAAGTATTATTATCCGCCAAATCTGTCCGATAAGTGGCCTACTACATATATGTTTTGTATATCATGTAGACACACTTTTCATACAATATTAATACACATTATACACATTTTTGTCACTATCAAACATAGTCACTTTTCAGACCCATTTTTCTATGTAAATCGGGTCAATACATGTATTATCAATGTATATTCAGTGTATAATGCATACGCATTAATTTTACACATATTATACAATTACTATACACTACTTACACAACGTATAAAAGAAGAAAAAGAATCAAAGAACGGACAAACTTGGTCACAAGAAATACTTCTCTTGAAGTATTTGAAGAATAATGCAAAATCATCTCTAAAAATGGGCAACAAGTGGAAAAGGTATCAACCACTATCGTACTTTGGCTGAAAATTATTGAGAGAAGATAAATGTCTTTTCATTGAAAAAGGAGGAGAAAGAAGCTAGCATGTTGGTATTTTCTACAACGAAATGGGAAAAAAAAAAAAAAAAAAAGTGTGCGGTGATGATCGTCAGTGAGTGACAAAAGTAAGAATATAAAAACAGAAAAGAAATCACGAGAGAAAGAAAAAAATTCATCCAAAAGAAAAAGCATGAGCGGGATACTAGAATTTGACTTTACGATTTGAACGTAAAATGCCTTTTAGATCAAATGCTACAAAATTGACAATAACAATGTTTGACAGTCACACGTTGTTTTACCGAGAAATTTGTCCAATGCCCCAATGTCCCCCCCCCCCCCCCCCCTCCAAACCTATTATCATTTTTCATCTATATATTTTATCTCTACGGGTGGAGGGAGAGGGAGGGAAGCATAGAAAGTGAGTAGAGTAAGAAGCAACAAATATATCAAAAATTTATGTTATAATATATTCTTTATTCAATATTATTTCTTACATTTTTTCCCTTTTTATTTTTGTTCCCTTCTCTTTTTTCTTTTCTTTTCTTTTTTCTCTCTTTCTCATTATACTCTCTATACGAATATACAACTTCTGTCATTATCGTTGTCGAAACTTCATCGATAGTTGTCTGATATAAAAGGTACCAACAGGCTTGTGTAAAACACATTTCAATAAATCAAATCATTTTTTTTAAAGCATATCCATTAATTTATCTTTTTTTTCTAAGCAATTGACTCAAATGGTGGATTAAATTGAGGAAATATTTACTCTTTACAATCAATAACACTCTAATTTCAACGACAATAGTCTTGATTTTGGGTATAAAACATGTTATCTAAACTCAACAACAATTTTATTCAACAAATTTCTTAGTTTTATCAATTGAGACTTGTTCAAGAATAATAGATGATATTTACCAAAAAAGAATAATACATGATGATTCGAGAGAAATTGAAGGTAGTAGTGTTTTTAACACCAATAAAATCAATGAATCAAATTCATCATAGAGTAATAAATGGTTTAAATAGGAATTTAACATAGATTTAGCAAGGCCAGTAATACTTCTTGATTAAAAAATAGGATTTAACTTGTTCACACCAATACTTAGTCTCCTCTTTCATCTTTCTTGAGCGCTTCTATCTCAAAAAAAAAAAAATATGGCCTTGGGCTATTTTTCAAAGATAGTTTTCACATTAATAGAAATAAAACCCTTAAAATGAGTAAAAACAAATGTATTTTACTTATTGATAAACTTATTAGACACAAGGATTCTGTGGGGGTTATAAGTGATGTTTTATCAATGTCTAAGGCTGAAAATGGTTGAAGAAGAAGCAGAATAAGATCCTTTATTTTTGGAACCCACAAAAATAAAGTGTGTAGTTGAAAATTTGATGCTCAAGATTTTATTTAGAGAGAATCGTTGAAAACACCCTTAAATTTGGCCCAAACTATTAGTCTCGTCTCCAACCTATTGATTGCCTTAAAAACACTCTTCTACTTGACTAAATAAACATGATTCAAGATTGGATGTGTATTTAAATTTAGTCAATCAAAATAATGGAGTGCTTTTAAGTCAGTCAATAGTTTGAAAATAAAACTAATAAGTCACACCAAGTTTAAAAGTGCTCTCAATACTTTTCTCTTTTATTTATTTTCTCTTATTTTACCTACAATTTACTTGAAAATATCTAGAAACCTTGTTTTGCTTTAGGCTTTTATCAGTTCACATATAATAAACATATTGTTTTAAAAGATGTGGTTCATGAGAAACAATGACGTCAAATGAAAGTAGGATTCCTAATTCATTGTCACCTCCATACTTGCCCAACATCCCCAAGGCCCCCACTTCTCACCCGTTTGACTAAATTACATATAAATGCTTTTAAAACAATACTAATTTTTTCACTTACCTAGACCACTTATTTTTCAACAAAACATTTTCTTAAAAAAAAAACATATTCCATGACAAATATTTGCCCGACAGTCGAAGCTTTTGGAGGACGAAGAGCAGCTAATAAAGAATTAGGATGCAACAGGTATGGCCAAGACAAGGATTTAGAGCTTTGGTTCAAAAGTAAAATATTATTTGGAGAATTTAAATGAGAATTGACTGGAAAACATAACATAATACATTGGGGAAACAGAAGAAACATCATACTATTCGTTGCTTAGAAGAGTGAAATGTTAAATTGGATTTTTGCGTAAATACATTACCATCTGCAGTTGCTGAAGATTACTGGAGGGTATCCCAGGGAACTCATGTACTATTCATTTGTGCATCCATTCCGTACTTAAACTATACATCATTTCTTACCTTTACAATTGCAATGCCATCGATGGTATTGAGTAAAGACGATACATTGATAATTGGTTGGTTATACACAACTCTATAATAGATAGCTGACCATCATTATCACTGATCTGTTACTCACTGCTGATACAAGTTATTCTTTACACAATCATCTTTGACTGAGACACTAAAGAACATTGCTGTCTCCAAGTCCGACATAATAGTGCCTGCCTGTAAACCCTCTTCAGCTTCATCTACTTGTGTCCATTAACATTCAGAATTAAGTCAGCTTCAGAAACGTTAATCCACCTGCTATGCTAAAAAAGAAGAGAAATTATTGTTTTTCAAAAAAATGCAAAGGCATCTTTACTTCTTTTCTTGTGAAATAAACATAACATGAAATTCAGAAGAACAAAAAGTCAGTAACCCAGAGCTATTCAAACAATCCCATACTAAAAAGGAGGAAAACATCAATTTGAAAAAGGTTCTGGACGCTACTGCCATTTGCCTGCCAGTTTAACCACTAGAGACAATAAGAGAAGGAGAGTAGGGATTCACTAAACCAGACAGTAAAAGATAGGAACTTTCTACTTTCAGCAGGGAAAGGGAATACAGAATATACCAGAGTTGTATGTGCATGATTGTCACTGAAAAAGACTTTCAGAACCGTCTAGATTTCTGTTGTGGAGGGTATCCAGGCATTCCCATTCCTGGATCTTTTCTTCTCATCTGCTTGACATCCAAAAGCATTAATTAATTTAGGGATCAGAACTACCAAACGTATAAGAATGCCAGGCTGACTAAAGAAACCTGCTGCTGATGTGCCTGAGCAGCAACACCGCGCTGCATGGGCATGTTTCCCGGGTTCATTCCAGCACCCATGCCAGCTTGAGAAGCAAGATTATAAGCAGACAAGCCCTGAGGTTGCATCCTAGGCATGTTGACCATTTGCATCGGTCGGGGTACAGATCTAGTTGGAATAACATGGGGACCATGAATGCCACCAGATGCTGCATTTCCAGATGATACCTGTCCCAACAAATAGTAATATGAGCAAGATGCAATTGGCAATACGGCGTCATACTAATCCTTTACAATGATGATACTTGGTTATATAAAAATTGCAGAACACCAAGATAATCCACATATGTTCAAAGTTTTAAGTAATATGGTAGATACATATGGCATTTTTTCCAGAGAGTGAAGATTTTTTTCAGTGACAGAAAACAGCATGTCTTGGGGAAATGAATTAGCTTTTGAATCTATTTGAAGATTATCTAGAAGGGCATTATATAAAGGATTTCTACCCATGCAACCACCTGCACTGTACGAACATAACCCCTCCAAACACCCGGTGGAGACAAATCAAGCCTAGTGTGCTCTTGATTGCTCTTTATGTCCTCATTTTGTGAAATTGATGTCATCTATGTGGAAAGGAAGGAGATTATCATGCACCTATTGTGGATAGCAATGACACTGACCAACTATTGCAAATATTCCTAAACATTACTGGTTTAACGTGGGTAATGCAGAGGATCACAACTCAACTACTTCACTGTTTGAAGCAGAAGGATAAAGAAAAGGAAAAGAAAGAAGGCACAAGGAAGAACACCATACCTGCTTGCATTTGGTGAGCAGTGTGGAAGGAGAGGAGCATCAGATGTTTTGCAGACAAAGAAAATTCCTTTTTATGATGAGGTGGATGTTTTAATAATATAAGTACCAAAAAGGTACATAAAAGTACAACAATAACAGACCACCCCTACAAGAGCTTCTAGTTACATATTTCCTAGCAAATCCAACAAGTCCATATTTTTCTAGTAAATACCCCTTATGGCAAAATAACAGATTGTGCAGACACAGATTTTTACTCTAGAAATGTAATCCTTATTATTCTCAAAACAAGCACACTATTCCTTCGTCTCTAAATAGTCCGAAAATTGCAAAATGGGATGGTCCTCCAGTACTGCTTGTGGATCTTTGTTGTCTTCTGCCATTACCAGCTATCCAATATACTCCTAACAACCCCACAAAGATTCAAGAAAAGCTTCCGGCATTGCTTAGCAATTCCATAATGAACAAAGAGTTGGTTAACTGATTCCAGTTCTTCTTCACATAGGTAACACATTTTACTAAAAATGAGTCCTCTTCTTTGCAACTTATCTTGGTTAAGTTTCTCTAATGACAACCTACCCAAAACAGGCTACCTTGACAGGTGCTTTGGTTTTTCATAGAGAAAAATTTGTTTCTGCAAAAGATTATAACAGCTTTTAATTACTTGTTGTCCAAACCATGAAATCCTCTTTATCCTCTTCTACCACTGTTGTATCCACTAATTGAAGTAGTTGCCCAACTTCTTCCATCTCTTATCATTAAATTCTCTTCTAAAATTCAACTGCCACCCACTGGAAGAATCATACTCTAAAAACTTTCCGTCTTTGTTAGAGGAGCAATTGTACAGGGTTCGAAATCTGTTTTTCAAACTTACTCCCCACCTACACTTCAGACCAGAATTTGATTTTTACACCATTTCTCAGCTTCAACTTAGCACATTGGTAATAATCATTCTACAACCTACTAATGTTACTCCAGATACCAACTCTGGAAGAATTTTGAATGATAGGAGGGCTCCATATATACTTCTTCACATTATTGTCATTTATCAGATTCTTCCAAGCACTTCCTTTTCCATCATTATATTTCCACCTAAGTTGCTCAGACTTAGGTGTGGGAGTCCGATATGGGTGCGGATCTAGAGTTGGGATACTTCATGATCTAACGTTTAAGATTCGAGGTATGCATCTAGGTACGGATACAAGTTTAGGAATTTTTCTAAAAAATAATCAAATATCTAAAATAGAGTTACAACATAAGCCTTTTAATATGGTTGACTGTTTGGAAGGGAAGGAATGCACAATTTTTTAGAGCAAGTTTGGATATGTAATTATTATTAAGTAGAAAATGCATCTCCTTACTGTTTTTTGAAGTAACATTATTGCAAATAGGGGTGTATATTGGATGGTTCAATTCGCTTTTTGCATTGGCTTATCATTATCAGTTTATTATATGTATTAAATCAATAAGAAATTGGTTGATTCGGTTCGCCTTAAAGGTTATTGATTTATCCAATATAAAATTGAAATCAACATATTTTTTTTATTATAACCATGGTGGTCTGGGCCAACTTTCGCGCTCCTCGACTAATTCCACGGGATACCAATCACGATTTTATGTACTCCACCAATGACTTCTCGTCCAATGACCTGATCTCATCAAATGAAATCGTCGTTGTTGGCAGAGTTGATAGGCTACGAAAACTCATTATTTATAAAAATTCTAATCCACTCCCGAAGTGTTGACTGATAACAATAATCCAATAATACCTTTTCATTTTGGGTTATCGGTTATTGTGAACACACCTAATTGCTAATGCTATAGAGGTCGTGATAGACTTTTTGAGTTCATTGCACATTCCTCAGTGGTGGACCTGTAAATATTTTTAAACATCTTCTAGTTGCAGACTTTTTAATACATATATCTTTTAAAGATAAGAAAATATGTAAGTTACCAATTTCAAAAAAAAAAAAAAAGATAAGACAATATGTGCCTAATTATGATTTCACCCTAGCTTTGTTTTGTATCAGATTTATTGTATCAGTCTCAAATTTCTCAATGACCATATCCCATACGATTCCACAACCATGCCCATGTCTTGTCAACACGGGTGTGGTACCGAAGAGTCCACACAACTTAGATTTCCACAGCCATTTCTGCAATAGGCTCTTATTATGAAGTCATATATTTTTAACCCCCATACTTCTCTTGTGTTGCCTTGCCATCATACAGAAATTTACTCCTTAAGGGTCGTTTGGTTTGAAGACAAGTTATGCTTGGATAAGTTATTCTAGGATTGAGATAAGTTATGCTAGAATAATTTCTTATTGATTGTATGGTTTTTCATTAAAAAAATAATATGCATTGCATAATTTCTAAGAATAAATTGTTTGTTTACAAAAATACTCTTCACCTTATTTAGTTATTTAATATTTACTTTGCAAGCTTCAGTTATTCAAGCTCAAAAATAAAATTCTCATCTTATTTAGCTTAAATATTTTTGTGTGGGCACTCCAATGATTGTGCCGTGTGTTTATAGAAAATAAAACTTTCATCTTATTTGGCTTAAAAATTAAGCTTTCATCTTATTTTAGCTAAAAAAAATAAAACTTTCATCCTAAGTGTGTTTAAAAGTAAAAGAGATTTAATTGTTAACATAACTTCATTAAAGCACATCACTCCTACATTGTAAAATATTAATGTTAACTTCATTTTAATTGATATATAAAATACGAAGTCTCAAGTGACTATTTTGAAAATTGGTAACATGTATATATATATATAGATGTATATGAATTAGATCTGCACCATGACACTGCTATCTACAATTACAAAAACCCAACCATGCTTAGGACTACAGCTTCACAAGGAACCTATCATATCAACTAGTGATTCAGTCTCCTCTACATAGTTTTCTTTACACCAACAAAGGATCAAAAACATACAATTCATCTTGATTTTCTGCACAGGATTTCTCGTCTTCAAAAATTCTGTAGTTCCTCTCTTTCCAAATTGTCCACCATATACAAGCTGGGACAAGTTCCCACGACTTCTTTTGTCTCACTGCACCGCCATTATGGTTCCAACACTTCAATAATTCACAACTTGTTGCTGGCATAGACCATCTTAGTCCTACCAAGTTCAAAAAAAGTTGCCACAATTGTCCAATTATGGGACAATGTAGAAACAGATGGCTATTGTCTTCTCAAAGACTATCTATCTATCTATCTATCTATATCTATACTACCCTAAAAGCAGGAACTCCCTAACTCAAAAGTTAAATTATGAAAATACCCTTATAAACCCAAACACCCTACTTTTAACAAGTTAAATAACGCATACCCTTATAAACTTAAAACACCTTACTTTTAATTATAATTTTAAAAATACGCTGGCCAACAACTCCAAACCCAAAAAGCACATCGCTTAGCAAAAACATTCAAACTTTTTTACAATCCTCCAAAAAGATGCCAACCTTTCAAGCATGTTTTGAATAAACGCATTGCTTCTACAAAGAGAATTCATCATACACGGATTTTGAAGGAAACACAAAAAAGTAATTGGTCCTTAGATTCCTTCTTTGCTATCCTTTTTAACGTTTTTTCCCTTCAAATTTGGTCCTCTCTAAATTCTGATCTTTTAATTTCAAATTTAGCATTTTAAACCTTTGTTCTCCGTACGGAATATTCTCAAATTAGTTGATTTTGAAGTTTAGGCATTTAAATTTTCTTTTAGGTAAAAGCAAAATAAATGCATAAATGAGATGCATGGAAGAAGCCAATGAGGTTTCATATCTTGAAAAAATATCCTTCCCTAGAGACATTATAGGGTAAAATATCCTATGTGGGAAAGTATTTACCCTTGTAATTGCACTTTAGGTAACCCCAAATTTAATTTGATATTTTAATCATATACTTTAATTAATCATCTCTTATTTAAATTTATTATGTGTCTCATACATACTTAGTTTACCACAGGCATGACCTTATGAGATTATGGAGGACATAAATTAGTACAGAAAGTGATTAGTTAGTGATGTGTTGTCTCACTTACTCTTATGTACAAATTAATCATAGTATTACTCATGCAGTTTTGTTTTTCTTTGAGTTTGATTATTATCTTTTTTTTTTTGTACTTCCATTATTGTTTATCATGTTATTCTATTGTTGATTTGTCAGGTTGTGAAAATTATTTTCCCATGTGTTTTTCATTTTCGTTATTTCTTTTTCTATACTACTTTTGGATGTTTTTTTTTGAGCTGAAGGTTTATCGAAAATATTCTCTCTACCTCCTAGGTAGGTATAAGGTTAGCGTACATTTTATCCTCCCTAAACCTATTTTATGGGATTACAATGAATATATTATTGTTGTGTCATATCCATATTTAGTTATTTTCTCAAGTGGTTTTCACAGCCTTATTCCCTCAAATACACACTCCTAATCCTTTTAATGCATGTTGGATGTTTCTTCACTCATATATATATTTTTTTATATTTTGATATCTAATTTTATTATTGTACTTCAAATTTTGACGCATGGCAAAGATTAAAAAAAAAATATACTTCTGTTTGACCAGGCTGTCATTGATCTAACTACATTGAATCATGCAAGTGATACATATTTATGTATACTCCAAATATCTGCAAAGTTTTCTTTTATGGATGCAAAACTACATTTTAGTTTCCTTCTTCTACTTCTTTTTAGACTCCCCCCCGGACAAAGAATCATCATTGAAGGCTACTATGCATCCCTATTCATAGTTATGTGAATGATCGTGACTACTCTTCAAATCCTATCCAGCCTGATTAAATGTCACTGAAACAAAGTGATCCAATTATGCCTTTACTATCTTATTTACTAAAAAGAAAATAAATATAATGAAATGTCTCTCTTTAATTTGAATAATAAAAGTGTATCTTAGCTTAGGTATAATTGACAGACAGTCAAGACACAATAATCAACACGGAAAATTCAAAATACTATTGGCTATATCCTTTCATGTATACTTTAAATGAACATTTATATACCAATATGTCTAAAGAATCTTGTCCAACACACGTGTGCCATGAATCTAGTTTAATTAAAAATATGTAATTTAGCAGTGGTGTTAACATTTTAAGAGAAACCAAAATATAAATTAACATAAGAACTAGTCAAATAACTACAATGAATAATCTATCTATATCTATATCTATACTACCTTAAAAGCATGAAGTCCCTAAATGTTAAATTACTATAACAACCCCAACTTTAAACATACAACTTAGTATATCTTATATATTTTATAGGCTTAAGTCATCTACAGCCACTTAAAGTTGTCCGCATAATTCACTTAGACACTTCAACTTATCCCTGTACCAATTGAACACCTTATTTGTTCCAAAGTCATTCCTATTAAACACAAAATGTTGACATGGCAAAAAACGTGTGGTTCACTTTCTTTGAGCGCATTAAGTTATTAAAAATAACATTTTTTTTCCTTAACTTATATGCCTAGATTAATAAAAAAGAAAAAAAAATTAATTAACAAAAAAAAAAGAAGGAACAGTTGCCTTCTTCTCCTTCCCTGCAACTATTTTTTCCCCATTTTCATCATTCTTTTTAGACACACGCGCACACCACACCACACACACACCCTCCACCTCTCTCTTTCTCTCACCCTCTGCCATTCTTCTTCTTATTTTCCTCTTTTTTTTTTCTTATGTTGATTTATGTTTCAAATATCTCGATGAAGCTCCATTTATTACATGAAAAAATATGAATTGATTTTTTAGGGCAAAAGTTCGTTATTATTTTTTTCCAATTCTAACAAAAAGTTACTAATGGATAAAAGATGAAGGCAATGAGTGAAAATTTTTGATGCTATCGAAATGAAAGAGAATGAATATTTAGCTTGAGTGGATAGAAATGGTATATTCTTGTATTGTTGACGCCAATGGAAGAGAATATAAAGGTAGAGCGATGCGTCACCGGTGCCGACACTAGCTCCGGTGGAAAATGGGTCTCTATCAAAGAAGAAGGGACTTTTAAAAAAAACTAAATACAATACCAATTTGGGACACACACATTTTTATTTTTCAATTGTTTGTCCGTTTATGTCAAATAGATAAAAATTTCTTAAGGTTAAAGTGTTCAATAGGTACAAGTCTAAATTAAGATGTCTAAATGAAATATGCACAGGGCCGCATATGACTTCAACCTATTTTATATTATATTATAGTATAGTATACATATTTATTTATTTAAATTATATTATATTAAAAACAAACATCTTTTCACATTGAAGGGTTGTCACTTTTCCGGAGGGTTGTCACTTTTTCGATGAATAGTGATCTTTCCAAAGAGTTGTGACTTCTTTGAAAGGCTATGACTTTTCTGATAAGGTACAATAAATAGCTTTTTGTACTACCTTTGTTGGCTATAAATAGAGGGGTTTCTTCACACTTTTAAACTAAATATTTTCTAACTTTTCTATTTCTATTCTTCTAATTAAAACATGCAATTTAGTATATCTTCTATAGTTTATATTATATTTATTTATATTTAAAACACTCAATTTGATATATCTTCTATAATTTATATTAGAATTATTTATATTATATTATATTATATGAAAAACACACATATTTACACGTACCTTTTCATACTATCCTTTGTTGGCAATAAACAGATTGTGACTTTTTCAAAGAGTTGTGATTTTCTCGAAGGGTTCTTCTAATTTTAAAACACCCAATTTAGTATATCTTCTATACATTATATTATATCATATTATATTTTATTTATTTATTTATATTATATATATTAAAAGAGAATACCTTTTCATATTTAAGAGTTGTGACTTTTTCGATGAGTTGTGACTTTTTAGAAGAGTTGTGACTTTTTCAAAGAGTTGTGACCTTGCCAAATTATTGAGATATTTTTGAAAGGTTGGTACCTTTTCATACTATTCTTCTTCTTTTTAAAACACCCACTTTAGTATATTTTTTATATTTTACTATATTAAAAGCATACACCTTTCCACATTGAAGGGTTGTGCATTTTCCAAAAGGTTGTGACTATTCTGAAGGATTGTGACTTTTCCAACGAGTTGTGACTTTTCTAATGAGTTGTGACTTTTTTGAAAGGTTGAGACTTTTGATAATGCACAATAAGTACTTTTTCATACTACCCTTTGTTTACTATAAATAGAGGGGTTTCCTCACATTTTAAACCTACGAATTTTCTAATTTTTCTATTCTTCTTTTTCTTAAAACACCCAATTTAGTATATCTTCTATATTTCATATTACGTTTATTTACTTATATTATATTATTATATAAAAAGCAGAAACTTTTTCATATTGAACTATTGTGATTTTATCGAAGGGTTGTAACTTCTTCGATAAGTTGTGACATTTTCAAAGATTTTGAATTTTCTGATGAGACACAAAAAGCACATTTTCATACTACCCTTTGGTTGCTATAAATGGAGGGGTGTCCTCACATTTTTAAACCACGAATTTTCTAAGTTTTCTATTTTTTCTTCTTAAAAATCTCTGGTGTGATTTGAAGCCATTGTGGGAGTTCAAAGTTTAGTGGAATTTGAACACCCCCTAACTTGAATGTTAAATTACTTTGATAGTTCAACTAAAAATACTCAACTTAGTTGATATTCTATATTTTATACTTATATTGTATTAAAAACATGAACTCCAACAATACAACAATAAGTAAGCAAATAAAATAGGGATGGAGGAGAGGGTATATCTAAGAGGTGAAATTAAGAGATTTTAATCACAATTAATTTTAAAATGAGAAAAAAGTCAAAAAAAAAAAAGAGGAGAAAAAAGATACACACCACCTTATATATATTTAGCTTTGTATTACAAATAGATACAGATGCTTTTGGATATTCATTTTACAGCTTTCAGTATGCACACAACTAGTAATTATAAGAAAGTTTACATCCATTATTCATAGGAACTTATACTTTATTTATTCCATTTATAATCCTTTACTAAAATTTTTGGTTTAATAATATTGATATTATCTTTAAAATAGTGTGCTTCATTGGCATTCACGTGTAACGCACGTGCATCGATACTAGTATATTCATAAATACAAATTATATTTAATTTTTTAATGAAGAAATATATTATCATAAAAATAAAAATAACGAAAAGCAACTGTTGTGAAAGATATTAAACTGATATTAAAAATTATGTGAAATTGTGAATATACATGGATGTAAAAGTGATGCATAAAAGAGGGTACTTTTGTTATTGTACATATTTATCATAGATGAGCTATCCCGGTTTTACTATTCCACCATAGGGGATAATTATTAATCCTGGAATAAGTTATCCCAGACTTTGTAACCAAACAAAGAATTAACGGGTACTAAAAACATATCCTAGGCTTATCTTCCCTTATCCATCACGCCAAACGACCCCTTATAGGATTCAATATCTTCTCCACATCTAGAATGAAGACATCAAACAGATTGGAAATTCATCCAACACATTGCTTAGCAAGGTAAGTGTACCTCTAAAGGACAGATACTATTTTGTCTCTGGAGTCTGTTTTATTAGTACATCTATCCCATACCCCTGCCAAATCCTTTGTTCTTTTGTCTTGGTTCCTAAAAAAGCCCCAAACATATTGTAGATCACTGCTCCACTTCACATCCCAATACCTCAGTTAAATCCTCTATATAATGGTCAGCATTAATACTAAGCAAACTACTCTTAACTGGATTCACCCTTAAACTTGCCACTGCTTCAAACACTAGTAAAACCCCTCTCAAATATAGGAATTGTTCTTCTCTGCTTCACAAATTAGGAGAGTATCATCAGCATACAAAATGGGAGAAATCACTTAATCTACACCACCACCCCCTTCTTCCTACCCACAACTCCCTAATTCAGCGCAATTGCTCTGCTTTCTTTAGCATACTAGTAATTGTTCTCGTAATCAGAACAAATAAATAAATATGGAGACAACACATTCCCTTGCCTTATCCCTCTTGAAAGATTCAAGAAAACCTTGAGGATTTCCATTGATAAGCATTGGAAAAATCTTACAGTAGATATGCAATACTCAAATCCATTTCAGCCATTTTTCTCCAAAACTCATCTATCTCATGATGTCCAATAAACATGCCCACCTTTTCACGGTCTAGCTTGTGAAGAGTTCTGACTTTTTATTCCTAACCAAGTATACAATACACTCATTTGCAACCATAGAAGCATCAACTCTTTTGTCTCCCCCTTGTGAAACCATAATGACTATAAAAAATTAAGCTCCCTTCTTTCTCCAAAAAAAATAAAAATTAAGACTCCCTATCACCCTTACAACTTTTGCACAAAAGGATATAAATGTAAGTGTATCCATGTAAAGAAAAGGAAGAACAACAGATACGATGTGAAGAGGAAGTTAGGAATTTTGTTTTGGAGAAGATATTTTGACAATTCAAATAAAATAATAAAATTCTTTGTCAAACCAAAAGTTCTTATAAGCTGAAATGTTATAGGTTTGGGTAACCATCTTATGACTTTTGATTGATTTTCACTTATAAGCACTTTGGTATTTACAAGTGTGTAAATAAGTTAAAAAGTGCTTATAAGCCAAGACTAGCTTATAAGGTTAGTCAAACACCTTCATAGTCCACCCAGGTAATGATGAGAGGGAATCACCAAATTGAAACCTTACTTCTTTTAGCACTTTCAAACTAAGGATCTTGGTCAATTGAGGTACCCATTATACTTATTTGAGTCATCATCATCTATCGTCTCCCTATTATGCCTTTGTGTCATTTTTTCCTCTGTGTCTATCTCTAAGATTGTAGGTGAAATGTCATCTCATCGTGCATTGTGACAGGCTATGATCAAAGATATGTCAGCTTTACATGCTAGTGGTACTTGGGAGCTTGTTCCGCTACCTCTAGTAAAATCTAGACTCTAGAGTTGGTTGTCGATGGGTTTTTAGTGTCAAAGTTAGTCCAAATAGTCAAATGATCAACTTAAGGGATCCGTCTTGTTGCCAAAGGTTATACTCAGATATTTGGGCTTTAATTACAGTGGTGCATTCTACCCCGTGACTAAAATAGCATTTGTTCATCTTATTCTATCTATGGTGGTTTTTCATTGACCTCATTATTAGTTGGACATTAAGAACGTTTTTTCTACACAATGCTCTTGAGGATGAAGTATATATGGAGAAATCATCTAATTTTGTTGCTCAAAGGGACCTAGTGATCTTGTATATCGGTTCCATAGGTCCTTGTATGGTTTGAAACTATTCTCGAGCATTATTTTGCAAGTTCAACACGATTGTTCAGGAGTTTGGTAGGACTAGCGGAGAGGCAAATTTTTTTGGATTCTATTGGCATACAACTCCAAATTTGTCCATGTTTGGTAGTTTATGTTGATGATGAAGTCATCATGGGAAATGATCAAGATGGTATAATTAACTTTGAACAACATCTCTTTCAGTATTTCCAGACAAAGGACTTAGGTCGATTTAAGTATGCCCAAGATGTTCTTGAGGAATCACGTACCCGTTGACCCATATGTACTCCTATGGACCTGGATGTTAAACTTTTTCCATAACAAGGGGAGCCAATTAGTGATCCTAGAACGTATAGGCGGCTCCCAAGAGAGGAAATTCCCCATATTTGCTGAAGGAGATCCCTTAAATAATTCAACCAATTTTGATCGCAAATCTCTTTCAAAGGATAGTGGTAGAGGGTCTCCGTTGGAATAGTATTTTAACTGAATGAATGCGTAGATATGACAACTTTTGTTGACATAATCTATTATTCTTTTATTTTGATAAGGCGTTGAAATAGTCTATTATACATATATCTTCACCAATAGAAGCATTTTAGATGTTTTTGCATAACACATGCATGATTTTGTCAAAATAGCAAACCCAAAGTGTCTACTTATGCACACTCAAAGTTAAAGGGCATATAGATTGAAATTTTTGAAGATTGTAGTAATGGAAAATTTGTTTAAATTCAAAATAATAATAGTATATAACTATATATAGAAAATAGGACATATGAGAATTTATAAAACAAGTTCATATCTCAGGATGCTTGAGAAAACTTGTCACCAAGAACATGTCTCCCATTTGAAGGAAAACAAAAGATTCAACATGGTGCTTAAACGGTGTCCAACATAAACAATACATCTTCTGGAACCATAAAAAAATTACTTAACCTTCTTCTCAAGCTTTTTCTTGTACTTTGAGTTCAAAATAAATTTTACTACTGTTTAGGAAATCCTCCTCCCTTGGTATACATAAATCTGAAATTTGTACCGAGCAGGATCCAAATATAGACAAACTTTCTATTTTCCAACTTGGATAACAGTATTGGATAAGGCAGGATCTTAGTAAATCCAGATTAAGGGCATGTTTAGATAAGTCATGGACTTATAGATTATGGCTTATAAGCTGTAAGTCATAAGTTAGGAATTCTAACTTACGACTTTTGGCTTATTTTCGTGATTTTGGCTTAAAAAAAGTGGTTAAAAACACTTTTTCATGTTACTCAAACACTACAAAAGTTCTTAAAAGATACCTTGGCTTAAAAGCACCTAAAATAAGCCAATCCATACAGGTACTAAGCAATGGCACAGAGCACCTATGCCGTCTGAAATCCAGAGTTTAAAATTTACTTAGAGAATCCCATTCTAGATGAAATGCAGAACAACCATTCTAGCTGAGCTGCAGAGCAACCATTTCAATTTCACTTAGATAATAGTTCTAATTGACTGGCTTTCTTTAGTTGACTCCTACACTTTTTGACTGAAATTTAATAAATAGGAAATAAGAAATACATCAGTAGTAAATAAACACCAAAAGTAAACCAGCAAGCATAGGGATATAAACCTAGTCAATGTACAGAATTTTATGCTTACTGGCTGAGAAGTTTGAAGACTAATGGTTCCTTCAAAGTCTGTAGTTGTGTCCACGGGTCGAGTTGGATAATTCACAACTTTTTCTCCAGGTTGTGGTGGTACAAGTGCACTGTCACAATTAAGCAGTTTTAATGATTAACAGAAATAACTAGCTTAATGAAGACAAAGTAGTCTCCCTGAAACGACGGAAAGATGAAGCATTTATAAGTGCTACAGCTCCACATTTCAATAACTATAGAAAAACCAACACGTTACCATGCAAAAGTGTTTTCTCATAATGATGGTCGATAAGAATACAAGGGATGAAATGTTTGTTGTTGAATTACATAAAGTCAAACATCTTCCACATAGGGTCAAATGGGTTTAAAATAAGATGAACGATCCCACTCACTATTTTATAGTCATAATTCTACATTAGATGCTTGGATTCAGTATTAGAACCTGGGTTGCGAAGCCATTTTCACACTCAAATTGGTATTCAAATCCATGTGTGTATCCAAAATTGGGTTATAGATATCAAGACATAAAAGTAAACAAATTCCCACATTAGTTTTAAAAAAGTATCCAAAAAGGTTTATAAAGGTTTTGGGAAATCATCCATTGTCTTAAGGACTCGGACAGGATGTTCACATTCATCTGTTAGGTTATATAAAGTCCCAAATCGAGCATATATAACCATCGGACCTCTAAAGATTTTGAGCCAACTGAAAAACTTTGGTAAGAGTTTCGAGTTGAAGGTTCAACTTTTTTCAAAGTAGTAATACCAGATCGAACTACACAATTCTTTCTTTTTTTTTTTTTTTTTTTTTGACAAGTAAATGGAAATTTTATTAAAAGATTCAGTACCAAGATTAATACCAAAGCAAGTACAAGATCTGAAAAGATTGGAATACTCTAACAGAACAACAGGGATTTTTTGCTAAATGGGAAATTTAAAACAGTATATCAGACAAAATCAGCACTACAACAAACTTAAAGATTTTGGATACATCTGTTTTCACTAAGTAACTATTTTCTTCTTTCCCGTCAAAGCATCTTTGGTTTCTCTCTAGCCAAGTACTCCACATTAAGAAAAAGGAACAGTCTTCCACAACTTCCTATGCTTATTTCCTATCTTCTAACTTTGCAGGGTTCAAAGAACTTCTTTGCTACTTGCGGGCATAACCCACTGAACATCAAATATATTGAGAAGCATAAACAAGACCTGCTACACAAATCTACAATTTAACAAGTGGTACACTGATTCACCATCATCATTGCATAAGTAGTGTATGCCACAGACTGTAACCTGCTTTTATTTATTTTTTTTTTTGGAAACAGGTAAGAACTTTGTATTATAAGCCAGTACTTGGGAGGGAGGTACCGGAAACCCCCTTCAGAGAAGAAAGTGTAGAAGAGAAAACAACAAAAACAAAAAGAAACACAACACAATCCTAGAATGAATCCAAAACATCTAGGATTTGTCAGTGTCTACAGGATATGACTCTGTACTCCAAAAGCAAAATAGCAAAACACAGTTGAGCTTGATCTTCTGTACAGTGCTACTTCATCTCTCAAAACATCTAGCATTCCTTTCTTTCTAAATGGTCTACCAAATACAGGTTGGTATGATCCTCCAGTTTCTTCTGCTCTTAGCCCCAGTCCCTGCCTCCTCCCAGCCAAAAAGAGTGTCAACAGTCTTACTAGGCATTGTCCAAGAGATGCCCCTGTGATTGAGAAAAATCTTCCATAGCTGGCCTGTAACCTTTCAATGCAAAAGTGTCTTACAGTTTAAGCTTCAGTCCAACGTAGACAACAGTTCAAGGCTAAGGAAATGCCTCTCATCAAGTTCTCATGCTTTAGCACAGATTCCTTAGCTAACAACCAAGTAAAGAAAGCAACCTTATGAGATTGTAACCTCCTTTTGAAGCTTGTCTTGCATCAAACAAGCCTCATGCAATGCCTCCCTTCAGAAGCAAGCAACTTTGGTCGTAGCCTTCAATTTCCAGAGCATTTTCCATGGCCAATTGTTCCCAACGCTAGAGAATTAAGGTCTTTCCTGAACAGTGTCTGATAGCTTGATTTAACAGAGAATTTAATGTTCCTGCAGCCCTTCCACACACAGGAATCACTTGGTGAGCTTACCAGGGAGATGTTTCCAACAATTTCTAGTAAATTTCTCCTTTTGACCTCCAGGCCATCAAAGTTTCTTCTAAGCAGAAATGTCCAGTCGTTGTCATACCAACAATCAGCAATAACACAGTCTGTACCGCCTATGCTGTACAGATCAGGAAAGGAGGCAGCCAGCAAAGCATATTATCCCCAAGACATTTTTCATTCCAGAATTTAATTATCCTTCCATTCCCAATTACCAGGTTGGTATGTACTTGGAATTTATCTCACGGGCTATTTATATGCTTCCAGAAGGCTGATCCATGTGGTCTACTAGTAAAAACAGAATTCCCACAATCCAGACACACGTAATTTTAGCTTGATACATCTTTCCAATGCTCCTTGTTGTAATCACTCCACCTCCACAGCCATTTGCACAAAAGGATTTGATTTTGTAGCCCTAAATATCCAAAACCCATTCCTCTGTTTTCCTTGCATAGTAATACTTTCTCCCAGCTGATCAAATGTCTTTTCTTGACATCTTGGTTCCCTTCCTATAAAAACTTCTTAATTTGTCCAGCTGAGCTTCCATTCTACCTGGAAGGGCAACCAATGACATTAAATAGATTGGTATGTCATCAAGAACATTATTCAACAATGTCATTCAACCACCGAGTGATAGATACTGTTTTCCTAGGTACAAAGTTTTCTTCTCACACTTATCTGTGTCTACCTTCCATATGTTATGATCTTTGTACCTTGCCTCAAGAGATAAACCAAGATACATAGTGGAGAAATTTTCAACATTGCATCCCATTGCCTCAGCAAAATCTTGAACCAACTAATTTGCAGTTATCGATGTTGAGCCCCACATCATTTGTGTGGGATGGATACATGGACTTCTTATATGATCCTCCCCTCCTGAGCTAACTTTTGGAGTTGAATTAGGCCCGAGGTTTATTACTTTACAATCGAAAATGAACTACTTTTCTTCAGGTTTATATGAAGTCCAGACACAGACACAGACACAAACTCAATTAAAAGCCCCTTCAATCAAAGGATTTGCTCCTTATCTATGTCACAAAAGGCCAGTGTGTCGTCAACGTACAAAATATGAGAAAGATTCACACTACCTCCAACATTATCAGAAATCTTAAATCTCTTCAGCCAGTTTAACTCCCCAAGTGTCTCTCCACAACCATAATAAAAAGGTGGGCAACAAAGAGTTGCCCTGTCTCAATCCTCTTTGGAATAGAAAAATCCAACATGAGAGTGATTGAAAACAATGGAAAATGTGACGGCCACGATGCAGAACCTCATCCAGTCAATCCACCTATCACCAAACCCCATCTTCTGCAATGTATATTATTATTATTATATAGAAAAGGCCATAGAAATGGTCGTAAGCCTTCTCCCAATCAAGTTTCAGTAGGGCAGTTCAAAACCTAACCATAACTGATAATCCACCACAAAATTAGCTTATTGGCTTATTGGCATTGGGTTATCGGATTAACTATTGATGAACAGATTAAAATTTCATAATTAATGGTTTATCGATGTGGGGGTGGATTACTCAGTTTCACCATTAACCCAGTAAGAATCATCATATTTACATCTTTACCCCTAAATATATAAAGTGTCTATTGTAAACCAAAAAACTAAAGCCCCATTCATTATTCTATTCACTTCTTAACTTAGGAAATAATGAATGTATTTGTGTATATCTTAATATGTCGTATTTATGCATACTTTATTTTGTTGTGTGATAAAAACATGCCACCTAAACTTAAAGGTAAATTCTACATAGTGGTGGTTAGACCGTTCTTGTTATATGGCCAGTCAAGAACTCACATGTTCAAAAGATGCATGTTGCATAGACGAGGATGTTGAGATGGATGTGTGGGCACACTAGGAGCGACAATATTAGGAATGAGGTTATTCGGGAGAAGGTGTGAGTGGCCCTTGTGGCGAACAAGATGAGGGAAGCGAAACTAAGATGGTTGGGCATATAAAGAGGAGGTGCACTGACGCCCCACTGAGAAGGTGTGAGACGCTAGTTGTAGGGGGCACGAGGAGGGTAGAGGTAGGCCGAAAAAGTATTAGGGAGAGGTAATTAGACATGACATAGCTTCATATTACCAAGGACATGACTTAGATAAGGAGTGGAGGTCGCATATTAGGGTAGAAGTTAATAGGGATAGAGTGTTGTCTTACCTTTGTTATCTATCGTCATATATTGTGTATGATGTTACAATTATCACATTATTTTGTTGTTGGTATTGTTCTTTTCTTGTAGGCACTACACTACTTTTCGTATTTAATGTTATGTTTTCTTCATTGTCTTCTTCTTCTGTTACTTTAGTTAGATGTACTTGAGCCAAAGTTTTTTCGGAAACAGCCTCTCTATTTCCACGAGGTAGTGGTAACGCCTGCGTACAACCTACCCTCCCCAGACCCCATTTAGTGGGATTTCATTGGGAATATTGTTTTTATTTTGTTGTACTGTTCTTTTACTTCTATCAAGGTGTTTTAAGTGAGTATTTCAAACTAACCTTCGCCACTACCTTGTTAGGTGTTGGATGATAATACTTAACGAATACTTGTTGATGTAGTCATACTACACTTGTTGCACTATGCGCAGATCAAATACTGATTCGTGCTCCAGCAAAACCTAGGAGTAAGTCGAGATTGTCGTGTTGAGCTGCTTGATCCGATCCGCAGCACCTTGGAGTCTCTTCTATTTTTATATGTTGTTCATTATTCCAGATAGTACCACATTGTCAAGACACTTGTAATATTCCATTATCTTAGAAACTCATAACTTATACCACCAGTCCCCATGAATTGGTAATGATTATTCGCACTATTTTGTAATAGGGATCACTGTAGGGGAAACGGAAACCATTGTATCTTCTAAAGCAACAATCTCCCTTCTATCCATCAACAATTAAATTATCCAAATTTTCTCCCTAAGTTGCGGAACTAACAAGCCTATAAGAAAGTCAAATTAGCAACTTTACATGAATTTTAATTGTTTCCATATGATATGAACTGCATTAAGATTTATTCTTGTCTCCTATCAATCATGTTGTGATTTGAAATACCTTTTGGGTTCATGTAATGGTTGGGTTAGGTGCCATCGCAGCATAGGAAAATTGGGTTGTGACTCCGTAAGCACCTTGGAAAGAATTTTAACATGCTGGCCCACTAAACTAATGTGTCAGATCTCTGGCATTTATTGCATTTGGTTTCTTGGGTATAATAGCAATGAAAGTAGCATCGGAACTTCTTTAACATACATCTCTCACATAGAAATAATGAAAAGAGTACTTAATCACATCTTCATTCACAAAGCGTACTGCCAGTTTTAAGCACAAAGTGTAGAAAAGTGCCAACGTCAAGAGTGGATAGAATATTCTCTTTGTTGGAATCAATGATCAAAAAGGTTATCTATGTTTAAAATTTACAGCATGTGTAAATGGATATAAAAAGGTAGAACTTGTAAATCTCAATTTTCATAACACTTAAGTGTTCTAGCATATGATCTTATCAAACTAGCTTAATGAAGTTCCTATAGATCAATAGTTTGCCAAGAGACTGGAAAGTTGTGTACTTACTTGCGGCCAGGTAGAGGTTCCATCCGAAAGTACCTATAAACCAGAAAAAGTAGAAAGCTTTAACAATGATACTTGGGAAGCACCACCTATTATCACAAGATATCAAAAGAAACTCTAGGCCTTCACCTTCCTGGTTTAGAACCATATTGGAAATAGTAAAACCAATGCAAAAATAGGATTCCTCTATTTCATATTTTCATTTCAAGAAATTTCCAAGATCATGAAAAGTGTTCAGTATAAAAAGGAATAACCCCAGATAACTTCACTAGGCCAAACACTATGCCAACTTTCCCACTTCAAGGAGAAAATCTATTAGCAAGAGGCCTTGCTTGGCTGGAAGATCAGCTGAAAAAGTTTATGACATGGCAAATGCAATTAAATAGTGAAAATATGTTGACCAAATACGTTCAACAATAGATTAGTAGAGTAAGCCCAGTGCTTAAAGGATGGAAATAGGACATCAAAATTCAAAATGGTAAATTTTGTTATCTGGGCAGGTGACAACAAAAAAATAGAGAAGTAGTTAACTTTGTCTATTCTTTTGATCAGAGACGTATAAGATAATCAAGTAGTGAATATGTATGAACCATTTTACAAATTTATTTTGTGATGCAATATGTCCGTCATTTTCAAAACCATTTGTAAGTGAATAACCCAATAGAGCAAAGAGTGTGTGGATGTGAGGGTAGGGGTGGGGGGGAATCAAGATGGAGATGTCATACTCATGCTCGAGAGCTTGTGTTGCTGTTAATCTTTTACGAGGATCATATCTGCATATTAGATGACATTAAATATTATGTTAATCACAATTAAATAGAAGCTTCTGGAATATAAGTAACATGTCAATAACAATTGGGAAACAAACATTAGGGCATAAAACCAAATAGCAATATAATTTATTAAGGCATTTTAAAGAAAAAAAAAAAAAAAAAAAAAAAAAAGAGAAGGTAGGTACTTCTATTGTGTATATCACCAAAAAAGTTCTCTAAGACAAGTATTTAGTATTTACAAATACAAAAGCTTCCTTATATAGCTATGTATGTAGTGTATTCACAAACGCAATCCATATGGTCCATATCACTGACAATTAGATTTTACCACCAAAAAGATAAACGGTACAAGCATGTACATTTCTATAAGATAAAGAACTCATTTTCTTCAAAACATCTTTCATTTATTTTTAAAAAAAAACAAATATATGGACGTTGAGGTGAGATTAAATGGAATTGGTTGTGCCCAAATGCAAATAATTCATATATCTAGGCTCGAGGTTACAGAAGAATGTTATGATAGAGTAAAAAAAAGTTTAAGCAAAATCAAAACAAGATGGTCGAAAATGCAAAAGTGCTACAGAAGTGTGGTGGAATAAAATAATACTTATAACAAAACAAAAGAAAGTTCTATAGAATGGTTATAAGACTAGCAATATTACTCCCTCCGTCCTAATTAAATGTCTTACTTTCCTTTTTGGTTTGTCCCAAAAAGAAAGTGTCTTTCTAGATTTAGTAAGTTTTCCAATTCCACCCTCCTACATGACAAGTTCAAACCCACAACATTTAAATGACTTCACACATCTTTAATTTAAGACCTCAAGATTTAAGCATGCCTTTATTAATTAAACTTTGTGCCCAGACAAACTAAGAAACTTAAATGAGGACGTAGGGAGAGTCTTGACATCACGTGCATGATAGCCCTAGAATGAGAAGATTTCAGATACTATTATGAATGGTCGCAAATTCCAAAACGGGTTATTTGCATTGTTGTACATACGTATGTGCTAAATAAAATATAAGATGGTGCATGGGTCTGATAGAATGGTTATATTGCTTCGCGTGGTGCAAGTTATTACTTATATATAAAGTATGAAGTACATACAATAATTCATTACTTACATATATATATATATATATATTAGTAATTAATGTGATACACATGTGCAAAGCACGTAAACTTGACTAGTTATGTGTAAGTGTGCCACCTCAAACAAAGATTAGCACCCCCTACAAATTTAGCATGCATACCATCAACTAGCAGGCATATTGGCATATCATACTTAACGCATTAAAAAATTTATGTTACATTAACTAAGAAATAAGCACATACTCAAGCATCTTCGAAAGGAGGTCGTATGCAGGACTTTTAGGAGACATGTGCAGAACACTATAAAGTGCAGGATTGTCACTGCAACAGAAACAATAAAAATTTTAGATGACAACTCCAATTGCAAGCAAGGTGAGGATAGCAAGAGAATTCACTGCTAAAAGAAATTTTTAATACTAAAAATAGTATGAAAGAACCTACTACTTATGTCCTTGAATACGTTGCACATCAGATTGCCAATGTGGAAGGTTTACCAGTGTTGGCCATTTTTCTGGTGTGGGATGACCTGACACAAAATGAACTTAGTGCAGTGTTCAAATCAATGCAAAAGGAAAAAAAGAGAATATACAAAAACTAATGCTCACCAAGAACCTTAAATATCTTGTCCAGTTGGTCAAGCTACATTACAAGAATTGTGTATTAGATTACTAAAATAAGAAAATTACACGGTAAAAAGGAATAAAAGGTATGTTATTGAACCTCCAAAAGGAAAAGCATAAAACGCGATGCTGGAGAATATAAAAATATTAACCTGGAAAGGGTTTGGTGTGCCTTTCACTTCTTGCCCTTGAAATAGTGGCTTTAGAGTAAGAAGCTCAGCAAATATACAGCCAACGGCCCACATATCTACATAAACACATTTTTTCCTCTTGGTTGAAAAAGAAGAAAGAAAATCTTTGCTTATTTAGAACAACAATTAACAAAGTTCAAAAAAGCCAAAGGGTCATACCAACTGCACTTGTGTAGTGTTTTGCACCAAGCAGTAACTCCGGCGCACGATACCAGATAGTGACTACAACCTGTCATTACTCAATGTACAACTTTTCAGAGTCACTGCAAAAGTGATGTCCAACAAAGAAAGTCAAACATGCACCTAAATTGGAAGAAAAGAATCAAGGAATCATCTTTCATGTATTTAACTTCCAGTCTTGCAGCTCAATCAGAAAAGCAATCCATATAAAAATCCAGGACTGTTGAGTTTGTTCAGAACAAAAGTATTAACACAGCAGAGTTGTAACAATCAGAAGTAATGTGATGCTGCTCAGATCTATTTCGCTCATTCTCAAACTCTTAAAAATTATTCTCCAGTTCAAACACTGCCCATATATATATTCATTTATGCATGTATTCCTAACATAGTCTATATGACTGATCTGTTTTACATATATATATATATATATATACACACATTTATGCATGTATTCCTAACATAGTCTATATGACTGATCTATTTTACATATATATATATATATATATACACACATTTATGCATGTATTCCTAACATAGTCTATATGACTGATCTATTTTATATATATATATATATATATATATATATATATATATATATATAAGCATGTGTATCAGTGTAGAAGAATCGATGTCAGCTGGTGGATGAGGGTTGGGGGGCTGACTTCGCTTTTGTTGAATTGTACCCAAGAGATCTCTATGTTTTTACCTGTCCTTAAAATAGATCAAAGTAGAGCCATTCACAAGGGCTCAAGTCAAAGCTTTGGACACTTGAAAACATCATTATATTTGGTGGGTTGATTAACCAAAAAAATTGGAAGAAGAGTCGAAAACACTATCTGGATCGTCTCCACAAAGATCTCCACGTTTCGGAAGCCAGAGGCCACCAAACATCTCCAAAAAATGTGTTTCATCTCCCTGAAGAGCCCCACTATCTGGATTATCTCCACGAAGATCTCCAACTTTCTGAAGCTGGAGGCCACCAAACATCTCCACAAAAGGCAACCAGATCCACACTTTAAAGTTGAAATCATCAGAGCTTAACAATGTTGGTAAGTTTCCTTTTTAGGCCTAGTTGAGGACTTACCTAGTATAAATACTTTTTAACTAAGAGTAGAAAAAGAGCTTACCTCTTTGATGAATATTGAACCAGTGGGAATTGATAATCCTCATTGTTGCTTCAAGACTATTCAAGCAGGTTTTCAAGGGGATAACTGTTCTCTTGAGAGTATCCAATAAAGCTTGGCTCTAATTGTAGCTTAATTAGGACAGTTGTACTTCCATGAATGTTCTATATTTTGCTTCCAGTTTAGTCTTATCTATATTCCATACTTGTTATCTTTAATTCTTGTCTTTCCTGTTTTAATCGACATCAATCCTCTACACTTTCATATAAGACTTGTATAGCAGGGTTTGCCCACAACATCAATAAATTAACTCAATCGAAAAAAGAAAAAGAAAAAAGACTGGACTTTCAACAATCACATTTTTGGCTCCACCATTCATTGACCAGAAATAAAAGATATGTGATTAATAAGTCTTTAATATACCAAGTGATGCTTTTGACAGTTCTAGTATCAGTTCTCTCAAAGTTGAAGGGTTAAACATTTTCCATAATGGCATTTATCTGTTTCATCGACCAACTTGGGCAAGTCAGGTATTTCTTATGGTTAATCTCCAACTGCCGGGCGGTTTCTCAAATTTCTTAAGTTTCTCCTTGGCCCTTTGTTTGTTTGTTTGTTTTTGTGTGTGTGTGTGTAGGGAGGGGGGGGGATGAAATTCCATTCAGAGAGTAGTTAGGTTTAATCTCTTTCAAATATTAATTTATTAGGGCTTTGGTGATATTTTTCAACAAAAACAAACATAGCCAAATCAATCTTCCAAATCCAAATGGTTAAGAATATTAGATGATATTGTCTACCGATTAGGATTACTTAGAATTAAATAGATTGATTCTTGTAATCAAGCAGTCAGAATATTACCTTTCCTTTTTAGCACTTGCACATTCACTATTTATACCGAATTGCTTGAGGGAATAATTATGCTGTGTTGTGTTCAATTCTCCCTTTCCTGTCTTATTTTCTCACACAAATATTCACAATTACTTTTTCAAAACAAAAAAAGAAAAGATTAATTTCTAAAACCAAAACAAAAACAAAACAATTTGAAATCCAAAAACCACCAAAAGAATAGCACAATAAATACTATTGAAAATGGGGAGACTTATTGCTCCAATATCAAGCTGCCCCAGAGCAAAGTGGTGCACCAGCACCAATAAAGCTCTTTGACAGATTGAAAACCATAAATTGCAAAAGCTTTTGAAAGAGAAAGATAAGAGACAAGGGAACGATAACACAGTTGATATGGTGTAGCTTTTTCTGGATAACTACAGTATCTGAGCCAAACGTACACCTCGACTAACCCACCAAGTATCTACTACCTCCCACCAGCACTAGCACAAGTACCAGATAACTAGATACTTTCTACCAACATAGCCTTTCCATCAAGGCTTATAGAATTGGGAACCACCAAATGTGGTTTTTTTTTCCTGCTTAGATTTGAACTTTGGTCTTCCATGGTCCATTCCAGCTCTATTGACCGCTAGACCACACCTTTGGGTGCCACTTAACAGAAAATAACTTAAGCTTTTATATATAAGGTGTAACTACTTTACTGGGAAAGGGGAAGCATCAGCACCATCCACAACACCAATCACAAGCAAAACCAAAAGGAAGAGATGGAGAAGCTATAGTTGCAATAACAGGAGTAACTCACCCCATTCTCAGCTAATGGTTTCAATGGAGCTTGATAAATTCTTGCAAGGCCAAAATCAGCAATTTTAACAACTCCATGTTCTTCTCCCTCACCCATTACCTGTAAAGGGAAACGAAGGATACAAAATTAGGGATGTTTTGACTATAAGAATGTCATATGGCCCAATGCTACTGTAAAAGAAAATGTAAAAGAAGAGAAATTAGGATAGACAGGCCAGAACCATACCAAGATATTTGATGGCTTTAGGTCTCGGTGTACAATCCAATTACTACAACGAAATGCAAAAGATAACACTAAGGCAAACAATCCAATTACTACAGCGAAATGCAAAAGATAACACTAAGACAATATAAGAATATAGTTATAAAAGTAACAAAGAAATTTAATAAACATGACTTGCCTGTGAAGATAATTGAGACCATTAAGCAGCTGCCATAACAGAGACTTTACAGTGTACTGATTGATTGCCTGAATGACCTTGTCTCTATGGTGTCTGATAATTTCCTAATGTCAATGAAGGTTTCAAATGGACAATGGAGTTAGATGACAATTGCCCCCCACATAGATAATTAAGACATTAGGAGCAAAAGATACACACATATTATTCAAGAAGAAAAGATAAGAACATAATTAGCTTTATATTTGAATAGAAGAGTGAAATCCTCATTTTTTGCCATCAGGTTTTAATTAACTGGTGAAAGTAAGAGGTCATCCATTTCATTTATCTTAAAAGTTGGCACGAAGTACCTAGACATGTGTGGCATGTACAATACACCTAAACATTCTCAACATTTTGAACGAATAAGACATATTTCTCTGAACATATGCTAGAAAATAAAATTCAAGGATCATTTTATTTACTCAAGAAAAAATGTTGTTTTGGTCTAAAGCTGGACGTTAATTCCTCTTTGGTGGTAATAATTTAATTACAGAGATAAGTTTAAATTGACAAACGAAATAAAGGGATAATTCACTATGTCAATCTTCAAAGTTCAGATAACGTACCTAGACATTATTTGCCTTTAGACTCATTAATGTCTTATAAGTATTAAGTTGAATGCTAATTGGGTTCATCTAACACGTAGGGGTCAGGTGTCATCGTGGCTTAGGCAAATTGGATCATGACATAATGTGCGGGAATAAACAAAATATGGTTGGAAGAGTGATTGTGCTAGATAAAATGATTTGTGATTTTCTCCCTTGTGAGATATTCCAATGCTTTATTCCTGTCTTTTGACTGTAGGACAAGATTTGAGGCCAAATATTTTTAAGAGGGTTAATGATGACAACATGACCATATCAAAATTATGTCCACGTGCTTGACCCATGAAAAAGAATCAAGCCAGTATGTGAGGAGGGCGTGTTGAAATACAATTAACTAACAAAAGTATGATCTCTCTAACATCTTAATCTTTTAGATGAGATGTTCACACACTTCAACAACCACCATTACAGTTTTAGGGATAAGCATGGTCCCACATGCCCCCACTAGCCTCACAATTCATTTAGTTATGTTAGGACTTTATTATGTTAAAGTACTTGGACTTGGACCCAAGCCCATTGTTAAGCTAATAGTATAAATAGAAGTAACGTAGAGTTTTACCTAGTTTTAATGAATTCTCTTGAGGCCCTGAGGGAGCCTTCCTTAGTGTGAATACCCTTTAATTGAAACTTTCTTGAATACTTCTAGTGTGTATTGTTGTATGAAATCAATTGCTCCTCCCCCTGGATTCTATTCTAGTGACTGAATGTTAATTTGTTGGTTACTAGTCTAAACTTGTGGCTGAATAATTGCTACCTTTACTAGAATCTATCATGTCTTTCGAAATTCTATCTCTAATTTCTCATTTCTTCAGTTTTTGATTTCCTTGTGTTAGTTTCGTCATCAGTTGTTTTGGTCCGAAGCTGGTCTCCAGCTTTATGCAAAGGAATTGGAAAGCTTCGATGACTAGAGGTTTTCTTTTTATGTTTTGCTATTAATGAAGAGACCTTGTCATTATCTATTGTCTTTACCCAGTTATATAGTCATCCATCCCACTTAGGTTTTGTAAGGGGATATAGAAGTCTGGTACTACATCCCATCACCTTAAGGTTTTAAGTTTGATGCTCAAACAATTTCACATGGTATAAATATTTTTGGCATGAATCTCGCACTCGTAACATTGCATTTATGTCATGTGTATAGTTGCCTCACATTGATTGTATAAAAGGTTCCCAAAAGGGCATATAAACTCAAAAAGAATCATAACCTTAAGGTTTGCTGGAGTGTTGTATAGTTTAATTTCCATAATAAACAAGGTAAACACGTATGGAAGGGGATATAGTTTAGATTAGAGTTTAGACAAGTGGAATAAAATGTAGAGTATATACTGACATAGAGGTCATGCTCGGCATAGTCAAAAGCGAGATAGAGAGACATATCTGCCTGGTTGATATGCACATTGACAAGCTTTACAACATTCTCATGGGATATCTCCCGAAGCAACTGCATCAAGATTGTCGTTGTTAATGATATAGTGTTTACTAGAAAAGAAACAAAAAAGGGGAAAGTGGGATAGAGAGAAAGTGGGAACCATGATTTCGCGAATGGCTGTGGGAGAAACGCCGTCACCGTCCTTGGATTGCTTGAACTTCTTGATAGCAATAGATTTGCTGCGGTTAGCTTTGATCTTAGCCAAAAAAACCAACCCGTATGTCCCTTCCCCAATTTTCCCTATCAAATCATACTGTTGCAACCACTCTGGCCGATTGCTATTGGAATTGCCTCTGCCATCTCCCATGGCGATCAAATATTGTTGACAGACGAGATTTTGAGCTTTGCCGTCAACAAAGACGGCTAAGGGAGAGTGTCTTTTTTTTTCATTTTTAGACAAAAAGAAACAAGTAGTATAAGGGAAGAAGCGTGTCGTCACAAGGTAGGGTACAGAGTAGAGACGCAAAGTTGGATGATGAAATTTTGTGGCGACTTGCTCAATTGAAGGACCTTTCCCGTCAATTTAAAAAATAATATACTTAACATTATTTTATTTTTTATTTAAAATATATGCAAAACTTGTTTAAATAATAATAATGAAAAATGAATATTATCACACCAATATCATAATTAAATTCAATATTTCCTAAATATACTGGGCCAACCCAGCTGGGTCATTTAAATCTTATATTTATATTTAAAAAATTCTCATAATCTTTATCATGATGTTGAGAAACTTATTGATTCATATTTAAACGGTTATAAAAATTGATTTCAGATTCATAAATAAAAATCATAATTAACGTCATCTATGAATATACAGAGATGATAAAAAAAACATTTAAAGAAAAAGAAATTCTCCTAATCTTTATCATAATGCAGAGAAACTTATTGATACATTGTCAAAATAAATAATCCAATGATAGACTTTTTGTTTTATCTTTCAAAACAAATAACTGATTATATAGAAATAGGATATGGTCATTTATTGAAACTCAATTTTCAATATGAACTAAACTAATAAAAAACTATCAAATGTTATATATCTTAAAGAACTTTTATTGTTAAAGAGCAATTGATAGTCGTGGATAACAAGAAATTAAGGTATGAATAAACATTTTAAATCCTCTTTAATAGGGATACAAAATACTTTTTTAATCAACTTAATGGATCAATGCTCTGTTTTATTAATAATCAATAACAACAAAGACTAATAGCTAAAATATTGTCAGCCCAAAAACAAACAATAAACAAAGCCCAATTGGTAAGGAATAAAAGTACAGACTCGGTCTAAAAGTAAATGAGTCCTTGACACGTTATTTCTAAAATATAGGATTTCCTAACCCTTCTTCCCTTTGTCTTCCTTTTCACTATTTCCCGGCCTCCATGTTCTAATATCCATTTAATAGTGTCATGTTCGAGCTTCTCCTCCGGATCATCAATATTTCTCATTCATGGTGTTGGTGGAGTGTATTTAGCTCGTAGAAGTAAGTATATCTTCTTTTGTTTTATCTTTCTGCTTAATCTTTCCTCTTCTTTGACTCTATTGTCCTAAAGTTGTGTATTCCAATGGAGGTGTTTAATCTAAGGTGAACTTGCTGATGTGTTTGAATCAAAAGGCTTCGTCTTGAATCTTGGGATAAAGGCTTTTGCATTCCAATGCTTCTAATTTTGACCAACTTCTTGATCTTCTATTTTATTTTCAGTTGAGTAGTGGTGGAAAAGATGGTGTTGCTCCGAGGCTTCTTCTTTCTAAGCTCCTAACGGACTTCACATTACCTTTGACTGATCCGACTTCATAACCTAACCTTTTTGTCGGTCCTTTTTGTAACCTAAAATAGCTTAGGCCAGCAAGTTTAGTCACAACTCTATGGCCTTTAGAAAGGCAAAACATGAAGATGTAAATATTACAGTAGTGCTTCCTTGTCTTTTGTTGCAATTGATTTAGCATGTTGATGCAATTCTTCTATATATTTTTTTCTCAACGTTGGTATATGTTGTTTATCTGTGTTTATGATTTGTCTTTCTTTACTTGGTAGTTTTCTGAAGACATGAAACTATAACAACCCCTTTGATCTAAAGTCAAACTTTCCAAGTAATCAGGTAGTTGATTGGCCTCACTAAATATATAGTTTGTCTAATCTATTAAATGTCTTCTATCTTATCTAGATAATTACATCTCTGTAAAAAAGTATAACACGGTCGTTATCAAATATAGAATTTAACTAGATTGGGATTGAATCCCATTAAGAGTAAGGTGAGATCTAATCCATATGGTTATTTACTATTATCTACTTATTTCCTAAACAAAATGGGAAATATGAGAAATTTTGGGTTTAGGTTAAAAATCACATTATGGCAAGTAACAATCAACAATATCACTTAATTGAGAATTAACAATGAAAATTAACCAGGATTGTGTTCACCAAAATTGTTGACCGTTTTCTGATTAATACATAATTTCATCTTGTGTTGTTAGTATATTAGTTTATCAAGATCATGCTACACTTAATTGTTTCTCAACCAAATTAAATGTCTATCACTTTTATTTTTTCGAACTATAAGTGTTTCAATCATTTCAAGACGGCGATGGAGAAGGACAGTTGGCGCATCGCCAACCTGGTCAGTGATTCTTGTCTAATTCTGCGATTGGTCCAAAAGTTAAAAATCTGGAAGAGTATAAATGCAAATTTTTAAATGATGGAAAGGAGTTCCAAAATTTTGAGCAACTATTCTGAGTGTTTGAAAGTTTTTACCTTGAGTTTTTTATTCCAAACACTGTTCTTGGAGTTTTTTATTAGAATTTTTGGGTTTTGATTTTTAGTTGATTTCAATCATTGTGAAGACTTGCAAATTGTTACCTAGCTGATGGAGAACATAGTTGGTAATTGTTTCCTATATTTTATATTGTGTGGCTAAAAACCCCATTTTTGGGGGTGTGTTCTATGCTTACTTGAGAAAGAGGTTTTAGAATTAAGGTTATAAATTGATGATTGTTAGTAATTGGGTTATTGTGGGTTCAACTTGCGAAAGTGAATCCTAAATTTGATCCTACCAATCTAGCTCGAGAGAGTAGATTAATTGAGGTTATGGGTTGTTCTTAATTGTTATGCTTGTCGAGGTTCGAGAGAACTTGCTTGAATCGTGATAGTTGATCAAGAGATGACTATTACATCTAAAGTCTAGCCTACCCACTAAGATTCAATGATTTTCAGTAATTAGTAATCACCCGTACAACAAAATTGGCAATTAATCAATCACACACCCAAGGATCCCTTTCTACTTGAATACTCCCCTATTTTTGTAGTTGTTAATTGATAATGTTAACCCCCCCCCCCCCCGCCCCAATTTGACACTAGTTGTCAATCCCTTTGACTTACTTTAATGGTTTCGATAATTTATATTCCTACAACTAATTAAAACATGCCTTTCACTTCGTAATTAAATTCTCTACCGTATCACTCCATGTGGGATCGACCTCAACTCTTCGTTGGGTTTATACTAGATTGCGATCACCTACAGTTAGAATTGGATGAAGTGTAGTTGAGCGTTATCAAAAATGGAACTGCTTTCGGGGAGTGGTGTTTAGAATTCTTTTAGTGAAGTTTAGTTCTGATCTAATATTATTTGTAGTTGAATCGACTTACTTTGTTTTGTGTTTGTTGTTGGCTGCTCATGAACATGTGACGAGATAAGTGTGAACGGGAGTAACGCCAGCCAACTTGGACATCAAGATGACATTAGGACCTTGAATGGTGTCAAAGAAGCTTAATTGGGTAGTGTAGGTGTTATTCGGTTACCATTGGTCATGGGAAATGTTGTATTCCATGTGACTAGCACAATGTTGCAACTATTCCAAATGAAGGGTTTATTCGAAGGGCTAGCTCACGAGGATGCCCATGACCATATTTGAAACTTTATGGATGTATGTGGTCCATTTTCGTTCAAAAACATCTCACAAGAGTCAGTCTAACTCCGATTGTTTCCTTTTTCTTTGATGGGAGAGGTAACAAAGTGGTTAGCTAACCTACCAAGGGACTCAATTACGTATTGGGATGAGCTTACTAAGGCATTCTACATAAGATTTTTCTCTCCTTCGAAGATGATGACATTGAGAGATAACAATCAGGGTTCAAACGCTTGGATGGTGAACCAATCCACGAGACATGGCTAAGGTTTCAGAAGTTGTTACTCTAATGTCCAACTCACAGACTCCCGAACAATGTGTTGTTACAACATTTCTACCAGAGTCTAGATTCGGTTAGCAATGGTGTGGTTGACCAGCTTGTCCAAAGAGGTATTATGTAGCAACCTTTTGAAATAGTGTCGACTCTCCTTGATGGAAAAATGAAGATAAATTGTGCTTGGTATACTAGGGAGGATCAAGTGTCTCATTTGACTTTCAGGATGACAAAGGAACAAATAGAAAAGGACCAAGAGCGGGATGAAAACATGGCTAAAATGATGACCCAAATGGATCTTTTGTCAAAACATGTCATTGATAGTGGTTCTAAGGCCTTGAATGCAGTTGGAGTTAGCAGAGTAAATCCCGATGATGCGCACTTTGAAGCTTTGTACAATGAAGAAGTACACTTTCTAGCAAATCAAGGAGGAGGTTTCCGCCAAAATTATCCAAGGCCAATTGGAACCAAGGTTGGAATAAAGAGTGTGATGAAGGTTGGAAAGACTGTGATAAGGAGTGGTGTGACCGTGGTACACATTGGAGGGAGCGAGATAGTGACAAAGAGAGATATGTACCTCCCCACGAGCGTCAAAAGCCAAAAGAGAAAAGGGCTAACCCAAAAAATTTCCGCACTAAAGATATGCTTACACGCATTCTCAATAAAGTGGAATGGTCGGACAAAGTGCTCAAAGAAATTAAGGAGGACGTCTCAACTCTGAACCATACAGTTACTTCCCACTCAGTTTCCATTAAACAGCTGGAAACACATATGGGCCAAATATCATCTCATTTAAATCCGAGGCAAAAATGGGGTCTACCAAGTGATACCTTGGTTAATCCAAAGAATAAACCTTGAAAGCGTATCATTGTCGTGCCACGAATAAGGCGCTTCTTGGGAGGCAACCCAAGTTTTTAGCTTTTGTTATTGCTGTTTGAATAACGGGTGTTGAATGTGCAGGTTGAAAATTCGAAATTTTGGGAAAATGAGCAATTAGGCGAGCCCAGGTACCAGTTGGCGACTCGCCAAATAGGTTGGCAAACCTGAAGTGGATCACCGTTTGAATCAACTAGTTAGCTAGAGGTTTTATAAAAATCGGCGGACAAAAGAACCATTCAGCACATCGTCAAATGGTCGGCGACATAAGTGACCGTCGCCGACTAGTGAGCGAACTGAAGGGCAAAGAAGGGCTGAAGTATTTTTTAATTCAAAAACCTCCCTCAATTCATATTTTTCGACTTTTACACTTTAACAACTTCACTTTAGCTTTCCGTACTTGCTGTTTCTTGCAATTTCGTGTTAGATCATTTGCTCGGGGGGAAATTTGTTGCTTTTTACTTCGATTATTTAGCCTAACACTCACATACTCGATTTTGAGGTTCGTTATCCGAACTCCGTCTTTAAATTTTGGTATTTTCAAATGCATGATTGTTGCCCTATCATTGTAATTGCATAATATTGATTGTTTGAATATTTATTGGTAATGTATGCCCTTGTCATACTTCGTTTCATATTTTATCCTTTAATTATAAAATCCCGTGAATTTGCATGATATAAATTGTGAGTTGTGTTGATTAACTTGTTGGGTCTACTATGGGTGAAGTTTGAGTAACCCTATTTGCATCGATTGATTGATTTTGCCCAATGATAGAGCTGGTGACGTCATTCTTAAGGGCAAAAGACGTCGATTGGGCAATTTTGGACAAATTGGGGAAGTATGAGAACCCCCAAGGTCATTAATGTATTGGGTCTAGGCTTAATTGAATATAATAGGTGTTTAATTTTGTTCTTGTGGGCTGCGCGGTAGAAATTGAAGGTCGGGGTTAAAATCTGGTATGAGACCTTTCGGCGAGCTCAGTAGTTCAACAGTTCGCCTAAAAACCCGTGAACTGCCCTTTTTATCTTTCAAATTGTGAAAATCATTCTGTAACATTCAGCAATACGCCTGAGCTCGTCGAGTGAACTCGGCGACTCGCCGAAAGCACCTTTAGATCGCCCTTCTGCGCCCTAATTTTTAGAAAATGTTATGTAATTTTTGGGGAGATACTTTTAGTTCGCCAAAGGGCCCTGAGTATCGCCAACCTAAGTTAATTTCTGGGAATTTTTGTTCTGAAATATTCGGCGAGCTCGATCTGGTTCGCCACATGGGTTCGTCGACTCGCCAAACTTCTCAGTGAGTTTTTCTGCATATTTTTCAAAGTTGTTAATTTTTTGAACTGTTTCTAACATATTGATTTGTTTTATGTTGTGTTGCAGGTATGGCTAGACCAAAGGTACTTGGGAGAAATCAACCGCCCTAAAAATGTGCACGGGGCATGTTATTAATGAGTCTAAACTTCCTCCAAATGGGGGAAAAGGCAAGAAAAAGGGGCCCATGATGCCAACACCAGTGGGGGAGAGCTCTGATTGTATGGGCGTATATGCCACCCACCTCACTACTTCAGAAAGTGAGGGCCACTCGGGTAATAGATCGTCGACCTTCATGTCTGAATTGGACTATGATCAGACTCTCCAAACTAGGAGAGCGAAGGTACGCTCCAAATCTTTGAATGATCCAGCCAGGATCCCAGTGTAGTCTACTCCTCCCGCACCTCCAGCTCAGGTTGTAGAGCAGGTACCTCTGGTGCCACCAGTTCCGACACCCCCACCCCGGTCATTGAATATACTAAAGACCTAGGGTTTGAGGACCATTTTAGAGGAGAAGCAATTGTCTACTGACGGAGTAGTAGACCAGTACCCGAAAGTGTAGAGCACTATCAAGTTCCATAAGTTCAAAATCTTCACAAAGCCCTGAGGCTTATATATTCCTACTTGGGTCCAAGAGTTTTATGCGGAGTATGGCAAGTTGGTGCCTAAAGGGAAGAAAGGCAAGCTCATTCAAGCCGGTTGACCATGTAGTGGGTTGGGCTAGAAAGTAAAATGCAGTAGCACCAACATAAATGAGGTGCTAGGGTGCACGAGGAATATAATCCACTTTTTGGTGGATCACATACAGAGGAAGACCCTCAATGACTTGAAGGATTGGTTAGCACCATTGATATCCAACATCACACCGCCATGGATCGAGGTAAGAGCTCCAATAGAGAAGAAAGATTTAAATGTGGCTGCCCAATTCTGGTTTGGATTTATCAACAACACTTTGATGCCCTCACATAACGATTCTATACTCAGGCATCCGAATGCTGCATTACTCGAATCCATCATTGACCGGGATGATCTTAATCTCAGTCTGATCATCGATCAGGAGTTGGACATGAGGGCCAAACAGAGCCAGACCTCTCTCTCATTCCCAGTCCTGATTACAGAGTTGTGCAGGGGTGCTCGAGTTTCTTTGATTGCGAAGACGGGTGTGGAAGTAACTCCTACTTTCTCTATTGACATCAAAAGGATAGAGTCCGAATACATAAGAGATAAGGCTGATAGGAAGAGAGTTGCACTGGTGGATATTTCCTCGGTAGTTGATGTAGAGATGTTGCAGACAGAGGCAATCCTTCCTCCTTAGTCCAGTGAGCCTATAGGTACCCCTAACACCTCTACTTCTGTCCCTTCTAGTTCTACTACTTCTCCTCCTCCTCCTCCTCCTGCAGTTGCTTCTTCCCGACCCCCGATTACCTAGGCTATGTCATATAAGATTGGCCACCTGGCCAAATCTGCTGATGTTCGTGCTTTTCAGGTTGAGTTTGTTATCTCTGTGATGATTGAGAGAGCCATTGCAGTTGCTTTGGGCCCTATATGAGCTGAGTTGAGTGAGCATCGTGATCTTATTGATGAACATGGCTTAGCCTTAGATGCCCTCACTGTGAGAATGGAGGCTTGTGAGCAAGAAACGGGTGTGTCTGAGGATGTGACAGCCTTGAAGGCTGATATTGTTAAATTGAGACACGATGTGGATAAGCTGAAATCCACCGATCTCTCGATGTTTTTCAGCAAAGTGGAACTTTCTGAGGTCCGAGCATAGATGTTTCAGCTAGTTCTGAGATCCCTCGAGCTACTACGACCGGAGATATTGCTAGGGCTGATGATGATGTTGAGTCAGAGGCTGAGACTAATGAGGAGGAGCTGGGTGTTTGAGATTAGTTGTTTATGATGACTTAGAGGACCTTGAGAGGACTATGGTACAGATAGTTGTAGAGGAATCTATGAGGGACATGCCTATAGTTGGATCTAGTGGAGAAAAATATGATGTTGACCTGAGCACTGATGCCTAGAGGGAGTCACCGACATGCAGAGTTTAGCCATGCTTAGTCTGGCAGGAGGATTTTTGACTCTCTTTCTGTTCTTGTTTAGACCTTTTATTTCTTTGCATTTGAGGACAATTGCTAGTTTAATTTGGCGGGGTGAGGTATTTCCATACCTACCTCTTTTGGGCTAATTTTTTTATGGTTATTATGTGTTTTGTGTTATTGTTTTTGTGAATGATGGATTTTGGTGATATATATTGGTTTTTGATCTATTGGTTCTAATGTTTATGTTGGTTTTGACCCGAATTAAAAATTGCCGCCTCTTGATGTTTGTAAATGTGTTTGTTCTCTTGCAATTTTGAGTGTCGGTTGTGATCAATACCAGTGAGTTGAATAGTGCTCTCGATTGAACGATCTGTACGTCTCCAATAAGGCAAATTGAGTTGCATAAGTTATATGTGAACTCTTAGCAGCTCATTGTGACTAGCCGCTTGTTGAGTTGACCTCTTGTGATGATCGTTGCACGCTACCTGAAAATTGTAGATTTTAGTTTGATGATTGTGTTGAATGCCATATGTTGTGAGATTTCCTTGAAATATGTGCTTGGTAATACCTAGAACTTTCCCCGTTAGTCCAATTGACTAATGTAAGTGAACGATAGAGATGATCTTAGGCACAATTTGTGAAGAGTAAACCAAAATTGCTATTATACCTCTTTGTGACCACCTTGTGAGAGTGTGAACCTAGCTTGGCACCATTTCAGCCTACCCTTCTTCTTTGGATGAAACATGAATATAACTTTGACCTCTTTGTCCCATCACCTATAACCTTCATGAAACATTGGTTTGTTTGAATAGCCAACTTAGGCCAAAAGCCTAAGCTGGGGGTGTGGTGAAAAAGGACGAAAGGTCAATAAGTTGGTTAACATCTGCCCTTAATGGATTGTGTTGAAAAAGATGGTACCCTTCCATATAAAAAATGAGAAAAGAGAAAAGAAAAAGAAGAAGAAGACTGAAAAAGAAAGAGAATGTTGAAATAATGTTTGTGCAATGGACAAAAGAAATGAGGTGTTCGATGAATCATGCTTAAAGGAGCATAAGGTGGATTGTGAAAATCACAAAGTATGAAAGAGAAGGAGAAAAAGTGAAATGTAGACAATGCTTCATGAAGGTAGAAGCCATTAAGCCAAAACGATCATACTTTTACCCTCAACCCTATTACAAGCCTTGAAAGACCTTTTTGATCTTGAGAGAGTTGAAGTCATGTTGGTTGGAAAATACGGGCAAGCCTAGGGGTAGATTTATGTATGTGTTTGTCTTTGAGAGTGTGAGGGTTGCTTTGATTCGAAATTCTGGAAAATTGATGAGTTTTGTGTGAGCATGGAATCATTCTTGGTGTGAGGGCGTTTGAATGCTTTTGTTGAGCTTGAACTTGCGTTTGAAGCAAGCATTGTGAGCTTGAATTCTACTTGATGATAACTAGTCATAGTTTGAAACTCTGAGTGGACATTTGAACATTGCATGAGTAGTTTGAACATGTTGTGTGCATTCATGTTGAGTCTTGATTAGCACTGTTTGTAGACATCCTTGTCGAACTGATTGATATGGTGTTTTACTTGAGGTAAAGCAAAAGTTTAAGTTGGGGGTGTTGATGAGTCTGGGATTTTGACTCATTTAGGGTTATTATTCATAGTTTTAGTGTCTTAAATGCCTATTTTATGCTCTAAATGTTTGTTTAAGTGCTAATTTGCAGTTATGAAGGCAAAAGAGTAAGCAAGGACATTATCGAGCAAAACGGAGCGGAAAAGCTGAAGATAAAAAAAGTTGACGATTGCCAAGACCACTCGACGACTCGCCGAGTTGTACTTTAGCCCACCGAACAATACAGCGTGCCAGCTCTGGGGAAAATCTAAATCGGCAATGGAAACGGACCTTCAGCGTACTATCGAATGAATCAGTGACAAGGATTTTGATCGCCTAAAATTACAAGGTCTGAATGGTGAAGATGCAAGTCAAGATGACGATGGAGAAGGACACTTGGTGCATCGCCGACCTGGTTGATGTTGTTCGACTAATTCTGCCCATTGGTCAAGAAGCTGATAATCTGGAATAGTATAAATGCGAATTTTTAAATGATGGAAAGGAGTTCTGAAATTTTGACCAACTGTTCTGAGCGTTTGAGAGTTTTTACCTTGAGTTTTTTTATTCCAAACACTGTTCTTGGAGTTTTTGATTAGAATTTCAAGTGGGTTTTGATTTTTATTTGATTTCAATCATAGTGAAGACTCGTAAATTGTTACCTAACTGATGGAGAACATAGTTGGTAGTTGTTTCCTACTTTTTATAATTTGTGGCTAAAACCCCCATTTTTGGAGGTGTGATTGTGTGATTAATTGTCTCAATTAGCTTATGGGTGTTATTAAATACTGATTTATGTGTCGAATTGAAGTGGGTTTGATTGATAACTAAGTTTTAATTCATGAATTGTAGTTGCAAATGCAGTTCTAGCCTAGTTTTCTATGCTTGCTTGAGAAAGAGGTTTTAGAATTAAGGTTATCAATTGATGATTGGGTTATTGAGGGTTCAACTTGAGAAAGTGAATCTTATATCCGATCCTACCAATCTAGCTCGAGAGAGTAGATTAATTGGGGGTATGTGGTATTCTTAATTGTTATGTTTGTCAAGTTTTGAGAGAACTCGCTTGAATCGTGATAGTTAATCGAGAGATGGCTATAACATCTAAAGTCTAGCCTACCCACTAAGATTCAATGGTTTTCAGTAATTAATAATCACCAGTACAGCAAACTTGGCAATTAGTCGATCATATCCCCAAGGACCCCACTCTTCTTGAATAATCCCATATTTTCGTAGTTGTTAATCGACAATCTTAATCTACCCCCCCCCCCCATTTCACACTAGTTGTCAATCCCTTGACTCACTTTAATGGTTTCTATAATTTCTATTCCTAGAACTGATTAGAACATGCCTTTTACTTCGTAATTGAATTCTATACCGTATCACTCCCTGTGGGATAGACCCCAACCCTTCGTTGTGTTTATGATTGTGATCGCCTACAATTAGAATTGGATGAAGTGTAGTTGAGCGTTATCAAGCATCACTTAGATTCAAGGGCTACACCCACTCTCGACTTTACATCTTTTCATCTGTTGACATGAGTTAAAAAAAACAATACAATCATGCATAATTACATATAGGTATATTTATTCATGTTATATATTATAGATGCAAGCCTGGATTTTGATGCCAATTATTGGAAAACTATATGCACAACGGAAGCATACCATAATCTTGCTGCTTAAATGAATAATAGATAACAAATATGTTTATGCTAGAACACATAAACTTACTGAGATTTAATTCAAGAATTACCTCTTGAAGCATGAGCTGATATCTTCAATCGAATCCACAAGTTAGACAATCCTTCAAGAGAATCTACAAGTTAGGCTTTCGTCTTCTACAGTGATCTAATCACATCCAAACTCTCCCAACACTTGGGTGGGCAAGTATTGTATAGAAAACTAATTTTTTTTCTAGGTTAGAAGAATTCCTTCTCATAGAGATTTCTTCCAACTCTCAAAAGGAGAAGAAAACCCGTAGTTTTCTTGAAAACAAGAAACACATTCTTCTTTATTTTTTCGTAGGGACCAAAAAATTAATCGTTGAGGCTTCCTATTATGGAAATAATTCCAACTAATTAATTTGAATTATTCTTACCATAATAAATTATAAATCATCCCACTCAAAATTCGTAATTGCACTCCTCTATTTATATTTCAAAATTCCTAATAAAAAACTTATGTAAATTCACCATGTTAAGATTACAGATACTAATCAATAAATTAAATTATTGATAAATTTAATTCATTGATTAATTTCCTTTAGAACACTACCTAACTTATTTCATGTGTCAGATTCAAAAATCCACTTGCAAGGTTTGACACAATGAAAACTTATAAGCTTCTCAAAAGGTATATCATCAATCTCTATATCGAGACATGAATTCCATCAACTAACTTATTATTATAATCCAATCTACCAAACATATTGACCCATATTAGAATCTCACCTTCTAATAAATCAAAACGAGAATTAACATATATACAGATCATAATAGTTATATTGAGATTAAGAATATAAGTACATTTAACAATTTAGAAAATATGTTTTTGTCAATCAGTCTAAGAAAACTATCTTTACTCGGTTCCGTTCAATACATACAAAATGCACTAGCACAAGAAGTTTGAATATACCATTCTCAAAATCAAGATAAATTATATATAATCTTGTGTTACAATCCTACTATGGCATATCCAATTTCCATCTTAGATAATGAACAAAAAAACTTTATACTTATAAGAACTGATGATTTAATCCTCTGTGTATAAGCTAAAAGTCTATACACTAAATCATCTACTATATGAGAAAACAAACACTATAAATGAATATATGATATATTAAAACTTTTAGTAAAATTGAATAAATAATTCTTCTATAATAAATACTATATCTAAACATATGATCAATAGTATATATCCAAACAGTTTCTAATCGAGCTTCTATTTATTCACATAACAAAAGTAGACCTCAGAGTGCCTCCAAACTCGCACTTACCAGTCACTACAACTGCCTAACCATGGAAGTCTAAATTACAGGGAACCACAAAGCTATGGGAACACTGACGAAGCCTAGATTTGGGAAACCATCCTTTCCTCTATTTTGGTTCAATATGGACATGATAGTACTCATATTTAACCTCACATTATGATATTCTTAAAATAAAGAAAGCTGGTGTATAAACATAAATTCTCCAGTACATGCTTCACCCCAAAGAAAGCTTACTTAACTCTTTCTTTGTTTAGTCGTGGGGTCTAGATATCTAGCTACTACATATATATATATATATATATATATACACATACACACACACATAGACATACTAATTTGACACTTTAAATGCAATAGTATGATCACTTGGTGCCCTGCTTATAGCATCCCATGTGGTGGTCGTGTGTCCACACAATCTTTCATCTTTATTTCTTTTAATCTTAGAAAAATGGACCCAAATTCCGTGTGTGCTCGAGTATTGTATAGGTTCGTGGTAAAATATATATAACTTTTTTAATATAACTATATGTAATATTTCTATCAAAATATTAATAAATTATAAAAATTCTCACAAAATAATATAAACAAGTATATTAGAACTAATGAATGCTTCATAAATATTTATGGCATTTTTTTAGAAGGAAAAGAATCATCCCTAAATACTATTTTAAACTGAGTGCCCCGAACAAGCAGGGTGTAATAAGAAAACTCTCAAAATTTAGGCTTATAAGCTTTCTACATTTGACAAAAGATAGAACACCCTGGGTGTTACACTTAAGGAAAGGTGTAGGGAAGCAAAGAGGGCAAAGACTAGTGACAATGAGTTTTTACATTTAAGGTTCGATGGACATGGTCATTCTATGTTCCAAAAAAGGTTTTTAGGTCAAGGTTACTCCAATGCTTCGACTCCTAAGTTCAAAAAAGAGAGGGTGTCTAACTCTAAGCCTTAAGGAGGATATGGTAGTGGAAATGGATCTATGATTCCCACATGCCAAAAATATGGAAAGAGTCATTCGGGAAAATGCTTAATGGGCAAAAATAATTGTTTTGGTTTGGCAAGAGTGGTCGCCGCTTGAGAGATTGTGCATATAGGGTTGACAAGGGAAAGGATGGTAGGCAATCTCTACCTAGTGTTTCAGGCTCAAGTGCTCAAAAGCAAAATTGATTTTATGCACTTAAAATTCGTTATAATCAAGAGGATTATCCCAATGTTGTTATCGGTATATTGAAAGTCTTTCATCTTAATGTTTATGCTTTGCTTGATCTCGGTGCTACCTTCTCTTTTGTGATGCTATATTGTGTCTATGAGGTTTGATTTTTCTCCATAGTGTTTTTAGATCTCTTTTTTTTGTCTCTACCCCTATGGGTAAATCTATTGTGGCTAAGAGAGTCTATAGAAATTGTCCTATCTCCTTTTCCCCATAGAGTCACTCTTGTTGATCTGGTAGAGCTTGATATGCTAGATTTTGATGTTATTCTGGGTATGGATTGACTTTTTTCTTGTTATGCTTCTATTGATCGTAGAATCTGAGTGATAAAGTTTCAATTTCAAGATGATCACGTCCTAGAGTGGTAAGGGATAAATTCTATGCCTAAGTGCCAGTTTGTTTCTTGTGTTAAATTTAGAAAAGAGATTTCTCAGGGTTGCATATATCATCTTGTTTATGTTAGGGATACGGATTCTGAATGCCCTACTCTTGAGTCGGTCCACATTGTAAATGAGTTTTTGAAAGCGTTTCCCGATGATTTATTTGGTATTTCTCCTGAAAGGGAAATAAACTTCTGTATTGACCTTCTACCATAGATGCAACCTATCTCTGTTCCTCCTTACCATATTGCTCTGAAAGAACTTAAAGAATTGAAAGAGCAATTGAAGGATTTGTTGGGTAAGTGTTTCATCCGATTGAGTATCTCTCCATTGGGTACTCCAGTTTTGTTTGTTCATAAGAAGGATGGTTAACTTCGCATGTGTATTAATTACTGTCTATTGAATAAGTTTGCCATTAAGAATATGTATCCATTTATAAGGATAGATGGTTTGTTTGATCAACTCCAAGGAGCGAGTTACTTCTCTAAGATCGACCTCCGATCCGGTTATCACCAATTGAGGGTAAAGAGATATGACATTCTGAAGATGGCTTTTCAGACTCAGTATGGTCATTATGAGTTTTTTGTAATGCCATTTGGTTTGACTAATTCTCCAACTACATTTATGGACTTGATGAATAGAGTGTTTAGACAATATTTTGATGTGTTTGTGACTGTGTTTATTGACAACATCTTGATCTAATCAAGGAGTGAGGACGAGCACGCCGATCATTTGAGGATTGTGTTGCAAGTCCTCAAGGACCAACAACTATTTAAAAAGTTTAGTAAATGCAATTTTTGGTTGAGATATGTGGCTTTTGTTGGTCACATTATTTTCGGTAAGGGTATTGAGGTAAATCCTAAGAAGATGGATGCAATTAAGAGTTGGCCTAGACCTCTATCCCCTTTGGATATTAGAAGCCTTTTAGGTTTGACTGGTTATTATAGAAGGTTTGTGGGAGGGTTTTCTTTGATTTCCTCTCCATTGACTACATTGACCCAAAAGAAACTTATGTTTTTATGGTCGAAAGCGTGTTCCAAGAATTTAAAGATAGAATTACCTCCACTCCGATGCTGACTTTACTGGAAGGGTCCGATGGGTTCGTTGTGGATTGTGATGTTTCAAGAATTGGACTATGATGTGTTCTTATGCAAAATGGGAAAGTCATTTCTTACGCTATAAGGCAACTTAAGATTCATGAAAAGAACTATCCTACCATGACTTGGAGTTAGTGACTGTTGTTTTTGCCTTAAGGATTTGAAGGCATTACTTATATAGTTTCATGTGGATTTGTTTACCGGCCACAAGAGTTTGCAATATGTGTTCAAGCAAAAAAGATCTAAATCTTCGCCAACGTCGATGGGTAGAACTCTTGAAGGATTACAACATGAGTGTTGTCTATCACCCCAATAAGGTGAATGTGGTGGAGGATGCTCTTAGTTGACAATCAATAGGTAGGGTTGCTCATTTAGAGTAAGATAAAAAGGAGTTAGTTTATGATGTTCATAGATTGGCCAGATTGGGTGTTCGGTTGGTTGATTCTAATAAAGGTAGTTTTATTGTTTATAATGGTTTGGAATCGTCATTTATGTTGAATATGACAACAAAGCAAGGTATTGATTCGATTTTGTTTAAGTTGAAGGAAGAGGTGCTCAAAAAGTCTATTGAGGCCTTCCCCTAAGGGGGAGATTGTAACACCCATAAATGCTAACAAGAGTTGCATATCGATTTACCGTTGCTTAATTACTACAATATGCTTTACTCTTATTTTGGGAACTTGAAATGTTTTTATTATTGCTAGCTTGCTTAGCATAAATTGTATCGTAGTGTAATGATTTGTATTGGGGTATTTAAGTAATAGTCTAATTAGAATTTTGTATACTTTTAAAAGGAGGTGAAGGATATATATATAAGGGTATATGTATGCATTTTAGGCAGCACACAACACTATTTGGGCAGCCTTGAGGGACAGCTGTGCATTGGGATAAATATCACTTTTGAGCATATATTTTGACATCTCTTCTAGAGAATTTCGATTCCTTCAAAGTCTAAGAACCTTAGAACCTTAGTTAACCATTTTTTCATCAATATCACAAGAGAAAAACTTAGTTCTTTTGGCTGGAATTCAAGACACACATTGCTCTTTGGTAAGTAGTCGAAATTTGTTTTGTAGCTGAGTAGTGTTTATTACTTTTAGAATATCTCATTCTCTAGAACTCTCTTTTTCGTGAATAAATATGGTTTGGAAAGCTAATTCATATATCTTCAACTCTTATGTTTAGGTAAAGCTCTAATTTAGCTGTTATGGATTCAAAATATGGGACGCAACATAGGACAAGTTTTGTCCAGATTTCAGGTTTGGAAATCCTGTATGTACAACTGTTAGTGTTTTGAATATATCTTTTTGTACGAAATATATTTTGCGGTGATTCTTATTTGTTTGCAACCTTAAGAGATGTACCTACATCTTCCATGAAGGTTATAAAGTATAGTTTTGCCGTTTTCATTTTCAAATCTAAGTTGCAACATGAGGTACTAGGCAGGCCAGAATCACTGTTTTTGGAGCAGAGTCGTTTCTGTACCGGCTAAGCTTACTTGTGATGATAATTCCATTTTACTTTGATATTATTGAGGTACTAAGAATTAGATAAGGTATTTAATTGTATTTTTTAGGGTTGTATACACTCATGAACAAGTTGAGGGCCTTGATACAATGGTTGGTCTACAGTTTGAACTTGTGAAGTTGTGTGGACTGTTTCTATGATAAAGTATTGAGGTTTGTGTATAAACTTGTACTTACACTCTTTTAACTGCTGGTATATCTAAAAGTTGATCTTGATACACTTTGCATTGTCGTGTTGGTATGACGCTTGTGTAACTCGCCAACTTGTACGGATTGTTTGATCACTTGGCACTCTTGTTGGTCCTTGTCTTTTTTGTGGCTATGACTTTGTCACCATTGGCATGCCTTTTGATTCGAATCATTTGCCATGTTGATTTTGAATTTGTAGTCCGTCTTTAGAATGGAAGTCATCCATTTTAAGTACGAACTAGAAAGCCATTTTTAATGTGGTTCTTGGTTCTCTTGATTATTGGGCTTTGACCCTGCTTGATACAGGACGTCGACCCTTCTTGATACTTGCTTATGCTTGGTGTGACGACATGATGTATATATTTGGCAAGTGTAGTTATTGAATCTCTTGGAAAATGGTGCCTTGAACATTCTTGACATTTGGATCTTTAAATATTGAACTTGATACTCTTTATATATTGTTACTTGATGTATTTATTATGTTTTAAATGCGCTGCTCATGAATTAAGAAAGATTACTTCGTAAATTTAGATGGCGCCGAACCTATAGTTTTTACACCACTAAGCTATATGCTTAGCAATAGTTGTTTCTATCGTAGGGAATGATCGAGAGGAGGCGTAAAGCTAGCCATTGGAGATGGAAATTTTGAGAGCCTTAGGGAAGATCACATTTGCATATAGGCATCTATATTTTGTATAAACTTTAGGACTTATACATGATCTATGTGTTGTATAATTGCATGAAACTTTGAGGGCTAATCGGATCAGGTCATCATGGTTTGTAATATAAGTATGGCTACATGTTTTGTTCATTTGGGGTGGGTAAGCCCAAGTCTTGTAATATATTAAATTTACTACTTGTTTTTAAATGGTTGTATGAATCATGAACCACTTGATTGGGTACTCAGAAGTTGATAATATTGGTTTTATATCATTTTACTAGCGTGAGGAGAATATATGCGTAAAAATCTCATAAGTTATTGGCATATGTTATTTCGGAGGGGTCGTTACAAGTTTGGTATTAGAACCTAGGTTTGTGGTTCTAGGACTTTTGCTGTGATTTATTTGTATTCTTGTTCGCTTTCGAAAAAGGTTTTATTTGGAGTATTTGTTCACTTATATGGATTATAATAATTTTATTGCATGTAGAGTGCATATGTATCCTGTACATGTCCATAATGCAATGTGATCTTCCCTTTTGAAGGACTTAAGATATTGCCTCTTCTGCTGATCGAGCTATGAAAGCTACTCGTGAAGGTTCGGGTGCCTCTGTTTCCCAACCTCATGCACTAGAAGAGGTTGGAGAACCTTTCTGGAATCATTATGTTCCACACACTAGTGGGTCTGAAGTGGGAAACCATTAGGGTGTAAGAGATGGTTGACATCCTCACATGAGTCGTGGTACTCAAGCCATGAATCCTTCTTTTCAACAAATGACTGAATTCATCCACCACATGGTTAAAGCGATACATGATCCCAATGGGATTAACTTTGAGAAAATGAGGAAAATGGGTGGAGTGGAGTTTGAAGGCACCGTTGATCCCACGGATGCTGAACAATGGCTGGAGTGCATGGAGCGGGTATTTGAGCAGTTAAAGTGTTCAGATGTTGCCAAATTTAAGTATGCTATTTCACTATTACAAAAGGATGCCTACGATTGGTAAGTGTTCCGAATGTCAAGGTATAACCTCTTGTTCTTACTTGGGATGCTTTTCTTAGGGAATTTCGTATGAAGTTTGTCCCACCTGCTTATTGTGATGCAAACAGAAAGGAGTTTTTGAATTTAAGGCAACGAGACATATCTATTGCTGAGTACCGACAGAAGTTTCTAAGGCTCTCTCGTTATGCTGGAGGTATTATTAATGAGGAAAAAGACAAGTGTAGGAAATTTGAAGATGGTTTAAATGATTGCATTAGGAAGATTGTGGCAATCCTACAACACGAGAACTTTTGTCAGTTAGTGTCTGCTGCTTTTACTTGGGAACGATTTGATAAAGAAGAAGCTAGTCGAAATGAAAACAAATTCTGAAAGCCTAGACCAGATTTTGAAGGTCCATCTAAAAGGGGAAGGTTTGATGATTCTAAGGCTGGTAGTGTTAACAGGCCACCTCAACAAAAGCAAAATAGATCAGAATTTTTTATAGCTAGGACTCAAAATTATGGCCAAGGCAGGTCTCGTGTTCCCACTTTTCCATAATGTGGAAAGAATCATTATGGTACTTGCAGGAGAGCTTCTGGTGCATGTTTTAATTGTGGGAGCTTTGATCATAAAGTGAAGGATTGTCCTAATCCTAATAATGCTCCTTCTTTGATAACTGAAGGCTCAGTTCATAAGCCTTCTATTAATCCTCCTCGAACTAATGAGGGTGCTAGACCTAAAAATACTCAAGCGGTAGGGGCAAGTGGAGCGAATAACACTAGTGGACTAAGGGCTACTGCACGCGCTTATGCTATGAGGCAGAGGGAGGATCAAGATGGAAAAGATGTGGTTGTCAGTAAATTTCACTTATTTGGTTTATGTGTATTTACATTGTTTGATCCTGTTTCTACACATTCCTATCTTTGTTCATCACTTGCCCTTCCTGAAAACGTGAAATCTGTGAGACTTAATTTTGATGTGCTGGTTGAAAGTCCTTTCGGTTATCAAGTTATGTGTAATCGAGTTTATCAAGATTGTCCTTTCATGATTCAAAATGTAGTCTTCCCTGCTGATTTGATTGAAATCCTTTCAAGGAGTTTGATGTTATTATTGGGATGGATTGGCTTTATAAATATCATGTAGTGGTAGACTGTAGGTCTAAGCATGTGACTTTTAAAGATCCTACATTTTCAGACATCATTGTACTAGGTGAAAGATCATTGACATCTATTATCATTTATGCGGCCTTGGCAAGAAACTTGGTGCGTCAAGGTTATGGGGCATACCTTGCTCACATAGTTGATACATAGTTGGAGAGTCCTGGTATCAAGGACATACCTGCTGTGTGTGATTTCCTAGAAATCTTCCCAGAAAACCTTCTTGGATTGCCCTTGGAAAGAGAGGTTGAATTTCCAATCGAGCTTATTCCTGGATCTATCCCTATTTCTATCACTCCTTATAGAATGACTCCGGCAAAATTAAGAGAATTGAAATCTCAATTGCAAGAGCTTCTTGAGAAGGGTTTTATTCTACCTAGTGTTTCTCCTTGGGGAGCCCCTGCTTTATTCATAAAGAAGAAAGATGACACTCTTAGGCTTTGTATTGACTATAGACAATTGAACATAATAACAATCAAGAATAGATATCCACTACCAAGGATCGATGATTTGTTTGACCATCTGAAGGATGCTAAAGTATTCTCATAGATTGATTTAAGGTCTGGACATCACCAACTGTGTGTTAGAGAGAAAGATATTCCTAAAACTGCTTTAAGAACTCAATATGGTCATTATGAATTTTTGGTGATGCCATTCGGGTTGACAAATGCTCATGCGGTATTCGTGGATCTAATGAATCGAGTATTCAATCCTTATCTTGATCAGCTTGTTATTGCTTTTATAGATGATATTTTAATATTTTCTAGAAGTAGAGAAGATCATGATAAACAGCTCCAGATTATTTTGCAAATTTTGAAGGAGAAGGAACTTTATGCTAAACTTTCCAAGTGTGAATTTTTGCTTGATGAAGTGACGTTTTTGGGACATGTTGTATCGGCCGAAGGCGTGAAGGTGGATCCTAGTAAGATACAAGCAGTTGTTGAGTGGAGACTTTCCAAAAGTCAAACCGAGGTAAGAAGTTTCTTAGGCTTAGCAGGATACTACAAAAGATTTGTGTAAGGCTTTTCCATTATCGCCTCTTCATTGACTAAACTTTTGCAGAAGGAAGTGAAGTTTAATTGGAATGACCACTGCCAAGAAATATTTGAAACTCTCAAATCCTTGCTGACTCAACCACCTATACTTACTCTACCAATAGGAGGGAAGGAGTATGTAATATACATCGATGTTTCTCACAATGGTCTCGGATGCGTTTTGATGCAAGAAGGGAAGGTTATTTCTTATACCTCTCGAAAATTAAAACCATATGAATTGAATTATCCTATTTATGATCTTGATCTTGCTGCGGTAGTGTTTGATTTAAAAATATGGTGGCATTATTTGTATGGAGAGAAATGTCATATATTCACTGATCACAAGAGCTTAAAGTACTTGGGTACTCAAAAGGAGCTAAACCTTCGACAATGTAGATGGCTTGAACTCATCAAGGATTATGTCTGCTCAATTGATTATCATCTAGGTAAGACCAATGTGGCTGCAGATGCCTTAAGTCGAAAATCCTTTGCAAGTATTTCTTTGAGTCCTTTGCCCTTGCTCCTTTAGTTAAGAGCCATGAATGTTTGTTTCACACTTGATTCAAATGGTTCAGTTATTGCTAATTTGCAAGTAAAGCCAATATTACTTGAACAGGTGAAGGAAACACAAAAGTTAGATGAGAAACTTGAAAAAGTGACCCGAGAAGTTCAAAATGGGGAAAAACTTAATTTTACATTAACAGAGGATGGTGTATTATGTTATCAAGATAGACTATGTGTCCCTAATGATGACAAATTAAGGAGAGAATTACTGAATGAAGAATATACCTCAACATATGCCATGCATCTTGGGGGTACAAAGATGTACCAGACCATAAAAGAAAATTATTGGTGGAGTGGTATGAAGAGGGGCATTGCGGAGTTCATTTCTAAATGTTTGGTTTGTCAAAAAGTAAAGGCAGAACATCAGGTCCTAGTTGGTTTACTACAACCCTTGTCGATGCCGGAATGGAAATGAGAGAGATTAACTATGGACTTTGTTTTTGGACTTCCTCGCACCCAAAGAAATCATGATGCAATATGGGTGATTGTGGACAGGCTAACCAAGAGTGCTCACTTCATAGCAATTAGGATGGATTACTCACTTGAGCGTTTAGCCGAATTGTACATTAATGAGATCGTAAGACTACATGGGATCCCTATGTCTATTGTATCTGACCGAGACCCAAGGTTTACATCTAGATTTTGGGGTATCTTGCAGGAAGCTTTGGGTACTAAGCTGAAATTTATCACTTCGTTCCATTCTCAGACAGACGGTCAGTCGGAAAGGGTGATACAAGTTTTGGAGGATATGCTTCGAGCTTGCATTATGGAGTTTGAGGGTAGTTGGGACAAACATTTTGCTTTGATAGAATTTTCTTACAATAACAGTTACCAATCGAGTATTGGAATGCCTCCCTATGAAGCCTTGTATGGAAGGAAATGTCGGACCCCTCTTTGTTGGAGTGAAGTTGGTGACAGGAAACTTATTGGTCCTGAAATTGTGCAATAAACAAAGGACAAGGTAAAACTTATCAAGGATCGTCTAAAGATTTCTTCGGATAGACAAAAGTCATACGCTGATCTTAAAAGATGTGACATTGAATACCAAGTGGGAGATAAAGTATTTTTAAAGGTGTCTCTATGGAAAAAGATTATGAGATTTTGCAAAAAGGGAAAACTTAGTCCCCGATTTATTGGACCTTGTGAGATACTCGAAAGGGTTGGACCAGTTGCATATAAATTGGCTTCGCCACCTAAGTTAGACAAGATCCACAATGTCTTCCATGTTTCTATGCTCAGAAGATACCGTTTTGATCCATCTCATGTTCTTCCAGTTGAATCTATTGAGGTTAATCCTGACTTGACGTATAATGAATAACCTATTTTAATTCGAGCTCAAAAGGTGAAGTGACTTAGAAACAAGGAAATCCACTTAGTAAAGGTACTTTGGAAGAACCATTCGGAAAAAGAAGCTACCTGGGAGAGAGAAGAAGTCATGAGGACCCAGTATCTGCACTTGTTTCGGGACTAATGTAAGGTAAATTTCGAGACGAAATTTTTTTAAGGGGGAGAGAGTTGTAACACCCATAAATGCTAACAAGAGTCGCATGTCGATTTACCGTTGCTTAATTACTACAATATGTTTTACTCTTATTTTGGGAACTTGAAATGTTGTGACAATTGCTAGCTTGCTTAGCGTAAATTGTATAGTAATTTAAGGGTTTATATTGGGGGTATTTAAGAAATTTTCTAATTAGAATTTTGTATACTTTTAAAAGGAGGTGAAGGATATATATATATATATATATATATATATATATATATATATATATATATAAGGGAATATGTATGCATTTTGGGCAGCACACAACACTATTTGGGCAGCCTTGAGAGACAACTGTGCATTGGGATAAATATCACTTTTGAGCCTATATTTTGACATCTCCTCTAGATAATTTCGGTTCGTTCAAAGCCTAAGCACCTTAGAACCTTAGTTAAACATTTTTTTTTATCAATATCACAAGAGAAAAACTTAGTTCTTTTGGCTGGAATTCAAGACACACACTGCTCTTTGGTAAGTGGTCGAAATCTGTTTTGTAGCTGAGTAGTGTGTATTACTTTTATAATATCTCGTTCTATATAACTCCGTTTTTCGTGAATAAATATGATTTGGAAAGATAATTCATATATCTACAACTCTTATGTTTAGATCAAACTCTAATTTCGATGTTATGGATTGGAAATATGGGATGCAACATAGGACAAGTTTTGTCCAGATTTCGGGTTTGGAAATCCTGTATGGATAACTGTTAGTGTTTTGAATATATCTTTTTATAAAAAATAGATTTTACGGTGATTGTTGTTTGTTTGCAACCTTAAGAGATGTACCTACATCTTTAATGAAGGTTATAAAGTCTAGTTTTTCCATTTTCATTTTCAAATCTAAGTTGCAACATGAGGTACTAGGCAGGCCAGAATCACTGTTTTGGGTGCAGAGTCATTTCTGTACGGGCTAAGCTTACTTTTGGTGATAATTCCATTTTACTTCGACATAATTGAGATACTAAGAATTAAATAAGCTATTTAATTGTATTTTTTAAGGTTGTATACACTCGTGAACAAGTTGAGGACCTTGATACATTGGTTGGGCTACAATTTGAACTTGTGAAGTTGTGTATACTGTTTCTACGATAAAGTATTGAGGTTTGTGTATAAACTTGTACTTGCACTCTTTTAACTGCTGGTATATTTGAAAGTTGATCTTGGTACCTTTGTTACCTCTTGTCACTTTGCGTTGTCGTGTTGGTGTGACACTTGTGTAATTCGCCCACCTATACGGATTGTTTGATCACTTGACACTCTTGTAAGGACCTTGTCCTTCTTGTGGCTGTGACTTTGTCACCATTGGCATACTCTTGATTCGGATCATTTTCCATGTTGATTTTGGATTTGTAGTCCATCTTAAGAATGGAAGTCGTCCATTTTAAGTACAAACTAGAAAGCCATTTTTAATATGGTTTTTGGTTCTCTTGATTATTGGGTTTGACCCTTCTTGATACAGGGCGTCGACCCTTCTTGATACTTTCTTGTGCTTGGTGTGACGACTTGATGTATATATTGGGCGCGTCTTGTTATTGAATCTCTTGGAAAATGGTGCCTTGAACATTCTTGACAATTGGATCTTTAAATATCAAACTTGATACTCTTTATATATTGTTGCTTGATTTATTTATTATGTTTCAATTGCGCTGCTCATGACTTGAGAAATATTGTTTCATAAATTTAGAGGGTGCCGAACCTATAGTTTTTACACCACTAAGCTATATGCTTAGCGATAGTTGTTTCTATCATAGGGAATGATCGAGAGGAGGCGTGAAGCTGGCCATTGGAGATGGAAATTTTGAGAGCCTTAAGGAAGATCACATTTGCATATAGGCATCTGTATTTAGTATAAACTTTAGGACTTATACATGATCTATGTGTTGTATAATTGCATGAAACTTTGAGGGCTAATCGGATCAGGTCACCATGGTTTGTAAAATTAGTATGGCTACATGTTTTGTTCATTTAGGGTGGGTACGCCCAAGTCTTGTAATATATTAAATTTACTACTTGTTTTTAAATGGTTGTGTGAAGCATGAACCACTTGATTGGGTACTTAGAAGTTGATAATATTGGTTTTATATCATTTTACTAGTGTGAGGACAATATATGCGTAAAAATCTTGTAAGTTATTGGCTTATGTTATTTCAGAAGGGTAGTTACAGAGATGGTGTGCTTCGATATCAAGGTCGTTTGTGTGTTCCTAATATTGATGAATTGAGAGAGAAAATCTTATCAGAAGCCCATAGTTCTTGATGCTCCATGAACCCAGAGGACTCTAAGATGTATCATTACTTGAGGGAGGTCTATTGGTGGAATGGGATGAAGAAGGATATTGCAGAATTTGTGGCTAAGTGTCCTAATGGTCAACAAGTGAAAATTGAGCATCAAAAGCCAAGAGGTTTTTCCTAAGACATTAGTATTCCTATTTGAACGTGAGAAGATTTGAATATGAACTTTATTTTTGGTTTACTCTGCACCGGTGGCAAAACAACTCAATTTGGGTTGCTATTGATCGTATGAGAAAGTTGGTATATTTCATCCCCGTCAAGGTTTCCTATTCGTTGGAAAATTATGCTAATTTGTACTTGAGGGAAATGGTTAGGTTGCATGGAGTCCCCCTATCCATTATCTCCGATTGTGTTGCCCAATTCACTTCTTAATTTTGGAAGTTTTTCCATAAAGATCTTGGTACTCGCGTTAATCTTAATATGACCTTTAATCCTCAAATTGATGGGAAAGCGGAGCGTACTATCCAAACTTTGGAAGATATGTTAAGAGCTTGTGTGATGAACTTTAAGGGTAATTGGGACGAGCATTTTCCTTTGATTGAGTTTGCTTATAATAGTATCTATCATTCATGTAATGATATGACTCCATTTGAGGCCCTTAATGGTACGAGGTGTATATCTACTATAGGTTTGTTTGAAGTTAGTAAGATTGCTTTGATAGGTTCTGAATTAGTACATGAGACTATGGAGAAAGTTCGGCTTATTAGAGCAAGGTTGGAAATGGCTCAAAGTCGACAAAAGTCCTACGTCGATGTTATAAGGAGATATCTTGAATTTGATGTAGATGATTGAGTTTATTTGAAAATCTCACTTATGAAGGGTGTGATGAGATTTGAGAGGAAAGGGAAGCTTAGTCCCAGTTATGTGGGCCCATATCAGATTTTAAGGCATATTGGTAAAGTTGCTTATGAGCTTGATTTTCTTAATGACTTAACATCGGTTCATCCGATTTTCCATGTCTCTTTGTTGAAGAAATGTGTTGTTGATTCGACATCTATCGTACCATTGGAGAGTCTTCTTGGTATAATGGACTTTTTTTATGAAGAGGTTCTGGTTAAGATTTTAGACCAACAAGTCAAGACGTTGAGAAATAAGGAAGTTGCATTCGTAAATGTCTTATGGAGGAATCAAAGGGTTCAAGGTGCTACTTTAGAGGACGAGGACAATATGATGTCCAATTATCCCCATCTATTTCCCTCAGATCCTTTTCTAGTGAGAGGCATTTAGGTTTTCAGGGTTCATCCTTTTTGGTTTCTTGTGTCTTAGTCATTCTCATGTCTACTCATGCAGGCATGCTCATGAAAACTTGATTTTTGAGAAAATGTGTTAACTTGATTGATTTCTTCATGATTATGTGCATTTGAGTATGATTTACATGTATACCTTATGAAATGATGTTTTGAATATGTTTGAGCTTGGATTTGATGCTCCTCCTTGAAATTGTGCATTGTGATGAAGTTGCATTCATGTTGGGCTATTAAATCTTCTTCCCTACCCTCCATATGATTTCTTGAGTTCCATTCGAGGATGAATGTTCACAAGGGAGAGATTCGTAACACCTCACAGTTTGGAAAAGAAAGAAGAATTTTTTTGGTTGCAGGGTTCGTCTATTGGTCCCATCTGCGGACCGTAGAAGCTTCTATAGCCGTAGATGACAACCGTAGGAAGAGGGAAAATAATTTTATAAAAATCAATTCCCAGTACCTTTTTAAGGTTCATCAGGATGGTCCGTCATCCTATGTACGACTCATAGATAGGTCTCGTAGGTGAGTCCCAAACTTAGTGAAATTTTGAAGGTTAAAGTTGGTTTCTACAGTTGGTGTCTACGGACTGTAGGAAGACCTACGAGCCGAAAAAGTTTTCCATGAAAAGATATGTGATTACATGGTCCTAGTACTTGGTCTACCGTTGAATAGTAGGGACCGTAGAAATTCATATGATCCATAGGTCGAAACTGTAGGTCGAGACCGACAACTATTTTAAGGGGCTTTTAAGTCTTTTACCTAATTATTTTAAATAAAAACTATGTCATTTTACCTTCTACGCTAAGCTTTATATAAAGCTTTTAAGCCCAAAATTACCATTTTCAATTCATTATCCTGAATTCCCCCAAATTCACTCCCAAATTCTCTCAAGGCTAAGGTAGAAGAAGAAGAGCTAGGGTTCATCCAAGTCTCTGATCCCTATTTTTGGGCTTCTAGCATCAAGGTATGTGGGTATTCACCTATGGAATCCATTCTTCCATGGGTTCCCCAAAGTTTACAATTTCTAAAGCTCTAATTCAATTGTTTAAGTTAGAGGTTCAATCTAATTTTATGGGTTCCATTCAATTATGACCAATTGTTGTGAATTAAGTCTTCCAATGCATGGTTCAATGTTAATACATGATATAGTTGAAAATTATTTTGACCCATGCCTAAGTCTTGATTTTAAACGATGAACCCATGATGAACTATGAACCTATGAATTATGAATTTCTAAAGATATGCATATTTTTATGAAGTTATTATAAATAATTTGAGGATGGTTTGAAAGGAAAGTATCAATGTTATTGTGAAAGGTTTTCTGACATTCTATTATGATCATGATTGTGAAAGATATTTCTCATATATGGATTCACATTGGTGAAAGGTTTTCTCATTTATGTTGAGTCATGTTTAAGGAGCTATTCTAGGTTTTGATCTTGAAGATGTAAATTCGTATTGATCATTGCATTTTATATGTTATAATGATAATTGACTTTTATCTATTCCATCGGGATTTAGACTTAGCAACGAGAGGAATTTGAGGTGGAGGCTTACATGGGGTAGTCTCCAGTAGCAACCTCTAGTCCCAAACTACGTGCCCTCATAGGATTGTCTTAAAAAACTCAGCTAGTGGATCTACTTTAGCAAATGATGATATGTACGGATTCTATCTTCGCAAGTAAATTCCCCTTCTTTCGGTATGAGGGATATACCAGATTCCATGATATAGCTCTCATGGTCTTATTGCCGTTTAAAGCTAAGATCCCACAAAACGACTATGTTTTCTTCAAAGCTTTATCTATGTCCTTTATTTCGAATGCATTGACTATATCCTATGATTTCATGTTTTACTTCCTAATGTTGAAAATGTCCAAATATTGATCATGTCTACATGCTTTAAAGCATTATGCTATCATGTCCATGTTTATGCATATTACCCCATACTTAGTACATTCCATGTACCAATGCATACTTGTACCTACATTATCTCATGAATGTAGGGTCCGACATTGCTACCTCTCACACTTGTGGCTAGACATCGATTGGGTGCTTCAAGTTTATTGGTGAGTCCTCATGTTCTGAGGACAGAGACATTTTATAGCTATATGTTATTTCCGTTTTCCTACTTTGTATGTGATGTATAAGTTATGTTCCATTCACTTTCCTTATGATGTATTAGATGCCTTTGAGACTTATGTTATACTTCCTCTTTGTCAAACTCTTTGATATGTGAAATGCTATCTTTTAAAGTCTTTACTTCCATTATCTTATATGATGTATGCTAAGTGGCTTGTGTAGGGCTTCTCGAGGTTCGTTACACCATATTATGCCTAGGGTATACTTTGGGTTGGCACACCCATATTTTTCCAATCATCATACAACTTAGTTAATGCAAGATCTCGTGGGTCATTTAGGCTTGTATGGGGCTCAGGGTTAAAGTATGATCAATTTGGCTTAGTGAATTCACCTTTTCAAAACATTGTTGCAATCATCTTCACCTTTTCTCAAGTTCTTTTCATTCTTTTTCGTTTGAGAACTCAAACTTTGACTTCTTAATCACTTTATTCAAAATACCCTTTATTTCACCAACTTCTCTTTTTCACTTCAACTTTTCAAAATTGTTCATCACTATATTTTTTTTTCTTTTTTTTTTATAAGGAGGGGTTCTTTTTTTGGTAATAAACTTCAAAGTTTAGTCTCATTTCATCTTTCTTTGCCTTTCACTTGGCTTTCACTCATCCTTCCTTTCCACATCCCCAACTTAGGCTTTTGGGATAAGTTGATTATTCAAACATAATAATGCTTCAAAAAGTATTTTGGGTGAAAAGGTGGGGACAATTTTGGCTAAAGAGGTTTCAATGTGGTTTGTCAACAAATGGTTTAGGATCAAATGGTGCCAAAAAGGATGAACACCCTAAAAAGGTAGTGATAAAGGATATGAATATTTGGGTTCCCTCTTAGAATTTTTGCCCAATATCATGCCTTACACTTATTGAGGTTTAGGCAATTAGAATACAAAGGCAAATTATTGGATTCCACACACATTCTTTCAAATGAATTCTCAGCACACATGACACTTCAAATACACTCATTTGGCAGAGCCTGACAAGATCAAAAGCTTACGTGATATGTTCATGTCCAGGCTCACATCAAAATTTAGCTAGTCAATGAATGATTTAAAAAGATCGCTCAAAAGTGCAACCACACCGATTTCATTCGCACAATACCTACACTATACACCATGCTCATCATGGGTACTATTCAAGACATCGATATTGAACACAATCGATCCTTGAATTATTGTAAATGAAAAATCAAACATTTCATGATTTCCAAAACACATCGGGTGATTGGAAGTTTGAGAGAAAACAAAAGAGACCAAAAGAGATAACCCAAACCGATAAAAACACTATAATAAAAAAAATATTACAACATTCAAAACTAAAAATAACAAAATACAAAGTAAAGGGGAATATTGGTAAAAGTACCCTTACCCCACCAAAAATTGAAGTGCAGTGTGCTATATGCAAATAACTGAAATAATTAAGCATAGATAGAGGAACTCCTCGAATGAGTGAAGAATTGAGGTCACAAGCAGTTCGGTGAATCGCCCAACACCAACAGTTCACTGATTGTGCTTGTAGCTCAGGAGAATTTTGACTCCGATTTGGCGGGCTGCGTCATGATCACATAAAGTCAATAGGCGGATCGTCGAATGCCCATGTTCATCACTGAAGTTTCCAGTTTATCCCCTAATTTGTGTCGCTCGTTGGGAGAACTCAATCAGGTCTGCCCAATCATATTAGCGTATCACCGAGATGGGGGTATAGATCGCCAAATTAGACAGTATTCATCTTTAAGTTGAGCTTCCCATTGGGAGAACTTATTGGAGATGCACTTAGGTGCTTCGGTGCATCACCAAATTTCCCTCTTAATCTCTAATTGTGATTGAACCTGTACAAGTGACGCCCATAATATTATAAGCCACTAACACATGGTTTACCTCCCAAGAAGCACTTGATTTACCATTGCAACACGACGTGGAGATGCTTTCATACATCATCCAAGTACACCACCTCAACAACTCGCACATCATGACCTTCCCCAAAGTACACCCAGTTTGAATTTCACCCCCTTTACATCTTCAATTTCTATTGCTCCATTTCCATACACCCTCATTATTGTGTATGGACCAGTCCACTTGGACTTAAGCTTGCCCAGGAAGAGTTTCAACCTTGAATTAAAAAGTAGGACTAACTCGCTCACTCTAAACTTCTGAGGCAAGATCTTTGCATCATGCCACTATTTAACTTTCTCTTTTTAGAGAGAATAACTTTCATATGCTTGCAGCCGAAATTCATCCAACTCAAGGATTTGACACACATGATTTTTGGAAGCCACTTCCCAATTCAAATTTATCCTCTTCAATGCCCATTAGGTTTTGTGCTCTAACCCAACCGGAAGATGACATCTTTACCAAATACTAACATGTATGGAGACTTACCAATAGGATATTTGAATGCCATGTGGTAGACCTAAAGTGCATCATCTAACTTGCTAGACCAATCGGTGTGGTTTTCATTTACTAAGATGTTATTTATCTCTTGATTGGATACCTCCGCTAGATTGTGGATGGTATGGCGTTGCCACTTTGTGCTTGACTCCATACTTTGATAGAAGTGCTTCAAATTGATAGTTGAAAAAATGTGATCCCCCATCACTTATAATGGAGCTTGGGTTCCCAAACCTTGTGAAAATATTTTTCATGAGAAACTTTGCGACACTTCTTCCTTCATTGTTTGGTAATGCTATCGCCTCAACCCATTTAGACACATAGTCAACTTTCACAAGAATGTATTTATTACTAGATGAGCTAGGAAAAAGGCCCATGAAATCAACCCCCACACATCAAATAACTCAATTTCAAGGATTTGTTACAATGGTAGTTTATGCCTCCTAGATATATTCCCTTGCATTTGAAATTGAACACAACATTTGCAAAATGCATGAGCACCTCTAAACATAGTGGGCCAATTATAACCACATTGTAACATTTTAGAGGTTGTAAGGATGCCCCCATGATGTCCACATGCAGGAAAAGTGTGACATTTTTTTAATATTTCATGTACCTCCACTTCTGGAACACAACGCCGGATAATATTATCAGCACACTCCCTAAAGAGGAAAGGATCATCCCATATATACTTCTTCACATCAAATAAGAATTTCCTCTTTTTATGGATACTCAAATTATCTAGTAACAGCCCACATACAATGAAATTTGCAAAATCAGCAGACCAAGGGAAAATGGGTGTAGAAATTAACATTGTCGATTCATTATGGAAATCATTATTGATATCTCTCTCCTCATCCACCCTAGCCTCTACTTCCAGCCTTGATAGGTTGTCAGCTACTTGGTTTTTACATCTCTTTCACTTCGAAATCAAATTATTGATGGAGGAGCACCTATGAGATCAGTCTTGGTTTTGCCTTTTTCTTAAGCCATTAAGTACCGGAGAGTAGCTTGATTTGTACGCACAATCACTTTGGTACCAATGACTCTTGCTCAATGATTGTATAATTCTGTTGAGCATAATTCACAGTTTTGTTAGCATAGCAGATGGAATGAAAGAACTTGTTTTTGCGTTGCCCAAGAATAACTCCTAGTGTTAAGCCGTTAGCATCACAAATCATTTCAAAAGGAAGATTCCAATCGAGTGCTATGATTATAGGGTCCGAGACAAGTTTCTCTTTCAAACTCTTGAAAGCTTCCAAGCATGCATTATCAGAAAAGAACATTGGAGAAGTCTTTAAGGAACCGCTATACAACTCGGCATGACCAAGGAAGCTTCTTACTCCCTTTACCGAAATTGGGGTACATAGTTTCAATTACTTGGATTTTAGCTTGATCAACTTCAATCCCATCCCTAGAAATCTTGTGCCCAAGCACAATTCCTTCTTTCACCATAAAGTGACACGTTTCCCAATTAAGAACCAAATTCTAATCTACACACCTTTTAAGCATAATCTTTAAATTCTTTAAACATTCTTCAAAAAAGTCTTCAATGACAAAAAAATCATCCATGAAAACTTCCATGGAGTCCTCCACCATATTTGTGAAGATAGATAACATACAGTATTGAAAGGTAGCCTACACGTTGCACAACCCAAAGGGCATTCGCTTGAAGAAAATGTTTCATAAGGGCATGTGAAAGTCTTTTTATCTTGATCATCCAGTGCAATGAATATTGAGTTATATCCGAAATACCCATCAAGAAAGCAATACCGCCCCTTGACCGCAAGCCTATCAAGTATTTGATCGATAAATGTCATGGCAAAATGATCCTTTTCGGTCCATGATTTAAGTTTCTGACAGTCCATACACATACGCCACCCTTTCACAAGTCTAGTGGCAACAATTCATATTTTTTATTTGGAACTACTGTGATACCGCCCTTCTTAGGAACACATTGGACCGGACACACCTATTGGCTGTCCGTAATTGGAAAAATAACTCCCATATCTAACCAATTTGTAATCTTCTTTTTTAACACTTCTTGTATTGAGTGACTCAACCATTGTTGGTGCTTTATATTTGGTTTGCAATCTTGAGCCAAATTAATATTGTGAGTGCATATACCCGGTGTCGGAAATTTACCATCCCAAGGCTCTAATGTGCCTCTTCAACATTATGAATAACAACTCCACTTTCCATTGTTCAAGATCACTCAAAATAATAGCCAGGAGTGTGTTGTTGGCCTCCCAAAAGGCATAATGAGATGAGAAGGGAGTTCCTTCAATTCTAACTTTGGTGGTTAAAGAATGGATGGCTTGGCCGGTGGTGCTTCTCGACTAGAAAATCGAGATCAAGATTCTTTGAAACAAAGTGTATGAGGCCACACCCACAAGAGCAGCTAGAACTTCATCATAGTCACTTATTTTGGCTTGATCTTAATTAAGTAACACAACTGCCAATGATTCCCCACAATATGTTGCATCCCCAATACTTGCCACAACTTCGTCAATTTGATCCAAGTGAGATACAGCGTGCATATCACCTGGATATTTCATTGATTTATGAATATTGAAGCTAACTTCTTCGTCATTAATTTGGAACTTGAACTCACCACCTTCCACATCAACTAAGGCTTTGCCCGTAGCCAAGAATGGTCTACCAAGGATAACCGACATATCAATATAACAATCAAGCACTACAAAATCAGCGGGGAACAAAAATTTGTCAACCTTTACTAACACATCATAGACCACACCAACCGGCCTTTTTATTGAATGATCAGCTATTAAGAGCCTCATGTTTGTCGGCTTTGGTTCATCAAGTCCAAACTTATTGAATATCATCAGCGACATCATTTTTATACTTTCACCAAGATCACACAAGACTTTTGCAAAGGTGCATGAAATAGTGAAATCTCCCGAATCATCTCTCTTGAGGACTTTATTCTTTGTCATCATCGCACCACATGTTTCCTGTATTTCAATTGTTTCAAAATCTATCACCCTCTTCTTTGTCACCAATTCTTTCATACATTTGGCATAATCCGACATTTATGTCAAGGCATCCACCAATAGGATATTCACTTTCAAATCTTTCACTATTTCCATGAACTTTTGAAATTTTGCATTGTCATTTTTCTTCCTCAATCTTTGAGGAAAATGAGGCTTTATATTGATTTGAGGCAATGTGGATGGAGACTTATTACCACCTTCCTTCAAATTTGACTTTGGCTTACTTTCAACCTCTCTTATTTGTGTCTTACCCATCCCCTTAGGCGATTCATCATCAGCAACCACCCTTTGAGCATTACATCATCGAGTGTTGTTCTTTCTTGCAAAGTCTTCCCACTTCTAGTGACTATGGTTGAAACTTGGGTAGCAACCTTCATATTCTCATTCATATGGGTCACAAAATTTTCATGGAGATTAGCATACACAAAAGTACTTAGCTGACCCATCATTTCTTCGAGCAACTTAATGGATGATAAATATGTGATTACAGTGGTGGATAAGTGTGAAACGTCACTCTTCATTCCTTGCAAAATCATATCGAAACCCTTTATTTTGTCGAGAATTTTAGTCAATAAATCATTGGTTGGAGTATTCATCGAATCATGTAGATTGAAAGACGACATATATTTAGCATCTTCACATTCCCTTTTATTTTCATCATTATTTTTGGTCCAACCTTGATTTCCTAGAAGCCTTGGATAGCTTGGCCGAAAACCCTCCAATTTTCCACCTCTTATGTGAGACCTATCATCATACATTCTTCAAGACATAGCATCCATTGAATTTGTCCCACCTCCAATAACACACTCGGATACTATTTCAAGTTGAGCAGTCAATTTAGCAATGCTTTTGTTACTCTCTTGGTTTTTGTTTTCTTGTTCCTTAAGCATTCCCAAGTGTGGAAGTGACACATAATATTCACTTGTGTACCAAGTTTGGTTTATTTTGGTCATCTCATCGAGAAACCTTGATGCTTCTATGAATGGTTGCTTAACTATATCACCCCGAACAAAATTATCAACCAATCCTTTATTTACAACATCAAGACTTTGGTAAAAGTATTGTAACAACCAATCGTCAGGAAAACCATGCATTGGACATTGTGACAACACCTTTTTAAAATGTAACCATGCTTTATGGGTTCTCTATTCACTCTTTCAAAATTTTGAATATTTTTCCTCATTTTCATTATTTTTGACGGAGGAAAGAACCTCTCAAGGAAAGCTTCAATTAATTCTTCCCATGAGGTAATATACTTCTTCGGCAACTCAATCAACCTCTTAGTCACTTTTCCCACTAAGGAAAAAGAAAATAACCTTAACCGTATTGATTCTGGTGAAATACCATCTACCGAAAAAGGGTTGCACACTTTCAAAAACTTGCAGAGGTGATCATTATGGTCTTCCTGCTCAAAACCCCCAAATATTCCTCCCAATTTGATAAGCTGCAACATGGGCTTGGTTACAAAAATGTGATATCCTTATGTACCAGTGGTAACCAAATCGCTGTAGCTTTATTAGTGATATGAGAAATCACCTCATCTTCCTGTCTAACATCATTATCTTGCCAATGGTGAGTAGAGTCGTCACCACTATGTGCATTCATTATTTCTCCTACCAAAAGAACACAACAAGAGAACCAAGCATAAGTTTGTTCAACTACCAAACAAATCAGTATGCAAATTATTTCTCAAATTAAATTCCTAAGTACCATTTCCCGATAATGGTGTCATTTTTTATAATGCTCAAATTCTCTAAAACAAATGCAAAAGTGAGCACTTATTCTAAATAAAAACATATCCAACTAGGAGTCGGGATCGAATCCCTAAAGGAATGGTGTTTGGTTGAGGATCCAATTAGGGAATTAAATCACAACTAATCTCAATGTAGTAAATAGGGCAAATAGCTGGATGAATTTACCAAATATAACAACACAAATTCAAGCTCACAATTTTATCAATCTTTAAGCAAGTGAAGGTTCAAGAAATTAGTTAACCCTAGGGGTGTGTGGATTGAACATTGATATCACAATGGGTAGTATTAAATTGCTCAATAAAGCTAAATAATCACGGATATGCTGGGTCATCTTCAATAATGTTATTCTTTCGATCTCCTACCACTAGTTCATGAAATCTCCTTTCGGTTTATTTCAGGTGGCTTTCAATTCAACCCACTACCTTAAATTTACAATTAAGCATGACCCAATTGAAAACATCGAACTAATTACCCACTCATATTGGTGTCATTCAAACAACAATTCGAGATCGAAGCTAGAATCAAATTGTCCACCTTAATTCATATGATGAGCACTTTGTAACAGTTCAAATCCATGATTAACAGCTATAAAATAGAGCAATTCAATATACACACTAAGTTAAATCAACACCTAACCTCATAATCACACCCCAAGTGATTTGGGGTTTTAGACACACATCACAAAGTGTAAAGAGATGATACCTTGCATGAAATCAACTACGGGTAACATGAAATTAAGCAATTACAAGCAAACCCACTTTGATTTCAATTTATCAATTTCAAGAACAAAGTTAGAAAAACTCCAAAACTATAAGTGTTAGCCACCTAATAGGAAGTGTTTCTCTCTCTAGGAATATTTAAAACTTTCTCATAATTTTCAAGCCCCTTTTCTCTCTCCATTGAGCTATTTATAGTGTTCCAAAATTCATCCTAAAACTCAATGTGCTACTCTCTCATCGACGTTAGTCAAGCTCATTTGGTGAATCACTAATCGTGCTTCAGCTTGCTTTTATCTTACTCTAGTCTTCATGTGTTTAAACCTCAATTATTGATCTTGTTTGAATATGCTTTTCTCATTTGGTGAGTTGTAGATTACCACCATTGTTTGCCTTTCAAATCACAATTTGTCACCCAGTACTGTCTAATTCTATGATGTTCACTTTATTCATCTTTTACATTCGATGCATCACTATTTCTTTTGTAAGTTTGCCAACCTGCCTTAAGTAATTAGATCAGTGCACTGTCAACTTAGAAGATATCGTACCCATCAGGTGATCCGCCCTTGTTGTTTGGCGACCAATAATGTGGAGTTTACACTTCTTTTTACACTTTTGGTCATTCTTCCAAACATTTATCCTTGCCTTGTCCTTTAGACTTCACAACTGTAAATCATCAAAATATCATTAGAATGGGACATAATCAAGCATCAAGGACACTAATTGTTGAGCTAAATAAACCTTAAATGAGTGTAAATCTACCACTTATCAACTGAAAGCCCGTATAGATCTGACGGTCCGTCTGGCTTGCCGTTATAGCTCTTCTTTGCAGTACTTAGCTTTATTTTGCTTTGTTTCTCATTTTTACTGATTTTCTATCTAACACAATAGAAAAATATATTAAATGATGTAATCTTTTCTTAAGAACTAGCAATTCCTTGGAAATTGGAAAGTCAAAAGGAAAGGAAATATGCATTTCTGGGCACTAATACAGAATCTATGAGTCTAACCTACAGACCGTAGAAAGTCTTACGGTCCGTAGGAAGGAAGTCATAAGACTGGGTTTGAGTTTTTGAAATGTCAAGTTTTTGATAGTTGACCTACGAGTGAACAGCATGAGTCGTAGAGTATTATACGGGTTGTAAGAGGGTTTCGTAGATGGGATCGAGACTTAGTGAAATTTTGGACTTAAAGTTGGGTTCTACAAAAGGGGTCTATGAGCTGTAGAATGGATGACAATCCATAGAATGGTTCTATGGAAGTTGAATGGATTTTAAACCCCAGTAAGTGGCTCTACAGTTGACCAGGACAATCCATAGAATGTCTTACATATCGTAGGTTGGAATAGCAAATCTGTCTCGCAGTTTTTAAATAAGGGTGTTTTGTTTTTTTCCTACCCAACTAACCCCTAAAATATGTTGTTTTGGCCCTATAATTACCCCTATAAACATTTTTACCCTTACAACTCTCAAAGTCTTCTTCCCCATATTCTCTCAAGAGTTGTCAACGTGAAGGTTAGGGTTTCATCAAGCTACAAGGTTCTTCTATCCATTGCTAGGTTTCAAATTACCAAAGGTATGTGAGAATTCAATAATGGATTCCTTTCATCCATTGGGTTCCAAAAGAAACTGAAAATCTCTAATTCAATTTCATCCAATTATCTCGGGTTTCATGCGAATCATCATGAGTCCTATTTATTATGATTTAATTTTTATCTTCAATCTTATTACACGTGATTTGATTCAATTACATGGTTTTCAATTGATTTCATATGGGCCTATGCCTATGACTATTTTATGAACATGAATTATTGTCAAAGCTTATGAACTTATAAATTATGCTAATGAAAATTATGCATGTTTTAGAAAAAGATGATTTATGAACTATGAATGTTTTTTTAGATAAATATCAATGATTTGTGAAAGGTTTATCACATAAGAATGGAATCATGATTTGGAAGGAGCTACTCTATGATGACTTATAATTTGATTGGTAGTTAAATTGTGCCTTTCCAAGTATTTTGATATGAATAGAATTATGACTTTTCCATTGTGATTTCTTGGCACTGAGAGGACTTTGAAATAAAGGCCCTATTGCTAGTAGAGGTTCAGTCTTTAGTATCAATTCTCTTGTCCTAAACTACGTCTCACCGTAGGATTGTCTTAAATGACCTAGCTAGTGGACCCACAGTAGAAATTATGAATGAATGTTATGGAAATCTACCTTAGCAACTAGTTTCCCCTTTAGGTGTTAGGGACATCATAGATTCCATGTTATACCTCACATGATTTTATTGTTGGTTAACGGTAAATATCCCACAAATGAACAATATTTCCTTAAAAGTTTTTTATGAAATCTCCTCATATGGTTTTAAGTATGCATTGGCCTTGATTATGACTCATGGATTCTTTAAAGGCTTTTTACTATATTTTACTTGGTAATGCGTATCATGTTTATAGATCCTCAAATTATCATGCTTATGTTTTTATGAATTTCTCCATACTTAGTAAATTCAATGTACTAATACATACTTGTGCCTATATTGTCTTATAATATAAGGTCTGACATTCCTACTCTCAGAGGTGGTTAGTATTGGGATTGCTCAACTATTTATTGCTTAGATTTTGTGAGTTTTCATTGGTCGAGGATAAAAGTCATAGATACTTTATTGTTTTTATTGTCTTTTAAGTTTCATACTTGTACGTGGTTTATGTGCCACGTCTCAACCACTTGTATGATGTTAGAAAGGCATATTGTATCTCTTATGTACCCTGTTGGTATCCTTTATGTCATCTTATGATATGAGACTTATATTGCTCATATCTTTTATACTGTATTTTATTGTGTCATGCTTATGTCAAGTGGCTTATTTATTGTCTCTTAGGGTCCTATTTTCCATGTCACATCTAGGATGTATTTTAGGTCATGACAAACTTGGTATTTGGAGTGCCAGGTTTTATAATGATTCTAGGATGTCTAACAAGCCGTATTGAGTAGTGTCTTATTCATGAGTGTGAAGCACACCACATTTATGAATAAGAGGCTACAAAGAGTTTAGGAAACTTCACTTCTTTCACTATTCTAAAGTCACGCCATATAGTTCATCTATATAAAGGTCTTTCTCTAAAATCTTGTTTAACACCTCAGATTTGAGAAAGGGCAAGATAGTAGTTTTCAGGAGTTGAAGGTTCCATCCAACAGAGGCCAACCACGGCCCGTGGATAGGACCACGGACCGTTGGTCTGATCCATGGTTGGTCACCCAAAGAACTCTTAGAACCCAAGACCCACAGCCTGGACCAACGGACCATCGGTGGGTCCACAGTCCGTGGGTGAGGGTTCATAGGTCAGGGCCCCATAAATCAAGTTTTTGAACTTGTTGACAAGTGTGCGGGATGGACCGTTGGTCTATCCATGGTCCGTTAGTAGGGATCCATTGATGGTGGGTTTGGCAGTTATTTTAAGGGTAGTTGGGTCTTTTCCTAATTATTTTATCTCTCTACTACGCATTTTTCCTATGTCTAAGACCCCTATATAAGTAATTTTAACCCTCAAATTAGTTCATTGAAGTCATTCTCCTATATTTTGAAAGAACACCAAAGTTCTTTCTCTCCAAAATGTTTCTCTCTCTAGAACTTGAAGAAGAAGAAGAGTTGAAGCTAGGGTTCAAGGTCAAATATCCATTCCTCATTTGTTTTTGGTTTCATAACAAGGTATGATAGCTTTTATCCATGGAATCCTTGCATCCATAGAGCCCCTAAGTTCTCCCAATTTAAAGTAGAAATTCCCCAATTGAGTTAGGGTTTTCTTCCAAGTTATGGGTCTTTATGAATGTTGATTCAATTGATTAAATTATGATTTTTTATGCATGAATTCAGAGGATTACATGCTCTTAGAATGAATTTACATGTACCTATGCTTAATCAATGTTTCTAGGATGAAATTAAAGTAAATGGGTTTCACTCTATGAAAGGAGAATCTATGGATTTATGTGCATTCTTATAGGATAAATAAGATGTGATATGTATTGCTTTGAGATTGAAACATATGTGATGATTATGATATGAATTGCTTTGAGAATGAAGCATATGTTAGGAATTGTTGATTATGAATATAGTTGTTGTGGAAGGGATCTTTCCCACATGATTTTCTTATATATGAATGTGAAAGGTTTTCTCACATTGTATGATTCTAGGTTGAAAGGATTGCTCACCTAAAGTGAATCTAAGATTAGGAATTATGAGAATGATGAGGCTAGAGACGATCACCCTTGACCTCTAGGAGAAGAATATAAGCCGATTACCCATATTCCTTAGAGTTGGACTAGAGGCGAATATATATGATCCTAAGTAAAAGACAATGAGGCGAGTACCCATGTCACATGATGAATGGACAAGAGGCGAATACCCATGATCCTAATGTATATTGGACAAGAGGCAACTACCCACGATCCTATAACTAAGAGGGATAAGCTGCGACTACCCATGATCCCAAGGTAAAAAGGGCTAAAGGCGATTACCCATATTCCCTTATAGCAAGGCAAGAGGCTGTCACAACACGAGACTACCCCCTAGACGTGACATGGAGTACAAGACCCCGAAAGGTCTCATACAAGCCTCTTAGCATATCTTGAACGTAAAAGCATAGGAAAATAGAGCGGAATTTAAAACTTTTCTTTACAATCGAAATAATTTTTCATAAAAGCCAGCGGAAGACTTTCTATACTATGTCTCAAGCCATCTAATACTTTGAATTCAATTTTGGGACATAGCCCATACAAAAGCTCTAAACATATTGTAAAAGATATAAGGGAACTAGTGGGTTTGTCCTCGAACTATGAGGACTCACCCTATCTTCAACTCCAAGCTCCTTAGAAACCTATCCTTCAAGTATAGAACATCACATCTCCAAACCCTACACTTTTGTAGAAGATGAAGAAATATGGGTTGACACAATTAAGTACTAAATATGGAAGCCATGCAAAAACAATGCTTAGAATGGACATTTTCTTTGGAAATCATGATTTATGCCAATTTTAGTAAACTTCATGAACACAAGTATAAGAGGCATAATATACAAACATAACCAATAAACAAATCATTTCTTCATGTTAGAACATAATCAAACAAATAAGACATTTCATTACATTAGACTTTCACCCTAAGTAATCCCACGCATACCTTGTGCAATGTATGAATAGTGTACCATACCACCATCCACACTAGATACCACATTAAGCCACCAAAAGTAAACTTACCATTCATCCTTACCATTTTCATACAATACTCATACATAAAAGACATAAACATTACATAAGTCATATCAACACATTAGGACCACCATTTAGGACAACCCTAAGTCATACTTGTGCAATGTATGAGTAGCATCCCATACTACTACTCACACTAAGTACTCCTTTGAAGCCACCCTAGACAAGGCACATTCATACACAATAATTCATTACAAGGAAGTAACTCATAGTACAATCCAAGTAAAGCATGCATCATAACATTTAAGCATATAAGTCAACCTTCTTCATTTTCTTTATTTTGAGCACTTTCGTTCATTAGTCATTAAGACATCATAGAACTCAGTAATGACCCTCTCAAAGCCTACTCGTGTAATGCATGGATAGGATCCCATACTACCACCACACTTCATAGAACTTCTCAAGAAATCATAATGCACATCTCCCATGATGGGAATAGGCTTTAACAGACATATACCATATGAGCTAAATCATAGAATCCGGTGTCGTGTAACCCCACATCGAAAGAAGATGTTCTACTTGCCTAACGTAGAACTAGAAACATTTTTCCATAGGTTGAAACCACTAGCTAAAATCCTATGTGGGCACATAGTTATGGGATAGGAAGATGTTCATTGGAACCCTAGCCTAACATTGGGACAGTTTCCATCTTACCATATCCACTCGGTGCTTAGCCTCCATTCCCATAGAGTATTTCATTAACATTATTGTACTTAAGAGGGCCACCAACATTAGGCCTACCGACCCAAAGTACATTACACAAGAAAGGGCCACCACCATTAGGTCTACCGATTTAAGGTACATTAAGGATAACTCATTGACCTTCCAAGAAGGGTGCCATAAAAATAGGGTCTATCGATACAAGGTTCACAATTTCACACATGAAAGGGCTACCAACACTAGGTCTACTGATTCAAGGCTTATCATCACATTAGTTTCTAGACTTATCATGAAGGGCTACCATCACTAGGTCTACCAGTTCATGTCATAGCCTACAATACTTTATCATTCATTTATGAAAGGAATTCCATTGGGCTATCGATTCATATTCATCAAGTCAAGACATATTCATTAGAAAAGAGAGGATACCTAAGCCAACCAACTCAAGATTCAACAATCAATAATACTTTCATTCATTCAAGAAGAGGATGCATAAGCCTACCAATTCAATATACTTCATTCATGATCACATTCATCAATACAAGAAGAGGATTCCTTAAGCCTACCAATTCAAGTTACATCAATCCACCTTACTTTCATTTATGCAAGAATAGGATGCCTTAGCCTACCAATTCAAGTTACAATAGCATATTATAGAAACCCTTCACATTCTATCATCATTATTCAAGAGTGTGAATTGAGAATATGCTTTCAATCATAACAGAATTACTTTCTAAACATGATCATAATACCTTCATTAAGGCCACATACATATACTTCATAACATATTCATACATAGATTCTTCATGAAATTGCTTTCCAAGGCTATACATCAATCACTACCCAAACATCTAAGATACTACAATAGATAAGGGAATTAACATGATTCAATGACTAATTCAGCATAAACATAAGCAATTTAACATACTTTCATAATTCAATCAATTCCCAATCACATATCACAACTTAGGATTTTGGGTGAAAACATGGGTTCACAGCAGAAATCATCTTAATATACTGTTAAAACATCAATTAAACCATGATTCATCAATTAAATGCCTTTTGAAAACGTTTGGAATTGAACCCATGCATAGATGGAAAACTAGGGTTTTTGGAGAAAACCTATAGACATGAAATCAACTTTGAAATTGGCTCCTTGAAAGAAACTAAGTCAAGGATGAAAACTACCATACCTTTTAGAGAAGAAATCCACAAAACTTAAGTGAAAATGGTGAGGTCTTGACCTTGAAATATTAGATCTTTCACCCCCAATGGAGTTTTCTAGAGAGAGAACTTTTGAGAAGAGAGGTGGGTTCTAATTTGGGTTTTTAAATAAAGAATTAGAAAAGGAGCTTTAATTCTTTGAAAAATCTTAAAATACCTTAAATAATTATTAAAAGCCATCCCATAACTTAACTCAATTTAAAAACAATTTACCAAAAGACGCCCACAATTGTCGAACCATAACAACTTTTACAGGTGTGAACCACGACCTCCTACCCACGAACTGTGAGTGGGACCACGGGCCATCCTATCCTTCCATGGTTTGGTCAGAAGCTATCCAAATGGGACCTTGGCCTACGGAGAGAGACCACGAGGCGTGGATGGACCAACACCCCTTAGGTCCCATCTGTGGTTCACAAGGCCTTGCTATTTGGGACAGATTTGGGGAGCTTTGGGGGTTAGGCTTTGGGTTGTCATGACCCAAGAGCACCCCCTAGTCGTAACATGCCATACTTGATCCTGAAAGGATCGCATACAAGCCCTTAGCACTTTCTTAACAGAAGATAATAGAGAATACGGAAAAATTTAAAAACTTTTCCAATCAATGTCTTATTTCATAAAGTCAAGCGGAAGTCTTTACTAAAACTTTGTCTCAAACCATCTATTTAACTCTTGAATAAAAGTCTTTGGGATGCAGCCCATACAAAGTCTAAAACCATAAAGAAATGACATAAGGAAATAAATGGTTCGTCCTCGAAGCTATGAGGACTCACCAATTCTTCAATTCTTCTAAATCCTCGAAACTCTGGTCTCTAAAGCAACTCAAGCCTCCAACCCTACATTTGGTTAGAATGTAGGCAATATGCGTTAGTAGAAAACGTACTAAGTATGAAAGCTAGAACAACTTCATAAAAGCATCTCAAAATGGTTAGTCAACATAAGACATAATCATAAGAGATAATAACATAGTCATAACATAATCATCATAGTTGCAGCATGGTCTCCAACATAAGCTTCATATAAACATAGGTCAACATAAGACATAGTTAATGAGCATGGGAGATGAGTCATAATCATATCAACATAATTGACTCTTAGTCATCATCATAATAACATCATTCTTAAGTAAACTCGAAAGTATACAAGTGCAAAGCTTGAATAGAATCCCATAATATCACCTAAGCCAAGTATCCCTTTTTATTCATCTTAATCATAGTCTACATGCATGGTTAAGTCATCAGTCTTTCTGCCATAAGGGAACCAAACTTTAAAGGAACCTCAACACACACTTGTGCAATGTATGAAAGGCATCCCATACAACCCTACACACTAAGCATAGCCTTCAAATCATCTTAGTCATAATCACCCTACTTTTGGTCTTATTATAAGCTTAATAGACAAAGGAACCTACCACCTTAGTCAATCATATCTTGGAAGGCAACTATGGCAACAACCCAAGCTAAGTCATAATATGTGTGGGAACCCTTCATACCTAGCCTTAAGTCATACTTGTGCAGTGTATGGATATCATCCCATACTACTACCCACTCATTTAGACTATCATGAAGGTTTACTAGTTGGGGACTAATCCCTCCATTCTATTTAACTCTATTCAATGCTTCCAAGGAATAACCCCCTAATAAGCTAGACCATGCTATCATCTTACTAACATAACTAGGTTAAGCTAAGCTAACTCCTTAGAAATCACACTAACATGCAAGTCCAAGCTATTCTAGGAAAGGTACAAGTGTCCTATCATAGCTACCATGAAATAGTCATAAACCTACTAAGTCATGCTACCCTTACAAGTGTACTAGATTACAAATGTAAGCTATCCATAGGGGAGTGTGATTCTCAACCCTAAGCTACCATGACTAATCCTAAGTCAAGATATACTTGAAATGAATATTACAATGCAAGTCAAGCTACCCTTAGGAGAGTCTAAGTTCTCTATCCCAAAGCTACCATGAAATGGTCTTGGCCAAACCAAGTCAAGCTACCATGAATGCATCCTAACAATGCTAGTTCACGCTTACTCATAGGATAGTATAAATCCTTAATACTAGGCTACCATGACTACTACTAACTCATGCTACCATGACATGCATCTTACAACGCTAAGTCAAGCTATCCCTTAGGAGAGAATAGATCCTTATCCTAATCTATCAACCTTGATCTTATCCTACTAAGACAAGCTATACATGAAGGGATCATATATCACAACTTCAAGATATTCTAGAGTAACATGATTTGATTCATTTTAGGTTAGTAGGTCAACCTAGAATCCTTTTATGTGAGAGAACTTGAATCTCCTAGAATATTCATGTCTAAGTCTATAAAGGAAGAGAATTACACCACAAGATCACATCATATTGACTTTACCCCCAAAGCCCTAACAATGATAGATACAAGCCCTACTTTCAAGCTTAACTTCATTCTATCATGATCCATGTCTAAATTACGAGCTATTCAATCACGTTGTTCCTTAGAAGGTGATTCTAGTTATACTTGCTCATAAAGGTTCAATTCCAACTTTACAGGTCAAGATCATTCCTATTAAATTAAGTATAGTTCAATTCATGATTAGATGATCCTAACTATGATCAATTAGTATTCAAGACATTGCAATAGAAAGATCACTTTAGATCCTTCAATTTTGCCTCTAATGGCATCAACCCACAATATTCATATTCATTAATTTAGAATAGGGTTCATCATAGAATTCACATGAATTCATCACAATATCATTAAATAAATACAATTCAATCATAATTGGATGCTACCCATGAGATTGGAATCACACCCAAGCCCTACCCATAATGCAATCACAACCCTAGCCAGAATTGGGTTTTTGAGTTCACAATTGAGGGAATCTATGAGGGCTCCATGGGTGGAAGAACCCATGGATGAATGATCTTAACATACCTTCAATCAAAGCCCTAAATAAATCTTGAATCAATGGGGAAAATCATCTAAGATTGCTGCCCTCTTCTCTTCTCTTCTTCACCCTAAGCCCTTAATTAATTAACTAATCAAATCCCAAATACCCAACTTAAAACTAAAATGCTGAAAACTGGCAGCATTCACGACTTCAACATCCATAGACCATAGATTGATCTACTGTCCGTGGTTTGGTCTCATGGTTTGGGTTAGAGACTCATATTTTTCAGGCCTATGTAGGCCTGATCCAAGCCCATGGCCCGCGCGTGATGGATTGATCTACTGGGCATGGTTTGCAACTGTGAACCACATAAAGTGGATTGTTTTGGGGTCCTCCTCAATGACCCCTTGGGTGGTCCTTGGGGAGTCGTACCCGGACTTTTAACCCCTAAACATGTCAGTTTAATTGGGGGAGTCATTTATTTTGATTTTTAACCCATACGACACTCCAAACCTTACCCCAAAGGCTCTAGAACTCACTAGTTCAACTAACTAAAATATGGGGTGTTACATTATCCCCCACTTGGGAACATTCGTCCTCGAATGACACTTTAAACACTTCACAAAGTCTAAAATATAACTTAGCAGCCCATTATGCATGCACTACATCTAATGCACATAATCAAGGAAGAAAACTTATATTCCGAGCTAAACACATTCAAAGTGACACAAGGGAGTAGAACTACTTCTACCAACTCAAAATGCACTAAACTCTATATCTATTCATTCTCAAGGGGGAACTAACAGCTCCTAGCTAATACATACTCAGCACATACACTTGGAGCCTAAATGCAAAGTTCTCCTCATAAAATATTTATCCATTGAGGAAATCATTCAACTCAAAACTAGGGCATGCTCATAAGACCAAATCATAAAGCCTATATGCAACTCTACTCACATGTACCACAACATGAGGAAACAATGCATAAAAGTCATCTCTAACAAGACCTAGGCAATTTCATGATCATGCATATAAGGAAATCATGGCCACACAACAACCCTACTAGATTGGCACACTATCCCCCACATGGGAGCAAGCCCACACAAACTTTTCTAAACATCATATATGATAAAATAACTTCAAAATCCAACATGACAAGTCATAAAAGACAAGAAATCTGAATTTTGTTTTCTAAAGCATGAAACACATACCGGAAGGGACATGAGGAGATCACTCTTGATCTTCTCTAGATTGGAGAGCATAAAACCTATTCTTCTTTTGAGGCTCCACATCTCCACTACTAGAGGCAACTTGCTTACCTTCCCTTCTTGTAACCTTAGCCTTAGGGAAATCTTTCATCATGTGGCCACTCACCACAACTAAAGCAACCCTCTCTATCGGCCAAGCACCTACCCTCATGCCTCTTACCACACTTAGCACAAGAGGTCCATAGGGACTCATTACTTATCCCTTGTGGTCTAGGGGTACTCCCTCTCATCCTTATGCTTAGGAGCATTAAAAAATACTTGTCTGAAAAACTTTTGTCGATTCTTAGAACGACCATGTTCATCGGACCTATCATGAAAAGGACATATCATCATCCACCCTAGACCTATTTTTCTCTCTAGCCCTCTCCTTCTTGAGTTTTGAATCTTCTATTTGTTGGGCAAACACCATCAACCTTGAGATATCCATATCATAAACAAGCATTGTCGTACGACATTCTTCTTCTACCAAATCGGACACCCCCGTCATAAACCTATTCATCAAATCCCTTGGACTAGCTACCAAGGTTAGAGCATATTTAGACAAAAGGGTGAATTTCAAAGAGTACTCTTTAACACTCATACTTCCTTGCTTAAGGTTGATGAATTCTCCTAATTTGGCTTCCCTCAACTCCTGGGGAAGGAACCTATCTAAAAATGCCAACTTAAAAGCTTTCCACTCTATATGGCCCGCTTCTATAGGCCTACTATCTTTTAATTGCTCATACCAAATTTGGGCAACATCCTTCTATTGATAGGCGGCTAGTTCCACTTTATCAATAGAAGACACCCTCATGATTGGTAGCACCTTATAAACCTCTTCTATGAACCCATTTGGATCTTCTCCCAGTTTGGAGCCATAGAACTTCGGGGGTTCATTCTTAAAAACTCTCACCCTAAAAACACCCATTCCTCATATAGGGTTTGTTGAAGCCACCACCTCTCTATTGGCTTATGCCGTCAAGGATTGAGCCAATAGTTGCATAGAAGCCCTAAACTCTCCAAGAGTGGCATTCTCAATTGGAGGGTCATTTGGAACTTGAGGAGGAGCTTGAAGTGGAACTTGGGAGGAATATCTTAATCCCCAATGTCTTCTCCTTCTCTCCTAGCATTAGCCCTAGTCTTTGCCATAAAATGAAAAATCATAGGCAAACATTAGAAGAAAGACATACTAGAGCTAAACTTTTATGTCACGACAAAGAGAATGAAGAAGTGAGACTTTTCCTAAGCATCCAATAGCCTCCTATTCATATAATGTGTCGCGACTCACACCCATGAATAAGACTCTACTTAGACATTGTTTGAGACATCCTAAAATTTATCCCAAAACCTTATGCTCTAATACCAGTTTGTCACGACTTGAGAGCACCCCCTAGTTGTAACACGGCGTACTTAACCCCGAAGGGGTCGCATACAAGCCCTTAGCACATTCTTAACATAAGATAATAGAGAATATTGAAAAATTTAAAAACTTTTAACAATCAATGTCTTATTTCATATAATCAAGTGGAAGTCTTTACTAAACCTTTGTCTCAAACAATCTATTTAACTCTTGAATAAAATTCTTTGGGACGTAGCCCATACAAAGTCTAAAAACATAAAGAAATGACATAAGGAAATAAAAGGTTCGTCCTCAAAGCTATGAGGACTTACCAATTCTTCAATTCTTCTAAATCCTTGAAACTCTGGCCTTCAAAGCAACTCAAGCCTCCAACCCTACATTTGGTTAGAATGTAGACAATATACGTTAGTACAAAACGTACTAAGTATGAAAGCTAGCACAACATCATAAGATCATCTCAAAATGGTTAGTCAACATAAGACATAAGCATAAGCGATAATAACATAGTCATAACATAATCATCATAGTCGTAGTATGGTCTACAACATAAGTTTCATATAAACATAAGTCAACATAAGGCATAGTTAATGAACATGGGAGATAAGTCATAATCATTCATGCATAATTGACTCTTAGTCATCATTACCATAATAGCCCATTCTCAAGTAAATTCAAAAGTATACAAGTGCAAAGCAATAATAGCAACCCATAATACCACCCAAGCAAAGTATCTCTTTTTAGTCATCTTAATCATAGTCTACATGCATGGTTAAGTCATAAGTCTTTCTACCATAAGGGCACCATACTTCTAAGGAACCTCAATACACACTTGTGCAATGCATGAAAGGCATCCCATACTACCCTTCACACTAAGCATAGCCTTGAAATCGTCTTAGTCATAATCACGCTACTTTTGGTCTTACTGTATGCTTACTTCATATAGACAAAGGAACATACCACCTTAGTCAATCATATCTTTGAAGGCAACTATGGCAACAACCCAAGCTAAGTCATACTATGTGTGGGAACCGTTCATACCTAGCCTTAAGTCATACTTGTGCAATGTATGGATAGCATCCCATACTACTACCCACACTAAGTACTCATTAAACTATCATGAAGGTTCACTAGTTGGGGACTAATCCCTCTATTCTATTTACCTCTATTCAAGGCTACCAAGGAATAACCCCCTGATAGGCTAGACCATGCTATCATCTTACTAACATAACTAGGTTAAGCTAAGCTAATTACCTTGGAAAAAAACACACTAACATGCAAGTCCAAGCTATTGTAGAAAAGCTACAAGTGTCCTATCCTAGATACCATGAAATAGTCCTAAACCTACTAAGTCATGCTACCCTTACAAGTTTACTAGATGACAAATGCAAGCTATCCATAGGGGAGTGTGATTCTCAACCCTAAGCTACCATGACTAATCCTAACTCAAGCTATTCTCGAAATGAATCTTACAATGCAAGTCAAGCTGCCCTTAGGGGAGTCTAAGTGCTCTATCCCAAAGCTACCACGAAATGGTCTTGGCTAAACAAAGTCAAGCTACCATGAATACATCCTAACAATGCTAGTTCAAGCTTACCCATAGGAGACTATAAATCCTCAATACTAGGCTACCATGTCTACTATTAACTCATGCTACCATGACATGCATCCTACAATGCTAAGTCAAGCTATCCTTAGGAGAGCATAGATCCTTATCCTAAGCAATCAACCTTGGTCTTATCCTACTAAGCCAAGATATACATGAAGGGATCATATATCACAAATTCAAGCTATGCTTGTATAACATGCTTTGATTCATTTTAGGTTAGTAGGTCAACCTAGAATCCTTCTATGTAAGAGAACTTGAATCTCCTAGTATATTCACGTCTAAGTGTGTTAAGAGGAAGAGAATTGCACCACAACATCACATCATATTGACTTTACCCCCAAAGCCCTAACAATGATGGATACAAGCCCTATTTTCAAGATTAACTTCATTCTATCATCATTCATGTCTAAATTACAAGCTATTCAATCACATTATTCCTTAGAAGGTAATTCTTGTCATACTTGATCATAAAGGTTCAATTCCAAATTTACAAGTCAAGATATTTCCTATTCAATTAGGTATAGTTCAATTCATGATTAGATGATCCTAACTATGATAAATTAGTATTCAAGACATTGAAATAGGAAGATCACTTTAGAACCTTCAATTTTTCCTCTAATGGCATCAACCCACAATATTCATATTCATCATTTTAGATTAGGGTTGATCATAGAATTCACATGAATTCATTATAATATCATTAATAAAAGACAATTCAATCATAATTGGATGCTACCCACTAGATTGGAATCACACCCAAGCCCTACCCATAATGCAATCATAACCCTTGCTAGAATTGGGGTTTTGAGTTCACAATTGGGGGAATCTATGGGGGCTCCATGGGTGGAAGAACCCACGGATGAATAAGCTTCACATACCTTTAATCAAAGGCCTAAATAAATCTTGAGTCAATGGGGAAAATCACCTAAGGTTGTTGTTCTTCTTCTTCTGATTTTTGGAGAGAGTTTTGGGGGCCTTAGATGAATGAATTAATGTGGTTAGCTTAGGGGTCTATTAACTATTTATAGGTGGTTATTTAAATGTCTAACCGACCCCCTAATCCCCTAATTAATTAACTAATCAAATCCTAAAGACCCAACTTAAAACTAAAATGTTGAAAACTGGTAGCATTCACGACTTCACCATCCATGGACCGTAGATTGATTTACTGCCTGTGGTTTGGTGTCGTGGTTTGATTCAAACACTCATATTTTAAAGGCATTTTCCAGCCTGATCCACGCCCATGACCCACGAGTCGTAGATTGATCTACTGGGGATCATTTTCAAGAAGAAAGGTTACACAATCATACCCAAACGAATTAGATGTCCTTTGACATTTATTATGCCTTGAACTCTCTTCATTAGGTATATTCTCTTGTGTTTTATCTCGAGGTCGTATACTCCCTTCACTAGATAACTCGAGTCTAGTTTTATACGGATAGATATATTCAAAGAATTCAACATTATCTAATTCCATTACCATATTGTCATGAATATATAGATGGTCGAACTTATGAATTAGAAATTGACATGCCTTACTGTTTGTGGCATATGCAATGAATACACCGTTCAAATCCTTAGGTTCTATTTTGACCTTCTTAAGTATAAGAACTTGGACTTTGGCGAGACAACCCCCCCCCCCCCCCCCCACTTTCAAATATTTTAAGTTTGGTTTTCTACCTTTTCTCCATTTCTCCTATAGAATAAGATGTGTCTTGTTGTGAGGCACTCTATTGAGTATTCGATTTGTTGCAAGGATAGCTTCCTCTAAAAGTTTTGTGGTAAACCTTAACTTATAAGTAAGGAATTTATCATTTCCTTTATAGTTTGCTTTTTCCATTACTCAATTAAATTAGACTCTGCAGAGCAAGGAGAAGTGGTTTAATGGATGATTCCATTTTCCAAACATATTTCTGCAAACAAAGATTTATATTCTCCACCTCTATCACTTGTGATCATTTTTATCTTATTATCCAACTGATTTTCAACTTTAGTTTTATATTGCCTAAATGCATCTATTGCTTCATCCTTACCATTTAGCAAATAGACATAGCATTATCTAGTTCAATCGTCAATACAAGTTATAAAATACTTTTTCACACCATGAGATTGTGTTGAGTTCCTATCTCAAATGTCAGTGTGAATCAACTCTAATGGTTATGAATTCCTTTCAACAGACATATAAGAATGCTTAGCATACTTAGATTCAACACATACTTGACATTTTGATTTATTGCACTCAAAGTTAGGAAAAAATTTAAGTTGATCAGTTTTCACAAGGTTTTGTAATTGACATCTCCCAAACAATCATGCCATAAATAGTTTGACTCAAGAAAGAAAGAAAAAGCACAATCTTTATTCATTTAAATTGCAATTACATTAGGTTTGAAGAGGCATCAGTGACGTAACCTTTTCCAACGTACATTTCATTTTACTCACTACAACTTTAGTAGAAACAAATACACATTTGAATCCACTCTTGGTCAAAACTAGTATTGAAACTTAGTACTTTCACAATTCCAGAACAAACAAGACTCCTTTTAAAGTTACCACCTTGCCTAAAGTCATCTTTAAGTAAATCTTTCATAGTCCTTCAACCATTGCAATAGCGGAGTTTTCCATGAACAATTTCTCGTCTGCTAGGGCATGAACATATGATGCAAATAATTCTTTGTTGGTACAAACATGACATGTGGTACCAAAATCTATCTACTATTCTCTTGGATTTCCAATCAAGTATCATTCTGAAAGCATTGCATAGCGATCGTCCATCTTTTCTTTGGATTCAACAAAATTTGCTTGATCCTTCTTTGTCCTTACTAGGAACCCGACATTTAGTAGCCCTTTGACTACATTTTCCACAGTTGAAGAAGTTTCCTGTGAACTTCTTCTTAGAAGGACTTCTCTTTTGTCCAAATGCTTTCTTTCATTCCTTGACCTTGGGGGATTTTCTTCCACAACATTTGCTCTAGATATTATTGAATTACCACATGAACTCTTTTTTGCGGCCTCGTTGTCCTCTTTGATTCTCAGACCTACCATGAGATCTTCAATTGTCATATCCTTGTGTTTATGTTTCAAGTAGTTTTTGAAGACCTTCCACAACAGAGGGAACTTCTCAATAATGACAGTGACAGTGCATCATTCACAATCAATCCTGCATTAAAGACTACCTGAGTATTAAGAAAACACTTAATATATTTAATATAATTATTATATAAATTATACCTTCGGCAAGGAAATCGTGGATTATAACCTACAACTCCTGAATTTGGGTGACAACACTCTTACTGTCGATCATCTTGTAGTCCAGAAAGTTTGGCAAAATGAACTTATTCATTTGACATCCTCTGTTTTGTAGTTCTTTTCCAAATCATCCTAGAGTTCTTTGGAGGTCTTAATATTATTGTACACATTGTGTAGATGATCTTGTAGGTCACTTAGATTGTAGTTTTTACACAAAAAATCGGAGTGCTTCCAATCTTTTGTTACCAAGAATCGTTCTTTATCCAGAGTTGAACCTTTGCAGACTCAACATAGTCAGATAGAAGAACATCTTTTGATGCCATCTCATAAAGTTGACTCCAGAAAAACTTTGCAGGCTTCTTATCTGGTGCAAGAGCAACAATTGAACGATTGGGTGCAATCGATGTTGATGCGATACTCATTGTTCTAACATTAATTTTACTTTAATTAGTCATTTCTCTGTCACAAATGGCAGAAAATTAACTATATGAAATACTAAAAGTAAAGAATAAATCTTTATACAATCTATTTATTTAATGATGAAGTTCTTATATTCTTTTAATCATTAATCAAATGAATCTTAAATTCAAACAAAGTAGAAAACCAGAAAGGTTTTAGTCTCTAGAAACCTCAAGTACATAAACAAATATACATTAACATCTAGAAACCTCAAATACATAAACAAATATACATTAAATTTCTTAAGCTTGTTATCTCCTGTACTTTGGTTAGTAACAGAAACATAAAAGATAATGTAGAAAGGCCTAAAATAAAACAAACAGAGTCCACATAATCCACTGTATATCCTTATGAAATTTAATCCCCTTAAGTACCCGAGGTTGCAGATTAATTCTTCCTAAGATAAAATAGATTAATTATTAAGTAAGTAGCGGTAATGATAACGCTCAACTACAGTTCATCCAATTCTAAGTGTAGGCCATCGAAATCTTGTATAAACCCATCAAAAAGTTGGGGTCAATCCTACGGGGAGTGATACGGTAGAACATTCAATTAGGAAATAAAAGACATCTTCTAATCGATTGTAGGAATAGAAATGATCTAAACCATTAAAGTAATTATAGGGGTTGACAACAAGTTTCAAGTGGGGAGAAAAGATTGTTCAATGACAACTATGACAATTGGGGAGAAATAAGTAGAAAGGGATACTTGGGGATGTGATCGATTAATTGCCAATTTCCTTATACGGATGATTACTAATTACCAAAATTCGCTGAATCTTAGTGGGTAGGCTAGGCTTTAAGTGTAATAGACATCTCTCGATCAACTATCATGACTAAGTGAGTTCTCTCGAACCTCAACAAGCACCATACTTGTAATACCTCACAAACTAGTAGGCTTAGCTTGATCTTGAAGTTAGGATTAGAGCCTTGAACGAACCTCCTCGTACCTTAAAATCTATGTTTTCATGTTAGAATGTCAAGGTTTAATCCCCAAGGACCAACCATGGGTCCTTGAGGAAAAGCCTCCTAGAGGCTGCCTAGCAGTGACCCACATGGGTCAACCCACGCTCCGTGGGTAGGCATCCATAGATCAAACCCCACAAAAACAGACCCCAGAACCCTGACCCATGCTTCACCAGCACGGGCCGTGGGTCCAACCACGGTCCGTAGGTGAGGGGGTCATGGGTCACACTTGGAAACTGTTTTGGGAGTATCACTTAGGGGTATTTTAGGGTTTTCCTTTTTAAATTAATGTTAAGTGACATCGTTTTACACTTAATTAAACTAACTATATAAGGTTTTTAGGTCCCTAAACTAAGCTATCTAAGTCATAACTACCAACTTCCCAAATCAAAACCAATTTTCCCCAAAATCTTCTCTCTAGAACTCCAAGGAAGAAGAAGAAGAGAATCAAGCTAGGGTTTGAAGAAAAAGGCTTTTTCACTCAATTTCGTGGGGATTCTTCAACAAGGTATGGTAGTCTTTCATCCATGGATAGTCTTAATCCATGGAGTCCCTCCAAACTAAATTTTAAACTAGTAATTCCCCCAAAAGCTAGGGTTTTACTCCAAGTCGTGGATTCCTTTTCAAAAACATTTCTATTGATTTAATTACTTTATATTATGATTGAATTGATGTTTTGTTATGTTTTTATGATGAAATCTCCCAAGAATCCATGAAATCCCCATATTCCCCAATTTATGCCTTTGTGATGTGTGTGGATTGATGAAGGAAGAATACTATAAGATTGTGCTTGTAGTAATTTAGTTAATTGAATCATGTTATTATCCATATCTAATATGGTAAATCTAAAAGTGTTGGATGGAATGTGACCCTTGACCCAAGAAGGGTAAAACATGAGAAGTTTACATGATTGTGGACTCATTGCATATGCTTTATGAACATGATTATAATCTAATCGTTATGTTGGTTGAAAGGTCATTCTCATAAACACATAATGAACATGATGTGAACGGTTTTCTCACAATATGATGATTCTAAGGTTGAAAGACCATTTTCACATATTGAATTTATGAGCTATTTTATGAAATGTGTTGGTTAGAGTGTTAAGGCACTCTTTCATGCATGTGAACTTAATTCAAGACTAAACATGTAATTATGGGTAGAATGCTTAGCACCGAGTGGATATTGAATGTAAGACAGAGGCTCTCCCGTTAAGTAAGGTCGGGTTTCTAAATGTAATCTCATGAGATGGAGGCTCCCCCATTAAGTAAGGTTGGGGTTTCGAGCAACAATCTCCTTATCCCAAAACTATATGCCCCCATAGGTCATTTAGCTAGTGGATCCACCTAAAAGCAAATACATGTTAGTTCTACCTTAGGCAAGTAGGACACCTCTTTTCGGTATGGGGCATGATACTAGATTCCATGTTAAGTTCACATGGTCTATATCGGTTAAGGCTTATTCCCACCATAACAAGGATATGAACAAGAACATGAATGATGAATGATGGTTACTTAATAAGCTTTGCTTAGCTTAGGTAGGATTACGAGATCCTATTCATGCATTGCACAAGTATGCTTTGAGGGTACAAATGGTATGGTTCTCTTATGATGTGAGTATTCATGTAATGAACAAGCTTATGACTTATGCTCTTCCATTATATTCTAAATGATGTTTTAACTTACAAATTGCATGCATTCAACTATAATGTCCATTTTTAGCATGATTTCAAGGATTTTATACATGGTTATCATACTTGGTGCATTTTTGTACTAACCCATATTTTCTACATTTTCCATAAGTGTAGGGTCTGGTGTTTGAGGTGACTTCCCTACTTTGTCAAAGCTTAGATTGACTATTCTCCTTGATTTTGGTGAGTCCTCATGATTAGAGGATTGTTGATGATTTCTAGTTTCTTTTCTTGTACTTCCATTTGAGAACTATGTTGTAAGGGTTGTGACCCTATTTGATACTTCGATTGTAATAAATGGCTAACTGAGACAAGTCTAGACTTCCACTTTCCCTTACAAAACATATTTGGACTTAAATGTGTTTTACTCTTTATTGTTCTTTACTTATGTTATGATATGATAAGTGGATTACATGGTGCCTTTCGGGGTCTCATGTGCCATGTTATGTCTAGGGGGTACCCTTGGGTCGTGACAATACTATAGACAACCCAAAACCTCAATTTATCTACTCTTTCGAGCTAGTTATTAAGGATCGAATTAGGAGTAACTCTCTAAAGCTAAATACATAACAACCCAATCACTACAATTATCAATTGATAACCTTAATTCTGAAACCTCTTTCTCAAGCAAGCATAGAATACTAGACTAGAACTGCATTTGCAACTACAATTCATGAGTTAAAACTCAATTATCAATTGAACCCACTTCAAAATAGCAATTAAATCAGTAACTACTAACACCCATAAGATAATTGAAGTAATTAATCACATAATCCACCCCCCAAGAATTAGGATTTTAGCCACACATTATAAAAAGTAGGAACATATTACCAACTATATTCTCTATAAGTTGGGTAGCAAAATCCAAGTCTTTACAATTCTCCAAATTAGATTTAAATAAAAACCCAACTAGAAAATCTACTTAAAAACTCTAAGAGTAGTGTTTGGAATCAAAAACTCAAAGTAAAATCTCTCAAAAACATAGAACAATTGAGCAAAATTCCAGAACAACTGAAATCTTTTAAAATTTCCCATTTAAACCCCTTCAGATTTTTAGCTTTTGGACCGATCGGTGGAGTTAGTCCAGCGTCGCCGATGCACCAAGTGAACTTCTCTATCGCCGTCTTGTCTTGCCTCTTTACCATTCAAACTCTGTGATTTTAGGCAATCAAAATCATTGTCGTTGATCCATTCGGTGACTCGTCGGTTGTCCATATCCATCGCTAAGTTGGCTTTTCCACAGAGCTGGCATGCTGTAACATTTTGTGAGCTGACGGACTACTCGGCGGTTCGCCGAGTGGTCTTGGCGATCACCAGGATTGCCTTTCTTCAACTTCTTTATCTTTTTCTCACTCTTTTTTCCATGTAATGTCCTTGCCTTGCTCTTTTTCCTTCATTGGTTCAAATCAGAACTTTCATATCATTTTAGAGAATAAATTAGGCATTGAGAAAGATAAAACTATGAAAATAAAGCCCTAAATGAGTCAAAATACTAGACTTATCAGGTACCTCAAACTTTGATAATTTTAATGAACTCAAATATCAACAACGAGTCACACACAGAGACTCAACCGATCAACAATTTAGTTTGTAAGAAATGTATGCAGAAGAAGAGAAAATTTTCAATTTTTGAAAAATGTGAGAAGTCTCTTTATTTATTTCCAACTATAGCAAGTATGGACACATTTGTTTAGACAAGACATATCTATTCGATATCCCAAACTTATCAACACCCCCAACTTAAACCTTTGCTTTTCCTCAAGAAAAACACAAGATCAACCAGTTCAACAAAGATGTCTACAAACAGTGCTACTCAAGACTCAACATGAATGCACACGAGAGGTTCAAACAACTCATGCATTGCTCAAACGTGCATTCTAATTTTCAAATTGTGACTAACCATTATCAAATAGAACTCAAGATACCAAGCTTGCTTCAAATGCAAGTTCAATATCAACAAAAACATTCAAATGCCCTCACACAGAGAATGATTCCATGTTCACACAAAACTCATCAAATTTCAAGAATTTTAGAATCAAGCACAACTCTCACACTCCCAAAGATAAATACATGCATGACTCTACCTATAGGCTTGCCCTTATTTTCCAATCAACATTATTTTTATCTTACTCAAGATCACAAAGGTCTTTCAAGGCTTGTAATAGGGCTGAGAGTAAAGGTATGATCATTTTGTTTAGTGACTTCTACCTTTATGAAGTATGGACTGTATTTTCACTTTTTCTCTTTCTCTTTTGCACTTTATGATTTTCACAATCCACCCTATGTTCATTTAAGCATGACTCATTGGATACCCCATTTCTTTTGTCCATTTTACAAGCTTTATTTCAACACTTCTTTTTTTTCTCTTTTACATGGAGGGGTTCCATCTTTTTTTTAACATTATCCTTCGAGGGAGAATTTCTCAAACTTCTCCTCCTTTTTCACCACTCCCCCAACTTAGGCTTTTTGGCCTAAGTTGGTTATTCAAATGAACCAATACTTCATGAAGGTTATATGTGATGGGAAAAAGAGGTCAAAGTTGTTCAAGTTTCATCCAAAGAAAGGGATAGGATCAAATGGTGCCAAGCTAGGTTCACACTCTCACAAGGTGGTCACAAAGAGGTATAAAATCAATTTTGGTTCACTTTTCACAAATTGTGCCTAAGATCATCTTAATCGTTTGCTTACATTAATCAATTAGACTAACGAGGCAAGTTCTAGGTATTACCAAATACATAATTCAAGAAAATCTAACCACGCATGGCATTCAACACAATCATCAACCTCTACAATTTTCAGCTATCGTGCAACGATTATCACAAGAGGTAAAATCAACAACCAGCTAGTCATAATGAGATGCTAGGAGTTCACATATGACTTATGCAACTCAATTGGCCTCATTGGAGCTGTACACACATATCGTTCAATTGAGAGCACTATTTAAGTCATCGATATTGATCACATTCGACACTCGAAATTGCAAGAGAACAACTACATTCACACATCAAGAGGTGGCATTTTTTAAAAAAATTTGTTCAAAACCAACATTTTGCATCCAAAACAAAGGACCAACACAATGGATCAAAACCAATATATATCAACAACATCCGTCAGTCACACAAACACAAATATATTAACAATATCTAGAAAACAGGCCAAAAGAGGTAGGTATAGAAACACCTCACCCCGCCAAACTTAACTAGCATTTGTCCTCAAATGTAAAGAAATAAATAGTCTAAATAAGTAACAGAAAGAGATTCAAAAATCCCCCTGCCAGGGTAAGCCTTGAATGAACTCTACATGTTAGTGACCTCCTCTATCGGGGCATCAGTGCCCGGCTCTACAACATCCTTCGCTCCACTGGAGCCCACCATCGATGTATTCGTCAAAGATGCCTCAACAACTTTCTATATCATATCCCCCTGGAGGTCCTCTATATCTTCATACACAACTGCATCATGAACACCCAGATCATCCTCATCAGTCTAGGCCTCAGACTTAGCCTCTCCCTCATCCCTAGTAGCATCTCCAGTCGTAGATGCCGAAGGGATCTCAGAACTAGTTGGGAAGTCTATAATGGGGACCTTAGGAAGATCCATAGTGCCAAAAACATCAAGAGATTAGTGGATTTCAACTCATCTACATCTTATCGCAGCCCAATAATATCGTCCTTCAAGGCTGTTTCATCCTAAGAAACACCCCGGCCGTGCTCACAAGCCTCTACTCTCACAGTAAAGGCATCTAGTTCAAATCCATAGGCATCTATCCTTTCTATGTGCTCTCTCAACTCAACCTGAATCGGGGCTAAGACAACATCTATGGCCTTCTCAATCAGCTCAGGCAAAATGACTTCTACTCGGGAGGCACGAATATTTGTAAATTTCTTTAAAACATTGCTTGGGTAATCAGGGGTCGATAAGAAGCAACAACAACAGCAGTAGTAGGAGGGGGAGCAGTAGTAGAACCAGAACGTACATATGTCAAAGTGTCAAGGGTAGTTGTAGGCTCACTGGCCTTAGGAGGCATGATTGTCTCCATTGGCAACATCTCAACATCAACTACTAGGGACGTATCCACCGATGCAGCTCTCCTCCGATCAGCCTTTTCCCTCATGTACTCAGCCTCTATCCTTCGGATGTTAGTAGAGGAAGTCGGAGCAACTTCCACACCTGTCTTTGCAATCAAAGGAACACAAACCTGCCTGCACAGCTCAATAATGAAGACTGGAATATAAGAGAGGCCTAGATCTGCTTGGCCCTCATGTCCATCTCCTGCTCTATGACCAAACCGAGATTAAGTCCCTCCCGGTCCAAGATACTACCCAAACAAGCAGCCTTCGGATGTCGGAGTATTGACTCATTTTATGATGGCATCAATGTATTGCTGATGAATCCGAACCAATATTTGGCAGCCATATTCTTGTCCTTCTTTTCAATAAGAACACCAGCCTCAATCCATCGTGGAGTAGTGTCGAAAATCAATAATGCCAGCCAACCCTTTAAATCATCTAGGGTCTTCTTCTGTATTTTATCCACGTAGTAGTGGATCACTTTCACCGTACAACCAAGCACCTCATTGATATCGATGCTGCTGCACTTCACCTTTTGGCCCCGCACCACTACATGATCGACCGTCTTGAATGAGCTAGCCTTCTTCTTTCCTTTAGGGAATAGCTTCCCATACTCAGCAAAAACTCCCAAATCCAAGTATGATTATAAGGGCCTCAGGGCTTTGTGAAAATCTCGAACTTGTGGAACTTAATAATGCTCCACACCTTCGGGTACCGGTCTACAACACCATCTACAAACAACCGCTTCTCCTATAATATTGTCCTCAAACCCTCAGCCTTTAATCAATTCAGTAATCGGGGTGGGGGTACCTGAACTGGTGGCACCGGAGGAACCTTCTTAACAATCAGAGCTGGAGGTGGAGGATAAGGTGGCACTGGAATCCTGGTTGGATCATGCATAGATTTTGAGTGCAGCTCCAATCTCCTAGTTTGGAGAGTCTAGTCATCCTCTGGTTCAGACACGGAGGTCGCTAATCTATCACCCTGGCTGCCCACACTATCTGACTCGAATGTGGTGAGGTGAGTGTCATAGACACCCATTCTGTCGGAGCTCTCCTCCATCGGACTAGATTGTACGTGCCTCTTCCCTTTAAATTTCCTCTCTGTTGGAGAAAGTTTTGTCTGTGCATCCCGGGAGTGTGCAGTCCCCCTCATTTATAACAATGCCCCTAGCATGCTTGCTGCAACGACCTGAAAAATGATAGGTTGAACTAGAGCCTTGATGTTTGGGTTAGTGTGACTTTAGGAGGATCTGTAGATTGTTTTAGAACTTATTTGAGCAAGGAAGAAGCCTAAGGTGCAAGCAAGGACCTAGACTAGAAAGATAGGGTGAAAGAAGTCTTGTTCTTTGGTGGGCCTTTTGGCAATGGGGCTGTTTGGTTGCCCAATGGGATGGGCAAGTCGCCCAATGCCCTACTTCGCCTAGTGGACTGCCAACTTAGTGAGCCTACTAGAAAATTGGGCGAACCAAGTGTGCATTTTGTGAATCACCTAGTGCACTAGGGCAAACTAGGTGCATAATCACCAACTAGCTTGGCGTGTCGCCCTTCTCCCCTCCTATCGCCCATTGACCAGCCCTTTGAGTGTGCCACTGGAACAAAGGGTGAGCCAAGGGTGCACTTGGCTAGTCTCCAAGTGCACTTGGCAAGCCCAAGTGTCCAAAGGGCGAGCTTAAGCGGGCAAGGGGCAAAATTTTTAAGTTGAAACTTTAAGGTCCTTAGCTCTTTTCCAAAATTGACCCTACTCTACTCCATTCTTTTCCTAGAAACTATATAACATTTTTAAGACCTAAATTCCTTTCATTTAAGTCATTCCAAATAAAATCAAATGAAATTCTTCCTCTCTCAATAGTTCTCTCTCTAGCTCAAGAAAGAAAAAGAAGAGGTGAAAGCTAGGGTTTGGTGATTTCAAGGTGGTTCTTCCTCAAATTTCTTGGAGAATATTAGTAAAGGTATGGTGGTCTTGATCCTTGTCTAATTTTCCATTAAAGGAGCCAAATCCAAAGTGATTTCAAAGTATGAAAAATCTAGGGTTTTACTCAATCTCATGGGTTCTTTCACCAACCATTGTCATATGGTTTCTAATGGCGTATAGCGATTTTGTTGATATTTAATTGATGTTTTATGATGAAAATACTTCATGAACCCATGATTTTCCCTCAACTCCTAAAATGTACTTTTATGAAGTGGGTTTTGATGATTATGAAGGTTTATGAATTAAACTTGTCTAAAATGCTTTGGGATATTGATTTGCACCATTATGGATGTTTTGGTTACATTAAATGGAAGGTTTGTTTATAAATTGTGAGCATGGCCTTGAAAGGGCAAGTTATGGTTGTATTACTTATGAAATAGAATTGTGTTTGAATTGTTGATCCACTTGAAAGGTGGAGGTGTTTACTTACTATGTACATTATGACCATGGCCTTGAAGGCATAATGTGAGGAATTATAGTATTAACATGTTGTTGTATATATTAAAGTGAAGTGAAGCATGTGTGTGATCTAAATGAATGAATGATGATCATGAATTGAGGCTAAATTGTGTTAGGATTGAATATATCTCTCTATTAAAACTTGTGAATGAAGGTGATTATGTGAAAGGTTATTCTCACATATACACACACATGAATGAATGAATGAAGTTAATGATAATGTTAATGAATGTTGAGTCTATTGAAAGGCTATTTCTCAATTGTGCTCTATTGAATGAAAAGACTTGTTGTGAAAGGACTTTCTCACAATAAGGGGATTCATAGGTGAAAGGCTATTCTCATCTTTGAATCTGTGAGCTTTCTAATGAATGAATGAATGTTGGGTTCGGGATGGATGCTCATCTGAGTTGAGGCAGGGTATCTAGTAGCAATCCCTTATCCCATAACAAATGTAAAGAATGTAATGTACTACGTGGGGAATAATGCCAAGCACCGAGTGGATATGGATTGGGATGGGTGTTCATGTGAGTTGAGGTGAGGCACCTAGTAGCAATCTCTTGATATGGATGCTCATCTGAGTAAAGGCAGGGCATCTAGTAGAAATCTCCCTATCCCTTAAACTATGTGCCCACATAGGTCTAGCTAGTGGATCCACTTAAGGCTAAACAAATGATGGTCCTACCTTAGGCAAGTAGGAATATCTTTATCCGGTGAGGGTGACACCGGGATTCCATGTCAAGCTCACATGCTCTATGTCAATTAAGGCTTACCCCCACAAAGAATGTTGATGAACTATGGCTTCTTAAGGATGTACTACTTTGTGTAGGTGGTGGAATGGGACGCCATCTATGCATTGCACAAGTAGGCACTTGAGAGAGGTCACAGTGTTCCTTATAATGTTAATGAATGAATGGGCTCTTGTGATGATGTATTAATGAAAAATGTTGAGCTAATGTCTAAATGCATGAAAGAACTCTAAATGCTTAAATGTAAAGATGCATGCTATACTTGGATTGTATTATGAGTTACTTCCTTGTCATGTCTTATTGTATATGTATGTACCGTGTCTTTGGTGACTTTAAAGGGGTACTTAGTGTGAGTAGTAGTATGGGATGCTACTTGCACATTGCACAAGTATGACTTAGGGTTGTCTTAGATGTTGGTCCTAATGTGATGATGTGATTCATGTAAGGTTTATGTCTCTTGAATGCTTTATTGTGTAAAGGTTCTTATCTATTGTAGCCTTGAGAAATACCTAGGTGTGGTATAAAGAGGTAGTATAGGCTGCCACTTCATGTCTTACTTAGGTGTATCTTAGGGTAACTTTAGATAGGGGTCCTAAAATGATGAAATGACTCTGTTGACGAATATGTTTAGATGTTGTATGTTGGTACTAGTTGAGCATGATTACGTGCATGTGAAGCATGATAAAAGGTAAGTTCACCTTTGGTGATCTTAAGGTGGTACCTTAGTGTGGGAGGTGGTATGGGACGCTACCCATACATTGCACAAGGTATAACTGGAGGGTTACTTAAGGTGGAGGCTTAAGATAAAGGTAAAGGGTTGTATGTGACTTCTGTTCAAATGTGAATTATGTGACTTTGTATATTGGTTGTGACTTATATTATGTCTCTTGTATCAACGTTCATGAAGTTTTACAAAAATGGCATAAAAGCATGACTTCCAAATGAAATGTCCTTTTAAGCATGTTCTTGCATGGCTATCATACTTAGTACTTAATTGTGCTAACCCATTCTTCTTCTATGTTTTACTACAAGTGTAGGTTGCGGTAATTGAGTATCCCTCTCTAGTTGGAGCTTGGACTAGACTTCTTCCAAGACATCTTTTGGTATGTCCTCATAGATCGAGGACAAAGACCTTCCATGTTTCTAATCCTTTTACATTTTAAGACTATTGTTAAGACTTCGATTGTAAAGGGATGTGACCCTATCTTGTATTGAGTTTTTGCCTAAGATGGCCATGTGAGATGTTAGTATTCTGTTGCATTATAAATGACTTACGATTGTTGATGTTATTAAGAAAAGTTTAATTCCGCACTGTTTTAATTACCTATGCGATGAATGAATGTTATGAGGCTTGTATAAACCCCTTCGGGGTCGAGTACGTCGTGTCGCATCTGGGGCCTAGACTTAGGTTGTGACACTTGCAGGGCGGTTGATTTCTTCTGGATACCTTGGGTATTTCCATTCCTACAAAACAAAACCAAATACGTTAGACTTGAATTGAAAATTTTCAAAGTTGAACAATTGTGCAGAAAAACTTGCCAAGCAGTTCGGCGAGTCACCGAACCTATTTGGCAAGCCAAGTTGGGCTCGCTGAATGTTTCAGCATAAAAGTTCTCAGAAATCAGACTAAGTCATCGATGTCCAGTGCCTTTCGGTAGATTGCCGATACCATTCAGCGAACTAAAGTAGCTTGCCGAATGTTACAAAACATTTTCTAAAAACTGGGTCGCAGAAGGGGCATTCAATGAGTTGCTGAGTGAACTCAGTGACCTCAGGCGTATCGCCGAATTTTATAGAATAAAATTCCCAAATATGAAGGATAAAAAGGTGATCCAAGGGTCGTTAGGTGAATTACCAAACCACTCAGTGAGCTCGATCTAGCTCGCCGAATAGTCCAACGTGCCAGATTTTGACCCCAACCTTCAAAGTCTAACCCATAGCCTACGAAAACAAAATTAAGCACCTATTCTACGCAATTAATCCTAGAACCATTCTACCCATGACCTCGGGGTACTCATACTTCCATCGATTTGGCCAAAATTGATCAATCGACATCTTTTTCCCTTAATAATGGCGTCACCTGCTCTATCATTGGGAAAAATCAGATCATTGGCACAAACAGGATTACTTAGACTTCATCCACACTAGACCCAACTGTAAAATCAACACAACCCAACTTTTAAACATGCAAACATGCGGGGTTCCACAAATATAAGCCGACAACCAAAGTTAGGTATCTCAGCAGCACAATTTCACAACAATAATTTTAAACAAGCACTAATATTATGCAAAAAACACAATATGACAACGATTATGCATTCAAGACTACAAAATTTTAATGGCGGGGTTCAGAAAACTTACCTTAAGAGCAGATAGCAGACGCTAGGCTAGAAAATCGATACACAAAAGTGCACAAACTCTCCCGAGTAATTGATCCCACACGAAACAACAAGAATATAACTCTAAAATATAAGTGTGAAATTGCAAAAGTCAGAAAATTGGAAATGAAAGATGTTTTTGAATTTAAAAATGGTTCAGCCTCTTTTTGACCCTTTAGTTCGGGCGCTGGTCAGCGATGGGCACTTCCGTCGCCGGCCCTTTCGGTAATACACCGAATGGATCTTTGGCCTGCCAAGTTTTACAGAACCTCTAGCTAACTAGGTTGTCCAAACAGTGATCGAATTCAGGCTCGCCAACCTATTTGGCAAGTCATCGACTAGTACTTAGGCTCGTCTACTTTCTCCTTCTCCCAAAATTTCAAATTTTCAACCTACACATTCAACACTCGTTATTCAAACAACAACAGTAAAAGCTCAAAAACTTGGGTTGCCTCCCAAGAAGCACCTTATTTAACATTGTGGAATTATGAAGATACTTATTCAAGGTTCATTCTTAGGATTTTCCGTGGCGTCACTCGGTATTCCTCTTATTGTCCTTGGATTCAAATGAGTTGAGATTTGACCCATTTATGTTTCCAGCTGTTTAGTGGACACCGAGTTAGATGTATAGCTCTATTTAGAGTTGAGAGGTCTTCCTTTATTTCTTTTAGCACTTTGTCCGACCCTTCCACTTTATTGAGAATACGTGCAAGCATATCTTCAGTGTGGAAATTTTCTTGGTCAGCCCTTTGCTCATTTGCCTTTTGACGCTCATGGAGAGGTACATATCTCTCTTTGTCGCCATCTTGCTCCTTCCAGTTAGTCCCATGGTCACGCCATTTCCTATCACAGTCACTCCAACCTTCTTCACACTCTCTATTCCAACCTTTGTTCCCGCCTCTACCTTGATTTGCCAGAAAATGCACTTCCTCATTATATAGAGCCTCAAAGTGTGCATCATCGGGGTTCACCCCACTAACACCAACCATATTCACAACCTTAAAACAACTATCCATGAAATATTTTAACAACAAATCCATTTGGGTCATCATCTTGGCCATGTTTTGATCCCGTTGTTGGTCATTTTCAATTTGTTCCTTTGTCATCATAAAGGTTAAAGGAGACACTTAATCTTCTCTCGTGTACCAAGCACGATTGATTTTGGTCATCCCATCAAGGATAGAAGATGCAACTTCGAATGGTTTCTACATGATTCCTCTTTGGAAAAGTTGGTCAGCAACACCCTTGTTGACTAAATCTAGACTGTGATAGAAATGTTGTAATAAGACATTGTTTGGGAGTCCATGAGTTGTACATTGGAGCAGCAATTTCTAGAATCTTAACCAAGTCTTATGGATCGGCTCACTATCCAAGCATTTGAAACCCTGAATATTATCTCTTAATGCCATCATCCTCGAAGGAGGAAAATTTTTTATGTAGAACGCCTCGACAAGCTTGTCCCAAGACGTAATTGAGTCCTTCGGTAGTTTAGCTAGCCAGTTTATCACTTCCCCCATCAAAGAAAAAAGGAACAACCAAAGTCAAATTGACTCCTATGAGATGTTCTTGAACGAAAACAGACCACACACGTCCACAAAATTCTGGATATGGTCATGGGGATCCTCATGAACTAGCCCTCCAAACAAGCCATTCATTTGCAATAGTTGCAACATTGGGCTAGTCACATGGAATACAACATTTCCCACGATCGGAGGTAACCAGATAGCACCCACAGTACCCAATTGTGCTTCATTGACATCGTTCAAGTTATTGATGTCATTATGATGTCCAAGTGGCGAGCGTTACTCCGTTCATGATCATCTCATCACCTGTTCAATAACAGCCAACAACAAACACAAAACAAAGTAAGTCGATTCAACTACAAACAAGATTAGATCACACCACTTCAATAAAAGAATTCTAAACACCACTCCCCAGCAGCGACGCCATTTTTCATAATGCTCAACTACACTTCATCCAATTCTAAGTGTAGGCGATCGCAATCTAGTATAAACCCAACAAAAAAATGGGGTCGATCCCACATGGAGTGATACACTAGAGAATTTAATTAGGAAATGAAAGACATGTTCTAATGATTGCATGAATAGAAATTCTCGAAACCATTAAAGTAAATTATAGGGGTTGACAACAAGTGTCAAATAAGGGGATAAGATTTGTCAACTAACAACTACGAAAACTGGGGAGTAATCAAGTGGAAAGGGATACTTGGGGATGTGATCGATTAATTGCCAATTTCATCATATGAGTGATTACTAATTTCCAAAACTCACATAATCTTAGCGGGTAGTCTAGGCTTTAGGTGTAATAGCCAACTCTCGATAAACTATCATGACTCAAGTGAGTTCTCTCGAACATCAACAATCTCCATACTATAGACAACCCAATACCTCAATTTATCTACTCTCTCGCTAGATAGGTAGGATCGAATTAAGACTCACTTTCCCAAGCTGAATCCACATCAATCCAATCACTAAAATTATCAATTGATAACCTTAATTCTAAAACCTTTTTCTCAAGAAACCATACGATACTAGACTAGAACTGCATTTGCAACAACAATTCATGAGTTAAAACTGAATTATCAATTGAACCCACTTCAAAACAGCAATTGAATCAGTAATTACTAATACCCATAAGCTAATTGAAGAAATTAATCACATAATTACACCCCCAAGAATGAGGGTTTTAGCCACACATTATAAAAAGTAGGAAAATATTACATACTATGTTCTCCATAAGTTAGGTAGCGAAATTCAAGTCTTTACAATGCTCCAAATTAGATAAAAATCAAAAACAAACTTGAAAATCTACTTAAAAACTCTAAGAATAGTGTTTGAAATTAGAAACTCAAAGTGAAAGCTCTTAAAAACTCAGAACTGTTGAGGAAAATTCTGGAACTGCTCAAATCTTCTAAAATTTCACATTTATAATCCTTCAGGTTTTCATCTTTTTGACCAATCGACGGAGTTAGTCAAGGCTCTCCGATGATAGAAACATCTCAAATACACCTCATCCAATTCTAGGTGTACATGATCGTTAGTCAGTATAAAACCCAACGAAGAGTTGGGGTCGAACTCACAGGGAGTGGTGCATGTTCAAATGCAATTATGAAGTGCAAACGTGGTCTAAACGGTTATAGGAATAAAAATTATAGAAAGCATAGAAATAAATGTAAAAGGGTGACAACAAATGTCAGATGGGGGTTTGGATTGTTAACTATTAGGTACATCACACGCAAAACAGGGGAAATAATAATATAGAGAGGAATTCTAGGGATATGATCGATTATAGGAAAATTTCATTGTATGAGTAATTGAAATTACTAATAAATAGCTAAATATTAGTGGATAGGTCAGGATATAAGTCAGTTAGTTTTCTCTAGAACAACTATCACGATTCAAGTGATTTCTTTCAAATATCAACAGGCTCAGCAAATAAGAACATCCCACACCTTAATTCATCTATTCTCTCAAGCTAGATAGGTAGAATCGAGATTAGGATTTACTCTTTCGAGCTAAACCCATATCAACCCAATAACTACAATCATCAATTGAAAGCTTTGATTCTAAAACCTCTTTTTCAAGCAAGCCCGAATTCTAAGTATGAATTGCATTTGCAACTACAATTCTTAGATTAAAACACACCTATCAATTAAACCCACTTTAATTAAGAATTAAAATTAGTAAATAACAATACCCATAAGCTTATTCAACCCATACTCACATGATCACACCCCCAAGAATTGAGGTTTTAGCCAAACATCATATAAAATGTAAAAAATAATTATCAACTCGATTTGCCATCAGCTGGGTAAGAGTCTCCAAGCCTTTACAATGCATTCCAAGGATTAATTCAAAGACCCACTTTCAAATGCTCAAAATTCTACAATTAGAACTAAAAAACTAAGAGAAAACTCTAATTCTAAAACTTGGGAATCAATAATGTATGGGAACTCCTGAACTCTTCTTTTAAATTCCAATTTACAGTTGCCTGTATTTTAGCTTAAAACTCCACTCGGCAGATTAAGTCGCACCTCACTAAACCGATCAGCGATCTGCCAATTGTCCTCTTTATCTCCATTTTGCATTGGCCTTCAACATATCATGTTCTGTAACTTTGGGTGATCCAATTTGTTGTCGCGGAACAGATCGGCAATCAGTCGATTGTCCATTTCTATTTCCAACTTGGCTTTTCCCCAGGGCTGGCATGCTGGAACTTTGGGTGAGCTAAAGAGCCATTCAGCAGTGCATCAAGTGGTCTTAGTGATCGTCAGGATTCTTTTTCTTTACTTCTTCAGCTTTTTAGTTCCTTTTTGTCTGGTCGTGTCCTTGCATTGCTCCTTAGCGTTCATAGCTGCAAATCAAGACTTTAACATCAGTTTAAAGCATAAAATAGGCATTTGAGGACACTTATACTATCAAAACAAAGCCCTAAATGAGCCGAAATCTCGGACTCATCAACAGCCCCAACTTAAATTTTTTCTTGTCCTCATGTAAAACTCAAGATTAGCAACTCAATAAGGATGCCTATAAATAGTGTTGCATAAGACTCAACATAAATACACACAACAAGGTTTAAATTACTCATACAATGATCAATTGCGCACTCAAAGTTTCAAATTGTGACTCACCATCATCAAGAGCACTCAAGCTCACAATGCTTGCTTCAAATGCAAGTTCAAGCTCAACAAAGGTATTCAAATGCTCTCACAACAAAGATGATTCCATAGTCACACAAAATTTCTCAACAATTTAAGGTCCCGGAATCACATAAAACTCTCACACTCACAAAAATGAACACATGCATGATTCACCCATAAGCTTGCCCTTATTTTCCGATCAACATTTGTTTCAGCTCACGCAAGATCACAAAGGTCTTTTCAAGGCTTGTAATGGGTCTGAGTGTAAAGGTATGATCATTTAGGCTTAGTGGCTTATAGCTTCATGAAGTATGGCCTGAACATTACTTTCTTCCTTTTCTTTAACATTTTAAACATGCTCATAATCCACCCTATTATTCAACTTCATATGAACCACCAGATACCCCATTTCTTTTGCATTTTTTACTACTTTATTTCACAACTTTTTTAGTATTTTTCTTTTCTTTCTTCTTTTCCATTCTTTTTCTCTTTTTTTTTTTTTTTTTTTTTTTTTTTTTTTTTTTTTAACATAGAGGGGTTCAATTCTTTTCAAAAAAATCCATACACAAAGGAAGAATTTTTTTCACTTCTTAACTTTCATTCTCTTTTCATAGGCTTTTGGCCTAAGTTGGTTATTCACACAAACCATACTTCATGAAAGTTATGGGCGACGAGATAAAGAGAGATCACAATTGTTCAAGTTTCTTCTAAGAAAAGGGGTAAGGCTCAAAAGGGGCCAAGCAAGGTTCACACTTCGCACAAGGTTGGCCATAAAGAGGTATGTAGTCAAATAGGCTCACTCTTCAAACTTTTTACCTAAGATCATATCTATTGCTTGCATCACTCAGTCAACCGGACCAACAGGGCAAATTCTAGATTTCATCATGCACAATGTTCAAGGTAATCTCACCACACAAGGCATTGATACAATTATCAAACAAGACTCCATAATTTCTAGATAGCGTGCAATGTTCAATACAAGAGACTCATTCGACAATCGTCTAGTCACAACGAGATGCTAAAATTTCACATATTGCCTATCTAACTTTGTTTGTCTCATTATAGTCGCACATTTATTTTTTACGATTAAGAGCACTATCCAAGTCATCGGTATTGACCACAACTGATACTCAAATTTGCACAAGAACAACCATAATCACACATACAAGATGTGGCAAAATTTTAAAATTTGGTTCAAAATCGATTTCACATCAAAACAATGGGCCACAAGCTCAAACATCTGCACTACCAAAACCAAGATGTAGATAAAAACCAAGCAAGCCCAATATTCACAAAACACAACCAAAATCAATATTCACAAAATAGCCTACAAAAGAGGTAGGTATGGAAATACCTCACCCCACCCCCAAAAACAAGCAGTTGTCCTCAAATGCAACTAAAAACCAACAATCAATAAAACATAACAGAGAGGAAGGTAAAAATAATCAGCTTGTCAGGCAAGGTCTGGGGTGAATTCTTTATCTCAGTCACTCCATCTACCTCAGTGCTTGGTGGCTTAGCATTTTTGGCTCCGCTGGAGCCCACTATAGTTGTATCTCTCAGAAAGGTCTGCCACACTATTGCGTATATAGTGCCCTCCAAGTCTACCAAATCATCATAGACAGCCTTCTCTCGATCACCAAGTTGCTCCTCATCCATCTCAACCTCAAACTCAGCAACAACAATATTAGCTCTAATCTCATCTTTGGTGGTAGCCAGAGGCACCTCTGAACAAGCTGGAATATCTACGCTCGAGTCATATGGGATCTCTACCATCCTAAATAGTGAAGTAAAATTGGTAGACTTCAGCTGGTCCACATCCTTTCGCAGCCCAATAATATCAGCCTTCACATCTGTCACCTTATCAGTAGCCCCCTGTCCTTTCCCACATACCTCTACTCTCGCCATAAGGGCATCAATCAAAGCCCTAAGAGGTGTCAGTGCAACAACAATGGATCTCTTGATCATCCCAAGAACAATGGCCTCTAATCGGGAGGCAAGCGCATCAGCAGATAAGGTCAAATGCCCCATCTAATACAGTATCACCTGGGTGATTGAAGGCCGGGAAGCAGAAGTACCAGCAAGAGATCTAGGGGGTGGGGGAGCAGCAGATGTATTCGGAGTCTCAGAAGGAGTCTAGATGGAAGTACCTCATGGCCTGGTGGGGCTGAGTAGGCAAGATTGCCTTTCCAGGTAGTGTGTTAGTATCAACCTCCGGGAATAAGTCTACCTGAGCTACTCTCCTCCTTTCAGAATCATCTTTCTAGCACTCAACCTCAATGCACCGGATACCAGTGGAAGATGTGTGTGTAACCTCGACATCTCTCTTCTCATCTTGTGGGACTCTGGACCGTCGACATAACTCTATGATCAGTATCGAGAATGAGAGGGGCATCTGGTGCTGCTTCACCCTCATGGTCATCTCCTTCTCAATGATCAAGCCTAAATTAAGCTGCTTCCTAGAAATGATACTCCTGAGGTAGGCCGCCTTTAGGTGGCGGAGGATAGACTCATTTTGAGACGGCATGATCGAGCTGCTAATAAATCTAAACCAATATCTAGCTGCCACATTGAGATCCTTCTTCTCTATAGGCGCTCCGGCCTCAATCCACAGTGGTGTCAGAAAGAAGAAGGGCTAGCCAACTCTTGAGGTCATCCAGTGTCTTTATTGTGATCATACTCTGGTATTCATGCATATAATATGTATCCCTCTCAACCACAACATTTATATCATCACTGATGCATCTAACTTTCTTCACTCGAACCATCATGAAGTCCACTGGTTTAAAGACACTGGCCTTCTTCTTCCCGTGAGGTACTAAATCACCATAAGCTGAGTAGAACTCCCGGACCCTGGTAGGAATGTATGGGCCATGGGTCTTGGTGAAGACCTTGAATCTGTGGAACCTGAGGGTATCCCACACTACTGGTCCACTACACCATCTGTGGACAATCTCTTCTTTACTAAGATGGTCCTCAATCCCTCTGCCTTTAATCGATTGAGTGACCGGGGAGGAGGACCCTGAACTAGTGGCACCAGGACCACAATTTGTGTGTGAGCTGGAGGAGGAGGGGTCTGAGGCATCGGGATCCTAGATAGATCATGACAAGATTTGGAGCGTAGCTCCACTTACCAGGCCTATAGTAGCTAATCATCCTTAGGCTCAGAGAAAGAAGCCTGAGAATCATAGGATTCTCCCTCACTGTCAGAGTTGAACTTCGGTGTCTCAACCATGGGCGCCTTGCCCTTTCCCATTCCTCCCTTTGGAGGAAGTTTCTTGGCCTTAGCATTGGAAGAAATTGCTTCCTAATTTATAACGACTACTCATTCCCGCTTTTAGGGTGGCATGTCTCCACCAGTCATGTTGGTTATAGCCATTTCTGCAAAACAACGAAGAAGAACTTAGAAAAATATCCAGAAAAATATGTAGAAAATAAATTGCAGAAAGACTCGCCGAATTGTTCAACGAGTCACCGAGTTACTTTGGCGAGACAGATCGGGCTCGCAGAAGTAACAGGGCAAAATTTTCAAAAATTCAAGATAGTTCAGCGATGTCCATGGCTATTCGGTGGATCGCCGACACCAATTGGCGATCTAGAAGTAGCTTGCCGATAGTTACAGTGTATTTTAGGAACTAGGGACACAGAAAGGCGATCAAGAATGACTTTTGGCGAGTCGTCGAGTGACTCGGCAAGCTCAAGTATATCGCCGAAAGTTACAGAACACAACTCCACAATTCAAGAAAATTAAAAGTGATCTAAGGGAACTTTGGCGAACCGCCTAACCATTCGGTGAGCTTGACTCAGCTCGTCAAACAACCTAACGTGCCAATTTTCAACCCCAATCTTCAAAATCAAGCCTGCATCCCCCCGAAAAAAAAATTAAACCCCTAAACTATGAAATTAAGGTTAGACCCATACTACCCATGCCCTCAGGGTACTCAAACTTTCATCGATTTGGCCAAAAATAACCATTTGACGTCTTTTTCCCCTAAAAATGACGTCAACTGCTCCATTATTGGGCAAAATCTGACATTTAGCAAAATATGGAGTTACTCAAACTTCACCTCACTAGACCCAACATGAATTTATTGCAACCCAATGATTTAGACTTGATTTTAGACAAGTAAAAACATGGGAATCGATTAATTTTGCACAATTAGGCACAAATTTGATTCGATACGGGTAATCAAACAATTAAAAATGATAAACATAACTACCTAACATCAATCAACAACACATTACCAATCACATTCGAGTTCAACCACATATTTAAGTACGAGGTTCGAAAAAACTAACATTTTTACCGAAAAATAAGATTGTAATGCTAGGCTGCAAAGTTCCACAATCCCGAGCAATGATTCCACAAGATATGAGACTAAAAACAAGAAAATACTAAAGATCTAGTATAGGGGGTGAGAGTGCGGGAGTTAAAAATGGGAGAAGATTAAGGATTTTGAAATTTTATTTTGTTTGGCCTTTAAAACCTTTTAGTTCACACTCCATTTGGCGGACAAAGTCGAGCTCGCTGACCTGTTCGGTATTTCGCCAACCGAGCTTTTAGCTCACTGAGTTTTACAGAGTTCCCCTTCAAGCTAGCTGGTTCCAATAGCAGTCCAAGTGGGGGCTTGCCGACCTGTTTGTTGAGTCGCCAACGGGACTTTTGGTCACCAAAGTATCTATTTCCCAACACTTCTCACTTTTGAACCTGCACATTCAACACCCGTTATTCAAAAAAAATATTTAAAACATCAAAAACTTGGGTTTCCTCCCAAGAAGAGCCTTATTTAACATCATGGCACGATGAAAATATCTATTTAAGCTTCATTTTTGGGGTTTTCCATTGTATCACTAGGCAACCCTCTTTTTGGTCTTGGATTTAGATGGGTTGAGATTTGACCCATTTGTGTTTCAAGCTGCTTGATAGACTAAATGAGAAGTCACTACCTGATTTATAGTTGAGACGTCCTCTTTCATATTTTTTAACACTTTGTCCAACCCTTCAACTTTTTTGAGAATGTGTGAGAGCATATCTTCTGTACGGACACTTTTTTGATTCTTTGAGCTTCTAATGCTCATGGGATAGGACGTACTTGTCCTTGTCACCCTCTCTCTCCTTCTAAGTGGTGTTGTGATCACGCCAATCTCTGTCACGGTCCATCCCTCATCTTTGTTCCAACCTAGATTTCCACCTGGCCTTGGATAGTTCGGACGAAATCCTCCTACTTGATTTGCAAGGAAGTTCATTTCCTTATTGTACAATGCTTCAAGCTTCATCGGGGTTTACTCCACCGACACCTATAACATTAACACTCTTTGCACCACTTCCCATCACCTTTTTCGCCAATATATCCTGTAGGGTCATCATTTTAGCCATGTTTTGGTCTCTCTCTTGATCCTTTTCAATCTGCTCTTTTGTCATTCTAAATGTTATATGAAAACTTAGTCCTCACGAGTGTACCATGCTTTATTTCTCTTGGTCTGCAATCAAGGAGTTGAGACGCTACTTCATAGGGTTGTTGCATTATACCACCGAGAACAAGTTGATCAACAACTCTTTTGTTTATCGAATCAAGACTCCTATAGAAGTATTACAACAGCACATCATTTTCAAGTCCATAAGTTGGACATTGAAGCACCAGCTTCTTAAATCTTAGCCACATCTAGTGGATTGGTTCACCTTCCAAGCGTTTGAAACCTTGGATGTTATATATGAGTGTCATCATCTTCGATGGAGGAAAGAATCTCACTTGGAACGTTGTGGTCAGCTCATCCCACTCAAATAACCATTTGGTCGCTTCACCTATCATAGAGAATGGGAAAAAAAACCTGAGACGTACTAATTCTTGTGATATGTTCTTTAATGAGAACAGACCACAAACATCCACAAAGTTCTGAATATACTCATGGGCACTTCGTATAATCCTTTCAATTGTAGGAGCTGAAGCATTGTGCTAGTGATGTGCAAAATAGCGTTCCCTTCAGCCGGAGGTAGACATATTGCTCCAACACCACCCAATTGAATTGGGTCATTTACATCATTCACATTTTCAATATCGTCTTGTTGGCCCACTTGGCTATCATTACTCCTGTTTACACTCATCTCTTCCTATGCTAAAAACACAACACAAACATAAACCAAAGTAAGTCGATTCAACTATAACACAAAAAGAATACAATTTAACTTTAATAATAGAATTTTAAACAACACCACTCCCCGACAATGACGCCATTTTGATAGAACATCTTAAATACACCTCATCCAATTCTAGGTGTACATGATTGTTAGTCAGTATAAAACCCAACGAAGAGTTGAGGTCGAACCCACAGGGAGTGGTACATGTTCAACTTCAATTAAGAAGTGCAAACATGTTCTAAACGGTTATAGGAATAAAAATTATCGAAATCATACGAATAAATCTAAAAGGGTGACAATGAAAGTCAGATGGGGGGTTTAGATTGTTAACTATCAGTTACAACACAAGCAAAATAGAGAAAATAATAATATAGAGAGGAATTTTTGGGATGTGATCAATTATAGGCAAATTTCACTATATGGGTAATTAAAACTACTAATAAATAGCTAAATATCAGTGGGTAGGCTAGGCTATAAGTGAAATAGTTTTCTCTCGAACAACTATCACGATTTAAGTGATTTCTTTCAAACGTCAACAAGCTTAGCAAATAAGAACAGCCCGCACCTTAATTCATCTACTCTCTCGAGATAGATAGGTAGAATCGAGATTAGAATATACTCTTTCGAGCTAAACCAATATCAACCCGATAATAACAATCATCAATTGAAAGCTTTGATTCTAAAACCTCTTTTTCAATCAAACCAAGAATTCTAAGTTTGAATTGCATTTGCAACTACAATTCTTAGATTAAAACACAGCTATCAATTAAACCCACTTCAATTAAGCATTAAAATTAGTAAATAAAAATACTCATAAACTAATTCAACCCATAATCACATGATCAGACCCCAAGAATTGAGGTTTTAGCTAAACATCATAGAAAAGGTAAAAACAATTACCAACTAGGTAAGAGTCTCCAAGCCTTTACAATGCTTTCCAAGGATTAAATCTAAAGATCCACTCTCAAATCCTCAAAATTCTACAATTAGAACTCAAAAACTAAGAGAAAACTCTGATTCTAAAGCTTGGGAATTAATAATGTCTAGGAACTCCTGAACTCTTCTTTTAAATTCTAATTTATTGTTGCCTGCGTTTTGGCTTGAAAGTTCACTTGACGGATTAAATCGCTCCTTGTCGAATCGATCGGTGATCCGCTGATTGTCCTCTTTCATTTCCATTTTGCATTGTCCTTTAGCATCTCAGGTCCAATAACTTTGGGCGATCAAATTTGTTGTCGCGGAACCAATCGACGATCCGCCAACTGCACTTTCTATCAAAAACTTGGTTCTTCCCCGGGGCTGGCATGCTGAAACTTTGGGAGAGCTAAAGAGTCACTCGGCGGTGCACCGAGTGGTCTTGGCGATCACCAAGATTCTTTTTCTTCACTTTTTGAGCTTTTAGTTTCCTTTTTGTCTGGTCGTGTCCTTGCCTTGCTCCTTAGCCTTTATAGCTGCAAATCAACACTTTAACATCAATTTAAATCATAATATAGGCATTTGAGGACACTTATACTATCAAATCAAATCCCTAAATAAGCCAAAATCTCAGACTCATCAGCCGACCAAGTCAGCAATGCACCAAGTAGCCTTCTCTATCGTCGTCTTGTCTTGCCTCTTCACCATTCAAACTCTATAATTTTAGGTGATCAAAATCATTACCGGACTCACCAATTATCCATATCCATCGCCAAGTTGGGTTTTCCCTAGCAGTGGCTGGCATACTGTAACATTTGGCGTGCTGATGGACCACTCAGCGGTTCAGCGAGTTGTCTTAGTGATCAACAGGTTACCTTTCTTTAACTTTTTCTTCTTCTTTTTGCTCCCTTTTTGTCTAGTAATTTCCTTGCCTTGCTCTTTTGCCTTCATTGCTACAAATCAACACTTTAATATACATTTAGAGCATAAATTAGGCATTGAGGACAGTAAAATTATGAAATTAAAGCCCTAAATTAGTCAAAATCTCAGACTTATCAGGTACCTCAAACTTGGATAATTTCAATGAACTCAAAAGTCAGCACGAGATCACATACAAACTCAACCAATCGACAATTTAGTTTGTAAGAAATGTATGCAGAAGAAGAGAAAATTTTCAGTTTTGAAAAATGAGAGAAGCCTCTTTATTTATTTCCAACTGTAGCAAGTGTGAACACACCGGTTCAGACAGGACATATCTATTCAGAATGTTTGTGTCTTTTGGGAAAAAAAGTGTTTGTTCGGAAGGAATAGATCCATTCTGAGCGACTTTACCGTTACATAAATTTTCAAAAAATTCCATTACGTGAAACTTATTCTGTTAATTAATTAACATTCCAAATTAATTTTAAGAAAAAAATTACTTAATGAGATTGATTAATAAATTTTTCCAAAAAAAATAATCAATCAATCACATCATTTGCCAAATCCAAAGCCAAAGCTAAAGTCGAAGCCGAAGTCGAAACTGAAGATGAAGTCGAGGCCGAGCGAGCGACGACAACAGGGAAAGGGGACATCCTCTACTTAACCCTTTAAGAGCTAAAGAAAGTGTTTCCTAATATATGGGCAAACCTTTTCCTTTCTTCTACTAATATGGGAGAAATGACTTTTTGTTTGACATGAATTTTCATTTTCCCTCCAAATTGGTTCCCCCATATTTCCTAATTTCTCATTCATTCTTATTTCCCATTCACACCTTGCTTCAACCCAACAATATCCCACATGAATATGGAATGACTATTGTTAAAACATATGCATGAAGAACTTGTGTATCGTAAGTAAGGATTAATTGCATCTGCATAAGTAGGCTTCCCTTTCAACTTTCCGCAGTGAACATATATCGGATATAATTGGTCAATAGATCTTTGAACCTTCGAGATTTAGTGTATACCTAGACATAATATATCACATAATCAACACTTGAACTGTATTTGGTTCTCATTGTTTTGTTTGTTTCATCCATTAACATGTCTTGCTTTATAATTGCTTAGAGAACTGGCCTTACCGGATTCCTTGAAGCGGCTTACACTTTAAACTTACATAGGTGATTTCTAAATGTCTTATCCCATAGATACACTATTTGATATACCCTCCATAAAACATAGAAACCATTAAAAAGTCCTAATGCATTTACTATGAACATTGTCTCATCATGAGAATGGACCATAAACTAATTTTTGACAATGTTGAACCATCGTATATGACTTTGTTTGATCTCCTTGAACCTAGATCTTAGAATCTCCAATCTTCTAGGTAGAGTTACCGCAACGATGAGTTGTCCTCAGACATAGTCCTATTTTTGTCGATGATCTCTCAATCCACTCTCTAGTTAAGCCTTTTGTAAGTAAATCCGACACATTATCATTTGACTTTACATAGTCAATTGGAATAATTCCACTAGAGAGTAATTGTCTAACAGAGTTATGTCTTCCTCATATATGATGAGACTTTCCGTTATATATAATGATTACGACCCTTCCTATTACATCTTGACTATCACAATGTATGCAAATAGGGGCCATTGGTTTTTGCCAAAATGGAATATCTCTAAGAAATTCAGAAGTCATTCAGCTTCTTCACATGCCTTGTCAAAGGCTATGAATTCAAACTCAATTGTAGAGCGAGCTATACATGTTTGTTTGGATGATTTCCAAGATAATGGTCCTCCACCAATAACATATCCACTTGTGGATTTATTTTAAGCTGAACTAGTAATCCAATTTGCATCACTAGATTTTTCTACAACCACTAGATATTTGTTGTAATGCAAAACATAGTTTTGAGTATCATCTAAGTACCCCCAAAACACTTTTCATTGCCATCCAATGATTTTAATTTGGATTACTTGTGTATCGACTACGTTTACTTATAGCATAGGCTTTGTCTAGTCGTGTATAGTTCATGATGTACATCAAACTTCCCAATACTCTTGCATAATCCAATTTAGACTGACTTTTACCTTTATTCTTAGCTAGATCAAGGTTCACATCAATTGGTGTCTTTGACCTTTTGAAATTCAAATACTTGAAATTTTCAAGCACCTTTCAAATATAATGAGGTTGATACAATGCTAGACCTTGAGGAGTTTTATGAATCTTAATTCCAAATATTAAATCAGCAAGTCCTAGATCTTTCATATCAAACTTACTAGTGAGAATACACTTAGTAGCTTTTACATTACCAATGTCGTTGCTTATTATCAACATGTCATCCCATATAGGCATACAATGACCTCTTGGTTTGGATTGTAAACAAATTTATCACGTTCATTTATCTTAAATCCATTTGCCAACATGGTTTGATCAAATTTTGCATGCCATTGTTTTGGTGCTTGGTTTAGTATATAGAGTGACTTAATAAGTTTGCACACTTTCTTTTATTTGCCAGGAACTACGAAGACCTCCAATTGTTCCATGTAAATTTATTCCTCCAACTCTCTATTCAAGAAGGCAGTTTTAACATCCATTTGATGGATTTCAAGACTGTATACTGCAGCTAGGACAATTAGCATCTGTAGTGATGTAATCCTAGTCACTCACAAGTATGTGTCAAAACAATTTAGACTTTCTTTCTATCAAAAGACTTTCACAATAATTCTTACTTTGTATGTGACAATAGTTTCCATTTTCTTTTATTTTCCTTTTAAAAATCCAATTTGACCCCAAAGGTTTGTTTCGTGGAGGAAGATCAACCAACTCCAAAATATGATTACTTAAGATTGATTCAATCTCCTGTTGACAACCTCTTTCTAAAAGGTTGAGTCCATAGATAACATAGCTTCTTTAAATGTTTGAGGCTCATTTTCAAGAAGGAATGTTACAAAATCAGATCCAAATAAAGTAGATGTCATTTGATGTTTACTACACTTTAGACCCTTTTCATTAGGTACATTCTCTTTCGATTCTTCTTGAGGTCATTTAGACCCTTCACTAGATAACTTGAGTATAGTTTTATACAGATAGATATGTTCAAAGAGTTAAGTATTATCTAATTCCATTACCATATTGTCATGAATATCCGGATGCCCGTACTTATAAATAAGAAATCAACATGTCTTACTCTTTGTCACATATCCAATGAATAGACAGTCTACAATCTTAGGTCCTATTTTAACCCTCTTAGGTATAAAAACTTGGAATTTGGCTAGACATCCCCACACTTTAAATTATTTAAAGTTGGGTTTTCTACCTTTCTATTTCTCATATGGAATAACATGTGTCTTGTTGTGAGGCACTCTATTAAGTATTCTATTTGTTGTAAGGATAGCTCCCTCTACAAGTTTTATGTTAAATCTAAACTTATAAGTAAGGCACTAATCATTTCCTTTGAAGTTTGGTTTTTCCTTTCTGCAATTGAATTATATTAAGGAGAGTAAGAAATAGTAGTTTGATGGATGATTCATTTTTCAAACATATTTCTACAATAAAGATTCATATTCTCCACCTCTATCACTTGTGATAACTTTTTTTTTTTTATCTTTTTATCAAATAGATTTTCAACTTCAGTTTTATATTGACTAAATGCATCTATTGCCATCCTTACAATTTAGCAAATAGACATAACAATATCTAGTGTAATTGTCAATACAAGTTATGAAATATTTTTTTCCCACCACAAGATAGTATTGACTTCATGTCACAATGTCAGTGTGAATCAAGTGTAATGTAGATGAATTCCTTTCAACTAAATTATAAGGATGCTTCGCATACTTATATTCAACACATACTTGACATTTTATTTTATAGCACTCAAATTTGGGCAAAAAGTTTAAGTTGATCAGTTTTTGCAAGGTTTTGTAATTGACATGTCCCAAACGTTCATGCCATAAATAGTTTGACTCAAGCAAGTAAGAAGAAGTAGAATATTTATTCATATCAACTGCAATTACATAGAGTTTGAAGATTCCCTCAGTGAGGTAACCTTTTCCTACATACATTTCATTCTGACTCACTACAACTTTATCAGAAACAAATACACAAGATGACATGAGGCACCAGAATCTATCCACCATTCTCTTGGATTTCCAACCAAGTTGTATTTTGAAATTATTACATAGAGATTGTCCATCTTTTCTTTTTATTCATCAAAATTTGCTTGATCCTTTTTCTTGTCCTTCTTATGAACCCGACATTCACTTTCCCTATGACCATGTTTGCCACAATAGAAGCAGTTTCTTGTGAACTTCTTCTTAGATGGATTGCTCTTAGGTCCAGATTCTTTTTTCTTTTCCTTGACCTGTTGGGGTAACCTTCAACAACATTTGCTATAGATATTGCTGAATTACCACATGACATCTTTTTTTGTTGCCTTGTTGTCCTCTTCGATTCTCAGCCTTACCATGAGATCTTCAATAATCATCTCTTTGCATTTGTGTTTCGAGTAGTTTTGAAGTCTTTCCAATGCGGAGGTAACTTCTCAATAATGGCCACTACTTAAAATGCATCATTCACAATCAATCTTACATTAGAGATTGTGTAAGCATTAAAAACATACTTAATATATTCAACAAAGGTATTATATAAAATAATAAATTTTGCAAGGAGATCGTGGATCATAACCTTCAACTCCTGAACTTGGATGAAAACAGTCTCACTAATCTATCATTTTATAGTCCACAAACTTTACCACAATGAACTTCTTCATTCCGGCGTTCTCTGTTTTGTACTTCTTTTCCAAAGCATCCCAAACTTCTTTGGAGGCCTTCATATTATTGTACACATTGTACAGATCATCTTTTAGGCCACTCAGAATATAGTTTTTACCCAAAAAATCTAAGTGCTTACAAGCTTATGTTACAAAAAATCATTGTAAATCCAAAGTTTCATATGAAAGAATAAGAATGTTCTCACTAATGAACTTCTGCAGACTAAATGTAGTCAGATAGAAGAACATCTTTTTCTTCCATCTCTTGAAGTTGACTCTAGAAAACTTTTCAGGTTTCTCAACCGATGCAAGAGCGATAGCTGAATGATTGGGTTCAATCGATGATGTTGCAGCACTCATTCATCCAACATTAACTTGACTTGAATAAGTCATTTCTCTGTCACAAATGCAGACAATTTAATATATGAAATATTAACAGTAAATGATAAATCTTTATATAACATGTTTCCAATTTTATGATGAAGTTCTTGTATTCTTCTAATCGTTAATTAAATGAATCTTAAATTCAAAGAGAGTAGAAAATCAGGAAGGTTTTAATATCTAGAAACCTCAAATACAAAAACAAATATACATTGAATTTTGTAAGTTTGTTATCTCCATTATTCATGTTAGTAAAACAAAAAAAGAAAAGATGAAATAGAAAGACAGAAAATAAAAAAATATGAGTCCACATAACTCACTGTGTATCCTTAAGAAATTTAATCCCCTCAAGTAACCGAGGTTGTAAATTAATTTTTGTGAAGATAAAATGGATTAAGTATTAAAGAAGTAGCGGTACCTCAAACTTTGATAATTTCAATAAACTAAAAAATCAACAACGAGATCAACACACAGACTCAGTCGATCAACAATTTAGTTTGTAAGAAATGTATGTAGAAGAAGAGAAATTTTCTGTTTTTGAAAAATGACAGAAGTATCGCTATTTATACGCAACTGCAACGAGAGTGAACAACTAGTGTTCATACAAGAGTATGAACACACCTATTCATACTAAAGTATGAACACACCTGCTCAAACAAGACATGTATGTTCAGAATGTTTGTGTCTTTTTGGAAAAGAAGTGTATGTTCGGAAGGAACAAGTCCCTTTTGAGCGACTTTACCGATGCACAAATTTTCAAACAATTCAGTTACGCAAAATTAATTAATTAATTAACATTCTAAATTAATTTTAAGAAAAAGGAAATTAATTAATGAGATTTATTAAATAAATTTTGTCTAAAAAATTATCAATCAATCACATCATTTACCAATGCCAAAGTTGAGGTTGAGCTGGCGATGAGGACGGCGCAAGAGGGCATCCTCTACTAAACCCTTTAAGAGCTAAAGGAAGTGTTTCCTAATATAGGGACAAACTTTTTCCTTACTTCTACCAATATGGGAGAAATGACTTTTCATTTTCCCTCCAAATTGCCCCCCCCCCCCCCCCCCCCGCCCACATTTTTCTCAATTTCTCATTCTCACCTTGCTTAAACTCAAAAAAAAAAAAACAATACATTGGTGAATATGAATCCACCACCTGAAGGAAGGGACAACATGAAAACACTAAAAATGGGATTAAAACAAGTTCAACATCTGATTAATAACTTTAAGCAGCAAAGTGGAAAATCATTTTTTACAATCAAAAACAACATATTCGGTTGGATTATAAGAATCACACGATGACTCCAACCTCTTGTTGTATGAGTATAATAGAATAATAATAAGAACAAGACGATTACCTAATATATGGACGGTATGTTATACCACAAACCACTAAATTATTTTTTATCACCATTACATACTATTAGTTTCAAATCATATGCATCAACACCATGTTTGAAACAGATACAAGCAAAAGCCTTTAAAATTCCTCCACCCTATGACATAAGTTCAAATAGTGAAAAAGGAGAATCTGAATTAGAACATTACAGATATCAAGGTCCTGAAAAAAAATTGAAGTTGAGGCCTAAATTTGTATTCAAGCAAACAAAAAAGGTCCGACCACACCACGGCTGCAATTAGTTGCACCATTCATGCCATCTACATAGAAGAGAATCCTTCCATTACTTGCATTACTGTCTTATATTATTATCATCACTTCCTAAGAAAACTATTATTTTTGAGTGAATAAACTTTAAAAACCGAACTAGAAGATAATATTGAGGGATAAATGCAACAGAGAGACAATGATGGATAATGTACTCCACTGTAGTTTGTATCCTAGGTCGAACCTCGTAAAGTGTAGCAATTTTTAAACAAGAAATATGCAACAAAATGACTAGCATTATAAGATAGTGGAACTTATACAAATTTATGTCATAGCCGCAAGCAATAATTAGGACATAAACAATAAGAATCAATATGACAGCCTAACAACCTTCATGGTCTTTCGGGGTTCTCCACTCTCACATTGTCATTGTCACAATCAATAAAACTCAACCTAGTTGTGCTAAGGTTAAAATTTTGATAGATTTATTAGAAAATCTACCCGACCATGTCAGGATGGATATAGAGGATGGTATTCCCGGAGCTATTAGGACGGTTAAAGTTAATATCCAATATGATTATCTTCCTAAGTATTGCCGGGAGTAGAAGCTACAAGGATACAATGAATATGAATGTATGGTAATTCATCTAAATTTGTCCCCAAGAAGGAAAAAAAAAATAAGGAGAGGGATAGGCACAAAATCCAAAGGCAGGAACAATACATAAAGGGACAAAACATTAATAATTAGAAGATAAAAAAAATGAATGCTAGATACCAACCACATGATCTTTTCCCAGGAATCTAACGAGTGGTAAAATAGTAGGGAATCATAACAAAGGGAAGGATGTCACACATAAGAAAGGGAACACTCAAGGCTACAAGGGAAACAAAAAATAGGAGGTTGTTTCCGCAGGGAAAGAAAATGACACTAAAACAAAAAAATAATCTGATCATGTGGAGGAAGTTGCTAACAAGAACAAATTTTCTACTCTAAATGTAAATGACAGGTAATAGAGGGGTTAGAATGTAGATGACAATATAAAAAACATGGATAGTAAAAAGATCACAAGCAAAAAGAGGATGTCAGCCAGCAATAAGAAAGAAAAGGTGACACAAATAATACGAAAGTCGATCAAAGTGAAAACATAGAAGACATTATTGAGGTAGACAGTAGAAAAGATGTCCTTTTGAGTTCAAGTAAAGGTATACTTGTTAAAATAGTAAAAGAATCAGTCACTAGGAAGCCCAACACTGACTCTTATGAACAAGATCAATATGGTAAGGCACGGGAACAAAGAAAGGAGGATGGTACTAAAGATGGAGAGAATAAATACATGGAAGGACAAAGCGACTCCCAAAGTCAGGAATTAGAAATGAAGAATAAGGAAATAATAGGAATTTCACCCACCAATTTATCATTCACAAATAGAAGGAATCAGAAAAGTGTAGAATCATGGAAGACTGGTGAAACAAGACACAAAGGGCATAATTCATTGTCCATAGTAGAAGAACGCCACAAAGTTAGCCCATCTAATGAAGATACAGAGGCAGATTCAGAGGAAGGAAGAGTTGAAAATACATGTCAGGAATTGAGGCCACATGATCTTAATACCTATTTTACAGAAGCAAGTACTTATCCAACTTCCACAAAGTCATCACAAGGCCTTATTAACAAGGCTATAGTGATGAGCATGCCCTTATTTGAGGCACAAGCACTCCAAACAGTAGAAGTTCACAAGAAGAACTCTCGTATTAAAGTTTTGAGTGACCTGGTATCACACCAATGTGTCGCAGAAATCAGTATACCAAAGAATGTCCCCGTGAGACCCATTAAGGAGAAAAACGAAGAGGAGAATCAACAGAATTGGGAGAAGATAGTAGTAAAAGCAGGACTTTCCCCTAAGTCCCAAGTCAAGGATAACAGGAAATAGGAAGGAAAAGAGAGCATCTTACCCACAAGGAAAATGCCAAAGAAAGGCCCTAGTTGTACTAGTAAATGATGATTAAGACCCTGTTTTGGAACATTAGGTCTGTTAGATTTCAACAGGTTTTTCACAAAGTTCAAATGTTGAACATACATCACAAATTCCTAGTGATTGCATTGATGAAGCCTTTTCAGGAATCTAGGCATATCCAAAAATACAAAAAAAGATTTGGGTTGAAATATTCAAATTTCAATTAGAATGGAAAGATTTGGTTCTTTGTGAATGAAGAGGTAAATGTAGATATTATGCACGACTCATACCAATAAATCAGCATGAAGCAGACCCTACGAATGGTAAATGTAAGTTCCAATGAATAGTGGACGTAAATTTCTTATGATTTCTACAGAAAGTTAGTAACTCTTAAAATCTCTTATTTACACCTCTTAAATATACTTTCTCCTCCCTCCTCCATAGTGAATAACTTAGTTTTTTTTGTATTGTTGGAGTTCTTACTTTTAATATAATATAATATAATATAAATAAATATGATATAATATATAGAAGACATACTAAATTGGATGCTTTTAGTTGGAGTATTATATTAATTTAACATTCATGCTAGAGAGTGTTCAAATTTTACTGAAATTTGAGATTGTCAACGTATGTAAATTAAAATTTAGTTTTTAAGAAGAGAAGAACAGAAAACATAAAAAAATCTTAGTTTAAAAATGTGAGGAAATCCCTCCATTTATAGTTAACAAAGGGTAGTATGAGCATGTGCATATTTTTTCTTATCATAAAAGTCACAATTCATTGAAAAAATCACAACTCTTTGGACAAGTTGTAACCATTCAATGTGATATGATGTCTTCTTTTAATATGATATAATATAGAGTCCTTGATATTATTATCTATGTCAAGGTTTTTGATTCTTTCCTTGACTCTACAATCTCTAGCTTAATGACCAAATCTACCACATTTGTGGCAAGTATTTGCTAATTTTTTGTTTATTAGATCTCCTTTTTTCAAACCTATGCCCAGGCCCAATTCTGACTTAGCTATAACTGAGTCTGAAATGAGTTTTCCATAGGTGTAATTGTCATAGTTAATATTATAACTATCTCCCATAAGAGTCTTTCTAACTTTTCAGCAAATAGAGTTGGTAAACCATCTATAAACTTAGATTTCCAATGAGTGCTATGGCACTCTGGCAACTCCATAACCCTGCTAAGACATACATTGTTATAAAATCTGAAAGATGTGAGGGCCTTACACCTAAGATTTTGGAGCATGGTTCTTATGGTCTCACTATTATCAGACCATCTTCCTGAAAAATGTTCTATGATATTAAGAACAAGGGTATACACAACATTCTGAGTATTCTACTCTCCTTCTTGCTTTACAACTTAAAGAATCTTATCTCTCTGCTTAGTATTTAGATAATTATCCCACTAGCCTTTTAGTTGATCAGTAAATCTTGTCGTTATCATATCAGCAATAGTTTTGTCACTATTTTTGTTTGCCTTACAGATAGTGTTGTACATAAGCATTCTATGTACAATTGTATAAATCTGTCTATTTGTATAACCATTTATGTTCCATTCATATATTTCCTTTTCATTAAAACTATTAGTTATAATATGTTCATGCTCTTCCAAGAGCACATCCTGAGGAGTAGGTCTAGGATAGTAATACATCCTTTGGATAGGTTTTCTCGCATATTTTTCAGAGATTTTATTAATTTCATCAGAAAACTCTTTTTTACAATTGTTTTTTCCTTCTGAAAAATCGTCAACACCCAAAGGCTTCAGACTACAACCTTTGAATTTTCTTTCTAAGAGACTTTACAGGTCCAAAAAGTCTTTTAACTTAAAATCTTCGATCCCCGGGGGAGGTTGGATACTGGTATTGGGTACTTTCTCTTTTACTTTAGTATTGGAATTGATTCTAGAAAGTAGTTTATCAACATAATCATGAATAGAAGGTATTTGTTCTCCTAATATGCTCGTATAAATGTTAGCATAATTTTGCAGCTTGATCATAATATTAATATGCTGAGCAGTAAGTAAAACAATATTATCTCCAAATAATTTTGAAAGAGCATTAAAATAAACAATCTTGCCGTCCTTTTCAATTTGAAATGATTGTAAGCAAGAAAATATAGATTTAGTAACTTCCCCAGTACTTAATGTAAAATCTGAAATATCCTTGGTCAAGAAATTATAGATTTAATAAATACAACAATGGATAAATATCAAAATATAGAAAGATCAAAACCACAGATGGATGATCTTAGCCCATTCAAGCAGATTGCAAGAAAACTTCAGATGAAGAAAGGATTGATATCCAAATAAGAATCAATAGCCTTATACATGGAGGAAGTAAAAAGAGATTTAATGAAAAGCTTTGGCATAGATAATAATATCAAGGACTCTTTATGCAAAATTAATAGCTCAGAATCATCTTCTTATGAAAGAGAAAGTAAAGATCTTGACTTTCTTAAAACTCTTAATTTTGGTAATAATAAAGAAGATTTTTTACAAAGCTTGAAAGCTATCACTTCTCAAAATTTTTATTTAAGATTACTCTTCTTATAGATTATAATTTCAAAAAAACATTGACTGCTTTAATAGACAGTGTTGCTGACTTAAATTGCAATCAAGAAGGACTTATTCCTTCAAGATATTTTCATAAAACATAGCCTCAGATCAGCAAATGGTAGTAAAATGAGTATTGAATATAAGTTACCCAAAGCTTTCATATGCAAGGAAAAAAATTGTATTCCTCAAATTTTTGTCTTGGTAAAAGATATTACTAACCAAATTATTTTGGGAGTTCATTTTATAAATGATATTTTTTTCCCTTACTTATTGGGATAATAAGAAAATCATTGGAACTTGGAATGAAAAACATTTTACATTAGAGTGTATTACAAAACCGTTTACAAGAATGATTAATGAATTATCTTCAAAATTGGTTTTAAAAAATAATCAAGTCAATTTCATAAAAGAAGAAATTAACAGCATGGAGATTGATAATATTCTTCAAAATCCTAAAGTATAGGATAAAGTTGCTATTTTAAAAAATCAGTTCTCCATTCATATTTGTGGGGATCATCCAAATGCTTTCTGGAATAGAAAGACGCATGTTGACCAGCCTTTCATATGAGGATAATTTTACATAGGATGATATTCCTACAAAAGCAAGACCTTGCAAGATGAATTCTGATTATCTAGAATTATGCAAAAAAGAAATTGATTGCTTGCTTCAAAAAGGCCTTATAAGGCATTCTAAATCTCTATGGTCATCTACATCCTTTTATGTAAACAAACATGCTGAAAAAGAAAAAGGTGTGTCCATATTGGTAATTAATTGTAAACCTCTTACTAAAGCCTTAAAATGGATTAGGTACCCTATCCCCAATAATAAATATTTATTGGATAGAGTTTATGATGCCATTATATTTTCCAAATTTGATTTAAATTAGGTTATTGGAAGATTCAGATAGCTGAGTCAGAAAGATACAGAACAGCTTTAATGTCCCTATGGGACAGTCTGAATGGAATGTTATGTTATTTGGCTTTAAAAATGCTCCTTATGAATTCCAAAAGATCATGAATGATATTTTCATACCTTACAGTAATTTCATAATAGTTTATATACATGATATTCTTGTATTTTTCAAAAATGTGGAAACTCATTTTATACACATTGATCTGTTTAAAAAAATTATTATCCAAAACGGCTTAGTAATAACTAACCCTAAAATGGATTTGTTTCAAACAAATGTTAGATTCTTGGGTCATAATATTGAAGAGGTAACATTTGCCCTATTAATAGAAGTATTGAATTTGCATCCAAATTCTCTCATATTATGACCAATAAAACTCAGTTACAGAGATTTCTTGGTAGTCTTAACTATGTTGCTCCTTTAATAAAGGATTTATCCAAGGATACTGCTATTCTATAGGACAGGCTAAAAAATAATCCTAACGCTTGGTCTGATAAACATACTAAAGAGGTCAAAAAGATTAAAACAAAGGCTAAAAACCTTTCTTGTTTTACTTTGGCCAACCCAAATTGGGAAAAAATGATTGAGACAGACGTTTCTGACATATGATATGGAGGTATCCTGGCCCAATCATCATTTTTTTCATGTTTTGTTGGCTTGGTAGTGCTTTGAAAAGAGGTTGTGGCTTGTTTGGTACTAATAGATTTAGCCAAGCCTCATGAGTTATGAAATGTGTATCCCTCCAATTTTTTTGTGAAAGTGAATAATTTTGTGACAATGGGTTCTCTTTTTGTGACTCCAAATTACTAGGTGGTGAGTGTAAAATGACTCCCTTGTTCTTGACTAGGAAATGAATTAAGCCGTCTTGATTAGCTTCATGCCAAGTGTAGTAAGTCTTTGTCAATAATGCCTTGTGTTAACTTAAACTTGCCCAGTTGGTCTTAAAAATGGTGTTCTTGATTGAGTTTTGTTGGATAAATGATCTAAGGCTTTCCTTGATTGTTCATGAAGTCCACTTAGCCTAAGGATCCCACCTTTGCACTAAATGTATCCCTAGTTATCCACTTTTGAGCCTTATCCTCTTATTGGAAACCACATTACATGCCTTGAACCTTTTTGAAAAGTAACTTCTTTTGAACCCTTTCCCTCATTGAACTTGAGAATTGTGGAAATTGAGGCTAAAAGCCTAAGTTGGGGATGCTATGGGAAGATTATAGATGGATACTTACCACATGAGGGATTGAATAAAAAATAGGAGAGAGTTTGTGAATAGAAGATAGAAAGTTTCAAAGAAAGAAAGAAAAAGTTGTGAAAAAAAGGAAGAAAATGTGAAACTTGAATCCTCGAAAAAGTTGAGTATGGTTGCTTGTGGAGTATCTTGAAAGAAAAGTAAGAAAATAATGTGAAGTGTGCATTGAGTTGAAAAGTGAAGAAGAGTGGAAAAGTTGTTAAGTAGTGTTCAAGGAGAATGCACTCACTAAATGATATCCTAACCTTTCCTAAGCCTAGAATTACTAGCTTAACAAAGTCCTTTGGGATCTCTAACAAAATGAAGTTGAGTTAATGTTGTTTGAGAATATGGGCAAGCTTATGGCTTGGCATTTGTGTGCATAAGATGATCTGTTTTGACTGTGAGTGTTTTTATTGTTATCCCTTGTGTTGTGAATACTTGTGTGTTCTTTTGGACATCTCTTGCCTTGTGAGGGAATGAATGCTGGGATGGATTGGTGAAGTTTATAGATTCCAAAATTGAGTAAGGGAAGTTGTTAGAGTACTAGTAATTGTGAGTCACTTCTTGAGAACTCTTGTCGTCAATTGATCATTCTTAGAACTCGTTGAGTTTTGAAAGTTGTTTTAAGTTTGAGGGAGTTGCTTAATTTGAAAATCACTTGTGTTCTTGATAATTAATAATATCAACCAAAGTGAAGATCATGTTTCTTTAATTGAAAGAGACTTGTGCTTAAATTGAGTACCTTTTGTATTTTGAATTTTTGTTTGCTTGAGCAAAAGCAAGATTTTAAGTTGGAGGTGTTGATGAGTAGCGAATTTGTACTCATTTAGAGCTTTTTTCTTATGAGTTTGTGGCACTCAAAGTAGAGAACGAGGCTAATTAGTCTTTGAATTGTATTATTCCAGGTGCTTATTTTAAGAGAAAAAAATGTTGATCAAAAGTGGATTTGAAGCTCAAAAAGAGACAAAGGCTGGCAGAAAGTAAGCCCTAGGTATCGCACTAGCAAAGCACTTGTCGCTTAAGCAAACTAGTCAACGAGGTCAACAACTCTCTTAAGAGAGGATGTGACGTTCGTTTCTGCGAACTGGGCCAAAAGGGCAAAGGTCGCTTAACCGAACCAAAGTTCGCTTTTGCGAACCTCCAGCAGCTTTTGCGAAGCCTGCCTTTTCAGACAGGGCAAGAATGGGAAATTCTCAAGATTTGGACACAAAATTCATAAAAGAGGTTTAAAATTGGGCATGATCCATGAGGAAAGAATAGTTTTGAGAGAGGGAGAACATTATAAAGAGAGAAACATATTCAAAAATTAGATCTCCTAGTGTTCTTGATTTGGGGTTAAGACATTGAAGGCAAATTTCCTCGCATTTCATTTGTGGATTTGAAGTTTGGGTTCTATTTTTGTAATATGTTTTACCTTACTTCATTTCCTTGTTCTTAATTGCTAGAAATGTGGGTGTAATGCTTTAATGAAATTGGAGCTTTTGTGCTAGAAATAGACAAGGATATTTAGTTGTTTGATTTATTGCTCTATTGCTTTTGTAGTTCCTTAAATCCATGCTAGATTTCATGAAATAGGTTCAATCTAGTTTTCTTGTTTGAATTTCAAGTTAAGAGTGCACGCTTAACCTTAGCTTCCGATCTTCTTGGGTTGCTTGAAAATAGATCTCGTGAAATGGGGAGTTAGATTGATAATCGCATGTTGACTATAAATCTTGAACTTGTGATCGAATGATGAAAGTTTAGGGTTTTATTTTTGGGTGCAAGCCTTCGTTTAAAGAGAGGTCTAAGTCAGATCCCTTGCTTGATATCGTCTTTTCCCCCATTAGAAGTGTAGTTTTAAAAATTGCCTTCTATTTGATAATTGTGTACCTTGTATGTCTAGGCTCAAGCTAGTATCTAGTTAGCCTTTATCTTTTCAATCGTCATTACATTGTTTCTTGTGGGATTCGACCCCGAATCTTTATTGGGTATTTTTATTAACGATGATCGCTCACTCTTTTAATTAGTTTTTGAGGTTTTTTAGTGTGATCAACTTCTTAGCTAAGGCAGGATCAGTATAATGTATTTACTTAACATTTATAGTAAGAGACAATTCTGAACCATTCTGAACAATAACTCCACCATTTGAAAAATCTATAAGACGAACTCAAAATGATCGAGCATGTGAACATCATGAACCAGCTCCTTCTTTCTTCCTCACCGTGAGCAACATCTGTTCATAGACAACCTGCTTAGAGCATGTACCACTACATTGACCTTACTCAGATGGTATAGAACACGCATGTGATAATCCTTCAACAACTCAAGTCATCTCTTCTAGAAAAAAATTAAGTCTTTAACACATAGTAAAGACTCTTATGATTTGTATATATATCCACATGAACACCATATAGGTAGTGCCTCCAAATCTTTAAAGCAAACATTACTTCTACAAGATGAAGATCGTAAGTAGGGTAATTCATCTTATGAACTTGAGTTGCCTAGATGTATAAGCTATGACCTTACCATGTTGCATTAACACAATCCAACACCAATTCTAGAAGCATCACAATAGATTGTGAATTCATCTGAACCTTCATGTAGTGTCAAAACTGGAGCTAATGTAAGTCAAGTCTTTATGTCTTGAAAACCCTTCTCACAAGCTTCAAACCACTAAAAATTGACTTTCTTATGAGTCAACCTAGAATATGGAGAAGACATAGATGAAACCCCTTCACCAAACCATTTTTAGTAACCGACTAAACCCAAAAAACTCCTAATGTCTGATGGAGAAAGAGTTCTACGCTAGTTCTTAACATTACTGCTTTTTTAAGGATCAACTTGGATGCCTTCTGTAGAGATTATGTGACCTAGTAATGCTACTGATCTCGACTAAAACTCACACTTGCAAAATTTAGCAAACGGCTTACAGTCCTTAAGAAACTGCAAGACAGTCCTTAAATGACCTACATGCTCATCCTCGCTTCAAGAATAAATCAAGATGTTATCTATGAAGACAATGACGAACATGTCCAAATGTTGCATGAACACCCTGTTCATCAAATCCATAATAGTTGCAAGAGCATTCATTAGTCCAAAATCTTAACCACAAATTCATAGTGATCATACCGAGTCCTGAAGGTTGTCTTTAGAATGTCACATTCTCTGACTCGAAGCTGATGGTAGCAATGATCTGAGGTCTATCTTTGAGAAGAAACTAGCACCCTAAAGCTTGTTGAACAAGTCATCAATCTTGAGGATGGGATAATTATAAATGATAAGGCTTTGTTTAGCTCACGATATTTGATGCACATTCGAGAGAACTATATTTCTTACGCACGAATAGAACTAGAGCACTACTTGGAGAGATACTGGGTCTGATAAAACCTTTATCTAGAAGGTCTTTCACTACTACAAAAACAACCTTTAACCGCAAATAAATATACACGTTGTTTTATTTAAAAAAGAGAAAATGACGGATTTAAGAGTTGCCACTTAATTTTTTTAAAAAAAAATTAAGAAAATTATTTTTTTCAAAAAATAAAAAACAAAAAATCTAATGAAAATCTTTAAAGGGGATTCGGAGTTCATATTAACATTTCGAAAAGGTTTTGAAAGCACCTAAAACGCCCGCTTATTTGCGGTTATCCAACAATTAAAATATTTGGCTAACAATAGGCATTCCTGACTAGTTACGGAATAAATGAATTTTATAACTCAAAATCATTCAGAGAGGAAAGGGAATATATTATGTAGAGAAAAGCTTCTAAATATTTTAGAAATCAATTTGGAAAGACAAGTATACTTAGTTATTTTAAGATATATTATAAGTTAACTAACTCAAAGTTGGTGTCCTTTGGGGAATTATGAGTTAAGAGCCTTAAATTAATTAGCAAATAAGCATATACTAACAATAAAATTAACACGAAATATATAATAAGGGGAGAGGGAGATTTGGACCCAAGTATGATTTCAATTCGCCTGGGCCAGTACTTGGGTTTAATTTTTGCTTTGGGTCTATATGTACCTGTCTTAAACTATCATAAGAAATTAACTTTCTTTTGGACGTTTGGCCCAACTTCCACCTGTCCTAAAACTATCAAAATAATTTCTAAAATATATGGGTTTCGGCCCAATTAAACAAATACAAAGCAGGAAATTTTTGGGGCTTTTGGCCCTATTTTTGCTGATGCATACAGCGTATACATCCATTGTATACCTCTACATACTTCTTGTATATCCTGCGAATTCAACGTATACAGCATATATACCGACCGTATCTCGGCCTCTCTTCCACCTGTAGTTCAGCTTACTTTTCAACTTCGTTGGATCGAGGAGGTAGGCTCGAACTTAAACTCGAAGATATGTAAATGGGAGAGTCCAAAATGGACTCGGATGGAGAGAGTTCATGCACAAGAGGAAATAAAAATAACTAGCAATTGATCAATGAACAAGATCTATGACAGTAACTGCATTATGCAAAAATATCAACTTGTTAAAGGGTTATAAGTGTATTAATACATGGATTATGCTTGAATGACCAACAACTTAACCTAATAAATTAACAAGTTGATAAGGAGAGAAGTCAACAAATAGAACTAAAATTGAACTAAACTTCAAATTTAGGCAGCAAAGTCGTATGAAATGGTAATTGGCATTATCACAACAATTAACATGCATTCATAAAAAGAAAATTATACATACTATGCTGCACATTAAAGCTTCTAACGAGACCAAAGATAAGCATGCACCCATATATATAAATTTGGTCATCTAAACAAGAAAAAATAAATCACCAAAGTTTTTAAATAAATACAAAAAAAAAGACATATAGCTAGCAAACAATTATCGGAAGCATGAATCCCACATAAATGACTTGAAACTATCTAGTTCTCAAACAGAATAGTTAATCCATTAATATTGATAAAACCGTGTATTAAAACAAAAGAGAAATGACTACAATCCTATATCACCACACAAAGTGAAGGAGTCAAACTTTACGACCTAATCGCGATTATACAAATCCAATAGAAAACAAACCAAACTCTGAATGCTAACGCGACAAGCTCTGTATAAAATTAAGACAGAGCATTGAAAGCATTTAAGAAGAGTCAGGTAGAACATTAAGAAATAAGGTAATCAATAATACACAGTAACAACACAACCTAAAAAATGGAGACTTCAAAACAACAGAATGAGCAGGAACTTAATAAATGGAAAGAAATTACCTTTTTCGGAGCAGCGAGACCAGGAGGACGAGCTTGAAACGAGCGCTATCACCACCACAATGAAACTCCAAAAGTATTGATCAACGAGACCACAACAATGAGATCGAACTGAACCTCCTATCTATTTCGAACATATTTCGTATGTAATTTTCTATAGCTATTTCTTGCCAGGTAGTTCTCTCTATATCAGTTGAAATTCCCAACCTTTTCTTCAACCTCTAACAATAAAGAAGAAAGAGGCTTAAATAGGGGAGATTTTAGGTTGGAAAATGAGGGGAAATCGGGACCAAATCCAAATTCGAAATTCGATTTTTTTTTTAAAAAATTTAAGGAGATAAGGTTGAACGACTGTCCATAGTACGAATTCTCAACGGATCGAGATTGATGGTCGTTCGATTTGAGTGAAGGACGATTGGGGGTGCATGATCGAGACACCTGGAAGATTCTTCATAGGGAGAGGACGACGCACGAGCTGGGCTCGCTGGACTCGGGTCGTGATTTCGCTGGACTGAGCAATTTTGGGCTTCGAACACGACTGATTCTAAATCAAGTTTTCTGGGTTTGGTGCGGATTTGCGAAGAAGAAGAACGATGCAGGGGTCGTTTTGGTACTGCTGTACGTATTTTGGTAAAGGGAATGGGCTGGGTCTTTGTTGTATTGAATAGCTGTTGGGTCGGGGGTTTGGGCTGAAGGTTGGTGTGCTGAAAATTTGAGGCAACAAAGGCTGCTGGAAACAGGTAAAAAGGCCCAAAGTTGGTCTTTTGATGGGTTTAAGGTGTGGGTAAGGAAAAAGGTTGGATCTTGGAGTTTTAAGAAATAATCAAATTGAGTTAAATTAATAAATTCGATTAAATTCTAAATAAGATGAATTAATATTAATTAATTAACAAGCTTCTTAATTTTAACAAAGTAAAATAATTAACTTAATTATAAACTAAACAATTTAAAATATAAACTATTATATAACTAAACTAATTAACTAAGTATTTAACAAAATCTTTTTGAGACGGTTTCCGAATATTCATAAACTATACTAATTATACACAAAATTAATATAAAACATATATATTATTTAAAAATTATAAAAAGTGACAAAATTATTTAAAATAACTTGAAAAATATTTTGAATTTTATAAAGTCAATTGATTCAAATCGTTTGGAATTTAAGAAGCTCTCGATAATTAATTCCTATTGTGGAGGTTCAAAATTGGGTGTCAACACACATTAACAAAGAATGATAAAGCATTTACCGGCATTAGTTAATTGTCATTATATCCAGTGTCGCTATAGGCTTTAGGGACAATTACAAAGAGTGCTAAATGCCGCTAAAAATATATTTTTAGTGTCAATTAAGCTATTGTCGTTAATTAATTGCCGCTAAATATCACTTTTGATGTAGTATTTTATTTGATCTATGGTCTGTGGCAGCTTTTATGTCCCATAGATGGTACCCGTAAAACATAGAAAATTTTACAAATTTAGATTTCTGAATTCTCAAGGTCTAATCTGGACTAAAGAACTTTTGGGGTGTAACAAGAAACTTTTGGGGTGTAACAAGCAGTGTCCGAAGGAAGCCACTCTATCAAGCTAGCGATGAAAACATCAACACAAGCGAATAGATATCCAAATTGCTATAAAAAGTCACGAACCCAAAAATGGGTCAAACTAGTACCATGGGATCCGCAAGTGGAATCAGAAAATTGATTCTACCACAAGGTTCCAACGAACTCAAGGAGCTTGTGCTCCAAAAACGAGCACAATCTGAGAACAAACTAGGTTAAAATAGCCCAACCAAATGAAGCTAATGAGCACTTTGAAATAGGAAAAACATAGGGGAAATAAAGGGAAACTTGCAAGCTAAATGGAATATTAATGACCCCAACATGTTGCAAAGTGATCCACGAACAATTCCCAACAATTCTCCGCAATTTCCACAGTTTTCCTCCAAAATCAACCTCCCGAATTGCCTTATATGAGGTTAACTTTGATAAAATGCATGTTGAATCGTGAAACTATAAATATGACTATTAGTTAGTTACTCATAGGGATCACGGGACCCATAGGGTCGCGATCGCGATAACTAACTATTGATTGATAGCACTAACCCTTCATCAATGTCGTGATGGTCAAGGATTGCAACCGCGTTGACCAAGGAAGTTGTTCTTTGTGATTGCAAACCCTAGCTCATGACCGCAAAAAAGTATTTCATTGGCCTTTGTGAATGCTCCTCGCATGCAGACGGCATAAACAAATGTTTGGTGCATTAGCTCATCTTACCGTTTAGAAAATGCCTTGATAAGGGCTCGAGATTCATTGGAACCCTATGCATGTAAACAAACTATGCCACCCTACATAAATCAACATTCCAGACTGAACAAAATCAACAAAAGAACCAACGAAGGTCATCTCGATAAAATGTTGACCCAAGTCAACACTCACACAAAGCAACCGAAACAACATTTAACAAAACACCACATAATCATCTTAATCACCTTGGGATCTGAATCAAAGGTCACCCTAAGCAAAAATAATATTTTGAAACTGATGAATCTTACATAATTCTCATCCTTACCCATTTACCAAAAATATTGACCGAAGTGAACCCTTTCCCAAAATTTCCTCATATCTTACATAAGGGCTCGAACTCATGTCGAAGGCCTCGAAACCCAAACAATTAATGCTACTAACCCAAAATGAAAATTGCGGAGCTGATTGAATCTTATTTGACAACAGATTCTCCTTATATCAACCAAAGTTAACTCTTTTGACATAAAAGCTCCAGAAATAGGGAAACTCACCGAAAACTCTCTTTGACCATCTCGAAAAGCATGCCACACATCCCAAGACATCACAAAAACTGGACAGAAGCTAAGGAAAAGGGCAAAATAGAAAATACATATGAAAGCATGCAATTGACTGTGAGAATCATTACATTTTTTGCCTATAGATTGATCTATTTTATATTTTTGCATATGATAATTGTTTACAGATGCAAAAGTAGAATTCTTAAAAAGGATATAGTATGATATATATATACATATATATATATATATATATATATATATCCTATGTTGGTGTGGTAAGTTGCTTTCTCGGTGCTTCTCTATCTATCTAGCTGCTTTTTAAAAAATCATTTTTTTTGCTGAGTGTATTCATCTAATTTCAGTTTGCAAGAAGCGTTAGGATTGAAAGATATATTAATCGTCTAGTGTGTAAATTTATAAATTGGTATACTAAGGGTGTTTAGGTTTCTTAATGGGTAGAATTAAGTGCATAGAAGAAAAATTATCATTTAAACATATATATTGTCAAAATTTCTATCTGTGGAATGCACAAATGCTTTTGATTTATCACATATATATAAGAGAATAAACTTCATCATTGAGATGTCATCATATGACTTTAATTAAGGGGAAGATAAGCATTTTATTGTTCAACTTCAATTCTTGCCATGGTCCATTCTAGTACAAAAATAAGCGTCAATTTGGAAAGATTTGTTTCAGAAATTACATTCATATAATGTAAGGATATTTAAGTCTTATTTTACGATTGTCTTACATGTTGGGGTTTCCTAGCCACATACTAGTTTGAAAGATTTTTATCCTTTTATACTTGTGCAATCTCAATCGGACCTCATCTATAGTTTAAAAACATGTTTCATTGATTAATATTCCGTCATAAACGTATCAACGCTTCATTTCCAAATTTGTCTATAATAAAACACAATATAAGTGTCCACAAAAACGAATTTTTGTTTTCCTTTTCATTTTCATGATGTTGCTCAGATTCTCCAAAAATATTATTGCACTCATGTAAAATCCTCCAAAAACACATTATTTTTGAAGGATCTGACAAAATCCGAATAATATTTTTAAAATAGTCTAAGCAACATTTTTTTTTTCTTTCTAACGTCTAATTTATTTTCATCTACTTTCAAATGAAAGAGTGTAATTGCCACACTAGCCGTCATTGGATTGAAAAGGTATTTTACTCCTTTTTAATCCTTCTGTAGAGAAGAAGTCACGTGAATTGCAAGAAAAATTGTAGTAGATTTTGTTTAGCTTTGAATGACATGCTATCAGTGTCATAAATGTGGAATTTATTCTAATACGTTTCTCTATCTACTAGTGATTTACAGGCCTTGTGATGTATGATGTACAGGTAGAACCCGTCCAGAAAGAAAGCACATATCAAGAGTTAAGGTTAGGTATAAACTTTCTCAGCATCGGAACAAACATTTTATTTTCAGGGTTCTTCACTTATTTTTTATATTTTTTTTTTTTTACGAAAAAAATATTCCGAACGACCAGAACGGCTCCCGACAATTGGAGAAGGAGAACGCCATTCCTATTGGCCTGAAACTGTGATGAATGAAGTAAGAATTTCGGGCTAGGATCTGCGAATTTACATCTAGGTGCTTGTCTAGTTCCCAGTATGACCATTGATTTTGCGAAGGCCCAAAGTCCCCGCCTTCCTTGCTTGTAGCTCAGGTATTCTTCCTTCACCCACTTATGAAATTGAAACATGTAATCTAGCCACTAGTAGCCATGCTACCTTCTTTGGTCCTGCCTTACACACCTTATTTATCCTGCCTGCCGCCCTTGGAAGCAACCTTCCTTAGTTTTCGCCCTCCCACAGGAAACAAGGACTTAGAACCTGTAAAGGAAGAAAGTACAAAGGAAGTATAAACAAATGAAGGGAAAATTCATAAGTACCCCCCAACCTATGTCCTAAATCCCAGAGACACACTTATACTATACTAAGGTTCTATTACCCCCGAACTTATTTTATAAATAATTTTCTACCTCTTTTCGGCCTACGCGGCTCTATCAACCAGATAGCTTGAAAAAATTGTCAACATGCACTGGACTCAGAAGATAGTGTCACGTAAGCCGAAAAGGGGTAGAAAATTATTTATAAAATAAGTTCGGGGGGGGGGGGGGGGGGGGGAGGTGAATAGGACCTTAGTATAGTATAAGTATTTCTTTGAAATTTCGGACATAAGTCACTACACCAAAAGAGACTTTTAGTGGCATTTAATTTTCCTTTGAGCAGCAATAATTATTGCAACAAAAAACATTTACCGGAATTTAATTTATTGTCATTACATCCATTGTCGCTAAAGTCTTTAGCGGCATTTATTTAGAGTGCCGATAAAGACCTCTTTTATTGCCGCTAAAAGTAAATATTTTTAGCGACATTTATTTACCAGCAATTACTATTGCCAGTAGAGTTGCCTTCAAATGTGATATCAAACATATTCTGTGGCTTCTGTTATTGCCGGCAAAGATAGACGACATTTTTTATAGCATAAAAAAAAATCACAAGAGATACATTTTTTTGGTAACTAAATTTTTTATTAATCACCCAAGAGAACATTACAAAACCGTAGCTTAGTAATAACTCTGGCTAGCCTGTGACCAGAAATTCAAAGAAAACACAGCTAACAATTTGCTAAGGGAACAGATTAAAAGAGCATTTTGATCTATCCTCGATGTGTTGAGTGATTATCCATTGGATGAATAGCTTCCAATTCACTGCCATGAGAAATCCAACTTCATTGATCACCACTAACCATAACAAGCATATCACCACGAGAACCAAGGCAAGCACTCCACCGATTATGTATAAGCATTAAATTTCAATAAGTTAGCACTTCTGCCTCTGCTAGAACCCTCAACAAACATGGCCACTATCACGGCCAGGTCCACTATCCAAAGGTCTCCTCCTCTCCTTTTTGTATTCCTTCACAGAAACCCCTCGCTGCTCGCATTTTCAGGTTACCTGTTGAAATGAGTTGTGTAAGTGTTGAAACGATGTTTCCATATCACACTGCTACGGCTTCAGCATTGCTGAATTCAATGTTATCTGCTACTCCTAGAAACTATGGTTGGACTCTTGAAGATTGCAACGATGATTTATGATGAATGTCAGAAGGTTCAAGCGAAGTTTTACCATGCAGTCTATGGACTAAGAGAATGTCTGAACTTAGGGCACGATAGGTGCTCCAAAGAAACATATGTTTTCTCCTGTAACTTTCATTTGATTTTTGTTCTAAATGAATACATTTGTCATAATTTTGATGCTGACCCCAACTTCAGTGAATTCTGGATCCTACTTAACTGTTATTTCATTACTCCAAGTATTTATAGAGTTGAACCACTCTTGACTCAACCAAGGATAAGTAAGCACAAATCAAACATCCAGAAACTAATTCGAGACAGTTAAAAGGTAAACTTAATGATCAAATCTATAAATTTAATGTCAGTTTTTTTAACCTTTTAAGGACTTAAAATCTTTGAATTATAAGTTAAATAAACACTACACAATCAAGTAAATTAGAGAGCTAATGCAAATGAGCTATGAATGAAAATCATGATTTCAAGCAAATTAGAAAGCTTATGCAAATGAGCTATGAATGAAAATCATGATTTAAATTAAGTAGCAAGACTTGGCTCCACTTAATATTAGGCCCTTAATAAGGAACAAAATGTGAGATTTCCACCCTTATTGTAATTTGAGTCATGGTTCTCTATGAGTTTTACTCATTTCATTGACCTCTAGATCACATCCTTAATTGTGTTATATAGACACCCTTTGATGAGAGTAGCCAAAGCATTGATGCTAAGCTTCAAATCTTATTCATAAACACTCCCTCACCCCTTCCCAACATTTTCTATTTTCTGTCTCTTTTTGCAACTGCCACTTAGAAAGGAAAAAGACCACAAAGAACATCAAAGGCATTTAGCTCCATCCAACGAAAATAACTGCTGGCTTCCTTCTTTGCTTCATAATCTTATTTTGTGTTCTAGCCTTAATAAGTTTGGCATCTGAAAATTCTCATGAATCAAGAAACAGAGCCATACACGTCTTAAGACATGTATCTGAAGTGCAAGAAAGAGAGAATGGAGGTGAAGGCGCAGGAAGAGGAGGTAAATTAATATAAACTACTAGGCTATGTAAGAAAGGGAACCAAATGGAGTTCAAACAACTTCCATCACGTGTGTCCTTGTAAAAGTTCAGTGTTGTCCCTGAAGCATCCATTAATATAAACTACTAGGCTATGTAAGATAAAATGTGAGATTTCAACTATTATATAACTACTAGGCTATGTAAGATAAAATCTCCATGAAAAAAGATAATAAAGAAGCATGTGTTTTACTCATTGTGTAACTCAAAACAAGAGGATTTTCAGAATTAGGAGTTTTCACCAGAGCAAGCTTTTCGCCTGCAAATTTTGTCTACGAAGTAACAAATAAATGACTTTCCAGCCATTAGGCTTAATTATAACAAAAAGGTTGAGTAGACACATGGTTTTATACAGATAAAAGGCAAAGAAATTCTCACATATAAGCCAGGCCCAACAGGAGTCAACTTGTATTGTCGCAGCTGCCTTAAATTCATTAACAAATGCATGATAGGAACCAAAGTCTCTGTTAATTAGTTCTAATAATTTACCAGATAGCTCTCCTCCGTTAGGCTTCATAGATTCCCAAAAGAACTGATGATTCCAGGTCTGAAATGTAAAATAAAAAAGAACTTAGCATTATTTTGGGAAAAATAACTAAAAGTACATAAACTCATTGAACCATAAGATCACAAGATTTGAAGCATAGACATCTTTTTGTGTTCAGTAGATTCAAGTAATTTAAAATTAAGAAGATAAAAACTATTTAGAGAGTGAGTGTAAACAAACCTCATGATTACTGCCATCACCAATAGTGATTCGCAATCTGCGCAACACCGAAACCATATTATGGCATGTCATTTCAAGGCTTCATTTTTCAGAGAAAAGAATAACCTAGCGGATAGCAAAGCTGGCCTAATATGAAGTTCAATGTAATAGCATATTTTATGTTTATATCAACAGTCTTCTAACCATCTTTCTATTTCATTTTTTCCAAAATCCCTTCTTCCCTATATTTTCCTTTTCATACGGCATTGGACTAACTAAAATTACACAACCGATCAGCATATAGAAATAATGTTGCTCCATGCAATTCAAGCGTCTATGCAAATTATGTTCATTATTTTTGAACCATCAATCTAGATCTGCTACATTTTTAGTCTCAGCAAAATAGATTTAAACTAAAGATGAACCACTATAAAAAACAGAAAGGTGTGTGCCTCCTTTTATTACTCAAATACCTTTCCTTCCCCAAAGGATCTCCAGTATTTATGTAGTCCAACCCAAAAGTTTCAACAAACTTCAAAGAAGAGTACTTTTTTTCACTACCAGGATAAAAAATTGAAACTTCTAGAACTTGAATAACCAATTCTTCTGATTTATCAATTAGACTCAAATTAAGCAGTAATCCACCCTCGAATTCAGTTATAGACTACAAATCTTATTGCATGTTTGTATTAGGGTTTTATTTAGAGGTGTAATATATTGAATGGTTAAACAGAGATAGATCATAAACATGTTTTGCTCTTAAAAATGCACTATAATACTCTAATATACAGTTGATTGTGTGAGAAGAAGTTTTCGAAACTACAACCAGAACACTCGAATATGCAATCATCCGAGAGCTGCAGAGAAATCATGAAGAAGATGAAGAAATGCCATACCTGCAGAGAGACGACAACACCAAAATTGAAAGCCCACAATGATGGAACGAAGGTAAGCAACGGCGATGACGGAATGAATGAACCCAGAATGGGGATAAAGGTGTGGGTTGAGGTTGAGCAGAAGGAGCGAGAGCGGATAGTTTTTGGGCCATCTGGGGATTTAGGGCAAAGTATATATTAAAGAAAGTATAAAGTGTTCGGGCACGTTTTAATTAATTGCTGCTAATAGATGAAGGTAGAGGAGAAATTGGCGGCAATTAGCTAATTGCCCCTAACTAAATCCCACTAAAACCCTGTTATGTTGTAGTGGATTGGGGGTATGCATTTTTCCGCAAATGAAAACAAATACGACCAGGTTGAAGCACAAGAGACATTTTCTTTAATATCACTAGAAGTTCTTTAGACATGTTCCTAATTGTAGATGCTACTAACTTTGTTTCTTGTTTGGAACTGGCAGATATAATATCATACAATTGGATAGATATATTTTTATGAATTTGATGTTTTAGGTCTTTGTAATTAGCAATGCAATTTTATATAAATATTGATTAATTTGTAAATTTTGATTAATATTTCTTTTATATTATGTGTTTTAGTGGTTGTTTTAAGTTAACAGAGAATGAACAAAATAAAATTTGATAGTTAAAAATATTTATAATGATGTGATTCATAGTAGTAATTAAAGGTTTTCAATGAAGGGAATAACAATCAACAAAGGGAACTTTGATTGTTAAACTAAGGTATAACGATCGATTTTTTTGTCATCACTAATGACTTTTTTATGACCCGATTTAAATTCGGTCAAGAACTTTTTATGATAGAGCTTTTAACGATCAGTGGTACCCGAATTTTTTTAATCGTTATTGACCAATTACGACTTGATTAGGACTTTTAGCGATAAAATTCTCTTTAATAAAAGTTATTTTCTTTTTAGTGGATTTTATTAGTTGCCTTCTGTTGAGTGTACGAAGATTGGGAAGCCCCAATCTGTCCTTTTTCAAGAACCTTTCACTTCTAATGGCAGTTCTTCATAAGACTGAAACATATGATTTTGCGAGAAGCCGTTACTTAGATTAGTGATTAGTGAGCTTGTCCGCGACCTTGTTTGCTTCCCTAAAGTAGTGCGCCATATTAAAACCCGCAAGCTTCTTAAGTCTAATAATTTCATTAACATCATCCATAATTCTCCAAGGTGTGGAGTGATAATTATTTACACTATCCATGAGACTATCTTGTATTTTCAAAACTTAAGGATTGGGATGGGGTAGAAACTATTTTGTAGTCCCTCTATTCTATATGAAGTGAATTTTTTTTAGCCTATTTTTATTCTTGAAAATAATTAATTTGTTCAAAGTTTAAGATGTATGTTTGAAACTTTTTTCATATTTGTCCTTTTATTTATTGAAATTTTATATTTTCTAAGAGATAATTACACTATTTACAAAGTTACATTTATGATTCTATAAAGGATAATGGTGAAAATTATGGTTTAAACTTTAAACTATGTTCTTGAATGGTTTCCTTAATATGTGTGTGGTGCCTCACTAATTTAATTAATTAATATTATAATAGAGGGAGTATTATATAAGATTTTGGTGATAGGGCTGATAGCTTTTGACCTTAGAGTGAAGATATCATAAAAAGTGTTTATTTAACCAATGTTTAAGACTTGTGTCTAAACGAGAGACCCCCAAAACTAGTAGTATTAGTTAAAATCTTGAAAATTTAATTAGAGGCAGTACATTTGGCAGAGGAAAATATAAACTGAAAGCATCAGACAGTAGTACTCCTAAGCGAAGATATTTTATTTCCAAGTATTATTCACAAAGGTTGTTAAGCATCTATAACAACATACATTTTTGTTGTTCTAACTAATTATTCTGAAACATAAATGTAACAAACAAAATGACAAAAGAAAAAAAAAACAACTATTTACAGTCGCAAGTTTTCAGAAAAAGAAACCACACAAATCACTGGTAAAATCGGTAATTCTTGGCTTGTTTGATAAGAGTCCACATTCCTCCTATAGGCGATAAAACAGTGAGCAATACTCCAACTATAATGCAGAACTGAAATTTATATGAAAAAAATAAGAAACACATAGTAAGTAACAAAAATATGATAAGAATTAAATGGATGGAATCACATACTAATATTTTACTCACCCAATTCATCCACCAAGAAAAACCAAACCTTTTGGGTTTTACTATGATAAGCCAAATGATGCAAGGAAGCTGGAGAAGTTGAAAAAAGAGAGTGATAGAAGTGAAGCAATACACAAAAGAAAATTAGTGAAATCCTTATAGTGTATACTTACGTAATATGATGTCGGGGCTAGAGCAAATCCACCAAAGAACCCCATTAGACCACCAAAGAATGGTATGGTCATACCGACGAATAGCGTCAATGCTATATAATAAAAAAGAAAGAAAGTGCAGTAAATATTGCAAATCCATCATGTGTTTAAGTAATTATGAAAAATGTAATTGCACTTACCAACATATGTTGTACGAACTGTGAAGCGAAGAAAAGTGGAAGGTTTTAGTTTGATAGATTTGACGGCATATGTTTCAATCATGTCAAACATAGGCATTGCGAAAACCTGCACTAATTTTTGTAAGTTTATGTCTCCATCATGTCAAACATGGATGTTTTAGGCATGTACGTACCTGATAACTTCCAATAACATGGACGACAACAAACATGTTAGCAGCAGCAACAAGCCACATAGGTTTTTCGAGTGAAAGCAAGATGTTATCCTCAACTTGATTACCAAAGGCCCAATAGCCAAGAAAAGCAACAGGGAGGTAACAAATAGCAACGATGATATAAGCCACCCATACACCCTTCCACATAGGACCTTTGGAAGGTTTTTCTGGTGTTGAAGGAATAGTAGCTTGAATCTCAAGAACCACATTATGGCCAGCATAGGCAAAAGCAACATCTCCAAGTGCACTCAAAAACATGAATACATTGTCACTTGTCTTTTCACCCCTAAGTTCATAGCTCACTACCCTACCTTCAATCCCTCTACCTAGAGATGTTGCCCAAGCAACTGTCGAATATGTCAACGACATCACTGCAGCAGCCAAGGACACAAATGATATAGAATTGAAATTTGGCAAGTGAGAAAGAACAAAGTGGACCGACGAAAAGATGATGATGAAGTAGGTAAGTTTTATTGGTTGACAGTCATGGCAAACTGTTTCATGAAATTTCTTCAATGACTTGCCACCTGTAACCATGTATATTATGCAAGAACTTACGTCCACCACTATTTGTTGGGGTACAACTACCCAAAGACCAAGTTTCTCACCAAATGCATGTTGACCTAGCTCATGGTATCTATCAAATCTTTTTCCTGGTACCATTTCATGCATCTCTACCATTTGCCATATTGTATAAAATGTTATAGCCCACGACATCAACATTACAATCACTCCAGGGCCCCTGCAACAAATACAATTGTGAATAACATAAAATTACAAAGAATAACAATCCAACTCCTAAAACACTATGAATACAAATAATATATTCAATTAAGATTATAAACGTCATATATTTGTTTTTTTTCAATTAGTAAATGTTAATCAACTCACATTTCAAATATTGAATTTATGTTGCAACAAACAACTCTCTCTAAATAATAAAGCTTGTAAGCTAATTTATTTAAATAAATTTTCTAGTACAAATATAAAATATAAAATTAAAAAAATAAACAAAATGATTAAAAGAATTTGAGTGGTATTTTTGTCTTTACATATATTAATTTCATGATATTAAATTTTATGCATCGCTAATAGCAATAAATAAAAGGTATATTAGTTATACACCCTATGATACCAATGACGATGTATAACTAATACATGTATTAGCTATACCCCATAATACACATACATTAATTAAAGCTTTATTCGAGCAGTTTAAAAATTAACCTATTGACTATTATTATTTGACCAATCTCCAACTTTTCCTCTCTCTCTCTCTCTCTCTCTCTCTCTCTATATATATATATATATATATATATATATATATATATATATATATCCAAGGTACAAATAGAATTTTTTTTTTTTATTTCTTATTTCTCTTCTCCATATTAACATCATAAATGCAAATTTATTCGAGCAAGATCCAAAAGAAAGAGGCGCCTTGTTTAATTTTAGGGGTATCTCATCTATCCAAAAATTTCATATATTATTCCCATTGTTTTATTATATGTTTTAGTTTGATTGGATTTGAAATTAAAGTAAAATTATATAGAGGACTTTGAATTTGTAGTTATTATATTAACTAAATATGCTTAAAATATCCTTTAATTTTGAAATAAGTCATCATTCTATTAAGAAGGATAAATGTGAATGGTGACATTAAAAGATTAATAAAAATAAAAAGTGATATTCTCTTTGCAAAATTCTAAAAAAAATGCACAAATTATGATAGTCACTGTCAACTAAAATTTGGAGAAGAAAAAACAAATCCCAAGAAAAATAATATATAATCTATTAACCTTAATATTTCTCTTTTTATATTGACTAGAATAATAATTTAATATTAAAATATCATAATTTACAATCAAACAAATAAGTATGATGTGGGAAAGTAAAAAAACATACCATCCCATCTCAGACATGGCATATGGAAGACTGAGAACACCAGCACCAACCATGGCAGTGACATTATGAAAAGTAGAGTACCACCATTTCGCATTTCGATTGGATGTGATGGGAAGCCATGCATCTATAGCTTTCTCCTCCTCGTTTCTCGTATCTATCTCTTTTTCATTATCGTGAGCCATTTTTTAAAATTTTTTTTTTGTTTTATACAACAAAAAAAAATATTTTTTTTTAAGTTTTGGGGAGGGAACCAAGAATTACAAGTTAGAGATGAATAGGGAACAAACAAGGACTCAATTTTTGAATATGTTAGAGTCCTCGATTTTAACCCCAGGAATGAAGAAGCATTCAGTTCCCTCACTGTATGCGTTTATGTAAACTTTTCTTATATATACTTTAAAGACCCTAAAATGATGATTCCTATTACAGGCTATCCATCAATAGCTCTGCCTCACCATACAACTGTTATGTTCAAAAATTGTCTAATTACCACAAAAATATTTAAACCCTAAAAAATAGGCCAAAAAATAAGGGTTCTCAAAATGTGTGTCAAAAAATATTTCGCAAACTCAACCAAATTTATTTATTTATTTATTTCTCCTTGTCAAAATTTATCATACCAAAATATTTTTAGTGCTTATTTATTTATTCATCATTGTTAAATTTATTCTACCAAAACAATTTTTGTGCTTCTTTATTTATTAGCACTGTAGCATACAAAATTATAACGCTTAATGTACATAAACTTTCTGATTTTTATTTAATTCCTCAAACAAATTTCAACTATTCACATTTGCTTGTTTACCTAAATTATGTATTTTTTTTTGTTACTTTCATGAATTGTAGTAACATTTTCTATCGAAACGCTAGTTACGAGTAGCATTGAGGTGACCTTAGTCTGTTGGAATATTAATTAAGGATGGAAAATATTTTTTCAATTTTGGGAAAAAATTATACAGGTTATTTTAATTTGATAGAGCTGAATTTATTTTAGGGTGTTTTTGGTACAAAGGAAAACATTTTTCGGAAAATGTTTTTCAATCTTCTCATGTTTGGTTGGGTTAAATGTTTTGGAAAATGTTTTCCAAATCAACTCATTTTCCTCAAATTTAAGGAAAATGACTTCCCTTCAAAACTTAAGGAAAACATTTTCCAAACTTCAAATTACAATTTTTTTTTTTGTTGAAAAAATCAATTTAGTTTGTCAATACACTCAAAACAGCACCCCCCCCCCCAATAAAAAGAAAAAAAAATTAAAGCTTGTTCTTAAAAAAATATTTTTAACTTCAATTTTTTTACCCCACTCTCGCCTCTACCCCCAGCTCCCTACCATATTAAAAGTTGTTTTTAAGAGATATTTCTAATTTCAATTTTTAATTTTTTTAAAATTTCAATTTTTAATTTTTTTAAAATTTCATTTTTTCACACTAGCCTTGAACCCCCCCACCCCCAATCCCCCCGACCAGCCCCCCAGCCCCCAAAAAACAATTAAGGGTATTTTGGAAACTTGACTAATGGAAAATAAGTCATTAACCAAACATGAGAAAATAAGTCAAATTAACCAAATATGAAAAAATAAATCAAAAATCTACTTGTTATCCAGGAAAATATTTTCTAGGAAAACATTTTCCATGGAAAACATTTTCCTTCATACCAAACACACCCTTAGTCTACTATAGTAGAAATGTGAGGTAACATGACAGTTTTTTGTCTTTAAAATTGCATTCAAGGGTATTTTGGACACTAGACAAATGGATGCAACACGGCTTTACCTTGGAATTGAATAGACACGAATCATTTAATCACTTCACTTTGATGTTTTCACCTTTCCCCATTTCCACCACCTATCCGATACTCACCACCCTCTTTCTAAACCCTTCTTTTCTAATAACAATTGCAGATTCCAGCGCTTAAATGTCTAAGAGGTATCCATTCCACCAGTACGTCATGCACCCATTGGAACGGCGACACCATCGACTACTCAGTTCTCATTCACCACCGCTGTAAATGGTGGAATGAGGCATCATATCTCTCAGTCAATCAACGATATTTGTTAACTTTTACTTTTGATGATTCCTTTCAAGCTTTTGATCTCTTTACTTAGCTACATGTCGGTGTATAATTTGTGTATAATTTTGATTGCAGGTGACTTAAAAGAATGTTAATATTTTGGATGTTTGGAAGATATAGATATGGGTGCGGGGTAATGTTGCAAGTTGAACTAGTAGTTTACATAAGGTATTTTTTTACCGCTCTATATGAGCTTTTAATATTTTCTCATTAATATACTAATGTTGTTGTGATTTTTTCTTTTGGTGAAGTTGATTCTTTCAACAAAAAAACCATATATCTTTCTGTAAGTTTTAATAAGACTAAGGGCAGATAACACAACGAAGACAATGTCTAGTTTACTACAAAATCGAAAGCAGGAGAATACAAGGAACTGAATGTGAAGATGATTGTGAGAAAATCTTATGTAGAGAGTTGTATTTCAGTAAAAAAGAACCAAAAATACATAAACATACAATTAAAGAAACTGAAAAATCATGGTCCTACTTTTAAGTCATGGTGCTAATCATGGTAACTACCTCCTAAAATAACTGAAAAAAGAAATATAGGACACTTAGAAATAGACACTGCAGTCCTAAAGCAACTAACTAATACTCCTCCTTGCATTAGGAGCTGCAAATTCCAAGTTGTTGCCTTAAGAACTCGAACTTGCTGACAGGAAGGGATTTCGTAAATACATCTGCTAGCTGATCTTCAGATTTACAATAAACAAGAATCACTTCTCCTTTTTCTGCACATCCCTCAAGAAAAAAAGCTTGATGTTGAAGTGGTTTCTTCCTATAGAACATCGAATTATGCGAAATAACTGTTGCAACTTGATTATCAACATGAACCTCAATATTAACTTTTTGCTCCATATTCAAATCAGAAAGTATTTTTCTCAGCCATAAGGTTTGATTTACTGCTGCAGTTGCAACAATGAATTCAGACTCTGTTGTGGATTGTGCCACAATTTCATGTTTTTTTGAACACCAAGAGAAAATCCCTGATTGAAACAATATCCTGATGTACTTTTCATGTCATCAATAGATCCAACCTAATAACTGTTTGAGAATCCGTACAACTTGAAAGTCTCACACTTCTTGAATTTGACACCTTATTCAACAGTACCTTTAATGTATCTTATCATTCTTTTTACTGCTCACAAATGCATTTTAGTATCACAATGCATAAATCTAGAGAAAAGACTTACAACAAATAGAATATCTGGCTTTGTAGCAGTGAGATACATCAAACATCCAATCAAACTTCTGAAATTTCCTTCATCAATTTGATCATTTCTATCCTCTTTGCTTAACTTCTCCTTTGGATTCATTGGTGTGTTTGTTGCCTTGCAATTTTTCATGTGGAATATCTTTAGTATCTCTCCAACATACTTCTTTGGACAAATAAAAATTTCATCACAACCTTGCTTGATTTCCATTCCTAGAAAGTATGTCATTAGCCCCAAGTCTGTTATTTCAATGACTTGCATCATTTCCTTCTTAAACTCTTCAACCAGCCACACATTGTTTCCTGTCATCAAGAGATCATCAACATAAAGGGAAACAATGATAAGATCAGTTCCTTTATGTTTGACACAAAGAGTAACTTCAGATACACTTCGTATAAACCCCAAACTCAACAAGTGATCATCAATCTTGCTATACCAATCTCTTGAAGCTTGTTTTAAGCCATAAAGAGCCTTTTTAAGCAGACACACTTTTTCTTCTTTTCCTTGCTCAAAGAAACCCTCGGGCTTCTCTACATAGATTTCTTCCAATAGTACACCATTTAAAAAAGCATATTTCACATCTAGCTAGAACACTTTCCAGTCTTTTTGTGCTGCTATTAATAGCAACAACATAATGATATCTAATCGGGCTACTGGAGCAAAGGTATCCGAGTAATCAACACCAAATATTTGGGCATATGCCTTGACAACAAGCCTAGCCTTGTATTTATTGATAAAACCATCAGAATTTAGCTTGGTTCTAAACACCCATTTTACTCCAACGACCTTCCTTTCGTTTGGTTTGTCAACTAACTCCCAAGTTTTGTTTTTATTGATCATAAGCATCTCTTGCTCCATGGCGTTTCTCTATTTTTTTTTATCTTAAAGAGCTTCATTGTGCCCTACAGGCTCACAAACTGCCACATTACTTTGTAGGTAGATGTCAGAGAGTAGTCTTGTACCTGTAATTGGAAGATCATCCACCAACTCATTTTTCCAGTGATCATATGACTGCTCCTCTAAAACTTTGAATATAAGTTGATTGTCCTTCCTGTCCCATTTCTCTTCCTCAGCAAAGTGCACATCTCTATTGACAATCATCTTCCCTATTTGTGGATTATATACTTTGTAGGCCTTGGAGGATGAGCTATAACCCACAAATATTCCAGGAAGTTCCTTCTTGTCAAGGTTGTCTCTTTTAACCTATGGAACATGGAAGAAACAAACACAACCAAATACTTTAGTGAAGCCTAGTGATGGTTTGTATCCATTCCAAGCCTCGAATGGAGTTTTATTCAGAAATGCTTTAGTAGGAAGCCAATTTTGGATAAATACTACCGTATTAGTTGCCTTAGCCCAAAAACTTTTCGGCAACTCTTTTTGATGCAATATGCACCGTGATATCTCCATTATATATCTGTTTCTCCTTTGATTAAATCCATTTTTTTGCAGAGTATACGGAGCAGTAAGATGATGAGTAATACCTGCTTTCTCACAAAATTTGTTAAATACTTCAGAATTATACTCTTTTCCATTGTCAGACCGCAGATACTTGATTCTGTAACCACTTTGATTTTCCACCATCTTCTTGAATTTCAAGAAAATTCCAGCCACTTCTGATTTATATTTCATAAAAAAAATCCAGTAGAATCTTGTATAAACGTCAATGAATATAACATAATATAGAGTACCATTAAGGGATGGTGTTCTTTGAGTTCCTGCAACATCTGTGTGAATCAGTTGCAACCTTTGAGAAGTCTGCCATGTTGCTTTAGGAAATGACTTCCTATTCTGATTACCAAATCGACAAGCTTGACAACTTGGTAAGTGATCAACTACAGTTGGTATTCCTCTTGTCGTAACTTCCTTTTTCAGCAACAATTGTGCTTGTAGATGACATTGGCCAAGTCTCTTGTGCCAGGTTTCTGTTACATTTGCCTTCATAGAATAAGCTAGTTGCTCTTTCTCTGTTGGATCAAAGGAAAAACTCCTTCCTCTCATCTTCACCCTTAAAATTTCATTTCCAGTAGTGTCATTAATTTGACAGTGATGATCTTTGAAGAAAACTCTGAATCCTTTTTCTATTGGATGTCCTACACTTAACAAATTCTGATCAATTTCAGGAACATAATGAACCTCTGAAATTTTCTTTGTGCTAGTGCTCGTCTTGATAGCTATGGTTCCAATTCCTTTGATAGGAAGGTGATCTCTATTTCTTATCCGAACCTTGGAAATTTCAGTGGGCTTCAACTTCTTGAATAGACTCTTGTCATGAGTCATGTGGTTGGTGCAACCACTATCAATTAACCAAGAATATGTTGAGCTCTTACTTGAAAAGTATGTTGCAACAAAAAGATGATCCTCTTCTTCTTGATCAACCACTTGAGAATTTTCTTCCTGCTGTGGGGCCTTATTCTTGCAAATCATTGCTTCGTGTCCAAGCTTATTGAGTTTCTTGCATTTAGCATCAGGTCTCCTCCAACACTTGAATGATGGATGGCCTTTTCTTCCACAGTGGTGACAAAGGGGATAACTTTCCTTTGCATTTCCTCCATTACTTTTGCTGTTGGTTGATGTCTCTCCTTCACACACTGCTTGATTCTTTTTCTTCTACTGAATTTTGTTAACTTGATGCTTACTAACAAGAGCCCCTTCTGTTGTAACCTCCTGTCTCATGAGTCTTCTTTGCTCTTGAGCTTTCAGGGAATTGAGCAACTCTGTCAAACTAATCTTTGGCAAATCTTTAGTATTTTATAAGGTCGTAATTGTTTCTTCATACCTTTCAGGAAGTGTTACAAGAATCTTCTCAACAATTCTTGAGTCTGAAATGTAGAGCCCAGTAGCCTCACCTTATTTGCAATATTTAGAAGTCTATCTGAATACTCCTTCACTGTTTTAGATTCCTTCATTTTTTGCAATTCAAACTCCCTAATTAAGTTTAAAATTTGCATACCTTTTGTTCTCTCATCTCCGAAATACTCTTCCTTTAGATAATTCCATACTTCTTTAGTAGTTTTCAGAGACATAATCCGCGTGAAAACTGTTGACGATACATCAACAAATAAATATGCCTTGGCCTTCGATTTCTTTGTCCTTTTTTTCCTTGTGTGCTTTAATTTGAGCAATGGTAGGATTATTTGGTAGGGCAAGGATATTGTAATCCGCTTCCACAACTTCCAAGAGATCCAAATCATCCAAGTACGTGTCCGTTCGTAGTGCCAAAATATGATAATTATCTCCATCAAATGCCGGTGGAGCAATTGGTGAAAAGCTTGCTTCAATATCCATGGCTTGTCCAACTCGATCACAGATCCATAAGATGAAAGCTTTAATACCAACTGTAAGTTTTAATAAGACTAAGGGCATATAACACAATGAAGACAATGCCTAGTTTACTATAGAAAGGAAAGCAGGAGAATACAAGGAGCTAAATGTGAAGATGACTGAGAGAAAAGCTTAATGAGAGAGTTGTATTTCAGTAAAAAAGAACCAAAAATACATAAAAATACAATTAAAGAAACTAAAAGATCATGGTCCTACTTTTAAGTCATGGTGTTAACCATGGTAACTACCTCCTAAAAAAAGTGAAAAAAGAAATACATGAAACTTTGAAATAGACACTGCAGTCCTAAAGAAACTAACTAATAATTTATCCTATAAATATATAGCTCCCATTTTATTTATATGTGTATCCGTTCATGTATACTTCGAGTTGTATTTTATGTATATGATTCAAGAGTTTGTTTGTATTTTGCTTCAAAATGATCTTCTTAAAAGTTGAATTTCAAATTTGAATGATTATTCTGAATTGCATTTCCTCACTTGAGGTGAGGAGTGCATGATACCCAATGTTCTATTGTCCTAGACAAATACAATTATTTGTTAATACTTTTTAGCATAGTAAAAAGTACTATAGTGCAAAGGCTAACAACTTGCTCAACTATAAACTTCCTTCCTGAAAGCTCTTTTTTTTATGTGTCACGACTCAGGGGTACACCCCGGAAGCGACACAGCGTACTCGACCCCGAAGGGGTCTCATACAAGCCTCATAGCATTCTTGAACATAAGAACAATGGAAAATAAAGGGGAATTTAAAACTTTCTTCACATTCGAAAAAACCTTTCATAAAAGCAAGAGGAAGACTTCTAACTTTGTCTCAAACAATCTAAATACTCTTTGAATACAACATTCAGACTTAGCCCATACAAAAGCTTTAACATAATCTAAAAGACATAAATGGAACATATTGGGTTTTCTCCTCGAAACTATGAGGACTCGCCAACTCTTCATCTTCAAGCACCTTAGAAACCTATCTTTCAATCATATAACACTAATATCTCTAAACCCTACACTTTGGTAAAAATGGAGAAGAAACATGGGTTAGCACATTAGATATACTAAATATGGAAGCCATGCAAAAACATGCTTAAAACAGACATTTTGTTTGAAAGTCATGCTTTTATGCTGTTTTGGTAAAACATTATGAACATTGATAAAAGAGGCATAATATAAGTCACAACCAACATACAAGTCATATTTTCACATTATAACATAATCCACGTATGAACCTTTACCTTCACCTTAAGCCTTCACCTCAAGTAATCCTCAAGCTATACCTTGTGCAATGTATAGGTAGCGTCCCATACCACCACCCACACTAAGGTACCACCTTAAGGTCACAAAAAGTAAACTTACCGTCAACCTTTCCACCTTTACACAATAAAGCACATAAGAGACATAAACATTACATAACTCACATCATCATATTAAGACCAACACCAATGACAACTCTAAGTCATACTTGTCCAATGCATGAGTAGCATCCCATACTACTACTCACACTAAATACTCCTTTGAAGTCACCATAGACAAGGCACATTCATATACAATAAGTCATGACAAGGAAGTAACTCATAATACAATCCAAGTATAGCATGCATCATCTCCTTTAAGCATAAGTCACATTCTTCATTAACTTCATTACATTAAGAGCACCTTCATTCATTAGACATTAGATCAACATTCTTCATTAACTTCATTTAGAGGACTTTCATTCATTAGTCATGAAGACTTAGAGAACTCACTATGACCCTATCAAAGTCTACTTGTGTAATACATGGAAGGCATCCCATTCAACCATCCACACTTCAAAGAACTCATCAAGAAACCATAATGCACATCTCACATGATGGGAATATGCATTAACCGACATAGACCAAGAGAGCTAAATCATGGAATCCGTTGTCATATTACCCCACACCGAAGAAAGGTGTTCTACTTGCCTAGGGTAGAACTAATAAGCATCCTATGTAGGCACATAGTTATGGATAATAAAGATGTTCATTGGAGTCTATCCTAATATTGGGAGAGTCACCATCTTAACCATATCTGCTCAGTGCTTAGCCTCCATTCCCATAGAGTAGTTCATTCATATTACATTGTTGTACATGAGAAGGCCATAAACATTAGGCCTACCGACGCAAGGTACAATACACATGAAAGGGCTACCAACATTAGATCTACCGATTCAAGGTACATTTAGGACAACTCATTGAATCATCTTGAAAGAGTGCCATAAGCCTACTGATTCCTCATGAAAGGGTTCCTTAGGGCTGCTGATTCAAGGTTCAACATTTCACACAAGAAAGGGCCACCAACATTAGGTCTACCGATTTAAGGTTTATCATCACATTAGTTTCTGTACTCATTATGAAGGGCTACCATGATTAGGTCTACCGGTTCATTTCTTAGCCTAGAATACTTCATCATTCATTTATGAAAGGTATACCATTGGCCTATCGATTCATATTCATCAAGTCAAGAAACATTCATTACCCAAGAGAGGATGCCTAAGACTACCAACTCAAGATTCAACAATACTTTCATTAATTCAAGAAGAGGATGCATAATCCTACCAATTCAAGATACTTCATTCATTATCACATTCATCAATACAAGAAAAGGATGCCTTAAGCCTACCAATTCAAGATATAGCACTACATTATAGAAACCCTTCACATTCTATCATTCATCATTCATGAGTGTGAATTAAGAATATACTATCAAGAACAACACAATAACCTTCTATACATGATCATCATCCTATCATTGAAATCACATGCATATCCTTCACATCATAATTATACATAATAATTAAACACCTCCCCCTTTCAAGTGGATCAACATCTCTAACACAATTCTACTTCAACATGTATTTAGGTCATAATGTGCCTTCAAGGCCATGAATCTCAAATCATCAACACACTAAAAATTTACCATAATTAAGCCATATATAATGATATAATTCAATAACCCAAAGCAATTTAGGCAAATTCCCTTCATAAGCTTTCATAATCATCAAACCCACTTCATAAGGCACGATTTAGGAATTGACAGAAATCATGGGTTCATAGAGTATTTTCATCATAAATCATCAATTAAATATTAATAAAATCATAACTTTCCATTAGAAACCATTTGAAAACGTTTGATGAAAGAACCCATGAGATTGAGTAAAACCCTAGATTTTTCATGCTTTGAAATCACCTTTGTATTGGCTCCTTTAATGAACAGTTAAACAAGGATCAAGACTACCATACCTTGCTATTGATTCCCCACGAAATTACTTTGAAAACCTTGAAGATTTATCCTTGAGAGCTTGAAGTCTTCATATCCAGTGGAGGTTCTAGAGAGAGACCTTTGGAGGGGAGGGGAGGTTTTGATTTTGGGTTTTGAAGTAATGAGATGTAAAATAGAGTTTAATGCTTTTAATACTCTTAAAATACTTTCATAAACCCAAAATAACCGTCCAAACACTTAAAAAAATTAATTAACCAATTACCAAAAGACCCCTAGCTTGGTCGAGTCCAAACTAGATTGCACATGCATGGTTCACTCCCTTGACCCATGGATCGTGAGTCCCTTCATGGACCGTGCTGTTGGTCTGTGGTCTTGGGCTGCAGCATGGTTTGGAGGGGCTTGACCTAAGGAGGCCATCCACGGGGTGTGGATAGACCTATGTGGCGTGGACCCCTTCCGTAGGTCACCAAATTTTGGCCAACTTTCTATTTTGGAAAGCCTTGGGGGTTAGACTTAGGGTCCTCCTCAAGGACCCCTAGGGTGGTCCTTGGGGAGTCGTACCTTGATATTTAACCCCTAAACCCCTCAACCATGACTCAGGACAAAATTTAACAACTCAAAACCCAAAACTAACTCAGAACGACACTCGTCAAGCTCAAGTTCAACCTACTAGATTTTAGGGTCGTTACGTTATGAGAACGGGAACCATAGTTGCTGCACAACACAAAGGAGATGTTATAGTTCTAAGAAAGTGCTATTCGACAAGTTCGAAGGAGAAAGTTCTCAAATGTTGATTGTTCTTTTATTCCTGATTTAGTTGGGATTGGGAATATAGGTAGTTTGTCTCTTAAATATATATGTCTTTTCCAGTGAAAATAATATATAAGAAAATAATGGATTTCTTGGTTTCTTTCAACTAAGCTTCATAATAAGCAACACCAATAAATGGATGAGACAAACAAGAGTTGTGGGGAAATAGAAGATATTATAGACGATATCGAGCAGAGGCTTAAGAAGATCAAGAAATTTGACATACCAATTGTTCTCTGTATGATCACCATCTCTTGAAATATGACACTTTCCAAGAATGAGGAAATACAAGATTATAAAGGATATTGAGTAGCGGTTTAAGAAGATTAAGAAATTTGACATACCAATTGTTCTCCATATGATCACCATTTCTTGAAATTTGACACAAATTCCAAGATCATTGCATCAGAAAGTGTCTTTCTCCAGTGGATTGGAAAAGAGTGGCTTTTTTTGGAGAAGGCCCCCCAGTCCTCACCAAGATCATGACCTGAAGATTGCAGGTTCAAATCGTGTCCGCACCTAATCAGTGGAGTTGCAACCAAGTCAGAAATGGGTACTCTGTTCTTTATTTAAGTGCACATTATATTTTTATGTCAACTATCAATTAATAGTTTTAATTGTATCTTCTAGAATAAATTATACTATATTTTCTAATTTTTCAAATACTAGCCCATAAATTCTTATAGCAATGCTTCTTAATTAATGTCGAAGAGAAGGAAATGAATTTTTAGAAAACCAAAAGGTGCAAATTCATAGTGCCCTATTGACGACACTATTGATTATCATATATTTTTTTCACCTTAGTCTCCGTGTTATTATTTATTTAAAAATTTTGATTGTATTGAACGTGATAAAATATTCTAAGAAATTCTTTCTCTCTTTACAAAAAAACCTCTGAAAAATCTACCAAATATTTTTTTAGAAGAGGATGCGATCTTCAATCAGTCTATTTATCAGAAGATAACAAGTAATGAATTAGATAAAGTCTAAGCCGAACTTATTGTTTACCTACCTTTGTGATAAATACTCGACTACACCTCATCCAATACTAGGTGTAGGCGATCGTAATCTAGTATAAACCTAAAGAAGAGTTGGGGTCGATCCCACAGGGAGTGGTACAAGTTAGAATTCAATTACGAAGTTTTAAATGTGTTCTAAACGATTGTAGGAATAGACATTATCAAAATCATTCAGTTAAATCTAAGGGTTGACAACAAGTGTCAGATGGGCGTTAAGAATTTTCAATTAACAACTAAGAAAAACAGGGGAGTAGTCAAATAAATAAGAGACACTTGGGGATGTGATCAATTAAAGACTAATTTCGCTATATGGGTAATTCTAACTTACTAGCAATTGCTGAATCTTAGTGAGTAGGCTAGACCATATATGCAATAGCTTTCTTTTGCACAACTATTACGATTCAAGCGAGTTCTCTCGAACCTCAACAAGCATAACACTATAATCGGCCCAATACCTTAATTTATCTACTCTCTCAAGCTAGATAGGTAAGATCGAGTTAAGATTCAGTCTCTCGAGCTGAACCCAAAATAACACAATCACTACAATTATCAATCGATAACCTTAGTTCTAAAACCTCTTTCTCAAGAAAGCCTAGAACACTAAATTAGAACTGCATTTGCAACTACAATTCATGGGTTAATACACAATTATCAACCAAACCCACTTCAAATCAGTATTTATATCAGTAAACAACAATACCCACAAGCTAATTAGAAGAAATAATTACATGATCACACCCCTAAGAATGGGGGTTTTAGCCACACATCATAAAAAGAAAGAAATCAATAATAATTATGTTCTTCATAGTTTGGGTATTGCAATCCATATCTTTACAATGATCCTAAATGTTTAATATAAAAAACCCAACTCAAAATCTATTAGAATACTCCTAAAACTAAGTAAAACAATGTTCCATACCAAAGTTCCAAGTTGAACAATGGGAAAACTACTTAGGAATGATTGGATATCTTGTTTAACTTTTTGAAATTCAATTTATACTTTCTAAAATTTTGGCCTTTAGGACAACTAGGCGAGGTTAGTCGAGCATCGCCAACCAAGTCGGCGATGCGCTAATGGCCCATTCCATCACTCATCTGCCTTAGATCTTTAACCTCAGGGTTCTATGACTTTAGGTGACCAGGATCGAGGTCACCGATTCATTCAGAGGTTCGCCAACTGTCCATGCCCATCACCAAGTTGGTTTTTCCACAAGGTTGGTATGCTGGAACTTTTGGCGAGCTGAAGAGCCATTCGACGGTTCGCCGAGTGGTCTTGGCGATCACCAGGAATGCCTTTCTTCAATCTCTTCAGTTTTTTTGATCCTTTTTGACTGATAATATCCTTTCCTTTCTCCTTCGCCTTCATTGATGCAAATTAAAGCTTTAACATCAGTTTAGAGCATAAATTAAGCACCGAGGACAATAAAACTATAAAAACAATGCCTTAAATGAGTCAAAATCTCAGACTCATCAACACCCCCAACTTAATATTTTGCTTGTCCTCAAGTAAAACTCAAGATCAGTCAGTCAACAAGGATGTCTACAATAGTGCTACTCAAGACTCCATCTTTTTCATCATGATCCTTCGAAGGCAGATTTTCTGCATTCCTTGATTTTCCTTCTTTTAGACAGCACCCCTAACTTAGGCTTTTGTCCTAAGCTTGCTATTCAAACAAACCAATAGTTAATGAAGGTTATATGTGATGGGATAAAAAGGCCAAAATTGTTCAAGTTTCTTCCAAAGAAAAGGATAGGCTCAAATGGTTCCAAGCTAGGTTCACACTCTCACAAGGTGGCCACAAAGATGTATAATATGAATTTTCTGTTCACTCTTCACAAATTGTGCCTAAGATCATTTCAATCGCTTGCTTCTATCAATCAATTGGACTAATGGGGGCAATTTCTAGGTGTCATCAAGAACTTAATTCAAGACAACCTTACCACTCATGGCATTTGACACAATCATCAAACAAGACTCTACAATTCTTAACTAGCGTGAAATGATCATTACAAGAGATCGACTCAACAATCGACTAGTCACAACGAGATGTCAGGAGTTCACATATGATCTATGTAACTCAATTTGCCTCATCGTAGCCGCACATTCATATCGTTCAGTTGAGAGAACTATTCAAGCCATCAGTATTGATCACAACCAACACTCAAAATTGCAAGAGAACAGCCACAACCAAACACATCAAGAGGTGTCAATTTTTAAAATCTGTTCAAAACCATATGTAATTCAAAACAAAGGAAAAACACAATAGATCAACACCATATATATAAAACACAAGATACCATACAACATTCACAAAACACAAAAATAGCAAATATCCACAAAAAAGCCCAAACGAGGTAGGAATGGAAATACCTTCCGCCGCCAAACAATTCTAGCAGTTGTCCTCAAATGCAAAGAAATAACAAAATAGTCTAGAAATGACAAAAATAGAGTAAAAAGGTCATCCTGCTCGTCTAAGCCTAGTGTGAGCTCTGCGTATCGGTGACTCCATTTGTCTAGGCATCAATGCTTGGCTCATCAGCATCCTTGGCTCCATTGGAGCACCCATTGACGTCTCTCTCAAAGAATCCTACATAACTGTCTCAACTATGGCTCCCTCAACATCTGCTAAATCATCATACATAGTTGCATCTCCAACACCGAGCTCCTCCTCATCACTACATCCTTTAGTAGTAGAAAAGTTCTTTAGTATCAATCCCTTTGTCCCATGACTACATGCTTTCGTAGGACTTTTTCCTGATTGGACATAGCTAGTGGATCCATCTAAGCTTAAGATGGTCCTTAGCTTCACAAGTAGGAAGTTCTCTTTTAGGTGTTGGAGTAATGCACCAGACTTTATGTTATAGTTCACATGGTTTAGGTTGGTTAACGGTGAATATCTCACAAAAGAATATGGTATGACTTCCTCAAAAGACTATGATTAAGCTTATGTTATGGTTTTTAAATATTGCATTGACCTTGTTCAATAATTTTATGAATTTAGATTATCAAGATTGGATTTGTTGTACTTGTTCATGCAATATCATATTATCTGACTTAGCATGCTTCATGTTTACATCCATGAATTTTCCCGATACCTACTATATTCTAAGTACTAAGGCATACATTCTCTTGTTCCTATATTTTCTAATAATATAAGATCTGATGTTCTTCTATCCGACCGTGACTAGTGGATTGATTAGTGTTGCATAGTATTTTGGTGAGTCCTCATGGTTCTAGGTGATAGTCACTTATTATGAGTTTTTATGTCTTTCTTACCTTTCAGTGTCTAGACTTATTTTTTGAGCTAGAGCTTGTCCTAGACACACCTATGATTAGTAGAAGCTTATTGTAAGACCTAGTAGATTTCCTCTTAGTTAGTCATATACTTTGATTTTGGCAACTTATGTCACTTATACTTTTGAGACTTACATTCTTATTTTATGCTTTATTCTATTAATATGTTCATTTTAGTATCATTCTTATGTCAAGTGTCTTGTTTAGGGTCTCTTAGAATCTGATCCACTATGTCACATCTAGGGGGTAATTTAGATCGGGAAAAACTTTGTATTCAGTGCAAGGTTTATAGAGAGTCCTAGGTGTATGACAAGGTGCATTTAGTATAATCTTATTAGTGGGTGTGAAGTGTGCCACATTTATTAATAGGAGGCTACAATACATTTAAGAAGCTTAACTTCTTTCATTACGTTAAAGTCATGCGATAGAGTTTAAATCTATAAAAGGCCTTCCTCAAAACTCTTGTTCTATTCATTTTTAAACATATCTTGATGAAGAGCTCCATTGAGAACAAATGCCAATGACAATGTGGAACCCAAAGTTTCTCAACCACCAATTGATCTTTTAGTTGAGCAAGTGTCTTATGCATAGTTTAGGGCTACTTTCCAAGTGTTGGCCTAAGGCATGAGTGCACAAGATAATTGGGAATTTATAAATCTTGTGAAACTAAATGTTGGTACATTGACAACAAGGGTAAAAGAGTTCATGATGATGAATCTTTCAAAATTTCATGGTTTCAAAGTTAATGAGGATCTACAAGAGTGTATAGAGGGAATCCAAAAGATTGTGGACATTTTAGGAGTGACTCTAGTGGAAAAGGAAAACTTGCTCGCTTATAAATTGAAAAGAGTTTCTCAAGTGTGATTTTCTCAATGGAAGGATGAAAGGGCATTCAATTCAGGTCCCTTGGATAGGGAAAAATTTAAAAGGGTGTTTCTTGATCGATTCTTTTCCTTTGAGATGTGGGATGCTAAAGTCCAAGATTTAATCAACCTAATGTAAGGAAACATAAGTGTGAAGTAATACTCTTTGAAGTTCACTCATCTATCCAAGTATGCTCCGACAATGGTTGCTGACTCTAAAACTCGTATGAGTAAGTTTGTGTAAAGTGATTCTCAAATGGTAGTAAAAAAGTATAGAACTGACATGTTGATCAAAGATATGGACATCTCAAGGTTGATGAATCATGCTCGTCAAATCAAAGACGAAAAGCTTTGGGAAAGGGATAGAGAGTCTAAGAGGGAAAACCATATAATGGTAGTTTCACTCTCTCGGGGTCCAACATAATTAAGTGTTCTCAGTTTATGACAAGGTTCTCCAATATGACTTCATATAGTTCATTGATTCAAAGGTTTGACAAAGATAGGGTGTCTTACCTAAGCATAAAGAAGGTGGTTCTAGTGGATCTTTATTCCACACTTGCCAAAAGTATGACAAGATTCATCTGGGGAGATGTTTAAGTACTGTTATCGATGGTTGCTATGGTTGTGGTAAAAGTAGTCACAGATTGAGAGTCTGCCTTTGCCTTCTCAGAAGGGTTGATGTGGTCGTTAGGCTCAATCTAGTGTCTTTTATGGTCATCTGACTCAGTAAGGTGCTTTTTCTAGTTCTGGTAGTTAGTTTCATAAGATGGTAAACGGGAGTTGGTTTGTGATGTGCATAGACTTGCTCATTTAGGTATTCGATTGGTTGTTTTTGAAGATGGTGATATCATTCTTCATAACAGTGCAGAATCATTCTTTGTATCCGATATGAAGGCTAAATAAGATATTGATCCGATAAGTTGAACTAAAGAAAGCATTTTTTGAAAAAAAATCATCGACGCTTTCTCTCAATGGGGAGATGGTGTGCTTTATTACCAAGGTCGGGTATGTGTTCCAAATGTTTTATGAGTTGAGGCAACAAATTTTATCAGAAGCTCACAGTTCTCAATATTCTATTCACCCGAGACCCATCAAGATGTACTGTGATTTAAAAGAGCTTTATTGGTGGAATGAGATAAAGAAATATATCAAGAAATATATGGCTAAGTGTCCTAATTGTAAACAAGTTGAAGTTAAGCATAAAAACCCAGAGGTTTGGCTCAAGATATGAGTATTCCTACTTCAAAGTGGGAAGATTTGAATATGTACTTTATTATGGGTTTACCTCATTCTCATCAACAATATGATTTTATTTGTGTTGTTGTTGCTGAACGACTAAGTTGGTGGATTTTCTTCTTGTGAAGACCTCATTTTCAATTGAAGACTCCGCTAGCATCTACATAACATATTAGAGATACTGATATTTCAAGAAGTGCCTTTATCCATCATTCGGACGAAGGTACTTAGTTTTGGAGGTCATTTCAGAAGGGTCTTGGTACTCAAGTGAAAGTTAGTATAACTTTTTGTCTGCAGAATGATTGTCAAGCTAAGCGTACTGTTTAGACTTTTGAAGATATGTTGAGAGCCTGTGTCATAGACTACTAGGGCAATTGACATGATCATTTTCCTTTGATTGAGTTGTCTTATAATAATAGTTATCACTTGAGTATCCAGATGGCTCCACTGAGGCTCTCTATGGTAGGAGGTATAGCTCTCCTATTGGTTGGTTCAAATATTGAGAGGTCACTTTCATAGGACCCAAGTTAGTGTATGAGGCTATGGATACGGTTCAACTTATTAGAAAAAGAGAGCTTGAATTTGATGTTGATGATTGAGTTTATTTGAAAATATCACCCATGAAGGGTGTGATGAGATATTTGAAGAATAGGAAACTTAGTTCCCATTATGTAGGCCCATATCAAGTTCTGAGGCCTTTCAAAAAAATAATCTATGATTTAGATTTTCCTTTCGATTTGGTATCGGTTCATCTAGTGTTTCATAATTTTTTGTTGAAAAATTGTATTGAAAATTCTAATTCGTTTGTGGTGTTGGAGAGTGTTGTTCTTAAGGAAAGTTTGTCTTATGAAGAGGTTTCAGTTGAGATTGTAGACCGTCAAGCCCAAAAGTTGAGAAATAAAGAAGTTGCTTATGCATTCATATTCATGAAATCAGTTTTGAAGTTCATGTTTTATCTTGGAGTTGATTAATCCTCGGTTTTATGCATTTTGAAAGGATTTACATTCAAGTTTGGGTTACTAGATCTCCTTTCCTATTCTATTCATGCTAGATTGAGTCTTATTCGAAGATGAATATTCCCAAGTGGGAGATATTGTAACACCTTAGAAATTGGTATGTTTGTATGGAAAGGAAATTTCAAGATTTTGTTGTGTGCACATGTTCCAACGAAGCTAACTATGGTTTGTTCACGGTCCTACAATCCATAGAAAGGCAGTCCTGCTTGAGTGTGGGAAAAGATTGAAATTTCCAATTCAAAGATGAGGTTCCTACTGATCATGTCACGCCCCGAAGCAACCCCAAAGATGTGGACACGAGACCTAGGATCACGAGTGACCCCAGCTAACCTTGCTGGCATATCATAAGAATACTAAGATAAACTAAATCAATAAATACTATGCGGAAGCTAAATCATATGAATATTCTGAAATGATGGGGAACACCCATATACTAAATTTGAATATAGAAAACTGAGAGTTTGAAACAAATGAAAAGTCAAACTCTAAGACTAAATCTGAAACTAACTATGTCTGAAAATAGCCTCTAACTGGCTAGAAGTGTTGGGACATGCCCCAACTAAATCTAGCAATAACTGAAAACTAAAGACTAAAATGGAAAGATAACATGTCAACTGTCCTCGAAGAATGAGGACTCACCACTGATGCTGCTGAACTGAAGATCGAGAACCAATTTATGAGTGATCAAACTGCTGAGGACCTGAACCTACATCACGAGAAGATGTAGCGTTGAGTATGCATTAGTACTTGAAAGGTACTGAGCATGCAAGATAGAGTAAAGAAGAATAATAACATAAATGAACAAGAAATAAAGCAATGATATAATCTGAACATGATAAAGATATTGGAAATACTGAACATGGCTAAACTGAATGCAATGACCAAGTTTATAACATGCTGAAACTGAATACTGAACTACACTGATAACATGGTCAATGCAATAGAATCTGACTGAATTGTAAGGGAGCAACTAATAAGACACATAAAACCACAAGAGCTAAATTTGGAGTCCGATGTATACGCCCTATCGAGAAGACCTAATATACCATGCCAGATGTATAGAGGAATGCTGGCATGATCACTAAAATGATGCCCACAGAGGGGACTTACAACCTACGGGGCACATAGTTCTGGGACTTTAGGGTGACTGACCTTAGTGCACTTGGTATTAAGCTTCTCCCAATTGATTAAGTAATTAACATTCTATGACTGAAATGCTGTGATACTAGATAGCTCAAAATACTGGCATGCAAACTGAGAATGCAATATTAATATACTAATAATGGACATTCAAAAACCGAGGCATGCATGTACATATCTGAAATATGTAACCTAGCATGTGTAATTCATGAAATAAATGAACTACGTAGCTAGGGTTCTGAATTTATGAATGAATATACACCAAAAGATACTAAATTCATGATAATATGACTTGGATCATTCTAACAGCTAAAACCCAACAATTTTAACAATCAAGAAACCCCAGGTCTAGATAATATTAAGGGAATCAAGATTCTGACTGAAGTCTAGGGACCTAATGGGCGAAAGGAACCCACTAGTGAAATCCCACATACCTGGTGACATATTCCACGGAGAAATCTTTTGATTTCAGGGGTGAAATTGATGGAACCTTGCTGCGTTCTTGAAATAGGGTTATTGACCTCTTTATCCTCTTACACTCTAATTTTTCTATGTTTATATGAATGATCTGAATTAGGTAAGTTCTAGTTATGTTTATAGGCTAAAATTGCCCAAAACTACATAGTTTAGGGTTTAAATAATGTAGTTTTGGGGTCCAACACATAAGGAAAAGACCAAAAGACCCCTGACTTAACTACTGTCGGAAGCCACTGGCGGACGGGACTGACGGACCATGGCTGTAGCGATGGTCTGTGGTGGTTAACCATTGTTCATGACTGGAGACTGGATTGGAGGTCTTATCCATGGACGCGGACCATGACCTGTGGTCTGACCTACGGTTTGTGGGTCAATCTTTAGACAAAATTTTGGGGCCGAGTCTGGGAAGGTTGCAGATTCAAACCACAGACCTCCAGCACGGGCCGTGGGTCACCCTACGGTCCGTGGGTGGTAACCGTGGATTGCACCTGCAACTTCTGAAAATTTGCATTGAGGTCTATTTTTGGATCGTTCTCGAATGAAGACTAAACTAGCTAAAATGGAGGAAAAATTCTGCAATCCTACCGCAAAAGTACTAAAACTAATTTCTGAATGAACTACGTTCCAAGAACATGCAAATACGTTGAAAATGCAAGTACAAATGGATGGAACATGATGCTAAGACTGAAACTGCGCATGAACGATTGAAAACTAAAGAGGAACTATTACCTCAAGCTAGAATAGAATCGGAAGGAAAGAGGTGAGGATACTTAGCCTTCATGGCTGCTTCTGCTTCCCAAGTAGCTCCCTATTCGGACTGACTCCTCCACAAAACCTTGACTGAAGTGACTTCTTTATTTCTCAACCTTCAAACCTGGCGATCAAGAACCTCAACTGGTACATCCTCATAAGTGAGACTATCTTTTACAGCCACACTTTCTAAAGGTACAATGGATGCTAGATCACCCACAAACATCTTCAACAATGAAATGTGAAAAACCGGATGCACTACCGCTTGTTTTGCTGGCAACTCTAACTCATAAGCCACTTTACCAATTTTTTTTAAGATCTTGTATGTGCCTACATATCTAGGGATGAGCTTTCCTTTCTTGCAAAATCTCATCACCCCCTTCATAGGTGACACTTTCAGGAAAACCCAATCATCTACTTGGAGCTCTAATTCACTTCTCCTTACATCTGCATAGGACTTTTGGCAACTCTGGGCTGTCTTAAGTCTATCTCTAATGAGTTGCACTTTATCCATAGCATCATGAACTAAATCTGGCCCTATCAAGGCTGCTTCACCTACTTCAAACCAACTAACTGGTGATCTACATCTACACCCATACAATGCCTCATAAGGGGCCATTTGAATGCTGGAATGGTAAATATTATTGTAGGCAAACTCTATAAGAGGAGGGTGATCATCCCAACTACCCTTGAAATCGATCACACAAGCTCTCAACATGTCCTCTAAGGTTTGAATGGTACACTCTGCCTGCCCATCTGTCTGCAGATAAAATGCCGTGCTAAGATTAACCTGAGTACCAAGACCTTTCTGAAATTACTTATAGAAATAAGAGGTAAATTGAGGACCTCTATCTGAGATGATAGACAAAGGTACCCCATACAACCTGACTATCTTATTAATGTAAAGCTTGGCATAGTCCTCCACCGAATCTATAGTCTTGACCGCCAAAAAGCGTGCAGACTTAGTAGCTCTATCAACTATCACCCAAATGGAGTCGTGCTGTATGTGAGTGCAAGGTAAATGTGTGATGAAGTCCATGTTGATCAGTTCCCACTTCCAAGTAGGAATGTCAATCTTTTGAGTCATACCTCCTGGTTTCTGAAGTTTTACCTTAACTTGCTGACAATTGGGGAACTTAGCCACAAAATCCGCTATATCCCTTTTCATACCATTCCACCAAAAGACTTCCCGCAAATCATATTAATCTTAGTGGCGCTTGGATGAATAGAATATTTGGAATTATAGGATTCTGTGATACTCTGTTGTCTCAACTCACCCACCTTAGGAACACATAATCGACCCTGATAGCGAATCATACCATCTCCCCCTTGGGAGAAAACCTCAACTCTTTGTTGATGGACTGCACCTTTTAGTTGAAGCAATATCGAATCACTGTCTTGCTTTTCCTTAACCTTCACTACTAATGAAGATTCTGACCCATTATGAACTATTACACCACCATCTGATATGCTCATAGGCAAACTCCTAAGCAAGCAAGCCTGTGAACCTCTTTTGCTAGTTCATTTCTTTCTTCCTCAACATGGGCTACACTACCCATAAATAGTCTACTAAGAGCATCTGCTACTACATTTGCCTTACCAGGATGGTAATGCACCCTCATATCATAATCGTTGAGGAACTCCAGCCATCTCCTCTGGCAAAGATTCAACTCTTTTTGAGTGAACACATACTGAAGGCTCTTAAGGTCTTTGAAAACATCTACGTGAACACTATACAAGTAATGCCTCCAAACTTAAGTGCGAACACCACCGCTGCAAGCTCAAGGTTATGAGTTGGATAGCTCTTCTCATGCACCTTAGGCTATCTAGAAGCATAAGCTATAACCTTACCTCGCTGCATCAACACACAACCTAGGCCGACTCTGGATGTATCACAATAGATAACATAACCATCAGAACCCTCTGGTGGAGTCAAAACGAGAGTTGTAGTCAATCTAGTTTTTAGTTCTGTAAAGCTTTTCTCACAATCATCTAATCACTGAAACTTAACCTTTTTCTGAGTTAAATTAGTCAATGGAGAGGCTATGGATGAAAATCCTTCCACAAACCTTCTATAATAACCAGTCGAACTTAAGAAACTTCTAATATCTGTAGGAGAGGTAGGTCTGGGCCATTGTTTCACTGCTTCTATTTTCTGAGAATCCACTCAGATTCCTTTGCTAGACACAATATGACCAAGGAAAGCAACAGATTGTAACCAAAACTCACATTTGCTAAACTTAGCGAATAACCGACGATCTTTGAGAGTTTGCAGGACAACCCTCAAATGATTCACATGTTTTTCTTCATTCATAGAGTAAATGAGGATATCATCAATAAAGACGATAGAGAATAAGTCCAAATACTTCTTGAACACTCTATTCATCAAGTCCATGAAAGCTGCAAGAGCATTAGTTAGTCCAAATGACATAACTACAAATTCATAATGACCATACCGAGTTCTAAAGGTTGTCTTTGGAATGTCAATATCTCTGACTCTGAGTTGATGATAACCGGATCTGAGGTCTATCTTTGAGAAATGGCTAGCACCCTGAAGTTGGTAAAACAAGTCATCAATACGGGGGATGGGATACTTATTCTTTATTATGACTTTGTTCAACCGTCGATAGTCAATGCACATTCTGAGGGAACCATCTTTCTTCTTCACAAACAACAGTGGTGCACCCCATGGCGAAATACTAGGTATGATGAAGCCCTTATATAGAAGGTCTTTCAACTGCTCTTTCAATTCCTTAAGCTCAACTAGAGCCATTGTGTGAGGAGGAATAGAGAAAGGCTGGGTATTTAGAAGGAGATCAATTCCAAAGTCGATTTCCCTTACGGGAGGAACTCTAGGAAGATCTTCTGGAAATATTTTTGGGAACTCATTTACTACTTGAACTGGCTCAAGAATTTTAGTTCCAGAGCTTGAATCCTTAACCCGAACTAGATGATAGAGACAACCCTTAGAGATCATTTTTTTGGCTTTAAGGTAAGAAATGAATTGACCTATTGGCATTAAGCTACTACCATTCCATTCTAAGATTGGTTCGTCTAGAAACTGGAAACGAACAATCCTAGTTCTACAATCGACTAAGGCATAACAGGAATGTAACCAATCCATGCCTAGAATAACATTGAAGTTTACCATTTCTAACTTTACAAGATTTGCTGAGGTGACTTTCTGAGAGACTGTGACAAGGAAAATTCTATATACCCATCTAACTATAACTGGGTCACCGACTGTAGTAGAAACTGAGAAGGGTTTAGAATGAGTTTCTGTACTAACATCAAATTTGACTGCTATATAAGGAGTTACAAAGGAAAGAGTAGCCCCTCGATCTAACAAAGCATAAATATCGAGATTAAAGACTCATATGTACCAGTGACTACATCAAGAGAATCTTTCTGATCCTGGCGAGCCTGAAGAGCAGATAGCCTATTTTGGCCTGTCCGCCACCTGTACCAAATGAGTTACCTTGCTGAGTCAGGCGACCTACTGGCGCTGCTGAAGTTGTGGACTGAGCTCTACTATTACTACCTCCTTGACCCTGTTTAGCTGAAGGACAATGTTTCAACCTACGACTAGAATGACCGCAACCAAAGCATCCTTCCTCTCCTGCAAGACACTTGCTCGGATGGTTCTTACCACATTTAGGACAAGTTGGGTAGGTTCTGGTGCCTGAAACACTACCTTGAGACTTAGAGCTTGTTGCCCTACCTTTCTGATCATTTCGAAACTTAGAGGATGAAACACTAGCTGATGAAGGTGTTGGAGCTGAAGACTTTTATTGAAACTGCGAGTGATTTCCACTAGCCAATTTTTGTTGAGAATAATCATAGTTTCCTGCTCTAGACTTCTTATTCTCCTTAACCTGTTTCTCAAGGTTATCTCTCTTAACCTGCTGATCATGAGTCATGAGCCTAGAGATGTTCATATTTTCCAGCAACATATCATTCTTACACTTTGTTTTCACTAAGTTTGACACTCCATACAGAATTAACAACCATGTGAGGAGCATACCTGGAGAGTTAGGTGAACCTGTGTCCATACTCTTAGACCGTCACAGCCTGCCTCAAATTCATAAACTCCTGAGGTTCGACGTCCCTCAACTCTCTTGGAAAGAACTTGTCTAGGAAGGTCTTACTAAAGCATTCCCAAGTGATAGGAGCAACATTTGTACCCCAGTTCTCTTTCCACTTAGTACTAGATATAAGCCACATCCTTAAGCTGGTAAGATGCCAACTCAACCCGATCATTCCTAGTTACCTGCTTTACTTCAAAGACCTTCTTAACGTCATCTATGAAGTTTTGGGGATCCTCACCAATCTGTGATCCTTAGAAGTCAGGTGGATTCATCCTAACAAATCCTGCACTCTAGCTGAAGCTGACCATACAATAGCATTTGTCATAATGGAACCTGCTGATTTTTCTAGTTTGTCACACTCTAAGCCAACAACTAGATATCATTTCGAAATTCAACATTCAATACTTCTTGATCTGAAAATAGAGGAGCTGCGTTTGCATTCCTAGCATTAGCTCTATGAGGAGGCATGATCTGAAATGCAAAACGATAAGTCAGAATGAGGAATTAGATCATACCTTACACACGATAAGAGTAATGAGAAAATGAAGTTTTTCCTAAATCACTTTGTAGCCTCCCTCTCATTAGATGTGTTGCATTTCACACCCATGAAAAAGACTATATTTAGTGTGGCTTTTCAAACATCCTAGGACTCTTAAAACTAGTGCTCTGATACCAAGTTTGTCATGCCCCGAAGCTACCCAGGATGCGGACACGGGACTTAGGATCACAAGTGACCCCTAGCTAACCCTGCTGGCATATCATAAGCATACTAAGATAAACTAAATCAATAAATACTAGGTGGAACCTAAATCATATGAATAATTTGAAATGATAGGGAATAACTATATACTAAATCTGAATATAGAAAATTAAGAGTTTGTATACAAATGTAAAGTCAAACTCTAAGACTAAAGATGAAACTAACTATATCTGAAAATAGCCTCTAACTGACTAGAAGTGCTGGGATATGCCCAAGCAAAATCTAGCAAAAACTAAAAACTAAAGACTAAAATGGAAAGATAACATGTCAATTGTCCTCGAAGAATAAGGACTCACCACTGATGCTGCTGAACTGAAGATCGAGAATCAATCTATGCGTGATCTGACTGCTGAGAACCTGAACCTACATCACAAGATGATGTAGCCCAGAGTATGGGTCAGTACTTAAAAGATACTGAGCATGCATGATAGTGTAAAGCTGAATAATAACATAACTAAACAAAAAATAAAGCAATGATATGATCTGAACATGATAAAGATACTAGAAATATTGAACATGGCTAAACTGAATGCAATGACAAGTTTATAACACGCTAAAACTGAATACTAAACTATACTAATAACATGGTCAATGCAATAGAATTTGACTGAACTGTAAGAGAGCTACTAATAATCGACATAAAACCATATAAGCTAAATGTGGAGTTCGATGTGCATGCCCCATTGAGAGGACCCAATATACCCTGCTAGACGTATAGAGGCATGCTGCGTGATAACTAAAATGATGCCTGCATAGGGGACTTACAATCTACGAGGCACGTAGTTTTGGGACTTGAGGATGACTGACCCTAGTCCACTCTATATTATCCCAATTGATTAAGTAATTAACATTTTATGACTGAAATGTTGTGATACTGGGTAGCTTAAAATACTGTCATGCAAACTGAGAATGAAACATTAATATACTGATAATAGACATTCAAAAACTGAGGCATCCATGTACATATTTGAAATATTTGATCTAGCCTGTGTAATTCATGAACTAAAAGAACTACACTGCTAGGGTTCTGAATTTTTGAAAGAATCTACACCAAAAGATACTGAATTCATGATAATCTGACTTGGATCATTCTAACAGCTAAAACCCTATAATTTCTAACATTCAAGAAACCCCAAGTCTAGATAATATTAAGGGAATCAAGATTCTGCCTAAAGTCTAGGAACCTAATAATTGGGTGAAAGGAATCCACTAGTGAAATCCCACATACCTGGTGATGAATTCCATGGAGAAATATTTTCAATTTAAGGGCTGGAACTCATGGAGCCTTGCTGGGTTCTTGAACTAGGGTTCTTGACCTCTTTCTCCTCTTACGCTCTAATGTTTCTAAGATTTGATGAATGATCTAACTTAGGTAAGTTCTAGTTATGTTTCTAGGCTAGTACTGACCAAAACTACGTAGTTTAGGGGTCCAACGCATAAGGAAAAGACCAAAAGACCCATGACTTAACTACTATCAGGAGCTATTAGCGGACGGGACCAACGAACCGTCATTGGACCGTTGGTCCATGCTGGTCAACCATCTTTCATGATTGGAGGCTAGGATCTAGGGGTCGAATCCATGGACGTGGACCATGGCCCGTGGTCTGACCTACAGTCTGTGGGTTCAACTGTGGGTCGACCCTTAGACAATATTTTGGGGTTGAGTCTGGGGAGGGTTGCAGATGCGAATCACGGTCCACCAGCACGGGCCGTGTGTCACCCTACGTTCTATGGGTGGAAACCGTGGGTTGCACCTGCAACTTCTAGAAATCTGCATTGAGGTCTGTTTTTGGATATGTGGTTTTACAGACCAACAAGATGGTCCATAGATTTTTGTACAGGCTGTAGAGAAGGCTCGTCGGTTGAGTTTCTAGATATGGTAAATCTTGATGCTTCAAGTTGTATGGAAGAATGCACAGGTCGTACAAGCTTATATGGTTTGTGGAAAGTGGTTTGTGGTTTTGCCTACATATGATGACCCGGACTGTCTGTAGCCGTTTGTACGGACCGTACATGGTGGCATATGTGCATTCAAGTATTTTTAGTTTAGGATTATTTAGGTCTTTTACAACCCTTTTAATTCTTAAACTATGCCATTTGTAGACAATTGCTAAATCCAATAACTAATTTTACACTTCAAAATTCTCTCATTCCCTCTCATTCACTAAAATCCCTAAAAAGCTCTCAAGTCTTCTTCACCAACAATTCTCTCAAGGTGGATTGGGGTTCTTTAATATTCTAGTTTCCTCTTCCAATTCAAAGGCTAGGATCCATCAAAGTATGTGGGAAGTTCATCAATGGATCCCTTTCAATTCCATTGAGCCTAAAAGAAACCCCATTTCTCTTATGAATTCCAACCCAAATTCTAGGGTTTGGCATGATTCTTTATGTGTTCAATTGTTTATGAACAATTCATTATATTTGATCTTATTATGAATGATTTGATATAAAATACAGATTTTCATATGAAATTATGCTACATGAATATTTATGATTATGAACTAAGCTTTGAAGCTATGCATGTATGATGAATTGAGTAATTTATGAATCGAGGATTCTTTTATATAAAGTATAAGCATCTGTTATGTAAAGGTTGCTTCCAATTGAAGTATTCTCATTATGAAAAGACTATCATGATTTTGATGCTTTAGTTAAGTATGTTTATGAGTATGTTATGAAATCATGATTTTGAAAGGATCTATTATGATATAATGATGCATATTTCTATTGGGAGTTTACTTATCACCGAATGGACTTTGGAATGGAGGCTTCCCCACAGTAGAGACAAAAATGCTTTAGAGGCAATCCCTCTATCCAATAGCTACGTCCCCCCGTAGGACTTTTTCCCGATTGGACCTAGCTAATGGATCCACCTAAGCTTAAGAACATGGTCCTTACCTTGGAAAGTAGGACACTCTCATTTTAGTGTGGATGTAGTACACTAGATTCATGTTATAGCTCACATGGTATATGTTAGTTAACATTAAATGTCTCACAAAATAATATGGTCTTCTCAAATTGTTATGACTTCCTCAAAAGACTATGATTTAAGCTTATGTTATGGTTTTTAAATATGGCATTGACCTTGTACGATGATTTGATTGATTTAGCTTATCAAGATTGTATATGTTTAACATGGTAATGCAATATCATTTTTTCGGACTTAGCATCCTTCATGTTTATGGTTAAGCAATCTTTCCATATTTAGTACATTCTGAGTACTGACACATATATTCTCTTATCCCTACACTTTCTCATAATATAGGACCTAGTGCTCCTCCATTTGGTTATGGATAGTGTATTGATCAGCGTTGCTTAGCAGTTTTGTGAGTCCTCATGGTTCGAGGGCATGACCACATGTTATTAGTCTTTGTGATTCTTTTACATTTTAGTTTCTAGCGTTATTTCCTGAGTTAGGACTTGACCTAGCCACAACTTTGATTAGTAGAGGCTTTTTGTCAGGCTTAGTAGATTTCCTATTAGTTAGTCACGACTCTAATTTTGGCATCTTATATCACCTAGATTTTTGAGACTTATCTTCAGCTTTTATGCTTTATTCTATTATGATGTTTATCTTACTATCATGCTTATGTCAAGGTTTCTCAAGATCCTATTCAACATGTCACATCTAGGGGTAGTTTTGATCATGACAGAAAGACCATTGTTGCACCACACAACCCATTACAATGGATACCAATTTACCACCACTTCTCCCTTACTAATCAAACATGAAAAACTGGGCTAAAGTAGAAAAAAAGGTAGTACCTGAAATTTCGAATAAGTAAGAGTATTTGTCTCACATGTCCTTTTCTGTCTCCCTCCCAAGTATCCTCCTTTAATCAGATGATGTTTCCACTAAATGTTCACTGATTTGATCTCTTTTGTCCTTAACTTTCGAACATCCCGATCAAGAATAGAAATTGGTTCCTCTTCTTTTTTCAAGTTCTTGTGCAATACTATTGAGTCCCACTTGATGATGTAGTCTCCATCTTTATGATATTTCTTTTGCATAGACATATGAAACATTGGATGCACCTCAATTAGGTTAAGTGACACTACTAACCTATAAGCCACTAGCCCCACACCTTCAAGAACCTCAAATGGTCAATAGTAATGAGGGCTAAGCTTACCCTTCTTACCAAATCTCATTACTCCTTTTCATAGGTGATATCTTCACCAGAACCTTATCATCAACCTAAAAAGCCATATCTATTACCTTATGATCCGCATACTCTGGTCGACCAACAACTTAGCCTGAATTCCCCTGACCCTTTCCTGAGCTTCCCTAACCAAATCCCCACCCAAAGGTTTTATGTATCCAACATCAAACCAACCTATGGGTGATCTGCATCCCCTCTTAAAGATTTTCTCAAATGCTGCCATATAAATGGTGGATTGATAACTATTATTATAGGAGAACTCATATAAAGGTAAACTCTGATCTTAATAGCGCCCAAAATCAATTACACACGTCCCAATACCTGAATATCCCTCTGTGAAACTCCGTCAATTTCTGTATGGAAAGTTGTATTAAAAGTGAGTTGAGTGTCTAAAAATGATAGAAAGGGGAACCTCTTGCAACCTTACTATATCCTTGATATAAATCATTGCCAACTGCTTAGAGTTGTAATCAAATATAGAATGAAATGGGCAGATTTAGTCAACTAGTCAACAATAATCAAAACCAAATCATATTTCCAAAAGGTGGTAGGTAGTCCTACTACAAACTCCATCTATATCCTTTCCCACTTCCATTCAGGAATGGGCATCCTCTAAAGAAAACTTGCAGGCCTTTGGTGTTCACACATCACATGTTGGCAATTATGATAGTTAGAAACATACCCTGTAATTTCCTTTCTCATCCCTGGACACCAATAAAATAGTCTCAAATTCTTATACATCTTGGTCAAACCCAGATGAATAGAATAGCATGAACCATGAGACTATGACAATACATTTTACATAAAGTCATCAGCCTGAGGAACACAAATCCTTCTTCTAAATCTCAACACAAATATTGTATCAATAGTGGCATCTTGGGTCTCCCCATACTCCACCTTACCTTTCAGATCAGCCAATTCCTCATCCTCAAATAGCTTGGACTTGATTTAATCTATGAAGGTAGGCATAAACTCAATACTGGCTAACACCCCACCTTTCTCAAAGATTCCCAACAACATGAACTTAAGACTCCAAAGTCTGAATTTCTCTAGATAGGGTCACTTAGACACCCCCAAGCAAGCCAAACTTAACATGTTAACTGTCTTCTGGCTCAATGCGTGTACCACCACATTAAACTTACCCGAATAATATTGAATGATCACAATGTAATCCTTGAGAAACTTTATCCATCTTTGTTGTGTCCGACTCTGATCTTCTCAGTAAACACATGCTGAAGTGATGACCAATGAACACCTTATAGTTAACCATATATTGATAATGCCACCAGATTATGAGAGAAAACACCACTACTGTAAACTTGAAATCATGGGTGGGATAATTACTCTCATGAACATTCAACAGTGTGAAAACATAAGCTATAACATTCTTTTCCTGCATCAACACAACACCCAAACCCCAATGTGAAGCATCACAATAAATAATGAAATTCTTACCTTACACTGACAAGATCAAGATAGACACTATAGTTAAAAGATTCTTGAGCTTTTGGAAACTTTCTTCATATTTATTTGACAACTCAAAAGGTAACTCCTTGTGAGTCAACTTTGTAACATTCATAGCATTGGAAGCAAAGTTCTTCACAAACATAAGATAATAGCTAGATAACCACACAAAACTTCTAACCTCTGTCATAGCGCTAGGCCGAACCTAATTCTTAACTGCCTCAAACATTTGGGATCTACCATCACTACTTTATTTGAAACAACATGCCTAAGTAATGCAACTTAAGGTATACACAATTCAGATTTAGAAAATTTAGCATACAACTTTTGTTTTGCCAGGATACCTAAAGCAATGCAGGGATGGTCTACATACTCATCATTTCCATTGGAGAAAATCAAGATATCATTTATAAACACAATAACAAAGGAGTCCACAAATTGACTAAACACCCCATTATCAAACTCATTCAACATGCACATTAGGAAACATAAATGACACCACCAAGAAATCATAATGCCCATACCAGTTACTAAAAGTTATCTTAGGTCTGTCTTCAGGTCTAATATTTAATTGATGGTACCTCGACCTTAAATCAATCTTATAAAAGATCGAAGCACCCTGAAAGTGGTCAAACAAATCATCTATGAGAGGTAAGGGATACTTATTCTTTATGGTAACCTTATTCAACTATCGGTAATTGATATATTTTTTTGTCTGTCTATGTCATGATTTGATCCGCATGAGTTAGCTTATTGAGTCTAAATTGAAAGATTTGAACTGGATGAAGGACTTGATTGAGAAAGCCATGTGATTGCTTGAGTTTGTATGCTTGCTTCTACACAAGTGTCGTTTAGAGTTATAGTGTGTTGCTTGAGGACAACCAACAAGTTTAAGTTGAGGGTGCTGATATACTATGATTTTATGGTATTTTTTATACATTTCACTTAGATTTAGTGTGTGTCTGGGCTATTTTTTTAGTAGATATAATACCTTTATGTAATCTTTTGTAGGAATTTGGTTTGGAAGCGGTTGAGATAAAAATGGATTAAATTGGCAGCAACAACAACCAACGAAGTCAACCAGGAATCGTAGGTCCAGTGACAACTCGTAGGATATGCATCGTAGATGAAGTTCAGGGAATTATGACCAAGTGTGGAACCACGGAAGCTACTGATGGACCGTAGGTCAAGTGACAGATCATCCTACACATTCGTTGATGTTATCAGAGAAGTTGAGTTCCAGTACCTGAATCACGGAGGTGACCCACGGTTCGTAGGTTAGGTCGTCTGTTAGAACCGCATCCTGAACTAATTTTCCTTATCTTTCTTTCCTAGTTGGTTTAGGATTTGTTTACTATAAATATTAGTTGTTATTCTATTTTTGGGTGTTAGACAATATTTGATACTTTTGTTTTGGTCATTTGGGAATTAATTTGCAAAATCTTAGCAGTTAATTTTTGGAAGTTTGTTTTATGCAATTTCACTTTGATTTTCAATTGAAGATTTTGGTTTTCATCTATTCTAATTATAAGTTCATGATTTCTTCTAACCCTAATATGAATTATAAACTGTCAAGCATGAGTAGCTAAATCCACAACTAGGGTTGTGGGAACCATGAGCAATTAACAACGTATAACTAATAGCTAAGTAATTCTTGAATAGTGTTTATGCATGTATTGTTAATTCTTTCTTTTAAAAGTCTTTCTAGTGGTGCGCAATGTTAGAATTTGACTTGTTCCTACTTGCCTTACCATGGGTGTAATTATTGAGAAAAGAATTAAACAACAGAGATTTAGTTAAGGATTTGCTTCTATCTAATAGTCTGACTTTAATCAATTGAGGAAAGGGTGAATACCATAAGTTAATTGATACGATGACTAATCTGGGTAAAGGTAAGGGTTAGCAAAGTACACATTCATAGATTTAACATGTCGCTAGTGAAAGTTTCTACTTATATTACCAGTCACTTATGAATACATAACTTATCGGCCTTGCATGTCAAACACTAGGATATAATTACTATTATTAGGAATACTATGTTAAGAGCTTATGGTGAACACATACTCCCTAGTTTTCATCTCCTATTGATATCTCAAAAATTGCAAACCTGGTTACTTGTTACTTATAAAATCAACAATCTTTTGTTTTATTTGCAAATCCCCCCTGTTTGTTACTTTTTTCTCGAAAATAGTTTGACTAAACAAATATAATTGTGAGTTAGCTTAAGTCTAAACCATATTCCTCGTGGGATTGACCCTAACCTTCAAAGTTGGGTTCTTTACTTGATAACAATCACTTATACCTTTTTCAGGAGGTGTTATTTGAGCGTATAAAATTTTGGTGCCACTGCTACAGAATACGACTTTTAGATTAATCTAACTTATTTATTGAACTCTAGTCAAGTATTTCATAATTTTACGTTATTTTGTTTATGTTTTCTACAAGTCTTACCTCTTGTGTATGCCAAGTACATGGAGTCGAGGCAAACCCTTGACCCCCTACGATCCTGAATTGATAAGAACTCTGAGGAAAATAAATAATCAAAGGGTACACAAAAATCCAATAAGAGAGGGTCTAAGAGATGGAGTTGAATCGCAACTTCCTGGGGTTGTTAATGTGCAGGCTCATAGTGGAAATCTAATTGAAAATGTAGAAAGGGTGCAAAATCCGCCAGCACCAACGGTTCGTGAAAATTACCGGGTTGACTACGATGCGTTTGGATCAGAGGGGCCTGTTTTTCTCCCTCCTCTACCCCTAGAACATACATTTTTGGTGACTAGCAGTCTTATTGAGATGCTTACAGCAAGAGGGTTGTTTGTTGGGTTAGCTTTGGAAGATACATATGCTTACTTGGCTAACTTGAAAAGTGTTTGTAAGAGTTGTGTGGGATGACTGTAATTGGATATGAATATCATAGGTTTGAGGGTATTCCCACCATCGTTGATTGGTGATGCTGCTGTGTGGTTTTCTGAGCTGCCATACAATTCGATCTATACATGGGGCCAATTATATGTGGTGTTCATGGGAAGGTATTTCTTGTGTCTAAGAAGTTAAATCACAAGAATAAACTGAATTATTTCACAGTGCTGCCTGGAGAGTCCGTAAGCGATTCTTGGGATAGGTTCACTGGGTTCATAATGAGTGTTCCGAATCACCGCATAGATGATGAGTCACTGAAAGAGTACTTCTATAGAGGACAAGATGACAATGAAAGGGTTGTGTTACATACTATTCCGGAGGATCATATGGTGAGTGCACTTTTGAGGAGATTGCTGAAAAACTTGAGAGGATTTCCCAATATAATAAGTCATGGAGCACTAAAAAGGTAAATACTAGTAGAAGCATGTTCGTGGTCCTAACTGCACCAAGTCAATCCAATGATGATATTCGTGAAAAGATGGCTCATATGAGGACAAAAGTTGGCTTGGTATTAAAACATGCTAATGGAAATGCAGAAAAAGTGAATGTAGTAAATTATCTAACTAGAACTCCACCACCGCCAGTTGAGGAATGTTACTATGAGGATGATACGAATTTTGTTAATGATCAGAGGGGGATTTCCGAACCAATGCCCAAGGTTCCAATTCAGATAATTGGCACCAAGGTCAGAACTATGACAACTACAACCGAAAGGGAAAGTATGTCTGGGATGAGAACCTTAATCGTGACAACAATTATAATCGGAATAACTATGACAACATGAATGAGAGAGTTGGGCCCTATGTTCCACCTGGTAATAGAGAAACTGGTAATAGAGAGGCTGGTACTAGTATGATTCGCATTGATGATATGATACAAAAGATGAATAAGAGGTTTGATGCGACTGATGGAAATGTGAATGAGATGCGTAATGATTTATCTAGGATTGGTAAGAAAATTGATGCCTATGCAGTGTCGATCAAGCAACTTAAGCAACCATTTATTTAGTTGATGCCCATGCAGTGTCGACCCACGCCATCCCGGTACAGTTCCTAGCAACACCATACAAAATCTAAAAAGTGATGGGCATTGTATGTTAGTCACTACTCATGGAGCTAAAGAAACTATTGATCCCCCCATGCCATTTGAGGTTGAAAAAAGTATAGAAAAATATGCGGATGAGATTGAGGTTACTGGAGATCCAAAAGATGCTACAGAAAAGGAAGATGAGGTGACCCAAAAAGTTGTTCCCATTCCTAGACCGCCACCTCCCTTTCCACAGAGGTTAGTGAAAAAGACTGAAGAAGGAAAATACCACATGTTTATAGCAATGTTGAAACAACTTACCATTAATGTACCGTTGATAGAAGTTTTGGAGCAAATGCTTGGGTATGCAAAATTCTTGAAGGACTTGGTGACCAAAAAGAGGGCTGTCAGTTTTGAAAATGAAGAAAAGTTACAACATTGTAGTGCTATTGCTACTAGGTCACTTGTGCAAAAGAAAGAGGATCCTTGAGCCTTCACTATTCCTTGTACCATCGGTATGTTGCACTTTTCGAAGGCCTTGTGCGATTTGGATGCCAACATTAATTTGTTGCCATTGTCGATTTTTAAGAAGTTGGGTTTACGAGCTCCAAAATCGACTACGATGCGTTTACTTATGGTTGATAGAACTGTGAGAAGGCCCACTGGAGTGTTGCAAGATGTCTTTGTGAAAGTAGAGTCATTTATCTTTCTGGAGGGCTTTGTGATATTAGATTGTGAGGTTGAATTTGAGGTTCCCATGATCTTAGGGAGACCATTTCTTGCTATTGGGCGTGCATTGGTTGATATGGAGAGAGGGCATATGAAGTTTCAATTAAATAATGAGGAGGTAACTTTTAACATCTGTAGATCTATGAAGTATGAAAGTGATCTTAAGTCTGTATCAGTGGTAAATCATAAGGTGGAGCAGGAATCTGAAATGTCCATTGAAGAGAGGTTAGGTGTTGATGCACTAGCAGCAGTGATGATGAATTTTGATAGTGATGGTATTGATGACTATGATGAGATAGTTGCTGCATTTGATAGGTTCGAGTTTCGTTTCAAGCCAAATCGGTTGGAATTAGACATGAAGAATCGAGACACCCTAGCTGCAAAATCGTCTGTTGATGAGCCTCCAAAATTGGAACTTAAGGTTGTTCCATCCCTCTTGTGGTACGTATTTTTGGGACAAAATAACACTTTGCCTGTAATCATTGCTGCTGACTTGAGTGAAGGGAAAATAGAGGCCTTGGTATCGATATTGAAGCAGTTTAAGAGGGCTATCAGATGGATTATTGCGGACATTATTAGGATTCCTCTTGGCATTTGTTCTCACAAAATTCAACTCATGCCGGACAACAAGCCAAGTATTGAGAATCAAAGGAGAATAAATCCCCATATGCAAGACGTTGTGAAAAAAGAGATTATTAAATCGTAGTTGGGTCTGCCTTGTTCAGTGTGTGACAAAGAAACGAGGGATCATTATGGTTCCTAATGCTAAAAGTGAACTTGTTCCAATGAGGGCAGTGATTGGTTGGAGAGTGTGCATGGACTACCACAAGCTAAATGCATGGACAGAAAAAGATCACTTTTCGATGCCTTTTATGTACCCAATGCGGGATCGTCACTCTGGGAAAGGTTTGTATTATTTTCTAGATAGGTATTCGGGCTACAATCAAATCTCCATAGCTCCAGAAGACCAAGAGAAGACCACCTTCACTTGTCCCTATGGGATTTTTGCCTTCAAAAGGATACCATTTGGGTTATGTAATGCTCCAACAACCTTTCATCGATGTATAATGTCGATATTTTCAAAAATGGTTGAGGAAATGATAGAGGTGATTATGGATTATTTCTTTGTAGTATGTGACTCATCTGATGACTATTTGACACATTTGGATGAGGTACTGAAACAGTGTGAAGAGTGCAAACGTGTGCTCAACTGGCAAAAGGGCCACTTTATAGTGAAAGAGAGTATAGTTATGGGTCATCAGATTTTGCAGAAAGGTATTGAGGTTGATCGAGCTAAAGTTGAGGTAATAGAAAAACTTTCACCTCCCATCTCTGTTAAATGTGTTAGAAGTTTTCTTGGGCATGCAGGTTTCTACCGGAGGTTCATAAAAGATTTCTCCAAAATTTCACACCCATTGTGCAAGCTGCTGGAGAAAGAGTGTAAGCTTGATTTTGATGATGCTTGTCTGAGTGCATTTGGAGAGTTGAAAGAAAAGCTAACTTTGGCACCTATCATTATTTCACAAGATTGGGGGAAACCGTTTGAAGTGATTTGTGATGCGAGTGGGGTGGCGCTTGGCGTAGTATTACAACAGAGGTGAGAGAAATTTTTCGTCTGATTTACTATGCCAACAAAGCTCTGAATGTGGCTCAAAAGAACTATACTGTGATTGAACATGAACTCCTTGCTGTGGTTTTCACATTTGAGAAATTTAGATCCTACTTGCTTGGTAATAAGGTCATAGTGGATACTGATCATTTTGTATTGAGGTATTTGATGGCTAAAAAGGATGCAAAACCAAGGTTGATTAGATGGATGCTTTTGTTGCAAGAGTTTGATTTTGAGGTAAAGGATAGAAAGGGAACAAAATATCAAGTCCCCGATCATTTATCAAGATTAGAGGAGGAAGCTATGCTTAATCTAGTAGATGAGACTGAGATTAATGATGGATTCCCTAATGAGTAGGTATTGGCTGCTTCTTATGACCTTATTCCATGGTTTGTAGATTTTGCGAATTATTTGGCAAGTGATTTGGTGCCTTCGGATTTGTCATTTCATCAAAGAAAAAAGGTCATGTCTGATATGAAGAATTTTTTTTTGGAAGAGCCTTAATTGTTCCGTGTTTGTGCTGATGGGATTATTCGTCGCTGTGTGCCTGAGGTTGAGATGATGAGTATACTCGAGGTATGTCATTTATCGCCTGTTGGTGGGAACCATCGTGGTATTCAGACTACTCATAAGATTTTTTAGTGTGGGTATTACGTGCCTACCATCCACCAAGATGCTCATGATTTCACCAAGTCTTGTGATTGTTGCCAACGAGAAGAAGGAATTTGAAATAAGCAAGAACTACCTATGAACCTGACATTGGTGATTGAGTTATTCGATGTCTGGGCTCTTGACTTCATCGGTCCGTTTGTGAGCTCACATGGAATGAAGTACATTCTTGTTGCGATTGACTATGTATCGAAATGGGTAGAAGCAATTATGCTTTCAAACAATGAGGGAAAGAGTGTCACCGCATTCCTGAAAAAGAGTATCTTTTCCAGATTTGGTACGCCTAGGGCAATTATCAGCAATGGAGGTACTCACTTTTGTAACAAGTTGTTCAAGGCGTTGCTAGAGAAATATAGTGTTCATCACAATGTAGACACTACTTATCATCCGCAATCTAGTGGGCAAGTTGAGGTGTCAAATATAGAGATAAAGCAAATCCTTGCAAAGACTGTGAACACCAATAAAATTTATTGCTCAAGAAGGCTTTATGATGCTCTATTGGCATATCGCACCGCATTCAAGACTCCCATAGGTATGTCCCCCTACCAACTTGTATATGAGAAGTCATGCCAGTTGCCTGTAGAGCTAGAGCATAAAGCAATGTGGGCACTCACGAAGTTAAATTTGGATTGGGGCGCCACTTCAAGTTAAAGACTGAATGAGATTAATGAGCTGGACGAGTTTCACCCAAAAGCATATGAGAGTTCAATCTTGTACAGGGAGAAGATACTTTTTTTGTAAGTGTTAGAGTGAACTACGAAACCCATCGATAGACCACTTCAAGTCAAAGACTAAATGGGGCGCCACTTCAATTCCTAAGGTTTGCTACGTGTGTAGGGATGAAAAGGAAATATCTGCAGAAAACTAGTTGATAAAGTGGTCTACGGATCCCATCGACGGTTTGTCGGTCCAACCACGGACCATGGATGGCATCCGTAGATCCCATGTATGTGTTCTAAATTTGTCTAAGTGTTAGAGTGAACCACGAAACCCATTGACGGACCATAGATCGACCCATAGATGGTCGATGGGGTTTCATAGGTCCAAGTTAGGGTTTCATATCACCCGACCCTGACCCCATTAAAATAAAACCCCTTCATTTTAAATTCATTTCTCACTTCCCTGTTTCCCCCCAGCCGTTACAAACCGATTAATTACCCCAAATTCACCCACTAAACTTCCCCATCACATCTATATAATCCTTCCCTTCCAATTTTAATTCATTCCTACACCTATATCTGCCATTTTCCCCCAAATTTTCCATTTTCTCTCCTATCCTCCATTTCCATCAAGCATCCACGGTCTGGGTTCGGTGTCAAGGTTGTTAAAGGTCAAAGTAGAAACCGCTGTATTATGCACTCACCAACTTGGTTTACTTGTAAGGGAATCGACTTCACCGAAACTTTGAAGTTTTCATTGTTTAAATTGTGAAGTAACTAAGTCGAACTTGACCTTGGGTAGTTAATTGCTTGTTAAATTATTGAAATCTAGTTTAGATATTACCCTTGGAATGATGGTGTTGTGTTGTTGATTTAACATGAATAAATGGGTTTGATAGGTCTAGTTGGGAGTTTTGACTTAGGTTTTCGTTGCTTGGTTGTGTTGAAAGTCTAATTGTGCATAATCGAAACCCTACGGATGATGAACTACCGAATAATATGTTGAAATGCATGTTTAGATTTTGATTGATTGATTGTTGAAATTAATGTGTTGAAAGAAAGTGAAAATTCATGCCTGGCACAGTTCTGGTACATGACCTCTACCGACAGAGCATAGGTCACCCTACGGAGCGTAGGTTGAGGTCCGTCAACTGCATGCACAAAAGTATTCTCTTATGTGGTGAACCACGGTTTGGACTACGATCCGTCATTGCATCGATGGACCGTTCTGCACATCTATGGTTCCAACTTCAGAGACCTAAAAAGGGACCCTCTGACCTACGGAGGGGACCTACGACCCGTTACTCCATCGACGGACAGTAGGTACCCACCAAGTGTCACCAAACCAGCTATTGCCTGGAAATTGTTTTATTTTTTAGCTAAGTCCTACTCTTGTTGTAAAATATATTCTTAGGCATTCTTGTGTTGTTTAGGTACTAACTAGTCCTCCAATGGTACCATGACATCGAAACAAGCTCAAGTTTACGTTTGGGGGCAAGTCTAAGTCTGTTGCCCTGCCCAACCGAATGGTCAAGAACTTTAGTGAGGACGAGTATGTCCCTAAGACCACAAGAGGCTCCCCCACTACCCCTAGACTAAGAGGAACTAAGCCCGACATATACTTACTCACAGTGACAAGGTCGAGGTCACAACCCCCCAGTTTGAGGAGGGAGCCACACCATCAGTAGAGTCGCAGTTCAGCTCCAAGTCACAGTCTGACTCCAGTGCCAGTAGTACTTTCGCCTCTTCTTTCGATGCCGATATCACGGGGGATTGATGTTTGCGTAATCAATACACAACTTCCGGTGCAAGTGTCTACGATCATCCAATAGTTTAGTAACCCAACCAAGGGTTGGAATAGTTCCCAAGAGAGTGTTTTTGAGAATTAATAGAAAAATAAAATTTAGTTCTAACTAGTCGTATCTAAAAATATTAATGATTAAAAACATTGTAAATTAAATGGAGACACAAAAGTGTCAATTAACAATGGGGTTTTTTCACTAGTGAGTAAAATCAACAAAATAAACAAAGATTTCTAAGTAATGAGAGGGGATCCTTGGGGTGTGATGGGAATACGGGTTAACCTAGATTAGTGGGTATATGCTATCAATAGAAGATTCATAGAATAATTGTGACTAGGCTAAACATTAAGGAGGATAAGCTCTCTCGAGCAACTTACCCAGTTTCAAATGCGTTTCTCTTGAACACCCACTTGCCGCATGAAGACCAGACTACGCCTTAACCCACTCACAATCTCGAGCTGAGTGTATGGACATTGGACTTGGGTTTACTCTCTTGATCTGTACCTCATGTCGACCCATTCACATTGGCCATCAATTTAGTTGTTTTAGTTTTATGGCATCTCTCTCGAGCAAGCCAAAAACACATAAATAAACTTGTATTTGCAACTACAAATTTATTAAATTCATCCACAACTACTAAATGAAATCATAACTAAACTATGATTAAACTATCAGCAAACAAGACCGAGCAATTATCTTAACCCATATTCGCTAAATCACACCCAAGAATTGGGGTTTTTAGCCACACATGTATAAGAGATAGAAATTTATACCAAATTTATCTTGCATTCAAATGGGTATGAAGATTTAAGTCTTGGTACATGCCAAAATTTAAGAATCCAAGAGACCCAAATCCCAATCTTTAAGAGGAAACCCTTTGAAATTTCGAGTCTTCAAAACCCTCCCAAACTAAAATACTATTCTATATGAAAATTATAATAACTGTTCGACTCCTAAAACTAAAACTCTAACTAGTATTTATAGTTTTCACTTATTTGTGTTGCAGTGGATCATTCAGCGTCGTTAGTCGGAATCGCCAATCAACTCACCAATTCGCCTTTTGGTGTAGTTCATCACCGTCTTGCGCCATCCTTCAACATCGTCGTGCTCTGGGTCATTAGGCAACTTGGTACTGCTTCGTGGAACTTATCAGCAATGCGCCAACTGCTCTGTTTTTCCGCCGACATGATCCTTTCCTTCAGGGCTCAGCACACTGGAACAAAAGGCAAAGTAAGACCCTTCGGTGACTCGCCAAGTGGACTCGGCGATTCTCAGGCCTTCATTTCTTCGTTCTTTTTAGCCTTTTCGTTCCTTTTTGCCACGTAGTATCCACGCTTTCCTTCAAACTTCAAATACCCAAAACTTAAGTGTTTTCATTAGATATTGAGATAAAATAAGCATTTGAGGACACAATTTCTATTAAAATATAGCTCTAAATGAGTCTAGTTTGTGGACTCATAAGGAATGCCCAGGACCCCCCATAGTTGAGTCGGTTCCCAGTGCCACAGAGCTAAACAGGTGGTGCGTTGCAGGTCAGTAATGGATATATGATGATGGGAAGGTGCTAAATGAACATAGGGAAATGGCTAAAACCATTATTGAGGAGCACTGAGTATTAATAGAAAGCCTTCATACTGTTCCCGCTATTGAGGAGTTGTTTAAGAGGCACAAATGTGAGTGGATGGCATGGAGTTCTAGTAATTTTAGAGAGGAAATGACTCGTGATTTCTACGCCTCCTACACCACCACCATCCACAATGATATTTCTAAAAGGGCTAAGCCACTGACCCAACCTCCACTATAGGCCATACTAGTGCGGAATTTCTCCGTTGACATCTTTGAGGCTACCATTCACCATTTTATTTACGACCCAGCTAATACTATACCAATTAATATAGTAGAGTATGACTACAACAGAGTGGTGCATTTCAGAGGGATACCAAGTAGAGAGAGACATTGCTGAGGTGGATGGCCCATCATATAGTAGAGGATAGAGAGGAGACTGAGAGGGTGAGGAACATGACGCTGCCTATCAAAAAGGCAACCTTGAGCTTCATTGCGAAGTTCTTTTGGTCTGTGGCACGTACCAGACTATCCTCTACACTAGAGGACAATGTTGTTACTTAGGACCAGGCTGTTATGATAGCAACAATTATGGAGGGCTAGAGAAATTTTTTCTCCCACATTCTGATCATCCAGATTTATGAGAGGGCCTTTAAGACCTCCACTACTCTGCCCTTCTCGTGTATGATATTCCATCTCTGCAGGGAGGCTTCAGTTCCTATTTGGCATTGTGAAAGGATTCTCGAGGTGACCAAAACTATGGACATCGGCCTTATTAGAGATGATGTCAATCATGATGCACCACGGAGGGAGCCACAGGTTGACCTACCACCCTTAGGTGCTGATCTTGCTGAGGCTGTGGAGAAGATTCAGGCTGATGACAGTGCCATACCTCCCACTTCTACAGATGCATAAGCACCCCCTCTACCACCACCAGTCACGCCACAAGCTCATCTTGAGCCTTCCCCCTTCAGGGTGAACTTTAGTCCCTCTAGCGTGAGTCCACAAGCTGGAGGCCTAGATGGCTACCTTGTTACATCACATGAGGCCCTAGATGTGGGGATCCTTTGAGGAGTCTGAGGCTCGTTTGGAGCAGATGATGAATGGGAAGATTTAGGCGGTCCACAAGCACCTAGATGCATTTGAGTTGAGAGTTTTCGAGATGCCTGCACCCACCATAGATGTGACCACTTTCCACACAGAGTTGGCTAGGTTCCGGTCTAATGTTCATTCCCTGCTAGCCCTTGTTAAGGTTGTACCGGAGACTGCGCTTGATGTAGAGGAGGATGAGGTGGTGATGTCTGTAATTTTTTGCAATTCTATGCCACCACCTGAATCTTCTCATGCTGCTGGGAAGCACCATCGCTTTCCTGAGCACATTTTTGATAATAATGAGGCACGACGGGTGAGAAAGAGAGAGCGACAGGAGTTGGCGGCAGCCCATATGCAGTCCATTATTAATGAGGAGATGCGGTAATAGAGGGACCGTGAGATAGGTGTTGGTCCATCAGGATCGAGGAGAACTACTGAAGGTGTTCCCACTATTGATGAGGGTGCTACTGATGGCGTTCCTATTGCTGAACCAGCGAATTTTGGGAAAGCAGACCCACCTGCTTCTTGATGTGTCATCGGTGCTTATGCGCCACGGGTTTTCTTTTTCTTTTTTGTCCATTAAGGGTAATTGCACCAATTTTTTGTAGGGGTGGGGTAAATAGGTTGTGAGTGATAGGGTGAAGTCTGAGCAACCCAACTCATAACCCTCCCTTGAGGTTTTCTTGCCTTAGTTCTTTTTTCCCCAAGGGACTATTTTACTTTTCTGTTGAACCGACATATGTAGGATTGTATGTGTAGAAGTATATAGAAAAAATGAAAGCATGTTTAAGAGAAAACTTGAGCTAGGTGCTTCAATAATTCAATAATGAAATAATGTGCCAAGAGTGTGTGAGATGATTTTTGTATGTTCATGCAGTGTGTGCTAATCTAGAACTTGCCCCGTTGGTCCTATTAAGACAATCTAGGCTAGAATTTGGAAATGATCATAGGCCCTTGTTCAAATGAGTCCACTTAAGCCTAAAATGATCGAACCAAAAGAAGTAAATTCTCCTTTTGATCCAAACGTTTGAGCCTAATGTAGACCATATTTTTTTTAATACACCTAATTACCCTTCCCCAAAAGATTGTTTTGGCCCTGGTTCCTCCTTGGACATGTGCATCTTAACTTAGTTCAAAAGCCTAAGTTGAGGCTGGCTAATTCAGAAGTTACCTTAATCTTGGTCCTGGTCCGACCACAGACATTGTACACCACAACTAATGTAAAATACATATGTTGAGGGTGACAAAGAAAAAAGGAAACCGAAAGAAAAAGGGTATGAAAAGAGTTGTGTGTAGAAGAATAATAAGGATAGAAAAACGTGATTGAATTCAAAAGAAACAAAGAAAGAGTGATAATGAGGCTGAATAACAGAAAAATATAAGTGAAAAATAAGAGTGAAAAATAAAAGTGAAAAAGAAGAAAGAATGAAAAAGGCAAGTCACATTTGTGCTAAAGAAAGTCAAGGAAAAGAGCAGAAAATAAAAATATGTCAAAATGGATTGAAAAAAGGGGTAAATAGCCAATATAATGTCAATGAGGGCAGAAAAGTCATAAAAGTACCCAAATATATCTTACCTAACCCTAATTCTATGTTACAAGCTAAGAAAGTCCTATAGTGATCCTAGTGAGTAGTTTGGAGAGTCTATGCAGTGAAAATAAGGGCAAGCCTATGGTATTGAGCACTAACTATATTGAATTCACGTCAGAGCATGAGTGTTTATCGAATCCTTAAGCTCAAATATCTAATTGTTATCTGAAAAATGATTTTTTTGAAGTGAGGGCACTAGTTACATTGTTGGAGAGTTGGTACCTTGGTGATTGTTGAAAGTGTATGTGATGATATCTGTTGGTTTGTCTATGTCATGTTTTGATCCACATGAGTTAGCTTATTGAGTCTAAATTTAAAGATTTACACTAAGTGAAAGAATTGATTGAGAAATCCATGTGATTCCTTGAGTTTGTATGTTTGCTTCTACACAAGGGTTGTTTAGAGTTTTCATGTGTCGCTTGAGGACAACCAACAAGTTTAAGTTAAGGTGTTTATATACCATGATTTTACGGTATTTTTGATGCATTTCAGTTAGAGTTTGTGTATGTCTAGGGCTATTTTGTTAGTAGATATAATGTTTTTATGTAATCTTTTGTAGGAATTCGGTTCGGAAGTGGTTGAGAGTAAAAGGGACTAAATTGGCCAGGTCGTCACTCAAAAACGCGTTCTAAACTAATTTTCCTTATTTTTCTTTCCTAGTTGGTTTAGGATTTGTTTACTATAAATATCAGTTGTTATTTCTGTTTTTGGGAGTTGGATAATATTGGATACTTTTGTTTTGGTCTTTTGGGAATTAATTTGTAAACTCTTAGCAATTAATTTATGAAAGTTGGTTTTATTCAATTTCACTTTGATTTTCAGTTCAATATTTCGGTTTTCATCAATACTAAATGTAAGTTCATGATTTCTTCTATCCCTAATATGAATTCTAAACTCTCAAGAATGAGTAGCTTAATCCACAACTAGGGTTGTGGGAACCATGAGCAATTAACAACGTATGAATAATAACTAAGTAATTCTTGAATAGTGTTTATGCATGTATTGTTAATTCTTTCGTTTAAAAGTCTTTCTAGTGGTGCACAACGTTAGAATTCGCCTTGATCCTACTGGCCTTTCCAAGAGGGTATAGACTCTGAAAAGAATTAAACAATGGAGATCTAGTTAAGGATTTACTGCTATCTAATAGTCTGACTTTAGTCAATTGAGGAAAGGTTGAATACCCTAAGTTAATTGGTACGATGACTAATCTGGGTTAAAGGTGAGGGTTAGCAAAGCACAAACTCGTAGATTTACCAAGTTGTGAGTGAAAGTTTCTACTTAGATTACCAATAACTAAGGCATACATAACTTATCGGTCTTGCATGTCAAACACTAGGATAGAATTACTATTATTCGGAATACTGCCTTAAGAGCTCATGCGCAACACATATGCCCTAGTTTTCATCTCCTATTGGTATCTCAAAAATTGACAACTTGATACAATCAACAATCTTTTATTTTATTGCAAAACCCCCCTGTTTGTTACTTTTCTCGGAAATAGTTTGACTAAACGAATATAATTGTTACGTTAATTCTAAACCATATTCCTCGTGGGATCGAACCTAACCTTTAAGGTTGGATTCTTTACTTGATAACGATCACTTATACGTCTTTCAGGAGGTGTAATTTGAGAGTATCAATAATCTATACACATTCTCATACTACCATATGGTAATGCTCAACTACACTTTATATGATTCTAAGTGTAGGTGATCGCAATCAAGTATAAACCTAACGAAGAGTTGGGGTTGATCCCACAAGGAGTGATACGGTAAAGAATTCAATTACGAAGTGAAATAGTGCCCTAGTCATTTGTAGAAGTAGACATTTTCAAAAAAAAAAAAGTAAATGGCAAAGGGTTGATAATTAATGCCAAATGGGGGGATATGAGTGAACAATTAACAACTACGAACAACCGAGACTAAACAAGTAGAGAGGGATCCTTGGGAGTGTGATAAATTGAGTTCCAATTTCGCTAAATGGGTGATTATTATTTACTAGAAATCATTGAATCTTAGTGGGTAGTCTAGACTTTAGGTGTAATAGCCATTTCTCAGTAAACTATTACGAATCAAGTGAGTTCTCCATCACCTCGACAAACAAACACATATAAACAACCCAATACCTCAATTAATCTACTCTTTCAAGCTAGATTGGTAGGATTGAATTCAGATCCACTTTCTCAAGCTAAGTCTACAATAACCCAATCACTATAATAATCAATTAATAAGTTTAACTCTAAAACCTCTTTCACAAGCAAGCTTAGAATACTAGGCTAGATTTTTATTTGCAACTACAACTCATCAATTAAAACTCAACTATCAATAGAACCCACTTCAAATCAACATTAAAATTAGTAAATTCTAACACCCATAAGCTAATTGAAGCATTCAATCACATAATCACACCCCCAAGAATGGGGGTTTTAGCCACACATAGTAAAGAGCAAGAAATAGTTACCAACTATGTTTTCCATTAGCTTGGGTAACAATCTACAAAGTCTTTAAAATGCAAAAATTAAATTCCAAATCAACTAAACCCTAAATCTTTACTCAAAGTCAAAAAACAATATCAGTAATCAAAAACCTAGAACTGGACAATGTGGGAACTCTTAAAAATATACGAACTCCTCTTTCTTCATTTGAAAATTGTATTTATACGTTCCCAAATTTTCAGCTTCAAAACCACTCAGGGGAATAAGTTGAGCTTCACCGACCAGGTCGGCAACTCGCCGAGTGCTCCTTTCCATTGCATTATTAGCTTGGCTTTTCCACACTTACCTTTTGTGACTTTAGGCGATCAAAACTTCCATCGCCGATCCATTCGGCGCATCACCAAAACTCCAATTTCCTCGCTGAGTTGGCTTTGTTCATGGGCTAGACTGTTGTAACTTTTGGTGAGCTGAAGAGCCACTCGGCGACTCGCCAAGTGGATTTGGCGAGCATCAACCTTGCTTTTCTTCAGTTTTTTAACCTTTTTTCGTTCGTTTTTGCCCGATAATGTCCTTGCCTTGCGCTTTTTCCTTTATTGTTCAAAATTAGCATTAAATCATCAGTTTATAGCATAAATTAGGCATCGAGGACACAAAAATTCTAAATATTAAGCCTTAAATTAGTTGAAATCACCGACTCATCAACACCCCCAACTTGAGCTTTTTCTTATACTCAAGCAAAACACAAGATCAATCGGTTCAATAAAGATGTCTACAAATAGTGCTACTCAAAGCTCAACATGAATGCATAAGAGGTTCAATCTACCCATGCAATGCTCAATTTGCACTACAAGTATCAAACTATGACTAGCCATCATCAAATAGAACTCAAGCTCACAATGCTTGCTTCAAATGTAAATTCAAGTTGAACAAAAGTATTTGAATGCCCTCACATAAAGAATGATTCAATGCCCACACAAAGCTCATCAAAATTTCAGAATTAAGGAGTCAAAAACAACTCTCTCCCTCTCAAAGATAAACACATGCATGAAACTACCCATAAGCTTGCCCGTATTTTTCAATCAACATGACATTAAGCTCAATCAAGATCATAAAGGTCTTCCAAAGCTTGTAACGGGGTAAATTTATGATCATTTTGTCTTACTGACTTCTACCTTCATGAAAAATGGTCTGTATTTCACCTTTTCTCCTTGTCTGGAACTCTTTTTGAGTTTCACAATCGAGCCTAGGTTATTTTGAGCATGATTGATTGGATAATCCACTTGTTTTATCTATTGCACAAACTTCATTGCAATATTCTTTTTATTTTTCTATCTTTTCTTGTTTTGAATTTCTTCTCTCTCTTTTTTTTTTTTTTTTTTTTTCTTTTTTTTTTTAACATAGAGGGTTTCCATCTTTTTCAACACAATCCATCAAGGGAAAATTTTCAAAAACTTCTTGACTTTCCTTCTTTTTCACCACACCCCGAATTTAGACTTTTGGCCTAAGATGGCTATTTAAAACAGATCAATGATTCATGAAGGTTTTAGGTAATGGGAAAAAGAGATCAAATGTTCTCATGTTTCATCCAAAGAAAAGGTTAGGCTCAAACTGTAACACCTCGTATCCGAAAAAGGGAAGTGAAGTAATTTCAAGAAATTGTAGGTGCCAGCCATGAGGGCCACCCATGGCCCGTGGATGGGATCACGAACCATAGGTGTGGTTCCTGGGTAGACACCCAGCTAAAGGTTCAAATCGTTGGAATCATAGCCGAAACCAACGGACCGTTGGTAGGACCACAGTCCGTGGTCAAGGGTTTGTGTTCCAGACCATCAAAGGTAGTTTCTAATGAACAACAAGGGTCCACCAGGATGGGCCCTGGGTCAAAACATGGTCCGTCAACTGGTGTCGATGGGTCACAACTGACAGTTATTGTTTAGGGGTAGTTGAGTCCTTTCCTAATTAATTAACTCCTATACTATATCGATTTACCCTTCACTAAGACCCCTATATAAGTATTTTAAACCCCCAAATTATCCCATTCACTTCATTCTTCAACATTCACAAAATAAGATCAATTCTCCTCTCCAAAATATTTCTCTCTCTAGAAACTTGAAGAAGAAGAAGGATTCAACCTAGGCTTCAAGTCAAGGTCTCAATTCCTCCATTAAAGGCTACCATTTGGACTCAAGGTATGATAGTTTTCATCCATGGATTCCTTCCATTCATGGAGTTTCCAAATTCCTATTTCTAAAGGTAGAATTCCCCAATTGAGTTAGGGTTTTCTTCAATTATCATGGATTCTTTTCATTATTGATTTAAATGATTGAGTTATGATCTCTTATGCATGAATTAATGAAATACTATGATTTTATGATGATTTCCTCATGAACTCATGTAATCCCCATGTTTTCAAGTTATGAATCATACGATGTGGGATTTTGATCTTAAAGGAAGAGTGTTTTGAAATTAAGCATGTATTACTAGTTTTACATGAATTTATGATGAAATCCATATCTAAACCATATTTTTTAGTATTGATGATTGAAAGTGGGTTTTGAACTTCAAGAGGTAAATTATGGAATTATGCATTTTCTTATGAAATCTATACAAATGTTTTAAGGATGCTTTGAGAGTGAAGTATCAATGATGATGATCATGATGTGTTATTGAAAGGATTTACTCATTTATACATAAGAGCAAGAAGTGAAAGGTTTTCTCACACAAAAATGATTCTTAGGTTGAAAGGCTTTCTCACCTAATTGAATCAAAGAGTAAGAGCTATCCTAATGAAACTAGCTTGGATTAGTTATCCTAGGATGAATTTCCATGAGTAATGAGGTCAAATAAGAAATGACTATTCCATGGAATTTATGATTAACACCAAGAGGATATTGAGATGGAGGATCTCCCGTTAGTATAGGTCGTGTTTCTAGAGGCAATCTCCTTCTCCCTTACCTATGTGTCCCCATAGGATGATTATCTCAAGAGACATTATCTAGTGGATCCACTTAAGCTAGAAGTTCATGGTTCTACCTTGGCAAGTAGGACAACCTTTTTCGGTGAGGGAGACACCGGGGGATCATGTTATAGCTCACATGGTCTCAATGTTGGTTAAGGCTTGTTCTCCACATTAATAATTAACTAAGGTTACTTCAAGAAGTATCACATATGAGTTCAAAGGTTTTAAAGATGATGCTAGCTTGGATTGACCTTCGTTTTATGACTTATCTTATATCATGTTTTTGCTTGGTCAATTGCATGTTATGAAATGAAATGTCCTTTTTAGCATGATTTAAATGTTTTATACATAGCTATCATAGTTGATGCATTTTTTTGTAATAACACATATTCTTGCCTACATTTCTTTAAATGTAGGGTCCGACAATTAGGGTCAAGTATTATACTTCTTCTTTGCCTTTATAAAATGTTTTGGACTTGGACTATTATTTTACTCTTATCATTATATTTCTTTTGTTATGAGAGCTAAGTGGCTAGTATGGAATCCTTAGGGGTTTTATCACCATGTTACATCTACGGGGTACCCCTGAGTCGTAACAAACTTGCTATCAGAGTACAAGGTTTAGAATGGTCCTAGGATGTCTCATAAGCCATGTCTAGTAGAGTCTTGTTCATGAGTGTGAAGCGTGCCACATTTATAAATGAGAAGCTACAAGATGATTAGGAAACTCCACTTCTTTCATTACTCTTAAGTCATGGGACAGAATTTAAATCTATAAGGTCTCTCTCCTAATCCTTATCCGATGTTCTACAGGATATGGCTACTCGAAGAGCGTATACTAGAAGGAATGTTAGGGAGAATGCATAACAAGAAGCTCTTTCCCAAGATCCTAAAGTTTCGTTCGATCCTTTGGCCAAGCAAGAGTCTAATACGGAGTTTAGGGCTGCTTTTCAAGTGTTGGCTCAAGCCATGAAGGCCCAATCCAATAGGGAGGTAGTTTTTCCTGTGAAACGAAATGTGGGTATGACTGCTTCGAGAGTAATGGACTTCACTAGAATGAATCCTCTAGAGTTTCTTGGTGCTAAGGTTGAGAAAGAACCTTAAGAGTTCATTGATGAGATATATAAGGTTCTGGTGGTCATGGGAATTACGATGGTGGAAAAGGCGTAGTTGGCTACTTATCAACGTAAGGGTATGGCTCAAATTTGGTACAACCAATCGATAGAAAGGAGATCGAAAGATGTGGTTCCTTTTGATTGGGAGAAGTTTAAGGCTACTTTCCTTGATAGGTTCTTTCCCCTTGAGATGAAGGAAGCTAAAGTGCTTAAGTTTATCAATCTTCGTCAAGGAAGTATGAGTGTGAGGGAATATTCTCTAAAGTTCACACAATTTTCTAAGTATGCTCCAACGATGGTTGCTGATACAAGGGCAAGGATGAGTAAGTTCATTTCGAGTATGTCTGAATTTGTGGTGAAAGAGTGTCCTACCTCCAGGCTCATTAATGACGTGGACATCTCTCGTTTCATGGTTCATGCACAACATATTAAAGAGGAGAAACTTAAGGAAAAGTCTAGAGATGTAAAAAGGGCTAAGATCGATGATGGTAATTTGTCACGAGCAAGGTTTGATGGACATGGTTGTCCTAGATTTTGACAAAGGTTTTCTGGTCAAGTTTCCTCCAATGATCCTCCTAAATTCAACAAAGATAGGGTGTCTAACCCTAAACCTCAAGGAGGTAATGGTAGTGGATCTTCATTGCCCATGTCTACTTGTACTTAGTGTGGAATAAACCATGAGGGTAAGTGCCTAGCCGACATGGATGGTTGCTTTGGTTGTGGTAAAAGTTGTCACAAAATGAGTGATTGCCCAATTCATGCGACTAAATGAAGAGAGGGCAAGCAAGCTACTACTAGTGGTGCGGTTCCCAATGCTTCTAAGAAAAACTGATTCTATGCACTTGATACATCCAAACATACACCTCTATTAAGAGATATAAATGGTCGATGCCAATTTACAGAACTCAAATTGAGTTGAGGTTGATCCTACAGAGAATTTCTTTACAAAAAAGGTTTCACTATCACGTTTATTCGAATGCCATTATTATCTCCTAAACAAACAATGACAGAAAGTAAATTGGGTTAGGTGTAGATGTTATAATTACTAATACATACAGTAAAAATCAAGATTAATGGCTCAAAGAATATTACGTTATAAAGTTGATTGAGTTGATTTAGAGAAACCATGTTTGTGTTTACCATAACGTTAGTTCAAGTGTTCTTTCGGAATTGAGTTTCAGGCAATTCAATGTTTACAACATTTATGCGAGTTAATTTCATTTGACACTTCTAGCCTAATCAGAAAAGTTTCACTCACGTCCCCTCGACCCCAGAGTGTTTCTAACATTTACCCTCGCTTATAATGGTTTGATGTTAAAGTTCTTTTCTCTTGAACTCAAACTTTAACTCCAATTCATTAGGTTAGTTCAACTTTTTCCGAACTGGTATTTTTCTCTCGAACAAATGCCAGATATAGGCTTATTCTAATGCGTGCACTCATAAGATTACAAGGATAACGAAAGCTAAAACTACAGATTGTAATCACATATTGCCTTTCACTCGTTTTATGAAATTACCATTAAAATTGCGTCATGGATCCCATACCCCCAGTCGTGGTATTTATCCCCTCATGGTTACGTAAACAATCAAAGACATTGAATAATAACATGACAGAAAAGACTTACAAAAATCAGCAAATCAACAAGTCACTTTAATAATTCAAGAATTGAAATCCCAGCTTCGAACTGATTTGAATGTTGAAACTTGAAAATCAACAATTAAGAATGATGGAAACTAGTTGGTCATTCAAGCTAAGATAAGATAAAACATAAAAACAACCTAATAAATTTAAAATAAGTGTTTCAAAAAGAGTCCTACTTGAAGTATGACTGAACTATCGGGCATTTTCACAGCCACTTCCATGACCCGTCAAAGGCTTCACAGTCCGCGAATCCCTCTGTGGACTTTCCTTTAGCTTTCCCTAAAAGTGGATCTTCAATACTTGACACTGGAAAGGGCATTATGGACAATATCACGGCCCCTCATAGGGACCATTGTCTGTGAAGTTGTCCGTGATCTTCAGTTGTACTTTTCCATACTTAGGTCTGAAATGCTAACACACTAGATCTGGAACACGATAAACACCATGGGTCATCATGTTGACCACGACCCGTATAGGTGCCCATAGTCTTAACTTGGCCCCCATCACTTTGCAACTTCCCTTGGCCTCTTCACTGCTTCCACATCATGATCACCATCACGGGCCGTCATGTTGACATACTCGTAGAACCTTCCGTGGTCTTCACTTGGTTGTTCATGCCCTCCATCTTCTCAAAGCCTAAACACTACTTCAACCTCACGGGCTCAACCACAGACCGTTATGAAGGTCACGGTCTGTGAAGTTGGCCGTGAACTTTACTTGTTCATCCTCATTTTCTGCTTCTTTTTCCAGTTTTCTGCACAAGTCAGATTCTGCCTACACATTCAACAAACATATCAAAGCATACAAACTACACTTAATTCCAGTATTAGTTCCTAGTTTTCAAGCATCAAATGTTCCAAGATTTCATGGTACATCAACACCCTTAATTTAGAACCATTACTTGTCTTCAAGTGATGAGAAAACAATACATTCAAACCTCACATTGATCAAACACTTTTGAAACTATCCAGAAACCATTTCGAACACAATTTGAATCCAAAATCATGAATCTAACATGTAAGGATCAATATATGACATCTCATTACTTACAGTCAATCATGCTTATGCTTGTGAATTATCAGCTAACACAATCTACTCTCAAATGTAATCACTGTGTCCTCACACCAAATAAGTTCCTCACTCATGATAATTGGGACTAAGTACTACGCTCACATTCTCATAGAACTTCTAACACTAATAACAAACTACCATAGGCTTTCCCGTCCTTTCTACGCTCTATCTTTCAAACACCTGGAATAAGATCACTGTAGGACTTGATGGGCTTGTAACATAGGTTCAGGCAAGGGAATGGATATTTGGTTTCATGAGTGACTAGTCCCTTGGTTTTCCAAAGTTTCATTTTGACACAACTCTTTTCTTAGCGATTCCATATTTTTCTTTATTTCAGCACATCCCAGTAGCCATTATTTTCTTTTTCTTTTTCTTTTCTTTATTCACACTTTTTATATCATTTTTTTAAAATCTTATTTTATATATACTCAGCTTACTAGTTGAACCTTCTTTTTCACTTTTTCTTTCAGTTCGAATTGCAATCACCCTCAACTTAGGCTTTTGGCCTGAGTTATGACATCGTACCTTCAAAGAACCAAGGATATGATATGTGTTGCGTAAGAACAAAGACTGATTTTAGGCTCAAATTGGGATCAAGTGATAAGCTTTTCATTTGGTTGTTTTATTTTTGGCTTTTTACTGGTTTAACAAAAATGTCCCGCTGATCCTTTCCTATTCGGTTATTCTCGGGTAAGTTCTACTTTCTTCTCCTAGTGTTGGACTTCAAGCCAAACTTACACGCACATGACACATGACTGGATTTTCCAGTTTCTTAGTTAACCAATTAATTGATCAGACTAGCAATGTTCAACATGTAAGTGTCTAAGATATCATCTAAAGATCCTAACAATTAAAACTCAAATTCAGGTTTTTCCCTTTTCAAAAACTAGCAGTTGCACAACTAAACACACAAGACATACAAAACCACTTGTCACAGTAAACCGAGAGTCAACCTCCATTCAGCTTAGAATAGCAGGTTGATCACCATCCCTTCCCCAATAAAAGGACTTTTCCCTCAAAGTCCGTAAAGATATACAAAATAAACTAAGGCTATGAGTAGGGGTCATACCTACAACGCTCTAGGCGTTGATCTCCGAATCATCATTGGTACCCTTATCAGTGGGTGCACTCTCAAGAACCAAGGCAGGATCAGGCTAGACACTGCTCACCGGGATAAGTGTTCCGCTACTAGAAGCTCCAACTAAAGCTGCATCTCGCTGTAGTTGTTCACGTGCTTCTTTTTTGTGGGCTTCCCTCTTTGATACCCTACGAGCTTTCTTTTCCTGCCTTCTATCCTCTCTGGCTAGGTCAGCAGGTATCTCCTAATCAGGTTCTCCTTCTTTGTGTTTTCTCTTGCTGAATTTTCCCTTAGGGAATTCTCCCCAGAAGTCATCAAGTGACTGAGTAGATGGTTCTTGATTCAACAATTGAATCAATGATTCTGGCATGACTGGGGTCGCCACTGGTACTGGCTTTTCTGCTAGTATTGTGACCTGCCAATTGGGATTTGAACTCATCAGCATTTACAGACCCGCCAACCTGGAAACTGTCTACAGACCCGCCAACCTAGGAACTATCCTGAACAAGGATCTCTAAGCCATTCATCCTATCATTTAAGACAACCAGCTTCTTTCGCACTTCAACTTTGATCTCTTTCTTTGCAACTAGGACATCTCTCTCAATCAGCTGGGGCATGTGATGTACAATTTAGTCGACTAGGGCCCTATTCTAGCGCTGATCTGCAATCAAATTTTCAAGAAAAGCCATGGGAATAGTGACATAGGTACCTGGAGCATGTGAGGCGAAAACTGAAGGTAGTGGTGCTTGTGTGGAAGGATGTGATGACTCTCCCTGTTCTGGACCTCTATCTGCATGCGGGATGTCAATTGGTACGTGAGGGACAACATCCAATGTACCTACAACTATAGATTTCATAGCAAATAGATGGTTTGCGACATCTTTGATCTTAGAAACTTGGGTGAGTCTGAATGCTTCACCCCATCTGTCAACCCGCCTGCTCGGAGGAATGTTCACTTGTCGACATAATTTCCCTATTAGGTAGGGAAATAGAAGTCCGACTCTCTCATTCAGTGCCCTGTCTCTCATCTCGGTCTCTATAGTCCGCCCTACATTTATCTGGTATCCAACCATGAGGCATGCTACCAATGAAGCCAGTGATGGACATAAGGTGTTATCATTAACCTCACATGGATAACAACCCACCAAACCTTTTTTGGAAAATACAACGAAGCTTTTGTAATAAGTGTTAGCGTCATTGTGACCCAAATGGCATTCTCCTCATTGATGGCAATTTGTTCGGCAATCCAGCGCAAGACCCACTCTCAAGATTCCCAAATCTCCATGGTAGTATCGTTGGTCAAATCATGATGTTTGCCCTAAAAAAGGCCATCTAAAGCTGGTGTTGTGTATTCCAGGCCATACAACATCCTGATAATAGTGGCCTTAGAGATGTCTATCGGTTTGCCCCGAAATATGATTGAGATGAGTGGAACCAAGGTAATGGCAATGTCTCTCTATCCACATTTCGTAGTCTCTATATATGCATCAAAGTTCATCAGTGTAGCTACATAAGAGAATAAAACTCTCTGGCCATGTGGCTGAAGTATTCTCCTGGTGCATTGTCCATCCAGTTGAACTGGTGGATTGGAAATGTTCGATAAATATTGGGGAACGCCTTGATATCAGCTACCACCACCCTAGTCTCAGGAATGATTGTGCGCCTCTTGAAACTGCCATTCTTGGTCCCAATACCTTTGTTGAAGAATTCTTCAGACCGGTTCATAGTCCACATGGAGCGGTAACCGGCAATCAGCTGCAGTCTCACTGTAGGATCAGGTTCATATGCATTCATATACATCACCATGGTATCATCATCAATGATCTCTACATCCTCATCTATAGTAGCTGACTCCTCCCGTACTCCAATTTCAGCTTCTGTATTTGTCGCAGGTGGAGAGGTGATTGCATCTTCCTGAGAGCTGCTTTCAGACTCTACATTGCCCCCTGAATTATCAATAGACTGGTTACCTGAACCATCATTAGATTCACTACTTGATGCTTCACTGTTACTGAAATGGCTTCCTCCCTCTTTAGACTGGGATGAGTATCTTAGAGAATTGCTCTCTTGGTCTGTGCTCTAGTAGCTCGAGGTCAGGGATTTTTCGGTGTGACATATATTTACAACTTATAACTACTAGACTCTGAGTCATGGTGACCTTTTGATTGAGATGCAGTGAGGGGAGCAGGTTTGGTTGCGTTCTTTCATCGGGGAGGCATAGAACCTGAGAAACACATTATTTATTAGTACAAAACTTAATAAACTGACACACTATCAGGTACTTAGACTTCCCCTGTGTAATTACATTGTGACGCCTTGCCTTAAGAATGCCGTCAGCCAATCTATCATTGGAAAGAGCCACAGACTCAAACAGATGACAAAACTTAAAGTATAGAAAAATACACTTGTGTAGACTATAAGTAAACTGTACGGGATCTTATATGGGCCGTGGTAGGTACCACAGGCTGTTAAAACCCTCGTGAAAACTAATAGAGAAACAATGTGCATTAGTGTCCCACAGAACTTTAACCAAGTAATGTTCACGAATGGTTTCACATCCCGTGGAGTGAACCACGGGCTGTAATACTACTCGTGAACTTACTACGGGGTAGATGCACTTGTAGATTCAATGCAAGTGTGGTTTACGAGTGGTTTCACGGCTCATGGTGGATACCACAATTCGTGAAGCCTCTCGTGATCTTACACTTGTACATTCCTCCTATCATTTTCACTCCTAACTTCACCATATTTCAGGTTATCCCATTTTTCACACACTATCGCAATGTGACTATTAACCCACTGGAATTTAACAGGCACACCGCCAATAAAAATAACAATCATCAACTACTCATACCCACAAATCAACACTATCCATCTTACTCATACATCACAATTAGTTTTACACAATTTCCACAAACCCACATACTACAACTACCAATTTTAAACAAACCCACAACACATTAGTATCAACAATGCTAGTTCATTACATAATCATGGTTAATTTGAACAATTTAAGTACTTCTAACTTGCCTATTGATAAGATCAAACTTATAACAAGTGAAAGCAAGAAATTACTTAAAAAATAACCCCAACTGCCGCCTTAAACGAGGGAACTAAGATTGTTGCTTCAAAATTTTGATACAAGAACTAGGGTTTCAAATCTTTGAGGGATTTCTGATTTTTGAAAGATGGAAATTTGCTTTGACTCTTTAGGAACTATTAGAAGAGAAAGAAAAGGGGAAAGAACTTGACCTTTAGCGCTTATGAGCTCGTATACATTTTAATTTCATTTTGGGTTCACGTGCGGGTCGGGTCGGGTCACTAGAAAACTGATGTGTGGACAATGGACTTTGAAATTGCCCGTGAAAGACATCACGGTCCATGAAAGTGATCGTGAACTTAAATTAGACAATACACTTACCTGTGGAAGACGACGGATCGTGAAGTTGCCCGTGACGGGAATCACGGTCCGTGGTGAAAGTCGTGATCAAGACTCAGAGCATAAATTTTTACCTGAGGTTCACGAAAGGCAAGACGATCCATACACACGATGATGGATCGTGAACCCTTTAGTGAACCTTATTAATGCAATTTCTAATAGCTCCATTAGGTTGGTCCTTAAGTTGATGGATCGTGAAGTTTCCCATGAAAGGCACCACGATCTGTGAGGCTACCCGTGAAGAGCAGTCTGCACCCAGTTCCTGCATTTTTTAAACCATTCTCTCCTGCACACATCAACACACATTGATTTTATAAAAAGAAAGAAATATAAGGAAAAAGGGAAATACCTAATATAATTACATCTTGGGTTGCCTCCCAAGCAGCCCACAATTTAATGTCGTAGCGCAATGCAAGTTACTTGATTACTCAGACTTTATCAAGTTTACATTCCTCCATAATCTTCACATATTTTGAAACAGCCAAGTTTGCTTTGATTCGTTGGCCATTGGCTTTGAATCTCTCGTCCTTATCATTTTCCAGCTAAATAGCACCCGACTTAAAAACACCTGCATTACCTTAAAAGGTCTAGACCATTTAGATCTCAACTTTCCCAGAAACAGACTAAGCCTAGAGTTAAAAAGTAACACGAAATCACCAAGAGTGAAGCTTCTTTTCTCAATATGCTTGTCATGATATAACTTCATCCTCTGCTTATATAGTGCAGAACTCTCATAGGCTCTCAAACCAAAAACATCCATGTCATTGATCTGATCCAGCCTTAGGTTTGCAGTTTCGCTCCAACTAAGGTTTAGCTTCTTCAACCTTCAAATGACTTACCTTTCCAAACACTAATAGATATGGAGACATACCAATAGCTGTCTTAAAACCTGTCCGATATGCCCATAGAGCATCATCTAACTTTCGTGCCCAATCTGCCCTGTTGGTTTTCACTATTTTTTTCAAGATCAACTTGATTTCCCTATTGGACACCTCTACTTGTCCACTGGTCTGCGGGTGATAAGGTGTTGCAACCTTGTGCTGTTTAACACCATATTTGACTAGAAGAGAACTAGAAACCTTGTTGCAGAAGTGAGAACCACCATCACGGATGATGGCTCTGGGTGTGCTAAAGCTTGAGAAGATATTCTTCTTTGGAAATCCAACAACACTCTTGCCATCACTCTCAGGCAAAGCAACATCCTCAACCCATTTGGACACATAGTCCACTGCAACCAATATATATTTCTGCCCATAGGAGCTCACAAATGGACCCATGAAGTCGATTCTCCACACATCAAATAGCTCCACCTCTAGAATAGGTGTCATGGGTAACTCATGGTGCCGAGAAATGGCTCCTTGTCACTGGCACACATCACAACTCTTTACCATGTCCATCGCATCCTCATAAAATATGAGCCAGTAGTATCCACACTGAAGTATCTTATGGGTTGTCCGAGCACCTTTATGATGACCACCTACTGGAGAGGAGTGACAGGCTTCTAGAATATGCTACATCTCAGCTTGAGGAACACATCGCCTAATGATGTCGTCAGCACAGACCCCGTACAGATAAGGTTCATCCCAAAAGTACTTACCCACATCATGCAGGAACCTTTTCCTTTATTGATATGTCAAGCCTCAGGCATCAAATCACTAACAAGAAAGCTAGCATAATTAGCAAACCAAGGAATAAGATCAAGAGTCGCGGCTAATACCTACTTTTCTGAAAATGAGTCATTTATTTCAAGCTCCAGTTCTTCCTTTCTTTCAGTCTCCAACCTAGATAGGTGATCAGCTACATAGTTCTCACAACCCCTATTATCCTTAAACTCAAAGTCAAACTCTTGGAGAAGCTACACCCATCTGATCAACCTTAGCTTGGCAACTTTCTTCGCCATGAGGTATCTCAAAGATGTATGATCTGTGTGAATTATCACTTTAGTGCCCAATAAGTATGCTCGGCATTTCTCAAAAGTGTACACCACAACTAGTAGTTCCTGTTCCGTGACTGTGTTATTTCGCTGTTCTCCATTCAGTGATTTACTAGCATAGTAAATCGGATGGAACATCTTGTTCCACTTCTGCCCCAATACAACTCCTAGAGCAGTATCACTTGCATCACACGTCACCTCAAATGGTTAGGCCCAATCTGGGCCAATGATCACTGGGGTAGAGATTAGCTTCTCCTTTAGGCATTCAAAAGCTCTAAGATATGCCTCATCAAAAACAAATTTCACCTCCTTCTCCAAAAGCTTGCACATGGGGTGTGCAATCTTAGAGAAGTCCTTGATGAAATGCCTATATAACTTGATATGTCCTAAGAAGCTTCTAACACCCTTCACACAGATTGGCGGAGGTAACTTTTCAATCACCTTAATCTTGGACTTATCAACCTCTATCCCCTATTGTGACACCTTGTGCCCAAGGATTATGCCTTCCTTGACCATGAAATGGCATTTCTACCAATTCAGCACTAGGTTGGCCTCCTCGTATCTCCGTAGTGCACTGCTAAGATTAAATAAACAATCATCAAAGGTATCACCTACCATTGAAAAATCATCCATAAATACCTCTAGAATGTCCTCCACCATGTCCGAGAAATAGACATCATACACCTTTGGAATGTTGCATGTGCATTACATAGTCCAAATGGCATGCGTTTAAATGCAAAGGAACTATAAGGACATGTGAAGGTGGTCTTTTCCTGATATTCATGAGCAATTGATATCTGGTTGTAACCAGAGTATTCATCGAAGAAACAGTACCAACCTTTGCCAGCCAATCTATCAAGCATTTGGTCCATGAAAGGTATTAGGAAGTGATCCCTCGAAGTCCACTTGTTCAGCTTCCTGTTGTCCATGCACACTCGTTATCCAGTGATTGGTCTCTGCGGGACTAACTCATTCTTAAGGTTTGTAACCATAGTCATACCGCCCTTTTTGGGCATACATTTCACTGGACTAACCCAGTGACTATTAGAAATGGGATAGACCACCCCAACATCTAACCACTTGATGATCTTCTTTTTGATTACCTCTTTCATAGGTGGATTTAACCTCCACTGGTATTCAATGCTTGGGATATAATTCTCCTCGAGTTGAGTCTTGTGGGTGCATATGCTTAGAGGTATCTCGATGATATCAGTAATTGTCCACCCAATAGCCCTTTTGTACCTTATCAACACTTTGATTACGACCTGAACCTGTTCATTATTCAAATCGACAGCCAAAATCACACGTAAACTGTTGTTAGCACCCATAAATACATACCTTAGGTGACTAGGTAACTGTTTCAGTTCTAGCACCAGTAGCTCTTCAATGGATGGTTTTGCTGGAGGGCTTGGCTTGTTTTCCAAGTCCATGTCCAATTTATTTGGGGCACAAGATTGTGCTCCCATACCCTGCAAAGCATTCACAATCTCTATATAGTCAAACCTAAAATCAGCTTCAAAGTTCATTAGCACTGCAACTAAGGTTTCAACAACCATCCTCTCTTCGATGAGTACTCTCATTTCTTCATCAGTAAAAACCTCTATTGCCGACACTACATTCATGTCATGTGGCTGCTTAATTGACCTGCAAATATTAAATTTTACCTCATCCTTATTGAGTCTAAACTTTAGCTCTCCTCTCTCAACATCTACCAAGGCTCTTCCTATGGCAAAAAATGGTCTTCCCAAGATGATGGGAACCTCAAAGTCCACTTCACAATCCAAGATCACGATGTCTATTGGAAAAATAAATGTGTCCATGTTTACGAGTACACCACATAGTATTCACACAGGTCGCTATACTGACCTATCAACCATCATTAACCTCATTGTTGTGGGTCTTAGAACTCCTAACCCTAATTTCTTGTAGATGGCTAACGACATCAAGTTGATACTGTCTCCTAGATCACACAAAACCTTTGCAAATTTGATTGACCTAATGGTGCATGGTATAGTGAATACACCTAGATCTTCCTTCTTCTGAACCAGAGATCTGGTAGCAATAGCGCTGGAATGATGAACATCATTAGTTAAATTAACTCTTACAACTCTCTTCTTTGTAACCAAGTCTTTCATGAACTTGACATATCCTGGCATCTGCTCTAGAGCTTCCACTAGTGGTATGTTAACTGATAGTTACCTCAACATGGTGATGAACTTTGCAAACTTCCCATCTTCAGCTTTTTTTTTTAGCCTTTAAGGGAAATGAAGAGGTGGTCTGGGAATCTACTGTAAAGGCATGTTTCCCTCAACCTCTTTATCTTTTCCTCTCGGAGGTTGTTTTATTGGCTACGTATCCTCCAAGTCCTCTACCTGTACAACTTCATCCTTATTTCTGCCAGCTTGCTCCAATATTTTTTCATGCTTAGTGCTTGTAGAAATAGGATCAGTATGAATTTTACCACTCTTGGTGGCGATGGCCATGCAATGCCCGTCTTTCTTGGGATTTTGGATTGTGTCACTTGGCAGTGACCCATTCTTCCTCTAACTTAATAGGGCTGAAGTTGCCCCAACTGCTTCTCAATTTGCTTGATGGAGGTGGTGTGAGAGTCCACTAATTTACTCATGCTCGAGAAATCACCTCTCATCTCTTTTACTCCTGCATTAGTTGATTCAAATTTCTGGAGTACCTTGGCCATCATGTCTTCCAGCTTAGACCCACTGGAACTGCCACTTGCCCGATCTCTATTACCTCGGGGCACATAGACATCACTACGATCATTCCTATACCCATCTCTGTTCTGCCAGTTTCCCTGCTCTGTATTTGCTAGCCTATCATATTGTCCTTCCTTACCATAATTCCGACCTGCATTTCCAGAATTGTAACGTTGATTTCCATAGTTATAATCCTGGAAACCTCCTTGGTTACCCAGGTAGTTAGCTTCCTAATCTAGATCGATGTCCTAATCTTCATACCTACTTTGCTGCCCCACATCATTTACCTTTTCATACTTGGCAACAGTATGCTTTATGAGCATGTCTATTTGGGTCCTCATGTGCGCTATGTCCTGATCCCTTTCCTCTTCTCTCTTCCTTTGCTCCGCTGTGAGTTCAAATGTGTAACCCAGATCTCCTACCTCTGGATCTCTAGTGTACCATACCCTATTGTTATTTGACACCTCATTTAGCAGCTACATGCTCCTTGAGAATGCCTTCCTCATGAATGATTCTCCACACACTGCATCAACAACAGGTTTAGTAACATAGTTTAAAGATCAAGAAAAAGCTTTTTTCAGATGCCTCTTAGTGAGATCATGATTAGTGCATTTCTTCAGCTTTTAGCTGAATCTCCACCAGGTGTCATGCATTGCTTCTCCTAGTGGCTGCTTATGCTTACTAATTTCATCTTTCATTGGCAGCTCTTTTGATTCTCAAAAGAATCATTCCAAGAAAGCTTCCTTCAGCTCAGTCCAAGTTCTGATAAAGTCATCTAACATCTCATTCAACTAGTTAGTTGCCTCTCCAGTAAGAGACAGTGGAAACAACCTCAATCTCATCATTGTTTGGTTAACTCCAGGGATCTCTTGTGAATTCCAGATTGCCACAGAGTTCATCAAATGTTGGTTTGCATCATAACTAGCTACACCCTTGAACATACCTTTCAAATTCAATGGTTGAATCATAGTGCTGGTGATTCTGAACTTAACACCTAGAGGTAGTGTAGGTAACACTATCGCTCCAGTAGCTCAAGCCCCATCCAAATATACACCATCCTTTTCATAGATCATGTACGATAGATACTGAGCTCTACCCGTTGGAGCTATTGGTTGGCTCTAGGGAGGGATCAATTCATCCACTCCTCTATTTTCATCTACCACCTTAGATTAGTTGTTCCTGCCATTCTGCTGAACACCTCTTGCAGCGACTTCAGCTTCTAGTCCCAACCTTTGTCTTTGCGCCTCAAGTTCTTGTGCATTTACCATTTTTCGAAGAGTCTTCCTGATATCTAAGGCATAAGGGATAAATGAAACCCCTTTACTCCTGGAATTTGGAATACACAGTAGCACTCACCTAAAATAGACACAGACAAAGAACAAGATGTAAAATTAGGAAATATAACTACAAATTGAATAAAAGCTAGTAAAATACTTCTATATTGAAATTCCCTGACAGCGGTGCCAAAATTTTATACGTCCAAACTTACACCTCAATTAAGAGATATAAATGGTTGATGTCAATTTGCAGAACTCAACTTGAGTTGAGGTCGATCCCATAGAGAATTTCCTTATAGAAAAGGTTTCATTATCACATTTTTTCGAATGTTGTTATGTTCTCCTAAGCAAACAATGATAGAATATAAATTAGGTTTAGTGTAGATGTTATAATTACTAAAAATTACATTAAAAATCCAGATTAACGACTCAAAGAATATTATGTTATAAAGTTGATTCAGTTGATTTAGAGAAACCAAATTTGTGTTCACCATAACGTTAGTTCTAATGTTCTTTTATAATTGAGATTCAGGTAATTCAATGTTTACAATATTTATGCGAGTTAATTTCATCTGACACTTCTTAGTCTAATCAGACAAGTTTCACTCATGCCCTCTCAGCCCTATAGTGTTACTAACAACTACCCTCACTTAGAATTGTTTGATGTTAAAGTTCTTTTCTTTCAAACTCAAACTTTAACTCCAATTCGTCAGGTCAGTTCAGCTTTTTTTGAACTAGTATTTTTCTGTTGAACAAATTCCAGATACAAGATCATTCTACTGCTTGCACTTATTAGATTACAAGAATAACGAAAGCTGAAACAATAGATTGTAATCATAGATTGCCTTTCACTCATTTTACAAAATTACCATTAAAATTACTTCATAGATCCCACAACCCTAGTCGTGGTATTTAGCCCCTCATGGTTTCACATAAGCAATCAGAGACATTGAATGAAAACATGATAGAAAAGACTTAAGAAAATCAGCAAATCAACTAGTCGCTTTAATAATTCAAGAATGGGAATCCAAACTTCAAACTGATCTCAATGTTCAAACTTGAAAATCGAAAACTAAGAATGTTGGAAACTAGTTCGTCGTTCAAGCTAAGCTAAGATAAAACATAAAAAAGACCTAATAAATTTAAAATAAATGTTTCAAAAAGAGTCCTACTCGAAGTAGGACTGAACTATCGAGCCTTTTCATGACCACTTCCACGACCCATCAAGGACTTCACGGTCTGTGAAGCTCTCCGTGGTCTTTCCTTGAGCTTTCCCCAAAAGTGGGTATTCAATACTTGGAACTGGAAAAGGCATTACAGACAACATCACGACCCGTCATAGGGACCACGGTCCATGAAGTCATCCGTGATCTTCACTTAGACTTTCCCATACTTATGTCTGAATTGTTAGCACACTGGATTAGGACCATGATCAACACCACGGGTTGTCATGTTGATCACGACTCACATAGGTGCCCGTGGTCTTAACTTGGACCCTATTACTTTGAAACTTCCCTTTGCCTCTTCACTAGTTCCATACCACGATCACCATCACGAGCCGTTATGTTGACCACGGCCCGTAGAACCTTCCGTGGTCCTCACTTGGTTGTTCATGCCCTCCATCTTCTCAAAGCCCAAACACTGCTTCAACCTCATGGGTTCAACCATGGACCGCTATAAAGGTCACGGTCCCTGAAGTTGGCCATGAACTTTACTTAATCATCCTCATTTTCTGCTTTTTTTTCCAGTTTTCTACACAAGTCAGATTCTGCCTACACATTCAAAAAACATATCAAAGCATACAAACTACACTTAATTCTAGTATTAGTTCCTAGTTTTCAAGCATCAAATGTGCCAATATTTCACGGTATATCAGCACTTCAGACTCGTAGTAAACAAGAGTGTTCTCTCAATGTGGTTACTAGTATTTTGAAAGTTTTCCGACTTGATGTTTAAGCTTTACTAGATCCCAGTGCTACCTTGTATTTGGTTACACCATATATGGCTATGAGGTTTGATGTTCTTTCAGATGTGTTGTTAGAACCTTTTTCTGTCTCTACTCTAGTTAGTGATTCTATTGGGGCTATGAGAGTCTATAGAAAGTGTCCCATTTCCTTATCCCATAGAGTTACTCTTGTTGACTTGGTAGAGCTTAATATGCTATATTTTGATGTTTTCTTGGGTATGGATTGACTGCACTTATGTTATGCTTCTATTGGTTGTAGAACTCATATCATCAAGTTTCAGCTCCTAAATGATCTTGTCCTAGAGTGGAAGTCAGAAATTCTATGCCTACGGGTAAGTTTGTCTCTTGTCTTAAAGCTAGAAAAAATGATGATCTCTAAGTGTTGCATTTGCCATCTAGTTAGGGTGAGGGATGTAGATTCTAAAACCCCTACTCTCGAGTTGGTCCCCATTGTAAATGAGGTTCCAGAAGTGTTCCCAGATGACTTACCCAGTATTCCTCCCGAGCGGGAAATAGACTTCGGTATTGATCTTCTGCCAGATACACATCCTATTTCTATTCCTCCTTAGTAATTGGCACCAACAGAACTTAAGGAGTTGAAAGAACAATTGAAATATTTGTTGGATAAGGGTTTCATCCGACCAAGTATCTCTCCATGGGGTGCTCCAGTTTTGGTTTTTAGAAAAAAAGATGATACTCTCCTTATATGTATTGATTATTATCAGTTGAACAAGGTGACCATTAAGAATAAGTACCCTCTTTCAAGGGTAGGTGATTTATTTTACCAACTTCAAGGAGCAAGTTATTTCTCTAAGATTGACCTTAGATTGGGTTATCACCAATTAAGGGTGAAAAAAGATATTCTGAAGACAACTTTTGAACTCGGTATGGTTATTATGAGTTTTTGGTAATGTCATTTTGATTGACTAATGCTTCAACGGCGTTTATGGATTTGATGAATATGGTGTTTAGACAACACCTCAATATGTTTGTGATTGTGTTCATTGATGATATATTGATTTATTCAAGAAGTGAGGATGAGCATATTGATCATTTGAGGATCGTGTTGCAAATTCTTAATGACCAACAACTCTTTGCAAAGTTTAGAAAATGTGAGTTTTGGTTAAGGTCCGTAGCTTTTCTTGGTCATATTGTTTCAAATAAAGGTATTGAGGTAGATCCTAAGAAGATGGATGCGGTCAAAAGTTGGCCTAGACCTCTAGCTCCTTCGGATATTAGAAGTTTGTTGGGTTTAGCCGGTTACTATAGAAGGTTTGTTGAGGGTTTCTCTTTAATGGCCTCTCCTTTGACGTATTTGACTTAGAAGAAGGCTAAGTTCATATGGTCCAAATTATGTGAAAAGAGTTTTCAAGAGTTGAATGATAGACTTACTTCCACTCCGGTGTTGACTCTACCAGAGGGGATGGATGGCTTTGTGGTTTATTGTGATGCCTCAAGAATTGGCTTAGAATGTGTGCTTATGCAAAATGGGAATGTTATTGCCTATACCTCAAGGTAACTTAAAATTCATGAGAAGAATTATCCAACCCATGACCTTGAGCTAGCAGTGGTTATTTTTGCCTTAAAGATTTGGAGGCATTATTTGTATAGAGTTCATGTATACGTGCTTACCAACCACAAAAGTTTGCCATAGAAGGTGGTTTGAGTTATTGAAAGATTATGACATGAGTGTTCCTTATCACCCCGAAAAAGCAAATGTGGTGGTGCTGTTAGTCGGTTATCTATAGGTAGTGTTGCTCATATTAAAGAAGAAAAGAAATAGTTGGTTCGAGATGTTCAAGATTGACCCGATTAGGTGTTAAACTAGTGGACTACACTAAGGGTGCTATTATGGTTCACAATGGTTCCAAATCGTCATTTCTGGTGGGTATGAAAGCCAAGCAAAGTCTTGATCCAATTTTGACAAAATTGAAAGAGACGGTACTTAAGAAATTGTTTGAGTCTTTCTCCTAAGGGGGAGATGATGTACTTAGATATGAAGATCGTTTATGTTTTCTGAATGTTGATGACTTGAGGGAACAGGTCTTGTTAGAAGCCCATATTTTGCAATATTCCATTCAGCCGAAAGCCACAAAGATATGCCATGAGTTGCGGGAGGTCTATTGGTTGAATGAGATGAAGAAGGATATTGGGGGATTTGTGGCTAAGTTCCAAATTACCAACAATTGAAAGTTGAGCATTAGAAATTGGGAGGTTTATCCTAAGACATTAGTAGTCTTACTTGGAAATGGGAAGACTTGAATATGGACTTCATAGTTTGTTTGCCTTGCACTCGGCGACAATATGATTCAATTTAGGTGATAGTATATCGGATGAAAATTGGCTCATTTCCTTCCCTTCAAGGTTTCTTATATGGCGGAGGACTATGCCAAGATGTACTTGAGAGAAATGGTAAAGTTGCATAGAGTGCCTTTATTCATTATTTCCAATCGTGGTACCTAGTTCACTTCTTAGTTTTGGAAATCATTCCAAAAGGATCTTTGCACTAAAGTGAAGCTTAGCACGTCTTTTCATCCCCAAACCAATGGGCAAGCGGAGAGTACTATTAAAAATTTGGAAGATATTCTAAGGGCTTATGTTATTGATTTTAAGGGTAATTAGGATGACCATTTTCCATTGATTGAGTTTGCCTATAACAATATCTATCACTCGAGTATTGGTATGGATCCATTTGAGGCTCTTTATGGTAGGAGGTGTAGATCTCCTATAGGTTGGTTTAAGGTGGGTGAAGTTCCCCTAATAGGTCCCGAGTTGGTACATAAGGCCATAGAGAAAGTTTGACTTATTAGAGAAAGGTTGAAAAAGGCTCAAAGTAGGAAAAAGTAGTATGTTGATGTGAGAAGAAGGGATTTTGAGTTTGATATTCATGATTGGGTTTACTCAAAATTTCACACATGAAGGGTGTGATGAGATTTGGCAAGAAAGGGAAGCTTAGTCCCCGATATGTAGGCCCATATCAGATTTTGAGACGTGTTGGTAAGGTTGCTTATGAATTAGATTTTCCAAATGATTTGGCATCTGTGAATCCAGTTTTCCATTTCTCTATGTTGTAGAAATGTGTTGGTAATCTGACATTTATAATTTCCTTAGAAGGGTTGGGAGTTAAGGAGAATCTTTCTTATGAGGAAGTTTTGGTTGAGATTCTAGACCAGCAAGTCAAGAAGTTGAGAATAATGAAATAACTTCCTTTAAAGTGTTGTTGAGGAATCAGTTAGTTGAGGGTGATACTTGGGAGGCCGAGGCCGATATGGTGTCCCGATATCCTCATCTTTTTCCTACTCCTACTCTAGCTTGAGGTAATGAGTTCCTCTTAGTTTGTCCTTTGTTTTGGAGTCATGTGTTTTATGTGTTTCCATGATTTCCTTATGTTTTGCATGTCCATGAAAAACTTGTGTTTTGAAATAAAATAAGTTTATATGATTGATTTTCTTCATGTTTTTGTGCATTGAGTATGAGTTGCCTATAGACTTGATGAGATGAATTGATGAATATGCCTTAGCTATGCTTTTTGTGTAACACCGCAGAAACTAGTAGACTAAACTATGGCAAAGTTTGAGGGTTAGAGCCAAATAAGAGGGCTAGAACCAAGGAAGAGGACTAGGGCAGTCCACTCTTCCATGGACACTGCCTCACCTTCCTAAACCACCACCATAGCTCGTGGTGTGGCTCATGGTGGGCTAGGCAGTGGCTAAGCCAAGGCTGCCCAAAATATCCTCCTCCACACGAGCCACTTCACGGCTCGTGGTGAAGACCATAGTTCGTAGGAAGGCCCGTGGTGGTGCGTTAGGTTTTTAGGGGCTAAGGAAAGATGGCCTAGCCACTAGTCCATGGACCAAGGAGGGCACCACAGATCGTGGTAGGGAGCACGGCCGTGCGGAGGGTCGTGAACTTGCCTTAGATTGTAGGCTTTTATGAGGGGGCTGCCTACCTACATTCATTTGGTTTACTACGGGGACCACAGCTCGTGGTGAGGACTACGGCTCGTGGGACCTCACGTGGTCCTTGGGTAGTGTACCATTAGTGAGGGATAATTTGGGTAACTCTGATTTCAATTAAAATGAAGCCAAGTCGTTTTGCCTAGAAACTAGAAGAAGAAGAAGAAGAAGAAGAAGAAGGAAGTTCAAGCTAGGATCAAAGTCAAGGCTCAATTCCTCCATTGAAGTTTAGCATTGGGCTTTGTTTTTAAGGTATGGTAGCATCATTGGACTTTTGTTGTTAAGGTATGGTAGCTTTCATCCATAAAGTTCCTTCAAAATCTTCAATTTCAAAAAAAAAAAAAAAAAAAAAAAAAAAAAAAAGAAAACCCCCATAGTTAGGGTTTGATTCAAAAGTCATGGGTTCCTTTCAAACTTGATTTAATTGATTGAATTGAGTTATATTAAGCATGAATTGATGAATTCTTACATTTTTTTATGAAGTTACCCCATAAACCCATGTAATTCCCATATTTCTCAATTGTGATCTTATGATATGGGTCTTTGTTCCTAGAAGATTAATTTTATGAATTAATGAATGAGGTATTAGAATAACATTAAATTATGATGAAATCCCTATCTAATGTTTGAATTCTAGATGTGGTGATTGAAAGTAGGTTTGAGTTTATGCATGTTTTTATGAAATATATGAAAATGCTTTAAGGACTTTGTGAGAGTAAAGTGTCAATGATTATGGTATTGTTGTTGTGTGGATTGAAAGGACATTCTCATGAACACATATGATCATGAATGGTGAAAGGTTTTCTCAGGCATGGTTTAAAGAGCTATGCGAATGAATTAACTTGGATTGGTTGTCAAGGACATCCTTCCATGAGATATGAGTTAAGTCAAGACTTAATAAGTAATCCATGGGATTTATGCTTAGCACTGAGTGCATATTGAATATAAAATGGAGGCTCACACGTAGTTGAGGCTGGGCTTCCAAAATGGGAACTCTCACATTGTAGAGTTCGAATTTCCCAAAGTATGTCTCATGAGATGGAAACCTTCACGTAGTGGAGTTCATGTTTCTCGTAGTAATCTCCATATCCCATAAACTATGTGCCTCTGTAGGTTATTTAGCTAGTGGATCCACCTAACCTAAGATTTATAGGTTCTACCTTAGGCAAGTAGACCAACCCCTTTACGGTGTGGGAGACACCAAGTGATCATGTTATAGCTCACATGGTCTCAATGCCAGTTTTGGCTTATTCTCACAATAAAAAGATTAACAACGCACTAAGACATGCTTCAAGAAGTATCTAGCAGTGTACAAAGGTTTTAAAGATGATGCTAGCTTGTATTGAAGATGATGTTACGACTTATATTTTCCAACTATATCTATGATGATGTTTAAACATGGTAAATTGCATGCTTTGAAATGAAATGTCCCTTTTAGCATGTTTTAAATGTTTTCTTGCATAGTTATTATACTCAGTGCATTATTGTACTATTGCATACTTTTGCCTACATTTTTCCCAAATGTAGGGTCCGACAGTAAGGTCAGTTTCATGGCTAAGTGTTAATTTAGAGATTTCGAGCTTTGGTGAGTCATCATCTTCGAGGATAGATTTTTATTGTTGGAGTTTATTTATTATTGCATTTCCTTTTTAGACAAGATGTATACGCTAGGCCCAATTTCATTCAATTGTAATAGATGGCTATAATGAGACAAGTGTCTAGACTTCCGCTTTATTTTTTCAAAAACTTTTGAGACTTGAAATTGTTTTACTCTAAATTGTTCTATTTCTTATGTTATGAGGACTAAGGGGCTTGTATGGAGTCGTTTGGGGTTTCATACACCATTCTACATCTAGGAGGTACCCCTGGGTCATGACATTTTGAGAACGAATTTCATATGGGCTCCATGGATTGTGTTGAGCATGCGTTTAGCTTGGAGATGGTAGTTCCTCCTTGAACATGAGTAATTTTAAAAATTCATGCATAATGAGTTGCTAGATGTAGTTCCTACTTCCTTATGATGCATTAAGTATGTTTATCTTGGAGATGATGTTTCTTCCTTGTATATGTGCATTGCATGCATGATGGACTGTTAGAGTTAGTTTCACCCCTCTTATGATGTTTTGAGAACACCCTAGCTTGAACTTGATAGTTCCTCCTTGGTTATACGCATTTAGATGAAATTGCATTTTAGGTTGGGTTGTTAATTCCTCTCCTAATATTTAAGAACCAGTTTGAATCTCATTTGAGGACGAATGGTCCCAAGGGGGAGATATTGTAACACCCCGTATCCAAAAAAAGAAAGTGAACCAATTTTGGGAAATTGCAGGTACCAACCATGAGGGCAAGCCATGACCCATGGATGGGACCACAGACCTTACGTATGGTCCATGGGTAGGAACCTAGTTAAGGGTTCAAAGGGTTGGAACCACGACCCTAACCAATGGACCGTTGGTGTGTAACACCTCGTATCAAAAAAGGGGGCATATAGCAACTTTCTAGGTGCTGGTGCTGCCAACCCACGTTGGCCACCCACGGCTTGTAGAGTGGACCATGTACTGTATGTGTGGTCCGTGGTAGGAGACCCAAAATTTCAACTCTCTGATCCTAATCGATGGCTGACCAGGACGTCCGTGGGTCAGACCACTACCCGTCAACTAGGTCAGTTGTTGGGGCACTCAGAAATAGTCCAAGCATGGACCACGGAAGGGACCTAAAGACTATAGGTCAATCCCTTCCCTGTGGTCCAGTGGCCGTAAGTCAAGGCCAAATTCTCTTACCACCAACCATGGTTCACCAGGATGAACTGCAGGTCCATCTATGGTCGATCGACTAGGTTTGTAGGTTGGCAGGTTAGTGACAGCTGGCAATTTAACTTAGGGGAAGAGTGGTGTTTTCCTAGTTAATTTGTTCCTATACTATGTAGTTTTACCTATATTTACAACCCCTATATAAGCCTATTAAGCCCAAATCACCCCATTTTAATTCATTCTTCCTAAATCCCAAAAGAAAATCGAAACCACCTTTAAAATATTCTCACTCTAGAACTTGAAGAAGAAGAAGATTCAGTTAGGGTTTGAAGCTAAGATCCAAATTCTCCATTGAAGGCTAGTAATTGGAGACAAGGTATGGTAGTTTTATCCATGGGTTGCTTTCATCCATGGAGTCGTCTCAAAACCTTCAACTTTAAAATATAGAAATCCCCAATTGTTAGGGTTTGATTCAAAAGTCATGGGTTCCTTTCAACATTAATTTAAATGATTGGATTGAGTTATGTTAAACATGAATTGATGATTTCCTATTGTTTTTATGATGTATCTCCAAGAACCCATGTGATTCCCATATTTCTCAAAGTTGATGATATGATTTGGGTCTTCGTTGATGAAAGAGGAATTTTATGAATTAATGCATGAGGGTGATAGAATCACATAAATTATAATGATATCCATGTCTAATGCTTAAATTATAGATGTTTTAATTGAAAGTACATTTTGAATCTCAAGGAGGTAAAGTATGCGATTATGCATTTTCTATGAAGTCTATATAATTGTCTTAATGATGCTTTGAGAGTATAGTATCAATGATTATGCTAATGTTGTTGCGTTGATTGAAAGGACATTCTCATGAACACATAATGAACATGATGTGAAAGGTTTTCTCACATAATGAAGATTCTAAAGTTAAAAGGTTTTCTCACCTAATTGAATCAAAGGCTAAAAATCCATCATAAATAGATCATGGATGGTGATAGTCAGTCATGCATGGTCTAAAGAGTTATGTTCATGATGTACCTTGAATCGGTAGGCCAAGGGAATCCTTTCAGGAGTAACAAAAAAGAGCTATTCTAATGATGTACCTTGAATCAGTAGGCCAAGGGCACCCTGTCATGAGTAAAGAAGTTAATAAATAATTAACTATCTTGTGGGAATTTATTGGTTAGCATTGAGTGGATACATTTTGAGATGGGAGCTTTCACGTAGTAAGGCTGGGTTCCTAGTAGCAATCTCCTTATCCCATAAACAATGTGCCCGGTTGGATGTTTAGCTAGTGGATCCACCTAAGCTAAGACTTACCAGTTCTACCGTACGCAAGTAAACCAACCCTTTCTGGTGTGGGAGTCACCGGATTCCATATTAAAGCTCGCATGGTCTCATGTCAATTATGACTTATTTCCCACAGTAGCAAGAAGTTTAATAATGAACTAAGGGATGCTCCAAAAAGTATCCCATAAGTGTTCAAAGTATTTAAAGATGATGCTAGCTTGCATTAAAGATGATGTTTTGACTTATGTTCCCAACTATCTCTATGATGATGTTTAAACTTGTTAAATGGCATGCTTTCAAATGAAATGTCCCTTTTTGCATTTTTCAAGTGTTTTTATGCATGGCTACCATACTTGGTGCATTTTTGCACAAACGCCTACTTTTGCCTTAATTTTTCCCAAGTGTAGGATTCGGTACTCGAGGAGATCAATCTTGTGGCTAGAGCTTGGATTTGATTTTTTTCCTGATCTTGGTGAGTCCTCTTGGTTCGATGATAGACTTTTCATGTGCTTAGTTTCTTTTATGTACTTTCCCTTTTGAACATGTTGTATGGGCTAGGCCTTATTTCATTCACAATTGTAATAGATGGTTATGATGAGACAAAATGTCCAGACTTCTGCTTTCCTTTATGAAAAACTTTTTAGACCTGGAAATATATTTTACTCTTATTGTTATATTTCTTATGTTATGAGGACTAAGTGGCTTATATGGAGTCCTTCGGGGTTCTATATGCCTTGTCACATCTAAGGGGTACCCCTGGGTCGTGACAAACTTGGTAATCATAGCACAGGGTTTAGAATGGTCCTAGGATAATATCTCATAAACCACGTCTAGTAGAGTTTTGTTTATAAGTGTGAAGCATGCCATATTTATGAATGAGATGCTATAAGATGATTAGGAAACTTCACTTCTTCATTACTCTAAGTTGTGCCACAGAGTTTAACTCTATAAGATCTCTCTACTGATCCTTGCCCTATGTTCTTCAGGATATGAATACTATAAGGACTTCTATTAGGAGGAACAAGCGAGAAAATATTGAACAAGGAGCTCCTCCTCAAGCTCTGATAGATCCTTTGTTTGAGAATATGACAAATATGGAGGTTAAGTCGGCTTTTCAAATATTTGCTCAAGCTTTGGTGACTCAAGCCAATAGAGAGGTTGTAGCTCCTATGAATCCTAATGTGAATTTGGCAGCTTTAAGAGTGAGGAACTTTGCGAGGATGAACTCTCCATAATTTTAAAGCTCCAAAGTAAAGGAGGATCCTCAAAGGTTTATCGATAAGGTCTATAAGGTACTTGCTACTATGGGGGTGACTCCGGTGAAGAAGGTGGAGCTAGCTGCTTACCAATTGAAATATGTTGCTCAAGTGTGGTATGATCAATGGAAGGGAGAGAAACCGGTAGAAGCATGCCCAATAGAGTTGGAATTGTTTAAATCGGCATTTCTTGATAGGTTCTTTCCCCGCGAGTTGAGGGAAGCAAAGGTGCAAGAGTTCATTAACCTTCATCAAGAAAGAATGAGTGTTAAGGAGTATGCTCTAAAGTTCACCCAACTATCCAAGTAGGCTCCAACTATGGTGGCGGACTCAAGGGCTAAGATTAGTAAGTTTGTGACGGGCGTATCAAACATGGTGGAAAAAGAATGTTGTACGGTAATGCTCATCCATGATATGGATATCTCATGTTTTATGGTGTACGCCCAACAAATTGAGTAATTGAAACTCAATGAAAAGAATAAGGAGGTAAAAAGGGCAAGAACTGGTGATGGGAATTTCTCCATCTTAAGGTTCGATGGAAAAGGTCGAGCTAGATTTTGACAAAGGCTCTCCAGTCAAGGTTCCTCCAATGTTCCTCCTAGATCTAATAAGGATAGGGTATCTAACCCTAAACCTCAAGGAGGGAATGGAGGTGGTTCTTCTTTGGCTAGATCAAATTGCTCTAAATGTGGAAGGCAACATGATGGTAAGTGCCTCGCCGCACATATGGTTGCTATGGTTATGGTATGAGTGGTCATCAAGTGAAGAATTGCCCAATGCTTATGGCTAAAGATAGAGAGGGCAAGAAAGCTCCTTCAAGCGGTTCGAATTCCAATGCTCCGAAGAAAAACTACTTCTATGCTCTCCAATCTAGAGGTGACCAAGAGAGTTCTCTGGATGTAGTTACCGGTATGTTAAAATTATTTCTCATTGATGTGTATGCCATGTTGGATCCCGGTGCTACTTTATTTTTTTTGATGCCCTATGTAGCAATGAAGTTTGACTTTCCCCCGGAAGTATTTTTAGAACCTTTTTCTGTCTCTATTCTTGTTGGTGATTTTGTGGTAGCTAAGAGGGTATATAGGAGATATCCCATTTCCTTATCCCATAGTGTTACTCTAGTCGACTTGGTAGAGCTTGACATTTTCGACTTTGATGTGATCCTTGGTATGGATTGGTTGCATGCATGTTACGCCTCTATTGATTGTGGAACTTAGGTGGTAGATATCAATTAAAGAGCCTATCCTAGAGTGGAAGGGGGGGAAATTCTGTGCCTAGCGGTAGATTTGTTTCTTACCTAAAAGCTAGAAAGATGATATCCAAAGTTTGCTTTTACTATGTTGTTAGGGCGAGGGATGTATATTTTGAAACCCCTTTTCTTGAGTTGGTTCCCATGGTTAATAAATTTTTGGAAGTTTTCCCCGATGATTTACCTGGTATTCCTCTCGAGCGGGAAATAGATTTTGGTATTGACCTCCTCCCAGATATGCAATATATCTTTATCCCTCCTTATAGAATGGCTCCGACAGAATTTAAAGAGTTGAAAGAACAACTAAATAATTTGTTGGATAAGGATGTTATCCGACCGAGTATTTCTCCATAAAGTGCCCCCATGTTGTTTGTTAGAAAGAAAGATGGGTCTCTTAGAATGTTCAATGATTATCATCAATTGCATAAAATGGCAATTAAGAACAAGTATTCTCTTCCGAGAATTGATTACTTGTTTGACCAACTAGTGCTTAGGCAATGCCTAGACATGTTTGTGATTGTGTTTATCAATGATATTTTGATCTATTCAGGGAGTGATAATGAACATGTGGAACATTTGAGAATTGTGTTGCAAGTTCTTAAGGACCAACAACTTTTTGAAAAGTTTAGAAAGTGTGAATTTTGGTTACGGACGTACCTTTCCTTGGTCATATTTTGTCAAGAAAGGGAATTGAGGGAGATCCTAAGAATATGGATGCCGTCAAGAGTTAACCTAGACCTCTAACTCCTTCTGACATTAGAAGCTTCTTGGGTTTGGCCAGTTACTATAAAAGGTTTGTTGAGGGATTTTCTTTCATTGCTTCTCCTTTGACGACTTTGACTCAAAAGAAGGCAAAGTTTGTGTGGTCGAAAGCTTGTTAGAAAAGTTTCCAAGAATTGAATTATAGACTTACTTCCACTCTGGTGTTAACCTTTTTGGAAGGTACAGATGGCCTTGTGGTGTATTGTGATTCCTTTAGTTGGGTTGGGATGTATTCTATGCAAAATGGTAAGGTGATTTCCTATGCTTCAAGGCAACTTAAGATCCACGAGAAGAATTACCCTACTCATGACCTTGAGTTAGCGGAGGCGGTGTTTGCCTTAAAAATATGGAGGCATTATTTGTATGGGGTCCATGTGGACGTTTTCACTGATCATAACAGTCTACAATATGTGTTTAGTCAAAAGAACTTGAATCTCCGCCAAAGAAGGTGGCTAGAACTATTGAAGGATTATGATATGAGTGTCCTTTATCACCACGGTAAATCTAATGTGGTAGCGGATGCTCTTAGTAAATTGTCAATGGGTAGTGTGGTTCATGTAGATGAAGAAAACAAAGAGCTGGTTCGTGATGTTCATAGGTTGACCCGACTAGGTGTTCAACTGGTGGATTCCACCAAGGGTAGTGTCATGGTCCATAATGGTTATGAATCGTCCTTTGTGATGGATGTGAAGTCTAAGCAAGGTTTGAATCCTATATTAGTTGAGTTGAAAGAAATGGTTCTTAATAAGTTCGTTAAGGATTTCGCCCAAGGGGGATATTGGGTGCTTAGGTTTCAAGGTCGACTTAGTGTTCCGAATATGGATGACTTGAGGGAACAAATTTTAGAGGAAGCCCATAGTTCTCGGTATTCTATTCACTCAGGAGCCATTAAGATGTTCCGTGATCTATGGGAAGTCTATTGTTGGAATAGGATGAAGAAAGATATTGCGGGATTTGTGGCAAAGTGTCCTAATTGTCAACAAGTGAAAGTTGAGCACCAATAGCTGGGAGGTTCGTCCCAATGCTTTGCCATTCGTAGTGGGAAGTGGGAAGATTTGAATATGGACTTTATAGTCGGTTTGCCTCTCACTCGATGACAACATGACTCTATATGGGTAATAGTAGATTGGATGAAGAAATCTTCTCATTTCCTTCCCATCAAAGTCTTTTAGTCGGTGAAAGACTATGCTAAGATCCACTTGAGAGAGATGGTAAAATTGCATGGTGTACCTTTGTCTATCATTTTTGATCGTGGTACCCAATTCACTTCTCCATTTTGGAAGTCATTCCAAAAGGGTCTTGGCACCAAGGTTAAGCTTAGCACCACTTTTCACCCCCAAACCAATCGTTGTTTAGTTTTGCATTTAATAGCAAATTCCATATTGGCTCCATGAGATTTTGTTGAGCATCCTTTAAAGCATGGAGAAGGTAGTTTCTCCTAGAACCTGAGAAATGTTTAAATTTTCATGCATGATGGGTTGTTAGATGTAGTTCCTACTTCCTTGTATGCATTTGAGTATGTTGAGTTCGGAGTTGATGTTCCCTCTTTATTCATGTGCATTGCATGCATAATGGGCTGATAGAGTTAGTTCACGTCCCTTGTGATGTTTTGAGAACTTCCTAACTTAGAGTCGATAGTTCCTCCTCGGTTGTATGTATTGCATTGGTGAGGTTTGGATGTTAGTTTCTCTCCTACTCTTTTAAAACCAGTTTAAATCTCATTTGAGGATGAATGGTCCCAAGAGGGAGATATTGTAATGCCTTGCATCGAAAAAAGGGCATATAGCAGCTTTCCAACTGCTCGTACAACCAAACCACGCCAGCCACCCATGGCCCGTGGAGTATACCATGGACCATAGGTGTGGTTTGTGGTTGGAGCCAAAGGATTTCAACTCTTTGATCTTGATCGACGGTTCACCAGGACGGTCTGTGGATCAGACCACTGCCCGTCGACTGGTCCGCTATTGGGGAACTTAGAAATGGTCGAACCATGGTCCAATGGCCATAGATCAATCAATGACAAATTCTCTGAACACCAATCACGGTTCAGCAAGACGAACCGTAGGTCCATCCACGATCCATCGATGGGGTTCGTAGGTTGGCGGTCGGTGGCAACTGTCAGTTTAACTTATGGGTAGTTGGGTCTTTTCCTAGTTAATCGGTCCCTATACTATTTCATTTTACCTATATTTAGAACCCCTATATAAGACATTTTAACACCAAATTCACCCCATTTTAATTTATTCTTCCTAAATCCCAAAAGAAAACCTAAACCTCCTCTCAAAGATTTTCTCTCTAGAAGTTGAAGGAGAAGAAGAACATTCAACTAGGGCTTGAAGCTAAGATCAAAATTCTCTATTGAAGGATAGTAATCGGAGTCAAGGTATGGTAGTTTTCATCCATGGGTAGCTTTCATAATGGAGTCCTCTTAAAGCCTTCATTTCCAAAATATAGAAATCCCCAATTGGTAGGGTTTGATTCAAAAGTCATGGGTTCCTTTCAAAATTGATTTAAATAATTGAATTGAGTTATGTTAAGCATGAATTGATAATTTCCTATGGTTTTTATGATGTATCTCCAAGAACCCATGTGATTCCCATATTTCTCAAAGTTGATGATATGATGTGGGTCTTTGCTGATGAAAGAGGAATTTTATGAATTAATGCATGAGGTGATAGAATCACATGAATTATAATGATATCCATGTCTAATGCTTAAATTTTATATGTGTTGATTGAAAGTAACTTTTGAACCTCAAGGAGGTAAAGTATGAGGTTACGCATTTTCTATGAAGTCTATATAATTGTCTTAATGATGCTTTGAGAGTATAGTATCAATGGTTATCCTAATGTTGTTGTGTTTAGTGAAAGGACATTCTCATGATCACATAATGAACATGATGTGAAAGGTTTTCTCACATAATGAAGATTCTAAGGTTGAAAGGCTTTCTCTCCTAATTGAATCAAAGGCTAAAGAGTCATCATAAATAGATCATGGATGGTGATAGTTGCTCAGACATGATCTAAAGAGTTAAGTTAATGATATATCTTGAATCGGTAGGAAAAGCGCACCCTTTGATGAGTAACTAAAAAGAGTTATTTTATTGATGTACCTTCAATCGGTAGGCCAAGGGCACCCTTTCATGAGTAAAGATGTTAATAAAGAATTAACTACTCCGTGGGAATTTAATGCTTAGCACCAAGTGGATATTGTTTGACATGGGAGCTTTCCTATAGTAAGGTCGGGTTCCTAGTAGAAATCTCTTTATCCCATAAACTACGTTCCACCATAGGATGTTTAGATAGTTAATTAACCTAAGCTAAAAGTTACCGGTTCTACCTTAGGCAAGTACACCAACCCTTTTCGGTGTGGGAGTCACCAGATTCCATGTTAAAGCTCACATGGTCTCTGTTCGGTTAAGGCTTCTTTCCCACAATAACAAGAAGTGTAGTAATGAACCAGGGCATGCTCAAAGAAGTATCGCCTAAGTGCTCAAATGCTTTAAAGATGATGCTAGCTTGGATTGAAGATGATGTTGTGACTTATGTTCCCAACTATCTCTATGATGATGTTTAAACTTGTTAAATGGCATGCTTCCAAGTGAAATGTCCCTTTTCACTTGTTTCAAGTGTTTTTTTGCATGACTACCATACTTATTGCATTTTTGTACTAACTCCAACTTTTGCCTACATTTTCCCCAAGTGTAGGGTCCGATACTTAAAGTGATCAATATTTTTCTAGAGCTTGGATTTGATTGTTTTCCCGAGTTTGGTGAGTCCTCATGGTTCAAGGAAGGATTTTTCATATGTTTAGTTTCTTTTATGTACTTTCCCTTTTGAACAAGTTGTATAGGCTAGGCCATATTTCATTCACTATTGGAATTGATGGCTATGATGAGATAAAGTGTCTAGACTTCCACTTTCCTTTATGAAAAAATTTTCAACTTGGAAATATGTTTTACTCTTATTTTCTATTTTTTATGTTATGAGGATTAAGTGGCTTCTATGGAGTCCTTTGGGGTTCTATATGCCTTGTCACATCTAGGGAGTATCCCTAGGTCGTGGCATGGTGGTACCATGGTCCGTGGTCGAGGGTGTGTGGTCTAGACCCTCAGAGGTGGTTTTTGATGACCAACGACAGTCCCCCAAGATGGGTCGTGGGTCAGACCACGGTTTGTCGTCTGGGTCTATGGGTCACAACTAACAATTATTATTCAGGGCCACTTGGGTCTTTTCCTAATTAAATAACTCCTATACTACGTTGTTTTACCCTTTACAAAGACCCCTATATACGTATTTTCAACCCCCAAATTTGCTCATTTACTTCATTCTTCCCAATTCACAAAAGAACATCAATTCTTCTCTCCAAAATATTTCTCTCTTTAGAAACTTGAAGAAGAAGAATGATTCAACCTAGGGTTTCATGTCAAGGTCTCAATTTCTCTATTAAAGGCTAGCATTTGGACTTAAGGTATGATCGTTTTCATTCGTGAATTCCTTCCATTCATGGAGTTCCCAAATTCCTCTATTTCTAAAGGTAGAATTCCCTAATTGAGTTAGGGTTTTCTTCAATTATCATGGGTTCTTTTTATTAGTGATTTAAATGATTGATTTATGATCTCATATGCATGAATTGATAAAATACTATGATTTTACGATGATTTCCCCACTAACCCACGTAATCCCCATGTTTTCAAGTTATGAATCATATGATGCTGAATTTTTATCTTAAAGGAAGTGTTTGATGAAATTAAGCATGTATTACTAGTTTTACATGAATTTATGATGAAATCCATATCTAACCAATTTTTTCTAAGTATTGATGATTGAAAGTGGGTTTTGAACCTCAAGAGGTAAATAATGGAATTATGCATTTTCTTATGAAATCTATGCAAATGTTTTAAGGATGCTTTGTGAGTAAAGTATCAATGATAATGATCATGATGTGTTATTGAAAGAATTTTATTATGTACACATAAGAGAAAAATGTGAAAGGTTTTCTCAGATACAAAGGATTCTCTCAGATACAAAGGATTCTTAGGTTAAAAGGCTTTCTCACCTAATTGTATCAAAGAGTAAGAGTTATCCCAATGAAACTAGCTTGTATTGGTTATCCTAGGATGTCTTTCCATGATTAATAAGGCCAAGTAAGAAATTACTATTCCATGGGATTTATACTTAGAATCGAGAGGATACTAAGATGGAGACTCTCATGTTAGTAGAGGCTGGGTTTTTAGAAGAAATCTTCTTATCCATTACCTATGTGCCCCATAGGATGATTGTCGTAAGAGAAATTAGCTAGTGGATCCACTTAAGCTAGAAGTTCATGATTCCTTACCTTGGCAAGTAGGACAACCCTTTCGGTGTTGGAGATACTGTGGGATCATGTTATAGCTCAGATGGTCTCTATGTCGGTTAAGGATAATTCCCCATATTAATAATGAACTAAGGTTACTTCAAGAATTATCACATATGAGTTCAAAGGTTTTAAAGATGATGTTAGCTTGCATTGACCATGGTTTTATAACTAAAGTTTTCTAACCTTCTTATATCATGTTTTTGATTTGTCAATTGCATGTCATGAAATGAAATGTACCTTTTTGCATGATTTAAATGTTTCATGCATGGTTACTATACTTGGTACATTGTTTTGTACTAACGCATACTCTTGCCTCCATTTCCCCAAATGTAGGGTCTGACGGTCAGGGGCATCAATTTCATGGCTAGAGGTTGATTGAGATGTTTTGAACTTTGGTGAGTCCTCATGCTTCGAGGACGGAGTTTGTTGTTTCACTTTATTTTATGTATTTCTCTTTTGAACATGATGTATAGGCTAGGCCCAATTTCATAAAAATGTTTTGGACTTGGACTATTGTTTTACTCTTATTGTTCTATTTCTTATGTTATGAGAGCCAAGTGGCTTGTATGGAGCCCTTCGTTGTTCTATACACCATGTTACATCTAGGGGGTACCCTTGGGTCATGACACAAACAGTACCAAGCTAGGTTCACACTCTCAAAAGGTGGTCACAAAGAGGTATACTAGCAATTTGGTTCGTACCGCTTGACCATCGGTTTGAGGATGAAAAGTTGTACTAAGCTTAACATTGGTACCAAGCCCTTTTTGGAATGCCTTCCAAAAGTGTGAAGTAAATTGAGTACCCCAATCCAAAATGATAGATAGAGGAACCTCATGCTACTTCAATATCTCCTTGATGTACAGCTTAGCATAGTCTTCCGCCAAAAATGAAACCTTGACAGGAATAAAGTGGGCAGATTTTGTCATTCTATCAACAATGACCCAAATAGAATCATGTTGCCTTTGAGTACGAGGCAAATCCACAGTAAAATCCTCCCACATCCAAGTGAGAATATCTATATTTTGGGACAAACCTCCCAGGCCTTGATGACCATCCTTAACTTGTTGGTAATTTGGGCATTTCGCTACAAAACCTACTATATCCTTCTTTATACCATTCCACCAATAGACTTTTCGTTGGTCACAATACATCTTGGTGGCTCTTGGATGAAAGAATATTGTAAAGCATGAGCTTCTTCTAGGATTTGCTCTCTTAAGCCATCAACATCAGTAACACATAATCGACCTTGGTATCTAAGCACCCCATCTCCCCTTTGGGAGAAAGGCTCAACAGATTTGTTGAGTACCGATTCTTTCAACTCTATTAGTACGAGATCAAGGTCTTGCTTGTAATTTACGTCCATTACGAAGGATGATTCGGCACCACTATGAACCATGACTCCACCCTTGGTGGAATCCACTAGTTGGACACCTATCCGAGCCAACCTATGCACATCATGGACTAATTACTTCTTTTCATCCTCTATATGGGTCACACTACCCATGGACAATCGACTTAGGGAATCTTCAACTGCATTGGCCTTGCCAGGGTGGTAAAGGACACTCATGTCATAATACTTCAAAATCACTAACCACCTCCTTTGTCGGAGATTCAAGTCTTTTTGGCTAAACACATATTGGAGACTCTTGTGATCGGAGAATACAGAATAAGAATATCTTCCTCAAGCTCCGTTCGACCATTTGGCATAGCAATGACTAATGCGAAGTTTAGGGCTTCTTTTTAGTGTTGGCCCAAGACAATAGGGAGGTTGCGGTTCCCGTTAACCCAAATGTGGGTACAACAACATCTAGAGCTAGGGACTTCACTAGAATGAATCCCCCAAAGTTTCATGGTTCTAAGGTTATGGAGGATACTCAAGAGTTCATTAATTAGGTTTACAAGGTGTTGATGATCATGGGAGTGACACCATAGAAAAGGTGGAGTTGGCCGCTTATCAACTCAAGGTTGTTTCTCAAATGCGGTAAAACCAATGGAAAGAAGGGGGACCGGATGATACAGGTCCTTTCGATTGGGACAGGCTTAAGGTTTTTTTCCTTGATAGGTTCTTTCCCCTTGAGATGAGGGAGGCAAAGTTGCTTGATTTCATCAACCTTCGTCAAGGAAGTATGAACTTGAAGGAATGTGTTTTGAAGTTCACAAAATTGTCTAAATATGCTACCATAATGGATACTAATCCTAGAGAAAAGATGAGTATGTTCGTTTTGGGAGTGTATCCGAAATGATGGTTAAAGAATTTTGTACTGCCATGCTTGTTAATGACATGGACATTTCTCGTCACATGGTCCATGCTTAATAGATCGAAGAGGAGAAACTTAAGGAAAAGTCTAGGGAAAAAAAATGGCTAAAACCGGTGTTGGTCATTTCTCTCATGCAAGGTCCGATGGACATGGTTGTTCTAGATTTCGACAAAGGTTTTTGGGTCAAGGTTCCTCCAATGCTCCTTCTAGGGTCAACTAACATAGGGCGTCTAACCCTAATCCTCAAGGAGGAAATGGTAGTGGGTCCTTAATTCCTACTTGTTCTAAGTGTGGAATAAAGCATGAGGGTAAATGTCTAGTAGATTCCAATGCTTGTTTTGGTTGTGGTAACATGGACCACAAAATAAGAGATTGTCCTTCAGTTGCTAAGAAGGAAGGAGATAATCGTCGAAGGGCTTAACATAATCCTTCATCCGGTCCAAGTGGTTCAGGTCCAAATGCTCCCAAGAAAAAAATATTTGATTCACTTTAAACTCACGGTGAGCAAGAGGGTTCTCCCAATGTGGTTACCGGTATATTGAAAGAGTTCCAACTTGATGTTTATGCTTTACTTAACCCCAGTGCTACCTTGTATTTTGTCATGCCATATGTGGCGATGAGGTTTGATATTCTTCTGTATGTGTTGTTAGATCCTTTTTCTATCTCTACTCCTATTGGTGATTTTATTATGGCTAGAGGGTCTATAGAAAGTGTCCCATCTCCTTGTCCCATAGACTTACTTTTATTGGCTTGGTAGAGCTTGATATGCTAGATTTTAATGTTATCCTTGGTATGGATTGGCTGCACTCATGTTGTGCTTCTATAGACGGTAGAACTCGTGTAGTCAAATTCCAGTTCCCGAATGAGCCAGTCCTAGAATGGAAAGGGGAAATTTCTATGCCTAAGGGTCAGTTTGTCTCTTGTCTTAAAGCTAGAAAGATGATTTTTAAGGGTTTCTTATACCATTTAGGGTGACTGATGAAGATACAAAAACCCCAACCCTATAGTCAGTCCCCGTAGTTAACTAGTTTTCAGAAGTGTTCCCAGATTATTTACTCGATATTCCTCCCGAAAGGGAAATAGACTTTGGTATTGACCTTATCCCATATACGCAACCTATCTCTATTCCTCCTTATTGAATGGCTCCGGTAGAACTTAAAAAGCTCAAAGAACAGATAAATCATCCAACCAAGTATCTCTCCATAGGGTGCTCTGATAACTCTCAACTACACCTTATCCAATAATAGGTGTACGCGATCTCAATCTAGAATGAACCCAACAAAGAGTTAGGGTCGATCCCAAAGGGAGTGATACAAGTTAAAATTGTGTTATGAAGTGAAAAGCATGTTCTTATCGACTATAGGAATATAAATTTTCGAAATCATTCAATTAAATCTTAGGGTGGACAACAAGTGTCAAATATTGGGGGGCAGGGTTAAGGTTTGCCAATTAACAACTAATAAAAACAGGAAAGTAATCAAATAGATAAGAGATACTTGGGGATGTGATCGATTAAGGGCTAATTTTGCTATATGGGTAATTGTAATTTACTAACAATTGTTGAATCTTAGTGGGTAGGCTAGACATTAAATGCAATAGCTTTCTCTCAAACAACTATTCTGATTCAAGCAAGTTCTCTCAAACCTTGATAAGCATAACACAATAAGTAACCCAATACCTCAATTTATCTACTCTGTCGAGCTAGATAGGTAGGATCGAGTTAAGTTTTACTCTCTCAAGCTGAACGTACAACAACTCAATCGCTCCAATTATCAATCAATAACCTTAGTTCTAAACATCTTTCTAACGCAAGCCTAGAATACTAAGTTAGAATTGCATTGGCAACTATAATTCATGGGTTAATACAATGCTATCAATTAAACCCACTTCAAAGAAGCATTGAAATCAGTAAACAACGAAACCCACAAGCTAATTAGAACAAATAATCACATCATCACACACCCAAGAATAGGGGTTTTAGCTACACATCATTAAAAAGAAGAAATAAATACAAATTACGTTCTCTATAATCTGGGTATTGCAATCCCCGTCTTTACAATGATCCAAAATGCTCAAAATAAAAAACCCAACTCAAAATCTACTATAAAACTCCGAAAACTAAGGAAAGTAATATTCAAAACCAAAGTTCCAAGTTTAACTAGATTCTTTAGAAATCCAATTTACACGTTCTCAAATTTTAGCTTGCAGGGGCACTTGACAGAGTTAGTCGTGCATTGTCGACCAAGCCAGCGATACGCCAATGGCTCCTTTCCATCGCTAGTTTTCCCTTCCTCTTTAGTCTTTAGACTCTTTGACTTTAGGCTATCACAGTTTGTGTCGTTGATCCATTAAGCGGTTTGCCAAAGGTCCAAATTTGTCTCTAAGTTGTCTTCTCCCCTGGGCTGGCAGTCTAGAACATTAGGCGAGCTGAAGTACCACTTGGTGAGCCTCCGAGTGGCTTTGGCGATTCTCAGCTTTTACTATCTTCAGAATCTTTCATTTTTTTCTGCTCCTTTTTGCCTCGTATTGTCCTTGCCTTGCTCTTTTGCTTTAATATCAGCAAATTAACATTAAAACATCATTTTAGAGCACAAAATAGGTATGGAGGACACCAATACTATGAATAACAAGCCCTAAATGAGTTGAAATCAAAACTCATCAACACCCCAACTTAAACTTTTGCTTTTCCTCAAGTAAAACACAAGATCTATAAATTCAATAAAGATGTCTACAAATAGTGCTAGTCAAAACTCAACACAAATGCACACAAGAGGTTCAAACTACACACACAATGTTCAATTATGCACTCTAACTATCAAATGCTGACTAACCATTATCAAATTGAACTCAAGCTCACAATGTTTGTTTCAAATGCAAGTTCAAGATCAACAAAAGCATTCAAATGTCCTCATACCAAGAATGATTCCATGCTCACAAAAAGTTCATCAACAATTTATAATTTTGAATCAAATATGACTCTCCCACTCTCAAAGATGATCACCCGTATGACTCTAACCATAGGCTTGCCCTTATTTTAAAATCAACATTATTTTCAGCTCACTCAAGATTACAATGGTCTTTCAAGGCTTGTAATGGGGCCATTTTTGATAACGCTCAACTACACCTTGATTAAAGTTTCAAGCACACCTCATTCAATTATAGTTGTAAATGATCGTTAAGTAGTATAAAATCGAACAATTGAGTTGGGGTCGAACCCCACAGGGAGTAGTACATGTTCAAATTCAATTAGGATGTACAAACGTAATCTATCAAGCTATAGGAATAAAATTTATCGAAAAAAGACATATCAGAAAATAAATGGGTGACATCAAATGTCAGATGGGGGTTTTGATTTGCAATTATTAAATACAAAACAGTAAAATAGTAAGGAGATAACAATAAGGAGAGAATTTACCGGGATGTGATCGATTATAGGTGAATTTCGATATCTAGGTAATTGATACTACTAGTAAACAACTAAATCTCAGTGGGTAGGCTAGACTACAATTGAAATAGCTTTCTCTCGAACACTATACCACTTCAAGTGGTTTCTCTCGAACATCAACAAGCATAGCAATTAAGAACAACCTAAAATCATAATGCATCTTCTCTCTCGAGCAAGATGGGTAGGACTGAGTTTAGGATTCACTCTCTCGAATTGAACCCAAATCAACCCAATACATACAAATCATTAATTAATAATCTTAGTTCTAAAGCCTCTCTCTCTAGCAAGCCAAACACACTAAAATAGAACTGCATTTGCAACTACAATTCATAAATTAAACCACAATTAATGAGTAAACCCACTTCAATATAGCATTTAAACTAGTAATTAACAATACACATACACTAATTTAATCCATAATCACATGATCACACCCCAAGAATTTGGGGTTTTAACTGAACATCATAAAAAGATATAAACCGTAACCAAATAGATTAGCCATCAACTGAGTAAGAGGAATTCAAGATTTACAAATTCAATGAAAATTCGAAACCCACTTTCAAAATCTTGAAATTCGTCCTAGCAATATATGCAAATAGCATTGAAAAACATAAGTAATCGTTAAGGAAAAATTGTTGAATTCAAGTTGTAGAAAGACTCGCCGAACCAGTCGGCGAGTTGCTTAGGCGAGCCAGATCAGGCTCACGAAAGAGATTTGCTCAAAACATTTCCAGAAATCAAGCATGTCGGTGATATTCAAGGCCATTCGACAAATTTCCGACACAACTCGGCTAGCTTAGACTAGCCCACTGATTATTACAGTGCATTTTAAGGGTTAGGTGCGCAGAAAGGGAGATCAAAGGAACCTTTGGACGAGTTGCTGAGTGAACTCGGTGAGCTCAAGCTTCCCATTGAAAGTTAAGACTCAAATCAGTAAAATCACAAAATTAAGGGCGATCAAAGGGGGACTTTGGCAAATCGCCGGACAGTTCAGCGAGCTCGATCCAACTCGCAAAACTAACCAACGTGCCAATTTTCAACCCCATTTTCAAAAATCAAACCTGCAGCCCCGAAATCAAAATCAAACCAATGCATTATGCAATTAGAATTAGACCCATAAGACCCATGCCTTTAGGGTACTCACACTTTCCTCGATTTGGCCAAAATTGACCATTTGTCGACTTTCACCCTTAGGAATGGCGTCACACGCTCCATCATCGGGTGAATTATGTCATTTGGCTCAATTTGGGGTTACTCAGACTTCACCCCACTAAACCCAATACATATTAACCGCAACCCAACAAATTAGAATCAATTTCAGCGCATTAAACATAGGGATTCATCAATTTAAGCATTTAGGCACAATTTAGACATAGAAAATAGGCAATCAAGGACATAAAAGATCATTCAAGCAATTACCCAACACATATTAACACAAATTTACCATTAGCATTTGAGTTCAACCACTAATCATAGGTGCGAGGTTCGAAAAACCAACTTGAGTGCTGAATAGAGAATTTAAAGAGCTAGGCGACAAAAAAATTTGAATTCGAGCACAAATCAAACATATAAACCGAATATAATAGGAAAATATAGAAAATCTAAAGTGCGGGTGACAGTGTACAGGGTTAGAATTGAGAGAATATGAAAGATTTTGAAATTTTAAACTGTTAGGCCTTTTAAAACCTTTCAGTTCACAGCCCTTACGGTGGTATAAGTTGTCCAGAACGAACTACTCGGTGATGCGCCGAGTGGTAACTTGCCTCACTAAGTTTTACAAGACTCCCAATTTTCTTGGGGGTCCAAACGACTGACAAAATTTGGCTGGACAACCTGTTCGACAAGTCACCGATTAATTAATTGGCCCGCCGAGTTTTACAGAATTTCACCTCATATTTTGTGGTTCCAACGGCGGTCAAAGTCAGGCTCGCCAACCTCTTTGGTGAGTCACCGATTGGACTCTTTGGCTCGACTAGCTGCACATTGTCAAGCACACTGCAATTTTAAACCTGCACAATCTGCACCCATTATTCAAAATCAACTTAAAGCATTAAAAGCTTGGATTGCCTCCCAAGAAACACCTTAGTTAACGTCATGGCACGACGATGATACCAAATCAAGCTTCATATTTGGGGTTTGCCATTGTATCACTAGGCAACCCCCCTTATTGTCTTGAATTCAAATGCGAAGAAATTTGAACAATTTGGGTCTCCAGCTGCTTAATAGAGATTGAGTAAGAGGTCACCGTTTGGTTGAGAGTCGAAACATCCTCTTTCATATCTTTCAACACTTTATTGGACCTTTCAACTTTGGTGAGAAAGCATATCTTCAGTCCGGTAAACCCTCAGAATCTTTGGACTTTTGACGCTCATAGGGAGGACCATACCTATCGTTCTCCCCCCTCTCTATCCTTCCAAATGGCATTACGATCACACCATTCTCTATCACGATCTTTCCAACCCTTATCTCTATTCCATACTTGGTTTCCACCCGACTTTGGGTAGTTAGCACGATAACCTCCTCCTTGGTTGGCTAGGAAGTTCACTTCCTCATTGTACATCGCTTCAAACCTTGCATCATCAAGGTTCACTCCACCAACACCCACAACATTGATACTCTTTGAACCAGCACCCATGACGTTCTTAGCCAAGATATCCAGCTATGTCATTATTTTAGCCATGTTCTTGTTTCTCTCTTGATCTTTTTCAATTTGTTCTTTTTTCAATTTATAAGTGAGAGAAGATACTTAGTCTTCTCGAGTGTAACATGCCCTGTTTATATTGGTCATGCAATCAAGGAGTTGGCAAGTTATTGCATAGGGCTATTGCATTATACCACCAGGAGAAAGTTTATCACCTACTCCTTCGACTAGCAAATCAAGGCTCTATAGAAATATTGCAGCAGCACATTATCAGGGAGTCCATGAGTTTGGCACTAAAGCACCAACATCTTAAATCTCAACCCTGTCTCATGGATTGGCTCTCCTTCCAAACATTTGAATCCTTGGATGACATCCCTTAGATTCATCATCTGTGATGGGGGAAAGAATCTCACTAGAAATGTTGTGGTCAGCTCATCCCATGAGGTGATAGAGTCCCTTGGTAACTCAGCCAACCATTTAGTAGCTTCATCCATCCAAGATAACGGGAACAACCTAAGACGAATCGATTCTTGCGATTTGTTCTTAAATAAGAATGGCCCACAAACATCAACAAAATTCCTAGTGAAGCTTGGATTGACTATTCCCTAAACTCAGTGAGTCCTCATGTTTGTGGACAAGATGTTATCGTGTCTAGTTTCTATTCTACTTCCTATTTTGAGACTATTATTGATGTAAAGGGCTTTTGACCTTATTTGTACTTTCTATTGTACTATATGGTGATTGAGACAAGTCTAGATTCTTATTTTTGTTTATGAAAAAGAAGTTTAACTTCAATTGAAAAAAATTTAAATTTTCCACATCATTCTTATGGCTTTATGTATATGATTATGTTAAGGGCTTGTATGCGACCCCTTTAGGGTAAAATATGCCCTGGTAAATCTAGGGGGTATTCGTGGGTTGTGACAAACTTGGTATCAGAGCATAAGGTTTTGGGATGATTATTAGGATTGATGTCTCATGAACCACATCTTGTAGAGTCTTGTTCATGAATGTTAAGCGCGCCACACTCATGAATGAGAGGCTATAAGATGTTTAGGAACTTTTACTTCTTTCATTACTCTTTAGTCGTGCTTTGGAGTCCTAACTCTATGAAGTCCTTTTTCCTAACCATTCTCTTATGGCAATAGGCAATGAATACAAGAAGGGCGAATGCAAGGAGGGGGCAAGAGGAGAATGTGAATGAGGGAGTTCCTCCCCAAACTCCTCAAGATCCTCAGGTTCCTAATGATGAAGGGGTCATGACTAATGTGGAAATAAGGGCGGCTTTCCAAACATTGGCTCAACTTATGACGGTTCAAACTCAAGCCGTCACTAGTTATGCCCAAGCTATAACGATCCAAGCCAACCGAGATGTTGGGCCCTGTGTAAACTCTAATGTGAGCACCATAGCTTCAAGGTTGAGATATTTCACAAGAATGAACCCTCCTATGTTCTTTGGTTCCAAAGTGAATGAAGATCATCAAGAATTCTTGGAAGAGGTCTACAAGATATTGGATGCTTTGGGGGTGACTCTTATTAAGAAAGCCGAACTAGACAGGTATCAATTGAAGGATGTGGCCCAAGTATGGTATACACAATGGAAGGATAATAGGGCTGTAAGAGCGGGTCCCATAAGTTGGGAAGTGTTCAAGAATGCATTCCTTGGTAGGTTCTTTCCACAGGAAAAGAGGTAAGCAAAGGTGGAGGAATTTATCGACCTTCATCAAGGAGGTATGAGTGTACAATAATATCATTTGAAATTCACAATGTTGTCCAAATATGCCCCATCTTTGGTGTCTAATCCTAGAGATGAGATGAGTCGGCTTGTAACGGGTGTGTCAGACTCGATTGAGGAAGAATGTTGTGCGACAATGATTCATGACAATATGGACATTTCATGTCTATTGGTGTATGCTCAACAAGTTGAGGATAAAAGGCTTAAGAAGAAGAATAGAGAGGTAAAGAGGGCAAGGATTGATGATGGGAATTCTTCTAAGAGTAAGTTCGAGGGTCAAGGTGGACCAAGGTTCAAGAAGAGGTTTTCCAACCAAAGCTCCTCTAGTGGTCCAAGTCAACAAAGATAGGGTGTCTAAACCTAAGCCTCAAGGAGGCAATAGTAGTGGATCTTCTATGGTGAGCCCTACTTGTTCCAAGTGCGGTAAGAAGCATGATGGTAAATGTCTTGCCAACATGGGTATGTGCTATAGTTGTGCAAAGAGTGGGCATCAATTGAAAGATTGTCAAGCCTGTACGGCCAAAGGGAGAGATTACAAGCAAACTCCTCCTAGTGGTTCAAACTCCTATGCTCCCAAGAAGAATCGCTTTTATGCTCTCCAAACTAGAGGTGACCAAGAGAGTTCCCCGGATTTTGTAACAGATATGTTGTAAGCCTTTTCCATTGATATTTATGCATTATTAGACCTTGGTGCCTCTTTATCATTTGTTACACCTTTTGTGGCTATTAAATTTGAAATACTCCCCGATGCGCTAGAAGAACCTTTTTTGGTGTCTACCCCGATTAGTGACTCGATAGTGGCAAAAACAGTCTATAAGAGTTTTCCAATTTCTTGGTCTCATAAAGTCACTTTAGTTGATTTGGTAGAATTAGACATGCTTGATTTTGATGTAATTTTGGCCATCGATTACTTGCATGCATGTTATGCTTTAATAGATTGTAGGACCCGGGTGGTCAAATTTCAATTTCATAAAGAGCCAGCTCTAGAGTGGAAACGGGGGAATTCTATTCCTAGAGGTCAATTTGTGTCATGTCTAAAAGCTAGGAAAATGATCTCCAAGGGGTGCATGTATCATATTGTTAAGGTTGTGGATGTTGAGTCCAAGTTCTCTTCTTTAGATTTGGTCCCCTTGGTGAGTTAGGTTTCGAAAATCTTTCCAGATGACTTGCCCAACATTCCTCTCGAATGGGAAATAGACTTTGGCATTGATCGTTTGCCAGATACACAAATGCATACTTTTTAACAAAAAATGTCCTTTTTATCATATTTCAAGGATTTTATGCATGCTTCCATACTTAGTACTTTATGTGCTAACCCATTTCTTTTAGATATACTATGAGTGTAGGTTCCGATCGTTGAGACATACCTCTACTTCCTTCAAGTAATGCTTGGGTTGACCATTCCCTAAGCTCGGTGAGTCCTCAAGTTTGAGGACAAGATGTTATCGTTTCTAGTTTCTATTGTACTTCCTCTTTTGAGACTATTATTGATGTAAAGGGCTTTTGATCCTATTTGTACTCTCTATTGTACTAGATGGTTATTGAGACAAGTCTAGAATCTTATTTTCTTTTACGAAAAAGAAGTTTGACTTCGATTGTAAAGGTTTTAAATTTTCCGCATCATTTTTATTGCTTTATGTGTATGATTATGCTATGCAACCCCTTCGGGGTTAAGTATACCGTGTTACGTCTAGGGCGCACCCTTAGGTCGTAACACAATATTTGAATATCTCAAACCAACTCCTTCTTATCTTCTTCAATATAAGCAACACTACCCATAGATTACTGACTAAGAGCATCCGCCACCACATTCTCTTTAACGAGATGATAAAGAACACTCATTTCATAATCATTCAATAAATCAAGCCACCTTCTTTGGCGAAGATTTAGATCTTCTTAATTAAACACATATTGTAAACTCTTAAGGTCAGTGAAAACATTAACATGAACAACATACAAGTAGTGCCTTCAAATCTTTAAGGCAAAAACAACTGCCACTAGTTCCATCTCGTGGGTAGGATAATTATTTTCATGAAGCTTAAGTTTCCTTAAAGCATAGACATTAACTTTCTCATTTTGCATAAGCACACATCCTAGCCAAATTATCAAGGCGTCATAATAAACAACAAAGTCATCGGCCACTTCTAGTAAAGTCAGTACTAGAGCGAAAGTAAGTCTATCCTTCAATTCTTGAAATCTCCTCTCATAAGCTTCAGACCATATGAATTAATCCTTCTTTTGAGTCAATGCACTCAATGGAGAGGAACTCGAAAAAAGCCCCTGAACAAATCTTCTGTAGTAACTAGCTAAATCCAAGAAAGTTCTAATAAATGAAGGGGATAGAGATCTAGGCCAACTCTTTACCACAATCTATCTTCTTAGGATCTACCTCAATTCCCTTACTTGAAATAATGTGACCAATAAAAGCCATAGACTTTAGCCAAAACTCACATTTGCTAAACTTTTCAAAGAGTTGTAGGTTTTTGAGAATTTGCAACACATTCCTAAAATGATTGATGTGATCATCCTCACTTCTCTAATAGGTCAATATATCATATATGAAAAAAATCACAATACTGTCAAAGTATTGTCTAAGCACCCTATTCATCAAATACATAAATGTCACTGGAGTATTAGTCAAACCAAATGGCATTACAAAATGCTCATAATGACCATATCGAGTTTGAAAAGTCATCATAAGAATGTCATCTCCCTTCACCCTTAACTAGTGACTCTTTCTATCTAACAATTAAAACTGAAATAGGATTAGTCTGGAGTTTCAACTCATTTAGGGATTTCTATTCATATTATTAGTGTCCTCAATGCCTATTTTTTGCTCTAAGCTAATGTTTTAATGTTATTTGTAGATACAAAGTCAAAAGACAAAGGCACGAAAAATATTGGGCAAAAACGAACAAAAAAGATGAATAAGGCTGAAGATAGTAAAAGCAGAGAATCACCAAAGCCACTCAGCGACTTGGGAAGTGGTACTTCAGCTCGCCTAAAGTTCCAGACTACCAGCCTAGGTGAGTAGTCAACCTAGCGATGAATTTGGACCTTTAGCGAACCACTAAAAGGATCATCGACACAAACTGTGATCACCTAAAGTCACAGAGTCTGAAGACTAAAGAGGCACGACAAACCAGTGATTTAAAGTAGCCATTTGCGCATTGCCGACCAAGTTGGCGATTTATGACTAACTTCGCCAAGTGACCCTGGAAGCTAAAATTTGAGAATGTATAAATTGGATTGCAAAAAAGTCCAGTCATATCCTGAGTTATTTTCTCAATTGTTAAACTTGGATTTTGAACATTACTTTCCTTAGATATAGTTGTTTTCGAGTAGATTTTGAGTTGGCTTTTTTGATATTGAGCATTTTCAATCATTAAAAAGACATAATTGGTATTGATTTCTTCCTTTTCATGATATGTGGCAAAAATCCCCATTCTTAGGGGTGTGCTGATATGATTATTTATTCTAATTAACTTATGGGTGTTGTTGTTTACTTCTTTAAATGATGATTTCAAGTGGGTTTAATTGATAGCAATGTATTAACCCATGAATAGTAGTTGTAAATTCAATTCTAACTTAGTATTCTGGACTTGCTTGAGAAAGAGGTCTTAAAACTAAGGTTATTGATTGATAATTGGAGTGATTGGGTTGTTGAGCGTTAAGCTCAAAAGAGTTTTATGCTTGTCAAGGTTTGAGAGAACTCGCTTGAATCGTAAAAGTTGTTCTAGAGAAAGATATTTTATCTATTGTCTAGCCTACCCACTAAGATTCAACAATTATTAGCAAATTACAATTACCACTATAGCGAAATTAGCCCTTAATCGATCACATCCCGAAGTATCTCTTATCTACTTGATTAATTCCCTTCTTTTCTTAGTTGTTAATTAGCAAACCTTAACCCCCCCCCCCCCCCCCTTCAAACCAATTAAAAAGGAATTTCCTAATTTAACCCTCATTAGGCAGCCATGGTGCCAGGCACCACGACAAGGCTCACGAGCCATGATCAAGACCACGAGCCATGGTCCTGCCCGTGGTCCTTGGGTAGTGGCTATGGCTTGGTGGCTTGACTTCCACAATTCTAAGGCAATACTACGAGCCTTCCAATGAACCGTGGTCAAGACCACTGGCCGTGAAGTGGCTCGTGGTCCATGGTCCATAGGCGTGGCCTCAAGGACTTGCCTCCCACAAGGCTAAGTCACCTTTATGAGGCCTTCCACAAATAGTGGTCAAGAGCACTAGTTGTGGTGATGGTCGTGAAGTTGGGGCAGTGCTTACCAAGGTTGGGGAAGCCTTGGCCTTTGGTTTGGGCCTTGCCCCCTTGCCTTGCCACTTTCCTTTTACCCTTGACTCTTGTTTCCCTCACTAGACCATAGATGGTCTACTAAACTACGAGGTGTAACACGTACCTTGACGTTTAACCCCTAAACCCCTCATTCTAAGTATGGAAAGTCTCATCTACGACTCTAACCCTCATATCAAACTCTAGAACCCTAACTTAAGGCTCTAGTTTAGTCTACATTTTATGGAGTATTACACTTAATCTCAAATTTTTACTTCATTCTATCATCATATATATTTAGGCTATAAGCCATTCTAGTCATAAGCTTCATCTTTAAGCAATTCTAGTCAAAATTTATCATATAGGTTCAATTTCAAGCTTTACTAATCATGTTCAATAATATATACTTTATTCTAATTCAATTCATGTTTACAGGCTTCTATTCTTGAACAATTGCTATACATAACATCAATTCTAGAAGATCACCTACGAATCCTCAATTTTACTTCATAAGACATAAACCCGCATTCTTCAATTAAACTAGGGTCAACCATGGAAAACATAAAAATTCATCATAATATCATAATTCAATGCTAAATTAATCATAAACAAGTATTATCCACTCAATTGGAATCATACCCAACACTACCCACAACATAGGAAGAAACCCTAGCTTAGATTGGGGTTATTTTCACAATCGGGGGAAATATATGGGGATCTATGGATGGAGGAATCCATAGATGAATAAGCTAAAACACCTTGATTAAAAGCCCTAACAAAAGCTTGAAACAATGGAGTCTTGTTCTTGACCTAAGCTTCAAGCTCTATTTTTTCCTTCAAGTCTTAGAGAGAAATAATAGAGAGGAGAGTGTTTTTTATTGAATTGGATCTTAGGGAAATAATGACTTAATTGGGTTGTTAAATGGTTAAAATAGTTTATATAGGTGTATAAAGTCCATATAAAATGAGCCCCACTTAAAACTAATTAAAAAGGAATTTCCTAATTTAACTCTCATTAGGCAGCCATGGTGCCAGGCACCACAACAGGGGTCACGAGCCGTGATGAAGAACACGAGCCATGGTCCTACCTGTGGTCCTTGGGTAGTGGCTATGTCTTGGTGGCTTGGCCTCCATAACTCTAAGGCATGACCACGAGCCTTCCCGCGAACAGTGGTCAAAACCACTGACCGTGAAGTGGTTCGTGGTCCATAGTCCAGTGACTTGGCCCCATGGACTCGCCTCCCAAAAGACTAAATCACCTTCATAAGGCCTCCCATAAACAGTGGTCAAGACCACTGGTCGTGGAGAAGGCCGTGAAGATGGGGCAGTGCTTGCCAAGCTTGGGGAAGTCTTCGCCTTTGGCTTGAGCCTTACACCCATGCCTTGGCACTTGCCTTTTACCCTTGACTCTTGTTGCCCTCACTAGACCATAGATGATCTACTAAACTATGGGGTGTAAGGCGTACCTTGACGTTTAACCCCTAAACCCCTTATTCTAAGTATGGGAAGTCTCATCTACGACTCTAACCCTCATATCAAACTCTAGAACCCTAACTTAAGGCTCTAGTTTAGTCTACTATTTTCTGGAGTAGTATACTTAGCCTCAAATATTTACTTCATTCTATCATCATACATATTTAGACTATAAGACATTCTAGTCATAAGCTTCATCTTTAAGCAATTCTAGTCATATTTCATCATATAGATTCAATCTCAAGCCTTAGTGATAATGTTCAATAATATATACTTTATTCTAATTCAATTAAGGTTTACATGCTTCTATTCTTGAACAATTTCTATACATAACATCAATTCTAGAAGATCGCCTATGAATCCTCAATTTTACTTCATAAGGCATAAATCCGCATTCTTCAATTTCTTCAATTAAACTAGGGTTAACCATGGAAAACATAGAAATTATTCATAATATCATAATTCAATGCTAAATCAATCATAAACAAGTATTTTCCACTCAATTGGAATCATACCCAACACTACCCACAACATAGGAAGAAACCCTAGCTTAGATTGGGGTTTATCATGACAATTGGGGGAAATCTAGAGGGCTCTATGAATGGAAGAATCCATAGATGGATAAGCTAACATACCTTGACTCAAAGACCTAACAAAAATTTCAACAATGGAGTCTTATTCTTGACATAAGCTTCAAGCTCTATCTTCTTCTTCAAGTCTTAGAAAGAGAAATATTTGAGATGAGAGTGTTTTTTGGAATTGATTTGGATCTTAGGAAAATAACTACTTAATTGGGTGGTTAAAAGGTTAAAATATTTTATATATGTGTATAAAGTCCATATAAAATGACCCCCACTTAACACTAATTAAAAAGGAATTTCCTAATATAACCCTCATCAGGAAGCCATGGTGCCATACACCATGACAGGGCTCATGAGCAGTGGATAAGACCATGAGCCGTGTTCCTACCTGTGGTAATTAGGCAGTGGCTATGGCTTGATGGCTTGACCTTCACAACACTAAGGCATGACCATGAGCCTTCCCACGAACTGTAGTCAAGATCACTATCCGTGAAGTGGCTCGTGGTCCATGGTCCAATGGCTTGGCCCCAAGGACTTTCCTCCCACAAGGATAAGTCACCTTCACGAGGCCTCCCATTAATCGTGGTCAGGACCACTGGTCGCGGTGATGACCACGAAGTTGGGGCAGCCTTGGCTTTTGGCTTGGGCCTTGTCCCTTTGCCTTGGCACTTGCGTTTTACTCTTGACCCTTCCTGCCCTCCATACATGGTCTACTAAACTATGGGGTGTAACACGTACCTTGACGTTTATCCCATAAACCACTCATTCTAAGTACGGGAAGTCTCATCTATGACTCTAACCCTCATATCAAACTCTAAAAGCCTAACTTAAGGCTCTAGTTTAGTGTACTAGTTTTCGGGGTGTTACATGCATTGAGTATGAGTTTCCTATAGACGTCATGAGATTAATTGTTGAACATTCTTTTGAGTGGAGTTGATATTTCCTCCTTGAATATTTGCTTTTGAGTATGAATTGCATATAGTCTCTATGAGATTGTGTTGAGCATGCTTTTAGCTTGGATATGGTTGTTCTTCCTTGAATATGAGAAATTTGAAATTTCATGAATATTGGTTTGCTAAGTCTAGTTCCTAGCTTCCTTGTAGTGCATTGAGTATTTTTAGCTTGGAGTTGATGTTTCCACCTTGGTTATGTGCATTTAGATGAAATTGCATGGATGGTGGGTTGGTAGTTTAGAGTCCCTTTGGTTTGGTGGTGTCTTGAATCTAATTCGACAACGAATGATCCCAAGGGGGAGATAATGTAACAATCAAGATCTTAAAGAGGGCAACATAGAAAATTTTGGAAGTTGTAGGTGCCGGCCACGAGGGCCAACCACCACCCGCGGGTAGGACCACGGACCGTAAGTGGGAATCCATGGACTAGGCACCCAAAACTATCCAAGTTTGTCAAGGGACCGAGAACCACTGCCTGACCAATGAGCCGTCGATCAGACCACGGTCCGTGGTCCAAGGTCCGTGGTCCAGGACCCCAAGTTCAGGGTTTCTGACCTTTGGGGCAGTCGGATCTTTTCCTAATTATTTTATATTGATACTATGTCATTTTAGCCAAGCCTAAGACCCCTATATAAGTGATTTTAACCCAAAACTCACTCATTCAAGTCATTATTCTCAAAACCCAAAAGAAATTTAAAGTTCTTTCTCTTCAAACATTTCTCTATCTAGAAGTTGAAGAAGAAGGTGAAGCCCTTGCTCAAGGTCAAGTCTCCATTCTCTAATTGCTTGTGGGCTTTGATAAGAAGGTATGATAGCTTTATTTATCCATGTATTCCTTTCATTCATAAAGCCCTTAAGAATCCCCAGTTGAAAAGGTAGAATTCCCCATTTTGAGCTAGGGTTTTGTTCTAAGTTGTGGGTATTAATGGATGTTGATCCTATTTATTGGGTAATTATTTTTTATGCGTGAATTGAGTGGAATACATCTTTTAGGATGAATTTACATGTACTTATGCTTAACCCATGTTTTTAAGATTAATTAGATATAAATGTTTTTGATCCATGAAAGGAGAATTTATGGGTTAGATGTATTCTTGTAGGATGAATAAGATACATTATGAATTACTTTGAGATTGAAGCATGTATTATGATTATGTTATAGATTTTTTTGAGAGTGAAGCATATGTTATGAATTGTTGATTATTGATGTGATTGTTGTGGAAGGGATAGTTGCCACATGAATTGCTTAAGTATGAGTGTGAAAGGCTTTCTCACATTGAATGATTCTAGGTCGAAAGGATTGCTTATCTAAATTGAATCTATGCCACAATACTAAGAAAATGATGAAGCTAGAAGTAATAACCCTTTACCTTTAAATGAGAAGGATATGAGGTGATTATCTATATTTCTTAGAATTAAATAAGAGGTGACTACCCTTATTCCTTCATATTGAACAACAGGTGACTCCCCTCATTCATTTTATGATGATTGGATATGGAGACGAGTACCCTTGATCCTTATATAATGATATGGAGGCGAGTACCCATGATCCCATAAGTTGGACATGGAATCGAGTACCCATGATCATTTATGTAAGGCAAGGGGTGATTAGCAATGAGCCTTTGTAGGAAGGGAAGAGATGATTCCCTATGTCTATAAAAGATAAGCTAAATATGTATCATAGGTGATGAGCTTGATCATTTCTTGAGTTTCCATTCATGATAAGTAAGACTAGTGGAGGATTACCTATCTCTGGGCTAAGTATGCTTTGAGGTAACTTAAAGAAGTATTCCTTATATGTTGATATGATTTATTATTTGCATTGATTATGCTTTATGACTTATGTTGTATCTAACTCTTATGTTTATGGTGATGTTTATGCAAGTTATAATATTTAGTACATTCTTGTACTAACGCATACTCTTGCCTATACTTCTTATCCAAATATAGGGTCTGGTATTCCCAACTCTCATCCTCATGGCTAGGATCTATTGTAGAGGTACTGTTGAAGATTGTTGAGTCCTCATAGCATTCGAGGATTTGGCCACCATTTCTCTTATGTTCTTTCATTTTATGTTTTGCACATTGTTGTATGGGTTGTGTCCCAAGATTCTATTGGACTAGATGGTTTTTGAAACAATCTGTATGAGACTTTCACTTTGTTTGATGGAACTTTGATAGTGTTGAAAATGTTTTAATTCTTACTGAATTTCTATTGTCTTGACTATAAAAGCTATGTGGCTTATATGAGGCCTTTTGGGGTCTTGTAAGCCATGTTACATCTAGGGGGTAAGGATTCAAAGATTAATTCAAGCCCTAAGTCGACATTTCAAGGAAACCCTAAAATCAAGTTCATCTTCTCATTTTTCTGTAAACGTTAGGTCTAATTTTGAAGTAAGTTCTTTCCCTAGTTGATATATGTTTGATATTCTATAAATCAAGTTAGAACTGCTAATTATTGCTCATATCTTGGTATTATTAATTGGTGATCGCTTTTGTGGGGTTTAAATATTGTTGGTATGAATGAAAGTGATGAATTTCCTTATTAGGCGTTGAGTTTGTATGTAATTCGTGAACATTTTATGAATGATGATGGAAACATGTGTAGGAACGCTCTAAAGATCATGTTTGAGTGTTTATGATTGGTAAAATCGACAATTCCTGTTCATATAATGTGGGCTTCTATGAAATTCGTATGTAGAATGATTTGATGCTAAATTGGATGGTTAGATTTTGTTAGGTTGAGCTAATAAGTTGAATCCATGTCATGTGAAGGCTTTAATGATAGTTTTTGGTATTTGTGACAGATGGAATTGATCAAAGCGAGTTTGTGATGAAAATTAACTGAAATTTTGCCTAACTGTCATTACACGATAGGCTTCATGGACCATGCAACGGTGCACGGGTCTTGAAACCCTTCATGAACCACATTAAGGTGATTGGTAGGCACTTGGCAAGTTTCACGAGGGCCTAAGAGGGTCGTGGTACTTACCATGGACCATGAAACTCTCTTTGAACTATCACCAGTGAATTTTTCATCACTGTGTCAAGTTCACGACGGCCTAGACGGGCCGTGCTACCTACCACAGACTGTATAGTGCCTCGTATTAAAAAAAACCAAAGATTTTTCTTTTCTTATTTTATTTTTGTTCATTCTTGTTCATTGAGTGGCCCTTCCAAATGATAGATTGAGTGATGACATTCATCATGCAAGGTGTCACATTGCATACATACATAGGGAAAGTCTGAGTACTCGTTAGTGTGTCTTTTAATAGATGTAAATGCTAACCCATTGCTTTTCAGGAACAATGGGAACAAGGCACAAGTCAGCATAACTGCATGTCTCACCCCCTGCTTCTCTCACTAAAAGTTCAAATGCTGAAGAATCTAGCAACTCTCAAGTTAGGAAAAATACAGAAATTGAGGATCACTCTCCTCAAGCAACTAGATCTCGGACTTCTAGGGTAGGTGTAGAGCACTCTCCTTCATGGTCGGAAGAGCAAGGAATTGAGTCTAGGAGCAAGTAGGGGTATTATGATGAGTCCTAGACATCTACTACAGAACCTCAACCAGATAAAAGTGCATAGAAAGAATGAAAGGGCAAGGAGGATAGTGGTTCTAGTACTCAAATGTATTGCTAGTACAACTTATACACCAAAAAAAGACTAACCCAGTAGTTCGGCAACAACTCATTAATTTCTTTCAGTGGATGTGGATCTTGCCTAGATCGGAGGATTTATTTTTTACAATGGCATACTATCCAAGGCCAGTGGCATTGGTGGGAGAGCAATTATTCTTGAGTCACGAGTGGTGGAGGCAGATATGTATGCCTTTCCAGATATCTAAAAAATTTGTGAAAACAATCAGTTTGAATGAATGTCCAAGAATCCAGGGGAGTAAGCGCAACTTGATCAAAGAGTTCTAGGCCTCCTTTGCAACAACTCTGATGAACTTTGTTGCAAACACTAAGATAAATAAAAAGAGGTAGAAAGTATTTGCAGCAACATGACCACCGCTAGCTGAGGTGATAGTTCACGTAGGGACAGCATCTCTACGACCATACTAAATGGGTTTCTACATGGCCCAGAGTATACAACACCTACTGCAGTAGACGTATTTAATGGTCGGTATCAGGCCATGACTAGTGAATCCGAGATGGAAAATTCAGTCTCATTGGAAAGCATCATGCAATGATTGCTCTACAGATTTCAACAAAAGGTGAGGCAGCAACATGGGTGGCCAATGCAAAAGTGTAGATCACAAAGGTATCGTTGACATTTCATGCAAAATTACAGCCGACAGTGAGTGATAACACTTTTTCCCCATCACTTGCCTCCTTGGTCGCATGCATCATTGTTGGCTACCCATTGAATATGGGGAGTATAATTTCCATTGAGATATGGGATCGGGGCTTGAATGAGAGAGCGGGTCATTTGTTTCCTTGTCTTATAGGGAAAATATATGTACAGGCTAACATTCCAGCAAATAAATTGGTGGACAAATGGATTGAAACTACAAAGGTCACCGCGGTAAAGAAGATAAAGATATGGCAAACTATCCATATAGTTTAATAGTAGGACCTATCAGACCCTTGTTAGTCATACCGCATAATCCACTTGAGGTCTCGAGAGCTAAGGAAGACAGCGAGTAAGCTAAGGGGACAACCCAACTAGCTACTAGAGAACAACCACCACCAGCATCATCCTCACCAGCTATAGGTACCTTTGTATCTTTGCCCACTGTATTTTTGGAGAGAATGGTCATAGAGCAGAGGAAGACTCGTACCATATTAGACCAGGTAGTTGTGAAACTACCTCAGATTGTCTACAGTAATGTACTAAGTGTGGAGAAGTGGCTGAAGGATGAATTAAGGCAAGATATTTATATGCTAAAGAACCGGATTAATGGTTTGGAAGCTCATGTGAATAACCAGCTACAGGCTTTAGGTCCTATAGATGGGGATGCTTTGAAAGCACATATGATTGAGATAAGAGCAGAAATTGCAAAACTAGCAGAGAAGCTAGCCATTGTGCCTATATTAGTGGTACCTTATTTATTGATAGATCTCTTCAGCATGCCCGCTGCTACTTATTTAGTTAATGACATTTGGGGTGACTTGGATAGACCAGCGAGTAGAAAGATAAAGGGGAAGGATTGTATACCTTTCAAAGGAAGAACTAGGTAGCACAAGAAGGCAAAAAAAGAGTCCAAGAGGTTGGCCAGGGAGAAGGAGGCTTTAGAGTAGCAGTGTAATATGTTGAGGTCTGGAGCCTCAACTAGTGAGAACCCTGTGCATGTGGATAGCAGTCACCCAAACCTAGTTCTAACACCTAAGCGCGCACCCGTTGATAAGGGTGACGACACCACTCTAACGACCGGCTCCTAGAGTGTCATAGGTATGACCCCTCCTCAGAACCCTTGTTTTATTTCTTTTACATTTTGAGGGTAAGTATAATTTTATATGGGACGGCGTGATGAGCAACCTACCATTAGTTGTTAGAGTGAATGGAGGTTGGCTCTTATTATGTTGGAACTTTTTTGTGAAAATTGTCAAATTTTTGTGTGTTTTGATTGTGGATAATTGCTCAAAGCAACCCAATATTGTGTTTTGTCTCAAAAAAATAAGAAAGATATCTCTAATCTTAAATTTGATTGTTAGGTTCTTTGTGTGACATTGTAGATACTTGCGTTTATCATTTGTAGCTTGGAACACAAATTTGTTGATTAAAGTAATGAAAATGTAAGCATGTGAGTGTGAGGTTTGTCTGAAGTCTAACATTGTGTGTAGAAGCTAGGACTTTCCCAAGTAGTCTTGCTAAAGTCGTTGAATAATTGGATAAGAAGTGATCAGTAGTCCATTTTTGTTTAAAGACCACATAGAACATAAAAAACTACTAAATGAAATCATGAACCCTTGAAACCCATTTGAGCCTTGAAGCTGAGTTTGTTTTCTCCCTGATAATATTGTGTCCGTATTTCTCTGAAGGAACCATGCCAAAACTTAGGTTGAAAGCCTAAGTTGAGGGATGTCATGAGCTAAATAAAAAGAAAATAACTTAGGTATCACATCCTTGGTTATTCCGAAGGCATTAAACCGCAATGTATATTTGAATGAGTTTAGTGTGCATGGTTTAAGAAAAATGGCAGTTATGAAAAAAAAATATGAAAGAAGAAAATAAATGGTGGGTTCCGGGATGTACTAAATAAAAAGAATGTGGAACCACTCAAATCAAAGTTGTATGTTACTAAGAAATTTGGAGGACCAAGGTAACTTAGTCTCTCATAAGACCAAATGTTCCACTCCCTAGTCCGAACCAATGCTATAAGCCAATAAAAGTCCTATAGTGATTCTATTCCAGTTGTATGATAGATGAAGCATAGAAAACAAGGGCAACCCTATGGTCTATATATTGCAAGTGTTAGAAGTTCTTTTGGAGGGTGAGAGTACTTTTTAGTCCCAAATTATCATGTGTTAGGGAACTATGTTTGCATTGGATACTTGATTGTGTTAGATGATGGTTGGTACTATATAACCATGATTAACTATGCGCAATGGGATGTCATCCATTGATTATTTCATGTTAGATAGATTTGGAAAAAATGTTGGTTGAGATAGGTACTGCATAGTAAGGATATATTTTTTGTTTTTAAGAGTAGAGTGTTGTCTTCTTTATCACTTGAGGAAAAGCAATGATTCTAAGTTGAGGGTGTTGGAATGCCCTGAAATCATTGCACATTTGACACTCAAAACTAAGGATCAATACAAAATTTGAGTGTGTTTTTATGGATATGATATGCTTGTTGATGTTTGAACAGGTAAAACACTTGGACGGGAAAGATAGACATATGGGAAGGAAATGAGCTGATGTAACACCACGGAGCCCTTGATGGGACGTGGTCATAATGATGACCCATTTTATGTCTCAAGAAGATGAGGCAGTAGAGGCTATGAAAATTGACCAAGTGCCAAGTGAAGGACATAGAGGCCCAAACGGATTGTTGTCCACTTGACGAACCTTTTGAGGGATCGTGAGTGAGAAGTATTGCAAAGGACGTGGAGAATTAATGTGACTAAAGACTATGGGACCCTATATGGGTCATGGTGAAGAAAACGAGGCATATAGATGCTCGTGGAATGGAAGCAAGAATTCCAGTGGAGACCCAAGTGAAGGTTCAACTTCACGAAGCACTACACGTGCCACGGTGCCAAAGATGGACCATCTAGCTGCTCATGAAGGACCATTAGTGAAGGAAGCCCACACATTTTAAGTGTGGGATGATGAGAAGGTTCACGAACCATCTGGCATGTGACGACCTTTATGCTAGGATTGAAGTGTCGCAACAAGTCAGTCCTACTTCGATTAGGACTTGTTTTTATGGACTATTTTAATTTTTTATGTTATTATTTTTTAGACTATTTTTTATCGTTATGAAAAGGCAATAATTCCATATTCAAAACCTTGATTTTTTTTTACTATTGTGAAATTAAACTTCGATATTGTGATCATGTTTTCGGATAATTAGGATTTCTCATTGGTTTGAAATTATTGTAAGTTATTTACTTATGCTTTCAATGATGATTACCACTTTTTTCCTTGAAAATATGAGCGGCAAAGGACCACAACTTGGGTTGTGGGAACTATGATGAAAATCTAGTAACGAATTTGGCATACGAGAAATTAAAGATTGTAAGTTGTGCATGTGATTCTTACTTTCATCACAAGTTCTTACTAATGAGTGCACACATTAGAACCTATCATTTTGAAATTTTTCAAGAGAAGAGTGGTAATTAGGAAAAAATTAAATCACATTCTACAAATTAGTTATAAACATTATACTTCGAGAGAAGAGAATTTCGTAACAAAAATGCAAAGGTAAACATGAAAACACTCTAAGACTGAGAGGAAAAGACTAAAAGTCATCTAATAGGGCTGAGAAGTGTTTAGATACATCTAACTTGCTAGGAACATGCAATGCTAACAACTAATCATTGCTTGTATACGATTCAATACTAAACTAAAAATTACGGGGAACAAAAACATAGTCTCATTTTTCAATTACTACAATCTTGAAGTTAAAGCAATAGTTACTTATGTTACTTGGATATTTAAGTGAACATTGGTTACTAAAAGAAAAAAAAACCCCATATTTACTTTCTGTAATTACTTTCTTTTGGAAAGAATAACCACAATTGAATAAGAGCGTCACTAAATTTGTTTATGCAAGAAAATTCTTTGTGGGATTGACTTCAACTCAGTTTAGTTCTATAAATTGACATCGACCGTTTATACTTCTTAATTAAGTATATGTTTGGATGTATCAATGTGATTTCCATGGATGATAAGGTAAACAGTGATTACCAATGCAATGAGAAGATAAATAAAGCCTAATGACTTTTTTGTGGGATTTATCCTTAAAACCGAGTGCAGAAGAGGCGATTATCCATGTCCCATAAACTATGTGCCACCATTGGTAATCTTAGATAGACATTAGCTAGTGGATCCACTTAACTTAGAAATTATGGTTATTACCATGGCAAGTAAAGACATCCCTTTTCGGTATGGGATAGACACCGGATTCCATGTATAGCTCGTATGATCAATATGTTTGTTAATGGCTACTTCCCATAATAATGAACTAAGGTTACTTGTAGAATTATCTCACATGTGTTTAAAGAAGATTGTTACTTGTATTGACCATGATCATGATTATGCTTGTAACCTCTTATCTTATGTTTTAACTTGGTCCTTGCATATCATGAAAAGTCCTTTTAGCATTATTTTATGACTCTTATATATTGCTATCAGACATAGTATATTCTTTGTACTAACGCAAACTCTTGCTTACATTGTTTCACAAATGTAGGTTCCGATGCTCTGATTCCGTGTCCTCAAGCCTAGATGTCACCTTAGTAGCATTTGAAGTGTGGTGAGTCCTCTTGTTCCAAGGACCAAACCTTTTATTGCTTATTGTCTTTACTTTTCCTAATTGTATGTGATGTATAAGTAACTTTCCACTCACTCTTGATGTATTAGATGGATTTGATACTATATTAGACTTCTACTATGATTTTGGCAAACTCTTCATGATATAAACTATCTTTTAAACTCTTAAACGCTATTGTCTTTTATAAAGCATGTCAAGCGTCTTGTGTAGGGCCTTTTGGGGTCCTATGTGCTATGTCACGTCTAGGGGTACTTTGGGTCGTGATAAGATCTCAAACAACCAAAGTAGTTGAACAGCACGAAGCCACTCTTTCTAGTATTAAAAGGAGGGAGATGGATCAGGGAGTTAAAATGTGTCTGAAGATGAATCGAATGCCTTTGGAGGTAATACAACTAAGACTAGGGGTGATGAGGGTGATAGTGCAACCAGTGTTAGTGAGGACAGTAGGGATACTATTGAGAGGCTTTTTCAGGAAAGAAAGGCAAACCCAAATAACCGGCATCACCTTGTTCAAGTTATTAAAGCCCTATGGGTATTATGTGGCTTTAAGGAAATCTTTGACTCTGGTATATTTAAGAAGTCGAGAGATATAGACAAGTGACCAATTGCTCCTGAAAGTAGAGTCATTGATAATAACCTGTGTGGTATCCTAGAGATCCACAGCATGTTCAAGACGCATAAATTTGAATGGATGACAAGGCAAGCGGAACACTATGGGAGGCATTTAAAATGGGATTTCTACTCATCATATGATACATCCTTATTGAACTTCGTGACCTCAAAAATATCCAAAAATAAAAAGAAATAGGGAGCGTTGCAATTGGAACCACAAATTATGTGAAAGTCTATGGAGTGAATATAGATATCTTTGAGGCAATGATAAATAGGTTTCTACATGGTTTGGGCTTCACTACACCTACTAAGGTGGGGTTTTAAGAACATCATAACCATTTTGTGACAAGTGAATATGAGATGAATGATCATGGGCTACGAGAGGGCATATGAAATGGATTGCTGGACTTTTTGCTACTGAGGGTGACGCGGCACCATTGGCAACACACTCAAGGCTACACATCACAAAGGCCTCATTGACTTTTTCGGTGAAATTTTTGTGTGTTGTGTTTCGTGCGCACTAGATGCTGACAACTAATGACAACACCATCTCTCCTTCACAGGCATCTTCAGGAACCTATATCATGGCCTGATATGCATCAAATGTGGGTTACTTGTTTGCTACCAAAATAAGGGATCTTGCCTTGAATGAAAAAATAGGTCTTCCCTTTCCTTATTTGAAAAGGAGATTGTATGATAATGCTTAGGTGGCAAGTAAAAAGATAGTTGATCATCCAGAAGATTCCACTAAATATATATCTGCATGTCCAGAAGCACCATCGAATATTGTTCCAAATCTACCAATTGAGTCAGCACCAAATGAGAGAGGAGATAGACATATCACAAATGGTATAGCCCAAGAAATCTTGAGAGTTAGGTCTACAATAGCACCTGTCTTTTTATCCATAGGTACAGTTGTCACGATAACCATGGCATTCTAAGAAAACTTGTAGTGCAGAAATGACACATCAACATGATACTAGATGAGGTAGTTAAAAATTACCATAGGTGGTCTAGAGCCAAGACCAAGCTGTTAAATATAGGTTGCATGATGAGCTCTAGAGAGATTGTTTTGATGAGGGGCCGCATTGATGGCCTAGAGACACACTTCACAAGCCGTATAGATGCCTTGAGTTCAATTTATGCAGAATCCCTACATGCTCAGTTAGTTGCTTTGAAAGTTGACATTGCTAAATTGGCCGACAATCCAATTGAAGTGCCTCTTAATTGCCAACAGATTCACTGATGGATCGATTTAGCATGACTCTGAAATGCAGACATTGAGTGACATTTGGTGAGATCTCTCGAAAACAAAAATTAAATGGGAAAGGGAAAGAAAAGAGAGCATGAAGCCATGCCACCCGATGACACCTCTCGAGAAGAGGATGAATGAATTCGTGAAGCTGCAAAGGCTTGTAGGAGAGTTGTACATGTACAAGAGGCAAAAAAGCAGCTACTCATTGATGCATAGAGGTATGGCACCTACCATAGCGATTTCCCCATGACCACGAGTAGTGGGACTCCAACAGAACTTCCTATCACTACCAAGATACAAGACTAGGTGAGAGAGCCTCCAAAAGAAAAGGCACCAACTTATGTGGGTGCTACCATTACTCTGACTACTAACGCCTATCGTTTTGAAGGAATGACCCCTCATCCCATTTATCTTTTACTTTGAGGGATATCATATTTTCAGGGGGTTAAGAGGCAACCTCCCATTAGTAGTTGTAGAGTGTTGGTTTAGTTAGTTGTGGGGTTGTTTTGGTTGTATAAGTACTATGAAATTGTTGAAGTATATCCAATTGGGAAAGAGATTTTTTATCTAGTATGTTGAAAACAACTTTTGATTTTGATAGTTGACTATCTAGGCTATTTGTGTGAATTTTCTTTCCTCTATGTGCTGATCATTGCTAACTAGAACATGAATTTACTGAGTGAATGCTAGAGAGTGGAAGCATATGCCAGGAGTGTGTGAGTGTTTGTTTGAAATATTACTTTTTATGTATATGCTAGAACTTTCCAAAGTACTCTTGCCAAGATTGTTAGGAGCTCGATAGGAAAGGATTATAGGCCATTTTTTATGTAGTCCACCTTAGCGAAAATCATTTACCAAATAAAATCATGAATCGTGTTTGAGCCTTGAAATTTATTTTTTGTTTGTCACCCCTGTTTGATGTCTTATCCTTGATTCTCAGAAGGCACGATGTATGCACTTAGGCCAAAAGCTTAAGTTGAGGGTGGGTATGAGCAAAATGAAAAATAAATAGCTTAGTAGTGTCGTATCCTTGGTTGTTCCAAAGGTACAAAACCACAACACAGAAGAAAGTGATTCAAGTAGTTGGTGAATATATACATAAAAAAATGGAAAATAAAAAGAAAAGAAGGAAAGAAGAAAAGTAAATGTAGCGGATGTCGGGATGTGACAAAGCTAAAAAGGGAATAGCAAGAAATAAAGAAAGGTCTGAAATACCTGAGAAAGATTTGTGTGTAAAATGAGTATCATTTAGGAATCAAGGTAATCTACTCACTCACATTCAAAAATATTCCATTCCCTAACCCGAGCCAACATTACAAGCCAATAAAGTCCTATAATGATCCTATCCTAGTTGTTTGATAATTAAGGTATAGAATCAAAAAGGCAAGCCTATGGTGTATATACCTGCATTGTCAAAAGTTCTTTTGAGGAGTGAACGTAACTGTTAGTCCCAAATTCAGTGTGAGGGACTTCTTTGAGGTGAGGGAACTATGTTTCCATTTTCTAGACGTTTAGTTTACTAAAAGATTGTTGCTTGCACAATAATGATCGAATATGTATACTTAAATGTTGTCCATAGATCCTTGCGTGTTAGATAGATGTTTTTAGGTGTAAATATTTATGGAATTCGTGGTTGAGTATCTTTGATAAATTCTCTTATCTACTTGAGGGTCAAGTATTAGCCTTTTTCATAGCTTGAGGACAAGAAACGATTCTAGGTTGAGGGTGTTGATATTTCGTGGACTTATAGCACATTTGACACTCAAAACAAAGGATTATTGTAGGGAACCAAGTAAGTTTTTGTCGATATGGTGCTCATTTCATTTAATGTGCAGGAAAACAAGTTTTGAGAACAATTGAAAGAGAGGAGTTTAAAGGAAATCAAAGGAGTGTTGACGAAAGGCCATATGAGTTGTGAAACCATTGATGGCCTATTAAACAAACAGTTAACATGGTGGCTTGCAAATCATCTAAGATAAGGCTACGAGTCTGTGAAGCTTCAAGGTCAAGTCAATATTAAGTCCAAGTATGAATATAGTTGAACGAGACTACATACGAGTCATGGGAATTATAGGGAGAATCAAGTGGCTCGTGGAAAGATGAGGCTAAAGCTAAACAAATGTTTCTAATTGTTGGATCACGAAAGGCTTAAACATACGATGAAAATCTTCACGAGTCGTTTACCTATCCGTAAATGTTGCTAACAACAACACTTTCCTACTTCATCTACAACTCATCTTTAACATAATAATTATTTACTTGGGGTTTTATTTTTATTATCATTGATTTTTTTAGACACGTTGTTACAGTTTAGACAATAGATTTCTTATTTTTGTTTTATCTTTTGGATAATTGAGCAACATGTGATCTTGGTTTAGAGTTCCTAATATAGATTGATTGGTTTTAATTATTGTATGTTTAGCACTTCTAAACTTTTATCAATGTATCACAATTGTTTTGTTGAGAACATGAGCAACTAAATACCACAACTAAGGTTCATGACTAGGGGGAAACGTTAAAATCAACCATGAATGACTATCTATTGATGTTTTTTTTTCTTCGTTTCTATTTTTGTATTAATTTCTTTGGAATGAGTGCACATGTTAGAACCTGCCTCTATTCATCACTCGCTTGAGAGAGAAAGATATGATTAGGAAAATCTGGAAATGAATGAGCTGACAATTGAATAACTTGTTTTGATGATTTTAGCTAGAGAAAGAATAGTTTTCTAAATGAGAAAACAAGAGTTAATATTGCAAATACTCTATGAGCTAGAGAAGATGAGTGATATTCACCTAATAGGGTTGACAAGCGTTTAGGTGTACTTAACTATCTAATAATGCATGCATTGTATCATGAGACTTTTATTTGTGTGAAATGTTAGTTGTAGTCCAAATGTCCTGGAGAAAATAGTCCTGGTCTATTCTAACGGATAACCAAACCATGGAACTATCACCTATTACTATTTTAACTAGATTCTAGTTACTATTAGTCACTTGAACACAACATCCAAACCCAATTTACTTTATGCATTTAGTTGTGTTTCTTTAAATATCAAGCACAACTGAACATAAAAACAAGAAGACTTTTTTCTTTTGTATTCCCTGTGAGAGCGACCCGTAACTCTTGTTGAGTTTTGCAATTGGCTTTGACTATTATTACTTCTTAAGTAAAGTGTAAGTTTGGACATATCAGAGATCCATCATGTTGACCAAACTTGCAGTCCACGAGTGACAATATGTGAAGGAATGGTTAGCGAGATTTTTCTGCTTCTATAATTTTATGAATTGGTCGGTGATTCTTGTTCTATCTAACAAAAATGATGCCATGGACCACTAATCCAGATTATTTTCAAGCCTAGCCTTACAGGGCGATTCTCATCCTATCTTTACATTTCAAAATTTATGTTTTTCAAATTGGGGACATTGTTTTTACTTTTATTGGGGTGAGGGAATTTTCTATTTCCTATCAATACCCTTTTAAATTTGGAGGCAGGGCAAGATTAGACCTCGGTATATTTGATCTTTTAAGATCATTCAGACAGTTCGTGTCGTAGCTTATGACTTGGCTCTACTTCCAACATGTTCAGTTATTCACTTGGTTTTCTATGTTTTCATGATCTGTCGATTTGTTCCTAATGAGTCTTATGTGCTATTGTATGTTATGGTTTAGTTGGATAACCATTTTACATTTGTGGAGGAGCTACTTGTTATTCCTTTCAAAGATATGTTGTGGTTGTATTTGAGAGCAATTCTTGAGTTAATGTTTGTTTTGAGGCACAGTTTGGCTGAGGGGGCTACTTGGATGACCAAATATGAGATGGGAGAGTAGTTTCCTAACTTGATTGAGCCGTTAGTTACTTCTTGACTCTTATTTTGCACATGAAAGTCCTTTTAGTAGTTGATATTGTAATGAATCCTCAAGTCATTTCTGTATTAATGCCTAATGGTCATTGTTTAGAGTAATCTTATAGCGACCCTGAATAATTTATGACTTGCTTGGACTAATAGTTCGAGCACATGGTCGTTCATTTTGTTTTTATGTGAATTTTTTTGTTTTGGAGAAACTGAACTGTGAATGGTTGACATCGATTAAAAGTTTAGGAAGACAACCTCATAATCTGATTCAAATGGATCCATCATCTATAGAAGGGTAATTTTAGCCTAGTGGCATTGTTGGCACAATTTCGAGGTTCTGAGTGCTATTTTATATGGCAAGGCATTTTAGCTTTTATTTTTTTGCCTAAGTTTGACCTTAGTAAACATTTATAGAAAACATGTTCGGATAAGAATTACATCAGTATGGTTAGCTCTATAATGTTAAGCTTGTATAAGAACTACCATTTATGCAGATCACCAGGAATCCGAGCAAATTTTGAGCCCCTTGTGTAATTTCAATTAAAATGGAGTTTGGGTATGAGATCCACTTTCTACTGAGACGAATCTAGATGGAAATCTTTTCTGATCTATTGATTCAGGAATGTCCAATTTGATTAGGTTTCATATCTTATTTGTGTGCAAGGGGTTTTGAACTTACCTTGAGACCATAAATGGAACTCAAAAGTCTTCCCTAATTTTTTATGGTACCTGATGCTGGTGTGATGAGTCGGGAATTTTGACTCATTTAGGACTTATTATTAAATGATTTGTTGTCCTCAATGCCTAATTTATGGTCATAACTGATGTTAATATGTTCATATGCAGCAATGAAGGTTTAAGAGTGAGGCAAGGACATTATGATGCAAAAAAGAGTGAAAAAGTTTGAAAAGCTAGAGCTTACAAAAGACACTCGGTATCTCACCCACGGACCAAACAAAATTGGCGAGCAAAGAGATGATTCGGTGATGCACTGAATGGATTGACGACAATGACCAAACTCGCTAAAAGTTCCAGAACAATTTGATGGAGGAGTAAAGCCAAAAGACAAGAAGAAGGGCATATCGACAGATCCGCGAATAGGTCGGTGATTCCGACTAACTTCACCATGTTGAGATTTAGGGAACGCATGAATTCAATTTTTGAAGAAAGAAAAGGAAATTCCATAGTGTGTATTCCTGGGTTTTGAGAGCTTTTGACATTTTTGCACATTATTGAACATTCTTAGGGAAATTTTCAAATTTAGATTTAGAGATTTTAAGATTTTAGTTAGGATTTCAACATTTAGGTATTGCATATCATTAGCAATTTAGATGGCAACTTTGATGGTAATGATTTCTTATTTTGCGCTATGCTTAGCTAAAACCCCTTACCTTAGGGGTGTGATAATGTAGTCGAATGCATTAATTAGCTAATGGGTGTTATTTATTATTTATTTTAATGTTGTTTTGAAGTGGGTTCAATTATTTGTTCATGTTTTAATTAAGGAATTGAAGTTGCATATTCAGTTCTATCTTAGCTCTCTATGCTTGCTTGAGAAATAGGTAATATTGTAGAATTATTGATTGATAGTGTTATTGATTCGTCTTTAAAATCTAGCTTGAGAAAGTGGGTTTGATTGCATCTTTAAAAACCCAGCTTGAAAGATTGGGTTTATTAAGGAATTGGGTTGTTTAGTAATTATAAGCTTGTTGAGGTTCAAGAGAACACACTTGAAACATAATAGTTGATCAAGAGATGGCTATTGTATTCAAAACCTAGCCTATTCATTGAGATTTAACAAATTTAAGCAACTAGTAATTACCCATTACTCGAAATTAGCATTTGACTGATCACATTCCTAAGGTTCGAAGTCTAAATGTTTACTTCCCGTGTTAAGTATTCTTTGTCATTAATTAGTCACAAATTCTCCCCATTAGATATTAATCGTTGAAATATCATGATTTATTTTCATGTCACAAAACCTTTACTTCTACTAATGATTAGAAAAAGTTTTTACTTCCTAATTGAATTCTTTACCATATCACTCCTTGTGGGATCGACCCTAACTCTTGTTGGGTTTTTACTTATTTGTGACTGCCTATACTTAGCATTGGATAAAGTGTACTTGAGCGTTATAAAAACTGGCGCCATTGTCGGGGAGTGGTGTTTAGAATTCTTTTATTGAAGTATTTTTGTGAACTAATTTTATTGTAGTTGAATTATATTATTTTTGTTCTTTATGATTGCTCCAATGAAGGTGAAGAAATATGTATGAACGGGAGCAATGCAAGTCTACTCGGGAACAATAATGATATCGGAAACTTGTATGATGTCAATGAAGATCATCTGGGAAGTGTGGGTATTATTCAATTGCCTCCAACTGTAGGAAATACGGTGTTTCTTGTGACCAGCTCGATGTTGCAACTGTTGCATATAAAGGGTGTCTTTGGAGGGCTTGCTCATGAAGACCTATATGACAACATCCGAAATTTCATGGTTGTGTGTGGAACGTTCTCCTTCAAGAATATCACCCAAGAGTCTGTCCGACTTCATTTATTTCCCATTTTTCTAACTGGAGAAGCAACGAAGTGGTTGACTGAACAACCAAGGGAATCAATTACTTCTTGGGAGAAGCTCACGGAACTGTTTTATGAAAGCTTTTTCCCTCCTTTGAAGATGGTTAAGTTGAGGGATAATATTCAAAACATCAAGAGAATTGATAGCGAGCCTATCCATGAAACATGGTTGAGGTTCCAAAAGTTAATGCTCTAATGTCAAACTCACGGGTTGCTGGAAGATGTGTTATTGCAATATTTTTATCGAAGTCTCGACATGGTCAACAAAGGTGTTGCTGACCATCTCATTCGCGGTGGAATCATGAGATAACCATTTGGAGTATCTTCAGTATTACTTGATAAGATGACCAAAATAAAACATGCATGGTATACAATGGAAGATCAGGTGTCACCTCCAAATTATGGGTTGACTAAAGAAAAAATGCAAAAGAATTGAGAGCGAGATGAAAATATGGCCAAGATGATATCTTAGATAAACTTATTAAGTAAACATGTCATGGGAAGTGGTCATAAAATTTCATGCGGTTGATACCAATATGATAGTGAAGTCGGGTAATTCAAGGTTCGAATACAAGCAAAATGAAGAGGTGAAAGTCTTGTCAAGCCATGTTGAAAAACCTCGAAAACTAGTAGGCTAAACTAGAGCTTAACATGAGGGTTAAAGTCGTAAACGTAACTCCCCATACTTAAAAATAAAGGGTTTCATGTTATAACGTCAAGGTATGACCCCCCAAGGACAAACCATGGGTCCTTAAGAAGGACCAAGAGAAAATTGCCCAACACCATGACCTACGATAGGACCAACACCCTGTGTGTGGGTCCACGCCCCATGGTTAGGGCTTGTGGGTCAAGGGTCAAAATTACTAAGTTGAAGGACCCAACCCACGGTTCACCAGCACGCCACATGGGTCCATCCACGGACCGTGGTCGTGGGGCTGTGGGTGGTAACCTGAAACTGCTTTTTGTCAGTTAAATGTAGAGGCACCATGGGGTTTTTCCGATTTTAATAAACATTAAGTGACGTCATTTTATACTAATTTAGACTAACTATACAAGGTTTTCATGTCACTAAATTAATTCATCCTAGACATTATTTCTAAAATTCCAAAATAACTCATCCTCTCCAAAAATTCTCTTTAAAACTTCTAGGAAGAAGAAGAAGGAAGTTGGAGCTAGGGTTTGAAGGAGCAAGGCTTTCTACTCAAATTCTTTGGAGATTCATAGCTAAGGTATGTTAGTCCTTCATCCATGAATAGTCTTCATCCATGGAGTCCCTCCAAATTCAATTTTAAAACTAGCAATTCCCCAAAAGTTAGAGTTTGACTACAAACTCATGGATTCCTTTTAAAATCATTTATAATGATTGGGTTATGTCATATTATGTATAAATTGATGATTTCTTATGGTTTTAAGATGAATTTCCCATACTTCCCAATTATGATCTTGAGATGTGGGTTTGTTCATGATAGAAGAGTATTATGATATATGTGGTGAATTGATTACTTGAATTATGGTATATACATGTCTAATGCAGTGAATTCTATATGTGTTGATTGAATATGACCTTTGATCCTTGAAGGGAAAAGTGCAATAATTATGCATGATTATGAGATATATGTAAATACTTTAATGATGCTTTGTGAGAGAAGTGTTATTCCAATGATTAGGTTGTTGTTCTGGGCTGATTGAAAGGCTATTCTCTCGAACTCATAATGAACATTGTTGTGAAAGGTTTTCCTCACATAGTAATGATTCTAAGGTTGAAAGGCTTTACTCACCTAATTGAATCTAAGAGTAATAGTGATCATGGATGCTGATAGCTTCTCATGCATTGTCTAAAAAGTTATTCTAATAAATTAAGAGGATTGGTTGCCAAAGACATCTTTCCATGAGAATTGAGTCGAAGTAGAGACTTAATAATTATCTTGTGGGATTTAGGCCAAACACTGAGTTGATATTGAAATGAGATTGAGGTGTTAACCTAGTTAAGTCTAGACTTCCAAATTGGTAACTCTCACCTAGTAGAGTACGGGTTTCCTAAAGTATGTCTCATGATATAGAAGCCTTCACCTAGTGGAGTTTGAGTTTCTAATAGCAATCTTTTTATCCCATAACTACGTGCCCCATTATATGTTTAACTAGTGGATCCAACTAATCTAAATAACTGGTTCTACCTTAGGCAAGTTAACCAAACCTTGACGGTGTGGGTAACATTGGGAGGGATCATGTGATAGCTCACATGGTCCCATGTCGGTTAAAGATATATCCCAACTACAACAAGATTAATAATGAACTAAGACATTCTGAAGAAGCATCTCCTAGAATTCAAACATAATGAACTAAGACATGATCGAGGAAGCATCTCCTAGAGTTCAAATTTAATAAACTAAGATGTGCTTGAGAAATACCTCATAGTGTTCGAGAGTTTTAACATATGACAAATATAAATTACCTAGAGTGGTACTTAGCATGGTGAGATAATGAGGTCTTATCCATGCATTGCAAAAGTATGACTTGGGGTTACCTAGGAAGTGTTTCTCCTACATGATGCAAGTTTAGATTGGATTGTTGCTATAGTTGACTTCCTTTATATGTTTGACTTAAGGTTAAGGTTCCCTTGTCTATGATAATTAAGCTAAGTGTTATATCAAAATATGGTAACTCTGATCATGATGTCCAAAAGAAGTTTATTTAGCATGGGTGGGATTTATGGGGTTTTATCCATGCCTTTCACAAGTAGACTTTTAGTGTGTAAATGAAGTGGTTTTCTTATGCTATGATGATCTATATACGGGATATGTTTATGAGTTATGTTTTCCAACTATCTCTATGATGTTGTTTCAAACTTGGCATATAGCATAATTTATAATGAAATGTCCCTTTTAGCATATTTTAAAGGTTTTTATGCATGGCTATCATTCTTAGTTCATTTTTGTACTAACCCATATTTTTCCTACATTTTCCCCAAGTGTAGGGTTCGGTTCTCAAGGCGGTCCTCATTGTGGTTAAATCATGGATTTGCTCATTTCTCCTAGCTTGTTGGCGATTCCTCATGATTCAAGGACGGATATTATCTCTTTGTAGTTCTTTTCTTGTATTTCCTTTTTGGACTATCTTGTATGGGTTGTTACCCTTTCTCATTTCAAAGATTGTAATAGATGGCTATATTGAGACAAGTCTAGACTTCCGTTTTCCTTTATGAAAATTTTGTACTTGAAATGCATTTTTACTCTTTATTGTTGTATTCTTATGTTGTGGTATGCTAAGTGGCTTACATGGTTCCTTTCAGGGTTCTTTGTGCTTTGTTACATCTAGGGGGTACCCTGAGTCGTAACAAACTTGATATCAGAGCACAAGGTTTAGAATGATTCTAGGATGATGTCTCATAAGGCACGTCTAATAGAGTCTTGTTCATAATGTGCAGCGCGCCACATTTATGAATGAGAGGCTACAAGATGATTAGGAATCTTCACTTCTTCATTACTCTAAGTCGTGCCATAGAGTTTAACTTAATGAAGTCCCTCTCATAATCCTTCTTTTGTGTCTTCAAGATATTAATACACAAAGGGATAACGCTAGAAGAATTGAGTGTGGCAATGTGAATGAATAAGCTCCTCAAGCTAATAAAGCTTCGATTAATCCTTCAGCTATGTCAGATATTAAGGTTAGGTCGGATTTTCAAATGTTGGCCCAAGATTTGACGACTCAAGCTCATGACGTGATGACTCAGGCCAATAGAGATGTTGTGACTCATGTGAATCCTAATGTGAATTCGGCCACTTCAAGGGTTAAGATTTTGAAACAATGAACCCTCCTAAATTTCATGGCTCCAAAGTGGAAGAGGATCCTCAAAGTTTTATCGATGAGGTTTATAAAGTACTTGATAGAATAGGGCTATCTTTTGAAGAAAAGGCAGAGTTAGATGCCTATCAACTAAAACATATGGCTTAAGTTTCGTATGATCAGTGGAAGGGTGAGAGACTCATACGAGTAGGCTCGATAGACTGGAAATTATTTAAATCGACTCTTGATAGATTTTTTCCCCTAGAGTTGAGGGAAGCAGAGATGCAAGAGTTCATTAACCTTCGTCAAAGAGGTATGAGTGTGAAGGATTATGCTCTAAAGTTCACCCAATTATCAAAGTATCCAACTATGGTGGCAGATTCAAGGGCTAAGATGAATAAATTTGTGATGGGAGCGTCTGACATGGTAGTTAAAGAATGTTGTACGGTAATGCTTATCCCGAATATGGATATTTCACGTCGCATGGTGCATTCCTAACAAATGGAAGAAGAGAAACTAAAGGAACAGAATAGAGAGGTGAAAAGAGCTAGAACAAGTGATGGAAACTTCTTTAATTCTAGATCCGATAGATATGGTCAACCTAGGACCCAACAAAGGATTTCCAATCATGTTTCCCCCAATACTCATGGGTACAACCAATAGAGTGTGTCTAACCCTAAGCCTCAAAGAGGGAGTAATCGTGAATTTGTGTTGCTTAAGCCTACTTACACTAAGTGTGGAAGGAAACATTATGGTAGGTTTCTAGCCGGCAAGGATGGTTTTTATGGTTGAGGTAATGATGGTCACAAATGAGAGATTTCCCAATACTTAGGGCTAAAGGAAGAGAGGCCAAGCAAGCTTCCCTTAGTGGTCCGAATTCCAATGTTCCTAAGAAAAACCGTTTCTATACACTCCGGCCTAGAGATGACAGAGGAAGCTTTCTAGATGAAGACACTGGTATATTGATAGTTTATATGTAGATATAAATGTTTTATTAGATCCCAATGCTACTTGTTATATTTTGATGTTATCCTTTTTAGGGATGGGTTGCATTTTGTTAGACCTCTATTGATTTTAGAACTCGGTAAGGTTATAATGAGATTTAGATTATGTAGTTTGGGATTGTCTTGAAAGAGGTGGTACTTAAGGAATTAGTAGAGGCTTTCTCACAAAGGGGAGATGATGTGCTTAGATAGCAAGGTTGTGAAGTTACATTTTTGTGAGGGTTTTAGGTGGGGGTACTACTTAGGAGGCCAAGGCTGATATGAAGTCCCGATATCCTCATCTCTTTCCTTCTAGTCCTATTCAAGCTTTAAGTAAGTAGTTCCTCTTGAGTTTTAGTGTTTTGGGGGTCATTTGTGTTAAATGTGATTTTCCATAATTTCCTTATGTTGTGCATGTTCTTGAGAAATTTATGTTTGTAAGAAAATGAGTTTTTATGATTGATTTTCCTCATGTTGTTGTGCATTGAGTAAGAGTTGCCTATTTGATTTCATGAGATGAATTGATGAACATGATTTAGTATGCTTTTGAGAGAAATTGCATATTGGCTCCATGAAATTGTGTTAGCATGCTTTTAGTTTGGAGATGGTAGTTCCTACTGTGAATATGAAAAATGTTGAGTTTCATGCATAATGGGTTGTTAGACGTAGTTCCTACTTCCCTGTGTTGCATTGATTATGTTTAAGTTGGAGTTGATGTTTCCTTTTTTTGAATTGGGCATTATTTTGATGTTTCATGCATGATGGGCCGCTAGTCTTGAGTCTTTACTTCTATATGGTGTCTAGATCGCCATTCAAAGATGAATGTTCCCAAGGGGAGATATTGTAACACCTCGAAAACTAGTATGACAAAGTAGAGCTTAACATAAGGATTAAATTCATAAACGTAACTCCTCGTACTTAAAAATAAAGGGTTTCATTTTATAATGTCAAGGTACGACCCCGTAAAGACCAACCATGGGTCCTTGAGAAGGACTAAGAGAAAACTGCCCAAGACCATGATCTATGACAGGACCCACACCCTATGGGTTGGTCCACGTCCCATTGTTAGGGCTCGTGGGTAAAGGGTCAAAATTATTGAGTTGCAGGACACAACGGATGGTTCACCAGCATGCCACATAGGTCCATCCACGGACTGTGGTCGTGGGTGGTCACCTAAAACTATTTTTTGGAAGTTAAATGTAGGGGCACTTTGGGGTTTTCCCGGTTTTAATTAACATCAAGTGATGTCAATTTTATACTAATTTAGACTAACTATATAAGGTTTTCATGTCACTAAATTAAGTCATCCAAGCCATTATTTCTAAAATTCCAAAAGAACTAATCCTCTCCAAGTAATTCTCTCTCTGAAACTTCAAGGAAGAAGAAGAAGGAAGTTAGAGCTATGGTTTGAAGGAGCAAGATTTTCTACTCAAATTCTTTGGAGATGCATAGCTAAGGTATGGTGGTCCTTCATCTATGGATAGTCTTCATCCATGGAATCCCTCCAAATTCAATTTTAAAATTTGTAATTTCCCAAAAGTTAGGGTTTGACTACAAACTCATGGATTCCTTTCTAAATCATTTATAATGAATGAATTTTGTAATATTATGCATAATTAATGAGTTCTTATGATTTCAAGTTGAATTACCCAAAAATCCATGAATTTCCCATATTTCCCAATTACGATCTTGAGATGTGGGTTAGTTTATAATAGAAGAGTATTATGGGATTACGTATGTAGTGAATTGATTACTTGAATTATGATTATATCCATGTATAATGTAGTTAATTCTAGATGTGTTGATTGAATATGATCTTTGATCGTTTAAGGGAAAAGTATGATCATTATGCATGATTATGAGATATATGTAAATACTTTAATGATGCTTTGAGAGAGAAGTGTTATTCCTATGATAAGGTTGTTGTTGTGGGCTGATTGAAAGGTTATTCTCATGAACTTTGGTGTGAAAGGTTGTCCTCACATAGTAAGGGTTCTAAGGTTGAAAGGCTTTTCTCACCTAATTGAATATAAGAGTAGTAGTGCTCATGGATGGTGATAGTTGCTCACGATTGGTCCAAAGAGTTACTGTATCAATTAAGGTGATTAGTTGTCAAGGACATATTTGCATGAGAATTGAGTCAAAGTAGAGACTTAACAATTATCTTGTGGGATTTAGGCTTAGCACCAATTGGATATTGAAATGAGATGGAGGTTCCCACCTAGTTGAGTCCGGGCTTCCAAAATGGGAACTCTCACCTAGTAGAGTCCGAGTTTCCCAAAGTATGTCTCATTAGATAAAGCATTCACCTAGTAGAGTATGGGTTTCTTGTAGCAATCTTAGTATCCCATAACTACGTGCCCCGTAGGATGTTTAGCTAGTGGATCCAGCTAAGCTAAATAACCGGTTCAACCTTAGGCAAGTAGACCAACCCTCGACAGTGTGGGTAACATCAGGAGGGATCATGTGATAGCTCACATGGTCCCATGTTGGTTATTGCTATATCCCAACTACAACAAGATTAATAATGAACTAAGACATGCTTGAAGAAGCATCTCCTAGAGTTCAAACATAATGAACTAAGTCATGCTTGAGTATGAATCTCCTAGAGTTCAAATATAATGAACTAAGATGTGCTTGAGAAGTACCTCTTAGTGTTTAAGAGTTTTAAGAGATGACAAATATCAATGATGACCTAGAGTGGTACGATTATGGGGTCTTATCCATGCATTGCACAAGTATGACTTGGGGTTACCTAGGAAGTGTTTCTCTTACGTGATGTATGTTTAGATTAGATTGTTGTTATAGTTGCCTTCCTTGAAATGTTTGACTAAAGGTGAAGGTTCCCTTGTGTATGATAATTAAGCTAAGTGTTATATCAAAAGATGGTAAGTACGATCATGATGTCCAAAAGAAGTTTATTTAGCATGGGTGGGATTTATGGGGTTTTATCCATGCCTTTCACAAGTTGACTTTTAGTGTGTAAATGACGTGGTTCTCTTATGCTATGATGATCTATTTATGGGCTATGTTTATGAGTTATGTTTTCCAACTATCTCTATGATGATGTTTCAAACTTGGCATATAGCATAATTTATAATGAAATGTCCCTTTTAGCATATTTTAAAGGTTTTTATGCATGGCTATCATTCTTAGTGCATTTTTGTACTAACCCATATTTTTCCTACATTTACCCCAAGTGTAGGGTCCAGTTCTCAAGGTGGTCCTCATTGTGGTTAAATCATGGATTTTCTCATTTCTCCTAGCTTGTTGTGATTCAAGGATGGATATTATCTCTTTGTAGTTATTTTCTTGTATTTCCTTTTCGGACTATGTTGTATGGGCTTTGACCCTTTCTCATTTCAAATATTGTAATAGATGGCTATATTGAGACAAGTCTAGACTTCCGCTTTCCTTTATGAATATTTTGGACTTCAAATGTGTTTTTATTCTTTATTGTTCTATGCTTATGTAATGGTATGCTAAGTTGCTTACATGGTGCCTTTCGGGGTTCTATGTGCCTTATTATATCTAGGGTGTACCCTGGGTCATGACGCATGTGGGGGTTCTCATCTGAGCTATTGAAGGTTGGGGGGAATCAAGGTTAGAAAGATATCTATTAGGATTGGGGTAATTGAGGTTAAAATTTGAGATAGAGACGATGATCATGATTCTTATATACACCCTTATAAGTATCCAAAACCAAAGGAATTTCAGACCCAGGACATGTTCACCCGCATTCAAAACAAAGTGGAAGGAACGGACAACGTGCTCAAAGAAATGAATGAGGATTTCTCATCTTAAACCAAAAAGTGACCTCTTAATCGGCTTCCATAAAGCAACATGAGACTCAATTGAGTCAGATTTCAACCCAATTAAATCCAAGATGAGAAGAAAGCTTTTCTAGTGATGCCCTGCGATTCCAGGGAACGACAACAACCAATGCATGGCTATTTTAACTTGGAGTGGTAAGGTTGTGGGTAGTTATGGGCTGAATGATGCTAAACCAAGTGGAAGTGAAGGGAAAGAGTTTATTATTAATGGTGATTAGCTTACCGAAGAATTGAGCAGTGAAGTGCTCAAGGAGGTTGAGGATACACTGAAAGATGTTATCTCCATTGATGATCAAAAGTCAAATTCTAGGGCTGCTCCTACCTCACCATTTACAAAGGCATTACCTAAAATCAATCCACCATTTCCTCAAAAGTTGAAGAAGAGGGATGAAGACGCAAGTTTCAAAAAATTCTCTCCGTTTTAAAAACTCTATATATCAACCTACCTTTGGTGGAAGCATTATTACATATGTGGTATGCGAAATTTATGAAAGAGTTGGTTACCAAAAAGAGGAGTATGGATTTTGAAACAATTGAAGTATCTCATAGTTGTAGTGCCATCATGACAAGCAATGTAGTTGTCAAGAAAAATGATCCGGGGAATTTTATTATTTCATGCAATATAGGAATCTTTTATTTTTCCAAAGAATTGTGTGATTTGGGTGCAAGTATCAATTTGATGCCCTATGCAATTTTCAAACAACATAGACTAGGTGAGCCCAAGTCAACAACAATGTGTCATCTCATGGCGGACTGATCTATCAAGCGACCTATGGGCATTCTTTATGATATTTTGTTGAAGGTGGATTGGTTTATATTTCTGGAAAATTTTGTTATTCTTGATGGAGAGATTATTGTTGAGGTTCCTTTAAGTCTAGGTAGGCCATTCTTGGCTAGAGGAAGAGCTCTTGTTGATGTGGAAAGTGGTGAGCTAAAATTTTGGGTAAATTATGAGAAAGTTACTTTCAATGTCTTTAAATCGATGAAACAATTTAGTTACATCCAAGTGGTGTCGATTATTTATGTTATTGATGAATTTCTTCCTAGTATAAGAGAAGTTTCCCATGCGAGTGATTCTTTAGCTTCCGTCCTTTTGAATTACTATGGTGAAGAAATTCAAGATTATGATGAGGTTGTGGCTGCTCTATTGGGTTTGGGTTCCTATTCTAAGAACCCTTTGAAGCTTGATATGATTTGAAAAATCAGGAGAGTCCTCCCGCCTAACCATCCATTGAAGAATTGCCAAAAATTGAGTTGAAGGTACTCCCACCTCACCTTAGGTATATATTTTGGGAGCAAACAACACCTTGCCCATAATTAACACTGCAGATTTGCTGGAATGGCAAGTCCAATCACTTATGAATGTGTTGAAAAGATATATTAAGGCTATTGGATGGGCGATTTCCAATATTTTAGGAATTTGTACCCATAAAATCCAATTTGATGATCAATGCAACCCAAGCATTGAGCACCAAAGGATGATAAATCCCCTAATGCAAGGAATGATGAAGAAAGAGAACATCAAGTGGCTCGATGCAGGAGTTGTCTATCCGATTGCATATACCAATGGATGAGCCCCATTCAATGTATTCCAAAGAAAAGAGGTATAACATGGTCTCAAATGATAAAGGTGAACTTGTGCCAATGCAACTGATCACCAATTGGTGTGTATGCATGGATTATAGAAAGGTGAATGCGTAGACAGAAAAAGATCATTTTCCAATGCCTTTTATGGATCAAATGCTTGATAGACTTGCGGGGCGTTGATGGTATTGCTTCTTGGATGGTTACTCCGGGTACAACCAAATCTCCATTGCATCGGAAGATCAAGAAAAGACCACTTTCATATGCCCTTACGGAATGTTTGCCATCAAAAGAATGCCTTTCGATTGTTACATTCAGAACCAAAAAACGAGAAATCAATTAAGATGGACCTGAATTGAATCATGACTATATAAACTATTCTAATATGAAGAGATTTAATATAGATGAAATGCCGCCGACATTTCAATGATATATGCTCTCTATTTTCATCGATATGGTAAAGAAATTGATGGAGGTATTCATGGATGATTTTTCAGTTGTGGGGGACACATTTGAAGCATGTCTTGTACACCTTGGTAAAGTTTTGCAGAGGTTTGTTGAAACAAAACTTGTGTTAAATTTGGAAAAAATGTCATTTTATGGTCAAATAAGGTATTGTGTTGGGGCACAAAATCTCAGTAAGTGGTTTACAAGTTGATCAGGTGAAAGTTGAAGTTATTTCCAAATTGCATCCCACCATCTTGCTAAAAGGTGCCTAGGTCATGCAGGGTTTTAATGGAGATTCATAATGGATTTTTCTAAGGTTGCTTATTCTCATTGTAAGCTACTTGAAAAGGAATGTGTCTTCATGTTTGATGAAGCTTGTATTATCAAAGAATTTTTGTTTCTAAGAGAAAAACTCATCTCGGCTTTGATCATTGTTTCTCCAGATTGGAGTATTCCATTTGCTTTAGTATGTGAGTAAGACTTTGAATATAGCTGCAAAAAACTACTCTGTCACCATGCAAGAATTATTGGCAGTGGTGTGTGCCTTAGAAAAATTTAGAGCTTATTTGTTGGGTACAAAAGTGGTGGAACACACCAATCATGCGACAATCTGTTATTTAATAGGTAAAATATATGCAAAGTTGAGGTTGCTTCGATGGGTGCTATTTCTACAAGAGTTGGACTTTGAGGTCAAAGACTGAAAAGTGTGTGAGAACCAAGTGGGGGATCATTTGTCGAGACTTGAACCAAATGTTGTTGTGTCCGGTAAGAAAGATATTAAAGAAGCTTTTCCCAATGAGTCATTGATGGTTGTGTCAAATAGCACTCCACCTTGGTATGTCGATTTTGCAAACTATGTGGTGTGTGGAATCTGTAACACCCCAGAAAAATTTTTGAACTAAGACTCGAACACTTCTTCGTTATGACTAGGATTTTACCCATGAATTTAAAACTTTTTAAGTATTAAGGTCAGGTCACTTTGAAGTCATTCCTTAGTTCTTTTAAGTTTTGGATCAACTTCAAACAACTATAACATTCAGTACATAATGAGTTAGGAGACCCACAAGATATCAAATAAAAGTTCTCTAAGTCCTCTTTCCAACGCCACCGAGTTTGTTAATTTTTGAGTTCGTATGAGGGAGATATACCTTTTTGAAGTCAGTTTGTCCATATAAGAAAAGTTACCCGAAAATAGGAGGGGTATTTTAGTATTTTCCTTACACCCCCCCCCCCCCCACTTATTCTAAATGAGAATTACACCCAATTAAGGGTCTAAACTGATTAGAATCAGTTTCATTCATTCCAAAAAGCTTTTAGGGTTTTAGAGAGAAGATTCAAGAGGAGAGAAAGTTCAAAATTTCAAGGGCTCATTGAAGAAATTCAAGATTTTGCCAAGAACCTAGTTCTTTGAGGTATGTAAGCTTCCATACTATTGGGTTTGTTCGCCCACATGCCAATCATAAGTTTCATTTAAGAATTTCATCCATGAGATTGAGTATGTTGATAATCTTGTTGAGTTGTTGAAGTTTTGATCTTCGTTCTTTGATAATGAAGTCCTTGAGGTGAGAGTTGATAATTTATTTACTAATATAAGGCTCAAAACAATCAAATTTTCATCTTTTAATCCATCATTTTCTTCTCACTCAAACCCTAACGAAAAATCAAAGTAGAAGACTCCATTGAAGATTCTTTTAATCTTTTTCCAAGATTCTTCTTCAATGTAAGTCTTTCTCCAAGAATTCCATTATTTTCAACTCAAATTCCCCCATGCAATCATGAAACACTAATGAAAATCATAAATCTTGGCAATAGAGATTTGAAGAAACTAATTCAAGAATCTCCTGAAAGGTATAATTGATCGTTTACCTACAAGCTAGGGTTTCGAGGCTTCTAATCAAGTTCTTCTTCAAGATTCTTCAAGAACCTTGTTCTTGAAGGTATATAAGGCTATCATATTTTTGGACTAGTTTGTCCTTATGCCCTACATCTTCTTTAAAATCAGTAAAAGAGAAATCTAGGATTCTACCCCTAGATTTGAGTATTCTTGAGATAAGTTGATTTGAGTTCTTGAATTCGTGGTTCTTTTAAAAAAATTATATTCCTCATTATTGAGTTTCTATATTTTTATTAAGATCCTTGATTATATTTTTTTTATGTATATAATTCAACACGAACCCTATTTTTGAGTTATAAATCTTGAGAAGTTTTTCAAAGCCAACACTTCAGTTTTAAACTGAGTTTTGAGGAAGTAAGTATGAGAATGAGAAGTGTCGTGTACGTTAGTTCCAAATTGTTATTTAGACCCTTGATTTGAGTTGTTCATGAATTCCGCATGAACTCCATCAGTTGAGTATCTTTGAGAGGAGTAGTATTTTCATGTTCTAAGTCTTGAGTATTGAGTTCCTAATCACTATGGATTGTATTCCTAATCATGGGGCTACTACATGCTACCCATGAAGGTCCGTGAGTTGAGTAGTTCATGCCCATAATTCTGCATGAACCCTATGAGTCGAGTTGTCTTTAGATGAGAGGTATCATTGAGTCCTTGAGTTGAGTAGTTCATGCCCATAATTCCGCATGAACCCTCCGAGTCGAGCATTCTTGAGATGAGTAGTATCATTGACTCCTTGAGTTCTGGAGTTATCAAGTTCCAAGTATTGAGTTCTATGCATGGTTATTGAAAACCTTTAATTGAGTCGTTCACGTCCATAATTCAGTATGAACCCTATTTTAAGAAGTCTTTATACAAATTATTTTAAAACTTGTTTTAAAGAGTTGAGCACTGAGTTGAAGAAGAGTAGAGCTGAGTTCATTTTCTTTAATTTTCTTTAAAGTGATAGATGGGAAATAAGTATGAGAGGAAACTACGATTTCCAAAAGAGTTTTTAGCAGTTTGAGTACCATCTCTATTAAGAAAAAGATTTTTGACTAATAATCTCAAAACACAGAAAGAGTTATGTTTTAAAACATATGAGCTAGTTATATTTTAAGAGTAGTATTGAGCATCAATATGGGGGAGAGTTCTAACAACTTACATCCCTCATAAACCATATAGCCAACGTGGGCAAAAATGGTCATACTTTTAAGATGTTTCCTTAATGCTTTTATCATAGACTAGTGGATCCACTTCGTAGAAGGTTCTATACCCCGAAAAAGTATAGGATAGTTTTGGAAGCGTGGGCTAGACGTTGTATCATCACATAGCTCATAGTGATTGTTGTCAGTTAGAGGATCTCACACAGATTTATATTGTATTTTTATATACAAATTGAGTTATTATTTATAATTCAATACAATTGAGTTATTATCTACTGTTTTAAAAGTTTTCCATAAATTGCATCTTTTATTGTTGTTTTGTCCTTGGGTATCTTGAGTTGAGTATCATATCTTTGAGTTGAGTATGTTATTCCTGAGTTGAGTTTAGTTGAGTGAATTGAGAAAAGGTAAGTATTTATCCTTTTTATCAAGTTCAAACTTATGTTTATGTTGTAGAATTCCCCTTACATGTTCGTAGATTCCATGTACTAAGCCATTTGAACTACACCATTTCATGATGCAGATACATGTATTCAGGATCATTAACAGGCGTTTCATTGAAGTCATATGACATTCCAGTCAGCTTTGGTGAGCCTTTTTATATTCCGGAGGACTTTACCTTTACCTTACAATTAGTAGTTTTAAGATGTCGTGGGTTTTGTCCCGATATCTTTCTATAGTATTAGAGGTTTCATAGATAGATAGAGTTGAAGAGTTTTCTATATTTACATTCTTTTGAGTATTGTTCAAACTTTCTTAAAGTTCATTATTGGAGTTCAATGAATTTAATTCTGTTTTAAGCTTATATATGCTTGAGTTAGTCTTCGGCTTGTAGCCATCCAGGATGAGTGTTCGCTTAGGGACCAGCAATGGTTCTCGAGTGCCGGCCACGTCCAGGGTGTAGGCTCGGTTCGTGACAGAATCCTTTCCAATAGGCTGAATTTCTACCAACAGAAGAGGTTCTTGATTGATGTGAAGAAGTACTTTTTGGATGAACCTTACCTATTTCGGGAATGTGCGAACCACATAATTAGAAGTCATGTGCTGGAAGTGGAAGTGAATGCAATTCTTGATGCTTGCCAGGCATCACCGATTGGTGGGCATCATAGTGGAGTCCGTACAGCGGTTAAAGTGCTTCAAACTGGTTATTATTGGCCAACGTTATACCAAGATGTGCACTCTTGTTAAAAAATATGTTCAATTCCAAAATCAAGGAGGAGTGTCAAGAAGGCATGACCTACCTCGCAATCCTATTATAGAGGTAGAATTGTTCAATGTCTAGGGAATTGACTTTACGGGACCTTTATTGAGTTCATATGGGAACAAGAATATTTTGGTGGTTGTTGACTATGTTTCAAAATGGGTAGAGAGTGTATATTTAACTAACAATAAAGAGATAAGTGTTGTGCAATTCCTCATGTGATACGTTTTCACAAGGTTCGGCACTCCACGTGCAATCATTTGCGATGGGAGATCTCATTTTTGTACTTTTTTGCATCTTTGTTGAGAAAATATGTAGTTAAGAAGAAAGTTGCAACCCCTTATCATCCATATAGAAGTGGGTAGGATGAAGTGTCTAATTGGGAAATTAAGGGAACTTTTGCAAAAACAATCAATGGAAACCAAACTGATTGGTCTTGGAAGTGGGATAATGCTCTTTAGGCATACCACAATGCATTCAAGACCCCGATTGGTATGTCACCATATCAATTGTTATTTGGAAAGTCTTTTCACCTACCAATTGAGCTTGAACATAAGGCGTTGTGGGCATTGAAAGCATTAAACTTGAATTGCAGGGATGCATCAAGGATAAAGTTAACTAACTGCATGTGATGGAAAAGTTTCAGGTGCTGGCTTATGAAAACTTTGATCTTTATAAGCAGAAGATGAAGAAGTAGCATGATTCCAATATCGTTTAACATTAGCTTAAGGTCGGTGATATTGTGTTGCTCTATAATTCCTCTCTGAGTAAACTTAAGTCCAAATGGTCGGGTCTATCCAAAGTGAATTGGGTATTCACTAATGGGGCAATAGAAGTTGAAAACAAAGAAGGGTTAGTGTTCAAGGTTCATGGGCAACATTTGAAACTTTACTTTGGAGAGTGCCTAGATTTGTCAGTAATTGAAGTAGTGTATTTGGAAGATGCGTGAACACATTTCCACGTCATGCCACGACGTTACCTAAGGTGCTTCTTAGAAAGTAGCACAATTTTTGCCTTTTTGTCACTTTGAATAACTTATGCTCATTGTGTAGGTTGGAGTTCTTATTTTGGAAGAATGGCAATTAAGCGAGAGGTTGGCTCATTGCACGAGTCGTGGAATGGTCACAAGGATCCCAAAAGTGTATCCTTTTCTGATAGCCATGATTGGGACGGTTCTGGAATATTTGGCGAGAAAATCATCACTTCAGTGACTCGCCTATCCGCCTAGGCAAGATCAATTGATCTCGCTCTTTTTCCCCAGCTAGAAGGCTGCTATTATGTAAAATTTGGCGAGCAAGGATGTGGATCAATGGGGTGGTACTAACTGCTGATTGGTGCCTAATTTGAAGAGTCATTTATCCCTAAATTATTTAATCCAAAAACCTTCATCCTCTCACTCAGTGACTCTTACTTTCCCTTTTTATTATTCTATTCTATTTTTATGTGCATTGAGGACACTACGTAGTCTTTTTGGTGGGATGAAGATCTCTCATGATTTCTTTAATTTTGAATAATAGTTTTATCTCCATGGTTTACAATTTAGTTGTGATTGTTTGTGATTGTTGTGCTCTTGTACATTTGAGTGTTGATTGTGATCAATGTCAATGATTTGAATAGTTCTCTTGTACACAAATGGCCTTGTCCTCTCCACCTAAAATTGGTGAAAGCATTAGTTTGTTTGAAGAGTGTACTGTAAGAATGATGAAAGAAATCGAGCAACAAGTTTGTGAAATCCACCCTTTGAAACTTGTATTGAAGAAAAAAAGTTGGATCCCCTCCATTTAAAAAAACAACAAAAAGAAAAGAAATGAAAAATTTGTACTAATTGTGCATTGTGGAAATAAAAGGGGTGTCTGATGAGCTATACCAAAAAAATTTATGTGCTTTGAGTATGCCAAGGATGAGTTGTGAAGATGAAAAGAATGAAAGAAAAGGAGAAGAAGCGAAATTTGAGCCATGTTTTATGATGGCAGAAGTCACTAAGCCAAAATGATCATACCTTTACCTCAACCTAGTTACAAGCCTTGAAAGACCTTGTTCATCTTGCATTAGCCAAATGATGTGTTGATTGGAAAATACGAGCAAGCCTATGGGTAAAATTGTGCATATTTTTCTCATTGAAGAGTGTGAGAGTGGATTTTGGTTCCATAAATTGTAATATTTTATTGGCTTCGTGAGAGCATTGAATCATTCTTGATATGAGGGCATTTGAATACTCATGTTGAGCATGAATTTGAACTTGAAGTGAGCATTGTGATCTTGAACTCTAATTGACGATGGCTAGTCATAGTTTGAAACTTTTAGTGCACAATTGAACATTGCATGTGTAGATTGAACCTTGGGTGCATTCATGTTGACTTAAGCAACACTATTTGTAGACATTCCTATTGTATTGATTGATCTTGTGCTTTATTTGAGGACAAGCAAATTTTTAAGTTGGGTTATTGATGAGTCGGGAAACATTTAGGGCTTATTATTCAATGATTTAGTGTCATCAATGCCTATTTTATGCTCATAATTGATGTTAATTTGTTGATATGAATAAATGAAGGCTTAAGAGTGAGGCAAGTACATTATGATGTAAAAAATAGCCAAAAAAAAGGTCGGAAAAGCTGAAGAAAAGAGATGTTGGAGCTCATAAAAGCCACACGGTGACTCGTCGAGTGAGCCTACAGCTTGCCTACAATTCCAACGATGTTGCCCATGGACTAAACCAACTTGGCGAGTGAAAAGATGATTTGCCAATGCACCAAATGGATTGGCTACAACGACCAATCTCACCAAAAGTTACATAACACTTTTGATGGAGGAGCCAAGCCAAAAGGCGAGAAAAAGAGCAACCCTACGAATCGCCAAATAGGTCGGCGATCCTAACTAATTTCGTCGAGTTTACTCGGTGTTGAGTTTTTGGCACCATATAAATTCAATTTTTAAAGGAAGAAAGGAGTTCCCATAGCGTGTATTCCTAGATTTTTTAGAGTTTTTTGACATTTTTGCACATTGTTGAACATTCTTAGGGAAATTTTGGGCTTTAGATTTGGAGATTGTAAGATTTTAGCTTGGATTTCAACCTTTGGGTATTGTAGACTATTAGCAATTTAGATGGATAGCTTTGTTGGTAACAATATCTTGCTTTTCGCTATTCTCAGCAAAACCCCTTACCTTATGGGTGTGATTATGTTGTCGACTACTTTCACTACCTAATGATTGTTATTAATTGTTGATTTTTAATGTTGTTTTGAAGTGGGTTTAATTATTTTTTCATATTTTAATTTAGGAATTGAAGTTGCAAACTCAGCTCTATCTTATCTCTCTATGCTTGCTTGAGAAAGAGGTAATAGAGTAGATTGATTGATTGATAGTTTTATTTATTGCATCTTTATAATCTATCTTGAGAAAGTGGGTTTGATAGTGTCTTTTCAAATGCAGCTTGAAAGAGTGGGTTAATTAAAGAATTCAAGTTTTTAGCAATGACTATTTTATTCCAAACCTAGCCTACCCATCGAGATTCAACAACTTTAAACAACTAGTAATTACCCATTACGCGAAATTAGCATTCGACTGATCACATTCTTAAGGTCCGATCTCTATTTGTTTACTTTTCGTGTTAAGTATTATTTGTAATAAATTGGTTACAAATTCCCCCATTTGATATTAATAGTTGAAACTTCGTGATTTATTATCATGTTACAAAACCTTTACTTCTACAAACAATTAGAACACATTTTTACTTCCTTATTGAATTCTTTACTGTATCACTTCGTGTGGGATCGACCCCAACTCTTATTTGGTTTTATGCTTATTAGTGACCGCCTAAACTTAGAATTGGATGAAGGAAGAGTAGTTGAGCTTTATCATGGTGACCCTCGGTTTAGTGATCCTAGGCTCACTTAAGCAACCTCCTCTTTAGAGGCAAGGGCTCCATTTTGTAAAGCTAGACAGCAAGGCGGCATCTGCTTTAGCGGCCCTGTCTTCTCTTAAGAGTCATTCTCTTTTGCAACTAGGGCTTCGCTTTAGCGAGCTTGGCCACCTTGAGCTCTATCGATTAAGCATTCCTAGCTTTACTTTAGCAATTTTTGCTTTAGAGATTGGGGAATTTCTAAAGAGAGGCCGACCATTTCTTGTTGTGTCACTTTAGGGCCATTAGTGGTTGCTTTTGTGGCTCTTGTATTAGTCTTAAAATATTGATACGCAATCAGCTTCCCTAGGAATTCTCAAATTGTGATTACTCTCTCAATATAACTCAAAATTTTGTGATTCAATGTCTGTTGTGACCAGGAAGAATGGGACTATATATTTGAGTGTTTGTGGGGGAGCATTGGGTATTTTCTGCCATTGTTGCTCTTGTTTTTTTCTACAAATTATGTACATGTGTTGATTTCTGTTGTTCTAAGCCTTAGATTGTGTTCTGTTTTGGAACACAAGTTTGGGGTACTAGTTAGGGCCTTAAGACATAGTCATTTCTAGAATTTATGGCATGTGTCCCGTGATTCATGTTTTGACATCAAAATTGCCCCATCTCTGTTATGAGTGAATTAAGTTTCTAAATATTTGTATTAACATTGTGATTCTATTTTTCATAATGTGGCAATGTTCAGAGTTCACACGAAAAGGAAATGCTCTATAACTACAATTTGGAGAGTGTGTGGTCGCCCTAACAATAGGCTATGACTTTCAATTCCCCTAGATTGAGCTAGACTACCTAAATTCATGTTGATTTAAGTGAATTGAGGCTGGGTACCTAGTTGATCATGCTACCTTCTTAGAAATCATGTTTTATGTTTATTTTCAAGATTTTCGGGACTTGAATTATGCTAGTTTTAATCTACATCATCCTTACCTTGTGGTTAGTTATATTTGTTGATGTTGTTGTATGTTTGAGAATGCTTAGCGTTAGTCTAGTCTTAGATAAGTGCTTTCCATAGACTTGCGATACTTAGAGCTTTTTGGGGCCTTAGTTTAACTTTGATGTTGATTCAGATGTCATAGCTACTTGGAGACTGGTGGAACAAACTTAGGTCTGATAGAATGAGCCTTGGTTTAGGCATTCACTCAACTTTGAAAACCTTCTATCTATTATCCCTCTTTCTCTAGACCTATTTGTTTAGCCTTGCATGGTATCTTTTGATTGAAGTTGGTTCAAGATTGTAATGTTGTGTTAATTACTCTGGTATGGACGTAGTTCCATGGTTGTTCATTGATTATTGTTGACTAGGATAATTTGGCAGACCTTCTTGTAATAAATAAAAGGTCTGCTCATGTTTCCCATTATCCTCTACGGAGTTGATTATAGTTATTCATAGATTAAAGGTTTGGCCACATCCTCTACGGAGTTGATACACTTTTTTCTACAGACTAACGCCTCTAGGAATTCATTTATGGTTAAAGGTTCTAGGCATCTATGTTGTTTAGCTGGGAGACTCTTAATAGTTACTAGGAGATTATTCCAGTTAAAGGTCCAGTCTACACCTTCTTTGGATTTGAACTCACCACATCTCGTTCTTAGTAGATCTAGCTATTAAGTGTAGTTGTTGGGCCTATACAGGTCATTTTGGCTTAACTTAAACTTGCACATGAGTGCACCTTCTGGGCTTATGGGGTCTAGTTAGGTTTTGCTTAGATGTACTTATTTTTTTCTATTTTTGTACGCTCGTGTGCTTTTATTTTAATCCCTCTTTGACCTTTGTTTGTGTCTAAATTATATCATTTAATATTGTTTTTACTTTTCTTGCTCACTCAGCCTTTGATGCCTACTGAGTACCTTCTGATGTGGTACTCATGCTACCCTATGCATTTCTTTCATAATGCAGGTCCGAGCACCAACTATTAGTGTTGATCATTCTTGCCCATTGTAGCTTTTGATCGGAGGTAAGGGTGAACAATTGGCGTCCTAGACTTACCTCTCTCCTTCAGTATTTTCTTATAGCTAGTCTATTGCATTTTGAGATAAGTGTTGTTTTTAAATCCAATTTTTGGACTTGAAATCTATTGTTTTAGACAACTATATACTTGTAACTTCTAGGTTCTAGGAGGGATCTATTGTATATATCTTTTGGTTTGGTTCCACGTTTGTTCTATTTTTGATGTTAAGTTATTGTTTCCACTTTCTTTTCCTTATATCCATTGCTTGATGTTGTGGGTTATGGGTTTTCTTACCTACTGGTATGTTATAGTAGGTGTCATCGTGACTCGAGAAATTGGGTTGTGACAGAAACAATGCTGCAAATAGAGCTGAATAATCCTTGACTAGTGTTTCACTAGTCCAACACAAGTCCTCTAGAAGTTCAAAGGAAATGGTGTATTTCAAGGATAAATTTCTTCCATTGAAATGTTCCAAGAATAGAATATGGATTTGTGCAATTATGTCCAATTATCTTCTTCCTATTAAGGAATACTGTAGATAGTGTTCTCTTTCAAATTTGTATTGATAGAATATAGTGATATAAAGTGACTAAAATCTTTCTTACCTACTAAGGATGAAAATCTCAGATTTATGTACCTTGTTAAGCTTGAATCTCACCTTTTGCTAATATTTTTTGCTTTAAATGGAGCATTCCTATTTTGGTATACCTTCTTTATATATGGGTGTGTGCTAGATGTGGGTGTAAAGCTCAATGGGTGTCGATTAATTAGTTATAAATTTAGTTGTTAAACATGGAACTAATGTTGTATCTCACTAATACTACCTTATAGATGATATTTGTTGTGTATTTTTCTTGTCATCTAGCCAGATATGCTTTGCACGTGTATTCCACGTTAAACTGTTTGCATGTCATATGGACATTTGAAGATAACAACTTCATTTTATCTTTTAGAACTATTTTTCGTTTATTAATTTTTTATTTTGTAAGTTATAACATAATAGATGATGTTCTTTTTGTTGGCTCTCATATTTAACTTCTTGATTGACTGTGTACATAAATCACGGATAGTTATATGACTGTCTGTAGTTAACTGAGAAAGGCTTCCCTTTTTTTCTACCGGAAAAACTAAAAAGTAAAATTAAAGAACATATTCTATCTGTGAAGTCATATATATAATCACTTGTTCATCTTACACCCAACAAAGATTTAATTCATATACTTGTAAATGATTTTCAATTTATTCAACCAAGCATAATGCCTTAGAGGAAAAATAACAATATTGTGTTATCACATATATAAGAATGGTATAATAATAGGAAAAATTATTGGTCAAAAGTTAATATAAAGACAGATAAAAGATAAAAATAATTAATGTAACAACTATGGAATTCATATATTATAACTTAGAATGTAAAAGAGAGTGAATAACGTTAGCAATAATTAGTAATAACAAAGAGTATTTATAATGTTATAACTAAAGAATTAATGTGCAATATTTAAATTTCAATAAACTTTATACTTAAATAAATAAGACTTTTAATTAATGTTAATATATTTTATAAATATTAGATTTTAATTTAGTGTAGGGACAAAATATAAATATTTATTCATTATTGCTGAATATAAAATTTATTTTGTAAATGATAAATTTTAAATGAATCATATATATTCAGTTATATGCACATTTGTTGTGAGCTTTTTTTTTTTTTTTTAACAAAAAAAAGAACTCGGGACATTTTACATTTTAAAATAATATATTTTGGACTTGAAAGATTTTGTTAACTTAATAATGTATTGGTAACAAATATAATACTTTAATTTAAAAACAAATGCCTACCCAAATATAAATATATATTTACATTAACGAAAATATTTATCTCATAAAAATTAGCAATTAAAAAAAATAATAAAAAATGAAACTAATAAAAACTTCAATTGGTGTTATTACAAGTCATATGGCCTTTTCTTTTTTAAAGTACCAAAATATTAAGAAATAGTAAATAAGTAGAACAAAAGGGCAATGTTTATATAGAAATAACTATTTTGAAGCAAACTTCCAGACAATCTAAATCACATAAGTAGCATTGATAAATAAAGTCATTCTTTTGGCTTGAGCATTAAAAATATCCTAACGATTCTCCAAATTATGGGAAAAGATATTCAGAAGCATATGTCTACATCACAAGAGAAATTGTTAACAAAACAAAATGAATTTAGACTACATCATGTAAACTTCATATATTAGAACATTACATACTGATGAGTCCGAGATTTGGACTCATTTAGGGCTTTGTTTTGATACATTTAGTGTCCTCAAATGCTTAATTTATACAATAAACTGATGTTAATGCCTTGATTTTCAAGTATATGGATTGAGGAGCAAAGCAAGGACATTAACAGACAAAAAGGAATGAAACAAGCTGAATATATGAAGAAGGGCGAGCCTGAAGATTACTAAAAGCACTCGGCATGTCGCTGAGTAGCTAATCTCATCGCCTAATATTGATCAAGACCGATACTCAAATTTGCAAGAGAACAACCACATTCAAACACAAAAAAGATGTGGCACAAAAATACTTGGTAGGGTCCAAAAATCATTTGCAATTAAAGCAAGTAGCCACAAGCTCAATCACCCACAAAATACAGTATCAACACAATTTATAGCTCAAAAACCCACATATATAGACAGAATAGTAGTCACAAAAGATGGGCCTCACCCCACCACAAACAAAAGTTATTTGTCCTCAAATGCAAAAAATAAAATATCCAAAAGTCAATAAAAATAAGACAGAGAGGGAGATAAAGAGAAATCATGTCTAAACAGCCGCTCCATCTTTCTGGGCATCAGTGCCCAGTGTAGTACTCTGAACTTAGGCATCAGTGCCCGGAGTCTCACTAAAAGTACCAGCTCCACTGGCTCCAGCCATGGTGGTGTCTCTCATATAAATCTGGTGAGCGGTCTGGAACATCGCATCCTCTAAGTCTGCGAGATCATCATATATCTCAGCATCGCGCATCTCTATCTGCTCCTCATTGGTCTTTGCCTCCGACTCATCAGCTGCTATGTCATCTATTTGTGCATCTCCGGTTGCAGGTGGAGGAATCTCAGATGTAGCAAGAGCATCCTTGTCTCAGCTGCCTCAAACAAGGTAGTGAAGTCTCTAGACGTGAGATAGCCCACATCCTTCCTCAGATCTTCCACTTCGGCTCTCAAAGTCGTCATCTCAGAAGACTCCCCCTATCTACTCTCACAAGTTGTTACTGTCACAATCAACTCATCAACAAAAGTACGGAGGGGGGTCAATGCAGCAAGGATGGTAGCCTCAATCATCGAAAGCATAGCAGCCTTCAATCTAGTGGCCCTCACAGCAGGCAAGTGGGCTAAGTGTCCCGTCTTCAAGAGCATGGCCAGAGTGATCTAGTTGGGCTGGGCTAAGGTATAAGAACCTGGATCTTGTGAAGTAGAGGCAGGAGTGAATGTACCTGAAGGCCTGGAGGTCGAAGTAGGCAATGAAGCCTCTGCAGGTATAGAATTAATGTCCACCTTCGGTGATATATCCACCGGAGCTGCTCTCCTCCTATCAGCCTCCTCTTGTGTATTTTTAGCCTCTATACGCCTGATATTTGTGGACGAGGAGGGAGTGACCTCAATATCTCTCATATCATCCCGAGCCATTCTAGCATATCGGCACAACTCCGTGATCAAGATTGGGAATGGTAGTGACATCTGCCTCTGCTTCACCCTCATAGCCATCTCCTGCTCAATAAAGAGTCCCAGGTTGATGCTCCTCGGAGATATTATTGACCAAAGACAGGCCGCCTTACGGTGGCGTAGGATGGACTCGTTCTTGGATGGCATGATGGTGTTGCTAATAAAGCCAAACTAGAACTGAGCAACAATATTTGGATCCCTCTTATCAATGGGGACCCCTACCTCGATCCACCTCGAGATGGTATCGTAAATCAACGGAGCAAGCCAGCCTTTCAAGTCATCTAAGGATTGAGTAGTAGGCAGGCCCTCATATGCTACTGTAGCTCCTAGACCTCTATTGAGTACAGTATTAATGTACTCGCTACTGCATCTGACTTTCTGTCCCTAGACCATGACTCACTTAACTGGTCTAAATTCCCTTGTGGTACCAGTTCTCTGTATGTTGTATAGAACTCCCGAACCCATGAAGGAATGTAGGGGCCTCCGAGCCTGGTGAACTGCTCAAATCAATGGTACTGGAGCGTGTCCCTCACATTGGTGTATTTTCCCTCTAGGCCCTCCGTAGAAAGTAATTTCTCCTCCAAAATAGTCTTCAACCCATTTTCTTTCAATCTATTAAGGAGTCAGGGAAAAGGAACCACATGTGGCACTGGAGCTACAGGAGGTGCCAGAACTGGTACTGTATTAGTTGTAGGAGGAGTGGTAGTTGTTGGAACCCTAGATGGGTCAGGACGAGCTCTAGCACGAAGTTATATCCACCAGGGCTGTAGTGGTTGGTCATCATCCGATTTGGATAATACAGCCTAGGAGTTGATGTGCTCTGGGGCTTCAGATATGGGCCTCTCGCCTTTGCCTATACCTTTCCTAAAAGGTTCCGTTCTCCCCTTTTTAGGAGGGTTGGCTCCTCTTTCATTTATAACCATGCCTGTGCTCATTTATGTGGTGGCATATCAATGTTGGTTCTTGCCATATCTACAAAACATCAAAAAACATTAAAAATAATTCAAGCAAAAGCACAGAAGAAAACAGTTACAGACAGACTCGTCGAACCAGCCAGCAAGTCGCAGAATCGCTTTGGCGAGCTGAATCGTGCTTACCGAAAGGATTGGCTCAAAAATCCCAGAAAATTTTGGCCTGTTTGGCGATGGGAAGGGCTTTTCGGTGAATCTCCGACAGCATTCGGCAAGCAAGGACTTGCCCGCCGAAAGTTACAATGCATTTTAGGGGTTAAGGGCACAGAAAGGTCGATCAAGAAAGACTTTTGGTGAGAACTCAGGCTTCTCACCAAAATTAACAGAACCACAGTTCAAATTTAGCATGAAATTAAAGGCAATAAGGCGTGATTCAGTGAACCGCCGAGTGGTTCGACGAGCTCGACCTAACGTGCCTACTTTTAACCCAACTTCCTAAATTCAACCCCGCAGCCCTCGAAAAATAAATCAAAACATGCACTTCTCTAATTAAACCAAGACCCAATACACCCATGCCCCTGTGATACTCGGACTTCTCACGTTTTGGCTAAATTTGGACATTTGACGACTTTTACCCTTAGGAATGATGTCAAACGCTCTATCATTGGGCAAAATAAGTCATTTGGCACAAATGTGAGTTACTTAGACTTCACCTGACTAGACCCAACAACATGCAAGCATAACTCCACAATTTTTTATCACTTTTAAAGCACGAAAAACTCGGGGATTCAACAATATAAGCATTACAGGAATGATAATCAAATTAAAACAGGCACACACATATACAATTATGATCAGAGAGGTCAAGCACACTTCACTAAGATAAAATCACTTGCAAATAAGTCCAAATCGTTAAATGTAAATTCGAGGTTCGAAAAACCAACTTAGAAGCAGAATAATCAAGTTGAAAAGCTAGGTGGCAATGAAATCCACTCTAAACAACAATTGATTACTAGAATCACGATAAAAAATTCAAAAATACGGAAAAAATTGTACGGATGTGAGTTTTGGAAGTTCAAAAGTGAGGAAAAGTGAAAGAGTATGAAAGTTTAAACCTTTGGCCTTTAAAAACCGTCCAGTTCTCACCGATTCAGTGACATAAGTATTGCTTACGGACCCACTCGGTGACACATCGAGTGGGCACTTATCTCGCCGAGTTTTACAGGACCTCTAGTTATTGTGGGGGTCCAAACGGTGCACAAAGTCGTTATCGCCGACTTGGTCGCTGATTCGCTAAGTTGCTCCTAGGCTCGCTGAAATTTACAGACTCCAATTTAAAATGTTGTGAGTCCAATGGTAGTCCAAGTCGGGCTCGCCGACCTCTTTGATGAGTTGCCGACTAAACTTTTTACTCGTTAAACTGCACCTTTCAAACACATTCTACACTTCAACCTGCAAAATCTACACACGATTATTTCTAAAACAAAACGAAAGGATTAAAACCTTGGGTTGCCTCCCAAGAAGCACCTTACTTAACGTTGTGGCACGGCGCAAGTCCTCACTCAAACTTTATTTTTGGGGTTGACCTTAGTGTCACTAGGTAACCCCTCTTGTTGTTTCGGGTAGAGATGAGGCAATACATGACCCATGAGGGTCTCAATTAGTTGGATAGATCTGGAGTGAGAGACAGTCATCTGATTTAGCATTTTGACATTCTCCCTTATCTCTTCCAGCACTGTATCATGTTTATTGACCTTTTGGAGAATGATTGAAAGCATTTCCTCGACACATATACCCTCATTGTCCTTGGACTTTCTCCGCTCATGAGGGGGTATGTATCTATCTTTCCTTTTTCACTAGACTTTAACCTCTAATATCTTCTTGGCCAAATAATTCAGCTGAGTTAATGGTATGGCCACATAGTGGTCCTCCTCCATTTCTTGATTAGTCTTAGTCATTTGGCCACCGTTGCCACCAATTATGCTCAATTTCTCTACTCAGCAAGCAAAACACAAACCAAAATTAAAAGTAAATAGATTCAACTATGATTAACAGCAACAAAAATTCAACTTACCTAAAAATTCTCAACCAACACCACTCCCCAGTAGCGGCGCCATTTTGATTAACATTTTAGGGACACTTCTTCCAATTCTAAGCGTTAACGATCGTTAGTCAGTATATCACACAACTAAGTGAGTTGGGATCGTTCCCACAAAGAGTGATATGTGGTTAAGATTTAGTAGTCAAGTGCAAATAAATTTGAATCAGCCATAGGAATAGAAATTATCGAATAAAATCATAATTTAAATTAGGGATGACACAAATGTCAAATACAAGGGGTTTTGGTTTTAACTATCATCTAAAACAACAACAAATAACAAGAAATTAACAAGTAATGAGATGGGTTCTTGGGATGTGATTGGATTATAGGCTAAGGTAAACAAATGAGTAATTGCAACTGATAGTAAATAGCTGTAAATCAGTGAATAAGCTAGACTTTAGAGGGGATAAACTTTCTCCTGAACAATTTACCCTGAATCAAGTTGGTTTCTCTCAAAAAAAAACAAGCAACAATTAAGAACAGCCTACGCTTTAGTCCATTCACTCTCTTGAGCTGAATGTGTGGAAAAGGGTTTAGGATTCACTCTCTCGAGCTGAACCCATGGCAACCCAATACCCACAGACCATCAATTCAGTAATCCTGGTTTTAAAACTTCTCTCTCGATCAAACCAAAAACACAAAGGTAGAGTTGCATTTGCAACTACAACCCTATAAATTAAACCATAATTACTTATTAAAATCACTTCTAAACAACATTTAAACTATCAATTAGCAATACTCATAAGCTAAATCAACCCATAATCACATAATCACACTCCAAGAATTGGGGTTTTATCTAGACATAATAAAAGGATAGAAATTGTTACCAAATTGTGTTTCCATCAACTAGGTAAGATTAATTTCGTCTTTACAAAGGTCCAAATTAAAGAATCTCAAAGACCTACTTCCAATTTCTCAAAAATGGAAAACATCAATTCTTCAAAGCTAAGGAAAAGTTTTGTCTCCAAACTCAAAGTTCTAACTCTAAAAAAACTATATTATGAAATCTCTCTTTAAACTGAGAATTCAAAAATGTATTGAAAGACGCCAAAAAATATGCTACGAAGGACCATTCAGCGCAGTAAGTCAGGATCGCCGATCAGCTCGGCTATTCGCCCTTTGGTCATTTTGATCGCCTTTTTGCTTTAGCCTACAACATTTTGAAGTTTTGTAACTTTGGGCGATCCAATCATGGCATCGCGGAACCATTTAGCGACATGTCAACTGCTCTTTTCTCTTGCCGACTTGATTTTCTCCTTCAAGGCTTCGCACACTGGAACTTTAGGTAAGGTAATAGCCACTTTGCAACTCACCCAATGGATTAGGTGATCAATAGGCCTTCTTTACTTCATTCTTTGAGCTCCATATTCCATTTTGCTCGTTAGTATCCATGCTTTGTTCCTCAATCCAAATACATAGAAATCAAGGAGTTTATATTAGTTATTGGCACAAAATAAGTATTTGAGGACACTAAATCTTTCCAAATAAAGCCCTAAATGAGTCCAAAACATGGACTTAACAGTAGCCGCACATTCATTTGTTCAATTATGAGCACTATTCTAGTTATCGGTATTGATCAAGACTGATACTCAAATTTGCAAGAGAACAGACATATTCAAACACAAGAGGTGGCAAAAATGGGGTCAAAAAGGTCCAAGAACACCGCGCAATTCATTGACCAAGTACACACCCCCACCAAAAGCATGCAGCATTGTCCCCAATGCCAGTAGAGAATGGACAGTCCTACTACTAAAATAAGAAATAATAAAAAAAAAATTATAGTATGTAAACATGCAGAGCAAGGTGATGAGGAATCTTCACCAAGCGACTAGTCGGCGAGAAAATGAAATAGTCGCCGAATGCTTAGGCGATGCGCCCAATGAGTAGAATATCACTTCTTATTCTAGTGGGTGGCACTCACAGAAAGGGTCAATTCGGCGTGGATATGGTAGGTCACCGAACAGGTCGCTGACTCGCATAATGGACTTAGAACTTCGCCGATCTATCATTAAGTTACGTTGTTAGCAATGAAGTAAAAGGGCGAGAAAAATTGGGTCGCTTAATCACATTGGCGATTCTCCAAGTGATGAAGATCGCTCGCGGAAAGTTCCAGAATCTCAGCCCCATTTTTGAAATCCATATGGCGAACTATGTTGTACTTGTCGAGCAGGTTCGGCAATTCGCCAATAGCATCTTCCTCTCGCGCAAAATCCTGCACCTGCAAAATCAACTCACATTATTTTAAAAACACTAACACTTGGGTTGCCTCCCAAGAAGCGCCTTATTTAACGTCGTGGCACGATGTGGAAATGCTCTCAAGCATCTTCCAGGTACACAACCTCAATCAGAGAAATCTCTTGAAACTCGCTAAAGTATAACTTCAAGCATTGCCCATTCACCTTAAATGCAGGCCCTTCTTGACCTTCAACCTCGATGGCACCATTTATGAACACTCGCATCACTCTAAACGGTCCAGACCATTTGGACTTGAGCTTTCCTGCAAAGAGTCTAACTAGAGAGTTGTATAGTAACACCCTGTCTCCCACTCTGAACTCCCTCTAAAGGATTTTAGTATCATGCCATTTCTTCATCTTTTCCTTGTAAAGGGCTGAACTTTCATAAGCTTTGAATCTGAATTAGTCCAACTCATTTAACTCCTCTACTCTCTCTTTTGAGGTCTTTGTTTAGTCCATATTTCAATTGATATTTGCGTAATCAGGGGCACAACTTTCAACGCAAGTGTCTACGATCGTGCAATAATTTAGTAACCCAACCAAGGGTTGGGATCGTCCCAAGAAACTTATTTTGAGAATTTATAGAAAAATAAAATTTAGTTCTAACTAGTCATAGCTGAACACATTAATGAAAAACATGTAAATTAAAGGGTGACACAAAAGTACCAATTAACAATGGGGGTTTTGTCACAAGTAGATAAAAACAGCAAAATAAACATGGGTTTCTATGCAATAAGAGGAGATCCTTGGGATGTTACGGGAATACGAGTTAAGCTAGATAATTGGGTACATGCTTTCGATAGAAGATTCATAGAGTAATTGTAACTAGGCTAAGCTTTAACGGGAATAAGCTCTCTCTCGAGCAACATACCCCGTTACAAATATGTTCCTATCAGACACCCACTTGCCGCATGAAGACCAGCCTACGCCTTAACCCACTCACTCTCTCGAGCTGATTGTGTGGACATGGGACTAGGGTTCACTCTCTCGAGCTGAACCTCATGTTGTCAACCCACTCACACTGGCCACCAATATAGTGGTCTTAGTTTTATGACCTCTCTCTCGAGCAAGCCGAAAATACATAAATAAACTTGTATTTGCAACTACAAATTCATTAAATTCATCCACAACCACTAAACAAAATCACAATTAAATTACGATTAAACTACCAGCAAGCAAGACCCAACAATTATCTTAACCCATATTCGCTAAATCACACCCCAAGAATTGGGGTTTTTAGCCACACATCAAGAGATATGAATTTATACGTAAATGAGCTTGCATTCAAATGGATATGAAGATTTAAGTCTTGTTACAGGCCAAGAATGAAGGATCCAAGAGATCCAAGTCCAAATCCTTGGAGATGAAACCCTCTTTCTCTTTAAGTCTTCAAAACCCTCAAAAAGTACTATTCTATATGAAAACTATCACAATTGTTCAACTCTAAGTGAAAATTAAAATAATTGTTTTTTTTTAAAACTAAAACTCTAACTAGTATTTATAGCTTTCACAAATTTGTGTTGCAGCGAATCGTTCAGCGTGGTTAGTCGAAATCGCCGATTACCTCGGTGATTCGCCCTTTGGTGTAGTTCATCACCGTCTTGCACCAGCCTTCAGCAACGTCATGCTCTAGGTCATTGGCAGCATGGTACTGCTTTGTGGAACTGCTCGGTGATGCACCGATTGCTTCTTTTTTTCGTTTACTTGATCCTTTTCTTCAAGGCTCAGCACACTGGAACAAAAGGAAAAGTGAGACTCTTCGATGACTCGCCAAGTGGACTCGTTCATCCTCAGTCCTTCCTTTCTTTTTTCTTTTCAGTCTTTTTTTTCCTTTTTGTGACCTAGTGTCCATGCTTTCCTTAAAACTTCAAATACCTGAAATTTAAGGGTTTTTATCATATATCGAGATAAAATAAGCACTTGAGGACACATTTCAACAAACTATAGCCCTAAATGAGTTCAATTTGTGGACTTATCAACACCCCCAACTTAAACTTTTGCTTTTCCTCAAGAAAATTCAAGTTAATACATTTAAAAAGGGTGTCTCGAACATTGCTACACAAGACTCAATCATGAATGCACACAACAAGACTCAATTTACTTATGCAAAGATCAAATGTGCACTCAAAGATTCAAGTTGTGACTCACCACTATCAACGAATCTCATGCTCACAATACTTGCTTCAAATGCAAGTTCAAGCTCAACTATAGTGTTTAAATGTTGTCACAGAAAGAATGATTCCATATTCACACAATGGTTTCATAGTTTAAAGCTTTGAAATCTGATACAATGCTCACACTCACAAACAAGAACATAATGAATGCTTTCACCCATAGGTTTGCCTATATTTTCCAATCAACATTTGTTTCAGCTCACTCAAGATCAAAAAGGTATTTTCAAGGCTTGTAATAGGGCTGAGTGCAAAAGTATGGTCATGTAGGCTTAGTGACTTTCATCCTCATGAAATGTGGTGCTCACAACACTTCCTTTCCTTTTCCTTCATCATTATCTTCAGAGCTTATAAGTCATCCTATTATTCACTTTCCATGGATTGTTTGGGAACCCTGTTTCTTTTTTTTCAACTTTATTCCACAACTTCTCTTTTTCATTCTTTTTCTTTTTCTTTTCTGTCTTTTTTTTTTATATATATATGGAGGGGTTCCATTTTACTTAAAAACCATGGGTAGGACGGACTTTCTTTCACTTCTTGATTTACCTTTTTCTTTTCACCACAATGCCAACTTAGGCTTTTAGCCTAAGTTGGCTATTCATCTAACCACACTTCATGAGGCTCATGGGTGATGGATTAAGAAATGTCTAGTTTTCATCAAGTTTCTCCCAAACAAAGGTAAGGCTCAAGGGGTGTTCAAAAGAAGTTCACACACTCACAAGGTAGGTCACAAAAGAGGTATATGTCAAATTGGTTTACACTCTTCGAAGTTGCCTAAGATCATATCAACAGATATCATCACTTAGTATACCAGACCAACGGGGTAAATTCTAGAATTTATGCATGGTTCAAAGTAACTTATTACACAAGGCATCGACACTTAAGTCAAACAAGACTCCACACTTTCGCTAGTGTGCAATGGTCATCACAAGAGAATCAATTTGATAAATGGTTAATCACAACGAGATCCAAAGAGTTCACATATTGTCTATGCACCTTCATTTGGCCACATCGTAACCGTACATTCATGTTTGTTTGTTTTAAAGAACTATTTAAGTCATCAGTATTGATCTGAACTAAGACTTAAATTTTGCAATAGAACAGCCACATTCAAGAGCATATAAGGGTGGCGAAAATGTGTGAAAAATTCAAAAAATTTCGAAAGGGTCAAAATTGTTTTGCAATTTAAAATAGAAGGAGCCATAAGCTAAAACTTCCACAGAAAACAGTAATTAACACAATAATAGCTCAAAGCCCAAATACATAAGCAAAAACACGAGTCACAAATAGCACACAAAAGGTGGGCCTCACCCCACCACAAATAAAAGTAATTTTTCCTCAAATATAAATGACACAGAATATCCAAAATGACAATTAAAGAAAGACAGAGAGGGAGGTAAAAAGGTGATCTTGGCTAATAGGTCGCTCCATCTGTCTGGGCTTCAACGCCCAGAGTGACCTCCAGAAGGACCAGCTTTATTAGATCCAGCAGCAGGAGCCTTTTCCAAGAAAGCCTACACAACAGCATCTATCATGATCACTTCTATCTCATTCAGGTCTTTATCTGCAGCTCCCTCAGTTTGTTCATGTGTCTCTTCATCAGTCTCTGCTTCTGACTCAGGGTCGGCTATCAGTTTCACTCTATCCCCACACCCAGTTGTTGTCTGAGGCATCTCAGGCATGTCTGGAAGTTCCACTATTCCAAAGACCATGGACACATCGATGGACTTCAAGTGGTCTACATCTTTTCGTAGTTCAGCAATGGTATTTTTTAAAGTCGTCACCTCCTCTGTGGACCCTTGGTTGTGATCACACACTGCTATCCTGGCCGCTAGGGCATCAATGGTAGTGCTTAGAGATATTAGAACATTAGTTAGGGCAGTCTAGATCATGCCTGGAACAGAGGCCTCTAGACTAGCAGCCCGACGATTAGTAGAAAGGGCCAATTGTCCCATTCAGAGTAGGGAAGCATAGGTGAATGAAAGCCGGGAAACAGTAGCAACAATAATGGGCCTTGGCAATTGTGCAACAGCAGAAGAACCTGGAGTATCAGTGGGAGTAACAGTGGCAATGGATATACCTGAAGGCCCAGGGGCCGGAGTAGGCAGAGGTGCCTCTACAGGCGATGATTTTGTGTTTACTAACTCCAATGATGCTACCTTTTTTTGTTTCTGCTTGATCCTTGAAGTACTCAGCTTCGATCCTCCGAATATCAGTAGAGGATGTGGGTATCACTTCTACATCTTTCTTGGCATCTCGAGGCACTCGAGCTCATTTGCATAATTCTTTAAACAAGATTGGGAATGGAAGGGAGATTCGTCTCTGTCGTGCATTCTGAGTATCTCTGAAGCAATGATTATACCCAAGTTTATCTGAGTTTCCTCTATGACGTAACCCAGGCAAGCTGCATTAGCAAGGCGAAGGATCGACTCATTTTGGGATGGCATAATTGTGTTGCTGATAAAACCAAACCAGAACCTTACGACTATGTTTAGTTCTTTCTTTTCAATCGAAACTCCTTCCGTCAATCACTTTGGAGTCTCATCTGAAATTAGTGGGGCTAACCACTTTTTCTTCTCATCCAGCTTTTTTGTTTTGATCAAGTACTGGTAGTGATCCTCAATATCTGTGGACATGCCCAAGACTGCGTTGATTTCCTCACTATCATACGTCACCCTCCTGCCTCTGACAACCACATAGTCAATTTCTTTGAATGTTGCTGCAAGCTGCTTTTGTTGGGGTATTAGTGTACTGTATGCACTATAGAACTCTCTTACCCAAATTGGAATATAAGAACCAGATGATTTGGTGAGGATTTGGTGAAGATTTGGAACCTGTGGTATCTCAGACATTGAATTATCACTAGGTGCCTGTCTATAACTCCGTCTATGGACATGCGTTTTTCCTCCAAAATTGTCCTTAGCCTCTTAGCCATAACTCCATTCATTGATTTAGGCGGAGGACCATGTACTAGAGGTGCTAATATCATTGCCTGCTCTGGAACTGGAGGTGTAATGGTGGTACTCTAGAGAATCTTGGCCCTGGATGGATCATTCAGCTTCTTAGTTCGCCGTTCAGCCCTCTGTGCTGTTAACAGATCATCCTCATCAGAACTCACACCTTCTCTTTCAGATTGGTTAGGGTCACTTTATTAAAAGCCATTACTGCCAGTGCTTGCATCTGATAACTTAAGTGTCTTGTGTTTGCCCTTGCCTTTTTCACTGGTTGTGGAAAGTTTAGCAACCTTGCTTTTGAATACATTTGCATCCTCGTTGATTGTAATCCCTTTTGTTTTACCTTGGGGTGGCCTGCTTCTTCCTGCAACTTTAGATCTAACCATTTTTGTAAAGAATTCGAAAGAAGTTAAAACAACTAAGTCAAATTCAGTGGGGCACAATTGTAGAAAAACTCGACGAATAGATCAGCAGGTCGCCAAGTTTCTTTGGCGAGCATGACTTTATCCGTCGAAGAATATAGTACAAAAAGGTTCAGGGATGCAGACAAAATTGCCACTAAGGAGACTTTTGGCGTATCACCGAATGCTTTTGGTGATTAAAGGTTTTTGGCTGAAAGTTGCAGAATCCCTATCACAAGTAGCAAGAATTAAAGGCGAGATGGGGTCATTTGGTGAACCGCCCAGTGATTCAGCGAGTTCGCCTCAGCACGCTGAATAGTCTTAATTTATCATAAAGGCACAGCACACGACATAGGATAAAATTACTTGAAATGAGAGTATAAATATCACAATTAAATGCAGGGTTTGGAAAACCAACCTTTTAGGCAAATTAATTCAAAACTGTGATGCTAGGCAGCAAGTTAATATAGATCCAAGCACTACTAAAGCATCTATAATACTTACGTGGCATAAAAATTCTAAAAATACTAAGTAGGTGCGATTTTGCGAAAATCGAGAGCGAGAGAATATGAAAAAGGTTGAAAGTAAAGACCCGTGGCTTTTTAAAAACCATCCAGATCTCATCTATTCAGCGACATTAGTTGAATTTACTCCGCTACTCGGCAATCCACTGAGTGTTTATCTAATTCACTGAGTTTTACAGGACCCCTAGTCAAAGTAAGGATCGAAACAGCGGTCTTTGTCAGGGTGGCTGTTCTAGTTGGCGATTTGCAAATTGAACTTGTGTAATTCATCCTATACTTTTCACAAACTTTTCATGACCAATCCTACAAAATCAAAACACCTTTATTTCAAAAAAAACATAATTAAAGCAGTTAAGGATTTTGGGTAGCCTTCTAAACAGCGCCTTAGTTAATGTCGTAGCACGACACGGGTCAACACCTAAACTTCACTTCTGTGGTTAGCCAAAACAAAATTTGGAAACCCCCTGCTTTGTGCCTGATGGAGATGAGGCATCACATGACCCAAGAGAGTTTCAATTAGTTGGATAGATCTAGAATGAGAACCGCTCATCTGATTTAGCACTGCTACATTTTCTCTAATCTCCTCTAACACTCTATCTTACTCATTTAGCATTTGGAGAATGGTTAATAACATATCCTTGATACATCTATTTTCAATGTCCATATATCTTCCTTTCTCTGTAGGTAGTATGCATTTGATCTTCTCTTTGGACATCACCTCTAGTTCCTCGACCTTTTGGGTCAAGATATCTATCTGACCCAGCAAAATGATCAATCTGTTGCTGGGATTTAGACTCCTATAGTAGCATTCCAGTAGAACTAGATTGGGGATCTCATGAATTGGGCATTGCGACAATAGTGTTTTAAACCTCAGTCACGACTCATGAGAATCTTCTCCATCTAGATGGTTGAAGTTAAGGATGTGATCCCTGAACCTCATCACTTCTACTGGGAGGTGCTCCATTGGTTCACCATCTTCATCATGTATACTCATTATCCTGTTTCAACACACAAACAATCTAAACAAAACTAAGAGTTAAGTAAGTAAACTACCATTAATAAGAACATAAATTCTACTAATCTAACAATTCTCAAATAACACTACTCCCCGACAGCGGAGCCACTTTGATGTTTGCATAATCAAGGACACAACTTTCGATGCAAGTGTCTATGATCGTGCATTAGTTTAGGAACCCAACCAAGGATTGGGATCATCCCAAGAGAGTGGTTTTGAGAATTTATAGAAAAATAAAATTAAGTTCTAACTAGTCGTAGCTAAAGACATTAATGAGTAAAAGCATTGTAAATTAAAGGGGGACATAAAAGTGTCAATTAACAATGGGGATTTTGTCACAAGTAGATAAAAACAAAAAATAAACAAGGGTTTCTAAGCAATGAGAGGAGATCCTTGGGATGTGACCAGAATACGGGTTAAACTAGATTATTGGGTACATGCTTTTGATAGAAGATTCATAGAGTAATTGTAACTAGGCTAAGCTTTAAGGGGAATAAGCTCTTCTCGAGCAACTTACCCCATTTCGAATATGTTCCTCTCGGACATCCACTTGTCGTATGAAGACCAAACTACGCCTTAACCCACTCACTCCCTCGAGCCGAGTGTGTGGACATGGGACTAGGGTTCACTCTCTCGAGCTGAACATCATGTCGACCCACTCACACTGGACATCAATCTAGTGGTCTTAGTTTTATCACCTCTCTCTTGAGCAAACCAAAAACACATAAATAAACTTGTATTTGCAACTACAAATTCATTAAATTCATTCACAACCACAAAACGAAATCACAATTAAACTACGATTCAACTATCAGCAAGCAAGACCCAACAATTATCTTAATCCATATTCGCTAAATCACACCCCAATAATTGGGGTTTTAGCCACACATCAAGAGATAGAATTTATACCTAAATGAGCTTGCATTTAAATGGGTATGAAGATTTAAATCTTGTTACAAGCCAAGAATGATGAATCCAAGAGACCCAAGTCCAAATCCTTGGAGATGAAACCATCTTTTTCTTCAAGTCTTCAAAACCCTCAAAAAGTACTATTCTATATGAAAACTATCACAATTGTTCAACTCTAAGTGAAAATTGTAATAATTGTTTTTTTAAAAAAATCTAAAACTCTAATTAGTATTTATAGTTTTCACAGTTTGTGCTGCAGTGGATCGTTCGGCGTCGTTAGCCGGAATCGTTGATTAACTCGCTGATTCGCCCTTTGGTGTAGTTCATTGCCGTCTTGAACCAACCTTCAGCATCGTCGTGCTCTGGGTCATTGGGCGGTATGGTACTGCTTTACGAAACTACTCGGTGATGCACCAATTTTTCCTTTTTTTTTCGTCAACTTGATCCTTTTCTTCAGGGCTCAACACATTGGAACAAAAGGCGAAGTGAGACCCTTTGGCGACTCGCCAAGTGGACTCATCGATCCTCAGGCCTTCATTTCTTCATTCTTTTCAGCCTTTTCATTCCTTTTTGTGACGTAGTGTCCATGCTTTTCTTAAAACTTCAAATACCTAAAACTTAAAGGTTTTCATCGAATATCAAGACAAAATAAGCATTTGAGAACACATTTTCATCAAAATATAGCCCTAAATGATTCCAATTTATGGACTCGTCATCAATGCCCACAAAGCTTTGTGTTCCAATTCAACTGGTAGATGGAAAGATTTACCAAAAACTACCAGATATGAAGATATCTCAATTGGTGTTTTGTATGCAGTATGATATGCCCATAGTGCATTATCGAGCTTTCGAGACCAATCAATTCTATTGGCATTCACTGTCTTGGCCAAGATGCTTTTGATCTCCTGGTTTGACACTTTGACTTGGCCGCTCATTTGGAGATGATACAGAGTTGCTACTTTGTGTTTCACTCCATACTTGCTCAATGCAGCTGAGAACCACTTGTTGCAAAAGTGGAATCCCCCATCACTAATAATAGTCCGAGGAGTACCAAATTTCACAAAGATGTAGCGTTTCAGAAATTGAACAATGTTTTTTCCTTCATTGTTTGGAAGTGCAACAGCCTCCACCCACTTGGAAACATAATCTAAAGCCACCAATATATACTTATTTCCAAACGAACTCACAAATGGGCCCATAAAATCTATTCCTCAAACATCAAATAGCTCAACTTCTAAAATGGGCGTAAGAGGCAACTCGTGTCTTTTGGACACTCCACCTTGTTTTTGACATTGAGTGCATTTCTTAACAAACTCATGAGCATCATTGTAGAGAGATGGCCAATAGTACCCACTTTGTAGAACTTTAGCAGTTGTACGTACACCACCATGATGACCTCTAACTGGTGAAGCATGACAAGCATGGAGAATTTTAATGGCTTCTTTTTCCGGAACAAATCTTCTAATGATATGGTTAGTACATTCTCTGAATAAATATGGTTCATCCCAAAAGAACTTCTTAACATCGAACAAGAACTTCTTTTGTTGGGAGAAGTTCAGGTCGTTAGACATTAAACCACACACCACATAATTGGCAAAATCAGCATACCAAGGAGGTTGTTTGAAAGATACCATGAATACCTGCTCTTCGGAAAATACATCATTTATGTCGATTTCTAGCTCGTCATTCTCCTTGCCTTCCAATCTTAATAATTGGTCTGCCACTTGATTCTCACGGCCTCTTCTATCTTTGACCTCCAATTTGAATTCTTGCAATAGAAGCACCCATGTTATCAATCTTGGCTTGGCGTCTTTCTTTTCCATCAGGTAATGCAATGCAGCATGATTAGTGTGAACAATCACTTTAGTACCTAAAAAGTATGCCCGGAACTTCACAAATGCATAAAATACCACAAGTAACTCTTGTTCAGTAATTGTATAGTTACGTTGAGTACTGTTTAGAGTTTTTCTTGCATAGTAAATGGGGTGAAAAATTTTATTGTGTTTTTGCCTTAATACAACACCTAATGTCGTGTTGCTTGCATCACACATTACTTCAAAAGATTCTGACCAATCAGGACTAATGATGATCGGGGTGGAAACTAATTTTTCTTTCAAGCACTTGAAAGCTACCATGCAAGCCTCATCAAAGTGGAATTCACCTCTTTCTCCAAGAGTTTGCATAGAGGATGTGCAATCTTTGAGAAGTCTTTCATGAACCTCCGGTAAAAGCCGGCATGTCCCAAAAAACTACGAACACCCTTCATTGAAATTGGTGGTGGTAACTTCTCAATCACTTCAATATTTACTTTGTCATCCTCCAACCTTTTTTGCAATAGTTGACCAAGCACTATACTTTCCTTAACCATGAAATGACATTTTTCCCAATTTAAGACTAAATTTTTCTCGACACATCTTTCGAGAACTTGTCCTAAGTGCTCTAAACATACTTCAAAAGTATTACCTGCAACCGAAAAGTCATCCATAAATACTTCCATTGAATCCTCTACCATGTCCGCAAAAATAGATAGCATGCAAAGCAGAAATGTAGCCGGAGCATTACATAAGCCAAACGGCTTCCATTTGAAGGTAAAAGTACCATATGGGCATGGAAAGGTTGTTTTTTCGTGGTCTTCCGAAGCAATGTAGATTTGGTTATAACCGGAATATCCATCCAAAAAGAAATACCAACCTCTCTCAGAGAGTCGATTAAGCATTTGATCCACGAATTTAGGTTTCAATAATCCATGCATACTCTCTCCACCCGATCATGGGTCTCATAAATACAAGCTCCCCTTTTTCATTTGGGACTACCATGATGCCTCAATTTTTCGATACACATTGCACCGGACTTACCCATTTGCTATTCGAAATAGGGTAGATCATGCCTACGTCCAACCACTTTATTATCTCCTTTTTCACAACCTTTTACATAAGTAGGTTCAATCTCCACTGATGTTCAACACTTAGCTTACAATCACTATCAAGCTGAATTTTGCAAGTGCAAATATCGCGAGGAATGCCTACTATATCAGCGATAGTACACCCTATGTGTGAGGGCTTGACCAAGGTAGTAGAGGCTATGGTACATGCTGCTGTGCAGATCTCTTTGAGAGACATTACCATGGATGGATCTAGTGGATCTGGTGTTAATGTTGCACCGGGCACTGATTCCCAGCCCAAAATGTGACCTCGGGCATTGATGCCCCAATAGATGGAGCGATTGAGTAGAAAAGATCATTCTTTATCTCCCTCTATGTTGTTTTTCTTTATTGTTACTTTAGTTGCATTTGAGGAAAACTACTTCTCTTTATGCGTGGGGTGAGGTATTTCCATACCTACCTCTTGTGATTCTATTTTATTTTGTGAATATTGGGTATTTTGATCTATATGTGTTTTGATTTTAATCTTGTGGATGTTTGAGCTTGTGGCTCCTTGTTTTGAATGGAAATGGTTTTTGACCTATTTTTAAATTTTGTGCCACCCTATTATTTGTGATTGTGGTTGTTCTTATGCAAATTTGAGTGTCGGTTATGATCAATACTGATGACTTAAATAGTGCTCTTAATTGAACGAAATAAATGTGCGGCTACGATAAGGCCAATGAAGTTGCATAGACAATGTGTGACCTTTTAGCATCTCGTTCTAACTAGTCGGTTATCGAATGGGTCACCTGTGATGAACATTGCACACTAGCTAAAATGTGGAGTCTTGTTTGGTATTGGTGCCAATGCCTTGTGTGAAGAGATTACTTTGAACAAGTGTGTGATGACACCTAGAGTTTTCTCCATTGGTCCCGTTGACTAAGTGATGCAAGCACTTGAAATGATCTTAGGCAACGATTTTGAAGAGGGAAACAATTTTACAATATACCTCTTTTGTGGCCAACCTTGTGATATGTGCGAACCTTGCTTGAACCTTATTGAGCCTTATTCTTTTCTTGGAAGAAACCAAAAAAAATTGTGATTCCCTTTTATCCATCTACCCATAACTTTCATGAAGTGTGGTTTGTGTGAATAGCCAACTTAGGCCAAAAGCCTAAGTTGGGGCTGTGGTGAAAAGAGAAGGAAAATCAAGAAGTGTAAGAAATCCCCCTTTGAAGAATGGTTTTGAAAAATGATGGAACCCGTCGATATAAAAAGAGAGAGAGAGACAAAATAAAAGAGAAAAGAAGCAAAGAAAAAGAATGAAAAAGTTGTGAAATAAAGTGATGAAAATTTCAAAAGAAATGGGGTGTCCGGTAATTCATATGAAGTTGAATCATGGGGTGGATTATGAGCATGTTTGAATTGTCAAAGAAAAGGAGGAATGTGATGTTCAATCCACACTTCATGAAGGTAGAAGTCACTGAGCCTAAATGACCATACCTTGACACTCAACCCCGTTACAAGCCATGAAAAGACCTTTGTGATCTTAAGTGAGCTGAAACAAATGTTGATTGGAAAATAAGGGCAAACCTATGGGTGAAGTCATGTATGTGTTCATCTTTGTGAGTGTGAGAGTTGTATGTGAGTGGCGGCTAGCGAGAGGCGGGTTCGGTGGCAGCAGCGATGCAGTGGTGGTGGTGAGGAGTGGAGAGAAGGAGGAGATTTCACAAATGGGGAAATGGAGAAATGGGGGGAAATCGGGGATCTGATTTTAGATATTTAATAAAAAGCGACGGACAGCATCTCTATGTCCGTCACTTTTTTAAAAAAATGTTTGACCAACATTTTGACCAAAAAGCGACGGACTAAGAGACACTGTCCGACGCTTTTTAAAAATATTTGACCATATATTTTGACCAGGAAACGACGGACATAAAGATGTTGTTCGTTGCTTATTTAAAAAATAATTAAACAATTAAAATTAATAAAAAGCGATGGACGACATAGCTTTTTTTTTTAATTTATAAATAATTATTTTTAATAAAAAGTGACAGACTGAGTTTTATAAAAAATTATTATTTATTGATTATATATATATATATATTTGGCTCATAAATCCATGAAAAAAAGCGACGGACTAAGCAATGCCGTCCGTCACTTTTTAAAGAAGAATTAAAAAAATTATTTTAATTAAAAAGCGACGGACAGTGTGGCTAATGGCGTCACTTTTACTTCCGTTGTTTTTCAACAGTTTTTTAGTAATGAATATTGAAAATTATATAAAAAAATATTGTAAACCACAACCATCTAAAAATTATATTTTAAAAATTTATTGACTCTCCAAATTCTATTTAGAGATCATAAATTGTAACAGAAGAATAATACATGTTGGCCCGTGCTAGCATGAGCTTATGTGTCTAGTTTAAATAGAAATAAAAGTTACCATAAGTTTATTTATTTAAAATAAAATACATGTTTTTCTTATATCTTATATATTCCATTTATAATATATTGAACCACACATGTAATAAAAATGTGTGTCCATTAATTAATTTCGTTATTTGTTTATTTTGTGTGATCTCAAATGAATGGAGGTCAATAATTGGAATGAATAAACATTGATAGATAGCAATAATGAATATTTAATTAGAAGAGTGGTGGTTTTTAGTTATTCTAGAATAAAAAAACTAACAATATTTTAATACGGGGGTGGCAATGAAGAAGCACGATGAATCATATAAATTTAATCAAAATAGAATGAGAAGAATATAGAAGAGTAAAAAATGAAATTAATGTTGGTCATGATAATTTGTTGATGAAAAAAATGAATTGTGTATATGGTTTTTGAAATTAAAAATGATTATGCATTTTCGTTTACTTATCCCACCAAAACTTTCCTTTCTTTGTGGCAACTGGTTTGTCGTCTGTTTTTTTTTTTCTAAGCATCAGAATTTAGATTCTCTGTAACTGTTGGCTTCTCATATGCTTTATTTTTCTGAGGATTAGAATTAGGATCCTCCGTAACTGCAAGCTTGTCTTCAATTTTGTTATCCTCAAAGGCAAGTTTTACCTCTATAGTGTTGTTTGCAGGAGCTTCTTCTGGTAATTTCTCTTTATCATCTTTTTTATTTTCCCTCTCTATAGATGGTTTTACGACTTCCTCCTCAGGAGTTTGTGATTTCACATGTTTTATTTTCTTTTCATCATCAACAGCATCAAATTTTGGACCATTGTCAACAACCTTTTGAACCTCTGAATATTTCTCTTCCTCACCGCATGCTACTTCATTAGTTTTTACTAATGTCTCCTCTTTCTCTTCTATTGAGCCCTTTCCTTCTTCATTCTGTCACGTACATAATTAAAAATTAAAAAAAACGAAAAATTAAAAAATAATAGTCAACAAAGTTTGGCAAAGATGAAAAGGCCAAAGAAAGTGGCATGTAGCAAGTCTTGAAAAAGAAGACTTATATATATATTTTATATATTAGGTGTTAATCATCAAAAATAATATATTTATATATATATATATACATACATATATATATATATCTATATATATTATATGAAAGTTCGGTGGGGATGCCCACTACGTGTCCTGTAATTATTTATTAGTAGGTGGGAATGCCCACTATGTGTCCTGTAAAAAATAGGTGTGTTGTCACTTTATCACTACCCTCCAAAAAAGGGAAAAAATGTTGACATAACACGTGTCCAATAATTATGTGAGTCTGTAAAATAAGTCCAAGAGGATGAACTTAATAATGCATGTGACGATGGGGCCCAATGAGTACCCGACTTGCATTATTAAACGAATCTTATCAAGTTGTCGGCCAAAAATAATTAAGGCCACTTAGTAGGGTCATTTTGGTCTTTTTAGGTTTCTCATTTTGCCTATATAAAGGGTAGTAGTAAGAGTTGAGAAGGGGTGAGAAAAAAGAGTGGAAAGATTAGAAGTTAGAAACTCTCTCCAAAATTCCTCCATCCTACTTCCATATTCCTTTATGTATCAAAAATCCTCCTTTGTATATTAAAGTTTGTGAAATAAAAATAAGTGTGTTTGTGTGTTAAAGTTGCTTGTGTTAAATTTGCTTAAAGCTTTTTCAAGGCCCTTCGGGGGTTCCCGAAAGGGAAACCTCTCTCAGTTTATCATGTAAGTCTTACTATGCTTACTTCCCGAAAATTCCCCTCAAAAATATGTTATTTAATTTTCTAAGTTGTTAGTTTTAATGTAAAAATTGTATATATGTTTAAAAATTACCCTTAGTATATGGTTAACTTCTTAACTTCTTAATAACGACTATGGATTAACCTGTAAATTCCTAGGATTCTTGGCTTTATAGTCCGCTTGAAAGGACGAATTTGTTGCCAGTTTTATATCCGGGGTGTGGTTAAAGACGAAGTTGTTAAGAACAAAGGTTAAGAAGAAGATATGAAATGGGTAAGACAAAATCCAAAAAACAAATATAAAAGATAAAAACAAAAATAAAAATTGAAAAACAAAACATGGGGAAAATAGGGATTTAAGACATGAACTAACTTGATCAAACTAAATGAGAGAGTGAGTACTGAGTAGGACGTACAAAATATTTGAAACAAAGCCTTGACACGGAACAAAGACTGGACATAGTTGACACAAAACAAGGACTGGATACGGACTACTAAATTATATTAATAATCTGTTACTATATACATATTTACTATATCTATATATCTACTACTATATAATACTATATATATATATCTACTACTATCTACTACTATATTATATATATATATATATATATATATATATATATATATATATATATATATATATATATATATATATATATATATATATATATCTACTACTATATAATATTATATATATATCTACTACTATATATATTATTATATATTATACTACTACATATATTACATTACTATACTACTATATATATACCATATACTGTTTTTACTGTTTTTACTATATTTACTGTATTTACTGTACTTTCTGTGTTTTCTGTATTTTCTGTGTATTCTGTATTTACTGTTTTTACTGTTTTTATTGTTTTACTTTACTGTTTATTTACTGAATTCTTTGTGTTTACTGTTTCTGTATTATTTTACTGTATTTACTGTACTTTCTGTGTTTACTGCATTTTCTGTGTTTACTGTTTTTTACTGTTTTAATTTTCTGTGTTTACTGTTTTTTACTGTTTTACTTCCCTTATATTTATACATATACTCCTCTACTATCTAAGTGTCCTACTCCTCTACTATCTAAGTGTCCTACTCCTCTACTATACTTCCCTTATATTTATACATATACTCCTCTACTATCTAAGTGTCCTACTCCTCTACTATCTAAGTGTCCTTATATTTGGTATCAAAGCGCGAAGTTTTTGGGAACCTATTAATACATAATACTATATGAAAAGACATCCTTCATTTAGAAAAATAAGATTTATATATTGGAACCTATATAGAGAATATAATCTAAAAAGAGTAGCTGTAACTAGAAAAAGACATATAGAAAATACATATAATATTAAAACTACAGAAGATTTAGATACAATACTGAATTCAGAATTCATTAATAATCTAAGGTGGGAAATACAAGGTTACTATATTGACATAGATTGGTGTAATAATAGAATAAATAGTATAAATAGAAATTTAAAAAGAGAAGCAATTTTATTAGGATAAGTAAATGCAAGCTATACTTAAAAGACATAAACAATTAGAAGAGTGGCTTATAGAAGAAAAATATCATAAAACATCTCTCTTAGATAGAGAATTAACAATAAGACAACTTTTATCTTTAGAAGAATCAAACCTAGATAGACCTTACTTTCAAAGAGAATTAAACTATATTGAACGACAAATAGAAAATTCTAAAATAAGAATAAAAATATACGAAAAGAAACTTGCATCTTTACATTTTGGATAAAATACATGCCTTTAGAATATATAAAGAGAATTAAACAAAGATATAGTTGGCTTCATAAAGAAATACAATTTAGGAGTGAGCTCAAACATAATCATAAAAAATTACTAGAATTCTTAAGGTGGGTAGAAGAAGAATTAGAAAAAGAACAGATAAGCGAATTTTTAATTTGGTCAAAAGAAGATTTAGCTAACAAAGATATACCTAAAACTGATACTATAGACTTGTTACTACAACATAAAGATAACATAGTTAAAGAAATTAGTAACATTAAATTAAATATAAAATATACTAATAATAGAATACAATACTATACAAAAATTAGCCAAGTTAGAAGTTCACTAGGATAGAAAAATAGATTCATTAACTCATTTAGAATACTTAGATTTAAAAATACACCCGGAGAAAAAATATAGATCATTACATAAAAATAATATTTTAAAGTGTAATTTTTTTTAAGGAGAACATATACTACATTCTGAAGATAAACAATTTAATACATTAATAGACTTAACAATAAATCTTAGTGAAAAAATAAAACAACAAGACAAAATTATAATAAAATTATTAGAAGAAATAGAAGAAGTACAAAATAAGTACTTCAAAATAGTAGATAAATTAGAAAAGAACATAGACTTCTTAAAAGCACAAGAGATAGAGATAGATAGAAAAATTCAATATATAAATACAAAATTTAACTTAGAAAACATACCTACTAAAATAGAAATAGAAAAACTGGTAAAAAATATAATAGAAAAACCAAAAGAATTAGAAAATAAAAATACTCTAGTAGTAACAAAAATCATAGAAAAAGTAGAAAAAATAAACACTGAAATTAGTCAGTTAAAAGAAATAATAATAAGACTTGAACAGATATCACTTTCATGAGTGAAGAAGATATAAATTATAAAAAAGCAGTAGAATATACAACAAAATTCCATCAAGAAGTAGTAGGATATTCTAACCACGTTCCCTCTAGTCTAACAGACAGAATACTTCTAAAACAAAATAATACTATAATAGCATTACTAATAGAATTAAACACAAAAGTAGACAAAATATTAAAAGAAAAACAACCTGAACAAATTCATAAAAATACAAATATAGACGAATTAATATCTCAACTTAAGCAAGTAGAAATAACACCTAAACAAGAAAAACAAAAGTTAACCAGAAAATCTCCAAAATGGACTTTCTTTCAAACAAACGAACAACCCAAGAAAATAGTAGACCAAGTTTCTCAAAAAACAGAATAGGAAATAATTTAATTTCTAGAATACTGTCTAGAAGATCCTCAAATATAGACGAAAATCAAGAATTAAATGATATTATAGATATAGATAGAGATCTACAAATTTTTCAACAAAATCAACTAAGATTGTTAAATCCAAAAACATTATATAATGTAAAAAATTTCTCTAGGAATAATAAGTTATATAGACACTATAGAGAAGAACAGATATCAGCTATAGGAAAAGAATTTGCAATATTAGACTTAGTAAACCCAGCTGCCATAAAAATTGTAAAAAATTCCAAACTAATGTTAATGCATATGGGTCTAATCGTCATAGGAATAAAAGGATTAACTAGAAAGAATCTAGGATCTAAAATTTTAATTGTATTATATGATGATAGATGGTCAGACTTAAAGAAATCTATAATAGGATTAACTGAAGTAGACATGACAAATAATGGTGGAATATTTTATATTAGCCCAGACTTTCTAATAAATTTAAAAGAATTTGGCAAAAATATTAAAATAGGAATTCAGACTAAAGGATATGAAGAAATGAATAATGGAAATAATTTATTAATGTGTGTAGGTTTTATTGAAAAAATGACTTTAAGTAGTAATACAAAATTTAAACTCCAAGTAAATAATGTAGTAGAAGTAATGGGTAATAAAGGAATAAGACTTATTAAACCAATAAAAATAAATCCAGAAGAATACGCAGGATTAGAATGGAATCTAGATAAATTAAGTACACCACAAGTCTTTGCTCCCGAGCAACACTTCATGTATACTAGCTCAAAAGGAGAAACATCAATTAGGTTTACAGACTATAATTATACAAGTCAAAGAAACTTAGATGAAACAGAAAGTACTATAGAACCAGAACAAGAGGAATTCATGAATATAGAATTAATAGAAGAAGGATATGAGGTAGAAAGAGCTATAGAAGAAGCAAAAAGACAATACCAAGAAAATAGTCTTACAATTTTTAAGTGTAAAGGATGTAAAAAAGGTAAAATGGATATAATAGAAACAATAGAACATTTTAGAATATGCCAAGACAGAGACGATAATTTAGCATATAGAATAGAAGAACCTGAAGACATAAAGGAAGATAAAATAGATACTTTATCCATAACTAGTTATACTGAACTAATGGAAGAAGCAACTAGTTCACATAGTGTTAGTCCTTTCCAAAGAACTAGTACGGCTCCAAACATTAGCTATAATACAGGTAATCTACCTAGAAAACCATGGACAATACCTGATCAAGAAATAAAAGATAATATTAGACCAATAGGAAAAAGAATGCCTATAGAAGAACCTATTAGACTACAAAAAGGAGGAAATAAAGGAAAAATATTAAACATAGCAGCACATGATCCACAAATGTGGAATACAGTAATAGACTTATGGAAAGGAATAGTGGTAGCAGACTTTATTAAAAATTATCAAGAAACTGATGCCGAGACTATGTATAGATACTTAGAAACATTTTTAGGAGAATCCTGTAAAGCATTATGGGAATCTTATAAACAAACCTATCCACAAGAATTTCAAAGTTTAATAGAATTAGGACCAAACCCATACAATTTTACAAATAAAGTACATGTATTATTAACAGGAGAAGACCCAAATAGTGGATTAGTCACATTACAAAGAAATGCCATCATAAAATTAGAACAGTTAAGTATATCCAATTGGCTACACATAAAGAATTTTCTTAAAGACTATTTTTACTATTGTACTGTTAGTGGAAATACATTTAATCAAGAATTAGGTAAAAAATTATTTAATAAATTACCAGGAGCTTTAGGAAGAGAAATAGAAGAAAGATGGTATAAAAGAGAAGGAGTAGTGCAAAGTCCTACCTTCTTATGGCCTATAGGACAAAAAATAAATCACATAATGGAAATACTAACAGAAAAATGTACAAATATACAAATACAAAAGCAATTAAAACAAAATGAAATGAATTTCTGCAAGACAATGATATACACTACCCAAAATTACGATAAAGAACCTAATAAAATAAGAAAATATAAAAGGAGACCAATTTACAACCAAAAACCTTATAGACATAAAAAATACTTCTTAAGAAAGTCTTCAGCTAGAAAACCTTATTTGAATAGAGATAGACATGTTAGGAAATATAGAAATGATAGAAATTATAAAAATAAATTAGAATGTTATACTTGTGGAAGTATAGAACACTTAGCAAATACATGCCCTAAAAAGAATAATATGAAAACTAGGAATTCTCAGTTAATAGAAGACTTCCAAGAAACCTTATTAAATGTAGATGAATACATGTCAGATACAGAAAGCATATACTCAGTAGTAAGTATAGAAACAACAGAAATAAATACTCAATCAGACACTTCTGACTCAGAAGATGATAATTTAATTAATGAAATAGGAGCAGAAAGAAATCAAGATTTTCTAGATAATATCATAATAAATACTATGATGAATATTTCTCAAGAATGTAGTCATGAGTTCGAAAGACTAAAAGGAATAGATAGCAACCAATGTAATATATGTAAATGGTATCCTAGTAAAATTAACAGGGCTAAATGTAAATACTGTTACATGGAAGCCTGTATTAGTTGTATAGAAAATAAATTAAAACAACAGGTAAATAAAAATGATGAACAAGTTCATATAAAAGACCATGCTACTAATCTAAGACTAATAACTTTAGAAACCAGAATGAATGACCTAGAACAAAAAATAACTAAGTTAGAAAAAGGTAAACAAAAAGTAGACATAGATACTACACAATCACAAGGTACAATACATTTAGACCAAATAGAAGAAAGTGAATTAATGAACATAGAAGAAAATAATACTAGTTTCATATGCAATGAAGATAAAAAATTTGGAACAATAAAAATACTAGTAACAATAACAATAAAAGATATAGAAATAGAGACTTTAGCCTTAGTAGATACAGGTTGTACAAGTTGCTTACTTAATAAAAAGATACTACCTCATAATTTACTATCAACTTTAAAAAATTTTAAAGAACCTATACAAGCAATACAAATGGATAGAACATATAATCTTTATGACCAGTACATAGAAAAAGCACAAATAAGTTTTATAAATACATGTAGTGAATTCTATAAACCTACATATAATATGCATAAGATATTAGTCCGAGATCTTAATATTAAAACTAATTTAGTATTAGGTTTACAATTTCTTATACAAAATAATGGAAGTTGTTTAATTTCCAGAGATGGAATAATGCTGTTTAGAAATACAACATATACACCCGTACAAACTAGAAAAATCCCAACCAAAGAATTAAATAAAGATAATAAAATAAATCTAAAAAATACTACTTCATGTTGCGACGATTGTGGCAATAATGATAGCTGTTCAAATAACCTATATGAAGAAAAACAAGAAGAAAATTATATAGAAGATATATACCTAGAAGATATAGAAAAAGATTATACCTTAATAAATATAGAAACAGAATTTTACAATTTTCAAAAGGGAATAAATACTATAGGAAAAATAAACAATCATAAAGACCTAGAAAATATAGTAGCAATATTAGATGAAATGGAAATAATAGGAGAAAAACCTTTAATACATTGGGGAAGTAATAAAATTATGTGTAAATTAGACATAATAAATCTCGAATATACTATAAAAACAGCAACAATAGAAGCAAATAATGAAGATACTGAAGAATTTACTAAACAGATTAAAGAATTACTAAAACTAGAAGTAATAAGAAGATCTACATCTAGACATAGATCAGCAGCTTTTATGGTTAGAAATCATAGTGAACAAGTGCGAGGAAAAGCTCGTATGGTAATAAATTATAAAAGATTAAATGATAATACTAGAACAGATGCATATAAATTACCAGATAAAAGTGAGTTAATTAATAGAATACAAGGTAAAAAGATATTTAGTAAATTTGACTGTAAATCAGGATACTGGCAGGTAAAAATGCACCCGGAAAGTATAGAATGGACAGCCTTCACTTGTCCAGAAGGACATTTTGAATGGCTTGCTATGCCTTTTGGTTTAAAGACAGCCCCTCCTATCTTTCAACGAAAGATGGATGAAATGTTTGGAGACTATAAGAATTTTGTATTACTATATGTAGATGATATTCTAGTATTTAGTAAAAATATACAAGAACATTTAGGACACCTACAGACAGTATTTAGATTATTTGTAAAATACGGAATAATAATTAGTAAAAAGAAAATGGAACTATGTAAGACACATATAAATTTCTTAGGAGTAACTTTAGGAGAAGGAAAAATAAAATTACAACCACATATAGCTAAAAAGGTATTAGAAATGCCAGACAAGTTAGATAATACGAAAGAATTACAAAAATTCTTAGGTTTAGTAAATTATGCTAGAAACTTTATCAAAGACTTAGGAAAAATAGCAGGACCATTGTATGTTAAGACAGGTAGTAAGGGACAAAAACATTTTAACATAGAAGATATAAAATTAGTCCAACAAATAAAAGAAAAAGTTAAAAATATACCAGACTTACAAATACCTTTAGAATCTGATTATTTAATAGTTCAAACAGACGGAAGTAAATTAGGATGGGGTGCTATATTAAAATCTAGACCTAATAAATATAGTCCAAAAAATGAAGAAAAAATATGTGCCTACCAAAGTGGACAATATAAAGAAAAAGGTAATATGAGTAGTATAGACGCAGAAGTATTAGCAGTAATATATGGATTAAATAGTTTTAAATTATACATTCTAAATAAACAAGAAGTATTAGTTAGAACTGACTGCGAAGCAATAGTTAAATTCCATGAAAAAATAAATAGTAAGGCTAGCAGTAAAAGAAGATGGTTAAATTTTATAGATATAATATCTATATATAATAATATTGTTTTTGAATATGTTAAAGGAAAAGACAATGATTTAGCAGATAAATTAAGTAGACTACAATTAAAAACTAATTAATTTCTATTTTCAGCATGAGACCAAGCATGAGACCAACTGGTCAACAGCCAACAGACAAATGCAAGGGCATAGCCCAGCCAGATACTTATGCTCAGACATTATTAGGAAGACAAAATTTCAGACCATTAAGTACAACAGACAATTTTATGGAAAGAATTTATTTCGGTAAGTATAATTTAATTTCATACCCTAAGTGTAATTTATCTTTTAGAGTAATTTCAGACTGCAATTTAGACAAAGACCAACAATGTTTAGTAGATAATTTATGGATAGCTTATAATAAACAAGATACTAAGTATTTTATAGCAGTTTCTAATGCTTTATGTCAATACTTTTCAGATAAAAATAGAGACAATAAATTTAAATATTATGTAGTCATACATGGTAAAACTAAAGGTATTTTTCAGACTTGGATAGAAGTAGTTGATTCTATAAATGGGGTTAAAAACCCACTTTTTAAATGATTTAATAATTTTACTGAAGCGTTAGACTATGCAAGGGGAATACTTGGGCCTAACTATTATATTTCACCAGCTCTCAGACAAAGCCCAACCCAAATACCACAATATAATATCCAAAAAGACTCAGATAAAATAATTTTTTGTGACCATTGTTCAGCCATGACAGAGGGTTTCAAAAGACTCAATACAAAAAATGAAATCCTTATCCAAGAAAATATGAAACTTATGAAACAGCTTGAAACTTTTCAGAATCAATATGTTCCAAGAACAGACAGTACTCAGACGCAAGAAATGAGTTCTCCATCTCCTTTAAAAATGGATGAGATGGGTGTGCATTCCCCTCTGAATGCTAAGAACTCTACTGTATCGGAGCATGATACAGCTAGTCCGATCCAAACGGTAACCGGTAAAGACTTATCAAATCCCTTAAAGGCTGTCACTTTGCCAAAAAGTGAAGAAGAGGGGTCTACTTCCTCACGAAGAAGACTACCGAAATATTTTCAGAAAGACTCTTTAAGAAAAAATGATGTTTTAAAAAAGAAAAAAAAAATGAAAAATTAGAAAAAATAATTCAACAAACTTTAGAAAAATTTTTCCACGACAAACATATTTTCAAAGACATTCCCAGTCCAAGTAATGGTTCAGAAGACAACATTAATAGTCCTTCTTTATCGGACGAAGAACAGATAAATAATATTCAAGATACTCAAGATCCTTATGAAGACGATGATTCGGGCATGAGCTTTGATACTATTGTTTTACACAACTTACACACTTAATCATATTATGGAAACTTCATTACTTATTACAAAAAAAAAAAAAAAAAAAAAAAAAAAAACGAAAAATTAAAAAATAATAGTCAACAAAGTTTGGCAAAGATGAAAAGGCCAAAGAAAGTGGCATGTAGCAAGTCTTGAAAAAGAAGACTTATATATATATTTTATATATTAGGTGTTAATCATCAAAAATAATATATTTATATATATATATATACATACATATATATATATATCTATATATATTATATGAAAGTTCGGTGGGGATGCCCACTACGTGTCCTGTAATTATTTATTAGTAGGTGGGAATGCCCACTATGTGTCCTGTAAAAAATAGGTGTGTTGTCACTTTATCACTACCCTCCAAAAAAGGGAAAAAATGTTGACATAACACGTGTCCAATAATTATGTGAGTCTGTAAAATAAGTCCAAGAGGATGAACTTAATAATGCATGTGACGATGGGGCCCAATGAGTACCCGACTTGCATTATTAAACGAATCTTATCAAGTTGTCGGCCAAAAATAATTAAGGCCACTTAGTAGGGTCATTTTGGTCTTTTTAGGTTTCTCATTTTGCCTATATAAAGGGTAGTAGTAAGAGTTGAGAAGGGGTGAGAAAAAAGAGTGGAAAGATTAGAAGTTAGAAACTCTCTCCAAAATTCCTCCATCCTACTTCCATATTCCTTTATGTATCAAAAATCCTCCTTTGTATATTAAAGTTTGTGAAATAAAAATAAGTGTGTTTGTGTGTTAAAGTTGCTTGTGTTAAATTTGCTTAAAGCTTTTTCAAGGCCCTTCGGGGGTTCCCGAAAGGGAAACCTCTCTCAGTTTATCATGTAAGTCTTACTATGCTTACTTCCCGAAAATTCCCCTCAAAAATATGTTATTTAATTTTCTAAGTTGTTAGTTTTAATGTAAAAATTGTATATATGTTTAAAAATTACCCTTATTATATGGTTAACTTCTTAACTTCTTAATAACAACTATGGATTAACCTGTAAATTCCTAGGATTCTTGGCTTTATAGTCCGCTTGAAAGGACGAATTTGTTGCCAGTTTTATATCCGGGGTGTGGTTAAAGACGAAGTTGTTAAGAACAAAGGTTAAGAAGAAGATATGAAATGGGTAAGACAAAATCCAAAAAACAAATATAAAAGATAAAAACAAAAATAAAAATTGAAAAACAAAACATGGGGAAAATAGTGATTTAAGACATGAACTAACTTGATCAAACTAAATGAGAGAGGGAGTACTGAGTAGGACGTACAAAATATTTGAAACAAAGCCTTGACACGGAACAAAGACTGGACATAGTTGACACAAAACAAGGACTGGATACGGACTACTAAATTATATTAATAATCTGTTACTATATACATATTTACTATATCTATATATCTACTACTATATAATACTATATATATATATCTACTACTATCTACTACTATATTATATATATATATATATATATATATATATATATATATCTACTACTATATAATATTATATATATATCTACTACTATATATATTATTATATATTATACTACTACATATATTACATTACTATACTACTATATATATACCATATACTGTATTTACTGTTTTTACTGTCTTTACTATATTTACTGTATTTACTGTACTTTCTGTGTTTTCTGTATTTTCTGTGTATTCTGTATTTACTGTTTTTACTGTTTTTATTGTTTTACTTTACTGTTTATTTACTGAATTCTTTGTGTTTACTGTTTCTGTATTATTTTACTGTATTTACTGTACTTTCTGTGTTTACTGCATTTTCTGTGTTTACTGTTTTTTACTGTTTTAATTTTCTGTGTTTACTGTTTTTTACTGTTTTACTTCCCTTATATTTATACATATACTCCTCTACTATCTAAGTGTCCTACTCCTCTACTATCTAAGTGTCCTACTCCTCTACTATACTTCCCTTATATTTATACATATACTCCTCTACTATCTAAGTGTCCTACTCCTCTACTATCTAAGTGTCCTTATATTTGGTATCAAAGCGCGAAGTTTTTGGGAACCTATTAATACATAATACTATATGAAAAGACATCCTTCATTTAGAAAAATAAGATTTATATATTGGAACCTATATAGAGAATATAATCTAAAAAGAGTAGCTGTAACTAGAAAAAGACATATAGAAAATACATATAATATTAAAACTACAGAAGATTTAGATACAATACTGAATTCAGAATTCATTAATAATCTAAGGTGGGAAATACAAGGTTACTATATTGACATAGATTGGTGTAATAATAGAATAAATAGTATAAATAGAAATTTAAAAAGAGAAGCAATTTTATTAGGATAAGTAAATGCAAGCTATACTTAAAAGACATAAACAATTAGAAGAGTGGCTTATAGAAGAAAAATATCATAAAACATCTCTCTTAGATAGAGAATTAACAATAAGACAACTTTTATCTTTAGAAGAATCAAACCTAGATAGACCTTACTTTCAAAGAGAATTAAACTATATTGAACGACAAATAGAAAATTCTAAAATAAGAATAAAAATATACGAAAAGAAACTTGCATCTTTACATTTTGGATAAAATACATGCCTTTAGAATATATAAAGAGAATTAAACAAAGATATAGTTGGCTTCATAAAGAAATACAATTTAGGAGTGAGCTCAAACATAATCATAAAAAATTACTAGAATTCTTAAGGTGGGTAGAAGAAGAATTAGAAAAAGAACAGATAAGCGAATTTTTAATTTGGTCAAAAGAAGATTTAGCTAACAAAGATATACCTAAAACTGATACTATAGACTTGTTACTACAACATAAAGATAACATAGTTAAAGAAATTAGTAACATTAAATTAAATATAAAATATACTAATAATAGAATACAATACTATACAAAAATTAGCCAAGTTAGAAGTTCACTAGGATAGAAAAATAGATTCATTAACTCATTTAGAATACTTAGATTTAAAAATACACCCGGAGAAAAAATATAGATCATTACATAAAAATAATATTTTAAAGTGTAATTTTTTTTAAGGAGAACATATACTACATTCTGAAGATAAACAATTTAATACATTAATAGACTTAACAATAAATCTTAGTGAAAAAATAAAACAACAAGACAAAATTATAATAAAATTATTAGAAGAAATAGAAGAAGTACAAAATAAGTACTTCAAAATAGTAGATAAATTAGAAAAGAACATAGACTTCTTAAAAGCACAAGAGATAGAGATAGATAGAAAAATTCAATATATAAATACAAAATTTAACTTAGAAAACATACCTACTAAAATAGAAATAGAAAAACTGGTAAAAAATATAATAGAAAAACCAAAAGAATTAGAAAATAAAAATACTCTAGTAGTAACAAAAATCATAGAAAAAGTAGAAAAAATAAACACTGAAATTAGTCAGTTAAAAGAAATAATAATAAGACTTGAACAGATATCACTTTCATGAGTGAAGAAGATATAAATTATAAAAAAGCAGTAGAATATACAACAAAATTTCATCAAGAAATAGTAGGATATTCTAACCACGTTCCCTCTAGTCTAACAGACAGAATACTTCTAAAACAAAATAATACTATAATAGCATTACTAATAGAATTAAACACAAAAGTAGACAAAATATTAAAAGAAAAACAACCTGAACAAATTCATAAAAATACAGATATAGACGAATTAATATCTCAACTTAAGCAAGTAGAAATAACACCTAAACAAGAAAAACAAAAGTTAACCAGAAAATCTCCAAAATGGACTTTCTTTCAAACAAACGAACAACCCAAGAAAATAGTAAACCAAGTTTCTCAGAAAACAGAATAGGAAATAATTTAATTTCTAGAATACTGTCTAGAAGATCCTCAAATATAGACGAAAATCAAGAATTAAATGATATTATAGATATAGATAGAGATCTACAAATTTTTCAACAAAATCAACTAAGATTGTTAAATCCAAAAACATTATATAATGTAAAAAATTTCTCTAGGAATAATAAGTTATATAGACACTATAGAGAAGAACAGATATCAGCTATAGGAAAAGAATTTGCAATATTAGACTTAGTAAACCCAGCTGCCATAAAAATTGTAAAAAATTCCAAACTAATGTTAATGCATATGGGTCTAATCGTCATAGGAATAAAAGGATTAACTAGAAAGAATCTAGGATCTAAAGTTTTAATTGTATTATATGATGATAGATGGTCAGACTTAAAGAAATCTATAATAGGATTAACTGAAGTAGACATGACAAATAATGATGGAATATTTTATATTAGCCCAGACTTTCTAATAAATTTAAAAGAATTTGGCAAAAATATTAAAATAGGAATTCAGACTAAAGGATATGAAGAAATGAATAATGGAAATAATTTATTAATGTGTGTAGGTTTTATTGGAAAAATGACTTTAAGTAGTAATACAAAATTTAAACTCCAAGTAAATGATGTAGTAGAAGTAATGGGTAATAAAGGAATAAGACTTATTAAACCAATAAAAATAAATCCAGAAGAATACGCAGGATTAGAATGGAATCTAGATAAATTAAGTACACCACAAGTCTTTGCTCCCGAGCAACACTTCATGTATACTAGCTCAAAAGGAGAAACATCAATTAGGTTTACAGACTATAATTATACAAGTCAAAGAAACTTAGATGAAACAGAAAGTACTATAGAACCAGAACAAGAGGAATTCATGAATATAGAATTAATAGAAGAAGGATATGAGGTAGAAAGAGCTATAGAAGAAGCAAAAAGACAATACCAAGAAAATAGTCTTACAATTTTTAAGTGTAAAGGATGTAAAAAAGGTAAAATGGATATAATAGAAACAATAGAACATTTTAGAATATGCCAAGACAGAGACGATAATTTAGCATATAGAATAGAAGAACCTGAAGACATAAAGGAAGATAAAATAGATACTTTATCCATAACTAGTTATACTGAACTAATGGAAGAAGCAACTAGTTCACATAGTGCTAGTCCTTTCCAAAGAACTAGTACGGCTCCAAACATTAGCTATAATACAGGTAATCTACCTAGAAAACCATGGACAATACCTGATCAAGAAATAAAAGATAATATTAGACCAATAGGAAAAAGAATGCCTATAGAAGAACCTATTAGACTACAAAAAGGAGGAAATAAAGGAAAAATATTAAACATAGCAGCACATGATCCACAAATGTGGAATACAGTAATAGACTTATGGAAAGGAATAGTGGTAGCAGACTTTATTAAAAATTATCAAGAAACTGATGCCGAGACTATGTATAGATACTTAGAAACATTTTTAGGAGAATCCTGTAAAGCATTATGGGAATCTTATAAACAAACCTATCCACAAGAATTTCAAAGTTTAATAGAATTAGGACCAAACCCATACAATTTTACAAATAAAGTACATGTATTATTAACAGGAGAAGACCCAAATAGTGGATTAGTCACATTACAAAGAAATGCCATCATAAAATTAGAACAGTTAAGTATATCCAATTGGCTACACATAAAGAATTTTCTTAAAGACTATTTTTACTATTGTACTGTTAGTGGAAATACATTTAATCAAGAATTAGGTAAAAAATTATTTAATAAATTACCAGGAGCTTTAGGAAGAGAAATAGAAGAAAGATGGTATAAAAGAGAAGGAGTAGTGCAAAGTCCTACCTTCTTATGGCCTATAGGACAAAAAATAAATCACATAATGGAAATACTAACAGAAAAATGTACAAATATACAAATACAAAAGCAATTAAAACAAAATGAAATGAATTTCTGCAAGACAATGATATACACTACCCAAAGTTACGATAAAGAACCTAATAAAATAAGAAAATATAAAAGGAGACCAATTTACAACCAAAAACCTTATAGACATAAAAAATACTTCTTAAGAAAGTCTTCAGCTAGAAAACCTTATTTGAATAGAGATAGACATGTTAGAAAATATAGAAATGATAGAAATTATAAAAATAAATTAGAATGTTATACTTGTGGAAGTATAGAACACTTAGCAAATACATGCCCTAAAAAGAATAATATGAAAACTAGGAATTCTCAGTTAATAGAAGACTTCCAAGAAACCTTATTAAATGTAGATGAATACATGTCAGATACAGAAAGCATATACTCAGTAGTAAATATAGAAACAACAGAAATAAATACTCAATCAGACACTTCTGACTCAGAAGATGATAATTTAATTAATGAAATAGGAGCAGAAAGAAATCAAGATTTTCTAGATAATATCATAATAAATACTATGATGAATATTTCTCAAGAATGTAGTCATGAGTTCGAAAGACTAAAAGGAATAGATAGCAACCAATGTAATATATGTAAATGGTATCCTAGTAAAATTAACAGGGCTAAATGTAAATACTGTTACATGGAAGCCTGTATTAATTGTATAGAAAATAAATTAAAACAACAGGTAAATAAAAATGATGAACAAGTTCATATAAAAGACCATGCTACTAATCTAAGACTAATAACTTTAGAAACCAGAATGAATGACCTAGAACAAAAAATAACTAAGTTAGAAAAAGGTAAACAAAAAGTAGACATAGATACTACACAATCACAAGGTACAATACATTTAGACCAAATAGAAGAAAATGAATTAATGAACATAGAAGAAAATAATACTAGTTTCATATGCAATGAAGATAAAAAATTTGGAACAATAAAAATACTAGTAACAATAACAATAAAAGATATAGAAATAGAGACTTTAGCCTTAGTAGATACAGGTTGTACAAGTTGCTTACTTAATAAAAAGATACTACCTCATAATTTACTATCAACTTTAAAAAATTTTAAAGAACCTATACAAGCAATACAAATGGATAGAACATATAATCTTTATGACCAGTACATAGAAAAAGCACAAATAAGTTTTATAAATACATGTAGTGAATTCTATAAACCTACATATAATATGCATAAGATATTAGTCCGAGATCTTAATATTAAAACTAATTTAGTATTAGGTTTACAATTTCTTATACAAAATAATGGAAGTTGTTTAATTTCCAGAGATGGAATAATGCTGTTTAGAAATACAACATATACACCCGTACAAACTAGAAAAATCCCAACCAAAGAATTAAATAAAGATAATAAAATAAATCTAAAAAATACTACTTCATGTTGCGACGATTGTGGCAATAATGATAGCTGTTCAAATAACCTATATGAAGAAAAACAAGAAGAAAATTATATAGAAGATATATACCTAGAAGATATAGAAAAAGATTATACCTTAATAAAAATAGAAACAGAATTTTACAATTTTCAAAAGGGAATAAATACTATAGGAAAAATAAACAATCATAAAGACCTAGAAAATATAGTAGCAATATTAGATGAAATGGAAATAATAGGAGAAAAACCTTTAATACATTGGGGAAGTAATAAAATTATGTGTAAATTAGACATAATAAATCTCGAATATACTATAAAAACAGCAACAATAGAAGCAAATAATGAAGATACTGAAGAATTTACTAAACAGATTAAAGAATTACTAAAACTAGAAGTAATAAGAAGATCTACATCTAGACATAGATCAGCAGCTTTTATGGTTAGAAATCATAGTGAACAAGTGCGAGGAAAAGCTCGCATGGTAATAAATTATAAAAGATTAAATGATAATACTAGAACAGATGCATATAAATTACCAGATAAAAGTGAGTTAATTAATAGAATACAAAGTAAAAAGATATTTAGTAAATTTGACTGTAAATCAGGATACTGGCAGGTAAAAATGCACCCGGAAAGTATAGAATGGACAGCCTTCACTTGTCCAGAAGGACATTTTGAATGGCTTGCTATGCCTTTTGGTTTAAAGACAGCCCCTCCTATCTTTCAACGAAAGATGGATGAAATGTTTGGAGACTATAAGAATTTTGTATTAGTATATGTAGATGATATTCTAGTATTTAGTAAAAATATACAAGAACATTTAGGACACCTACAGACAGTATTTAGATTATTTGTAAAATACGGAATAATAATTAGTAAAAAGAAAATGGAACTATGTAAGACACATATAAATTTCTTAGGAGTAACTTTAGGAGAAGGAAAAATAAAATTACAACCACATATAGCTAAAAAGGTATTAGAAATGCCAGACAAGTTAGATAATACGAAAGAATTACAAAAATTCTTAGGTTTAGTAAATTATGCTAGAAACTTTATCAAAGACTTAGGAAAAATAGCAGGACCATTGTATGTTAAGACAGGTAGTAAGGGACAAAAACATTTTAACATAGAAGATATAAAATTAGTCCAACAAATAAAAGAAAAAGTTAAAAATATACTAGACTTACAAATACCTTTAGAATCTGATTATTTAATAGTTCAAACAGACGGAAGTAAATTAGGATGGGGTGCTATATTAAAATCTAGACCTAATAAATATAATCCAAAAAATGAAGAAAAAATATGTGCCTACCAAAGTGGACAATATAAAGAAAAAGGTAATATGAGTAGTATAGACGCAGAAGTATTAGCAGTAATATATGGATTAAATAGTTTTAAATTATACATTCTAAATAAACAAGAAGTATTAGTTAGAACTGACTGCGAAGCAATAGTTAAATTCCATGAAAAAATAAATAGTAAGGCTAGCAGTAAAAGAAGATGGTTAAATTTTATAGATATAATATCTTTATATAATAATATTGTTTTTGAATATGTTAAAGGAAAAGACAATGATTTAGCAGATAAATTAAGTAGACTACAATTAAAAACTAATTAATTTCTATTTTCAGCATGAGACCAAGCATGAGACCAACTGGTCAACAGCCAACAGACAAAGGCAAGGGCATAGCCCAGCCAGATACTTATGCTCAGACATTATTAGGAAGACAAAATTTCAGACCATTAAGTACAACAGACAATTTTATGGAAAGAATTTATTTCGGTAAGTATAATTTAATTTCATACCCTAAGTGTAATTTATCTTTTAGAGTAATTTCAGACTGCAATTTAGACAAAGACCAACAATGTTTAGTAGATAATTTATGGATAGCTTATAATAAACAAGATACTAAGTATTTTATAGCAGTTTCTAATGCTTTATGTCAATACTTTTCAGATAAAAATAGAGACAATAAATTTAAATATTATGTAGTCATACATGGTAAAACTAAAGGTATTTTTCAGACTTGGATAGAAGTAGTTGATTCTATAAATGGGGTTAAAAACCCACTTTTTAAATGATTTAATAATTTTACTGAAGCGTTAGACTATGCAAGGGGAATACTTGGGCCTAACTATTATATTTCACCAGCTCTCAGACAAAGCCCAACCCAAATACCACAATATAATATCCAAAAAGACTCAGATAAAATAATTTTTTGTGACCATTGTTCAGCCATGACAGAGGGTTTCAAAAGACTCAATACAAAAAATGAAATCCTTATCCAAGAAAATATGAAACTTATGAAACAGCTTGAAACTTTTCAGAATCAATATGTTCCAAGAACAGACAGTACTCAGACGCAAGAAATGAGTTCTCCATCTCCTTTAAAAATGGATGAGATGGGTGTGCATTCCCCTCTGAATGCTAAGAACTCTACTGTATCGGAGCATGATACAGCTAGTCCGATCCAAACGGTAACCGGTAAAGACTTATCAAATCCGTTAAAGGCTGTCACTTTGCCAAAAAGTGAAGAAGAGGGGTCTACTTCCTCACGAAGAAGACTACCGAAATATTTTCAGAAAGACTCTTTAAGAAAAAATGATGTTTTAAAAAAGAAAAAAAAAATGAAAAATTAGAAAAAATAATTCAACAAACTTTAGAAAAATTTTTCCACGACAAACATATTTTCAAAGACATTCCCAGTCCAAGTAATGGTTCAGAAGACAACATTAACAGTCCTTCTTTATCGGACGAAGAACAGATAAATAATATTCAAGATACTCAAGATCCTTATGAAGACGATGATTCGGGCATGAGCTTTGATACTATTGTTTTACACAACTTACACACTTAATCATATTATGGAAACTTCATTACTTATTACAAAAAAAAAAAAAAAAAAAAAAACGAAAAATTAAAAAATAATAGTCAACAAAGTTTGGCAAAGATGAAAAGGCCAAAGAAAGTGGCATGTAGCAAGTCTTGAAAAAGAAGACTTATATATATATTTTATATATTAGGTGTTAATCATCAAAAATAATATATTTATATATATATACATACATATATATATATATATATATCTATATATATTATATGAAAGTTCGGTGGGGATACCCACTACGTGTCCTGTAATTATTTATTAGTAGGTGGGAATGCCCACTATGTGTCCTGTAAAAAATAGGTGTGTTGTCACTTTATCACTACCCTCCAAAAAAGGGAAAAACTGTTGACATAACACGTGTCCAATAATTATGTGAGTCTGTAAAATAAATCCAAGAGGATGAACTTAATAATGCATGTGACGATGGGGCCCAATGAGTACCCGACTTGCATTATTAAACGAATCTTATCAAGTTGTCGGCCAAAAATAATTAAGGCCACTTAGTAGGGTCATTTTGGTCTTTTTAGGTTTCTCATTTTGCCTATATAAAGGGTAGTAGTAAGAGTTGAGAAGGGGTGAGAAAAAAGAGTGGAAAGATTAGAAGTTAGAAACTCTCTCCAAAATTCCTCCATCCTACTTCCATATTCCTTTATGTATCAAAAATCCTCCTTTGTATATTAAAGTTTGTGAAATAAAAATAAGTGTGTTTGTGTGTTAAAGTTGCTTGTGTTAAATTTGCTTAAAGCTTTTTCAAGGCCCTTCGGGGGTTCCCGAAAGGGAAACCTCTCTCAGTTTATCATGTAAGTCTTACTATGCTTACTTCCCGAAAATTCCCCTCAAAAATATGTTATTTAATTTTTTAAGTTGTTAGTTTTAATGTAAAAATTGTATATATGTTTAAAAATTACCCTTAGTATATGGTTAACTTCTTAACTTCTTAATAACGACTATGGATTAACCTGTAAATTCCTAGGATTCTTGGCTTTATAGTCCGCTTGAAAGGACGAATTTGTTGCCAGTTTTATATCCGGGGTGTGGTTAAAGACGAAGTTGTTAAGAACAAAGGTTAAGAAGAAGATATGAAATGGGTAAGACAAGATCCAAAAAACAAATATAAAAGATAAAAACAAAAATAAAAATTGAAAAACAAAACATGGGGAAAATAGGGATTTAAGACATGAACTAACTTGATCAAACTAAATGAGAGAGGGAGTACTGAGTAGGACGTACAAAATATTTGAAACAAAGCCTTGACACGGAACAAAGACTGGAACAAAGACTGGACATAGTTGACACAAAACAAGGACTGGATACGGACTACTAAATTATATTAATAATCTGTTACTATATACATATTTACTATATCTATATATCTACTACTATATATTACTATATATATATATCTACTACTATATATATTATATATATATATATATATATATATATATATATATATATATATATATATATATATATATATATCTGCTACTATATAATATTATATATATATATATATCTACTACTATATAATATTATATATATATCTACTACTATATATATTATTATATATTATACTACTACATATATTATATTACTATACTACTATATATATACCATATACTGTATTTATTGTTATTACTGTCTTTACTATATTTACTGTATTTACTGTACTTTCTGTGTTTTTTGTATTTTCTGTGTATTCTGTATTTACTGTTTTTACTGTTTTTATTGTTTTACTTTACTGTTTATTTACTGAATTCTTTGTGTTTACTGTTTCTGTATTATTTTACTGTATTTACTGTACTTTCTGTGTTTACTGCATTTTCTGTGTTTACTGTTTTTTACTGTTTTAATTTTCTGTGTTTACTGTTTTTTACTGTTTTACTTCCCTTATATTTATACATATACTCCTCTACTATCTAAGTGTCCTACTCCTCTACTATCTAAGTGTCCTACTCCTCTACTATACTTCCCTTATATTTATACATATACTCCTCTACTATCTAAGTGTCCTACTCCTCTACTATCTAAGTGTCCTGACACTTATATTTGGTATCAAAGCGAGAAGTTTTTGGGAACCTATTAATACATAATACTATATGAAAAGACATCCTTCATTTAGAAAAATAAGATTTATATATTGATTCTGACATTTTTTACCTAATTTTTTATTTTTTTAAAAATTAAAAAAATAAATATTAAAAAAAATAAAAAAATATAAGTGTCAGGACAATTAGATAGTAGAGGAGTAGGACACTTAGATAGTAGAGGAGTATATGTATAAATATAAGGGAAGTATAGTAGAGGAGTAAGACACTTAGATAGTAGCGGAGTAGGACACTTAGATAGTAGAGGAGTATATGTATAAATATAAGGGAAGTAAAACAGTAAAAAACAGTAAACACAGAAAATTAAAACAGTAAAAAACAGTAAACACAGAAAATGCAGTAAACACAGAAAGTACAGTAAATACAGTAAAATAATACAGAAATAGTAAACACAAAGAATTCAGTAAATAAACAGTAAAGTAAAACAATAAAAACAGTAAAAACAGTAAATACAGAATACACAGAAAATACAGAAAACACAGAAAGTACAGTAAATACAGTAAATATAGTAAAGACAGTAAAAACAGTAAATACAGTATATGGTATATATATAGTAGTATAGTAATGTAATATATGTAGTAGTATAATATATAATAATATATATAGTAGTAGATATATATATAATATTATATAGTAGTAGATATATATATATATATATATATATATATATATATATATATATATAATATATAGTAGTAGATAGTAGTAGATATATATATATATATAGTATTATATAGTAGTAGATATATAGATATAGTAAATATGTATATAGTAACAGATTATTAATATAATTTAGTAGTCCGTATCTAGTCCTTGTTTTGTGTCAACTATGTCCAGTCTTTGTTCCGTGTCAAGGCTTTGTTTCAAATATTTTGTACGTCCTACTCAGTACTCCCTCTCTCATTTAGTTTGATCAAGTTAGTTCATGTCTTAAATCCCTATTTTCCCCATGTTTTGTTTTTCAATTTTTATTTTTGTTTTTATCTTTTATATTCGTTTTTTGGATTTTGTCTTACCCATTTCATATCTTCTTCTTAACCTTTGTTCTTAACAACTTCGTCTTTAACCACACCCCGGATATAAAACTGGCAACAAATTCGTCCTTTCAAGCGGACTATAAAGCCAAGAATCCTAGGAATTTACAGGTTAATCCATAGTCGTTATTAAGAAGTTAAGAAGTTAACCATATACTAAGGGTAATTTTTAAACATATATACAATTTTTACATTAAAACTAACAACTTAAAAAATTAAATAACATATTTTTGAGGGGAATTTTCGGGAAGTAAGCATAGTAAGACTTACATGATAAACTGAGAGAGGTTTCCCTTTCGGGAACCCCCGAAGGGCCTTGAAAAAGCTTTAAGCAAATTTAACACAAGCAACTTTAACACACAAACACACTTATTTTTATTTCACAAACTTTAATATACAAAGAAGGATTTTTGATACATAAAGGAATATGGAAGTAGGATGGAGAAATTTTGGAGAGAGTTTCTAACTTCTAATCTTTCCACTCTTTTTTCTCACCCCTTCTCAACTCTTACTACTATCCTTTATATAGGCAAAATGAGAAACCTAAAAAGACCAAAATGACCCTACTAAGTGGCCTTAATTATTTTTGGCCGACAACTTGATAAGATTCGTTTAATAATGCAAGTCGGATACTCATTGGGCCCCATCGTCACATGCATTATTAAGTTCATCCTCTTGGACTTATTTTACAGACTCACATAATTATTGGACACGTGTTATGTCAACAATTTTTCCCTTTTTTGGAGGGTAGTGATAAAGTGACAACACACCTATTTTTTACAGGACACATAGTGGGCATTCCCACCTACTAATAAATAATTACAGGACACGTAGTGGGCATCCCCACCGAACTTTCATATAATATATATAGATATATATATATATATGTATGTATATATATATAAATATATTATTTTTGATGATTAACACCTAATATATAAAATATATATATAAGTCTTCTTTTTCAAGACTTGCTACATGCCACTTTCTTTGGCCTTTTCATCTTTGCCAAACTTTGTTGACTATTATTTTTTAATTTTTCGTTTTTTTTTTTTTTTTTTTTTTTTTTTTTTTGTAATAAGTAATGAAGTTTCCATAATATGATTAAGTGTCTAAGTTTTGTAAAGCAATAGTATCAAAGCTCATGCCCGAATCATCGTCTTCATAAGGATCTTGAGTATCTTGAATATTATTTATCTTTTCTTCGTCCGATAAAGAAGGACTGTTAATGTTGTCTTCTGAACCATTACTTGGACTGGGAATGTCTTTGAAAATATGTTTGTCGTGGAAAATTTTTTCTAAAGTTTGTTGAATTATTTTTTCTAATTTTTCATTTTTTTTTTCTTTTTTAAAACATCATTTTTTCTTAAAGAGTCTTTCTGAAAATATTTCGGTAGTCTTCTTCGTGAGGAAGTAGACCCCTCTTCTTCACTTTTTGGCAAAGTGACAGCCTTTAACGGATTTGATAAGTCTTTACCGGTTACCGTTTGGATCGGACTAGCTGTATCATGCTCCGATACAGTAGAGTTCTTAGCATTCAGAGGGGAATGCACACCCATCTCATCCATTTTTAAAGGAGATGGAGAACTCATTTCTTGCGTCTGAGTACTGTCTGTTCTTGGAACATATTGATTCTGAAAAGTTTCAAGCTGTTTCATAAGTTTCATATTTTCTTGGATAAGGATTTCATTTTTTGTATTGAGTCTTTTGAAACCCTCTGTCATGGCTGAACAATGGTCACAAAAAATTATTTTATCTGAGTCTTTTTGGATATTATATTGTGGTATTTGGGTTGGGCTTTGTCTGAGAGCTGGTGAAATATAATAGTTAGGCCCAAGTATTCCCCTTGCATAGTCTAACGCTTCAGTAAAATTATTAAATCCTTTAAAAAGTGGGTTTTTAACCCCATTTATAGAATCAACTACTTCTATCCAAGTCTGAAAAATACCTTTAGTTTTACCATGTATGACTACATAATATTTAAATTTATTGTCTCTATTTTTATCTGAAAAGTATTGACATAAAGCATTAGAAACTGCTATAAAATACTTAGTATCTTGTTTATTATAAGCTATCCATAAATTATCTACTAAACATTGTTGGTCTTTGTCTAAATTGCAGTCTGAAATTACTCTAAAAGATAAATTACACTTAGGGTATGAAATTAAATTATACTTACCGAAATAAATTCTTTCCATAAAATTGTCTGTTGTACTTAATGGTCTGAAATTTTGTCTTCCTAATAATGTCTGAGCATAAGTATCTGGCTGGGCTATGCCCTTGCCTTTGTCTGTTGGCTGTTGACCAGTTGGTCTCATGCTTGGTCTCATGCTGAAAATAGAAATTAATTAGTTTTTAATTGTAGTCTACTTAATTTATCTGCTAAATCATTGTCTTTTCCTTTAACATATTCAAAAACAATATTATTATATAAAGATATTATATCTATAAAATTTAACCATCTTCTTTTACTGCTAGCCTTACTATTTATTTTTTCATGGAATTTAACTATTGCTTCGCAGTCAGTTCTAACTAATACTTCTTGTTTATTTAGAATGTATAATTTAAAACTATTTAATCCATATATTACTGCTAATACTTCTGCGTCTATACTACTCATATTACCTTTTTCTTTATATTGTCCACTTTGGTAGGCACATATTTTTTCTTCATTTTTTGGACTATATTTATTAGGTCTAGATTTTAATATAGCACCCCATCCTAATTTACTTCCGTCTGTTTGAACTATTAAATAATCAGATTCTAAAGGTATTTGTAAGTCTGGTATATTTTTAACTTTTTCTTTTATTTGTTGGACTAATTTTATATCTTCTATGTTAAAATGTTTTTGTCCCTTACTACCTGTCTTAACATACAATGGTCCTGCTATTTTTCCTAAGTCTTTGATAAAGTTTCTAGCATAATTTACTAAACCTAAGAATTTTTGTAATTCTTTCGTATTATCTAACTTGTCTGGCATTTCTAATACCTTTTTAGCTATATGTGGTTGTAATTTTATTTTTCCTTCTCCTAAAGTTACTCCTAAGAAATTTATATGTGTCTTACATAGTTCCATTTTCTTTTTACTAATTATTATTCCGTATTTTACAAATAATCTAAATACTGTCTGTAGGTGTCCTAAATGTTCTTGTATATTTTTACTAAATACTAGAATATCATCTACATATACTAATACAAAATTCTTATAGTCTCCAAACATTTCATCCATCTTTCGTTGAAAGATAGGAGGGGCTGTCTTTAAACCAAAAGGCATAGCAAGCCATTCAAAATGTCCTTCTGGACAAGTGAAGGCTGTCCATTCTATACTTTCCGGGTGCATTTTTACCTGCCAGTATCCTGATTTACAGTCAAATTTACTAAATATCTTTTTACCTTGTATTCTATTAATTAACTCACTTTTATCTGGTAATTTATATGCATCTGTTCTAGTATTATCATTTAATCTTTTATAATTTATTACCATGCGAGCTTTTCCTCGCACTTGTTCACTATGATTTCTAACCATAAAAGCTGCTGATCTATGTCTAGATGTAGATCTTCTTATTACTTCTAGTTTTAGTAATTCTTTAATCTGTTTAGTAAATTCTTCAGTATCTTCATTATTTGCTTCTATTGTTACTGTTTTTATAGTATATTCGAGATTTATTATGTCTAATTTACACATAATTTTATTACTTCCCCAATGTATTAAAGGTTTTTCTCCTATTATTTCCATTTCATCTAATATTGCTACTATATTTTCTAGGTCTTTATGATTGTTTATTTTTCCTATAGTATTTATTCCCTTTTGAAAATTGTAAAATTCTGTTTCTATATTTATTAAGGTATAATCTTTTTCTATATCTTCTAGGTATATATCTTCTATATAATTTTCTTCTTGTTTTTCTTCATATAGGTTATTTGAACAACTATCATTATTGCCACAATCGTCGCAACATGAAGTAGTATTTTTTAGATTTATTTTATTATCTTTATTTAATTCTTTGGTTGGGATTTTTCTAGTTTGTACGGGTGTATATGTTGTATTTCTAAACAGCATTATTCCATCTCTGGAAATTAAACAACTTCCATTATTTTGTATAAGAAATTGTAAACCTAATACTAAATTAGTTTTAATATTAAGATCTCGGACTAATATCTTATGCATATTATATGTAGGTTTATAGAATTCACTACATGTATTTATAAAACTTATTTGTGCTTTTTCTATGTACTGGTCATAAAGATTATATGTTCTATCCATTTGTATTGCTTGTATAGGTTCTTTAAAATTTTTTAAAGTTGATAGTAAATTATGAGGTAGTATCTTTTTATTAAGTAAGCAACTTGTACAACCTGTATCTACTAAGGCTAAAGTCTCTATTTCTATATCTTTTATTGTTATTGTTACTAGTATTTTTATTGTTCCAAATTTTTTATCTTCATTGCATATGAAACTAGTATTATTTTCTTCTATGTTCATTAATTCACTTTCTTCTATTTGGTCTAAATGTATTGTACCTTGTGATTGTGTAGTATCTATGTCTACTTTTTGTTTACCTTTTTCTAACTTAGTTATTTTTTGTTCTAGGTCATTCATTCTGGTTTCTAAAGTTATTAGTCTTAGATTAGTAGCATGGTCTTTTATATGAACTTGTTCATCATTTTTATTTACCTGTTGTTTTAATTTATTTTCTATACAACTAATACAGGCTTCCATGTAACAGTATTTACATTTAGCCCTGTTAATTTTACTAGGATACCATTTACATATATTACATTGGTTGCTATCTATTCCTTTTAGTCTTTCGAACTCATGACTACATTCTTGAGAAATATTCATCATAGTATTTATTATGATATTATCTAGAAAATCTTGATTTCTTTCTGCTCCTATTTCATTAATTAAATTATCATCTTCTGAGTCAGAAGTGTCTGATTGAGTATTTATTTCTGTTGTTTCTATACTTACTACTGAGTATATGCTTTCTGTATCTGACATGTATTCATCTACATTTAATAAGGTTTCTTGGAAGTCTTCTATTAACTGAGAATTCCTAGTTTTCATATTATTCTTTTTAGGGCATGTATTTGCTAAGTGTTCTATACTTCCACAAGTATAACATTCTAATTTATTTTTATAATTTCTATCATTTCTATATTTCCTAACATGTCTATCTCTATTCAAATAAGGTTTTCTAGCTGAAGACTTTCTTAAGAAGTATTTTTTATGTCTATAAGGTTTTTGGTTGTAAATTGGTCTCCTTTTATATTTTTTTATTTTATTAGGTTCTTTATCGTAACTTTGGGTAGTGTATATCATTGTCTTGCAGAAATTCATTTCATTTTGTTTTAATTGCTTTTGTATTTGTATATTTGTACATTTTTCTGTTAGTATTTCCATTATGTGATTTATTTTTTGTCCTATAGGCCATAAGAAGGTAGGACTTTGCACTACTCCTTCTCTTTTATACCATCTTTCTTCTATTTCTCTTCCTAAAGCTCCTGGTAATTTATTAAATAATTTTTTACCTAATTCTTGATTAAATGTATTTCCACTAACAGTACAATAGTAAAAATAGTCTTTAAGAAAATTCTTTATGTGTAGCCAATTGGATATACTTAACTGTTCTAATTTTATGATGGCATTTCTTTGTAATGTGACTAATCCACTATTTGGGTCTTCTCCTGTTAATAATACATGTACTTTATTTGTAAAATTGTATGGGTTTGGTCCTAATTCTATTAAACTTTGAAATTCTTGTGGATAGGTTTGTTTATAAGATTCCCATAATGCTTTACAGGATTCTCCTAAAAATGTTTCTAAGTATCTATACATAGTCTCGGCATCAGTTTCTTGATAATTTTTAATAAAGTCTGCTACCACTATTCCTTTCCATAAGTCTATTACTGTATTCCACATTTGTGGATCATGTGCTGCTATGTTTAATATTTTTCCTTTATTTCCTCCTTTTTGTAGTCTAATAGGTTCTTCTATAGGCATTCTTTTTCCTATTGGTCTAATATTATCTTTTATTTCTTGATCAGGTATTGTCCATGGTTTTCTAGGTAGATTACCTGTATTATAGCTAATGTTTGGAGCCGTACTAGTTCTTTGGAAAGGACTAACACTATGTGAACTAGTTGCTTCTTCCATTAGTTCAGTATAACTAGTTATGGATAAAGTATCTATTTTATCTTCCTTTATGTCTTCAGGTTCTTCTATTCTATATGCTAAATTATCGTCTCTGTCTTGGCATATTCTAAAATGTTCTATTGTTTCTATTATATCCATTTTACCTTTTTTACATCCTTTACACTTAAAAATTGTAAGACTATTTTCTTGGTATTGTCTTTTTGCTTCTTCTATAGCTCTTTCTACCTCATATCCTTCTTCTATTAATTCTATATTCATGAATTCCTCTTGTTCTGGTTCTATAGTACTTTCTGTTTCATCTAAGTTTCTTTGACTTGTATAATTATAGTCTGTAAACCTAATTGATGTTTCTCCTTTTGAGCTAGTATACATGAAGTGTTGCTCGGGAGCAAAGACTTGTGGTGTACTTAATTTATCTAGATTCCATTCTAATCCTGCGTATTCTTCTGGATTTATTTTTATTGGTTTAATAAGTCTTATTCCTTTATTACCCATTACTTCTACTACATTATTTACTTGGAGTTTAAATTTTGTATTACTACTTAAAGTCATTTTTCCAATAAAACCTACACACATTAATAAATTATTTCCATTATTCATTTCTTCATATCCTTTAGTCTGAATTCCTATTTTAATATTTTTGCCAAATTCTTTTAAATTTATTAGAAAGTCTGGGCTAATATAAAATATTCCACCATTATTTGTCATGTCTACTTCAGTTAATCTTATTATAGATTTCTTTAAGTCTGACCATCTATCATCATATAATACAATTAAAATTTTAGATCCTAGATTCTTTCTAGTTAATCCTTTTATTCCTATGACGATTAGACCCATATGCATTAACATTAGTTTGGAATTTTTTACAATTTTTATGGCAGCTGGGTTTACTAAGTCTAATATTGCAAATTCTTTTCCTATAGCTGATATCTGTTCTTCTCTATAGTGTCTATATAACTTATTATTCCTAGAGAAATTTTTTACATTATATAATGTTTTTGGATTTAACAATCTTAGTTGATTTTGTTGAAAAATTTGTAGATCTCTATCTATATCTATAATATCATTTAATTCTTGATTTTCGTCTATATTTGAGGATCTTCTAGACAGTATTCTAGAAATTAAATTATTTCCTATTCTGTTTTTTGAGAAACTTGGTCTACTATTTTCTTGGGTTGTTCGTTTGTTTGAAAGAAAGTCCATTTTGGAGATTTTCTGGTTAACTTTTGTTTTTCTTGTTTAGGTGTTATTTCTACTTGCTTAAGTTGAGATATTAATTCGTCTATATCTGTATTTTTATGAATTTGTTCAGGTTGTTTTTCTTTTAATATTTTGTCTACTTTTGTGTTTAATTCTATTAGTAATGCTATTATAGTATTATTTTGTTTTAGAAGTATTCTGTCTGTTAGACTAGAGGGAACGTGGTTAGAATATCCTACTACTTCTTGATGAAATTTTGTTGTATATTCTACTGCTTTTTTATAATTTATATCTTCTTCACTCATGAAAGTGATATCTGTTCAAGTCTTATTATTATTTCTTTTAACTGACTAATTTCAGTGTTTATTTTTTCTACTTTTTCTATGATTTTTGTTACTACTAGAGTATTTTTATTTTCTAATTCTTTTGGTTTTTCTATTATATTTTTTACCAGTTTTTCTATTTCTATTTTAGTAGGTATGTTTTCTAAGTTAAATTTTGTATTTATATATTGAATTTTTCTATCTATCTCTATCTCTTGTGCTTTTAAGAAGTCTATGTTCTTTTCTAATTTATCTACTATTTTGAAGTATTTATTTTGTACTTCTTCTATTTCTTCTAATAATTTTATTATAATTTTGTCTTGTTGTTTTATTTTTTCACTAAGATTTATTGTTAAGTCTATTAATGTATTAAATTGTTTATCTTCAGAATGTAGTATATGTTCTCCTTCAAAAAAATTACACTTTAAAATATTATTTTTATGTAATGATCTATATTTTTTCTCCGGGTGTATTTTTAAATCTAAGTATTCTAAATGAGTTAATGAATCTATTTTTCTATCCTAGTGAACTTCTAACTTGGCTAATTTTTGTATAGTATTGTATTCTATTATTAGTATATTTTATATTTAATTTAATGTTACTAATTTCTTTAACTATGTTATCTTTATGTTGTAGTAACAAGTCTATAGTATCAGTTTTAGGTATATCTTTGTTAGCTAAATCTTCTTTTGACCAAATTAAAAATTCGCTTATCTGTTCTTTTTCTAATTCTTCTTCTACCCACCTTAAGAATTCTAGTAATTTTTTATAATTATGTTTGAGCTCACTCCTAAATTGTATTTCTTTATGAAGCCAACTATATCTTTGTTTAATTCTCTTTATATATTCTAAAGGCATGTATTTTATCCAAAATGTAAAGATGCAAGTTTCTTTTCGTATATTTTTATTCTTATTTTAGAATTTTCTATTTGTCGTTCAATATAGTTTAATTCTCTTTGAAAGTAAGGTCTATCTAGGTTTGATTCTTCTAAAGATAAAAGTTGTCTTATTGTTAATTCTCTATCTAAGAGAGATGTTTTATGATATTTTTCTTCTATAAGCCACTCTTCTAATTGTTTATGTCTTTTAAGTATAGCTTGCATTTACTTATCCTAATAAAATTGCTTCTCTTTTTAAATTTCTATTTATACTATTTATTCTATTATTACACCAATCTATGTCAATATAGTAACCTTGTATTTCCCACCTTAGATTATTAATGAATTCTGAATTCAGTATTGTATCTAAATCTTCTGTAGTTTTAATATTATATGTATTTTCTATATGTCTTTTTCTAGTTACAGCTACTCTTTTTAGATTATATTCTCTATATAGGTTCCAATATATAAATCTTATTTTTCTAAATGAAGGATGTCTTTTCATATAGTATTATGTATTAATAGGTTCCCAAAAACTTCTCGCTCTGATATCAAATATATAAATCTTATTGATTTTATATATATATATATATATATATATATATATATATATATATATATATATATATATATATTAAGTTATATAGTAGTAGTACTATATAATATATATAGTAGTAGTAGTGGTTAATATATAAAATATCCAAACTTATTGTTTCATAAGTTTCATATTTTTTTTTATTAAATAATTTATTAAACTTATATATATATATATATATATATATATATATATTTGTGTGTGTGTTTTTGTGTGTGTATTTCACTCTTTATTATAACTTTGTGATTAGTCTATATAAAAATATCTTCTTGAATCATCACATTCAAAGATATGTATATCAAAAATAATTTTTCTTCTTTTCATAAATTTTTGTTAAAACTAACAACACTTCTTTCTTTGTGAAGGGTGAAGTCTAGTCATAGTCAAAATAAGGTAGAATTATAAAGGTCAAATCACAAACATCCCCTCTCATTAATGATTAGATTAATTTGTTCTTGTATTAAATAAAAAACTTTAAATAAGGGATGAATATTTCATGTTTTTTTATATTTCATATATAATCTTATGCTAAAGAGGTACTCCACGAAAAAAAATTCAATCTTCAGCTCAAGTTGTGCAGTCACTGAAAGCCCTTAGAATCTAAATGACCAGTTGCCCAAATCTGAAAGATATGCCGGTTAGGGACTGATTGTGTAGAAAAGAATGTGATAGTCGATAAGTACATTAGTAAAAGAATAATTTTGTCATGATATTCATGATTTTACACTATAAATACATAAATATTTCTCTTTGGCCAATCACATTATTTCATATCAATTGAAATTATAAAAACATCCTCCAAATGCAAATTTGGTAGCTGATTTGTTACCTATTGTGGCATGTACAACTCTCTCTTATAGAAAGTTAAAAAAATTGAGTAATATCAGCATATAATCTTATCATTGTATTATAAGTGGGATATCCTCAAGTTAAAAATTGTATTTATAAAATGTCCTTATATATGTAGTAATTATATTCATAGACAAAAATATAAATACAATTTATTAAAACAAGTAGTTTCATATTGTATTAAACACTATTGTTATATATTATAAGCAATATATATATATATATATATACACACACACACACACACACACTAGTTTCACGACAGTTGCACGTGTTTATTGTATATATAGTGTATGATTTTGTAAAATAGAATTAATATTACTAAATTAAAGCTTTTTAGTAAATAATTATAATTTAAAAAACATAGGACAAGTGCTTTTAAATGATTAATACAGATTGTCATAGAGTTACTTGTATTTTGAGATCAAAATGACAAGTATTGAAACATTTTAAAATACATTTAAAGTTTAAATATGGGAGAATGTGACATTTCTTTAGTAGTATTATTATTTACTTCACACAATTCTGTAAAAAAATCTATTAAAAAAATTTCACCAATAGTTTTTCCTCTTGAAGTTATGAACATAAATGATGGACACCATTTAAGTATATTTTTTCTCTTAAATATTCTTAAAATTTAGTATGTGCATGACACTAATAATGATTACCATAAATATTTCAATATTTATCTTTATACGTAATCTATCTTTTACCAATTAGTATTTGAGTAAGACTATCATAGAGAGGTAATTCTACAAAAAAAAAGTACTTTATTGTTATAACGAATGATGGTTAAATTGAGGTTTGAGTGTGTAAAATATTTAGCTTAACCAATTCTTTGTTTTATATATATATCAGTAGCATAGTTTAATTTTAATACATGAACAGCATCACCTTTGGTGAAAAACATTTTATTTCTTTAATTTTCTACCTTATCTTTGTAGATTTGTACTCTTCTTCTTTTTCCTGCCGCATACATATCATATAGTTATTGTCTAATGAAAGTATCTAGTGTCTTACAGAACTTGTATCGTGATATAAAATATTAAGCTTTTTCAATAATAAAAATTAATAGTTGAATAAAATTTAAAGTATTTTTTATAGAATCTTTAATTTGATTTAAGATTATTTTATGATCAATCACTATTTTCGTATCTATTTTTACATAGCTAACAAGGAGTGTATCTTGTCACATAAAATTTCCTCAAATTAAAATGAACACAAAACAATAGGGAAAAAAATATGTGGAACGATACATAACGAATGAAGAAGGAAGACGAAAATATATGTTCATGCTATATTCACCATAGAATTCCATTTGATTAAAATCTCTTGTCACCAACACTTTACTTTCTGTGTTCATTTTTACTTAAAAATCTATTAAAAAATAATTATTATCATGTCTATATTATCATATTATAAGTAAAAGTGAAAATCTATTTTTGAAATAGGGGGTTTAACATCAAAACTAATGATTCAATAGACTACGTTGATACCCGTTGTTTTAGCAAAATCAGAAACAAATTGCTTCATTTAAGGGTAAAAAAAGTAAAAACTAAAAAACCAAGGAAGAAATATCTTACCCAAATCATGTGACTTTATTCACATTTGTTTATTGTTATTATATTTCCCACAACATTTCGTCACTGTGAACTCATGGATATCGTAAGAAAATATACAAGTGTGAATTTATGAATTATGTGCTACAATTTGTTCACCAACTCTTTCTTATGTGGTACCTCAAATTTCTTTGAATTTTGAACTTAATCAACTATTGCAAATACCCATGAGACTTTATATGACGAAGAAGAGTAGAAAAATGTAAAAAATCGTAGTTTAAAAGTGAGAGGAAACCCACTATTTATAGCGAACAAATAGTAGTATTAATAGGTATTAATTGTTCCTTATCAGAAAAATTACAACCTTTCGAAAAAGTCATTGCTCATCGAAAAAATCACAACCTTTTGCAAAAGTCACAATTCTTTGGAAAAGAATCAACCCTTTGGAAAAGTCACAACCCTTTGAAAAAATCACAACCCTTCATAAAAGTCACAAATCATCAAAAATGTCAAAGCCCTTTAAAAAAATCGCAACTCTTTGAAAAAGTCACATCTCTTTGAGAAAATCACAATCCTTTAACATGAAAGGGTATCTACATTTAATATAATACAAATAATTAAATTAATAAATAAAATAAATTAAGTATTTTTAATTGGAGGTATTATAGTAATTCAACATTTAATTTACGAGTTCATACTTTTAAGATAGTATAGATAGATATATATAACATAATTATTATTTATGTCATAGCCTTTTCACTTTTCGCATTTAACATTTCACATTTATATGTTTTGTTCGTTGAAACTTCTACATGGTAACAACACTAATTATAGCTTTTGACATCTTCATTTTTACTAATACTTAATAAAATAAAAAGTGCAAAATAAAATTGTTAAATTGCTTTTTCTGTTTTTTTTTTTTTTTCATTAGAAATTCTCTTTTTCTATAAAAAAAAATTGTTGCCGTTAATTTTGCTCAACATTATTTAAAAAGGTAAGCAAGTTTCCTTTTTATTTTTATGTCGTGCCTCTAGTATTTCTTCTTTTTTAATGTTTAAGATTTTATTTTTTTTCCTTTAAATTTAATGTTACAAATCATACAAATGTAATTATTTATTCCCATATTTTTGTTTGTAAAGGTTTTTTTAAAACATGTTTATGATACAATTCAACAAATATTTTTCTGTCAAAATAATATATGAGTCTTATAATTTTGAGTTAAATAAGGGCTACCTATACATACATCTACCTATTCTAAAAAAATTATGTCAGTAATTATAAAGTATATTGAAGGCACAAATAATTAATTTTTCTCGGATACACCATAAAATTGACAATGATCTACTAGACAAATTAAGAAGCACATATGTTAATCAAAATTGTGTAATGCTTCTACAAAATACTAGTTTCATATAATAATATTATCTTGATATGTAATGCAAATGTAAAAAGAAGGAAGCTAACAGAAAGTTACGTTCAAACCTTAAGATGTGAAACATTTGTAACTATAAATTCATTACTCATATTAATATCTAAACTATTTATTGTTGAATTGATAGATTTGCACGAAAAAAATTTTCCAAATTTAATTGATTGTGTACAATTAGAAACGACAATTGTACAGACAATTAAATTATTCAAATAAACTTATTATTGAACAATTTCAAATTTTAGGTTCCCCTTCAATGTTCAATTGCTCATTACTTATATCTTATAACTATATTTATATTATTTTTAAGTTCAACTCATTGATATGGACATACATGCCTAAAGAATATACATGTGTGCGTGCGCGTGTGTTTATCTTATTTGCCAATTTTTAGTTTTTTTTAAAACTTGTGTAAAGTAAAAAATATTGACCTAAAATTAAATAGAGTTACAGAAAAATAAGAAAATAGGCATAAAATTAGAAAAAGGTTAATAGAGAGTAATATCTATAGATTGTGTGTTGAAATATGAATACATACATTGAGTAGGTTATCGACAGATGAGGTATGGTCGACATCATCATCATCGACAATGACAATATCTTCCTTTTTCACCAATTCTTCCTTGACCACAACCTCCACATCCTTGGCAACTATATTGTCTAGTGCGTCTTCAGGAGCATCACCATTTAACACATTAGGCCTGCTTGCGCATGCTCCCATTCTTTTTCTCTCTCTCTCTTTTTCTCAAGTTGTTTTGTTTTTTCTTTTTTCCGAGAGAGAAAAGAGGAGAGAGAGGAAAGAATGGTAAAAAAAAAAGATTGAGAGAAAAGGTTGAAACAAAATGATTAGGATTATAAGGGTTATATAGAAAAAGGGTATCACAGGTGCTCAAGTATTCTACGACGAAGAGCAAGTTTCTCTCAACCTTCATTTTTTTGTTTGGGCTTGTTTTAAGTTTAATATTAAATTATATTAAAATTTATTATATCATGTCCTAAAAAGATATTCAGGATCAAGAGGACTAGTGATGATCTTGATGGTAGCTATTAATGTTTAATAAAAAACTAATAAAGCAATATTGAGAAAATGAGATCCACTATTGCATCATGTCATTAGCAAGGAAGTGCATTAAATTAGTGACAAAGATATAAAATATTTTTTGATAGATTTAATTAGATTGCAGTATTTGATTTTTCTGGCACCTCATAAGATCCTTGAAACGTATTTAGTGGACGTAGTGATAAATAACTTTTATTGGTTAATTAATAAAAACCAAAATTGAGCTAAAATTTATTTTAATGATTAAAAAAGAATAGCTTATGAACCAAGTCCCATGATGATTTGGATATACAAATAACTTGTCAATAAAATATAAATGAATCATGTTGACCTAGGTGATCGTTGACCAGGAGTTGCAGATTACAACTGCAAGTAGAAATCTTCAATAATGTTATTTTACAAAAGTTTAGACGTTGTGAGTAATAAGGATTGAACTGGCTAGAAGAATTCATGTTAAAAAGGATTAGATTGATGAGCACACTTGATTAAAATAAAAGATATGTGAAGTATAATCTTATTTAAGTAAACAAAGTAAGTGCAACTATTTTGTACAGAAAAAAAACTTCTCACTAAAATAAGCTTTACTAACTTCTCTCTACCCTATCTCAATAGCAACATTTATTTAACAAATGGATCAGCAACCTCTCCCTTCACTAGCCTGTAATGACCATCCATGCCATTCCCTCTTTATTGCAATATTTTTATTTCATATTTAGAGCTTTTATGTAGTGATCTAGAGTAATGCATGTCTTGTTGGGACTAACAATTTAGTCACTTGGTTGTTCATCTGGATTTTTTGGGAGTTTACATATTTTGGATATTTTAAAACTTGAACGATTGAATTCTGTAAAAAAATTCAGGTAGACGGCCTCAAAATGCAATTATGACACATTTGTTAGGTCTTGAAATTCGAGTTTTCTCTAGAAGCACGTTCAGTGTGGATTCTAGGTCTTTTGAGCTTATTCCAAGCTATCTCATAATTTTTTGTAAAACCTACAGTTTGGGTGTGGGACACACTTCTTATTAAGATAAACTCGATCGAAAGTTTCAAAATCTCTATTGAGTTCGGAATGCTGAATTTTGTGGGGCAACATAGTTCATTTGCATTAACGGGGTTCTGAAAGAATCTTATACCTGAGGTGTAGAACCTCTTGTTCTTCACTTCCATGCGCCTAACTCTGCATTCATAGAGGCGAGTGATTTTGGTCTCCATGTTTGAAAACCTAGTATCATTTTTGTAAAAATGAGGGGATTCGATAACCGCATTTACGGGTGTCAAAGGAGCTGACCCTTCGCATTTCCAAGATCGGCGCCATGATCGTGGAAATATTAGGGCCCTACCCTTCACACTTGTAGACTGGTCCTACTTTTGCAAAGTTTATTTAACTGGTATTATAATCAAGATCACTCCCAATTTTCACACTATTTCCATATATTAGTGGATTGATATGTTGGTATAGAGAGGTATGATTAAGCTCATTTTGTTGCATTGAGTTGGGAGGTGTGGGGAATCATATTGAAGGTAAATTCCTATCCCAAAAGACCCATCTTCCCTCTCTAATGGTGATTGTTGATTCATCAAGTTGTATGTGATTTTTTGATTAGTTTTCAAGCTCGATTTGTACCTTTTTTTTGGGGCACAAGTTACTTGGGTTATTTAGGACAAATTGACAGAGTCAACTTCAAGATTATCGGTGCAGGTCCTTCATTTCTATTATGACTTTTTTTTTTGTCTTAAATTGTTTTTATCTTTGTAGTAAAATTTATATACTGACGCTATGATCATCTATTTGATAGTGTCACATTGATCAAAGGTATTCAAAAGGAAAAAGCTTTGATATAGTGGATTTTGAGCACTCGCGATCAGCTGCAAGGTGGGCTATGGCTTATCTCTTTTAGACAGAACTTTTGTTAATAAATTCATGTTTAATAACTAGTTGTGGGATGATTTTTTTGTTGATATCATGTTTAGTAACTAGAATTCATGTGTAAGGTTCCTTGTAGATAGTTTCATATTTATTGAGCATGCCTTTCATGTCTATGTTGATTGTATTATGCCTTGTGATAGTTGCAATGTAATTTATATTGTTTGGTAGCTAGATCTTTTCCTTATATTAGGCGTAGGCTAGTGATTCCATTAAAGTTGCGATTTGGAGCCCTTTTGCTTTAGAAATTATAGATTTCATTTCAAATGGCTTAACTCCCCATAGATATGTATAACAAAATTGGGTAAGATAATATGGATCCGAAGCCAAGTAAAAAGTTAGCTATTATGGATATTTATCTATAATTTCCCTTATGTTTCAGTCCTGACGTGTTCTTTGGCAATTTGGGCTATGTTAGTTATATTGGATTGGGTCTTGGATTTTGAGCTTTTGTGGGTCCTTGGTGATTATGAAGATAGTTTTCTCTAAGACTCATTGATGAGTCCACAAATTGGACTCATTTAGGGTTATATTTTGATAGAAATTGTGTCCTCAAATGCATGTTTTATCCTGATATCTGATGAAAACCTTTAAGTTTCAGGTATTTGAAGTTTAAGGAAAAACATGAACACTACTTAGCAAAAAGGAGTAAAAAGAAGCTGAAATAACAAAGAAACGAAGATCTGCGAATCGCCGAACCCATTCGGTGAATTGCTAATAGATAGCATATTCGCCTTTTATTCCAGTGTGCTGAGCCCTGAAGGAAAGGAGAAAATCGGTGGTGAAAAAGAACAGTTGGCGTATTGCCAGACCACTCTGCGAAGCAATGCTACATCATCCAATTATCCAGGAGACAAAGATGCTAAAGGCAACTGATGAAGGGCGACGAAGTAGACCAAAGGGGGGATCGCCAAATGCATCGATGATTCTCACTAACGTCGCCGAAAGATCCTTCAGAGCACATTTTCTGAAAACTATAAATACTAGTTCAGTTTTTAATTTTAGTAGCGGTTTTACCTTGTTTTACCTAGTTTTTAGATTATCAAGTTTTAGACAGAGTTTTGGAGATATTCTCTCTAAGTTTTGGAGAGGGTTTTGAAAATCTTGGAGCATTCAAAGGTTTCATTTTCAAGAAATTGGTCTTGGGTCTCTTGGATTCTTCACTTTTGGCTTGTTTTAAGACTTAATCTTGCATACCCATTGATAGAAACTGATATTAGTATACGTCTTTATCTCATTTACATGCGTAGCTAAAACCCCAATTCTTGGGGTGTGATTTTGTGAATATGGGTTAGATTAGTTGTTGGGTCTTGCTTGCTTTTAGTCTATTTGTAGTTTAAATGTGATTTCATTTAGTGGTTGTGGATGAACTTAATGAGGTTGTAGTTGCAAATATAATCTCATATATGTGTTTTCAACTTGCTAGAGAGAAAGGTCATAAAACTAAAACCACTAAATTGATGACCAGTGCGAGCGGTTCGACATGAGGTTCAGCTTGAGAGAGTGAACCCTAGTCCCATGTCCACACATACACACTTAGCTCATGAGAGTGAGTGGGTTAAGGCAGAGGCAGTTCTTCATGCGGCAAGTGGGTGTTCGAGAGGAACCCACTTGAAACGGGGTAAGCTGCTCGAGAGATAGCTTATACCCCTTAAGGTCTAGCCTAGTCATAATTACTCTACGAGTTCTCTGTCATCTCGTATTCCATTCACATCCCAAGAATCCCCCTTTCATTTCTTAGATCTCTTTGTTAATTTTGTTGTTTTTAATTACTTGTGACAAAACCCCCATTTGATATTTGACACTTGCGTCACCCTTTTTAAATTTGTTATGCTTTCATTTTGCCAAAGTCTTTAGCTACGGTTAGCTTTAGCACTTTTGCACTTAACCACTAATTTTCACACCCACTCCCTTGGGACTCAATGGTTGGGTTACTATACTATTGCACAATCGAAGACACTTGCATCGGAAGTTGTGTCCTTGATTATGCAAACATCAAAATGGCGCCGTTGCCGGGAAGTGGTGTTACGTGAAAATTTTTGGTTTAAGATGAATTTTTCTTTTAATAATCGTATTTTACTAATTTTATTTTAGTTTTGTTTTTCTTTGAATTTTTTGATATGGGTAGGTTCCGTGAGCATGACTGAGGGAAATGGTGGCAACTTGCCTGAGATGAAGCAAGAAGTCGAGAGGGACTTCACATTACCCGCATTGGTAACTTAGCTGAACGAGTTGGCCACCAAAATAACAGAGGTGGAAAACCAGTGCAAGAGTAAAGGAAGGTACATACCTCCTCACGAGAGGAAGCAGTCTAGAGACAGGGAGAACAATCGTGTCGAGGATACACTCCAAATCACTCTCCAAAAGATCACCGAACAAGATCAAATGTTAGAAGAGATGAAGGAGAGTATTGAAGTGTTGAATCAAATGGTTGGGTCTCACTCTAAATCGATCTAACTGATCAGTACACTCCTGAATTATGCGGTGCTTCCTTTTCACTCAAATGAACTATTGGGGTTACCTAGTAACACTAGGGCCAACCCAACCAATGGGGACTAAGGACTCCCATCGTGCCACGACATTAAATAAGGCACTTCTTGGGAGGCAACCCAAGGTTTTAAATGCTTTAGTTTGCTTTTAAAAATAATGGTGTGTTAGTGGTGCAGGTTTGAATGAGGAATGTAGTGAAAAATAAAGATTGGCGAGAAAATGGTTAGTCAGCGGATCACCAAAGAGGTCGGCGAGCCCGACTTGACCCGCTATTTGGCTCAATTCAAGTTCAAGTCAGAGCTTGTAAAAATCAGTGAACTTACAAAGTAGTTCGGTGCGTCGCTGATTAGGCCGGCGACTTTGATGTAGACCGCCATCTTGACCCCCAAGAAGGTGAAGAATTTTAGCAATCGGCGGGCAAGTGACCACTTGCGATCCCCGAGTGGATCGACGAGTATAACTAACGTCACCGAATGGGTGCGAACTGGATAGTTTATAATGGCTAAGAGACTAAGAATTTGAAATTCTTCACTTTCCCTCACTCTTGAATCTCCTAAACTCACACTAAGGTAGTATTTTCTTTATTTTAGAGTATTTATAGAATTTTAGTTTGTTGATTTGTGTTCGGACTTGGAATACTTTGCCGCCTAGCTTTTCAATTGCAATTTAATCGGCATCAAAGGTTGTTGTCCGAATCCCGAGCTTACATGTGAAAATAGTTTACTCATTTGCAATACTTGTTTCTTAGTGATGTGTGCTAGGCCTCTCTAGTAGGATTAGAATCCTTAATCTTGTTTTAATTAGACAAAATCTTGCCCGTATGGTTTGACTGTCAAATGCCCATAATCTTTGTGCTTTTTAATGAGTTAGGTCATGATTGCGTGTTGTTAGATTGATTGGGTGAAGTCTGAGTAGCCCACGTTTGTGCTAAATGTTGAAAATTTGCTCAATGATAGAGCAGGTGACACCACTATTAAGAGCAAATATCATCAAATGGCCAAATTTGGCAAATTCGGGAGAAATCTGAGTATCCCGGGATGATGGGTAGTATGGCTGTTGTTTGAATTTCATGAGTGTGTGTTTTGATTTCATTTTTAGGGGTTAGAAAGTTGAATTCAAGAAGGTGGGTTTAAAATAGGCACGTTGGGTCATTCGGCGAGCTGAGTCGAGCTCGCCGAATCACTTAACGGTTCACCTATTTTCTTCATCTTGCATTTTCTTTCGTGTCAAGTTTGTGGTTTGAGTTTGTATGTTTTGGCGAGATGCCTGAGTTTGCTGAAGGAACTCGGCGACTAGCCGAAAGTACTCTTTACCGCTTTCTATTTGAACCCCAAGACCCTTATGTACTGTAAATTTCATCGGACAAACCTTTGCTCGCCGAAAGTGGTCAGCGATTCGCCGAAAGGACTCTCCTATTGCTGACTTGCCTTAACTGTTTAGCCAACCTTATCGGTGAGCCAGACTTAGCTCACCAAAGCAGTTCGGCGACTCGCCGACTGGATCGGCGAGTTTATCTGCAACAAGATTTGTTGTGCTAGAGTTTCATTTTGTTTTCTTAATTTCTCTCGATCTTTTACAAATATGGTATGCACCAATCTAACCAAAACACCCCAAAAAGAGAAGACAGTATTAAAATAAATGAAGAAGGATCAAATCCTCCAAAGAGAAGAGGGGATTACCTCCAACCGGGAGACAATGGCAAGAGGAAGAAACATATAGCTAGAAAAGGAGTAGCTATTGAGCCATATTTCTCTAAACCAGAGGATCAACAACCTCTGATTAACTGAAGGGATGTGCTCCGTCTAGATTTCATCCCACAGCCACCAGTACTCCCTCAGTTGCCACTCCTTCGACTATAGACTTAGTACCAGCCCAGACACCCTCAATAACTCCTGCACTACCTATTGCTCCTCCACCTAGATTGCTGAATAGACTAAAGGGTGAAGGAGTCTGGACTATCATAGAGGAGAAGCTACTAATCTACGGAGGGTCTGGAAGGTAAATAACCATATGTTTTGGACACCCTCCACTACTATGAGTTCGAGCAATTCACATGGCCCCGAGGCCCTTACCTTACTTTATTTGGGTTGTTCTACTTTAAAATTGTGTTTTATCTATTTCTGTGGATGATTGAGCTTATGACTCCTTTTATTTTAATTGTAAAATGATTTTTGACCCGTCCGAAAATTTTTGCCACCTCTTGTGTGTAGAATGTGGCTGTTCTTTTGCAAAATTCAAGTCTCTGTTCCGATCAATACCGATGACTTGAATAGTGATTACAATTGAACGAACATGAATGTACGACTACGATGAGGCCAAATACAGTTGCATAGACAATATGTGAACTCTTTGCATCTCATTGTTATTAGCCATTTATCGAATCGAGTCTCTTGTAATGACCGTTGCACACTAGCAAAAGTGTGGAGTTTGGTTTGACTTTAGTATCGATGCCTAGTGTGTTGAGCTTACTCTAAAACATGCATGATAGATCCTAGAATTTTTCCCGTTGGTCCAATTGATTAAGTAAGGCTATCTCTTGATATGATCTTAGGCAACTTTGAAGAGTGTGAGCCAATTTGACATATACCGATTTTGTGGCCTACTTTGTGAGTGTGTGAACCTCTCTTGAATACCCCTTGAACCTTAACCTTCTTTGGAAGAAACTTGATGAAAATTAGACCTTTCTTAATCGAGTCTTGTGTAGCATTGTTCGAGACACCCTTTTTGAATGACTGAACTTGAGTTTGCATGAGAAAAAGTAGAAGTTTAATCTGGGGGTATTGATGAGTCCAAAAATTGGACTCATTTATGGCTATATTTTAATAGAAATTGTGTCCTTAAATTCATGTTTTATCTCGATATCTGATGACAACCTTTAAGTTTCAAGTGTTTGAATTTTGAGGCAAAACATGGACACTACTTAGCTAAAAGGAGCAAAAAGAACCCGAAAGAACGAAGAAACAAAGATCTGTAAATCACTGAACCCATTCGGTGAATTGCCAAAATATCGCATATTCACCTATTGTTCTAGTGTACTGAGCCCTAAAGGAAAGGAGAAAATCAGCGGTGAAAAGGAGCAATTGGCATATCGTCGAACCACTCCACGAAGCCGTCCTACATCACCCAATTATCCAGGACACAAAGACGTTAAAGGCAACTGATGAAAGGCGACGAAGTAAACTAAAGGGCGAATCACCAAATGCATCGACGATTCTTACTAATATCGCCGAAAGATCCTTCGGAGCACATTTTTTGAAAAATATAAATAGTAGTTAAGTTTTTATTCTTAGTAGTGAGTTTTAACTTGTTTTACCTAGTTTTTAGATTATCAAGTTTTAGATAGAGTTTTGGAGATATTCTCTCTAAGTTTTGGAGAGGGTTTTGAAGAAGTTGGAGCTTTCAAGGGTTTCATTTTTAAGAAATTGGACTTGGGTCACTTGGATTCTTCACTTTTGGCTTGTTTTAAGACTTAATCTTGCATACCCATTGATGGAAACTGATATTGGTATACGTCTTTATCTCTTTTACATGCGTAGCTAAAACCCCAATTCTTGGAGTGTGATTTTGTGAATATTGGTTAGATTTGTTGTTGGGTCTTACTTTCTTATAGTCTATTTGTAGTTTAAATATAATTTCGTTTAGTGGTTGTGGATGAACCTAATGAGGTTGTAGTTGCAAATATAATCTCATATATGTGTTTTCGGCTTGCGAGAGAGAGAGAGCTCATAAAACTAAGGCCACTAAATTGATGACCAGTGCGAGTGCATCGATATGAGGTTCAGCTCGAGAGAGTGAACCCTAGTCCCATGTCCACACATTCATCTCGAGAGAGTGAGTGGTTTAAGGTGGAGGCTATTCTTCATGCGGCAAGTGGGTGTTCGGGAGGAACCCGCTTGAAATCGGGTAAGTTGCTCGAGAGAGAGCTTATCCCTCTTAAAGCCTAGTCATAATTACTCTAGAGTTCTCTATCAAAAGAATGTACCCAATGATTTTGTCTATCCTGTATTCCATTCACATCCTAAGAATCCCCCTTTAATTTCTTAGATCTCTTTGTTAATTTTGTTGTTTTTATTTACTTGTGACAAAACCCCCATTTGATATTTGACGCTTGCGTCACCCTTTTTAAATTTGTTATGTTTTCATTCGCCAAAGTCTTTAGCTATGGTTAGCTTTAGCACTTTCACACTTAACCACTAATTTTCACGCCCACTCCCTTGGGACTTGACCTCGGGTTAGGTTACTATACTATTGCACGATCGTAGACACTTGCATCGAAAGTTGTGTCCTTGATTATGAAAGCATCACTCATTTCCATATTAAGAAGATCATGTAGATTGGAGGTTTCAGAGTCTTTTATTCATGATTTATGGTTTTGTTGTATATCTTTTAGTCACGGTTCGAGGCCTCATCACAACTCTATTAGCCTCTGTTTAAATCAAGGCAAACTTGTTTTGGTCGAGTCCGAGCTCTACCATGGAGGTTCTTTTTTGATATTCAGGGTGCCTTTGCCATGATTTAATTTTGGGAATACTTCTACTCTTATCTTTTCCTATCCTTTAGGTCTTCAGCGTACTCATTAGGCTTATGGTTTTGCATTTGAGATATTTACTTTTGAATTACACACGAGTGTACCTTCTCGGCTTTTAAGGGTACAACTTGGTTATGTCTAGTTTGTCTTCTTTTCCATATAATCCTTTCCTAAACTCATGACCTGTATAATTACGCTTTCCATTATCATTTTGTCTTATAGCCTCTTGTTGATTTTAATTTCTTACTTTTCATACTCTTTACTTTCAAGCTCAATGGGCCAATTATGCCTACAGAGTACCTATTATTTTGGTACTCATATTGCACTCTACATCTGTTTTCTTGGTGCAAATCTTAATGCTAGCCAACAACATTGATTTGGCTTAGTTGTTGAAATCTTTGGATATAAAGGCAGAGCCTATGAAGTTCTAGTTTGGCCTATCTCCTTCTGATTGAATTTTTTTGCAAGTCATTGGAGTTCAAGACAAGTATGTACTTTTTGTTCTACTACTGGGACTTGTACTCGTATAGTAGCTTTTTAGTGATGTCCACTAGGTTGTAGGATTGGATCTCTTGTACTCCTACTTTTTTATATTTGTTGTTTTCTCATTTCAACCGTGTGTCTTGTTTTAACTCTTTAAATTGCTCATTGTTTATTATTTCTACCCAATGTTTCTGTTACTTGTTTTTTCATGATATGGATTTGCTGACCGACTTGTGGATTGTGGTAGATTTCATCAGGACACGAGTTTTCGGATCATGACATAATCCCAAAAGACCTGGCTAACACTGTCAATCCTAACTCTACTAGATGCACTACCACTCATTCCTAAAACAACCAAGTAAATGGAAACTATAAAAAGAATTAGTCAAATCAATTCATAGATATCCAACAAAAGAACACTCCAACTTATGAATTTCAGAACAAGAATCATATTCAAGATATCTGCCACAATTCACAAAAAAACAACCTCAAGATTGAAGGATTTACCAAAAAACAAATCAACAATTTCCCAAAAACTCCTTGAATTTTTAAAAAGCCAAGAATAGTGATGGTGAATAAAGAAACACTATTGGCACAATAATGAAAATTCAGAATTTTGTTCCTAATCAAGTTATCATAAATCTAACCTAACCCCATCCTCCTTTATAGAAGTATACTCCTAAAATATGCTTCATTTCAAATATAATGTCACACCTCGAGCCTACACGCTGGGCGGAACTAGCACCCGAGAAACATTGATGGCCCCAAGCGAACCCTTGGCCTGACTTACTACTCAGCGGAAGACTTACTCATGATAAAATACTTTAAGAAGTAAACTGAGCTGCTCAATAGATAACTTAGAATCTATTAAATAACATTCAACTTAGCCAAAGTGGAAACTGTAGATTCAATATAAGCCAATAAAAAGATAGTGACAAATGAACTAACTAACTGTCTATGAAGCCTCTAATAACTGAAATGAATTTCGGGACAAGACTCCCGATCATCCTAACAACTGAAAACTACTAAAGCAATATAAATAGGGGTCCTCTGGAATGTAAGGAGGCTCACCACAAGACTCTAAATGTTCAGCTAGATGAACGAAGCGCTGTATGCTAATCCTGATTACCTATATCTGCATCATAATAAGATGCAGGCCAACTGTCATCAATACATTGAATGTACGAGCATGCGAGGGGAATTCTAAAATAAGACATAAGCATGAAAGGAACCGAAAGAACATACCTGGGCTCAACTCAACTCAGCTAAACTCATTTCAGTATAAAGTAATAAAATAAATTCAATATAAACAAAAGCTTTTAAAACATGGATAACAACTCTGTGTATTTAGAAATAGAATAGTAACTCTGAATGTATGCAAGGATACAATGTAAACTCTGAATATATGTAAAAATACAATTTACTTCCATGTGTATAAAAATACATAATAATTCTATGGGAGTTTCTCTAACCGACAACCATCACTTAAGAGCTATTGTGATGATACAACATTTTGCCTCACGCAGCCAGGGCCATCCTATACCTTGCCAAGGGTATAAAACTTGAAAACTTAGTGGATCCACTAGTCTATGCTAAAAAGCACTAAGAAATCATCTAAAAAGTATGACCCTTCTCTACCCATGGTGGCTACATGGTTTATGGGGGTTGGGAGTTGTCTGAACTCCCCCCATATTGTTGCTTAATACTACTCCCAAAATATACTAGAACATATATTTGAAAAGATAACTCTGTGGTTTGAGATAATTACTCAAAAACTAGCCCGAAGGTTCTCCTGGAAATCAAAGTTTCCTCTATTTCTTAATTGTGGAAGCATTTACTCTTTAATTGAAAACTAGCTCAAAGGCTCTTTTGGAAATCAAGGTTTCCTTTCTTCTTTAAATGTGAAAACATTTTACTCTTTGGGAATACATAGTCCTGATATACTGTTTTGAAGAAATGAACTTCAAACTTTACTCTTTACTCAACTCAAAACTCATGTCTTAAAACAAAGTTAAAATGTTTGTAAAAGACTTTTGGAAGACTCTATGTACTTCTCTTGACTTGACTCTTAAATTTCCTTAAATTGAATTATGGATTCAAGGATTATGATTTTTGATAGGAAAGATCTCATGATGTTTAGGAGTGTTTTTAGATAGCTAAACATGAGAAAAGGTCAAGAAATCACTGTCTGGAAGCAAGTCCGTGACGCGAAGATGCATTTAAATAATTGGTTGCAAAATAAATATTGAGGATGAACGGTCCGTGACCACTCCGCAATGCAGAGAACATTTTTCAAATCCTGAGGAACAAGTCTGCGTCTGATTTGCCTGAGTTGCTCCTTCTTCATTTTCTAACCCCAATTCGCCTAAATTCAATTCTTTTTCTGAATTCCTCTTTAGATTCAGATACCCAAATCTAATCAAACACAACTCTAAAATCGACCTTAAACTCTCAAGAACTCCTCAATCTTATCCCAAATTCAAGTAAGAAAGCAATTCAAGAACATAACTCAAGAACATCAAAGTCTCAATCTTTTAGGACGAAAATCATACTGAAATAAAAATGTTTGGCATGTGGGTAAACAAACCCAATACTATGTGAACTTACATACCTCGTAGGGATCAACCCTTGGCAAAATCCACAAGCAATTCTTCAAAGAACTTGGCGATTCCTTGCTTTTTCTTCTCCTTTCTCCTCTTCTTTTCTCTTCTCTCAAAACCCTAGCTTATTTTGATAAAGCATAAACTGAATAAAATCAGTTTAGACCCCAAATTAATTACCAAAAATGAATTTAACTAGTTGGATGGTGAAAAGACCATAATACCCTTCTAAAATCAGGTTTTTGACTTTTCTTATCTAGACAACCCAACTTCAAATAGGCATATCTCCCTCATACAAACTCTAAATCATGAAAACTTGGTGGCGTTGGAAAGATAATTCAAAGATCTTTCCTACGGTATCTTGTAGAACACCTAAATCATCTTGATATAAGAGTTACTATCGTTTGAAGTTGACCCAAAACTCATACTTAACTTTGTTAAACTTTCCAAATTTGATTATTTCCAAAAATAGTTTCTTTCTAATTCCAATTCTTCCTAGTAGTGGTGTGTTACAATATCTCCCCCTTGGGAACATTCGTCCTCGAATGAGATTACTCTTAGCAGGCAAATGTCTAACAGCTAACACCTAGCTCAAACACCTAACAAGCAAATGTAAATACAACATGCCAACTTAAAATAAAAGCCAAGAAAAGAATTAGTACCTTAATTTGGAACTTCTCCGGATTCGAAGAGATGTGGGTATATCTTCTTCACATCCACCTCAGCTTCCCAAGTGGCTTCCTCAACAAATTGATTCCAAAGAACTTTGACTGATGATACTTCCTTGGTCCTCAACTTACGAACTTGGCGATCTAGAATCTGAACAAGAATCTCCTCATATGATAAGCTATCCTTGATACCAATATCTTCAGTAGGTATGATAAGTGAAGGATCGCCCATGCACTTATTTGTTAGAACATGACACACGATCTAATATATTTGTCGAAACATGACACGTGATCCAATGTTTGTGTCGAAACATGAATCGCGATCTAATATATGTGTCAGAACGTAATACCTGATCTACTCAGCACAACCATAATCATAATCACACCCATAATGAGTAGTTCACGTAGTCATACAATTAAGTATTACGTTCATGGCATGTAGTTGTTCATATATTCATTTCGCAACAGGTTCAAGACATGTAATTATTCATACTTAGTCATTTCACTGAGTTCGATTCATAATCTTTTATTCAAATACACGTATGCATACAATGAAGCCACTATCCGACATATATCACATAAACATGAAATTGAACCATCCCTACCCCTAGTTAACAGGATGGGGTTTCCCCCTATAGTACACATCCTACATAACCACTAGGAGTACATGCACAACCATTACTTTTTCGGTGCATGAAGTCCTATGCATGAATTCTACCATCAATTAACAATATGCTATGCAATGAACATGGATTTAAAACTACTCAATTGATAAACCTAGCCTACCTAGATGCCAAACAGCTGTATAGTGATTGTAGCTCCAATCTTGGCTTTCGGATGATAAGTCGGCAGATTTTTTTGGAGAATCCTCATGCTATCATCAACCTTACACTAGAACTCTCTTCATCCTTGCTCCTAAAGCCTAGAGAAGCCTTTTGAGGGTTTCATGGGGGTGATCCTCACCTCTTTTTGGTACTTAGGTAAAAAGGAGAAAATAAGACTTCACATCATTTAAGTTCTGTCCCGATCATCTTGCTCTGGTGCTCCTTATCCCGCGGGAGCGCCGCCACCCTAGCGGCTTCTGTCTTGAATTGGCGGGATGATAGGCCCAGTTTTTTTGATATTTTTTCTTTTCTTAAATAAAAACGGTTCGGGTCGTTACAATGGCTACATATTAACCTCTCGTTTGTCCCCGAACAACTAGCGAAGGGATAAGGATAAGCCCTTTTTGGAATACTTCTATACTAACGACTTGGCCCGTTAAGGAACCACAAAGGATAGTGGTTTCCATGTTTTAAGCACGAAAGAGGTCTTTATTCAAGGAACAGGCTATGGAAAGTAGGAGCTCATGGATAAAAGACACGTCTATTTGTATAGCTTTCCTCGCCAGAGTGATAGGTTTCTCGCTGAGATAAGGTTACTGTGGCGGGGACACGCCGCTACAGTGTGGAATAAAAAATTAGTAAGTAGGGGGAAAAGGAAAAGTTTTTCCCCATTTCCTCCTAAACTCACCGTAAAATCAAAATGCTCTAGATCGCTTTGCTCCGAATGTCAAATTTACAGTAATATTCTTGTTCCCTACTCCGGTTACTTTATTACTTACTTAACTATGATTGCATGATACTAATCGATTGGTTAGGAGGGCCTTCGTGGTAGTTTTCAAAATATGAACATAGGTTGCTTGATTTGTTAGAAAAACGTAGCATGGACACTACTCTTATGTTCACAACGTCTCCACAACATTTTGAGCGTAAAGATTTCACGAAAATATGGTCGAAATGATTCTGAAATGGGTGGGAGAAGTTGAATTGTTTCTTGGTGTAAAACATGGATTGAAACACCATTTATGGGTTTTTTTGTTGAAATTATTGCACATTTAGGTACTAGGGTACTTTAGATACTCTGATCTAATGAAAAATTCTCTAAAACAAGGTTTTGGGGGCGAAGGGGTGCCATGGTTGCCCTTGAAGTTCGTTCCATATGATGGCCACTCTGGCGGCCTCCATCCCACTGTGGTGGCCTCCTTCATCCCGCTGTGGTTAGATTTAGGCCGTTATGGTGGGGTTCGGTGGGACAGTGGCCTCTTGCCACTTCAAATAAAATTTTTAGTTTTTCCCTTAGCCAGACATTCACTAATTCCATGGAGTCATAACGTATATCTTTCATGAATTTTGCAGGCTTGTCTATTAGGTCTGGAAACAACTAGGAAAACTTGCCATCCAATTTACTGATATGCAAGTTGGGAGACGTACAACAATCACTGGAACACCAAGTTTTGTTGCGAGAGGGGTTTGCACCTGCTAGGCCAATCAGAGAAACCACCTGCTTTTCATGCCCGGATGATGGAGTTTGGTTAGGGTCCACTAATAGAGGCTCCCCTAGATGTGTGATGAGTCCATAAATTAGACTCATTTACGACTATATTTTAATAGAAATTGTGTTCTCAAATGCTTATTTTTGCCTCAATCTCTGATGAAAGCCCTTAAGTTTCAGGTATTCGAAGTTTGAAGGAAAGCATGGAAACTATGTCCCAAAAAGGAATGACAAGGCTCAAAAGAACAAAGAAATGAAGGCTTGAGGATCACCAAGTCCACTTGGCGAGTGCTAAAGGTTTTACTTTTCCTTTTGTTCCAGTGTGCTATGCCCTGAAGGAAAGGATCAAGTCGGTGGAGAAAGGGAGCAGTCGGCGCATCGCCGAGAAGTTCCACGAAGCAGTACCATGTCACCCAATGAGCCAGAGCACAATGATGCTAAAGGATGGTGCAAGACGGTGATGAACTAGACCAAAAGGCGAATTGCCGAGTTGATCGACGATTCCGACTAATGACGCCGAATGATCTGTTGCAGCACAAATAAGTGAAAAATATAAATAGTAGTTAGAGTTTTAGATTTAAAAGTTGAACAATTATTATAATTTTCATATAGAATAGTACTTTTTGATATTATTGCTCCAAGATTGAGAGGGTTTTGAAAAGTTGAAGAAGAAGAGGGTTTCATCTTCAAAAATTTGTACTTGGGTCTCTTGGATTGTTTATTCTTGGCCTGTAACAAGACTCAAATCTTCATACCTGTTTGAATGCAACCTAAATTAGGTATAAATTTCTATCTCTTGATGTGTGGCTAAAACCCCCAATTCTTAGGGTGTGATTTTGTGAATATGTATTAGATTAGTTGTTAGGTCTTGCTTTTTGATAGTCTATTTGCAGTTCAAATGTTATTTCGTTTAGTAGCTATGGATGAAATTAATTAGTTGCAAATATAATCTCATATATGTGTTTTTAGCTTGCTCGAGAGAGAGGTCGTAAAACTAAGATCACTAAATTGATGGCTAGTGTGAATGGGTCGACATGAGGTTAAGCTCGAGTGAGTGAACCCTAGTCCCATGTCCACACACTCAGCTCGAGAGAGTGAGTGGGTTAAGGTGGAGTCTTTTCTTCATGCGGAAAGTGGGTGTCCGAGAGGAACCCGCTTGAAACGGGGTAAGTCTCTCTCTCTCGAGCTTATCCCCCCTTTCAAGTCTAGCCTAGTCATAATTACTCTACGAGTGCTCTATCAAAATCATGTACCCAATGATTTAGTCTATCCCATTTTCCATTCACATCCCAAGAATTCCCCTCTCATTACTTAGAAATCCCTGTTTATTTTGTTGTTTATACTTACTAGTGACAAAACACCATTGTTAATTGACACTCTTGTGTCCCCTTTTAATTTACAATGTTTTTAATCGTTAACTTCTTTAGCTACGAATAGTTAGAACTAAATTTCATTTTTCTATTAATTCTCAAAACCATTTTATTAGGAACAATGCCAACCCTTGGTTGGGTTATTATACTAATGCACGATCATAGACAATTGCATCCAAAGTTGTGTCCTTGATTACGCAAACATCAAAATGGCGCCGCTACTGGGGAGTGGTGTTATTTGAGAATTCTTAGTTCAGTAGAATTTTTTATTCTTCTTAGTTTTAGCTTTACTAATCTAAATTGTAGTTTTGTGTTGCTTGTTTGAATATCAAAGCAGGGAAATAAAGATGAATAATCATTATGGGTACCACACGTACCATCCCCCCCTGAAACTATTGAACCTCATGGATAACTTCTTGACGTTAAAACAAGTAGTGAATGAGACAATCCAAGAAATGTGGCTGAAGTTTCAATCAGTGCTACAACCATGCCCATCTCATGGAATGTGTGACAAGATGCTTTTGGAGTGCTTCTATCGAGGTCTTGGACCCAAAAATAGGAGCATAGCCGATCAAATTTTTGAGGGCGGTATGCTTCACCAGCCCTATGAAGTCGTCGTAACACTCCTTGATGGTATGGTTGAAACCAACAAGGAGGCCCAAAAGAAACACGAGTAGGACGCACTAGTGGCTCAAGTAGACGTTCTGTCCAAACGAGTCATGGGATTGGAAGCACAAGCCATGAAAAAGGAAAATAACTTCTTTCTTTGAGAATGTAGAAATGAGAAGAAGCATAAGGATGTGCAAACAGACAATGCTCTTTCTCTCATTCAACAAAAACTTGAAGAGTAAGACAAAAAGTTAAATGATATGAAGGACAACATTGAAATGCCGACTGAAACATCTACCTCAAACTCCATGACTATTCAATTGTAGGATGCTCAAATCACCTATTTGATGACAGGTGGCTATCCATCGTTCAGCGAGGACTCACCCAACTACACCATGGCCGACTCCGAGGATGAAAAATAGTTGTTGACTTGCGTCGTGCCACGAGGTTAACTAAGGCGCTGTTTGGGAGGCAACCCAAAACTATTTATTGCTTTCTTTTTCTTTGATAAACTAATGGTGTGCTGATTGTGCAGATGGAAGTGTGGAGAGTGAATGAAAAGTGTAGATTGGCGAGCAATAGATGCAGTCGGTGAGTCACCGAAAGGGTTGGTAAATCCAACCTTATCCACCATTTGACTCAAGAGATCGTCAACATTGGAGTCTATAAAACTCGGCGAGATTTGGAAATCATTGGCGAATCGTCGACCATGCCGGCGATAAATATGGAAATCGCCGTTTGGACCCCCCCATAAACTAGAGGTTCTGTAAATTTTGGAAAAGAAACTAAATAGTCGGTGTTCCGCCAAGTGAGTAGGCGTACTTGACTAATGTTGCCGATTGGGCGAAAACTGGATGGTATTTGCAAGCCAAAGGTTTAAAAGTTTCAACTTCATTCACTTTCCCTCACTTTTTATCTGTCCAAGATCGCACCTGCACCCTAGTTTCTGTACTTCTCAAACTTTTATAGCATTTTAGTTGTTGAATTGTGCTCAGACTTGGATGACATCGCCCTTAGCATTTCAATCCTCTCCTTAGCTACACAAAAGGTTAGTTCTTATGCCCCAAGTTTAATTTATCATAAACTATACTCATTTGCAATAGCATGATCTAGTTGAAGTGCTCTAGTTCTCTTGAGAGGATTAAATTGTTAACATGCATGATTTAATTTGATATCCTTGCTCGAGTAGTTGTGACTATTGAATTCCCTTAATTGCATGCCTTAAACTGGATTAAAATTCGAGTGGTTGTGTTTGGGTGTTATGGGTCCTACCTTAATTATGCTAGTGCATGTTTTGATTTTGTTTCTGAGGCTGATTTTGAGAAGTTGGGTCAAAAGTAGGCATGTTGGTTCATTGGGAGAGTTGTGACGAGCTCGCCAAACTATTCCTCAGTTCGCCTACTTACTCTATCCCGCCCTTATTATCATGCTCTATTTTTTGTGGTGTGTAACTTTCAGCGAGAAGTATAAAGTCGCCAAGAGCACTCGGTGAATCACCGAAATTCTTCTTATTCGCCCTTTGTCTGCACCCCAAACTCTATCTGCACTGTGACCTTCGACGGATTATCTGTGTCTCACCATATGTATTCGGCGGCACGCCGAATGGACTATCTAGTCTTTCTGTAGCTGAATGTCTTTGTTTTAGTTGTTAAATATGCTCTAACATTATCTCAAGACTTTGCAGACATGGCCAGACAAAAATTTTCAAGAAGAAACATGCCACCCAGACACATAAGAGCACAAAAGTTCAGAAAAACTGCAAGGTGCGAGAACAAGACAGCCAGTTCAAGGAGGAGGATGCCCATCGACCCTAATGTCCCTTCGTGGGCTCGAGGGTTACACAATGCAACACACGCCTTTGTGGTAGCTCACGAGTTGGACAATATGATCGAGGCTAATGTCACTGCTGAAGCTGAAGCTGAGCGAAAAGAAAAAGATAACTAGAAGTAGAATGATAACACTCCGGGCACTAATGCCCAGACAGATGGATTGACTGCTTAGATAGGATCCCTTATTTACCTACCTCTCTGTCTTTCTTTAATTGCCATTTTGGATATTTTGTCATGTGCATCTGAGGACAAATGCTTTTTAATTGTGTTGGGGTGAGGCCCACACCTTATGTGTTGATAGTCATGTTTTGTTTTTATTTGGGCTTTGTGCTTAAATTGTGGTTATACCATTTTTGTAGATGTTTGAGCTTGTGGTTTCTTTTGTTTTAAATTGCAAATTGATTTTTTGACCCGTCCAAAAATTTCTGCCACTACTTGTTTGTTGAATGTGGTTGTTATTTGGCAAATTTGAGTCTCGATTTCAATCAATACCAATGACTTGAATAGTGCTTACAATCGAACGAACATGAATGTACGACTATGATGAGGCCAAATGAAGTTGCATAGACAATATGTGAACTCTTTGCATCTCGTTATGACTAGCCTAGTATCGAATTGAGTCTCTTGTGATGATCATTACACACTAGCAAAAGTTTGGAGTCTTGTTTGACTGTAGTGTCAATGCCTAGTGTGATGAACTTACTTTGAATCATGCATGATAGATCTTAGAATTTTCCCCCTTGGTCCGGTCAACTAAGTGATGCTATCTCTTGATATGATCTTAGGCAACTTCTAAGAGTGTGAGCCAAGTTTACATATACCTCTTTTGTGACCTACCTTGTGAGCGTGTAATTCTCTTTTGAACACCCCTTGAGCCTTACCTTTCTTTGGAAGAAGCTTGATGAAATCATAACCTTTCTTTATCCATTACCTAGAGTCCTCATGAACTTGTGGTTAGTTGAATATCCAACTTAGGCCAAAAGACTAAGTTGGGGGTGTGGTGAGAAGAAAAGGGAAAGTCAATAAGTGCAAGGAAAATCTCTGTTAACCCATGGTTTTGAGAAAAATGGAACCGCTCCATACAAAAAAAAAATGAGAAAGATATAAAGAAAATAAAATAATGAAAAAGAAAGTTGCAAAATAAAGTGCACAATAAATGGGGTTCCCAAACAATCCATGGAAAGTGAATAATAGGATGACTTATGAGCAATAAAGAGAATGATAAAGGAAAAGGAAAGGAGGTGTTGTTAGCACCATATTTCATGAGGATGAAAGTCACTAAGCCTAAATGGCCATGCCTTTGCACTCAACCCCATTACAAGCCTTGAAAAGACCTTTTTAATCTTGAGTGAGCTGAAACAAATGTTGATTGGAAAATACGGGCAAACCTATGGGTGAAATTATGCATTGTGTTCCTCTTTGTGAGTGTGAGCGTTGCATCTGATTTCAAAGCTTTAAACTGTGAACCATTTTGTGAATATGGAATCATTCCTTGTGTGAGGGCATTTGAACACTTTGGTTGAGCTTGAACTTGCATTTGAAGCAAGTATTGTGAGCATGAGATTCTTTGATATTGGTGAGTCAAAACTTGAATATTCGAGTGCACATTTGATCTTTGCATAAGTAAATTGAGTCTTGTTGTGTGCATTCATGATTGAGTCTTGTGTAGCACTATTTAAGACACCTCTTTTGAATGACTGAAGTTGAGTTTGCTTGAGGACAAGCCAAAGTTTAAGTTCGGGGTGTTGATGAGTCCACAAATTGGACTCATTTAGGGCTATATTTTAATTGAAATTGTGTCCTCAAATGCTTATTTTTGACTCAATATATAATGAAAACCACCTTAAGTTTCAGGTATTTGAAGTTTGAAGGAAAGTATGGACACTATGTCACAAAATGGAACAAAAAGGATGAAAAGAATGAAGAAATGAAAGCCTGAGCATCGCCAAGTCCACTTGGCAAGTCGACGAAAGGTTTTACTTCACCTTTTGTTCCAGTGTACTGAGTCATGAAGGAAAGGATCAAGTCGGCAGAAAAAAGGAGCAGTTAGCGCATCGCCAAAAAGTTTCGTGAAGCAGTACCATGTCGCCCAATGTCCCAGGGTACGACAATGCTGAAGGATTGTACAAGATGACGATAAACTACACCAAAAAGTGAATAATCGAGTTGATCGGCGATTCTGACTAACGACGCCAAATGATCCGCTGCAACACAAATCAGTGAAAACTACAAATACTAGTTAGAGTTGTAGTTTAAAGAGTTGAACAACTATTATAATTTTCATATAGAATAGTACTTTTTTTATATTTTTTCTCTAAGTTTGAGAGGATTTAGAAAACATGAAGAAGAAGAGGGTTTCATCTCCAAGGATTTGGACTTGCATCTCTTGGATTCTTTATTATTGGCCTGTAACAAGACCCACATCTTCATACTCATTTGAAAGCAAGATCAGTTAGGTATAAATTTCTATCTCTTGATGTGTGGCTAAAAACCTCAATTCTTAGGGTGTGATTTTATGAATACGGGTTAGATTAGTTGTTGGGTCTTTCTTGCTCATAGTCTATTTGTAGTTTAAATGTGATTTCGTTTAGTGATTATGGATGAACTTAATGAGGTTGTAGTTGCAAATATAGTCTCATATATGTGTTTTTGGCTTGCTCGAGAGAGAGATCGTAAAACTAAGACCACTAAATTGATGGCCAGTGCGAGTGGGTCGACATGAGGTTCAGCTCGAGGGAGTGAACCATAGTCCCATGTCCACACACTCAGCTCGATAGAGTGAGTGGGTTAAGGCGGAGGCTTTTCTTCATGCGGCAAGTGGGTGTCCGAGAGGAACCCTCTTGGAACAGCGTAAGTTTCTCGAGAGAGAGCTTATCCCCCTTAAAGTTTAACATAGTCATAATTACTCTACGAGTTCTCTATCAAAAACATGTACCCAATGATTTAGTCTATCTCGTATTCTATTCACATCCCAAGAATCCCCCTCTCATTTCCTAAAATTCCCTGTTTATTCTACTGTTTACACTTACTAGTAACAAAACCCCATTGTTAATTGACAGTCCTGTGTCCCCCTTTAATTTACAATGTTTTTAATCATTAACGTCTTTATCTTTGAATAGTTAGAACTAAATTTTATTTTTCTATTAATTTTTAAAGTCACTCTCATAGGAACGATTCGAACCCTTGGTTGGGTTATTATACTATTGCACGATCATAGACACTTGCATCGGAAGTTGTGTCCTTGATTACGCAAACATCAGAGTGCGCTCCGGCTTGGTGAGGGAGTTCTATGCCATTCTTCTTACTGTTTCCTGGGATGATTCTCACCTCACCATCTACATTCAAAGAGTTCACAACCCCCTGAGCACTCAGTTCATTAATAAGGTACTTGAGGTGCCAGAGGTTCCTAACAAAGAGTATGAGGCCAAGCTGAGGGAGATGGATTTAGGCTAGCTGTGGGATACACTTGTTGAGCCTACGTGACGGGACCATTTTACGAGGCTACTACTGAGGGCATCTACAGTACTAACTGGTCACCTAATTCTAAGAGGTGACTGCACTTGGTTTCCAGAAGGATTTGCCCGTCGGACAATCATATCGACGTTACCTTTCCCCAAGCATTGGTGGTGGCTTGTGCTATGTAGGGAATTGGACTGAATGTGGGCGCGAAAATCATTTTTGAGTAGAAGGTGTTATACTGGGGCAATAAGAAGGCATTCTTCCTGCCTAGACGGGTGACAACGATGTGCAAGCAAGAGGGGGTGCCACTCTTGGACACCGATGAGGTACTTCCCACGGATCCCCTTTTTCATCCTCTTTGCATTAGGCAAGCTTCCTCCTCTGGGATAAGAGCAGGAAGACGGACAGTGCCGGTAGCAATCAAGTGGCTACTGAGGAGGATTACGAAGGATGGGAAGATGATGAGGGCGACGACACTCTCCCTACACAGTCCTAGACCCCACCATCAAATGCTTTCGTGGAGAAGGACCCAACAGCCATCCGGAGGAGATTAGGAAGTTCCTATGCTAGAGCTTCAACTTTAGTTCCACCCTTCACTACTCTCGAAGTTGAGATGCTTTGCCGCCAGTTGCTACATGAGAGGAGAAAGGGTATAGAGAAGGATCGTCTGATGGCCCGAATATGGAAAACCATTAAGGTCATCCTCTCTTGTGTTGCCCTTAGGAGGGAGCTTCCTTGATTTGAGCTGGGGGACTATCGAGAGTTCCCTTGGTCAAACGAGGTATGGTCTTGCATGATACCCTCAGAGGACCTGGAGTCCGGCAGTGACACTTCCCATTCCCATGGACCTGATTTGGTTTTCGCCACTTTTGCGCATGTAATGAACAATATTTTATTTTATCTTTTTGTTTTTCCTTGTATTTTTGTAGGCACATGGATGATCGTTTTTATTAAGTTTCATAGCTAATATTTAAATTCTAGGTGATTATAACTGCCTTTTCTATTGTTGAGTACTGATTGAATTGCAGGGATTAACCCATGCACTATTCGGGGTCCATATATGTACCTAGGAAAAAACAGGGGAGACAAGGCTGAGATTTTGTCTCGCCCTGTTTCGGTCTGGCGAGGACTTCCCGCTCTGGCGGAAATGATCCCGCCCTAGTGGCTCAGACGGAACCAGTCCCCAGGACAACAATTTCCTGGCTTCTTTCTGTTTCTAAGGTTTTTCATTGACTCCTAGGCCTATAACTAAGCATTTAGGATAATCCTCTTATCTAGGATAATCAGTGTCCACCCCGAGTGAACCCAATGGTATACACTCCAGAATCCCTTCCCACTATTACAACACAACAAAAATGCACATCCTAAGAATATGCTTATCACTCACAGGGTTAAAAATTGGTTGCAACACATGTCCAAATTTCGTTTTAGGATTCACATTGTAGTTTATCTAGACCTTTGCAACTAACCCAATGATGACTCTCTTTATGACAACAAGTTCACAAAACCATGCAAATATAACTCGCATAGTTTTGAACATTCGGGCAAGTATACTGCCTACATCGAACTCAAGTCAGGCAACATTGTACACATAATCATATCATAGAATCCAAGTAAATATACCTTTCACGCCAATAGTTATTTTAGATAATAATATGCACACATTCATAGTTTTCAAGCTACAACTCACAGACAAGTCCAAATTATTAATTAGTTTGTATCATCCCTACATTCATACAACCTCTAAGGCCATATACCAATTGGAACCTTCTCAGTTCCAATTTACCTTGCTTGTGTCCCTTCAGTCGTGACTACAACGTCCAGTTCACTTTGTTGAGATACCAATTGAAAACAGGAGATACCAATTGGACTCAATTCATACCACAAGCGACCACTGGCACGAAAGAAGATAAGAAATTGAATAACTTCCTAGAATTCTTCATAGCTTCCTGAAGATTAGATGTGGACGTCAACACACCAATCCGCAATAGTCTATTCCACATTTGCTCTTGTAATGGGAGACAGGTAGCCTGGGCTCTGATACTAATGTTTAACGACTTAACCCACCGGGCCGTGCGGGTAACTATTCTAACACCTAAGTAAGAGAACCCTCGATTCCCAAATATTTTAAAATACGAAAAATAAAGAAAGTTCTATATAAAAGGAAATTCATGGAATTTTTATAAAATAAAGAGTTGTTAAAACATCCGACGCAAATATGTAAATAAACAACACCCCAAGGATCTACTCTAGCTAGGCACTAGAGCTTCTAAGATTACAAGGTACAACACCAAATAACAAATGATGCAACTCCCACACATGGAAGGAAAAATAGAAGCTGTTGGAGATCATCTTTGTATTCACCTACGAAACATCACCGACCCTACATCCAGACTATACTAAAAAAAGGCATAGTAAGAGTAGTATCAGTACAAACCATATGTACTGGTAGGCATCATCGGTCAACCCGATACCTACCACATAATATAAATAAATCGACTAGCAAGAAATATCCAATAAAATCGTACACCCCTCAACCTTTACCCTCCCGACTTTACCATTCCTAAAATACCTTAAAACACAGTCGTATACTTAACTCTAACCCTCATCTACATCAACCTACTCACTCTGTTCTTGATCATAGCTTAACCCTTCTAACTCGTGAAAGATTCACCGAATACAACCACTACCACTCCGGCAACCACTCACAACATGCACTTACTTTTTCTTCATCACAACTCAGCCCTCTACCATAGGGTATATTCTATCAAGGATCGCTAACCGTTTCCAAATATGAATCCCCTTTCCAAGGTAGGACCTATCTACTTAACATTTACCATAGGAACCCACCTCACTATTCATTGTTATGAACACAAACAGCCTCCCTAAAACAACTAATAGTAACACCTAGACCCTGAGACCCCACTTACCATACCACATCTCGATTGGGCCTGTCCATTCATAGTTTATTTTGTAAGGAGATACATAACTAGTAAACACGACATGGCAAACACACAGATACATAATGCATAAGTAAATTATCATTTAGGAGTACCATACTAATTCCTAATATCCATGATAGGTAGTTAAGAACATAGTAATCACTAATGGAGGTAGTTATGAACATAGTAATCACCAATGGTTCTCTAATGGGACCTATACCGAAATTGTTAGTGTGTCGGAATGTGACATCGGATCCAATATATGTGACGTAATGTGACACCCGATCTAATATATGTGTCGGAACGTGACACCCGATCCAATATATGTGTTGGAACATGATACTCGATCTAATGTTTATGTCAAAATATGACACTCGATCCAATATATGTGTCGAAATGTGACACTCGATCCAGTCTGCACAATCACAATCATAATCACACACATAATGAACAATTCACCTTATCATACAATCAAATATTATATTCATCGCATGTAGTTGTTCATATATAATCATTCATTAGATTCAGTTCGAAACAGGTTCATGGCATGTAATTGTTAATACTTAGTCATTTCGTCCAGTTTGATTCATAATCTTTTATTCATATACCCATATGCGTAAAATGAAGACACTATTCAACATATATCAGATAAACATGATATCGAGCCATCCCCTACCCCTAGTTCACAGGATGGGGCTTCCCTCTTATGATACACATCCTATGTAACAACTACAAGTATTAGGTAGAACCATCGCTTTTTCGGTGCACGAAGGCCTACGCATGAATTAGACCGTCAATTAAAAATATGCAATGTAGTGAACATGGATTTAAGACTACTCAATTGATAAACCTAGCCTACTTGGATGCCAATCAACTGCGGAGTGATTGTAGCTCCAATCCTGGCATCCAGACGATGAGACGAAGGATTTTGGCCAGGAATCCTCAAGCTATCGTCAACCTTGTGCTAGAAATCTATTCCTTCTTCCTTCGCAAGCCTAAAGCAGCCTTTTGAGGGTTTTTGGGGTGATCTTTGCCTCTTTTTGGCACTTAGGGAAAAAGGAGAAAATAAGACTTCATATCATTTAAGTTCGGCCTCAATCATCCTGCTCTGGAGCTCCTTATCCTGCTCAAGTGCTACTGCCCTAGCATCATCTGTCCCGCTCTAGTGGAATTATGGAACCAGTTCTCCTGATATTTTTCTTTTTCCTAAATAATGACGGTTCAGGTTGTTACAATGACAAGGAAAAATTTGAGAAGGACATTGAACGAGATGAAAATATGGACAAAATAATGAGCCTACTCAATTTTTTGTCTGAACAAATCATGGGAGGTGGACTTAGATTGGTGATAACGATTGGAACTAATAATGGGCAATGCCCAGATGATTCCAAATTTGACGCCTTATATATTGAAGAAGTTCAATATTTGGAAAACCAAATGAAGGGTAGGGGGGGGGGCTCTCACACCAAATATCAATGACAAAGTAGGAACCAAGGTTGGAACAAGGATCGAGATAATGGTTGGAGATTTAGAGGAGATGGAAATTGGAAAGATCGAAAGCCTAACAAAGATTGATATGTTCCTCCTTATGATCATCAATGACGAAAAGACCCAATTGTACCAGAAGAAAATCAAACCGAGTAAATTCTCACAAGGATCTTCAATAAGGTTGAAGGATCTGACAAAGTGTTGAAGGATTTGAAAAAAGACTTCCCCACCTTATCTCAAATGGTAACCTCTCATTCAATATCTGTCAAGCAGTAGGAGACCCAATTATTCTAAATCTCCACTCATCTTAATCCAAGAAAAAATGGACCATTGCTTAGTGACACCATTCCAAATCCTAAAAATAAATATTGAGGAATTGAGATCTGTGTCATGACACACTGTTAAATAAGGTGCTTCTTAGGAGGCAGCCCATGTCGTTAATTTTATTTTTATTTCTTTCAACGATGTATGTTCTGAGTGTAGGTTGAGAAGTAGTTAAAAAGGTTGAAAATGGATCATTAGGCAAGGTCAAGACCAAAATGGTGATCCACCAAAGGTGTTGTGTGAACTCATTCTTTTTCATCTTCTAAGCTTGAAAATGTGGAAAACGTGTACTTTCTTATTAGGCAATTAGAGCTTCAAATGGCGATCAACCAAAGTGCACTATGTGGACTACATTGGGTCCATTGAATTGACCTTCAGTTTTGGTATTTGCTCAGGCATATTTGGCGAGCTTGAGCTCCAATCGGTGATATGCTGAACATATTCAGCAACGTTAGTCGTGACCGCCTAATGGTCCTGACATAAAAAGGCAAAAGGTCTTTTAAAATTCAAAAAGAAAACCCTTTGAAATATTTAAGCCATTTTCTCTCCCTTCTCTTGCATTATTTTAGTTGAGTGATTGTTAATAGTTAGTGTGTGATTTCTAAGTGTGAGGGGTTCATTTTCTTGTGATAGTAGTCAAGCCATCCCTATTTTCCTATTAGTTTCAATTTTTGCTTCATATTAACGTTCGATTTTAATTTACATTGTATATTTTGATCATTAAATTTCATTGTGTGTATGTGTTTGAAGATATTTGATGCATGTGATGGTATGATTTAATTGGGTAGCCCTGTAATGAGCGTATTAAACTGTGCCTAGGAATTAATTGAATGTGTGTTGCCTATAAATTGCTAATCTTGCATGTTTTGGTTAATGTTGAAATTGAACTTGTTAATTTAGTAGGTCTTAACTTGATTTGATGTAGGTGAAGTCTGAGTAACCTATTTTTAACCCAATTGTATGATTTTTCCAGTGATAGACAGAGTGACGACTTTCTTAAAGGAAAATCATCAATTTGAGCAATACTTTACAAAATTTGGGGGAAGTCTGAGTACCCATAGTTAGATAAGAATATAGGAGGATTGTAATGATGTTGGAGAACTCATTTTGTTATGTATGTTGGGTTTAGCTATAAAAATTAGGCACTTGGTTGAGCATATTCTGTTCTGCAGGCTTGTCTTAGCTTGCCAAGGAGGTTAGGCGAATCGCCGAGTAAACCCCAGCTCACCTTTTTGAGTTAATATGTGACCTTGGGCACTGTCCCATTCGATGCCTTAATTCACCGAACAAACTTGGCAAATTTTTGAGTGGGAGTGAACATCACCCTCGATGCCTTTATCTTTTCAAATTGAACTATCAGTTTTGGCGGATGTGTCTTAGCCCACCAAAACAAACTTGGTTAATAACCCAATTAGAATTGACTAGACCTTTCTACCTGAACTCTTTGATTTTGCTTATGCCTAATTCAAAGAGCTCATCGGAGCGTGCCTATCCAGTTTGGTGATCCGCATTCCGGTTACGCGAGCCACTAGGTAATTTTTGATCTATCCTTCAGAATGAGTTTGATTTCAACTAAACTTCAATGATTCTATGTCTAAATCTGTATACTTTATAGGTCATAGCTTGAACAAAAGTTAAACAAGTTGTAACACCCCATAAAATTTTTGAGCTAAGACTCAAACTATTCTTTATTGAGAGTAAGATTTTATCGAGGAATTTAAAATTTTTTAGGTGTTAAGGTTGCTAGATGTAGAACATTGGGTTCCAAAAACAACTAAAGAGAATTCCTTCAAGTCATTCCTAGGTTTTTCTATGTTTTGGGTCAACTTTAAACGACTATAACTTTTAGCACAGGATGAGTTAGAAGACCCATAAGATATCAAATGAAAGATATCTGAGTCCTCTTTCCAACGGCATAAGTTTGTAATTTTTCAAGCTTTTATGAGGGAGATATACCTGTCTAAAGTCAGGCTATCCAATTAAGGAAAGTTACCAAAAAATATGAGGGGAATTTTGGTCCTTTCCTTACCCAATCGGATTTAAAACATTTTTAGTAAGGTTTTAGGAGTCTCAACTGATTGGAATCAGTTTTAGTTATTCCTAAAATATTCTTAGGGTTTTTAGAGGAGTTCCAGAAGAGAGAAGAAGAGAAAAGAGGAGAAAAGAGGGAAGGTTCTAGGTGTTTGTCTAGATTTGTTGCAATCTTCGAGGGGTTTTCACCGAGGATTCGATCCTAAGAGGTATGTAAGTTTCCATAGTATTGGGTTCGTTCACCCATTCATCAATCATGAGTTTTTTTGGCAAATCTATCCATAAATATTGAGAAAATTTAAGTTCTTGATGAGTTCTTGATAAGTGTCCTTGAAGTTTCATTCTAAATCTTGTTTTGTTGAGGTTTTGAGGAATTCTTGAGATGAAAGTTAGTGATTTGAGGGTTGTTTTGAGAAGATTAGTGTATACTTAGGTTGGGAATTTGAATCTAGGCAAGCTAGGGTGAGAAAATGATCAAAGAAATTCGTTGGGGTTTTATGGGAATTGGCTGGCGCGCCACCCCACTTTTGCACCAACAGAGACTACCTATAGGTAGAGGACTAGTGCCCTGTGCCACTCATTGCACCAGGGTCACCTGCCCCCACCCCTTCTCCATTGTTTTGCCCGTCTGAGTTCTCTAAAAGGGTTTATTCAACCCCTATTGATTCTAAACACTCTAAACTACTTCTAAACACTTATAAATAATTCATGCCATGAATCAAAACCTTGAATTCATAATGCAAATTCAAGGTAGAGTTAAGAGTTAAGTCTTGAGAGTTCTTTCGAACATTTTGAGAAAGTTCTTTTTGAGTCTTTTTTTTAGGAATCTTCTACAATTTCTAATAACTTGTATTAAGACTCAAGTAAGTGAGTATGATAATGAGGAGAATGTATTTATGAATCTGCACTATCATTGAGATCCTTCATATCATGAATCAAAACTCTTGAATTCATAATTCAAATTCAAGAAAGAGTTAAGAGTAGAGTTCAAGAAAGTCTTTGAGATCAATTGTAAATCCTTTTGAGATCATTTATCTATTTGAGCTTAGTTAGGAGCAAGTATGTATGAGAATGAGAAGAGTCGTACACCTGAGTTCCATATTGTTATTTATACCCTTGAGTCGTGTCGTTCATGCTCATAAATTCCACATGACCTCCATCAGTTGAGTATCTTTGAGAGGAATAGTATCTTCAAGTTATAAGTCTTGAGTTTTTATTTCTAAATCATTTTGGGATATATTCCTAATCATGAGGCTAGTACATGTTACCCATGAAGATCCTTGAGTTGAGTAGCTCATGCCCATATTTTTGAGTGAACCCTATGAGTCGAGCAATCTTAAGATGTTAGGTATCATTGAGTCCTTGAGTTGAGTAGTTCATGCCCATACATTCTTGAGATGAGTAGTATCATTGACTCCTTCAGTTCTAAAGTTGTTGTGTTCCAAGTAATGAGTTGTATGCATGGTTATTGAAAACCTTGAATTGAGTCGTTCACGTACATAATTCGGCCTGAACACTATTTTAAGATGTCTTTTTAAAAATTATTTTACAACTTGTTTTAAAGACTTGAGCACTAAGTTAAGGAAGAATAAAGCTGAGTTCATTTTCTTTAAAATCATATATGGAAAGTAAGTATTCCAAAGAGTAAATGTTTTCACATTTAAGATGACAGGAAACTGAGATTTCCAAAAGATTTTTGAGCAATGTGAGTGTCATATCTTTTAAGAGAAAGATTTTTGATTAATAATCTCAAAACATAGAAAAAGTTATGTTTTTAAACATATGAGCTAGTTATATTTTGGGAGTAGTATTGAGCACCGATGTGAGGGAGAGTTCTAACAACTCACAATCCTCATAAACCATGTAGCCGATGTGGGTAGAAAGGGACATACTTTCTAGATGATTCCTTAATGATTTTAGCATAGACTAATAGATCCACTTAGTAAAAGGTTCTATACCTCGACAAAGTGTAGGACAATTTTGGCAGCATAGGCTAGACACTGTATCATCACATAACTCATAGTGATGGCTGTCGGTTAGAGAATCTCCCACAGAGTTATATTGTATTTTTATATACAAGCTGAGTTATTATTGTATTCTTCAATACATTGAGTTGTGATCTGCTGTTTTTAAAACTTTACAAATATTTCATCTTTTATTGTTACTTTATCTTAAGTTGAGTATCCAGAGTTGAGTGCCTTATTGTTGAGCTGAACTATGTTTCACTAAGTTGAGTATCTTATAGTTTAGTTGAACTATATTTCACTGAGTTGAGTATCTTATTATTGAGTTGAACCCTATTTCTTTGAGTTTTGTTGAACCATGCTTCATTGAGTTGAGTTGAGTGAGTTGAGAAGAAGTACGTATGTTTCTTTTCCATTAGTTCAAGCTTATGTTTAAGCTTTAGAATTCCCCTTACATGCTCGTAAATTCCATGTAGTGAGCCATTTGTCCTGTATCATTTTATGATGCAGATACAGGTATTCCAGATAATCAACAGGCATATCTTTGAGGTCATGTGACACTCCAGTCAAGTTTGGTGAGCCATCTTATATTTCAGAGGAGTTCACCTTTATCTTACAGTTAGTAGTTTTGAGATGTTGTGGGTCTTGTCTGATATCCTTTTGTAATAGTAGAGGCTTCATAGATAGACAAATTTGAGGAGTTTCTTTATTTTATTTAGAGTATTGTATAGACTTTTAAAAAGGTTGAGCATTTGAGTTTAATGAAATTTATTTTAGTTTTTATGCTTTTGTATGCTTCAGTTAGTCTTCCACTTATAGTCAGCTAAGATGGGGTGGGTTTGATGGGGACCAACTATTGTTCTCGAGTTCTAGCTACATCCAGGTTGTAGGCTCATGTCGTGACAAACCTGGTATCTGAGGAGAGGGTTCAAGTGTCCTAGGTTGGCTATATTTCATGTTAAGTAGGATCTTATTTATGGTTGTAAGAGCCCCACTTCTATAAATAAGTGACTACTGACATTTAGGAAAAGTTTCCCTTCTTTCATACTCTGAATCGTGCAATAGACTTATGTCATAGAGACTCATTCTAACTTGTGCGTTCTCATATCTATTCGACTACCCCTCATACTAGAGGTCGTTGAAAAGCAAAGTCAGTTCTTTACCAATGAGTTACTCTTAGAAAATTCTTGAAGAAGTCATGAGACTTCAAAGGGTCTTGAGAGAAGCCCATGAGTGAGTTACGTGTTGAGTTTCAAAGGAATGCGCTGAGATCTTGTGTTTAAGATAAAAGCGAGTTGTACTCTATTCTCTAAGCCCCGTTTTAGCTGAGATCCTCATGAGGAAATATGTTTAGAGCTTGGGTAGTATTCTCATCCAAAATGCTTGCATGAGTTATGAAATTATGAGTAGTAGTAGTGAAAATGCCTAGAGTTTAAGGAAAGTACGCAGAGGTTTAGTAATCAAAGGAAAGGAGATGGTGATGGGGAAGATTATGTTATTGCAATCATGCACCTAGTCAGTTATAAACAATGAGTTCTTTTATAAGTGGAATAAGGAATAATAATGTTGTAGAGATTTCTCGATAGATGGAAGATGAATAGTTACTAGTCATGATGAGATAAAGTATATTTTAACCAAAATAGAGTTGATGTGGATGTGCCATCGTGTTAGAGGAGACTAAATTTATGTGTTGAATAAGAGAACATTGTATTCATGAAGTGATAGATCTAAGCTAGGCTTATGATTTGTTTGAGAGGTTCATGATGTTTAGAAGGTTATAGAACTGATTAAGTATTGAGGTATAATAAGTGGGCAAATAGTACTTCAGTTGTGAAAAAGGAATGCAGACCAATTTAGAGATGATCCAATAGGTCCGTAGCTTTCAAGTGTCAGCTTTAGACCTAAGGGGGAGATGATAAGATTTGAAATCAATTCAAGTTTCGAGAATAAGATAGTAATGAGCTCAAAAGAGTATGAGATATATCTTCTTAGAGAACCTTTTAGCAGATGAGGAATGATATATTAATGTTCTCATCGTGATATTGATGGTGTGATAATTCCATCTAAAGTTATAAATGAGTAGTAAGAGGAGGATGAGGTTTTACTATGAGAAATAGTTAAATCAGAGCCCTTAGTTGCTTTCGAGTAGTAATTTGGGAAATTATAGTTGGTATGACAGAGATGATAAGGGAATGAGAAATTTTTAAGGAGCTAGTTAGTAGGAGTACATGGAGTTGTTAGAATGCTAAGCTTGAATGTGGTGTTGATAAACATTAGGTGGTTCTTGATATGAGGCCAATGTTGATTAATGTGGTGGTAAAGAGTAATATTCTTAGGATGAGATTCCCTATAGAGATGTATAGAACCTAAACCTTAGTATTTGTGTTAAGCTTGAATACAGTAAGAGCATTCTATTAGACTCAAACAATGGTAAGAAAAGTCATGTAACCTTGTGAGAGCTACGAGTTGTAGCCAATGAGGTATGGTATAAGGAAAGAAGAGTGTAGTTAAGGACTGTTGCTAAGCTTAACAACTAGTAGTCATATTACCCAGGGCATAATATTCATATTCTTACTTCTATCCTAGATTTCCTTTGTTTAAGATAAGGTAACTTCAGAGAGAGTGTGACTATGTTCACTACAACATCGTTCTTAACTTAGGTGCTCTAGAAGGGCAAAAATCTTGGTATGAATCAGTACAACCTTAGTTAGTAGGAAAGTTCATGAGTCAAAGAAGATAGTGAGAGTAACCCCGTTCCATACCCAGTCAAGCCATCATTCGAGGACGAATGATCCCAAGGGGGAGATAATGTTCCACCCCAGAAAATTTTTGAAAAAGAACTAAAGAGAATTCCTTCAAGTCATTCCTAGGTTCTTCATGTTTTGGGTCAACTTCAAATGACCATACTTTTAGCACAGGATGAGTTAGGAGACCCATAAGATATCAAATGAAAGATCTCTGAGTCATATTTCCAATGCAACCAAGTTTGCAAATTTTTCGAGCATGTATGAGGGTTTTATGCCCATTTGAAGTTGGGCAGTCCAATTAAGAAAAGTTACCCGAAAATATGAGGGGTATTTTTCTCCTTTCCTTACCCAATTGAATTTAAACATTCAGTAAGGTTTTAGGAGTCTAAACTAATATGAATCAGTTTTAGTTATTGGTAAAATAATCTTAGACTTTTTAAAGGAGTTCAAGAAGAGAAAATAAGAGTAAAGAGGAGCAAAGAGGGAAGGTTCAATGTGTTCGTCGATATTTGTTGTAATCTTCGAGGGATTTTCGCCAAGGATTCAATCCTACGAGGTATGTAAGCTTCCATAGAGTTGGGTTCATCCAACTACACACCATTCATGAGTTTCTTTGGCGAATCTATCCATAAATATTGAGAAATTTAAGTTCTTGATGAGTTTTATATAAGTGTCCTTGAAGTTTCATTCTAAATCTTATTTTGTTGATGTTTTAAGGAATTCTTGAGATGAAATTTAGTGATTTGAGGGTTGTTTTGAGTAGATTAGTGTATCCTTAGGTTGGGTATTTGAATCTAAGTGAGTGGGGAATAATCCATTCGAATCTAGGTGAACTGGGGTGACTAAATGAGCAAAGAAATTTGTCGGGGTATTTTGGGAATGGGCAGGCGTGCCACCCCACCATTGCGCCAACAGAGAGTTGTGATCTTCTATTTTTAAAGATTTACAAATATTGCAACTATTATTGTTACAAGATGAGTTATTATTGTATTCTTGAATACATTGAGTTGTGATATGTTGCTTTTAAAGCTTTACAAATATTGCATCTTTTATTGTTACTTAATCTTGAAGTATCCAGAGTTGAATACCTTATTGTTGTGTTGAACTATGTTCCACTGAGTTGTGTATCTTGTTGTTGAGTTGAACTATGTTTCACTGAGTTGAGTATGTTATTGTTGAGTGGAACAATGTTTCACTGAGTTGAGTATCTTATTATTGAGTTGAGACCTCTTTTCTCTGAGTTGAGTTGAACCATGTTTCATTGAGTTGAGTTGATACGAGGTAAGTATGTTTATTTTCCATCAGTTCAAGCTTATGTTTATGCTTTAGAATTCCCCTTACATGCTCGTACATTCTATGTACTGAGCTATTTTGCCTACATCGTTTCATAATGCAAATACATGTATTCAGAATCATTAACATGCATTTTGTTGAGGTCATGTGATATTCTAGTCAGCTTTGGTGAGCCATCTTATCATCTGGAGGATTTCACCATTATCTTATAGTTAGTAGTTTTGAGATGTCGTAGGTCTTGTCCTTATATCCTTCTGTAATAGTAGAGGTTTCATAGAGAGACAAATTTGAGGAGTTTTTATATTTACTTTTATTTTGAGTATTGTACAGACTTTAAAAAAGGTTGAGTATTTGAGTTTAATGAAATTTAATTTAGTTTTTAAGCTTTTGTATACTTGAGTTAGTCTTCCTCTTGTAGTCAGTCAGGATGAGGGTGGTTGCTTAGGACCAACAATGGTTCTGAAGTGTCTACCACGTCCAGGGTGTAGGCTCAGGTTGTGACATAAGTGGTGACATCAGACATAAAGAGTAAGATAGAGACTCTCCTCCCCCCTCCTCTAAAAAAGCATAGGGGAATCTCTATTAATGAGCCTTCGGATCCTAACAAGCCACTCTGCATACTCTAACAAGTGTAGGTAAAAAGCCTAGGAAGCACATTGCCAAGAAATAGATCAAGTTTCGCTCCAAGCTAGTAACACCTCCACAAAATTCAACCCCTGCTTCTCATGTTCTCCCGATCATAGCTCCAAGGGCCTTAAATAGGCTCATGACAGAAGGAAAAAAAAACTATTGTTGAGGGGCGTAGGCTCTCAACTAATGGGGCGATGAGTGATTGATAAGTCCATGATTTAGACTCATTTAGGGCATTATTTTAATAAATTTAGTGTCCTCAAATGCATATTTTGTACCAATAACTAATGCAAATCCTTGATTCTCAGGTATTTGGATTGAGGAACAAAGCATGGAAACTAATGAGCAAAAAGGATTAAGGCAGCTGAAAGAATGAAGAAAAGAAAGCTTGAGAATTGCCTAAACCATTGGGCGAGTCGCCGAATGGCCATGGTCTCACCTAATACTCTAGTGTGCCAAGGCTTAAAGGAGAAAATCAAGTCGGCGATAGAAAGGAGCAGTTGGAACAGTACCGCAATGCAGTGCTATATCGCCTAGAGTTACAGAACTTGAAGTTGTACTAAAGCAAAAAGGTGATGGAACTGACCAAAGTACAAATCACTGAGTGGATCGGCGATCCCGATTTGTTGCGCCGAATGGTTCTTCGCAACACATTTTTGGTAACTATAAATACATGTTTAAATTTTTAGATCTAGCATTGACAATAGAGAGATTTTTATCTAGTTTTCATTATTGTTTAGTTTTCAAGTTAGAGTGTTTCGAACTAAGTTTTGAGACAATATTTCCTTAGCTTTAAAGATTTGAAGATTTCTATTTCTGAGAAATTGGAAGTGGGCGTTGCAGATTCTTCATCTTAGACCTTTGGAAAGACGAAATTAATCATACCTAGTTGCTGGAAACACAAATTGTTAACGATTTTTATCTTTTTATGATGTCTAGCTAAAACCCCAATTATTGAGGTGTGATTATGTAATTACGGGTTGATTTAGCTGCTAGGTATTGTTAATTGATAGTATAAACGCTGTTTAAAAGTGATTTTATTTAGTAATTGTTGCTTAATCTAAACTCTACCTTCGTGTTTTAAGCTTGATCGAGAGAGGTTTTAATACCAAGATTACTGATTTGATGGTCTGTGGATATTAGGTTGTCATGGGTTCAGCTCGAGAGAGTGAACCCTAAACTCTTTTCCACATATTCAACTCGAGAGAGTGAATGAACTAAAGTGTAGGCTGTTTTTAATTGCTGCTTATTGGTGTTCGAGAGAAACCAATTTGATTCGGGATAAATTATTCGAGAGAAAGTTTATCCCCACTAAAGTCTAGCTTATTCACTGATTTATAGCTATTCACTATTGATTGCACTCACCCATTTGTCTACCTTAGCCCATAATCCAATGACATCCCAAGAACACGCCTCTATACTTGCTATTTTTGTGTTATTTGTTATTGTAGTTGATAATTACAATCAAAACCCCCATTGTTATTTGGCACTTGTGTCACCCCAAACTTGAACCATACTTTTATTCGTATACATTTATACCTATGAATGACTTGAACACATTCATGCTTTTCTATTCTTCTCAAATACGTACCACTCCTCGTGGGATTCGACCCCAACTCACTTAGTTGAGTTATATTATGGACTAATGCTTGTTGGCACTTAGTATTGGAATAAGTGTCCTGATACGTTAAATCAAAATAGCGCCACTACCAGGGAGTGATGTTACTTCAAAATTCTTAGTTAAGTTGGATTTTATTCTTGTAAATCATAGTTGTACTTAATTTTTAGTTTTGGTTTGTGTGTTGTTGATTTGAGCAGAGAATTGAAGAATATTTGGTAGCAATAGTAACCCTATGGATCACCCTCCTTCAAGATTGATGATTTTTAGGGATAACATCCTAAATTTTAAACAATTAGAGGGTGAGTCCATTTATGAGTTGTGGCAAAGGTTTAAAATCTTGTTGCAGCAATGCCCAACTTATTAGATATCGGATAAACTACTTTTGGAATGTTTCTACCGAGGTCTTGAACCTGAAAGTAGAATAATGGCTGACCAACTCTCTTCGGGCTACTTGATGTCACATTCCTATGATACTGCAATTGAGTGGCCAAAACCAACAAGGATAATATGGAGAAATATAAGGACCAAAACTTGACCACTTTGTTGGGTCAGCTGGATGTCTTGGCCCAAAAGGTCAAAGATTTGAAAGTACTGTCCAAAAAGAAGGATAGGTACATCCCCCCTCACAAGCATTGAAAGATGAACAAACAAGAGTGTGGGGAACTTGAAGAGGTCCTCTTACTCATTCTACACAAAGTCGAAGAACACGACAAAGTGTTGGATGAGATAAGACAGAATGTCTTGATGCTGAATAAGATGACGGCCTCTCATTCCATGCTCATTCAGCTACTATGGTCCTAAATGGATCAAGTGCTGAATGGCCTCCACCCAGAACCAAAAAAGGGGTTTCTTTATGAAAATGAGGCAAACCCCATAATGGAACTTAAGTGGGGACTTAAGTGATGCCATGAAATTAACTAAGGCGCTTCTTGGAAGGCAACCCAAGTGTTTATCGCATTAATTTTGTTTTACAAATAATGGTGTGTTGATTGTGCAGGTTGAAGTGCATAAAATGTTAGAAAGGCAAAGATTGGCGAGTTAAAGGTCCAGTGGGCGCATCTTCAAAGAGGTCGCCAAGCCTAACTTGGACCGTCATTGGACTCAAAACAATTTTAAGTTGGAGTCTGTAAGACTTCGCGAGCCCAAGAGCAACTTGGCAAGTCACCGACCAGATCGGCAATCACGATATAGTCCATCGTTTGGACCCCCACATTAACTGGAGGTCCTGTAAAACTCGGAGAGGTGAAGACCTACTCGGTGTGTCACTGAGTGGGTCGGTGAGCATGACTAATGTCGCCGAATGGGCGAGAACTGGATGGTTTTTAAAAGGCTAAAAGTTTAAACTTCCAACTCTTTCACTTTCCCTCACTTTTAATCTTCCCAAACTCACACCCACACTTTAGTTTCTATATTTCTTGCATTTGTTAGATTGTTTTAGTCAGTGATTGTGTGTTTGATGTGGATTACTTTGGCGCCTAGCATTGCTTTCTTGTTTAATCGGCATATAAGGTTGGTTTTCCGAACCCCGAATTTATATCTAGTAATTTGTGCTCATTTGAAATGATCTTATCTTAGTGCTGTGTGTTAGGCCTCTCTAATCTTAATTATGTTGTATGTGAATGTTTTAATTTGAATATATCGCCCATAATGCCTTTAGTGTTGAATTCCTGTAATTTGGTGCCTTAAAATTAGTTAGAATTTGTGGGGTTGTGGTTGCGTGTTCTTAGGTTTAGTCGCGTGAAGTCTGAGTAACCCATATTTGTGTAAAATGACACTATTTTTCCAATAATAGAGTGGGTAACATTATTCTTAATGGCAAAAGTCGTCAAATGGCGAAATTTGGCAAACCTAGGAGAAGTCTGAGTATCCCGGGATAATGGGTGTATTGGGTCATTCTTTAATTTGATGGATGCATGCTTTGATTTTGTTTTCATGGGTTGCAGGGTTGAATTTGAAATGTTGGGTTCAAGTAGGCACGCTGGGTCATTTGGCGAGCTGGGTCAAGCTCGCCAAACCACTTGGCAGTTCGCCGAAGTTCTCCATCTCGCCTTTAATTTCATGCTATAATTGAAGTTCGATTCTGTGACTTTCAGTGAGAAGCTTGAGGTCATCAAAAGCAGTTAGTTACTCGCCGATAGTTCTTCTTGATCGCCCTTTGTCTGCACCCCTAAACCCTTTTTGTACTGTAACTTTCGGCGGGTTAATCCTTGCTCGCCAAAAGCTGTCGGCGATTCGCCGAAAGGCCTTTCATTCACCGACACGCTAATGTTTTTTGAGAATTTTGAGTCAATCCTTTTAGTGTGCCCATTTTAGCTTGCTAAAGTGATTCGACGACTCACCGACCAGTTCGGCGAGTCTGTCTACAATTGTTCTTCTGTGATTTTTCTTGAAGTGTTTCTCAGCTTTTCTAATGTTTTTGTAGAAATGGCTAGATCGAAAGTTTCTGGGAAGAACATGCCACCTTGAAAGAAGGCTAAGGCGATTACAATGAATGAGGATATAGCTACATCCAGAGGCAAAGCTACAAAACTTCCCACAACTAGTGGGAAAGGCAAAGAAAAAGAGAAGGCACTTATGTCACCGGAGGCCAGCTCCGACAATGATGACATTTACGCAACTCACATCACCACTTCTAAAAGTGAGGATGAGTATCAGGAGCAACAGGCTGCAGCTTCGGAGCCTGAAGACCCACTACAACATTTTAGGCTTTTGGCCACCCCTCTAAAGTGTGGTCTAAACTAGCAAAAAATGTGGACTTTGATAAAAGGCTATACTTTTTGGCTTTCGGCAGCACTTTTTCGGGGGTGGCCTAAAGAGGTGTAACCTTTGACTTTAGACAACGCTTTTCAAGTGTTGCCGAATCATCTATGCTTAATAAGCGTGGCCATTAATGTACAAAGGCCACACTTTGTAGCACCTCTTTGGAAACATTTTTATTTGATAAACCTACACTTTTTAAATGTGTCCTTTGCTTTGTTGTTGGCAACGTTTTAAAGCGTACCCCTTACACCTCTTCTACAACAACACTTTTGTAAGTGTAACCTTTTTTTTGTACACACTACAATTTATATTATCAATAAGCCACACAATTGACATTCCTATCGCCACACTTTTGAAGTGTGGTAATGCTGTCCAGAATTTTTATACCCACAATTACTAAAAATATAATATGGTTTGCATATTAATCACCAAACTATATATGTAAATGATCCCAACCACCAAATTAATTAATAAATAAATGAAATGTATAGATCCTTTGCAATAAACATTAGAAAGCATATCTTATATACGATATACGTTGAAATTAAAGTAATTTTTAAAGATTTGCACTAGCAATAAATTCCACAAAATCAAATGAGTTCAAACATATATCACAATAGTTCAAAGAATCTATCGTTCACTTCAATTGATCGAGTTAAATTGTGGCACCATTCAAATTTGATCACCGACATTTCCCTGCACATTCAAAATAAAATTAAAAGTTAGTAAAATAATTTGATGCCAGTTAATTACCTATGTAGCCACGTGCACTGAATCCACTGATATACAAACTATATCAGCAAATTGTCCAAATAACACACTAATGAGTACGACTATAGTCAAAACTGTGAAATACTCTTGCTAAAATACATGAAAATTTCTATAATGAATCTGATTGTAGTATAAACTAGGGAAAATTTTAGCTAATATGCTCCAAGATCTGGTATAGAAGACATAAGGTCCTTAAAACCATTGTTTTAAGGAAATTGAAGTTCATTAATAGATGAAGTAAAACAAAATATCTCATTCATTTCTAGGATAAAGCAAACCTGCTAAATGTGATATATAAGGCTGTGAGTATTTCCCTTTATTCAAGCAAAAAAACCTTGTAATTTTAATCAATTCAAGCAGTATATAAAAATTTGTTCTTTTCTTCCTTTCCAACGATATGGACGAAACTTACATAACACTATAGATTAACTGACAAATGTAGAACTCTTCTCCTTAAGGGAGCTTAATTTGAATTCAAGCAACATCATGTCAAAGCATACCCTTTATGAAACATCATGATAGTAATCAAACAGGTGCACAATTCTAATATAAATGTCAAGTGTTTCTTGACGTTGATTTATAATTACACCAGATCATAGTACCCTTAGTGTTAAGAAAATACCTAGCATCAGTTGTAAGCCAACAGACTTCTGGAGAAATTATTCTTTATCCGTCATTGGCGAATCAAGGACAAAGTCAAAACTAACAGTCACATAACTGGGAACCAAGTATTGTTGCATCTAAAGAAACAAGAAGTCAACAAAGGTGACTTGATAAATTCAAAAGAGAGATGGGATTTATTACAAGATGAACAAGACAACCCCAACAACCACCTAAACTTCATTCCAATAATAGCAAACGACAAACAGAAGCTCTGTTCTCCCTCGAAGTACTCACTAATCATCAAACTGGTGGGTAAGAGAATAGGATATACCTATTTCCAAAACCGCCTCCAAGCTCTTTGGCAATTCACTGAAAAAATAAATCTAATTGACCTTAGAGAAGACTTTTATCTCATAAAATATTCCAAACCTGAAAACTATGAAAAGATACTACACCAAGGACCCTGGTTTCTAGGATCACAGTTCATATCTATTAGGAAATGGGAACCAAAATTCAATCCATCAATGGCTCAAATAGACTTTTCAACAGTATGGGTAAGACTTCCGGAACATCCGCCAAAATTCTATGAGCTCAAAATTCTCCAACAAATAGGAAATCAAATAGGAACAATCTACAAAATAGATACTGTTACAATAAACACAACTAGAGGATGATATTCCAAACTTTGTATCCTATCTTCATCATCCAAAACACTCCCAACTGACATATTAATAGGCACACACCTCCAAAAAATTCAATACGAACTGTCTACCCCCTTATGCACCCTATTTGGAAAACTTGGACACTTAGTACACTCATGCCCCAACAAACCAAACATTATCCAATCCACTTCTAGAAGAACTAAACTACCAAATTATTCAATGCCAATAGAGATTCCAAAAAAGTAAGATGAGGACAAAGGTTGGACAACAATAGTATACCAAAAAAGGAAAAAATCAAACTACCAACAACTTGCACACGTTAAAAGCAATTACTCACACAATCAAAATATATTTAGTACACAAATAAATTACCAAAGCCAAAACAAAGTTTCACATGATTCTACAGGTCTACCAATTATCAATACCAAAGACAAAATCAAACATCAAGAAGGCAAAAAAGACCCCAAAAATTCAACACTAAACTCCAAAAGGAGGGGAAGCAACCACGTCACTGAATTTTGAGAGTACAAGACACGTAAAAAGTAGGATATCCAAGCCACGTAAAAGCACTAAACTACCAGATTGTTAAGTACAACTTAATTTTTGACAAGTTAGAACTTGACAAACTCATATCTTTACTAATTTAAAAGGATTGTAGAAAAATTATTTGATGATAAATATATCCTTAGCAATTTATAAATACAAAATAAACTAATCAAGATTAGGAAATTTTAACAAGAATCAGATTTAGGTTATAAACATGATTAAAGAATAAAAATCCTATGCAATACTTAATTTACTTGAATCACTCTATAGTTGTAGAAAATTGAAAACAAATACCAAGTAATTTAAATTTACAGCACACATATACATTAAAATTACATATTTTAATCAAATTAAAATAAATAACGACTTTAGATTATAATAAAGCACATGAATGACAGGGTGAAATAAAAAACCTATTTTCAAAGAAGAAATTACACACTATCAGAATTCTAAATAATCCCTACAAATTTGTCACTCAAGTAAGAAACATTAGAGTAGATTGCTTACAAATGTAAAACAAGGTGAGGATGTTCCAAAATTTTCCAAGTATCCAAAGAACTCATAAGCCAGCAATAACCTACAGGTAATTCTTACATCAAAATATGAAAGAGATGATACTAAGATAAAATATAATTTTTGACATATGTATTTAACTATACTTTTTTAATATATAGGATATAATTTTTTGACGAGACCATTCATTTGGAAAGGAACATATGCTTAAACTACATCTTACGTAGGAACCATTCTTTCTTGGTCTTGATTTAATTTCTGGTAATTTCTGCCACAGTGCATTAGCCAGTAAGAGCAATAGTTTGTTCTAGTTCATGCTTGAGCATTTCAATAACTTGTTTTACCCCAGATTCTCCATTAGCTGCCAGGCCATAGATAACCGATCGACCAATCTGCAGGAATATACAAAAAATATTTACGTTGTTACCAGTGTATATAACTTAAATTCATTTCTTTGAATCATTAAGTTTACAAAAGCAGCTTTTGAACTGAGTGCTAGAGCCTTGAATATGTCTGTTCCTCGTCTAATTCCTCCCTCAATAAGAACTGGAACTTTACCTTGAACTATATGGACCTCCTAATTTAGGAGATTTCAAGTTAATATTTTTCAAATTTTTAAGATTCAAAACAACATATTTCAGCTTTCAGTTGAAAAGAATTTCAAAATGAGCTTGTATTTAAAATCTGAAATTTAAGAGAATCACCTTTTCAAGAATAAAAATAGTAGCTGGAGTGTAATATAGCTGTCGAATTCCATGGTTAGAGACAATAATTCCTGCAACTCCTACTTCAATTGCTTTCGTTACTGCAAAAATATTCAGTGTTTTTCATCAAACACATATATGAAATTTAGAGAGAAAGTTTTGGAATCATGTACAATGCGATATGGAGCTGATTAGATAGTTTCTTGACTTTAGCTAAGGTTTATGATAAATGTTATACCATCTTCACTAGTGAGAATGCCATTTTTCAGGATTCGCAACTTGGTAACTAACTTTAACCATGCTATTTCCTACAAATTTCATGATATGATCATCTCATATGATATTAAGGAACACAACACATATATTAACTTTTAAATTATGTACCTTCCAACAAAACGAATGATCAAGAGTTTCTGCAGCGTAAGCTTTCACTGCAGAATTTTATTAGTAAGCATTGTATTCACTATTTCAAGTTTTGCCTTTCAACATAACATGTAATTTGTCTAATACTTCTATTTGCTTTTAGTAAAAATCCAGAATATTTACTTATAGAAACAGCTTTAGTTGATAGAAGACCTTCAAAGTTCTTCAATTGAGGTGCGATCATCCTCCATTAGGATACAACTTTAGTTGATAGTTTCAGACCTCTTGAATCAAAAGAGAGCTTGACCGCTCCATGGCTACTTTATATCAATACAAGAGAGCTATGCAGTTTAAAATAATACCTACCTTTTGATGATAATTACCTGCATAAATAAAATAAAAATCAATAGGATACAAATGACTTTGTCATACACGCAATACTAAATTGATGTAGCAAACCAATGCACTCTTCTGCTTTCTTCAGTGCTGCAGTTAGTATTTCCTAAGAAGCATAAAAATTCTTACAGCCAACAGAAAAATATATGCATGAGGGAAGATATTGGAATATATGTTTATACAAGGGAAAGCCAAACATTTAAAGGAAGTCTTACTCCCAAATGAGCCTTAAGCTGTCCTAGAGCACAAGTAGCTCCTAACAAATAAAGGTCTCCTCCAAATTCATGTTACAAGTATTTACGGACTATGAGTTAGCAAAATCTTTACGTTCTGATACATCCTGCATTGCCCATTGATATAACTCCCTCACCATTTGGAAATTTTGCTTACAATGCAGGAATTAACCAAAAAGATAGTGCAACGTTGCTTATACATCACGATGCCAATATATTGTAGAACTATGTCATCTATGATATCTCACAAGGAAAATCCATACCAAAGAAACATACATCATGAAAAAGAATAAACTGATGGGTGTAATACTACTACAATCTAGAATCCCAAAAATTAACAACACACGAGAATCAAAATCCACCCCCACACAATAAACCCAGATGTAAAACATTCAGACTTTTCAAGGTAGAAATTTCTACCTGATAAACTTTACTCCAATAAAACCCTTTTGATGTGATGAAGCTTTAGGAAATCATCTTCATTGTTCTATCCTTGGTGAACAAGGACTAAGTTGTAAGGGCAAACATAGTGAAAATCGTGAATGGATCTAAAAGATCTTCGATTTCAAAATGGAATTTTTGCATCTCAAAAGGTAGTGAAAAATCAGAGAAGTATTTTGAAATCATTCTTCAACTTGTTTTGTGAAAAATCATTGCTTTGTGTGTTGATTGAGCAAATACGTGTTAATTTGGGAGAAGCTCCGTATTTACAATGCCTTGAAGAATTTTTTATTTAGCGCAAAGAAAATCTTTTTTGAAAGACTTGGAGATTTATTTTTCTATTGTTTATGAATTTTCTTTTTGGCCAAATAAAAATGGGAGGGAGAGTTAAATTTGTTGGAGGGAATATAATATTTTAGTGAAAATTTCAAGGCCAGACTAGGTAGATGTTGTTTTTATAATTAAAAAAATTGCGCACTTCAAAAAGTGTAATCATATATATAAATAGGTGTGACCAATTATATCATGATAAGACAACGCTTATAATATGTAGTCTATACTACTAAAAAGCACATTTTACAAGTGTTGCCAATATTACTGTGGTCAAAAGCTAAAAAGTAAGGCCACACTTTTAAAGTGTAGCATTAAAAGATTTAGGCAACACTTTACAAGTGTTACTTGGATTAAGTGTGGCTTTAGGTCTAAAATGGTGTAGTGAGATGAACTGTTGTTAGCACATAGGGCAGAACTTCGACAAAAAAGGATGAATGATCCATCTAGGATCATGACTCCTCAGCCCACCACTATTTCTCCTCCAGTTCCACCACAGGTAATGGTCCTAGCACCATTAGTACAGGGTCCTTCTTGCAAGTCTATGAACAAATTAAAGACTGAGGGGCTGAGGACAATCAAAGAGGAGAAGAGGCTGTCAACTGATGGGACAATTGATAGGTACCTAGAGATTTTGAGCTGTCTGAAGACTCACAAATTCTAGATCTTCACCAAGCCCCATGGCCCGTATATTCCTAATTAGGTTCGAGATTTCTATGCTGGTTATGGAGCCTTGATACCGTAGTGAAAGAAGCAAGCAGTTGCATTTAAACTGGTTGATTATGTAGTGGTTTGGTGAAAGAAGGTCAAGTGTGATAGGTAGGTTATAAATGTTGTCCTGGACTGCCCTGATGATATTGATGACGATTGCCAACACATGATCCATACTACCACATTAGAAAATATGAAGAAGTGGTTAGCTCCTCTCATATCAGACGGTGCCCCCAAATGGCTTGAAATTAGAGAACCTATCGAGAAGAAGGATATAAACATAGCTGCAAGGTTCTGGTTTGGCTTCATCAACAGTACTATTATGCCATCCCAGAACGAGTCGATTCTCTGCCATGACAAGACAGCCTATCTGGGGTGTATCATTGATGAGACGAGGCTAAATCTAGGGATGATTATGGCACAGGAGATGGTCATAAGAGAAAAATAACGCCAGACGTCTCTCCCCTTCGCGGTGTTGATCATCGAGCTATGCAAATGAGCTCGGGTGCCTAGAGATGTGAAGGAGGATGTGGGAAGATTCCCACATCCTTTACTGATATCTAGAGGATCGAGGAAGAGTACTTAAAGGATGAGGTAGAGAAGAAGAAGGCAGCCCCAGTGGACTCTTTCCTGGTTGTGGGCACAGACTCACTACCTGTAGAGGCATCTTTACCTACTTCGGCCCCTAGGCCTTTAGGTACTTCTAGTGCTGTTCCTTTTGACATCCCTAGTTCCTCTGCTGCTACGTTGCCTCCTAGACCTGCTGCTGCTACTATCCCCCAGACCCCACTCACTTAGGATTCATTACTCCGAATAGGGAAACTTGCCCACTCTGCTGATCGTCATGCTGCCAGACTCGAGGCCTCCATTCCAGGTATGATGCAGACTGCCCTAGATGTTGTTGTGACACCATTGAGCACTACCATTGATGCCTTTACGATTAGGATAGCGGTGTGTGAGTGTGGCCTATGGGCCATCGAGAAGGTGATGACTTTAAATGCCGCTATTGCTGTGTTGATGAGTGATATGGATCAGCTGAAGTCCACTGACATGTCCATTATTTTTAGATAGTGGAGATCCCAGATGTACCTGATATACCTTTAGCTACCACAGGATATGAGGTTAGAGTTTAGGAGGCAGCTCATCCCGAGTCTGAGGCTGAGACGGATGAGGAGATGCTTAAGGTTGCTGAGGAGGTTTCTTATGAGGGACTTATAGAGATTGAGGAGGCCATGATCAATACGGCTGTGCAAACCTCTTCGGCAGATACATCCTTGTCTGACCCTAGTGCAGCTACTATTCCTTTTGAGGTGACTACGGGCACTGATGCCTAAGTTCAGATTGATGCACCGGGCACTGATGCTCCGATATATGGAGTGACTGTTTAGACTAGACCATTATTTACCTCCCTCTTTGTCTTACTTTATCTTTTGACTTTTGGATATTATTTTGATTATATTTGAGGACAAATGATTTTTATTTGAGGTGGGGTGAGGCCCACCTTGTGTGACCATTTTTAATGATTGTTCTATGTATATATTTGGGTTTTTGAGATATAAATTATGTTTATACTGCGTTTGTGGATGATTGAGTTTGTGGCTCCTTGTTTTTAATGATAAATGATTTTGGGACCCTTTCGAAAAAATTATGCCACCTCTTTTATGTGTGAATGTGACTATTCTCTTGCTAATTTGAGTATCAGTCTTGATCAATATTGGTGACTTAAATAGTGCTAATAATCGAAAAAAAATGAATACGCGGCTACAATGAGGCCAAACGAAGTTGCATAGACAATATGTGAACTTTTTGCATCTTATTGTGACTAGCCAAGTATCAAATTGAGTCTCTTGTGATGAACATTACACATAAACGAAATTGTGGAGTCTTGTTTGACATTAGTGTCACTGCCTTGTGTGATGAGCTTACCGTGAACCATGTGTGATGACACCTAGAATTTGCCCTGTTCGTCCGGTTGACTAAGTGATGCAGTCTCATGATATGATCTTAGGCAACTTTGAAGAGTGTGAAACAATTTGACACTATACATCTTTTGTGGCCAACCTTGTGAGTGTGTGATCCTTGTTTTAACACCCTTTGAGCCTTATCCTTCTCTTGGAAGAAACTTGATGCAAACTGTGAACTTTCTTTGATCCATTACCCTTAATCCTCATGATTTGTGGTTTCTGTGATTAGCCAACTTAGGCAAAAATCCTAAGTTGGGGGGGGGGGGTGAAAAGAGAGAGTAAATCAAAAAGTGCAAGAAAGACCCCTTTTACCTATGGTTTGAGAACAATGGAACCCCTACATTTAAAAAAAGAGAGAAAAATAATAAAGGAATGAAAAATAAAAAAATAATGAAAAAGTTGTGGAATAAAGTTGTCAAAATGCAAGAAGAAATGGGGTTTCCAACAGTGCATGGAAAATGAATAATGGGATGACTTGTGAGTAGGAATGAAAATGAAGAAGAAAAGGAAATAAAGTGTTTTTCACACCACATGTCATGAGGATTACAACCATTGAGGCTAAATGACCATACCCTTGCACTATGCCCCTTGAAAAGACCTTTTTTTTTATCTTAAATGAGCTGAAACAATTGTTGATTGGAAAATAAGGGTGAATCTATGGGGAAATCATGCATTGTGTTCATCTTTCTGAGTGTGAGCGTTGCATTTAATTTTGGAGCTTTAAATTGTGAGCCATTGTGTGTGAATATGGAATCATTCTTTATGTGAGGGTATTTGAGTACCATTTTTGAGCATGAACCTGCATTTGAAGCAAGTATTGTGAACTTGAGAATCTTTGATAAAGGTGAGTCACAACTTGAATCTTTTGAGTGCACAATTGATCCTTTCATAAGTAAGTTGATTTTTTTGTGTGCATTCATGATTGAATCTTGTGTAGCACTATTTGAGACATCCTTTTTGAACTATTGAACTTAACTTTTACTTGAGGAAAAGCAAAAGTTTAAGTTGGGGGTGTTGATGAGTCCACGATTTGGATTCAATTAGGGCTTTATTTTAATAGATTTATTATTCTCAAATGCATATTTTGTACCAATAGCTGATGTAAATACTTGATTCTCAGGTATTTGGATTGAGGAACAAAGCATGGACACTAAAGAGTCAAAAGGAACAAGGCAGCTTAAAGAATGAAGAAAAGAAGGCCAGAGAATTGCCTAAACCGTTGGATGAGTTGCCGAATGACCATGGTCTCACCTAATATTCCAGTGTGCCAAGTCCTGAAGAAGAAAATCAAGTCGGCGATAGAAAATAGCAGTCGATGAGTCGTCAAACGGTTTTGCGATGCAGTGCTATATCGCCCAAAGTTACAAAACTTGAAGTTGCTGAAGGCTAAAGCAAAAAGGTGATGGAACTGACCAAAGGGTTGATCGCCAAATGGATCAGCAATCCCGACTTATTGTGCCGAATGGTCCTTCGTAGCATATTTTTGGTGACTATAAATACATGTTTGAATTTTTAGTTTAGTACCTAGCATTGAGAATAGAGAGATTTTTATATTTTTTTCATTATATTTCAGTTTTCAAGTTAGAGAGGTTAGAATTGAGTTTTGAGACAAAATGTCCTTAGCTTTGAAGGTTTAAAGATTTCTATTTCTGAGAAATTGGAAGTGGGTGTTGAAGATTCTTCATCTTAGGCCTTTGTAAGACGAAATTAATCGTACCTAGTTGATGGAACCACAATTTGGTAACGATTTCTATCTTTTTATGATGTCTAGCTAAAACCCAAATTCTTGGGGTGTGATTACATGATTATGCGTTTATTAAGCTGCTGGGTATTGTTAATTGATAGTGTAAATGCTACTTCAAAGTGATTTCATTAGGTAATTGTGGCTCAATCTAAAGGGTTTGTAGTTGCAAATGCAACTCTACCTTCGTGCTTTTGGCTTGCTTGAAAGATGTTTCTAAACCAAGATTACTCATTTGATGGCCTATGGGTATTGGGTTGTCATGGGTTCAGCTCGAGAGGGTGAACACTGAACCCTTTTCCACACATTCAGCTCGAGAGAGTTGATAGACTAAAGCGTAGGCTGTTCTTAATTGCTTCTTATTGGTGTTCGAGAGAAACCAATTTGATTCGAGGTAAATAATTCGATAGAAACTTTATCCCTACTAAAGTCTATCTTATTCACTGATATATAGTTATTCACTATTGATTGTAATCACCCATTTGTTTACCATAGCCCATAATCCAATCACATCCCAAGAACTCGTCTCTATACTGGCTATTTTCATGTTATTTACTGTTGTAGTTGATAATTACAATAAAACCCCCTTGTTATTTGACACTTGTGTCACCCAAAACTTGAACCATGCTTTTATTCATAAATTTTTTTACCTATCATTGACTTGAACACATTCATGTTTTTCTATTATTTCTCAAATATTTTCCACTCCCTGTGGGATTCGACCCTAACTCGATTAGTTGGGTTATATTACTGACTAACGATTGTTGGCACTTAGTATTGTATGAAGTGTCCTGATACGTGACATCACCCATCTAAATGGGAGACAATTATGTTTCATAAATTGGAGTAGTTCACAAAGCTCGGCAAACCCTATATGCCAAAGTGGGTTAGAAAATTTTATGATGCCTACGGCAAGGCCCTACCTAAGAACAGAAAGAGAGTTGTCTGGAAAACCCTAGATGAAGTAGAAGTGTAGGGAAAAATGGTTCAGTGTCATGCGGGTAAGATCAACACAATACGATGCACCCCGTCAACTCATATTGACACATACCATAATTGGATGCTCAGGGAGCTTGATGCCTTGAAAGGGTGATAGCCCCCATTGATGTCGAATGACTCTTTTTCGCTATGGATGGCTAATGGTGCAAAGTTGAGAAGAAAGATTTACACATTGTAGCCTAGTATAGGTTCAGGATTATCAAAAGCAACATCATCTCATCTTAAAATGAATCGATCCTTTAGCATCTTAAAGCAATGTTAGTGGGCAATTTCATCGACAAGAAGAAAATCAATGTTGGTATGATCATTGTCGAGGATATGTTACTACGATCTAGACAGACCTCTCTCTGGTTCCCAGTTCTTATTACTCAGCTGTGCGAGAGAGCAGGATTTCCCTTTTGAGGGAAATTCAATGTGCGAATCACACCAGCCTATTACATTGACATAAAGAGGATTGGGGCTTAATATTTACGAGATGATGTGTCTCGGAGGAATATTCCACCACCATATACTGCACCAGTAGTTGATCCAGAGACTCTAGAATCTAAGGCCACCACTCCAGCTCATTCTACTGAATAGGCAAGTATACATTCCGTTTTTGATGTGCCTTCTACTAATGTTACTCCTTCTACTACTTCATCTATTGTTGTTGCTGCTATTGTAACTACCCCACTCCTATTACCCATCCCCCTTGACCCATGCCGTGATATATCAAACAGGTAGTTTTGCCTGGTCAACCAATCTTAGAACCGCAAAGGTTGAGAAGGACATTCCCGAGGTATTGATGGAACTATTGAGCAGGCCCATCCCCCTTGACCCATGCCGTGATATATCAAACGGGTAGTCTTGCCTGGTCAACCAATCTTAGAACCGCAAAGGTTGAGAAGGACATTCCCGGGGTATTGATGGAACTATTGAGCAGGCATTTGCTCTTTTAAGGTGTAGGGTAACTAGGTGTGAGGGGCTGATTGAGGCCCATGGTGTGAGGTTTGATAACCTCACTGCTCGATTAGAGGCCTGGGAGAAGGCCGAGGGTAGTTCTGGTGCACTAGACATAATAAGGGGGTGAGCTTGCTACTTTGTGAGAGGATGCAACTTAGCTACAGTGTAGAAACCTCTCTATACTTTGGGACAGTGTTCCTCTACCAGATGCACCAACATCTGTACCACCATAGATGCCTAACATTTTTCGTACATCTAGTTTTTAGCCTAAGATAGCTGTGAGTTTTTGTGATGTTGATTGGATGCTGAGAGAGTCGATGATTATTTGACCGAGGAGACAAATGAGGAAGAGTTGAGGAGTGAGAAGGATGAGCATGTGATTTAATAGACTCTCACAGAGTTGCAAGAGACATAGGAGGTGATTTTTCAGGCCACTCTTGAGAGATCCTTTTGGAAGACTTCAATAGTTGGCACTAGGGGAGTCTCTTCAGCATCCACAATCCCTCCAGTGATGTGATGGGCACTAATGCCCTAGTTTACGCTTCACTGTTGCCTCCAATGATTTTATTGTCGGGCATTGATGCCTCGAGTGATGCTTCCCTTCCAGAGCCTCCAGATGAGAGTGCTCCAAAGGCGTATCCTGTTTGGGGGACCTTCCTACTCAGCGTCACGTAAATATTATGTTTGCATTGAGGACACTGCATATTTCTTTTTTATGGGGTGTGGGCTTTTGAGCCAATACTTTCATTTTTGCTTTGTATTTTGTTACTTTAATGTTTTGGATAATTATATTAGATTACTTTTGTTTATATTATAGTGTTTCATTTGGTTTAGTGTATATCTTTTATTTTTGTTTTCTCTCAATTTTGTAACCCCCATGAGTTTTGGAAATTGTGAAATGCTTTAGTTTTCATTGATAATGATTCGAGAATCAATTGTGTCAATATCGATATCTTAAATAGTACTGTCACAACCCAGGGGTACCCCCTAGATGTAACATGGCATATGGAACCCCAACGGACTCCATACCAGCCACTTAGTCCTCATAAGATATGCAATAGAACAATTAGTGTAAAACATATTTCAAGTCTAAAAAGTTTTTCATAAAAGAAAGAGGAAATCTAGACACTTTGTCTCATTATTGCCATCTATTATAGTATTGAATGAAATTTGGCCTAGACCATACATCATGTCCAAAAGTAAAATACAATAAAAAGAAACTAAGCAATACAACTCCGTCCTCGAAGCACGAAAACTCACTAAAGCTCAAAATCTCAAGATCAATACTTACCCACGAAACTGACACTGTCTGTCGGATCCTACATTTGGGAAAAGTTTAGGCAGGAGTATGGTTTAGTACAATGATGCACTAAGTATGACAACTATGCAGTAAAACATTTAAAACATGCTAAAAGGGAGTTTTCATTTCAAAGCATGTAATTTTCCATATTTAGACATCATCATAAAGATAGTTGAAAAACGTAAGTCATAAGTTTATCTTCAATGCAAGCTAGCATCATCTTTAAAACCTTTACGAGATACTTCTTTAAGCATGTCTTAGCTCATTATTAATCTTGTTGTGGGAATAAGATTTAACCAACATTGAGACTATGTGAGCTATGACATGGAATCAGGTGTATACCGCACACTAGAAAGAGGTGCTCTACTTGCCTAAGGTAGAACCTTGAACCTATAGCTTAAGTGGATCCACTAGCTAATAAACCTATGTGGGTGCATAGTTATGGGATAGGAAAATTACTACTACAAATCCAAACTCTATTATTTGAGAACTTCCATCTCATGAGATTAATAGGGAAGCCCAGACTCTACTACGTGACAGCTTCCATCTCATAATCAATATCCACTCGGTGCTAAAGCATAAATCTCACTTAGTTATTAAGTCTTGACTTAACTTATCTTAGAATAGCCCCTTAGACCGTGCATGAGCAACTATCTCCATCCATGATATATCTATATGGGCCCTTTAACCCTTGATTCAATTAGGTGAGAAAGCCTTTCAACCTAAGAGTCCTTACTATGTGAGAAGACCTTTCACATCAATGCAAATATGCGTTTATGAGAAAATCCTTTAAACAACACAACAACAACATCATCATTGATACTTTACTCTCACAGCATTCATAAAACAATTGCATAGATTTCATAGAAAATGCATAATCTCATACTTTACCTCCTTGAGGTTCAAAACCTACTTTCAGTCATCACATCTGAATTCAAGCATTATACATAGATTTCATTATAATTCATCTGATTCTATCACCTCATACATTAATTCATAAAAGTCCTCTGTCAGCAATAAAGACCCATGCCATATCATCAACTTTGACAAATATGGGAATTACATGGGTTCATGGGGAAACTTCATAAAAATCATAAGAAATCATCAATTCATGCTTAAAATAATTCAATTCAATCAATTCAATAAAGTTTGAAAGGAACTCGTGACTTTTGAATCAAACCCTAACAATTGGGGATTTCTATCTTTTGAAATTTGAGATTTTGAAGGAACTCCATGGATGAAAGGTATCAATGGATGAAAGCTACCATACCTTAACATCAAACCCAAAGAAATTAATATGTACAAGCTAGTTCTTGAAACCCTATTATGAGTTTCCTTCTTCTTCTTCATCTTCAAGTTCTAGTGAGAGAAATATTTTGAGAGAAGAACTTTTGCGTTATCTTTTAGATTCTAGGGAGAATGACTTAATTGGGGGAAAATTTGAGAATAGAGTGCTTAAATACTTTACTAGGTAAGGGGTAAAATGACGTAGTATCGAATTAGGAAAACTATGAAAAGACATTAAAGACCCTAACTCATTTCTAGGACTGCTGAACGCTGAGGGTCGCCTAAGGCAACTCAGCGACTTGCTAAGTGAGCCCTTGGCTTGCCAAAATTTCCAGTAGTTAACCTCATGGAGGCACTCCACTTGGTGATGGGGGAGGCCCTTAGGCGAGGCGCCCACCTTAACGATGAGCCTTGATCTGGCTCGACCAATATTCTAGTATTTAGGGCTATCAAGACAGCCCACTAGGCGATCGTAGGGGAACTTGGCGGACCACCAAGTAGCTTCGGCAGCCAACCTGCCCCTCGCCATGTTGTCTTAGGAGAAAAATATTTTCCTTCGACAGTTTCTAAGGTATTGTAGGCCCTTGACCTCTTCCATGGCTTGTTATCCCCACACACTTAGCCCTAGCATAGCCTACTAAATTCCAGGATGTTACATTATCTCCCCCTTGGAACATTCATCCTCAAATAACGCTCTAAACACCTTCCGGAAGTAAAGACTCAAGAATAACAGCCCATCATGCATGCAACTCATTAAATACACATAAACAAGGAGGAAACATCAACTTCAAACTCAAAGATACTCAATGTGTCACAAGGAAGTAGGAACTACATCTAACAACCCATTATGCATGAAATATCAGTATTTCTCACGTTCAAGGAGGAACTACCTTCTCCAAGATAAAAGCATGCCCAACACTATCTCATGGAGCCTCTATGCAATTTACTCTCAAAAATCATATCTAATGCATGTTCATCAATTCATCTCATGAAGTTAATAGGAAACTCATACTAAATGCACAACAACATGAGGAATATCAATCATATAAAATCATTTTCTTTCTAAACATAAGTTAGGGAAGTCATGGAAAACAAATATAACACACATGACTCCCAAACCAAGAAAACTCAAGAGGAACTCAGTATCTCAAGCTAGAATAGGGGTAAAAGGAAAAAGATGAGGATATCGGGACATCATATCGGCCCCGGCCTCCCAAGTAGCACCCTCAACCAATTGATTCCGTCATAAAACCTTCACGGAAGCTATTTCCTTGTTTCTCAATTTCTTGACTTTTCGGTCTACAATCTCTACCGAAACTTCTTAATATGAAAGACTTTCATCAACTCCCAATCCTTCTAAGGGTACTATGGATGTCGGATCTCCAACACATTTCTTAAGCATAGAGACATGGAAAACCGAATGCACTAAAGCCAACTTATTTGGAATATTAAGTTTATAAGCAACCTTTCCAACACGTCTCAAAGTTTGGTATGGGCCTACATATCGGGGACTAAGCCTCCCCTTTTTACCAAACTTCATCACACCCTTCATGAGTGAGATTTTTTAAATAGGCCCAATCTTCAACCTCAAATTCTACATCCCTTCTCCTCATATTGGCATAAGACTTTTGCTGACTTTGATCCGTCCTCAACCTCTCTCTAACGAGTTAAACATTCTCAATAGCCTCATAAAAAAATTTGGGACCTATTAGGGCAAATTCACCCACCTTAAACCAACCAACGGGATACCTACACATCCTACCGTACAAGACCTCAAATGGAGCCATACTGATACTTGAATGATAGTTATTGTTGTAGGCAAACTCTATCAATGGCAAGTGGTCATTTCAATTACCCTTAAAGTGAATTACACACGCCCTTAAGATATCTTCAAAAGTTTGGATAATACATATCACTCGCCCATTAGTTAGGGGATGAAAAGCCGTGCTAAACTTAACCTTAGTACCAAGCCCATTTTGGAATGACTTCCAATAGTGAGAGGTGAATGGAGGACCACGATAAGAAAAAATGGATAAAAGCACTCCATGCAAGTTCACCATTTCCCTTATATACAACTTAGCATACTCCTCAGTTGAATAGGAAACCCTTACGGGAATAAAGTGAGCCGAGTTTGTCATCCAATCTACAATAACCCAAATAGAGTCATGTTGTCGCCGGGTGCGAGGCAAACCAACAATATAGTCTATATTCATATTTTCTCACTTCCAAGTAGGAATATCTATATCTTGGGATAAACCTCCCGATCTTTGATGCTCGACTTTAACTTTTTGAAAATTAGGACACTTAGTCACAAATTCCGCAATGTCCTTCTTCATCCCATTCCACCAATAGACTGCTTGCAAAACACGGTACATCTTGGTGGCTCTCGATTGAATGGAATACCGCGAACTATGGGCTTTCGATAAGATTTTCTCTCTCAAGTCATCAACATTAGGAACACATAAACGACCTTTGTATCTAAGTACACCATATTCCCTTTAGGAGAAAGCCTTAACGGATTTCATAAGCACCACCTCTTTCAATTCAACCAAAATAGGATCAAGTCTTTGTTCAGATTCCACATCCGCTACAGAAGATGATTCAGACCCATTGTGAAACATAACACCACCCTTGGTGGAGTCGACTAATTGAGCACCTAATCGAGCCAACCTATGCACATCTCGAACCAACTCTTTCTTATCATCATTAACATAAGCAACACTATTCAGAGACAACCAACTAAGAGCATCCGCTACCACATTTGCCTTACTGGGGTGGTAAATAACACTCTTTTCATAATCATTCGATCATTCTAGTCACCTCTTTTGGTGAAGATTCAAATCCTTTTGACTAAATACATATTGTAAACTCTTATGATTAGTGAAAACAGAACCCCGTACAAATAATACCTCCAAATCTTTAAGGAAAAAACAACTGCCGCTAATTCAAGGTCATGGGTAGGATAATTCTTCTCATGGACTTTAAGTTTCCTTGAAACATAGGCAATCACCTTACCATTTTCCATAAGCACACATCCCAACCCAACTCTAGTGGGATCACAATATACTACGAAACCATCTGTACCTTCCTGTAAGGTTAACACCAGAGCAGAAGTAAGTCTATCTTTCAACTTTAGAAACTTTTCTCACAAGCTTCTGACCACACAGACTTTTTCTTCTTTTGAGTCAAAGCCGTCAAAAGAGAGGCAATGGAACATAACCCCTCAACAAACCTTCTATAATATACGGCCAAACCCAAGAAGCTTCTAATATCCAAAGTATTTAGAGGTCTAGGCCAACTCCTGACTGTATCTATCTTCTTATGATCTACCTCAATACCCCTACTAGACACAATATGACCAAGGAAAGATACAGACGTTAAACAAAATTCACACTTGCTAAACTTTGCAAAAAGTTGATGGTTCTTAAGAACTTGCAACACAATCCTCAAATGATCAACATGCTCATTCTAACTGCTTGAATAGATCAAAATATCATCAATATATACAATCACAAACATATCAAGAAATTTTCTAAACACTCTATTCATTAAATCCATAAATGATGTCGGAGCATTAGTCAACCCAACTAACATTACCAAAAACTTGAAATGACCATATCGAGTTCTAAAAGTCATCTTTTGAATATCACCACCTCTCTCCCTCAATTGGTGATAACCCAAACTAAGTTCAATCATAGAGAAGTATCTTGCCCCTTGTAGTTGGTCAACCAAATCATCGATCCTTGGAAGAGGATACTTATTCTTAATGGTCACCTTGTTCAACTGATGATAATCAATACACATAGGAAGAGACCCATCTTTCTTTCTAACAAACAAAACTGAAGCACCTCATGGAGAGATACTCGTTTGGATGAAACCCTTATCCAACAAATCCTTCAACTATGCTTTCAACTCCTTTTACTTTGCCGGAGCAATTCTATAAGGAGGAATAGAAATAGGTTGCATATCTGGGAGAAGGTCAATACCAAAGGCTATTTCCCGCTCAGGAGGAATAGTACTGAGTATGTGATCTGGGAACACTTTCAAAAACTCATTTACAACGAGAACCAACTCAAAAGTAGAGGCTCTGGAATCTACATCCCTCACCCTAACATGATGGTAAATGCAACCATTAGAGATCATCTCTCTAGCTTTAAGACATGAGACAAACTAACCCCTAAGCGTAGAATTTCTTTCCTTCTACTTAGGGATAGGCTCATTCGGGAATTGAAACTTGACTACATGAGTTCTACAATCAATAGAAGTGTAACAAGAGTGCAACCAATGCATACCAAGAATAAAATCAAAGTCAACATATCAAGCTCTACCAAATCAACAAGGGTAACTCTATGGGATAGGTAAACAGGACATCTCCTATAGACCCTTTTAGCCACAACATAATCACCAATAGGAGTAGAGACAGAAAAAGGTTGTAACAACACATTAGAGAGCACATCAAATCTCATTGCAACATATAGCATCACATAGGACAAAGTAGCACCAGGATCAAGCAAGACATGCATATCTGTATGGAAAACTTTTAACATACCGTTAAACACGTGTAGAAAACTCTCTTGTTCACCTCGATTTTGTAGAGCATAGAAGCGGTTTTGCTTAGGACATCCGAATTTGAGCCTCTAGGAGGAGCTTGCTTTCCCTCTGTGTTGGCTAGGCACTTACTATCTATATCCGCTAGGCACTTACTATCATGTTTCCTTCCGCACTTAGTGAAATTAGTCATAGGCAATGAAGACCCACCACCATTTCCTTCTTGAGGTGTAGGGTTAGACACCCTATCTTTGTTGAACTTAGGAGGAGCATTGGAGAAATCTTGACCAAAAAAACTTTATCGGAATCTAGGTCGACCTTGTCCATCGGACATTGCATTAGAGAAATTTCCATTACCGATCCTAGCCCTTTTTACGTCCCAAGACTATTCCTTGAGTTTCTCCTCCTCAATTTTTTAGGAATGCACCATGAGACATGAGATATCAATATAATAAACGAGCATCATGGTATGACACTATTTAACCACCATGTCGAATGCGCCCGCCACAAACTTACTCATCCTAGACCTTGAATCTGCAACCATTGTTGGAGCATACTAGGAAAAATGGGTGAACCTTAGAGCATACTCCCTCTTACTCATACTTCCTTGACGAAGGCTAATGAACTCTTACACCTTTTCTTCCCTCTTATCAAGGGGAAAGAACCGATCAAGAAAAACATATTTAAACATTTCCCATTCCACGAGACCCACTCCTACCGCTCTTTCTTCCTTCCATTAGTTATACCACACTCGAGCTACACCTTTCAATTGATACGTGGCCAACTCTGCCTTCTCTACTGAAGTCACCCCCCATAATATCATGTACCTTATAGACCTCATCGATAAACTCTTGAGGATCTTCCTCAACTTTGGAGCCATAAAATTTCAGAGGATTCATCGTTGCAAAGTACCTTATTCACAATAGGGTTCATAGGAGCTACAACCTATCTATTGGCTTGAGTCGTCGTGGCTTGAGCCAACACTTGAAAAGTAGCCCAAACTCCACATTTGTTAGTTGTTCGGCCAAAAGATCAACCAGAGCTCGAGGAGCTTGAGGAGGAGCTCTTTGTTCCACATTCTCACCTTTCTTCCTTCTATCATGAGCCCTTCTAGTAGTCATAGCCTTTAGACCATCAGGTAAGAATTGGGAGAAAGACCTTATAGAGTTAAACTCTATCGCACGACTTAAGATTAATGAAAGAAGTGGAGTTTCCTAAACATGTTGTAGCCTTTAATTCATAAATGTAGCGTGCTTCATACTCATGAACAAAACTCTTCTAGACGTGGCTTTTGAGAAATCATCCTAGGACTATTCTAAAACCTTGTGCTCTAATTACTAAGTTTGTCACGACCTAGGGGTACCCCCTAGATGTAACATGGCGTATGGAACCCCGAAGGACTCTATACAAGCCACCTAGTCCTCATAACATATGCAATAGAACAATAAGAGTAAAACACATTCCAAGTCTAAAAAGTTTTTCATGAAATAAAGCAGAAGTCTAGACATGTTATCTCATCATAGCCATCTATTACAATATTGAATGAAATTGGGCCTAGACCATACATCATGTGAAAAAGTGAAATACAATGAAAATAAACTAAACAATAAAACTCCATTCTTGAAGCATGAGGACTCACCTAAGCTCGGAATCACAAGATGAATACTTAGCAACAAAATTGACCATGTATGTCAGACCCTACACTTGGGAAAGATTTAGGCAAGAGTATACATTAATATAAAGATGCACTAACTATGATAACTATGCAATCAAACATTTAAAACATGCTAAAAGGGACACCTCATTTCAAAGCATGAAATTTAACAAGCTCAGACATCATCATAAAGATAATTGAAAAACATAAGGCATAACTTTATCTTTAATGCAAGCTAGCATCATCTTTAAAATCTTTATAAGATACTTCTTTAAGCATGTCTTAATTCATTATTAATCTTGTTCTGGGAATAAGCCTTAACCGACATTGATACCATGTGAGCTATGACATGAAAGTGGGTGTCTAGGTCACACTGAAAAGAGGTATTTTACTTGCCTAAGGTAGAACCTTAAACTTGTAGCTTAATTGGATCCTCTAGATAATCAACCTACGTGGGAACATAGTTATGGTATAGGGAGATTGCTACTAGAAATTCAGACTCTACAACGTGACGACATCCATCTCATGAGATTAATTTGAAAACACAGACTCTACTATGTGACAAAATCTATCTCATAGTCAATATCGACTTAGTGGTAAGAATAAATCGCACTTAGTTATTAAGTCTTGACTTAATTTATCTATGAATAGCTCCTTAGACCATGTGTGAGCAACTATTACCATCCATGATCTAATTATAATGTCTCTTTAGCCCTTGATTCAATTAGGTGAGAAAGCCTTTCAGCCTAAAAATCCTTACTATATGAGAAGACCTTTCACTTCAATGCACATATACGTTTATGAGAAAATCCTTTCAACAACACAACAAGAACAACATCATTGATTCTTTACTCTTACAACATTCTTAGAACAATTGCATAGATTTAATAGAAAATACATAATCTCATAGCTTACCTTCTTGAGGTTCAAAACCTACTTCAATCATCACATCTAGAATTCAAGAATTAGATATGGAATTCATTATAATTCATGTGATTGTATCAACTTATGCATTAACTCATAAAATTCCTCTTTCATCAACAAAGACCCACATCATATCATCAACTTTGATAAATATGGGAATTACATGGGTTCATTGGGAAACTTCATAAAAATCATAAGAAACCATCAATTCGTGCTTAATATAACTCAATTTACTCAATTGAATCATGTTTGAAAGGAACCCATGACTTTTCAATCAAGCTTTAACCATTGGGGATTTCTATCTTTTTAAATTGGATATTTTGAAGGAACTCCATGGATGAAAGGTATCCATGGATGAAAGCTACCATACATTAAGAACAAAGCCCAAAGAAATTGATGTGTACAAGCTTTTTCTTGAAACCGTAGCTTGAATCTCCTCCACCTCCTCTTCCTGCCCCTCCTCCTTCTCCTTCTCCTTCTCCTTCTCCTTCTCCTTCTCCTTCTCCTTGTCCTTGTTCTTGTCCTTGTCCTTGTCCTTGTTCTTGTCCTTGTCCTTCTCCTCCTCCTCCTCCTCCTCGTCCTTCTTCTTCTTCTTCTTCTTCTTCTTCTTCTCTCCTCCTCCTCCTTATTCTTATCCTCCTTCTCCTTATCCTTCTTCTCCTCCTCCTTCTTCTTCTTCAAGTTCTAGTGAGAGAAATATTTTGAGGGAAAAATTTTTGGGTTTTCTTTTAGATTCTAGGGAGAATGACTTTATTGAGGGAAAATTTGAGAATAGAATCCTTAAATAATTTACTAGGTGAGGGGTAACATGATATAGTAATGAATTAGGAAAACTATGAAAAGACATTAAAGACCCTAACATATTTCTAGGAATTCTTCATGCAGAGGCCCGCCAAAGGGAACTCAGCAACTCGCTAAGTGAGCCCTTGACTCACCAAATTTCCAGTAGCTCACCCTATGGAGGCAGTCCACTTGGCCATTGGGGAGGCCCTTTTGCAATGCATCCACCTGAACGACGAGCCCTAACCTGGCTTGCCCAATATTCCAGTACTTAGGGCAATCAAGACAGCCCACTAGGCAATGGTAAGGCCCTTAGCGGATCGCCAAGTATCTTTGGCGACAACACTGCTCCTTGCCAAGTTGGCTTAGGAAAAATGTTTTCCTTAGACAATTTCTAAGGTATTTTAGGCCCCTACCATATTCTATAGCTTGTTACCCCCACATAATTTGTCTTAGCTTAGCCTACTAGATTTCGGGATGTTACAAGTACCCATGATGTGCATATTATATAGTGTTAATGTTGCGATAATGAAATCGATGTGGTTGCAGTTTTGAGCGATCTCTTTGAATCTTTTATTGCCTAGCATCATTTAAATGTGAGCCATGCAATGAACATCGTATGTACGCTTTTGATCTTTTCGAGATATGCTAAATGTGTGTATTTCAAAGTGCAATGGTTGGTGAGGTCTTACTTGAAAGATTGTATGTAGAGTCCTAGAATATGTCTTGTTAGTCCAAATGTCTAAATCTTGGTAAATTTAAGATGTAATCTTTGGAAACAATTATAAAAGGGAACACTAATATTTATAATCCTTTGTGACTACTTTGTGAGGGTGTGCATTCATTTTGGCACCATTTGTGCCTAAACCATTTGTTGACAAAAAAAAAAGCTAAAACCTCTTGAGCCAAAATCGTCCCTACATTCTCACACAAAATCCTTTTTGAACCATTGCTATGTTTGAATAGTCATCTTAGACAAAAAACCTAAGTTGGAGTGTGGAAACAAAGGAAGAATGAAAGCCAAGAGAAGGGCAAAGAAAGATGAATTGGGATTCAATTTTTAAGTTTGTTTCAAAAAGAAGGAACCCCTATTTATTAAAAAAAAATAAGAGAAAGCATCATTGTGTAGTATTTTTTTTGAGAAAATGGAAATGAAAAAGATAAGTGATGAAATAAAGGGGATTCCAAAGAAAATGATTGAAAAGTCAAAGTTTGAGTTCTCAAATTGAAAAGAATGAAAACAACTTGAGAAGAGGTGAAGATGATTACAACAATACTTTAAAAAGGTGAAGTCGCCAAGCCAAATTAACCATACCTTCACCCTCAGTGCCATTACAAACCTAAAAGACCCTTGAGATCTTTTATGAACTAGGTTGTGTGATGATTGCAATATATGGCCAAACCTATGGGAAAAAGCTTGCATGTGTTTCCCTTTTGATAGAGTGAGAGTTGCATTGATTCCTTATGCTTTTGTTGATTTTCTTAGTGAGAGCATGGAATTGGTCTTGATGAGAGGGAACTTGAATGCATTTATTTAAACATGGTCTTGCATTAGAAAAGAAGCTAAAGTAAACTCGAGGTTATGTTGAAACCGGCTAGTCATCATTTGAAGCTTTTTGATCATGATTGAGTGTAGCATGTTGTTAAGAGTAGTCATATTATGGCACTTGCATTTTAGCTCTCATTGAATATTGTTTTAGATACCCGTATTGAGCTAATTGTGTTCGTGATTTACTTAAGGACAACCAAAAATTTAACTTGGGGGTGTTGATGAGTGGTAGATTTGCACTCTTTGAAGTGTATTTAACTCAATAATTTGTCTCCTCAAGCCTAATTTTGTCTTATTCTAATGATTTGCAGCTATGAAGGATAATGGACAAGGCAAGGATAAATGATTGAAAGAATAGCCAGAAATGCAAAAAAGAGTTTTTGGGCTGAATTTTGGGAAACTATAAATATCCCAAAGGAGAGAGAAAAAGGAAGTTAGAAAATTAGGAAAAGATTTCTTCCGTTTAGAATAGAGTTTTAGTTTTGAGAGGAACAGTCTTAAAACTCTGCTCTTGAATTTGAAACAAATGATGTTGAATCCAAAGTGGATTTTCTTGTAATTTCTTAATTTCATGTTACCCATGGCTGCTTTCGGTGAAGGTGTAATTTCATTACTCTTTGTGATGGGTGGCTAAAACCCCAAGATCTATGGGTGTTATTATGGGGTTGAGTCTTGATTTAATGTAGTGTGTATGTTGTTTTGCTCTATTTTTTTGTTGTTCATACGTGAATTTGGGCTAATTAGCATAGAGTTAATTTATGGGTTAAGGTTTCAAACGTAATTCCTACTTTTGATCTCATGTCAATGCTTGAAAGAGATTGATTGGAATGGGTAATTAGTCCAATACTAGCAATTTAGGTTTGATGTCTATAACTTTCTTGAAAATAGAGCTTATGGGTTAGCTTTATTTTCCCTACTTATACATTGAAAAAGAAAATAGAGTAAAATATTGGGTTTTTTAGACTGGCATATGGATGAAACCTAAATATGCAAAGATGTTATGAGATCGAAAGAAGATTAGTGTCATTGAAGATGACATAGCCTATTAATGAATGTTCATCACTATAGGGCAGAACAATTACCCCTATGTAACATTGATTTCCAATCCCCGCACCCCTAGATTACTTTTTATTTCTAGTAATTTTCGTAATCTTAACTTAATTGTGACAATTGATAACCAAAATTTTTTATTAAATTTGTGGAACCATACACCCACTTGTTTTTACTATTACAAATGAATGATTTTGCAATCCAAATATCTTGACAAGAATTCTGTACGATATACCATTCTCTGTGTGATTCAACCGTGACTCTTCATTGGGTTTTTTATTGAATGCGAGTGCAATTCATTTTAATTGGTTTTAAGGAGGGCATTTTAGCGTTATCGACACCCTTTTTGAACTAACTGTGATCTTAATTTACTTGAGGACAAATAAAAGTTTAAGTTGGGATTGTTTATGAGTGGTTGATTTACACTCATTTGAGGCCTTTTTAGTTCAATAAGTAGTGCCCTGTTTCAATGATATGCAGCTATAAGGCTAAAGGACAAGGCAAGTATAGGCACTTGGAAGAAAGGCCAAAAATAGTGAAAGAAGTATAAACTCCAGACTGGTAGTCGCCTATCCATTAGGGAGGATCTCCCAAATGGCCTAACCTTGCCCAAAATGATAGGGCTCAAAATTTAAGATGTTTAAGGAAAGTTAGCGAACTATAAAGTTAAAAGGTGACTCACTAAAAATGAAGGACGAAAAAGATTACTATTACCGAAGGTGACATGACATTGATGAAAAATAAAGGCTTAAAAGTGGAATAAATGTGGTAATTGGTGATCCGCTGAATGTGAATGGCATACTAAAATGTGTTCACCAACTAAAGTTCAAACACTTCAAGCCTGAAAGAAATAAAAGGTGAGCGAAGGAATAGATGGTGATCTGTCTAGTCTGTTTGGTGAGCCTAACTAATGTCACCGAGTTGGTCACGCTGTAAATTTTGGGCCAAATTTTGGGAAATTATAAAAAGCCCAAAAGAGAGAAAATTTAGGAGATTTTGGAAGAGAATTTCAGTTCCTAACTTTGTATGAGTTTTAAAGAGAAAACTTTTGAACTCTTACAGAAGTATTCTTAGTTTTGGGGTTTTAAATTTCACTCTTGAAATTGACAATTGGAAGTTGATATCGAAATGGATGTTGATTATAATTTCTTAATTTCATCACATCCATGATTTCTATCATGATAGGTATAATTTCTTCAGTTTTTATGATGAGTGGATAAAACCTCAATTCTACGGGTGCAATTATGGGGTTGGGTGTTGATTTAATGTAGTGGGTATTGTGTTTTACTCTATTTTATTAATGTTCATTCATGGATTTAGGCTAGTTATCATAGTGTTAGTTCATGGGTTAAGGTTGCTAACTTAATCATATTTTTTATCTTCGATCGATGCTCAAAAGAGGTCAATTGGAGTGGGTAATTACTTTAATCCATGCAATTTTGGTTTGATTTGAATGGTTTGTTCAAAAGAGAGATTATAGTTCACATATATTTACCCAAATCTATTCGAAGAAAAAGAGATTCCATAGGGTAATTGGTTGATTTGTAACTCACATAGATGAGACCGAAAGGAGATTCTATGAATTAGAACTATGAGATCTAAAAAATATTAGTGTTATTGAAGATTACCCAGCCTATCCATGATTGTTTAGCACTATTGTGAAACACAATTATTCCCATGTGACATTATTCCAATCCCGCACACCTAGATTACTTCTTAATTGCTTGAATTTCTGAAATTTCAGCCTAGTTGTGTTACTTGATAACAAAACCCTTCTTTATTAATTGCAACTAATGAATTGATTTGAAATCTTAATTTCCTAATAGGCATCCTTGCACTATATTACTCTATGTGGGATTCAACCCCAACTCTCAGTTGGACATTTTTGTTGACTCTAGGATCAGAAGGAGGTACCACCTCTGGCATATCATGTAAGGGAACCTCACCCCAAAGCATGGAAATGTATGTGGACCTAAATTGGTCCACATAAACCCTTATAGCATCCACAGCACCCAACAAAATAGTCACATCAGCATAAATACTCTCTCTCATCTCTCGAGCCTCAAATCTAGCTGTGAGTTGCCCAACCTCTCCCTATATGCAACCACAATACCCCGATGGCTCACAAGATAAACCTCAACTAGACCCATCATAGCATCAAGTTCCCTAACAATAATCTTAGATAACTTCGCCTTTGGTCTAGCTACCCTAGCCTCTGCAGAATGGACAAGGTTACCCATCTGGTACATCAAGGCATGGGTCAAGGGATCTGCGATGCAAGGGTAGGTGTAGCATACATGGAGGGAGTGGCTAAGCTAGAAGGTATGGAGGAAGGCTAAAAAAATATATGATGGCTCTATAGAAGGTGCAGGTTGAACAGCATCACCCTCAAGGCCAACAGGGTCTACCACAGGGTTGGTGTCAAGTGGAAGTGGCTTTCTTCAAGCCACAACATCTCTCATCTAGTTTGTCTCTATTCTCTGAATGTCATTGGAGAAGGCAAGGGTGATATGAACATTTATCCTCTCTATGTAAGGCATGTCTGCATCCTCATATAGTTGTCTGATAAAGACTGGAAAGGGAAGAGAGATTTTCTCTTGACGATCCCTCATCACCATCTTTTCTTCGATGATTGCATCAACATGGATTTCAAACTGATCAATGATGTTGCCTGCCAATAGGGCCTTGGGATGACAGAGAATAAACTTGTTCTTGGATGGCATAAGATTGTCGCTAATGAACCCGAACTAGTATCAAGAGGTGAATCCTTCTTTTCAGTTTTGACTCGGTTAGCCATCCACATAGGGGTGATGTAAGAAATAAGGAGTATCATCCACCCCTTGATAAGATCACATGCTTTGCTTCATTAGAAGCTTTTATACACCTACTCAGTTGCCTTTGGTGCCCAATATGTCTTTTATCGCCCCGACGTGACACTTGACCATTTTTCCTCAAACTTCCACTTCTTCGAATCAAGCCTATGAAATTTGATTGTCTCCGAGATGTTGGGGCAGTCAGTAATCACCTCATCAATAGAGAGTTCCCTCTCGTGAAGAATGGTTCATTATCCATCCACTTTAAGCCTATTCAGGGCTCTTGGAGCAATTATGGGAAGAGCACAAGAGGTAGGTGATTGGGACTGAGGAACTTGTGGAATCTTGGAAAAGATGTCTGTCCACTTTCTTACCATTACCTTTTTTGGAGCTCAATCATACCCGTAGAGAAGCACAGAGTGGTTTGTTGGCAAAGAGCCTCAGAGGGCTCATTTATTGTGATCCCTTTGTTCATATTTAGAAGAGGAGGGGGGGGGGGGGGGGGGGAGAGGAGAGTCTCTCTCAGATTAGGAGGACATAATTCTCTTGCCTTTTGTTTTGGCCATTTCCTGCAAGGCACAACAATTCAAAATAAAGACCAGGTAAAGGTTAGTCGAAAACAAACTCAAAAACAAACATAATTTAAAATAAGTATTGAGGCTCGGTGACTGGGAAGACAATTCTCCTAATAGGTTAGAGAGCTAAGGCGAGCTCACAGAAATTGATAGAACATCGATTAATTTCACTCAAGCATGAAGGCTAGAGTCAACTCCAACTCGGTGATTGGATGAATTAGTTTTAGTGGGCTGAGACAAGTCTCCCGAAAGTGACAATGCACAATAAAAGGGATAGGAAAATTAGTGATGTCTACTCCCACTTGGAGATCTGTCGATTTATTTTCGGTAGGCGAAGACAAGCCCACCGAATGAGATAGTGCCTATGTCACCTGTTCAAATTCAAAAGGTAATTTTAGGGCTTACTCATCGATTTGCCTAATTATCTTGGCGAGCTAAGACAAACTCACCAAACAGGTAATTTTTATCCTAATGTCTATCTTTCAAAACTTTTACACTAACATGCAACAATACATATTGCCAATCAATTCTACAAACTACCCACATGGTAGTCCACCTATGGGTGCTCATACTTCCTCCAAATATCACAAAGTATTGCCAAAACCAATGGTTTTCCCTGAAGAAAGATGTCACCCTATCCATCATTGGGCAAATACAAGTCATCAAGGCAATATAAGGCTAATCAGACTTCACCCACACTTAATTCAACCAAGACCCAAAAATTCTAACACGTATGTTTTAACATTTCACCTTCATATTCAAGTTTAGCATGTTTAGCATAATTTCATCTATCCTAGGACATGGCATAGTTATTTCAAAAACATTTAGCAATCACCAAGCAAATTAAACACCACAATCATCAATATAGCATGAGGCTATATCATACAAATTAATATTATGCAAAAATATAAATGAAAGCCTCAAAAATCAACCTCATAGATGCTCACAAAGTGGAAATTGAGGGAGTAGGGTCTTGGAATCAAGAATCACACACTAAAATACACTCTACGCAGGTAAATCAACACAAACGAGGACACAAATTAAAGGAAATACAGCTATAAGGACTTTGGGAAGTGAGAGAGCTAAAAAAGATGAAAGATTGCTTTTTAAATATTGAAAAGACTCTTGGTCTCTTTATTTCAGTCAGACTCATCAGACTGCAAATAACGTCAACGAATGTTTTCGACAAATTTTCAAATGAGCATAAGCTCACCGATGATGCTTGAATGAATACCAAACCTGACATTCAACTCAGCAAATTCAATGTAGTTTTATTTGTCTCATTATGAGAATCGCTGATTAGGTCCCTGTTCGCTGAATCAGACAGTATGATTTTTCAAAATTTTGGTTGACAAGGAAAACATGAAGATATCCACCCAATAGTTTTAGTGCAGCACTGACTGGGTACCTTCATTGCCAACTGCATCATTTTTAATTTTTCGACTTCATTTCAACCTACACTCACAACAAACATTACAAAAAGCAATAAATTAAACTTGAGTTGTATCCAAGAAGCACCTCATTTAATGTTGTGGAATGACACAGTTGTTACACATCAACAATCAGTTTTGAGAATTGAGATGGTATCACTAGGTAATGTTCCCTTTTTCCATTGATTTAGATGGGTAAAATGTTGACACAACTAAGTATCGAGTTGTTTCATTGAAACGAAATGAGAGGAACTATTTGAGTTAAGGTGGAGAAGTCATTTTTCAAATCCTTCAACACTTTGTCGGACCTCTCAACCTTGTTAAAGATCCTTGTAATCATTTCATCAATGCGGTTTCCCTCCGATTGTGTTAGTTCTTTTGGTTTGGGACGATTATGAGATGGGAAATATCTATGTTTTCATCTGTCCTATCTCTTCAGTTGCCACCTCGATATCTCCAATCTCTCTTAAACCATTATCTTGATCCTTGTTCCAACCTTAGTTCCCACCTGATCTTAGGTAGTTTTGATAAAAAAAAAACCCCATTTGATTCCCAAGAATTGTACCACATCATTATATTATGCCTCAAAATTGGTACACTCTAGGAATTGCCCATTGCTTTTACCAACCGCATTTACTAACTTAATTCCACCACCTATGGCATGTTTCGACACCATGTCAAGTTGGTTCATAATTTTTACCATGTTTTCATCATGCTTATGACCTTTTTCCATTTTTTCCTTGGTCATGCTCGATTGTTGGAAGATACATGATCCCCTCTAGTATACCATACTTGGTTTACTTTTATCATTTCATCAAAAAAAAATTATTACTACCTCAAATGGTTGTCGTGTTAGCCTACTTTGAATAAGTTGGTCAACCAATCCTTTATTGACTGAATAAAGGCTATAATAAAGGTATTCCAGTAGGAAATTATCCTTGTGTTGGAAATTGTAGTAACAACTTTCAAAACCGCAACCACATTTTGTGAAGAGGTTCACCTCCCATTCTTTTGAAGTTCTTGATGTTATCCCTAAGCTTTACCATTTTGAAGGGAGGAAAGAGTCTCTCTAAGAATGCTTCGGTTAACTCCTCCCATGAAGTGATAGAATCATTCCTTCACTCAGCCAAACATCTTGTGGCTTCTTTCATTAAGGAGAATGGAAAAATCTCAGCCCAATAGATTCTAATGAAATGTTCTTGAAGACGAATGACCCACAAATATCCACAAAGTTTTCTAGGTGTTCATGGGGATCTTTTTGAGCTAGTCCCCTGATCATTCCCCTTATTTGGAGCAATTATGGCATTTTTCTAGTTATGTAAAGCACTACTCTCACTGTTGTAGGAGGTAACTGATGAGTCAAGGATTTTGACTCATTTAGGGCCTGTTATTCAAGGGTTTAGTGTCCTCAATGCCTTGTTAACGATCATAAGTGATGTTAATATGCAGCAATGAAGGCTTTAGTGTGAGGCAAGGATATTATGATGCAAAAAGGAATGAAAAAGTTGAAAAAGTTGAAGAAAGAAGAAGCTGGAGCTCACATAATCCACTCAATGACTCGTCGAGTGGGCCTACAAGTCGCGTAAAGTTCCAAAAGAATAGCCCATGGAAAAAACTAATTTGGCCAGCAAACAGGCATTTTACCGACTCACTGAATGAATCGGCAATAGTGATCAAGCTCGCCAAATGTTTGTAAATAAATTAATGAAGAAGTGAAGCAAAAATGCAAGAAGAAGAGCAACTCATCATATCGCTGAAATGGTCGACGATCCTGACGTACTTCACCGAGTTGACTCCGTGCTGAAATTTTAGGAACATATAAATACAATATTTAACTGTAGAAAAGGTGATCCCACACTGTTTACTTCTAGGTTCTTGAGAGTTTACATTCCAAAACATTTTTTTACATTTTTAGTAGAGTTAGGGATTTAGATTCAGATATTGTATGATTTTAGCATCTCTTTACAACATTTGGGGATCACAAATCCATAACAAATTAGATGAAAAACTTTGTTTGTAATGATTTCTTGCTCTTCATTATGCTTAGCTAATACGCCATACCTTAGGGGTGTGATTATGTAGTCGAATGTATTATTTAGCTAAGGGGTGTTGTTAGTTGCTGATTTAATGTTGTTTTGAAGTGGGTTCAATTAATTATTTATGTTTTAAGTGATGAATTGTAGTTGCAAATCCAATTCTAGCTTAGTTCCCTATACTTGCTTGTGAAAGAGGTAATATAGTAGACTGATTGATTGATAGTTTTATTAATTGCATGTTTAAAATCTAGCTTGAGAAATTGGGTTTAATTGTGTGTTTACAAGCCCAACTTGAAAGAGTGGGCTAATTAAGGAATTGGGTTTTTTGGTTGTGTTATGCTTGTTGAGGTTTAACAAAACTCACTTGAAGCACAATAGTTGATTTAGAGATGGCTATTATATTCAAAACCTATCCTACCCATTGATATTAAACAACATTAAGCAACTAGTAATTACCCAACACAAAATTAGCATTCAACTAATCACATTCCTAAGGCTTTATTTCTATTTGTTTGTTTCCCATGTTAAGTAATCTTTGTCTTAAATTTGTTACCAAATCCCCCATTTGATATTAATCATTGAAACTTTGTGATTTGTTTTATTGTTGTGAAACTCTTACTTCTACAAATGATTAGGATATGTTTTTACTTCTTAATTTAATTCTCTACTGTACCACTCTTTGTGGGATTGATCCCAACTCTTAGCTAGGTTTATACTTGTTAGCAACCACCTACATCTAGAATTTGATGAAGTGTAGTTGAGCATTTATACTTCTCTTATTGAAGTGTATTCGTGAACTAAGTTTATTGTAGTTGAATTATCTTATTTGTGTTCTTATTGGTTGATCTAAAAGAGGGGAAGAAATGGGTGTAAATTGGAGTAACGACAATCAACTTGGGAACAATGATGACATTGAGAATTTGCATGAAATTAATGAGGATCAGTTGGGAATTGCGGGTGCTATTTGATTGCCTCGAGTTGTGGGCAATGCAATGTTTCATGTGACCAGCACAATGTTGTAGCTGTTGCAAATGAAGGGTCTCTTTAGAGGACTTGCTCATGAGGACCCTCATGACCATATTCGAAATTTCGTGGATGTGTGTGAATCATTTTACATCAAGAACATCCTCAATAGTCAGTCCGACTCTGTTTGTTTCCCTTTTCTCTAATGGTGGATGCAACAAAGTGGTTGACCGAACTACCAATGGATTCGATCACTTCTTGGGAGAAGTTCACAATGGAGTTTTATGAAAGGTTTTTCCCTCCTTTGAAGATGGTTAAGTTGAAGGATAATATTCAGAACTTCAAGTGAATTGATGGTGAACCTATCCATGAGACATGGTTGAGGTTCCAAAAGTTGTTGTTCTAATGTTCGACGCATGGGTTGCCGGACAATGTGTCATTGCAATATTTTTACTGGAGATTTGACACGGTTAACAAAGGTGTTGCAGACCAACTCATTCAGGGTGGAATTATGAGACAACCCTTTGACATTGCATCGGCCCTCCTTGATGAAATGACAAAAATTAATCGTGCATGGTACATAAGAGAAGATCAAATGTCTCTTTTGAATCTTGGGCTAACAAAGGAATAAATGAAAAGAACCAAGAGTGAGATGAAAACATGGTTGAGATGATCACCGAAATCAACCTATTGATGGAGAATGTCATGGGAAGTGGTCACAAGGCCAGGAATACGGTCAGAACTAATAGTGGTATAATCCTTATGAAGCACACTTTGAGTCCCTGTACAAAGAAGAAGTGTAGTTCTTCGCAAACAAGGGGGAGGTTCTCATCCGAGCTATTTAAGGTCGGGCGGGTATCAAGGTTGGACTAGAGATCGCGATGATGGTTAGAGATATAGAGATTCTGAATGGCGTAACCATGGTGCATATTAGAGAGCTAGAGATGGAGACAAAGATCCTTATGTGCCTCCTTATAAACATCAAAACTCGAAATAACAAAGGGTTTATTCTGAAAGTTTCTGGATCGAAGATATGCTTGCTCGTATCTTGAATGGCATGGAAGGGTCGGAAAAGGTGATCAAAGAGATGAAAGATGATGTCTCTTCTCTAAAAAAAATAGGTACATCAAACTCAGTGTCTATTAAGCAGCTTGAAATATATATGGTTTAGATATCGGCTTATTTAAATCCAAGACCGAAAGAGGGTCTCCCAAGTGATACTTTGGTGAACCCGAAAAATGAGGCATCATCCCATAGCCACATTGTGCACCGACGTTAAATGAGGCGCTTCTTGGGAGGCAACCCAAGGTTTTTTTTAATCATTCAAATAACGTTTGTCTGATGTGCAGGTTGAAATTTGAATTTTTGGAGATAAGGGAAAATTTGGCAAGCTAAAGTCCACTTGGCGATTCGCCGAGTTGTTCAGCGAGCCCAATTTTGATCGCCCTTTGGAACAACTTAATAGTTGAAGTTCTATAAACTTCGATGAAAAAAACCCACTTGGTGCATCACCAGGTAGATTAGCGACATTAATGAAGCTCACCGACTGAGGCACAAATTGAAGAGCCAAGAGCCTTTCAACCATTTTAAATTCCAAACCTCTCATTATTTAAAATTTTTTGACTCTTTCAATCTCATTTTAGGTCATATTTTTCACATTAGTTTTTGTGGATGTCTTCGTGTGATCGAAATATGTCGCATTGCTCACCTTTGCTTTTGCCTTAATCAGTTCCTTGTTTTATTTTGAGGATGGTGTCTCAAATTTACCTTTAATTTCATGATTTGATCTAAGCATAAAATTAAGTATTTAATGAATCTATTGTATGATTTGATTATATGCCTAATCGAGTGTGTGAGAGCTAGTTTGCAATCGAGCATGTTAGATATTTTGTTTAGCAAAAATTAATTGATTTTGAATGTGAATTGCTTAAATTGTGGTTGTTGCATATTGGGTTTTGTCTGGGAGAAGTACAAGTAACCTGAATTCTACCAATAAACTTGAATTTGCCCAATTGTTTAGCAAAATCGTTGTTTGGTTGAATTTCAACTGATTGGCAACCCTGAGTTCCCTAGCTCAAAATTGTGTAGTGGGTAGGCTTGAATTGCATAGAATTGTGCATGAATTTGTTTGTTTTAGGTTAATGTTTGAAATATTGAAAATTAGGCTTGGAATTTGACACGTCGAGCCATTTGACTAGCTAAGTCGAGCTCGTCGATTGACTTGGTGGTTCGCCGAATGTCCCCTAGATCACCTTTTTACCTATATTAGTGCTGAATTTTTCTGTGATTTTTGGTGATATGCATGTGCTCGCCGAGTTGATTTGACTACTTACGAATAACGTTAACCTCGCCTTCTTAAAGCCTAGTGTTTGGTAATTTATTCTGTGACTTTTGGCAAGTCACCTTTGCTTCGCCGATCAAGTTCGGTGACTCGCCAAATGCATTTTTCCTCACCATTTTATACTGAATTTTTGACATTTTATTGTGTTACTTTTGACGAGCTATTTCTTGCTCACCGAATGATTTCAACATCTCAGTGAGTGGTTTGGCGAGCTTTCCTGCAACTTTTTAAATACTAATGTTTCACTAACCCTTTGCAACCATATTTGTTTTGTTGGCTCATTTCGATAGATATGGCTAGATCGAAAGTTCCAGAAAAGGGAAACAGGGGTTGTTATTGCTTTAGAGGTTGCACCTCCTCGATCTACTAGACCTCGGTCCACTCAAGCAAGTTGTTGGGGAAAGGGAAAATAGCTAGCGGAGCCCACTTCAAGAAGTTCTAGCTTCAATAGCGTGGGTATGTATATTCCACCCACCTCACCACATCTAATTCTGATAGTGAGGATGTGGGTTATAGGACTCAAATTCATGAATCAATGCTAGTAGATGACCAGACACTGAAATTAAGATATGTTGAGTTATGCTCCAAAGAACTTCATGATCTAGCATAATTTCCGGCACTCCCAACACCTCCACCTCCTTAAGCACAGGCAGTAGAACAACTCAAGCACCTCTACCATGCTCTATGAACTGGCTGACGTCCACTGATATGCAAACAATTCTAGAGGAGAAGTGGTTATCCACAGATGGGGTAGTTGATAGATATCCAGTAGTATAGGAGACACTCCAGTTTCATAAATTTGAGCAGTTCACAAAGCCCCAGAATCCATATGTGCTTACTTGGGTTAGATATTTTTATGAGGGTTATGCACAGTTGCTCCGAAAAAAAGAAGAAAAAAGATGGGCCTGTGGTACCGTTAGAGTTTGTTGAGGTGCTTGGGAAAAGTGTGAAATTCAGTGAGACAGGCATCAAGGATTTGCTTACATGCACAGTCTGTATAACCCACTTTTTGAATACTAATATCAAGACCAAGTCGTTAGATGACTTGAAGGAGTGGTTGGTCCTACTACTTTTTAATGCTACACCACCATGGATAAAGGTAGGGGTCCTAATTCAGAAGAGGGATATGAATATGGCTGCTAGGCATTGGTTCAGGTTCATCAGCTTCACCTTCATGCCTTCTCAATATGAATCCATCTGGTATTCGAAGGCTACACTTCTAAGGTGCATTATTGATCGGGAGAGGCTAAACTTGGGGTCCATTATCGTTCAGGAGATGGACATAAGGCCAAACAGAGTCAGACCTCCTTGCCTTTCCCTGTTTTGATCAGTACTCTATGTTGCCAAGCGGGTGTTCCATTTGTGGCAAAGACTGATGTTGAGGTGACACCTACCTCATCTACTGACATTAGGAGAATCGAGGCTGAGCACATAAAAAATAAAGTTGAGCGATGGAAAGTAGCATTGGTAGACACCTCTCTGGTGGTTGATGTTGACGTCATGGAGGTCGATGCCCCTTCAGTCTATGTAGGCATTCGAGCCGAAAGGTACACCTGTTCCTTCTTCCTCTACAACCACTGTGATGAGTTGGGGATTTCGACTCATTTAGGCTTAATAATAAGGGATTTAGTGTCCTCAATGCCTATTTTATGCTTATAACTGATGTTAAAATGTTAATATTCAGCAATAAAGGTAAAAGAGAAAAGCAAGGACATTATGAGGCAAAAGGGGCAAAAAAAGCTTAAAAAGTTGAAGGAAAGCAAAGTTGGTACTCGCCAAAGCCACTCGGTGAATAGTCTAGTGGACCTTAGCTTGCCTAAAATTCCAGCATGCCAGTCCTTGAACAATTCCAACTCAGTGAGCAAAGGATTAGTTCGGTGACACGATAAAGGGATCAGCGAAGACAACCCAGTTCGCTGAAGATTAAAGAAACATTGGGTGAAAAGCCACGCCAAGAATGCAAAAAGAGAACTCGGCATGTCGTCGATTAGGTCGGCATACCCCACTTACTTTACCAAAAGTTACAGAAAAAAATGGTAGAAAGACACACAAAAAAGGTGAGAAATGGAGCACTCGGCGCATCGCCAATCAGGTCAGTGAGCTCAACTTACTTCACTGAGTTGACTCCATGTTGAAATTTTGGTAAAATATAAATGTAATTTTGAAAAGAAGAAAAAGATTTCTCACATTGTTCACTACTAGATTTTTTATCTTTTACATTTTGGAACATTGCTTTTACATTTTTTAGTAGAGATTTGGGGTTTTTGAGATTTTTAACTTTAATTTGAGCATTTGGAAACTTGTGGATGTTGCCCAATCTGATGGAAAACTTGGTTGGTAATGATATCTTGTTCTTTATTAAGTTTGGCTAAAACCCCATTCTTGGGAATGTTATTATGTAGTTGAATGCATATATTAGCTAATGGGTGTTTTTAGTTACTGATTTTATTATTGTTTTGAAGTGGGTTCAATTAAAAGCTTGTGCTTTAATTGAGGAATTGTAGTTTCAAATGCAATTCTAACTTAGTAATCTATACTTGCTTGAGAAAGAACAGTTAGAGTTAAATTGGTTGTTGATGATTGTATTGATTGTATTGTTATGGATCTAGCATGAGAAAGTGGGTTTGAATGCAATCTTACAAGTCTAGCTTGAAAAAGTGGATTGATTAAGGTAATGGATTGTTAAACTATGTTCTGCTTGTTGAGGTTTAAAAGAACTCACTTGATTTGCAATAGTTGACTTAGAAATGACTATTGTACCGAAAACCTAGCCAACCCACTGAGATTCAACAACTTTAGTAACTAGTAATCACACCCATTATGCAATATTAGCATTTAAATCACCACACTCCCAAGAAACCTTTCTATTTGCTTACTTGCGGTGTTACTAGCAGTATATTGGTTACCTACCCCCCCCCCCCCCCCTATTTGACATTAATTGTAAAAACCTTGTGATTTAATTTTTTTCTGCAAAATTTCTACCTCTACAAACTTCTTAATCGAATTCTTTATTGTATCACTCCTCATGGGATCAACCCCAACTCTTAGTTGGGTTTATACTTTTTAGCGACCGTCTATACTTAGAATTGGATAAAGTGTAGTTGAGCGTTATAAAAAATGGCGCCGCTGCCAGGGAGTGGTGTTTCAAATTCATTTATTGAAGTTTAGCCTTGAACTAATTTTATTGTAGTTGAATTATCTTATTTGTGTTCTTCGTTGGATGCTCATAAATAGGTGAAGAGAGGGACGTAACTAGGAGTAACGCTAGCCAACATGGGAACAACGATGAAATCGAGAATTTGCATGATTTCAATGAGGATCAGTTGGGATGTAAGGGTGCTATATGATTGCCTCCGACTTTGGGCAATGTGGTGTTTAATGTGGCCAACACCATGTTGCATTTGTTGCAAATGAAAGGTCTCTTTGGAAGACTTGCTCATAAAGACCCTCATTCCACATCTGAAACTTAGTGGATGTGTGTGGGCCATTCTCTTTTAAGAACATCACTTAGGAGTCAGTCCGACTTCATTTGTTTCACTTTTCTCTAATGGAGGAAGCAACAAAGTTGTTGGTAGATTTACCAAGGGACTAAATCACTTCTTGGGAGGAGCTCACTGATGCTTTTTATTTAAGGGTTTTTCCTTTCTCGAATATGGTGAAGTTGAGGGATAATATTCAGAACTTCAGCAAGTGGATGACGAACCTATTAATGATACATTGTTGAGGTTCCAAAAGTTGCTGCTCCAATGTCCAACTTATAGTCTATAGAACAATGTGTTTTTGCAATATTTTTTTCGAAGCCTAGACTCAAACAACAAAGGTATGGGAGATCAACTCATTTAAGAAGGAATTATGCAACAACCATTTGACATAGCATCTACCCTTCTATATGAGAGGACTAAAATCAATTGTGCTTGGTACACTAGAGAACATCAGGTGTCTCTATTGAGCTTTGGGATGACAAAGGAACAAATGGAAAAGAACCAAAAGCGAGATGAAAACATGGCAAAAATCATGACCTAGATGGACCTATTGAAAAACCATGTAATTGGGAGTGGTTGTGAAGCTTGAATTCAGCCGTAGCGAGATTTGAAACAAAGAGGTACAACAAGTGTCAAGACTAGAGGATGGTTTTCATCCAAGCTCTTTAAGGCTAGGAGTGAATCTAGGTTGGAACATATTTACTGAGGATCGATGGAGAGGTTACAATAGAGATTGGTCTAACCAAAACAAATTTTGGAGGAGAGAAGATGATGATGATGTTTTTAACATGCACATGGGTGATAGTCCAAGATCTAGGGATAGTTCTGGGAGCTTTCAGGTAGATGATTTTTTGTCTCGCATTCTAAATAAGGCAGAAGGATATGACGAAGTGCTTAAAGAAATAAAGGTGGATTTCTCATCCTTGCATAAAACTCTCATTCGGTCCATCAAGAAACTTAAACTCTAGATGAGCCAACTTTCAGCCCAATTAGAGTCGAATACCGTGCTAATGATATAATGGTGAATTAAAGATTAATAATGACAAATGCTTGGCGGTGTTGACTCGGAGTGGAAGAGCAATGGGTGGTGATGTAAAAGTGGGTGGTAAGGCAAACACCAATAAAGAAAGAAATGGTGCCATTGATTTAGCTAAGAACCAAAAAATGACACGCCTAAAGCGGTTGATGAAATTCCAAAACAAATCATCACCGGGGAATTGCAAACTTCAAATTAGGGGTGTACTGAAATTGTTTCCCAAAGTCAACCCAGCATTCCCTCAAAGACTAAAAAGAGAAATGAAGATGCAAAGTTTCAAAAATTTCTATCCGTGTTCAACATTGTCTATAAATCTTCCTTTAATGGAAGCATTGTAGGAATGTCGGGATATGCAAAGCTCATGAAGGAATTGGTCGCCAAGAAGAGGTGTATGGATTTTGAAATGGATGAGGTATATCATAGTTGTAGTGCCATTATGACAAGTAATGTGCTTGTCAATAAAGTTGATCCGAGAGCATTTACTATTCTATGCACTATTGGGATGCTTCAATTGCCAAAGCGTTGTGTGATTTTGGGGTAAGCATTAACTGGATGTCATATGCTATTTTCAAAAGACTTGGTTTGGTTGAAGCTAAGTCTACAACAATGCGTCTTCTCATGGATGATCCATCTATTAAGAATCCCATTGGCATACTTTATGATATTTTGGTGAAAGTGGATAGGTTTATATTTCTGGCCGACTTTGTTATTTTGGACTACAAGATTGACGTTAATGTACCTATTATTTTAGGTAGGCCATTCTTGGCTATCGGAAGAGCCATTGTGGATGTTGAAAGAGGTGAGTTGAAATTTTAGGTAAATGATGAGGAGGTTACTTTCAATGTGTGCAAATCAATGAAGCAACCTAGTTACATACATGTGGTCTCAACGAAGTAGTGTCTAGTGTGAGTGAAGTGTTTTGTGTGGGTGAGCCCTTAGTTGATGTCCTTTTGAATTATGATGAGGAAGAAATTTAGGATTATGATGAAGTTTTGGCTGCTCTACCGGGTCTAGGTTCTCATACTAAAAATCCGTTGAATCTTGACATTGATCTAAATAATTGAAAAAGTCCGCCTACTATACCATCCAGTGAAGAGCCACCAAAGCTTGACATGAAGGTTCTCCCATCCCATATTCGGTATGTGTTTTTGGGAGCAAACAACACCTTACCCATCATCATTGATGCAGATCTTCTTGAATGGCATGTAAAATTACTTGTCAATGTGTTGAAACGATACATTAAAGCCATCGGATGGACATTTGATGATTTTATGGGTATTCTTCTAGGTATTGACACTCATAAAATCCAATTGCATAGTGAATGCAAACCAAGTGTTGAGCACTAAAGGAGGCTAAACCCACCAATACAAGAAGTGGTTAAGAAAGAAATCATCAAATAGGTCAATGCGCATGTGGTATACCCTATTTCGGATAGCAAATGGGTGAGTCTCGTGCAAAGTGTACCAAAGAAATAAGGTATCACGATGGTTCCAAATGAAAAAAGAGAGCTTGTGCCTATGAGACCGGTTACCGGGTGGCGTATATGCATGGCCCTCGAAAATTGAATGCATGGACCGAGAAAGATCATTTCCCTATGTCGTTTATGGACCAAATGCTTTATAGGCTTGCGGAGCATGGATGGTATTGCATTTTAGATGGTTATTCAGGGAACAACCTGATTTCTATCGCATCGGAGGATCAAGGGAAAACACCTTTTACATGTCTCTATGTAATATTTGAATTTAAATGAATACCTTTTGGGTTGTACAATGCGCCGACAACGTTCTAATAATGTATGCTCTCTATATTTGTCGATATGGTTCAAGATTCAATAGAGGTCTTTATGGATAATTTTTTAGCTGTGGGTGATTCATTTGAAGCATGTCTCAGGCACCTTGGGAAGGTGCTACAAAGATGCGTCGAAATCAATCTTTTTCTAAATTGGAAGAACTTTCACTTCATGCTCAAAGAAGATATTGTTTAGGCGAATCAAATTTTGGGAGAAGGAATAGAGGTGGATCAAGCTAAAGTCGATGTTATTGTTGAACTACCTCCTCCCATTTAGGTGAAGGGTATCCGGAGTCATGCGAGTTCCTACATGCAATTTATAAAGGATTTCTCTAAGGTAGCTCACCCCCTTTGTAAGTTAATTGAAAAGGAATCTACTTTCAACTTTGATGAAGCTTGTCTCAAATCATTCAAATGCTTAAAAGAAAAACTAGTGTCAACTTCAATCATTGTTGCTCCCAATTAGAGTATTCCATTCGAACTTATGTATGATGCGAGTGGTGTAGCTTTGGGAGATGTCCTTGGTCAACGAAAAGACATGCTCTTTCACCAAGTCTATTATATGATTAAAACTTTGAACGTAGCTCAAAATAATCACACCGTCACTGAACAAGAGTTGTTTGTTGGTGGTGACACTTTTGAAAAGTTTAGAGTGTATTTGTTGGGTACTAAAGTGGTGGTGTACACGGATCATGCTACAATCCTATATTTGATGGCTAAGAAAGATGCAAAGACAAGGTTGATACAGTGGGTGTTGTTTTTGCAAGATCTTGATTTCAAAGTCAAGAATCGAAAAGGGTGTGAAAATTAAGTGGCAAATCACTTATCAAGGTTGGAATCCAGTGTCGTTGTTCCCGGTGAGAGGGACATTGTGGAAGCATTTCCCGATGAGTCATTGATGTTGGTAATTTATGGTAATCCGCCTTGGTATCCTGATTTTGCAAACTATGTGGTATGTGGGATTATTCCCAAGTGATTGAATTTTTATCAACAAAATATGTTCTTGTTCTATGTCAATTGGTATTTTTGGGATGAACCGTACCTATTTTGGGAATACGCAGACCACGTAATTAGAAGGTGTGTATCGAAATTAGAGGTAAATGCAATTCTCGATTCTTGCCATGCATAACAGTCAGTGGACATCATAGCAGGGTGTGCACAACGACCAAAGTACTTTAAAGTGGTTACATTGGCCATCATTATACCAAGATGCTCAATCTCTCGTTAAGCAATTTATTCAATGCCAAAAGCAAGGAGGAGTGTCGAGAAAGCATGAGCTACCTCTTCATCCTATTCTAGAGGTAGAGGTGTTTGATGTCTTGGGAATCGACTTCATGGGACCGCTGGTGAACTTTTTCATAAATAAGTATATTTTTTTTTGTGGTTGACTATGCTTGAATATAGGTAGATATTGTACCTTTACCCAACAATGAAGGGAAGAGTGTTGTGAAATTCTTGAAGTGATACATTTTCTTAAGGTCTTGCACTTTGCGTGCAATTATTAGGGATGATGGGTCTCATTTTTTCAACTATTTGTTTATTTCATTGTTGAGAAAATATGGAGTTAAGCATAAAGTTGCAACACCAGATCATCTGCAGAAACGTGGGCCTAAATGAGTATAATATCAAGAAATCAAGGAAATTCTAGCAAAAACAGTCCATTCAAATCGGACTTACTAGTCTCAGAAGTTAGATGATGCTCTATGGGCGTACTGCACCTCCTTCAAGACTCTAATTAGCATGTCACAGATGTAGCGTGAAATCTTGGCACATTCAATGCTTAAAACTAAGGATTAATACTAGAACCCAGTGTATTTAAATAAGATATGATGTGTTTGTTGAATGTGTAGACATGTTTACACCTGCATGGAAAAAGTTGAAAAAGAGGCGCACAATGAATGTATTGAAGGATACACCACAAAGCCCAGTACGGGTCGTGGTTTCCAAGACGAGCCATCCTAAAGCTCGTGAAATAGAAGTAGTGCACCTAGAAATTGTGATGTTGATAGTAAAATTCTAAGTGAAGACCACGGAGCCCTAGACTGGTCGTGGTCCTCTTGACGAGCTGTGATGATGCTCGTGGTAATGAAGCAGTGGGCATACATATTTTGAGTCTGCAAACGAAAGTTCAAGTAAGGACCACCATGCCTTTGACGGGGAGTGGTCGCTGTTATGGATCGTGAAGTAGACTGTGAAGTATTTCTAGTGAATAGGTTTTAAAGACTCACATTCTAGTTGGCTAAGTGCAGACCACGACAGGCTTCACAGATCATGACCATGAAGCGCATGACGGATCGTCAGGCCGCCCATAAAGCTGCACGTCATTTCAGTCCTACTTCGAGTAGGACTCTTTTTAGACAGACTATTTGAATTAATTAGGTTTAATTTTTTTTATCTCGTCATATCTAGAACGAGCTACTAGTTTTCTATTATTCTCTACTTTAGTTTTTGATTGATTAACAATGAATCGAGAATGAAAGTTTGATTTGGTTTTAGAATATGAAGTGTTCTTTGAATCTGCAAATCTTTGTAAGTGATTTATCTTAATGCAATCATTTCATATCTTTGCTTGTTCGGTTGAAAGCATGAGTGGCTAAATCACCACAACTAGGGTTGTGAGAAGTATGACTCAAATCTAATTGTAAATTCATAAAATGAATAGAATGTGATTCAGATATGCAGTGCATAACTCAACTTTTGTTATTCATTTGTTTTAATGAGTGCACGCATTAGAATTTGCATGTATCTATCAATTAGTTGAGAGAAAATTGATAGTGAGGAAAAAGTCGGGTTAAACTATTGAATTGGAGTGAAAGTTTTAGTTCGAGAGAAGAGAACTTTGACACTAAAATATGCGAGGGTATAATCAAATAACATTCTAAGACCAAGAGGATTTGAGTGGAAAGTTATTTGAAAAGACTGCGAAATGCTAGACACACCTAACTCGCCTATAGTTTTCAATGAATGAATCACCTTAGACCCGTTCATGAATCAACACTAGATGTAACATCATGGGACAAACAACCCTGGTTTCATTCATTAATCATCACAACCTTGAAGTAAACATTCTGTTAATTTTTTTAATCTGAAAATTTTAACAATATTGGTTACCTGAACCTTACAACCAAACCCATTTTACATTACACAATTACTAACTTTAGGAAATAATAACAACATTTCAATAAAAGGGATATTGAAACTATTTCTGTGAGTAAATTCTCTGTGGGATCGACCTCAACTCACGTTGAGTTCTATAAATTGACATCGATTGTTTATACTTCCTAATTGAAGTGTAAGTTTGGACGTGTCAAATTTTGGCGCCGCTGTCGAAGAATTTCAATTCAGAAATATTTTACTAGCATTTATTCAAATTGTTGTTATATTTCCTAATTTTATGTCATGTTCTTTGTATGTCTCCGATAGGTAAGTCATCAGTGCATGCCAAATACTAGAAGTAAGGGAGCTCCATTTATTCCTTATGAACTAAAACTAAGAAAAACTATCTGTGAGATGGTAAATGCATGAGAACTCGAGGCTTAGAGGCAGAGGATAGGATTTGAGGCTGAGACAGCTACTAGTGGTGCTCAGACAAATGCTATGAATGACCCACCTACGGCGGTAGGGGAGCATAAAGGAGCGGAAGAGATAGCTCATCCCCACTACTAACCATTAGCTCAAAGGGGTGGAGCACAACAACAGGTTGCTACGGAATTCAAAGAAGATAACATAAAATTAGATGGAGTTGGTGCCAAACAAGCAATAGTGCTACCTATATTGCCTCTGGGTCTGAAATTTACGATTACTAGTATGATGATTCATCTATTGAACTTGAAAGGTATGTTTAGAGGAGCACCTGGTGATGATGCCAACTAACACTTAATGAACTTTGTCGCAATATACAAATCACAGGAAATCCCTGGGGTGAGTCAGACTGCTATGAGGCTAAGGATGAGGCTGAGGGTGTTCCCATTGTCTTTCACTAGAGAGGCAACAAATTGGTTGAAAGAGCTGCCAGATGATTCAGTCCAGACCTGGAATGAATTGAAGGAGGCTTTCTTGGAATGGTTCTATCCTGAATCAAAAGAATTAAAGATGAAAGATGAGATACTATCAGGGGAAGCAATGCATGATACTTTGTGGAGATTTAGCCAAAAGCTGAAAAAGTGCCTAAACCATGGTCTTAGTGAGATACAATTAAAATAGGTTTTTTATAGATTGTTAAATTATATTACTAAGCCTGTTGTTGATTCAGTATGTGGAAGATTATTCATGAGGAAGCCATTCCCAGAAATCGTGCAGCTAATGGATGAAGTGTTGAAGAACAATATAGCATGGCATACCAAGGATGGTGAAATTGGATATCTTGGGTTCACTTTTCAACTTTTAGCTAAACAAAAGAGGTGAGAAGAAGTAAGGGATCGGGATATGGCTCATATGAGAACCTAGATGGACTTACTCACGAAGCATATCATGATAGGTTCTGAGAAGGTAAATTTTGTGGGAACCTCAAACAAGTATGAAGATCAAGACATTGATTTAGATGAGGAGGATAAATATTTAGGCAACCAAGGGAATTTTTGAAATTATAACTCGGGTAACCAAGGATATAATTTTGCACTAGAGATATTGTAGCAGTAGCACTACTCTGGATTACGAAGTAGATTTTGAGGTGCCCATAATTCTGTGAAGGCCATTTTCAGCCATAGGTCGAGCTTTAGTTGATGTTGAGAGCGGAAATCTAAAGTTCAGCCTCAATAATGAGGTGGTAAAGTTAAGATATGTAGGTCTATGAAGCAACCAAAAGACATGAATGTAGTGTCTGCAATAGAAGTCTTTGATAAAGATGAGCCGAGAGCTGCTATTGAAGAAAGGTTTATTGTTGAATCATTGGAAGCCGTGCTAATGAATTTTGAAGAAGACATCTGAAATGATTATGTGGAGACTGTGAATGCTCTGCAGGACATGGGGCCACATCGTTATGCTCCAAAGAAGTTAGACCTGGATTTGAAAAACAGGCCAACCCTCCAGTAAAGCCATACATTGAGGAACCGCATGTTCATAAACTGAAGCAGTTACACAGTCACCTAAGGTATGATTTTATGGGTACTAATAACACTTTTCCAATCATTTTGGCTACAGATCTGATTGATGAACATGTGCAAGCGTAGTCAAAGTCTTGATAAGGTATAAAAAGGCAATTAGATGGACTAATGCTGATATCATTAGGAAACCTCCAGGTATCTGTACTCATACAATCCAACTTGATGAGGATTTCATCCCAGCATAGAGCACCAGAGGAAGTTAAACCCACCAATGCAAGAGGTGGTCAAAAATGAAAAAATAAAGTGGTTGGATGCAGGGATTGTGTACCCCATTTCTGACAGTTATTAGGTTAACCCAGTGGAGTGTGTGCCCAAGAATGGTGGTATTACAGTGGTGGCCAATGCAAAGAATGAGTTGATTCCACAAAGACCAGTCACTAATTGGCAAATTTGCATGGATTACAGAAAGCTGAACAGGTGGACCTTGAAGGACCACTTCCCAATTCCTTTCACGGTTTAGGTGCTTGATAGGTTGGCTGGTAAAGGGTGGTACTATTTCTTATATGGATACTCTGGGTACAACCAAATATCAAACATGTTGGAAAATCAGGAAAAGACTACATTTACAGGACCTTCTGTTACTTTTATGTTCAAACGCATGTCATTTGGATTATGTAATGCACCAACGATTTTCTAGAGGTGTATGATGTCCATCTTCTCGGACATGGTAGAGGACACTTTGGAAGTGTTCATGGATGATTTCTTTGTGGTAGGTGACATATATGATGATTGTTTGTTGAATATTAGTAGGGCATTACAGCGATGCAAGGAGGAAAATTTGGTGCCTAACTGGGAAAAATTCCATTTCATGGTTAGGGAAGACATAGTCCTAAACCATAAAGTGTCACTGAAGGGACTGGAGGTAGACAAAGTGAAGATTGAGGTAATTAAAAAGTTTCCTTCACCCATCTGTGTAAAAGATATTCGAATTTATTTGGTTATGTAGGATTGTGTAGATGTTCATCAAGGATTTCTCAAGAATTGCGCATCCCTTGTGCAAGTTGTTTGAGAAAGAGGTGAAATTTGCCTTTAATGATGCATGCCTAAAAGCCTTTGAGTGCCTAAAAGAGAAGCTGGTCTCTTCCCTAGTGGTCATTGGCCCAGATTTGTTAGAACCATTTGAGGTTATGTGTGATGTAACTGGTACTTCTTTGGGAGTTGTGTTAGGATAGAAGCTTAACAAGATCTTCAACCCGATCTACTGTACTAGCGAATCACTAAATGGAGCACAACGGAACTACAGTGTCAATGAACAGGAACTACTAGTTGTGGTTTATGCATTTGAGAAGTTCATGGTATATTTGATGGGCAATAGAGTAATTGTGCACATAGATCATGAAGCATTATGATATTTAATGGCGAAGTGAGATGCAAAGTTGAGATTGATAAGATGGGTGATGTTGCTTCAAGAATTTGACTTCGAAGTCAAAGATAAAAGGGGATACGAAAATTAGTTGGATGATCACCTATCTAGGTTTGAGGCAGAGATGAAAGCGGAACTTGATTTAGACATAAATGACTTATTCCTATATGATCATGTATTAGCTGCCACTCTTGATGCCATTCCTTGGTTTGCAGACTTTGCTAATTTTATTGTCAGCGATTTGATGTCTGAAGGTATAACATTCCAGCAAAGGAAGAAATTCTTACATGATGTGGGAAAATATTTTTGCGATGATCCATATTTGTACAAGGTGTGTGGGGATAACATCATCAGGCGATCTATCGCTGAAGTTAATATGCTGCATATTTTAGAAGCTTGTCACTCCTCTCCAGTAGATTGTCATCATGGGGGTGGACGGACTACCCACAAGGTACTCCAGAGTGGGTACTACTCGCCTACAATCCTTCAGGACTCAATTGATCTAGTCAAGGGGTGTGATGTGTGCCAGAGGCAATGAGCCATCTCTCGTCCGCATGAACTGCTGATGACACCTATTTTAGAGGTGAAATTGTTTTATGTGTGGGGAGTTGACTTCATAGGACCATTTGTGAGATCCTATGGGACAAAGTACATACTGGTGGTAGTTGACTATGTGACCAAATGGATTGAGGCAGTCGCCCTCCCTGAAAATGATGGTAAAATTGTTGTTGGTTTTTTTGAAGAAGAACATATTCTCAAGGTTTGGTACACCTAGAGTGATCATCAGCAATGGAGGCTCCCATTTCTGTAATAAAGTGTACAATGCACTTTTAGCTTAATATGGAGTAAAACACCACAAGGTAGCAATACCATATCATCCACAGACAAGTGGCCAAGTTTAGGTATCAAATCAAGAGATCAAAGTGATTTTGGCAAAGACAATGAATGCCAACATAACAGATTGGGCAAGAAAGTTGGATGATGCTCTATGGGCATATCGGACAGCTTTCAGGTCACGTATTGGTATGTCTCTATATCATTTGCCTGTTGAGCTGGAGCATAAGGTACTCTGGGCACTAAAGAAGTTGAACCTTAGTTGGAGTGAAATAGCGAACCTGAGATTAGATCAAATTAATGAGATGGATGAGTTCCGCTTAAGAGCTTATGAGAGATATGCACGGTACAAGGAAAGGATGAAGTTGTATCATGATAAGCACATTGAGAAAAGGACCTTTAGTCTTGGTGTCGTAGTGCAACTTTTCAACTTCAGACTTCATCTATTTCTTGGGAATTGATATCCAAAGTGTCTGGGCCATTTATGGTAACTCGAGTATTTCAGTCAGGTGCGATTGAACTTGAAAATTACAAAGGCAAGAGGTTCAAAGATTATGGTCAGCGAATCAAGGCATATTTGAATTAATTAGGTTTAATTTTGTTTTTATCTTGTCAAATCTAGAGTGAGCGACTACTTTCATATTATTCTCTACTTTGGTTGTTAATCGATTAACATTGAATCGAGAATTAAAGTTTGATTTGGTTTTTGAATATCAAATGTTCTTTGAATCTGCAAATCTTTGTAAGTGATTTCCCTTAATGCAGTCATTATGTATCTTTTCTTATTCAATTAAAAGCATGATTGGCTAAAACACCACAACTAGGATTGTGGAAACTATGACTGAAATCTATGTGTAGATTCGTAAAATGAGTAGAATGTGATTCATATTTGTAGTACATAACTCAACTTTCGTTATTCATTTATTCTAATGACTGAACATATTGGAATTTGCCTGTATCTCTTAATTGTTTGAGAGAAAATTGATAGTTAGGAAAAAGTTGAGTTAAACTGTTCAATTGGAGTGAAAATTTGAGTTCTATAGAAGAGAACTTTGACACTAAACTATGCGAGGGTAAAATCAAATAACACTCTAAGACCGAGCAGATTTGAGTGGAGAGTTACTTGGAAAGACTGAGAAGTGTTAGATACACCTAACTCGCTAGTAATTTGCAAAGAATGAATTACTTGAAACTCGTGCATGAATCAACACTAGATGTAACGTCATTGGAAACACAACCATGGTTTCATTCATTAATTATCACAACCTTGAGGTAAACATTTTGTTAATTTTGTTAATCTGAAGAATTTAACTATATTGGTTACCAAAGCCTTACAACATAACTCATTTTACAATTCGCAATCACTTTCTTTAGGAAATAATAACAACATTTGAATAAAAGCGATAGTGAAACTATTTCTGTGACTGATTTCTCTGTGGGATTGACCTCAACTGACGCTGAGTTTTATAAAATTGGCATCGACGGTTTATACTTCTTAATTGTAACACCCCAGAAATTTTTAAGGCTAAGCTAGAGCTAAAGGTAAAGGTTAACGTGCAGGAAGAAGGTTTAGAGCCAAGGGAAATGGGCAAGGTCTAAGGCAAGGGGCTAAGGTAGCCCTAGCTTTCCATGGCACTTCCCACCTCCACGCCAGCCTTCACAGCACGTGGTGGCCACCACGCCCTGTGGTGATAAGGCAGTAAGCCCCTCAAGGGTGCCCAAAATGGCCTCCTCCACATGAGCCACTTCACGGCTTATAAAGACCTTCACAGCTCATGGGAGTGGCCGTGGACTTGCCTAAAAGTCTGGGGGTTTAAGGGTGTTTAGCATAGCTACTGGTCAAGGGACCACGGGCACCTTCACAGGCCGTTGTACCTTTGATGGCTCATGAAGAGAGGTGTGACCCTTGGGCAGCCCACCTAAAATTGAGGGTTATTTTGGGAAGTTCCTTTTTAAGTTAATATTAAGTGAGGTCATTTTGCCTTAGTTTATACACATATATAAGTCTGTTTAAGTCAAGATACACCCATTGACCTCATTATTTCCCAAAACCCAAATTAATTCCCAAAATTCATCTCCTCTCCAAAAATTCTCTCTCTACAACTTCAAGCAAGAAGAAGAAGGAAGTTGGAGCTAGGGTTCAAGGAACCAGTTCATCTCATCAATTTCATTGGGATTCATAGCTAAGGTATGATAGTCCTTATAGGTTTCATCCATGGATTCCCTTCAATACTAAAATTCAAAGTTGTAAATTCCCCAAAAGTTAGGGTTTGATTCCAAAGTCATGGATTCCTTTAAAAAAAATGCTTCTAATGTTTTAATTATGATATATTATGTATGAATTGATGGTTTCCCTATTTTTTTCATGATAAATTTCCCAATAACCCATGAAATCCCCATATTTCTCAAAGTTGATGATCTAATGTGGGTCTTTATTGATGAAAGGTGAATTATATGAATTGATGTATGTAGTGATAGATTCACATGAAATTATGATTAAATCCATGTTTAATGTAGTAATTCTAGATGTGTTGATTGAATATGATCCTTGAAGGGTAAGGTATGAGAATTATTCTTGATTATGAGATTTACGTATTTGCTTTAAGAACACTTTGAGAGTAAAGTGTGTATGATTATGATCTTGTTGTGTGTTGTTGAAAGACTATTCTCAATTACATACCTATGTATTAATATGACATGTTTTGAAAGGTTCTCTCACAATATGATGATACTAAGATTGAAAGGCTATTCTCACCCAATTGATCTAATGAGCTATCCTAATGAAAGAAGTTATGAATTAATAAGTACTCCATGGGATTAATGCTTAGCACTAGGTGAATATTGATATGACATGGAAGCCCTCATGTGAGTTGAGGTCAGGTTTCAAAGAGCAATCTCTTGAGATGGATGCCCTCATGTGAGTTGAGTCTAGGTATCTAGTAATAATCTCCTTATCCCATAAACTAAGTGCCATCGTAGGATATTTAGCTAATGGATCCACCTAAGATAAAGTTACTGGTCCTACCTTAGGCAAGTAGTCCAACCCTTTTCGGTGTGGGAGACACCGAATTCCATGTTAAGCTCACATGGTCTATGTCGGTTAAGGCTTATTACCACTATGATTGAATATAATTTATGAACTATGGCTACTCAAGAAGTTTTACTTAGTATGGGTGAGATTATGGGATCTTATTTATGCATTGCACAAGTATGCTTTGATGGTAGTTATGGTATGTTCCTCTTATGTTATGATTATCCATGTAATGAACATGCCTATGATTTATGCTGAAGGCGAATTTTCCCTTCTCTATGAGAAGTAAGTGAAGGATGAGATCACAAGAAGGAGGAATATGAATGAGAACCTAAAGTGACTTGCTTAGCATGGGTGGGATTATGGAGTCTTATCCATGCATTGCACAATCTAGCCTTGAGGTGACTTATGAAGTGTTCCTCTTATGTTATGTTAAACTAGATTACATTGATTATGTCTATGACTATGCTGCTATCTCTTATGCTTATAGTTTATGTCCTATTATGATGTCTCTTATGCTTATGACTTACGTTTTTACACTATCTTCAAAATAATGGTTTAACTTAGCAAAATGAATGCATTCAACTAAAATGTCCCTTTAAGCATGTTTTCAAGGTTTTATGCACGGCTATCATCCTTTGTTCATTTTTTTACTAACCCATATTTTCCTATACTTTTCCTAAGTGTACGTTCCGGATCTTAAGACGGTCATTATTTGGTTCAATTCGACTATTCTCCTAGCTTGTGGTGAGTCCTTATTATTTGAGGATGGATGTTTTAGTTTGAGTTTCATTTCTAGTATTTCCTTTTTGGACTATGTTGTATAGGTTGTGTCCCTTTCCATTTGAACTATTGTAATACATGTCTATATTGAGACAAGTCTAGACTTCCACTTGCTTTTATAAAAGACTTCAATTGTATAGTAAAAGTTTTCAAATTTCTACATCATTTCTATTTACTTTATGTTATGATATGCTAAGGGGCTAGTATGAGACCTTTTGAGGTCTTGTACGCCTTGTTGCATCTAGGGGGTACCCCTTGTTCGTGACAAACTTGGTAATCGAACCATAAGTTTAGAATGATTCTAGGATGATGTCTCATAAGCCATGTCTAGTAGAGTCTTGTTCATAGTGTGAAGCGCACCATATTTATGAATGAGTGGCTACAAGATGATTAGGAAACTACACTTCTTTCATTACTCTTAAGTCATATGATAGAGTTTACTCTATTAGGTCTTTCTTCTAATCCTTACCCAATGGTCTACAGGACATGACTACTCAAGGAGCTTTCGCTGGTAGATTTGAAGGAGGCAATGTTGATCAAGGAGCTCCTCCTCAAGCTCCTCAAGTTCTAGTTGAGCAAGTGACTAATGAGAAAATTAGGTTTGGTCTTCAATTGTTGACTCAAGTCAGAATAGAAACTCTAGAATTTTATGGGTCAAAGATGGAGGAAAATCCTCAAGGTTTATAGATGAGGTCTTTAAGGTATTGGACTTTGTGGGAATGACTCAAATAGAAATGGCAGAATTGGCCGCCTACCAATTGAAAGATGTTGCTCAACTTTGGTTTAACCAATGGAAAGAAGCAAGGCCGGTAGAAGCAGGCCCCATGGAGTGGGAAATTTTTAAGAATTGTTTCCTAGATAGGTTTTGCCCTTTGGAGATGAGATAGGCTAGAATACTTGGGTTTATTAAAATTCGACAAGGTGGGATGAGTGTTGAGGAGTATGCTCGGATGTTCACTAGGTTGTCAAAATATGGTCCACCCATATTAGTTGACCCTAGGTCGATAATGTGAAAGTTTGCGTCAGCTGTGTCTGACTTGGTAGCGAAGAAATGTCGTACAACTATGCTTGAAAAGGTATGAATATTTCTCGTCTTATGATTTAAGCTCAAGTAATTGAAAAAGAGAAACTTGAAGAGTGGTCTAGAGAAACAAAGAGGTATAGGGTTGATGATAATTCCCCTCAAGAAAGGTTTGATGGGCATGGCTTCCCTAAGTTCCAACAAAGGTTTTGCGGGCAAAGTTCTTCAAAGGTTTCCCCAAGGTGTAACAAAGAGAGGGTGTCTAACCCTAAGTTTCATGAAGGGAGTGATAGGTTGCTATGGCCAGATTGTGCTAGGTTTGGAAGAAGGCCTAAGGGTAAGTGCCTAGTGGGATCCAAGATTTGTTTTGGTTGCGAAAAATATGGTCACAAAATGAGGAATTGCCCAGTGCTTACATCTAGAGGAAGAGAGGGAAAGCAAGCTCCTCCAAGTGGTTCAGGTACTAGTCCTCCAAAGCAAGATAGATTCTATACTCCTCAAGTTAGACATGGACAAAAGTATCCTCCTATATGGCTACCAGTAAGTAGATAATTCCTTATAGATGTAAATGTGTATTAGATCCTAATGCTTTTGATGTTATCCTTAGTAGGGTTTGGATACATTGTTGTTAGACCTCTATTGATTTTAGAACCCTGTATGATTATTATGAGTTTTTGGTTATATCGATTGGAATTGCTTGAAAGAAGTGGTACTTGAGGAATTAGTAGGGGTTTCCTAAGAAGGGAGAGATGGTGTATTTAGATATCAAGGTTGTGGAGTGTCTCGATATCCTCATCTCTTTCTTCTACTTCTATTCTAGCTTTAGACAAAGAGTTTCTTTTGGCTTGTTTTATGTTTTGGAATCATGGGTGTTTTATGTGTTCAATGATCTCCTAAAGGCATGAATGTTCATGAAATCTTTCGTTTTGGAAAGAAATGAGTTATATGATTGCTTGCTCATCATTGTTGTTATGCATTTAGTATGAGTTGCCTATATGCTTCATGAGATGAATTGTCGAAACATTCTTTAGTTATGCTTTTTTAGAGTAAATTGCATATTGACTACTTGAGATGGTGTTGAGCATGATTTTAGTTGGAGAAGGCAGTTCCTCCTATGAATATGAGAAATGTTGAGTTTCATGCATAATGGGTTGTTAGATGTAGTTCTTACTTCCTTGTGTTGCATTCATTATGTTTGAGAAGCGATTGAAGTTTGCTCTTTTGAATTGCGCATTATTTTGATGTTGCCTGTGTGATGGGCTGCTAGTCTTGAGTCTTACTTCCGTAAGGTGTCTAGATCATCAATCAAGGACGAATGTTCCCAGTGGGGATATATTGTAACACCCCAGAAAGTTTTTAGGCTAAGCTAGAGCTAAATGTAAAGGTTAACGTCAAGAAAGAAGGGTTAGAGCCTAGGTGTCACGCCCTGAGCTACCCCCGAGACGTAGACACAATACCTAGGATCACAACTGACCCCAAGCTAACCCTTCTGGGATGACATGCACATACTAAGAATAATAATAACTTATGTGGAAGCTAATCGTAAAGTAAATCTGAAATGGTGGCGAATACCCATATACTAAAACTGAATATATCAAATCTACGATGTTTAATACAGAATAATTATCAAACTCAAATACTAAATTGAATCTAACTATGTCTGAAAATAGCTCTAACTAACTAGAAGTGTTGGGACATGCCCCCGCTAAATCTAGCATAAATGAAACTAAAATGTAGTGCACCTACTGAAAAACCTGAAATGATAACATGACTATTATCCTTGAAGAATGAGGACTCACCACTGATGCTACTGAACTGGAGATCGGGAACAGATTTATACATGATCTAGAACCTGAGAACCTGAACCTACATCACAAGAAGATGTAGCGCAGAGTATACGTCAGTACTTCAAAGGTACTGAGCATGCAGGATAGAGTAAAGTTAAAATAAACATAGAATCGAACAAGCAAGAAAGTAAGAGTAATACTGAATACTTAGCTAACTGAATGCAATAACCAAAGCTATATCATGCAGAGACTGAATACAAATTGTACTGAAATGTGGTCAATGCAATGGAGTCTGACTAAACTGTGGGAGCTACTAATTACCGATAATAAAACCATATGAGCTACATGTGGAGTCCGATGTATACGCCCTATCGAAAGGACCTAATACACCCTGCCATAGGTATAGAGGTATGACTGGCATAATCACTAAATGATGCCCACAGAGGGGACTTACAACCTACGTGGCTCGTAGTTCTAGGACTATATGGGTGACTGACCATAGTCAAACTCGGTATAATGCTACACCTAATAGATTAAATGATTAACACATTATGACTGAATTACCGTAATATACTGGATATCTCAAACTGACATGCAAACTGAGAATGCACATTAATATACTATAATGGCACATTCAAACTGAGGCATGTATAACTGAAATACTGGAATATCTGACCTAGAATTGTACATTTCATGGACTAAACAAATATATACAACTTGAGTTCTGAAATTCATGCAAGAAATGATTTAACAACATCATAATCTAATTTGGAACATTTAATAACTAATTCATGATAATCTACACAAGTTTTAGAAACTCTAGGTCTAGTTAATAATAGGGAATCAAGAATCTGACTAAATTTTAGGGACCTAATGGGCGAAAGGAGCCCACTAGTGAAATCCCACATACCTGGTGACGAATTGAATGAAGAAATATTTTGATTTTGGGGTTGGAACTGATGGAATGTTGTTGCGTTCTTGAACTAGGGTTCTTGACTTCTTTCTCCTCTTACGCTGTAATTTTTCTACACTCTGAAGAATGATTTGACTTAGGTAAGTTCTAGTTATATTTCTAGGCTAAAACTTACCAAAACCACATAGTTTAGGGTTAAAATGATATAGTTTAAGGGTCCAACACAAAAGGAAAAGATCAAACGACCCCTGACATAAAAGTGTTAGGGGTCACTCGTAGACCGTCGATTGACTGATGATCCATGCTGGTCAACCGTCAATCGCGAATAGAGTTGGATTCTGAGGGTCTAATCCACAGACACGGATAACGATTCATGACTTGACCTACGATCCATGGTTTCAGTTGCAGGTCAACACTTAGAGAAATTTTTGGGGCTGAGTTTGGGGAGGGTTACAGTTGCGAACCACGAACCACCAGCACAAGTCGTGGGTCACCCTACAGTCCGTGGGTGGCAACCTTAGGTTGCACATGCATCTTCTCGAAATCTGCACTTGGGTCTTTTTTTGGATACGGGGTGTTACATTATCTCCCCCTTGGGAACATTCGTCCACAAATGAAGACTAACTTGCTCAAAATGGAGGGAAAGAGCTACAGCCCTACCAACAAATTACTAAGATTGATTTCTAACTGAATTGAGTTCGAAAAATCATGCAAATACACTGAAAATGCAAGTATAACGGAAGGAACATGCTACTAAGACTGAACCTGCACTTAAATAACTAAAAAAATGAAGATGAACTACTACCTCAAGATGAAGTCGAATCAGAAGGAAAGAGGTGAGGATACTTGGCCTTCATGGCTGCTTCTACTTCCAAAGTAGCTCCCTCTACGGATTGACTCCTCCATAAAACCTTACCTGAAGCGACTTCCTTGTTTCTCAACCTTCTGACCTGACGATCAAGAATCTCAATTGGTACATCTTCATAAGTGAGATTATCCTTCACAGCCATACTCTCTAATGGTACTACGGATGATGGATCACCCACACAGTTCTTCAATAGTGAAACGTGAAAGACCGGATGCACTACTGCTAGTTCTACTGGCAACTCTAACTCATAAGCCACTTTTTCAGTCCTCTTCAGAATCTTGTATGGGCCTACATTTCTAGGACTGAGCTTTCCTTTCTTGTTGAATCTCATCACCCCTTTCATAGGTGACACTTTCAGGAAAACTCACTCATCAACTTGGAACTCTAGTTCCATTCTCCTTACATCTGCATAAGAAATGTGGCAACTCTGGGCTATCTTAAGTCTATCTCTGATGAGTTGCACTTTCTCCATAGCATCATGAACGGAATCTGGTCCTATCAAGGCTGCTTCACCTACTTCAAACCATCCAACTAGAGATCTACATCTACGCCCATACAATGCCTCATAAGGGGCCATCTGAATGTTGGAATTATTATTGTAGGAGAACTCTATAAGAGAGAGGTGATTATCCCAGCTACCCTTTGGAATCGATCATAGAAGCTCTCAACATGTCCTCCAAGGTTTGAATAGTATGCTCTATCTGGACCATCCGTCTTTGGATGAAATGCTCTGCTAAGATTAACCTGAGTACCAATACCTTTCTGAAATGAGCTCCAGAAATGAGAGGTAAACTGAGGACCTTTATCTCAGATGATAGACAAAGGAAACCATCCAACCTGACTATCTTATTAATGAAAATCTTGGCATAGTCCTCCGCCTAATCTGTAGTCTTGACCGCCGAAAAGCGAGCAAACTTAGTAACTCTGTCAACTATCACCCATATGGAGTCATGATGTCAGTGAGTATGACGTAATCTGATAATTAAATCCATGTTGATCACTTCCCACTTCAAAGTAGGAATGTCGATCTCTTGCGTCATGCCTCCTGGTTTTTTATGTTCTACCTTCACTTGTTGACAATTGGGACACTTTAACCACAAAATTTTCTATATCTCTCTTCATACCATTCCACCAAAATACTTCCCACATATTGCAGTACATCTTAGTGGAGCTTGGATGAATGGAATACCTGCAATTATGGGATTCTGCAAGAATATGTTGTCTTAACTCCCCCACATTAGGAACACATAATCGACCTTGGTAGCAAAGCATGCGATCTCCCCCTTGGGAAAAAACCTCAACTCTCTGTTGATGGACTGCACCCTTGAGGTCAAGTAATATCGGATCACTGTCTTGAGTTTCCTTAATTTCAGCTACCAATGAAGATTTCGACCCATTTTGAACTATTACACTTCCATCTGATATGCTTATATTATGAACTCTAAAGCGAGCAAGGTTGTGAGTATCCTTCGCTAGTTCCTTTCTTTCTTTCTCAACATGTCCTACACTACACATAGATAGTCTACTAAGTTCATCTGCTACTACATTTGCATTACCAGGATGATAATGCACACTCATATCATAATCCTTGAGGAATTCAAGCCACCTCCTTTGGAAAAGATTCAACTCTTTCTGGGTGAACACATATTGAAGGCTTTTATGGTCTGTTAGCACATCTACGTCAACACCATACAAGTAGTGTCTCCAAATCTTGAGTGCAAATACAACTGCTGCAAGCTCGAGGTTATGAGTGGGATAGTTCTTCTTATGCACCTTAAGCTGTCTAGAAGCATAAGTTATAACCTTACCTCGCTGCATCAATACACAACTTAGGATGACACTGGATGCATCACAATAGATAACATAATCTTCTGAACCCTCAGGTAGAGTCAAAACAAGAGTTGTACTCAACCTAGTTTTCAGTTCTACGAAGCTTTTCTCACGATCATCTGACCACTGAAACTTAACCTTTTTCTAAGTCAACATAGTCAATGGAGAGGCTATGGATGAAAATCCATCCACGAACCATCTGTAGTAACCAGCCAAACCCAAGAAATTTTTGATATATGTAGGAGAGGTAGGTTTGGGCCATTGTTTCACTGCTTCTATTTTCTAGGAATCCACTCGGATCCCTTCACTGGATATATACCCAAGGAAAGCAATTGATTGTAACCAAAACTCACACTTATTAAATTTAGCGAATAACTGGCGATCTTTGAGAGTTTGCAGCACAATCCTCAAATGAATCGCATGTTCTTCCTCATTCCTAGAGTAAATAAGGATATCATCAATAAAGATGATAACAAAAAAATCCAACTAATTCTTGATCACCTTGTTCATCTGATCTATGAAAGCTTCATGAGCATTGGTTTGTCCAAATTACATAACTACAAATTCATAATGACCATACTAAGTTCTTGTAACGACCCGGAAAACAAGTGAGTGAAACTAGAGCCTAATGAGTTCATTTTTGAGTTTGATTTGGGGTTTGAAGTTGTAAAGTGATGTCCCATTCTTAGGTTGAGGAGTTTAGGGGTTAAACGTCAAGGTACGACCCCACCAAGGACCAACCAAGGGTCCTTTAGGGGGACCCTAAAGCCTAACCCCAAGGCTGCCCTAACTTAGCAAAAGCTGTCAAAATTTTAGGACCGACGGATGGCACCCAAACCACGGACCAGCATGATAGGTCGTCACCCCATCTACGTTCCATAGGTCATGGGTCATAGGTCACTACTGGTTTGTTGTCAAGTTTCGGCAGGGCAAGGTGGTAAATTCCTTTTTAGGTGAGGCAAGTTAAGGGATGGTTACAATTGATTGATTAAAGTATTTTAAGGCTTTTAAAGGTATTCAAACTCCTTTTTCAATTCATTATTCCAAAACACTCAAATTAGAAACCTCCTATCCTCAAATATTCTCTATCTAGAAACTAGCATTGGAGAAGAAGGATTCAAGCTCAAGATCTCACCATTATCACTCAATTTTTGTGGAGTTTCTTCAATAAAGGTATGGTATTCTTCATCCTTGATTAAGTTTCATTCAAGGAGCCCTATCAAAAGATGAATTCAAGTTTCCAAAAGTCCCAAAAACCTAGGGTTTTCAATCGATGCATCGGTTCAATTCCAAAACATTTTTCAAAGGCTTATATTTGATGAATTATGAATGATTTGTTGAATTAATGATGAATTATGGTGAATTTATCCTATGAACCTTTTTTTCTCCAGAATACTAAATTGCAATTTTGTGATTTGGGTTGATTGATCATGAAAGTATGTTGAATTGTTTTTGTGTATATTGAATTAGTTATTGCATCATGTTAATTCCCTTATCTAATGTAGTATTCTAGAGGTTTGGGTTGAGATTGATTCATAGCCTTGGAGGGCAATTTCATGAAGGATTTAAGTATGATTATGATGTGAAGTATACATGTGTGATCTCAATGAAAGCATGATGATCATGTTTAGAATGCAATTATGTTAGTATTGAAAGCATATTCTCAATTAACCCTCATGAATGATAATGATAGAATGTCAAGGGTTTCTTAATTGTAATGTTGTATCTTGAATTGGTAGGCTTAGGCATCCTCTTCTTGTATAAATAAAGTAATGTGAGTGTTGTATCTTGAATCGATAGGCTTATGGCATTCCTTTCATAAATAACTAATGAATGTGTTCTAAGGCTATGTCTTGATTCGTTAGGCTTATGGCATTCATTTCATATTGAGCCAATGAACTAATGTAATGATGACACTTAAATCGATAGTCTTATGGCATTCCTTTCCTAAAGAGTTAATGAACTAATGTAATGATGAATCTTGAATCGATAGGCTTATGGTGTTCCTTTCATGAGGATTCAATGAGCTATCTTAATAATGTGCCATGAATCTATAGGCTTATGGCATTTCGTTCATGTGTAATAATGTACCTTGGGTCAATAGGCCAATGGCATTCCTCTAAAGTACAAAATGTTAATGTGAATGAACTACTCTATGGGAATGGAGGTTAACCACCGAGAGGAAATGGTAAGATGAAAACTCTTCCAACATTAGGTTAGAGTTCCCTTGAACATCTTCCTATCCCATAACTATGTGCCCATATAGGATATTGGCTAGTGGATACACCTATGCGAAAATGTACCTAGTTCTACCTTAGGCAAGTAGGACACCTTCCTTCGATGTGGGGTCATATGACATCAGATTCCATGGTTTGCTCTCATGGTCTATGTCAGTTAAACGTTTATTCCCATCATGTGAGTGTACAATATGGCTGCTTGAGAAGTTTTATGAACTGTGAGTGGTAGTATGTGATGCTATTCATGAATTGCATGAGTAGGCTTTGAGGGGCCTATAGTGAGTTCTCTAATGTCTTAATGACTAATGAATGAAGGTGCTCTTAATGAAGCTAATGAAGAATGTTGACTTACATGTTTAATGTGATGATGTATGTTTTACTTAGATTGTATTATGAGATTACTTTCCTTGTAATGACTTATGAAATGTTTATGTTCCTTATGTATGAGTATTGTCAAAAGGTGAAAAGGAAGAAAGGTAAGTTAAATTTTGGTGACCTCAAAGTGGTACTTAGTATGAATGGTGGTATGGGATGCTATTCATACATTGCACTAGTATAGCTTAGGGTTATTTAAGGTGAAAGCTCTAATGTGATGGAATGGCTTATATGTTGATTATGTTCTGATGTGATAAAATGACTTATATGTTGATTATGTTGTATCTTATGCCTTTTATACTTATGTTCATGATGCTTTCTGAATATTGGCATAAAGCATGATTTCCAAATAAAATGTCCTTTTTAAGCATGGTTTTTGCATGACTATCATACTTAGTACGTTAAATGTGCTAACCCTTTATTTCTTCATTTTCAACAGAAGTGTAGGGTTTGTAGACTTGATGTTCTATTCTTGGAAGATAGGTTTCTAAGGAGCAACGAGATGAATATTTGGTGAGTCCTCATAGTTTTGAGGATGAACCCACTATTTCCCTTTGTCTCTTACTTTATGTTTAGAGCTTTTGTATGAGCTAAGTCCAAAAGTTTACTCAAATTGTTGTAGATGGTTTGAGACAAAGTATAGAAAGACTTCCACTTGATTTTATTAAAAATGACTTTGATTTTAAAGAAAATTTTTAAATTGAGAATTATTTTCCAACGCTCTTATGTTCATGAAGGCTATGAGGCTTGTATGAGGATCTTCAAAGTCTTGTATGCCATGTCACATTTGGGGTGTAGGCTCGGGTCATGATAGTTCTGAAGGCTTTCTTTGGAATGTCAATATCACTGACTCTGAGTTGATGATAACCGAATCTGAGATCTATATTTGAGAAATGACTAGCACCCTCAAGTTGGTCAAACAAGTCATCAATCCTAGGGATGGGATACTTATTCTTAATTGAGACTTTTTTTAACTGCCTATAGTCAATGCATATTTCGATGGAACCATCTTTCTTCTTCACAAACAATACTAGTGCACCCATGACGAAATACTAGGTCTAATGAAGCCCTTTTCTAGAGGACTTTCAACTGCTCTTTCAATTCCTTAAGCTCAGCTGGAGCCATTTTGTAAGGAGGAATAGAAAGAGACTGGGTATCTAGAAGGAGATCAATTTCAAAGTCGAATTCCCTTTTGGGAAGAACATCGAGAAGATCTTCTGGAAACACTTCTGGGAACTCATTAACTACTGGAATTGACTCAAGAGTTGGGGTCGGAGATTGAATCCATACCCCGAACTAGATGATAAATACAACCCTTTGAGATCATTTTCCTAGCCTTAAGGTAAGAAATGAATCAACCCATAGACGCTAAGCTGCTACCCTTACATTCAAAGATTGGTTCATCTGGAAACTGAAAATAAACAATCCTAGTTCTACAATCGACTGAGGCATAAAAGGAATGTAACGAATCCATGCTAAGAATCACATCGAAGTCTACCATTTCTAACTCTATAAGAATTGCTGAGGTGACTTTCTAAGAGACTGTAACAGGGGAATTTTTGTATACTCGTCTAACTATAACTAGGTCACCGACTGAAGTAGAGACTGAGAAGGGTTCTGAGAGAGTTTCTGAACTAACATCAAACTTAACTTCTATAAAAGGAGTTACTAAGGAAAGAGTAGCCCATGGATCTAACAACACATAATCATCTAGATTAAAGATTTCCTAATCTTGAGAGCCGAAAGAGCATAGAGCCTATTTTGGTGCTATCTGCCACCTCTACTAAATGAGTTCCCCTGTTGAGTCGGATGATTAGCTGGTGCTACTGCAATTGTAGATCTAGCTCTACTAGCATTGCCTCCTTGACCCTATTTAGAAGGACAATCCCTCAACTTACTGAGCATGAGCCATGATCCTAGAGATGTTCATATCTTCCAATAACATGGCATTCCTACACTCTTATTCACCAAGTCTATCACTCCATACAGAAACTTATTCATTTGTGCCCTGGAATCTGCAACCATATGAGGAGTATACCTAGAAAGTAGGGTGAACTTGAGTCCATACTCTTGGACCATCATGCTACTTTGCCTTAAGTTCATAAATTCATGAGTCTTTGCCTCTCTTAACTCTCTTGGGAAGAACATATCCAGCAAGGTCTCACTAAAGCAATCCAAAGTGACAGGAGCTGTATTTGTACCCCTGGTCTCTTTCCACTAAATATACCAGATATGAGTCACATCCTTAAGTTGATATGATGCTAACTCAACCCGATTATTCCCAGTTACCTGCATCACTTCAAATATCTTCTTGACCTCATCAATCAAGTTTTGCGGATCCTCACCAATCTGCGATCCTAATAACTATGGCAGATTGATCCTCACAAAATCTCGCACTCTAGCTATAGCTGACCCAACATTAGCATCTGCTGAACTTGGAACCCGCTGATTGTTCTAGTTGTCCACACTCTGACCCAACACCTAAATAGAATTTTGGAACTCTGAATTCAAAACTTCTTTATCTGGGACTGAAGGAGCTGCGTTTGCGTTCTTGGCATTCGGATACTTGTCGTTAGCTTTACGAGGAGGCATGATCAGAAATGTAGAACATTGAGTTAGAACGAGGAGTCAGATCATACCTTACGCACGATAAGAGTAACAAGAAAAATAAATATTTTTCCTAAAACACTGTGTAGCCTCCCTCTCATTAGATATGGTGCGCACTACACACCCATGGAAAAGACTCTACCTAGTGTAGCTTTTCATACATCCTAGGACACTTAATCCTAATGCTCTGATACCAAATTTTTCACGCCCTGAGCTACCCCCGAGACGCAAATACAGGACCTAGGATCATAAGTGATCCCAAGCTAACCGTGCTGACATGACATAAGCATACTAAGAATATTAATAACTTATGTGAAAGCTAATCATAAAGTAAATCTGAAATGATAGGGAATACCAATATACTAAAACTAAATATATTAAATCTGAGATGTTTAATACAAAAGAATTATCAAAATCAAATACTAAGTTAAACCTAACTATGTCTGAAAATAGCCTCTTACTGACCAGAAGTGCTAGGACATGCCCTAGCTAAATCTAGCAAAACTGAAACTAAAAGACTAAAATACTGAAATGATAGCATTACTATTGTCCTTGAAGAATTAGGACTCACCACTAATTCTACTAAATTGGAGATTGGGAACCGATATTTACGTGACCTAGTAGCTAAGAACCTGAACCTACATCTGGAAAAGATATAGCGCAAAGTATGTGTCAGTACTTGGAATACACTGAGCATGCAGGATAGAGTAAAGCTAAAATAAACATATAACTGAACAACCAATAAAGTAACAGAATAATCTAAACATGATATAGATACTAAGTAGTAAGCTAACTGAATGTAATGACCAAATTTATAACATGCTGAGACAAAATACTAACTGTACTGAAATGTGGTCAATGCAATGGAGTCTGACTAAATTGTGGGAGTAATTAATAATCGACAATTAAACCACACAAGCTAAATGTGGAGATCGATGTGTATGCCTCATCGAAAGGACCCAATACACCTAACGCCATAAGTATAAAGGCATGATTGGCGTGATCACTAAATGATGCCCACAGCGGGGAGTTACAACCTACGTGGCTTGTAGTTCTCGGACTATATGGGTGACTGACCCTAGTCCAACTCGGTATTATGCTACTCCCATTAGATTATATGATTAATACATTATGACTGAATTACTATAACTTACTAGATAGCTCAAACTGACATGCAAATTGAGAGTGCACATTAATATACTGATAATGACACATTCAAACTGAGGCATGTATATCTGAAATACTAAAATATCCGAACTAGCATTGTATAATTCATGGACTAAATGAATATATACAACTAGTGTTTTGAAATTCATGCAAGAAACGATGTAACAACATGATAATCTGATTTGGAACATTTAAATTACTAATTCATGATAATCTGTTAAAGTTCTAGAAAACCTAGGTCTAGTTAATAATATGGAATGAAGAATCTGACTAAATTTTAGGGACCTAATGGGTGAAAGGAACCCACTAGTAAAATCCCACATACCTAGTGATGAATTCCATAGAGAAATCTTTCTATTTCGGTGTTCGAACTGAAGGAATCTTGTTGTGTTCTTGAACTAGGGTTCTTGACTTATTTATTCTCTTATGCTCTAATTTTTCTAAGTTCTGAAGAATGATTTGACTTAGGTAAGTTCTAGTTATGTTTCTAGGCTAAAACATACCAAAAAACACGTAGTTTAGGGTTAAAAAAATGTAGTGTAGGGGTCCAATGCATAAGGAAAAGACCAAATGACCCCGAACTTAATAGTTGTTGGGGTCACCGATGGGCGGGACTAACACACCATCGATCGACTGATGGTTTGTGCTGGTCAATTGTCAGTCGTGACTGGAGATCAATTCTGGGGGTCTGATCCACGGACACGGACCACAATCCATGACCTGATCTATGGTCAATGGGTCCGAACATGGGTCAACATTTAGAGAAACTTCTGGGGCTGAGTTTGGAGAAGGTTGCAGTTACGAAGCACAGACCACCAGCACGAGCAATGGATCACCCTGTGGTCCATGAGTGGCTACCGTGGGTTGCACCTACAACTTCTAGAAATCTGCACTAAGGTCTATTTTCGGATACAGGGTGTTACACTACAGAAATGTTCAAGGGCCAAAGCTGCCCTAGGTTTCTAGGGCATTGCCCACCTCCATGCCAGCCTTCGCGGCTCGTGGTGGCCACCACTCCCCATAGTGCCATCCGTGGTGGTGAGGCAGTGAGCCCTTCAAGGTTGCACAAAATGGCCTCTTCCACATGAGCCACTTCACGGCTCATGGGAGTGGCCATGGACTTGCCTTAAATTATGGCAGTTTAGGGGTGTGTTGCGTAGCTACTGGTCAAGGGATCACAGGCACCATTACGGGCCGTGGTTCCCTTGATGGCTAGTGAAGAGGGGTGTGACCCTTGGGCAGCGCACCTAAAAATGAGGGTTATTTTAGGAAGTTCCTTTTTAATTTAATATTAAGTAAGGTCATTTTGCCTTAGTTTTATACACCTATATAAGTACTTCTAAGTCAAAATACACTAATTCACCTCATTATTTCCTAAAATCCAAATTAATTCCCAAAATTCATCTCTTCTCCAAAAATTCTCTCTCTAGAACTTCAATAAAGAAGAAGAAGGAATTTAGAAGCTAGGGTTCAAGGAACAAGTTCATCTCATCGATTTCATTGGGATTCATAGCTAAGGTATGGTAGTCCTTCATCCATGAATACCTTTCATCCATAGAGTCTTGATATACCATGAGTTCACGTATTTTTGATACATTTCACATAAGAGTTGTGTGTGTCTAGGACCATTTTGTATTAGAAACAATGTTTTATGTGTTATGTTTGCAATAAATAGGCTTTGATGTGGTTGAGTGAGATGACTGCTGAAATTCTGCAAAAGTGGCCACCCACAAAAAGACCTACAAACTGTAGGTCTTGTGATGGTTCGTCGATGGGTAGGCGTAGATAGGAGCATCAGGGAATTTTGACCAAGTATGGAACTACGAAGTGATCCACAGACCATAGGTTGACCTACGACCCATCTTGCATATCCATCGAATATGTTCAGAGAGTTGAAGTTCTAGTACCTGATGAAAATCCCAAGTGTCGAGCCATGGAAGAGGACCCACGAATCATAGGTCAACCTACAGTCCATACACGCCCGTCCTTGATGAACTGGGAGTTGAAGGTTCCTGCCTCAGCTGTATGTGTTGACCAACGGAGGGGACCTATAGACCATAGGTCGACCCATGGTCCGTAGGTCGAGTCGTCAATCAAAGGCGTGTCCTATAAGTTTATTTCCTTATTTTGTTTCCTTTTTGCTTAGGACATATTTTCTATAAATAGGTTATGTAAACCTTGTTTTGGGGGGTTAGACATTATTATTCAATTTTTGTTCTTGGTATTTTGTGCAATTGAGTTGCAAACTTTAGCTATTTAATTTTCTTATTTCATTTTATAGGATTTTGGATTTAAAATTCTATTGCAGATTTCAGGTTTCTTCTACTTTAATCGTAAGTTCATGAATTCTTTCTTCTTTAACATGAATTGTGATCTTTCAAGCATGAGTAGCTAAATTCACAACTAGGTTTGTGGAAACCATGAGCAATTAACAACGTATGAATAATAACTAAGTAATCCTTGAATAGTGTTTGTGCATGTATTATTAATCTTTCGTTTAGAAGTCTTTTTAACGATGCACAATGTTAGAACTCACCTCATTGCTACTTGTCAGACCATGGAGGTAGTTAATGAGAAAAGAATTAATAACAGAGATTTAGTGGATGCTATCTAATAGTCTAATGTCAATTGGTGCGAGGGTGAAAACTAAACCATACATTGATTTGATGTCTAATATGAGGTAAAGGTAAGGGTTAGTAAAATATACACTCGTAGCCAGACCAAGGTGCATAGTGAAATTCCCTACTTTGGGGACCAATCACTTAGGGATACCTATCTTACCAACTTTGCATGTAAAACACTAGGAAAGGATTATTATTATTAGGAATACCGCATTAAGAGCCCATGGGGAACACATACGCCCTAGTTTCTCTCTCATATTTATAACAACAAAGTTTGAATCCTGCCTATTTGTTACTTAACAATCAACAATCTGTTACTTGTTTCCAACAATAACCCCGTTAGTTTACTTGTCACGAAAATAGCTTGACTAAACAGAAATAATCCTTGTGGGATCGGCTCCAACCTACAAGTTGGGTTCTTTATTTGACTACGATCGCTTATACTTCTTTAAGGAGGTGTAATTTGAGCGTATCAAATTTTGGCACCGCTGCCGGGGAATAAGGCTTTTGGATTAAGTTTAACTACATTATTGAACTTCAGTCAATTATTTTCTAATTTAACATTTTCTTTTGTTTTTTGTTTTCTATAGGTTTTTACCCTAGTGTATGCCACGTACATAGAGTCGAGGCGAACTATTGAGCCCTTCCGATCTAGAGTTGAGAAAATTTTTGAGAAGAATGAATAATCAAGGGTTTCAAAATAATTCAGTCATAGAGGAGCATGAGGAAGGTGTTGGTAATGAGAATGCTCAGGTTCCTGGTGGTAATTTACTCAGAGATGCATTGAGGGTAAAGAACTTGCCAGAACCAAGGGTGCGTGATAACTACTAGGTCAACTTCAATACAGTTGAATCTGAAGGACCTATTGTTCTCCGTCCTCTACCTCCATGACATACATTTGTGGTGACTACCCAATTGAATCTAATGTTATATGTAGACATGGATATTGAAAGATTATTCTCACGCATGATCTAATGAGCTATCCTAATGAAAGAAGTTATGACTTAATAATTACTCTGTGGGATTAATGCTTAGCATCGAGTGGATATTGATATAAGACGAAAGCCCTTAAGTGAGTTGAGGCCGGGTTTCTAGGAGCAATCTCTTGAGATGGATTCCCTCACATGAGTTGAGGTCAGATATCTAGTAACAATCTCCTTATCCCATAAACTACGTGACCCCATAGGATATTTAGCTAATGGATCCACCTAATAAAAAGTTACTGGTCCTACCTTACAAAAGTAGACCAACCCTTTTCGATGTGGAAGACACCAGATTCCATGTTAAGCTCATATGGTCTTTGTCTATTAAGGCTTATTCCCACTATGATTGAATATGAATTATGAACTTTGGCTACTCAAGAAGCTTTACTTTGTATGGGTGAGATTATGGGATCTTATTCATGCATTGCACAAGTATATTTTTAGGGTAGTTATGGTATATTCCTCTTATGTTATTATAATCCATGTAATGAACATGATTATGACTTATGCTTATGATCTAAGCCTAGTTTGTTTGTTGCTATAGGTGATTCCCAATCCATGTGTGACTAAAGGTGAATGTTCCCTTGTCTATGAGAAGTAAGTTAAGAATGAGATCACAAGAAGGAGGACTATGAATGAGGACCTAAAGTGACTTGCTTAGCATGGGTGGCATTATGGGGTCTTATCCATGCACTACACAAGCTTGACTTGAGGTGACTTATAAAGTGTTCCTCTTATGTTATGTTAAACAAGATTGCATTGATTATGTCTATGAGTATGTTGCTATCTCTTATTCTTATAGTATATGTCTTATTATGATGTCTCTTATACTTATGACTTGTGTTTTTACACTATCTTTAAAATAATGGTTTAACAAGCAAATTGCATGCATTCAACTAAAATGTCCTTTTAGCATGTTTTCAAGGTTTTTATGCATGGCTATCATACTTAGTGCATTTTTGTACTAGCCCATATTTTCCTATACTTTTCCCAAGGTGTAGGATCCGATTCTTAAGGTTGTCATTGTTGGGTTCAAGCTTGGATTCGACTATTCTCCTAGTTTGTGGTGAGTCCTCATGATTCGAGGACGAATGTTTCACTTTGAGTTTCATTTCTAGTATTTCCTTTTCGGACTATGTTGTATGAGTTGTGTTCCTTTTCATTTGAACTATTGTAATAGATGGATATATTGAGACAAGTCTATACTTCCGCTTGCTTTTATAAAAGACTTTGATTATATGGAAAAAGTTTTAAAATTTCAGCATCATTTCTATTTACTTTACATTATGATACGCTAAGGGGATTGTATGAGACCTCTTGAGCTCTTGTACGCCTTGTTACATTTAGGGGGTACCCCTAGTTTGTGACATTAACTTAAGTGTAAGTTTCGACGTAAATTAACATCGACCGTTTATACTTCAAAAGGTAGAGTCAATCCACTCCATGAGTTGGAAGAGTTTCGACTCCGGGAGTATGAGATTTCAGCCCTTTACACGGAGAAAATGAAGAAGTTGCATGATGCCAAAATCCTTCAATGAGAGTTTGGAGTTTGTGATTTTGTTTTGGTTTATAACTCTCGTTTGAGACTCTTCCCGATCAAACTCAAATCAAAGTGGTCAGGCCCGTTCAAAGTAACTCGAGTGTTTGCAAATGAAGCAATTGAGGTTGGAAGCAAAGAAGGATTTGCACTCAAAGTAAATGGGCAACACTTGAAGATTTATTTTGGAGAATGTCTGGATATCACAGTAATTGAAGTGATGTATTTGGAAGATGCTAGAAAGCATTTCCACATCGTCCCACGATGTTAAATAAGGCGCTTCTTCGAAGGCAACCCAAGTTTTAGTTCTTTTGCATAAAGTTTGCTGAATATGTAGATTGAAGTCTTTATTTTTGAAAGAATCGTAAGTGGGCGGTGGACTGTCCATTTCAGCGAATCGCTAATTGATCCCCCAGATTTCCCAAGTGCACTGCCCCTCCTAGGGAAACCTTTGAGACTCATTCTAGAAGATTTGGCGTGATTCAAGATTTCCAACGCACCGTAAAACCAGTTGGCGAGCTTCACTAAGCTCGCCTTTTTACCCCAACTGGAGGGCCAACTTTCTATAAATTTCGGCTAGCCAACTTCAACTCAATGGCTCACCAAATACTTCAGCGTATCCAGAAATTGCTCACCGATTGGGCGTGAAGTGAAGTGTCTCTCCTACTCTAATCCTTTCATTAAGTGAGCCTTACTTAACCATATTGTTAGTTAAATTCATTGTATTTACATTGAGGGTATTGCATAGAAAGGGTGTATGTGTTAATGTACCGACTCTATTTTCACATATCCACTTATCCACATCCTAATTTGATCATTTGTGAATGTTGTGGATGTTATCTTTCATATTTGAGTATCGATTGAGATGAATACGAATTACTTGAGTAGTGCTTTTGATTGAACGGTATGTTTGTGAGTACAATAAGGAAAATTTGAGTTGCATAAGTCATGTGTGGAATCTTAGAATCTCGTTCTGACTAGTCGATTGTCGAAGTGAGTCTTATGATTATCGTTGCATACGAACTCAGTTTATAGAGTCATGATCGATGATTGTGTGGTGAGATTTCCTTAAAATATATGTTTGGTTATACCTAGAACATTCCCTGTTGGTCCAATTGATTAACATTGGCCAATGAAAGAAATGATCTTAGGCATAAATTTTTTAGAGTGAATCAAATTGCTATTGTGTCTCTTTGTGACCACCTCGTGATGGTGTGAACCTAGCTTGGCACTATTTGAGCCTACCCTTCTTGTTAGATGAAGCATGAACTCATTTAGCCTCTTTCCTCCCCACCTAAGACCTTTATGTATCTTTGGTTCATTTGAATAGCCAACTTAGGCGTGTAGTGAAAAATTGAGACAAAATGAGCAAGAACTTTGTGAAATTTCACCCTTGAGAAATTGTGTTGAAAAAGATTTTGAAAAAAATATGGAACACCTCAAAAAAAAAATAAATAAATAAATAAAAAAAAAAGAGAAAAGCAAAAGAAAATGTTTGGAAAAGAAATGCATGATGGAAAGAAAAAGGGTATGCAATGAGCAATACAAGAATCTTTGTACTTGAAAGTAGTTAGGGTGGATTGTGAAAATCAAGAATGGAAGAAAATGAGAAGAAGTGAAACGCAAGATATGTTTCATGAAGGTAGAAGTCACTAAGCCAAAACAATAATACCTTTACCCTTAGCCCCGTTACAAGCCTTGAAAGACTTTGGTGATCTTGATTGAGTTGAATGACATGTTGATTGGAAAATATAGGCAAGCATATGGGTAGAATCATGCATCTGTTTATCTTAAAGAGTGTGAGAGTTGATTTTGATTCCCTAAGTCTTAAGTTTTGATGAGCTTTGTGTGGGCATGGAACCATTCTTGATGTGAGGGCATTTGAATACTCTTGTTAAGCTTAAATTTGCATTTAAGGCAAGCATTGTGAGCTTGACTTCTACATGAGGATGACTATTCACAATTTAGAACTTTTACTACACAATTTAACATTACTTGTGAAGATTGAACCTCGTGTGAATTCATGTTGATTCTCAAGGAGAACTATTTGTAGACATTTGTGTTGAACTTATTGATCTTGTATTTTACTTGAGGACAAAAACTTTAAGTTGGGGGTGTTGATGAGTCGGGGATTTAGACTAATTTAGGGCTTCATATTCAGGAATTTAGTGACCTCAATTCCTATTTTATGCTCATAAGTGATGTTAAAAGTTAATATGCAGCAATGAAGACAAAAGATCAAGGCAGAGACATTATGAGGGAAAATGAGCGAGTAAAGCTTAAAAAGTTGAAGGAAAGCGAAGCTGGTACTCGCCGAAGCCACTCGGTGACTCGTCATGTAACACCTCAGAAACAAATTGGCTAAACTAGAGCTAAATCGTGAGAGTTAATGTCAAGGGAGAAGGTCAAGAGCCTAGTAAAATGGGAAAGTGCCAAGGAAAGAAGCCAAGGCTGCCCATTTTGGCCAAGGCACTACCCTCCAAGGCCATAAGGGTATTCACGACCCGTAGTGGACACCATGAGTCGTGGTACCACTAGTGGAGGTGGAGGCAGTAGCCTCCTCAGTCTGCCTCAAAAATGGACCCTCCACACGAGCCACTTCACTGCTCTTGAAGCCTTAGACGGCTCGTGGGAGTGGCCTTGAAGATGCCTTAGGGGTTGAGAGTTAATGGTAAAGTGGCTTAGCCACTGCCTTAAGGTCCACGACATGGACCATGGCTCGTAGCTTGCTCCACGGATCATGGAGCCCCTCGTGGAGATGCCTTGGGCTTGTGAGATAAAGGCACAAGGTGCCTATCCACTTCCTCAAGACCACGGATGGGACCATGGCTCGTGGAGCCCGACGTGGTCCCTGGCAACTCACTTAAAGTGTGGGGTGTTTTTCGGGTATTTCCTTTTTAAGTCCTATCAAAGTGAATTCGTTTTTCCATACTTTTATACACCTATATAAGTCTTTTTAAGTAAAAATTCATGCATTCACCCCATTATTTCCCAAAGCCCTAATCAAATCCCAAAAGAGTTCATATTCTCGAAATATTCTCTCTTTAAAACTTCAACGAATAAGAAGGAAGTGGAGCTAGGGGGTTCAAGAAGCTACGGTTTCTACTCAAATTCCTTGGGTTTCTTCACTAAGGTATGGTGGCTCTTCATATTCATCCATGGTGTCCCTCCAAACTCAATTTCAAAACTAGTGATTTCCCCAAAAGTTAGGGTATGAATTCAATATCATGGATTCCTTTCAATAATATTTCTAATGATTGATTTATGATATATTAGGATTGAATTAATGATTTATTGTTGATCTATGTTGAATTCCCCCCAAGAACACATGAAACCCCCATGTTATTCAATTATGAACTTATGAGATGGGTTTGTTGATTATAGAAGAATGCTATATGATTATGCAAGTAGTGATTGGGTTACTTGAAATTATGATTATATTCATGTCTAATGTAGTAATTCTAGATGTGTTGATTGAACATGATCTATGGTCCTTGATGGGGAAAAGTATGTGAATTATGTATGATTATGAGATTTATGAATATGCTTAACACTTTGAGAGTAAAAGTGAATATTATTATGATCTAATTGTTGTGTTGTTGGAAGGTTAACTTCATGTACACACTTATGCATGCTTATGATATGATGTGATAGGTTTTCTCACACTATGAATATTGTAAGGTTGAAATGCTATTATCACCTATTGAATCTATGAGCTATCTTATGAATTATGTTAGATTAATTGTTAACGCATTCTTCTATAAATATGAACTTAAGTCAAGACTTATTATGAAATCAATGGGAATTATGCTTAGTACCAAGTGGAAATGAATGTGAGATGGAAGCTTTTACACTAGTTGAGTCCAGCTTTCCAAATGGAATCCTTCTATGATAGTTGAGTCCGGGTTCCCAAACATGTATCTCGTGAGACGGAAACCTTTTACTACAATTGAGTCCAGGTTTCTAGTAGTAATCTCCTTATCACATAACTATGTGCCCCAATAGGTCTTTAGCTAGTGGATTCACCTAAAAGCTAACAAACCATGGTCTAACCTTAGGCAAGTAGGACAACCCTTTTCGGTGTGGGTTACGTTGAATTCCATGTTTAGATCACATGGTCTATGTCGGTTAAGGCTTATTCCTACTATGGTGGAATATGAACAAGAACATGAATTATGAACTATGATTACTCAAAAAGCTTTACTTAGCATGGTGGGATTATGGGATCTTATTCATGCATTCACAAGTATGCTTTGAGGGTATTTATGGTATGTATCCACTATGTTATGATGATCTATATGTTAAAGATGCTTATGACTTATGTTTTTACACTAATCTTCATGATGATCCTTAAACTTGGTAAAGTGCATGCTTTTCAATCAAAATGTCCTTTTAGCATGTTTTCCATGATTTTAAGCATGGTTATTGATGAGTCCACAAATTAGACTCATTTAGAGCTATGTTTTGATAAAATTAGTGTCCTCAAATGCATATTTTATCTCAATATCTGATTAAAACCCTTAAGTTTCAAGTATTTGGAGTTTGAGAGAAAACATGGACACTACTTTGCAAAAAGGAACTAAGGCACCTAAAAGAACGAAGAAATGAAGATATGAGAATCACCGAAACCATTTGGTGAGTCGCCAAAAGGTCTTATCCTTGCCTTTTGCTTCTGTGTGCTAAGCCCTGAAGGAAAAGATCAAATCGGTCATGACATGGAGCAGTCGGCATGTCACTGAGCAGTTTCGTGAAGAAGTACTATACCGCCCAATGATCCAAGACACGAAGATGCTGAAGGCAAGAGCTAAAAAGCAATGAAGCAAAGCAAAGGGCGGAACGCTGAGTGTAGCTGCAATCCTGACTAACTTCGCCGAGTGATCCTTCGCAGCAAATTTTTGAAAACTATAAATACTAGTTTAGTTTTTACTCTTAGTAATGAGTTTTAGTTGTACTAAGTTTAGAAAAAAAAATTGAGAGACAATATTCTCTCTATGTTTGGACAGGGTTTTTGAAGGACATGAAGATTCAAAGGGTTTCAACTCCAACATTTTGGACTTAGGTCTTGTGGATTCTTCACTCTTGACTTGTTTTAAGACTTAATCTTGCATACCCATTCATGGAAATTGAGATTGGTATAACTTTTTATCTCTTTGGGTACACAAATTGATCTTTACGTGAGTAAATTGAGTCTTATGTAGCACTATTCAAGACATCCTTGTTGAACGGCTGAGCTTGAGTTTGCTCGAGGACAAGCAAAAGTTTAAGTTGGGGGTGTTGATGAGTCTACGATTTGGACTCATTTAGGGCTATATTTTGATAGAATTAGTGTACTCAAATGCATATTTTGTCTCAATATATGATGAAATCCCTTAAGTTTCAGGTATTTAGATTTTAAAGGAAAGCATGGACACTACTTAGCTAAAAGAAACAAAGGCAGCTAAAAGAACGAAGAAATAAAGATCTGAGAATCGTCGAACTCGTTTGGCGAGTCACCAAAAGGTCTTATCCTCACTTTTTGTTCCATTGTGCTGACCTCTAAAGGGAAAGATCAAATCAGAGGTGAAATGGAGCAGTTGCATGTCATCAAGCAGTTTCGCGAAGCAGTACTATACCACCCAAGATTCTGGACGCGAAGATGCTGAAGGGCAAGAGTTGAAAGGCGATGAAGCGGACCAAAGAGAGGATCGCCGAGTGTATTGGCGATCCCAACTAACTTTACCGAGTGATCCTTCGCAGCACATTTTCTAAAAACTATAAATACTAGTTAAGTTTTTATTCTTAGTAGTGAGTTTTAGTTGTATTAAGTTTAGAATACAATTTTGAGAGACAATATTCTCTTTAAGTTTGGAGAGGGTTTCTGAAGGACTTGGGTTGTATGAATTCTTCACTCTTGACTTATTTAAAGATGTAATCTTGCATAGCCAATGATGGAAACTGAGATTGGTATAACTTTTTATCTCTTTTACATGTCTAGCTAAAACCCTAATTCTTGGGGTGTGATTTGGTGAATATGGGTTAGATTATCTGTTGGGTCTTGCTTGTTGATGATTTATTTGTTGTGTTAGTGTGATTTCGTTTAGTAGTTGTGGTGGAACTTAATGAAATTGTAGTTCCAAATACGATTTCACCTTTGTGTTTTTGGCTTGCTCGAGAGAGAGGTCGTAAAACTAAGACTACTAAATTAATGGCCAGTGGGAATGGGTCCACATGAGGTTCAGCTCGAGAGAGTGAACCTTAGTCCTTCTCCCACACACTCAGCTTGAGAGAGTAAGTGGGCTAAGGTGGTGGTTGTGCTTAAAGCAGCAACTCGTTGTTCGAGAGAAACTGAGTTTATTCGGGGTAAGTTGCTCGAGAGAGAATTTACCCCCACTATAGTATAGCCTAGTCATAAATATTCAATGAATTTACTATCAAAAGCATATACCCAATGATCTAGTTAAGCCCGTATTCCTATCACATCCCAAGAATCTCATCTCCATATTCATATCTCTCATTATTTTTATTGATTTTGCTCTTTAATTGTTTACAAAACCCCCACTGATAACTGACACTCGTGTCAAACCCTTTAATTTGTCATGTCTTCATTCGATTAAGTCTTTAGCTATGGTTAGCTTTAGCACTTACGCGCTTAACCACTTATTTTCTAGAACCGCTCCCTTGGGACTCGACCCCAACCCTTGTTTGGGTTACTTAACTATTGTACGGTCTTAGACACTTGCATTGAATGTTGTATCTTGATTATGCAAACATTAAAATGGCTCCGCTACCGGGGAGTGGTATTAAGTGAAATTTTTTTATTAAGTCAAATTTTGCTTGTGGTAGTCATATTTTACTTACTTGATTTTTACTTTTGTTTTGTTCGGTTGATTTTACTGAAAAAGGAGAGATGAGTGTGGTTAATTACTGTGAACCAATAGAGCACCTCTCAGTGGAAGGATGAGGTTCAGGGATAGCATCCTGACCTTCAAAGAGATGGAAGGTGAGCTTTTTCATGAGTCATAGTTGAGGTTTAAAGCACTATTGATACAATGCCCAACTCATAAATTCCTGGTCTGGCTCTACTGGAGTGCTTCTATAGGAGTCTTAATTTGAGAAACAGAGGATTAATCAATCGACTTATCCCAGGTGGCCTTGAGATATACTCCTATGAGATCGCAGCCCAATTCCTTAACCTTGTGGCTAAAACTAACAAGGATACTGAAAAGGACCAGCAATTGATCATTTTGCTGGGTCAGATGGATAACATGACTCAAAAGGTCGAGGAATTGGAGGTAATGTCCAAAAAGAAGAGCAAATGCATACCACCTACCGAGCAGGGAAGGTCTATGAACAATGAAAATAGACGCATCGAGGATATGTTATTAACCATTCTCCAAAAGCTAAATGAGCAAGATAGAGTGTTAGAGAATATTAGAGAAAATGTAGAAGTGCTAAATCAGATGAGCGGTTCTCACTCTAGATCTATCCAGCTAATTGAAACTCTCTTGGGTTATGTATTGCCTCAGATCTATTCAAATGAACAATTGGGATCACCTAGTTGCACTAGGTTCAATCCCAAAAATGAGGTTTGAGCTTTGACTTGTGTCGTGCCACAACGTTAACTAAAGCGATGTTTGGGAGGCAACCCAAAACTCTTTATTGCTTTATGTTTCTTTGACAAAATAATGGTGTGTTGATTGTGCAAATGGAAGTGTGGAGAGTGCACAAAAAGTGCAGATTGGCGAGCAATGTTGTTTCCGTAATCAATGACACAACTTCTGATGAAAGTGTCTACGGTCGTGCAATAGTATAATAACCCAACAAAGGGTTGGGGTCGAGTCCCAAGGGAGTGGTTTTGAGAATCAATAGAAACATAAAATTAGTTCTAACTAGTCGAAGTTAAAGAAATTAACAATTAAAAACATTGTAATAAAGGTGGACACAAAAGTGTCAATAAACAATGGGGGTTTTGTTACTAGTGAGTAAAAATAACAAAATTAGCAAAGCAATCTAAGTAAGAGAAGGGATTCTTGAGATCTTACCAGAATACGGGTTAATCTAAATTGTTGGGTACATGCTTTCGATAGAAAATTTATAGAGTAATAGTGACTAGGCTAAGCTATACATGGGAATAAATTCTCTCTTGAGCAAATTACCCCATTTCAAATGGGTTCCGCTCGGACACCCACTTGTCGCATGAAGACCAGCCTACGCATTACCCCACTCACTCTCTCGAGCTAAGTGTTAGGATATGGGACTAGGGTTCAATCTCTCGAGCTTAACCTCATAGCGACCCACTCCTTAGGCCATCAATCAAGTAGTCTTGGTTTCGTGACCTCTCTCTCGAGCAAGACGAAAACACATAAATAAACTTTTATTTGCAACTGCAAATTCGTTAAATTGATCCACAACTACTAGATGAAATAACCATTAAACTACATCTTATCTATCATCAAGCAAGACCCAACAACAATCTTAACCCATATTCGCTAAATTATACCCCAAGAATTGGGGTTTTTACCCACACATCAAAAGATAGAAATTTATACCTAAATGAGTTTGCATTGAAATGGGTATGAAGATTTGAGTCTTGTTACAGGCCAAGAAAAAAGAATCCAAGAGACCCAAGTCCAAATCCTTGGAGATGGAACCCTCTACTTCTTCAAGTTTCAAAACCCTTTCAAACTCAGAGTAAAAATAAAAAGTGCTAAAAATTATATTAGTTGTTCCACACTAAAAATCTTATACTAAGCTAAAACTTTCAAGAAGTATTTATAGTTTTCAAAGATTATGCTCCAACGGATCATTCAGCAACATTAGTCGAAATCGGCGATTCACCCGTTGATACATCGCCGTCTTGCACCATCCTTCAGCATTGTCGTGCTCTGGATCATTGGATGACATAGTACTTACTCACAGAACATCTCGGTAATTCACTGACTGCTTCCTTTTTTTGCCGACTTGATCATTTCCTTCAAGGCTAAGTACACTGGAACAAAAGGCGAAGTGAGACCCTTTGACGACTCGCCAAGTGAACTTGGCAATCCTCAGGACTTCATTTTCTTCATTCTTTTAAGCTTTTTTGTTCATTTTTGCGAAGTAGTGTCCATGCTTTCCTTCCAACTTCAAATACCTGAAACTTATGTGTTTTCATCAAATATTGAGATAAAATAAGCATTTGAGGACACAATTTCTATTAAAATAATGCCCTAAATGAGTCCAATTTGTGGATTCATCAACACCCCCAACTTAAACTTTTGTTTGTCCTCAAGCAAACTTAAGTTCAGTTGTTAAAAAAGTTATCTTAAACAGAGCTACACAAGACTCAATCATGAATGCACACAACAAGATTCAATTTAGTTATGCAAAGATCAAATGTGCACTCAAAGATTCAAGTTGTGACTCACCAATATCAAAGAATTTCATGCTCAGAATACTTGCTTCAAATGTAAGTTCAAGATTAACTATAGTGTTCAAATGCCCTCACAAAAAGGATGATTCCATATTAACAAAATTGTTCACATTATAAAGCTTCAGAATCATATGCAACGCTCATTCTCACAAGGAATAACACAATGCATGCTTTCACCCATAGGTTTGCCCATATTTTCCAATCAACATTTGTTTCAACTCATGCAAGATCAAAAAGGTCTTTTCAGGGCTTGTAATGGGGCTAAGTGCAAAGGTATGGTCATTTAGGCTCAGTGACTTTCATCCTCATAAAATGTGGTGCTACAACACTTTCTTTCCTTTTCCTTCACCATTCTCTTTAGCGCTCATTAGTCACCCTATTATTCACTTTCATGGATTGTTTGGGAACCCCATTTCCTTTGTACTTTTATTGCACAACTTTCTTTTTCATTCTTTTTTATTTATATGGAGGGGATCCATTTTTCTTAAATTCGTGAGTGAGAGGAGGCGTTCCTTTCACTTCTTGACTTCCCTTTTACTTTTAACCATACTCCCAACTTAGGCTTTTGGCCTAAGTTAGCTATTCAACTAATCACAATTCAAGAGGATTATAGGTAGTGGATAAAGTTGTGGTTTCATCAAGTTTCTTCCAAAGAAAGATAAGGCTCAAGGGGTATTCAAAAGAGGTTCACATACTCACAAGGTAGGTCACAAAAGAGGTATATGTCAAATTGGCTCACACTCTTAGAAGTTGCCTAAAGATCATATCAAGAGATTGCATCACTTAGTTGACCGGACTAACGGGGAAAATTCTGGGATCTATCATGCATGATTCAAAGTAAGTTCATCACACAAAGCATTGATACTACAATGAAACAAGACTCCACACCTTTGCTAGTGTGCAATGATTATCAGAAGAGACTTGATTTAATAAATGGCTAATCACAACGAGATGCAGAGATTTCACATATTGTCTATGCAACTTCATTTGGCCTCATCGTAGATGCACATTCATGTTCGTTCGATTGAAAGCACTATTTAAGTCATTGATATTGATTGGAACAAAGACTTAAATTTTGCCAAAGAACGGCCACATTCACACACAAGAGGTGGCAAAATTTTTTTGGATGGATCAAAATCAAAATCATTTTTATAATTTAAAACAAAGGAGTCATAAGCTCAAACATCCACAGAAAGCAATGTAAACACAATTTATAAACAGACAGCCCAAATATATACACAACACGAATTACAAATAGCACACAAAAGGTGAACCTTACCCCACCATAGATAAAGCAATTTTTTCTCAAATACAATTAGCACAGAATCCGAAAGATAAAAATAAAGAGAGACATAGAGGGAGGTAAAGAGGGGATCTTGTCTAAGTAGTCGCTCCATCTCTCTAGGGATCAGTGCTCGGAGAGACTTCTAGAAGGATCAGCTCTGTTAAATCCAGCAACAGATGCTAGGGAGGCCTGCACAACAACATCTATCATAATTGCTTCCGTCTTGGTCAGGTCTTCATATGTAGCTCTCTCAGTCTCCTCATGCATCTCTTCATCAATTTCTTCTTCTAACTCAAAATCAGTTGTTTGCTCCACGCTATTGCCATGTACAGTAGTAGTTTGAGGCATCTCAGGCACATCTGGAATTTTCACTATTTCAAAGACCATGGATACATCAATGGACTTCAGGTGGTTTACCTCTTTTTGTAGCTCGGTAGTGGCAGCTTTTAAAGTTGTCACCTCATCTGTGCCCCTTAGTTGTGCTGACACACTGCTATCCTAGCCGCCAGGGCATTAATGAAAGTGGTCAGAGGTGTCACAGCATCAGCTAAGGCAATCTAGATCATGCTTAGAACAGAGGCCTATAGACTGGCAGCCCGACGATCAGCACAAAGGGCAAGTTGTCCCATCTGGAGTAGGGAAGCTTAGGTGAGTGGAGGCCGGGAAATATCAACAAAAGCAGTAGGCCTGGGAGACCTTACAACAGTGAAGGAATCTGGAGGTGCCTCTGCAGGTGATGATTTTGTGTTTACTAACTCCACCAATGTTGCCTTCTTCCTTTCTGCTTGATCCTTAAGGTACTCAGCTTCTATCCTCCGAATATCAATAGAGGTTGTGGGTATCATTTCCACATCCTTGTTGGCATCCCGAGGTACTTGAGCTTATTTGCACAATGTTGTGATCAATACTGGGAATGAAAGTGAGGTCTAGCTCTACCTTACACGCATGCGTATCTCTGAAGCAATGATTTATCCCAAGTTTATCCAAGTTTACTCTATGATGCAACCCAGGCAAGCTGCCTTGGCAAGGAGAAGAATCAACTCATTCTGGGATGGCATGATTGTGCTGCTATTAAAACCAAACCAGAACCTTGTTGCTATGTTTAGTTCTTTCTTTTTAATCAAAACTCCTTCCGCCAACCACTTCGGAGTCTCGTCTGAAATTAGTGGGGCTAACCACTTTTTCATCTCATCCACTTTCTTTATTCTGATCAAGTGCTGGCAGTGATCGCTAATATTCGTGGACATGCCCAAGACCACGTTAATCGCCTCACTATCACACTTCACCCTCCTGCCTCTAACAACCATATAGTCTACTTCTTTGAAGGCTACTGCTAGCTGTTTTTTCTAGGGTATTAGTGCACTATATGCACTGTAGAAATCTCTTACCTAGTTTGGAATATAAGGACCATGGGGCTTGGTGAAAATTTGGAACTTATGGTATCTCAGGCATTCCATTATATTTGGGTGTTTATTTATAACCTCGTCTATGGATAGCCATTTCTCCTCCAGAATTGTTCTCAGTCCCTCAGCTTTTACTCAATTCATTGACTTAGGTGGAAGACCTTGTACTAGAGGCACTAACACCATTACCTACTCTGGAACTGGAGATATAGGAGTGGTAGGTTAGGTCTTCCTGATCCTGGATGGATCATTGAACTTCTTAGTTCGCCACTCAGCCCTCTATGCTATTAACAGATCATCCTCATCAGAACCCACATCTTTGCTTTCAGATTGGTTGGGGTCATTTCTATAAAACAAAAATCATCACTGTCTGTGCTTGCATCTGATAGTTCAAGGATCTTATCCTTGTCCTTGCCTTTCCTACCAGCTGTGGAAAGTTTAGCAACCTTGCTTCTGGATGCAGCTTCATCCTCATTGATTTTAATCCCTTTTGTTTTACCTTGGGGTGACCTGCTTTCTCTTGCAACTTTAGTTCAAGCCATTTCTAAAAAGAATTTGGCAAAAAGTTAAAACAGCTACATCAAATTCATAGGGACACAATTGCAGATTAATTCACCGAATAGATCGACGAATCACTGAGTTTCTTTGGTGAGCAGTGCTTAATCCACCAAAAGTTACAGTGAAATAAAGGTAAGGGGGTTGCACACAAGGGGTGATCGAGGATACATTTTGGTGATTTGCCTAATGCTTTTAGCGATCTGAGACTTCTCGCCGAAAGTTACAGATTCCATGTCTCAAGTAGCATGAAATTAAAGGTGAGATAGGGTCTATAGGCGAACCATTCAGTGGTTTGGCGAGCTCGACCTAGCACGCCAATCGGCCCATCGTTCTTATTTCCCATTTATCTTCTCGATTTCAATCTGCAACCCCTGAAAATGAAATCAAAACATGCACTAGATCAATCAAGCTTAAAGTATTTTGGCCTTCACTTTACTTAAATAGTTTGCTGGAGCACCTCATAAAATTTTAATCATGTTAAATCATCAGAACGGGTTTCCAAAATTCAAAGTAGATGGGTTTGATTAGCAAATCAAAATAGGCACTTGAATATTCTAAATTTGTCATAAAGGCACAGTACACATCATGGGATAAAATTACTTGCAATGAGAGTATAATTATCACAATTAAATGCAGCGTTTTGAGGACTAACCTTTTAGGGGTGACCAAGCACTACTAAATCAGCTAAAATGCTCACGAGATACAAAAACTTTGAAAATACTAAGTAGGTGCAATTTTGTGAAAATCAAGAGTGCGAGAATATGAAAAAGGTTGAAAGTCAAAGCCCGTGGCTTTATAAAAAAACATTCAGATCTCACCCATTCGGCGACATTAGTTACTTTCGATCCACTACTCGGTAATTCATCGAGTGTCTATCTACTTCATCTTGTTTTACAGGACCTTCAGTCACGGTGAGGATCCAAACGACGGTATTTGTCGGGGTAACCAATCTAGTTGGCGATTCACCAATTGGACTTTTGTAATTCATCCTGTACTTTTCACAAACTTTTCATGCCTAATCCTACAAAATCAAGACACCTTTATTTCAAAAATAACAAATTACGAGCATTTAAGGGTTTTGGGTTGCCTCCCAAACAGCGCCTTAGTTAACGTCTTGGCATAACGTAAGTCAGCACTCAAACCCCATTTTTTGGGTTAGCCTTGGTATCACTAGGCAACCCCCTATTTTGTTGCGGCTGGAGATCCAGCGACGCATAACCCATGAGGTTCTCGAGCACCTGGATAGCTCCAGAGTGAGACCAAATCATCTGTTTCATTCCTTCAATGTCTTCCTTCATTCCTTTCAGCTCTTTATCTTGCTCAATCACCTTGTGGAGAATGATTGAGAGCATTCCCTCAAGGCTTTTAACCTCATTGTCCTTGAGACTTCTTCGCTCATGAGGGGGATGTATTTATCCTTCCTCTTACACTAGACTTTGATCTTCACCATCTTTTTGGACAACTCATCCATCTGAGTCATTAGGGCAGCCAACATGAAGTCTTTTTGGACTTCTTGGTTTATTTCAGCCATTTGATTAAGCAATTGACCTGCTATCACATATGGTTGTTTCATAATTCCTTGGTCGACCAACCTCTTGTTACCAGGACTAAGACTTCTGTAGAAACAGTCAAGGAAAGCTATGTTGGGAATGTCATGATTTGGAAAGTGATTGATCAATTCATTAAACCTTGCCCATGCCTTGTGGATCCGTTCACCTTCCAATTGCCTGAAGGTGAGGATACGATCCTAGAACACCATTACCTCTAATGGAGAAAACTCCATTAGCTTCCGAATATAGCTTGCCATGTTTGCTTCCCCTGTTTGGATATAATCAAGCTAACAAAACAAAACTAAAGATTGAGTAAGTAAACTATAACTAAGAAGAACAAAAATTATACTAATCTAAGAATTCTCAAGTAACACCACTCCCCGAAAGCGGCACCATTTCGATGTTTGCGTAATCAATGACATACCTTTCGATGCAAGTGTCTACAATCGTGCAATAGTATAATAACCCAACCAAGTGTTGGGGTCGAGTCCCAAGGGAGTGGTTTTGAGAGTCAATAGAAAAATAAAATTAGTTCTAACTAGTCGTAGCTAAAGAGATTGACGATTCAAAACTTTGTAAATCAAAGGTGGAAACAAAAGTGTCAATTAACAATGTGGGTTTTATCACTAGTGAGTAAAAATAGCAAAATTAACAAATTAATCTAAGTAATGAGAAGGGATTCTTGGGATGTGACCCGAGTACGGGTTAATCTAAATTGTTGGGTACATGCTTTCGATAGAAAATTTATACAGTAATAGTGACTAGGCTAAGCTATATATGGGAATAAATTCTCTCTGGAGCAACTTACCCCGTTTCAAATGGGTTTCTCTTGGACACCCACTTGCCGTATGAAGACCAGCCTATGCCTTACCCTACACACTCTCTCCAGCTGAGTGTTAGTATATAGAAGTAGGGTTCACTCTCTCGAGCCGAACCTCATGTCGACCCACTCCTTAGGCCATCAACCTAGTAGTCATGGTTTCGCGGCCTCTCTCTCTCACAAGCCGAAAATGCATAAATAAACTTGTATTTGAAACTACAAATTTGTTAAATTAATCCATAACTACTAGATGAAATCACCATTAAACTACATCTAATCTATTAGCAAGCAATACTCAACAACAATCTTAACCCATATTCGCTAAATCATACTCCAAGAATTAGGGTTTTTAGCCACACATCAAGAGATAGAAATTTATACCTAAATGAGCTTGCATTCAAATGGGTATGAAGATTTGAGTCTTGTTACAGGCCAAGAATGAAGAACCCAAGAGACCTAAGTCCAAATCCTTGGAGAAAAACCCTCTTCTTCTTCAAGTTTCAAAACCCTCTCAAATTCAGAGCAAAAATAAAAAGTACTAAAAATTATATTAATTGTTCCACACTAAAAATCTTATACTAAGCTAAAACTCTCAACGAGTGTTTGTAGTTTTCAAAAATTTGTGTTGTAGCGGATTATTCGGTGGCATTAGTCGTAATCGTCGATCAACTAGACGATTCGCCCTTTGATGTAGTTCATCTCCATCTTACACCATCCTTTAGCATCATCCTGCTCTGGGTCATTGGGCAACATAAAACTGTCTCGCGGAACATCTCGACGATATGTCAACTGCTCTCTTTTTCTGTCAACCTGATCCATTCCTTAAGAGCTCAGCACACTGGAACAAAAGGCGAAGTAAGGCCCTTCGGTGAATCACCAAGTTGACTCAGGGATCCTCATGCCTTCATTTTCTTTGTTCTTTTCAGCCTTTTCATTCCTTTTTGTGAAGTAGTGCCCATGCTTTCTTTCAAACTTCAAATACCAGAAACTTATGTGTTTTCATCTCATATAGAGATAAAATAAGCATTTGAGAACATAATTTCTTTTAAAATAAAGCCCTAAATGAGTCCAATTTGTGGACTCATCAAGCAACACATCCAATCAGCGAATCTCCAAATGGTTCATCTACACCAAACTAGACCACCATTAGACTCAAGACCAACTTACATTGGAGTCTATAAAACTTGGTAAGCATAGGAAATTATTGGCGAATCGCCGACCATGTCGGCGATCCCAACAGAGACCACCGTTTGGACTCCCAAAACAATTAGAAGTTTTATAAAATTTAGTGAGGCAAGTGGCTACTCGGTGAAACGTCGAGTGGTTTGGTAATCCTGACTAATGTCACCGAATGGGCAAAAAAAGGACTGTTTTTCAAGCCAAAGGTTTAAAAGTTTCAAATTCATTCCCTTTCCCTCACCTTTCCATCTTCCCAAACTCACACCCGCACTCTAGTATTCATATTTCTTGAATTTTTGGGGTATTTTTAGTTGTTAATTTGTGCTCAGAACTTGGATTACATTGGTGCCTCCATTTTAGTCAGCACGAAAGGTTGGTTCCCAAACTCTGAGTTCTTTTTATCGATTTTGTACTCAATGCAATGATATTACCTTGTTGATGTGTGTTGGGCCTCTCTAGTAGGATTAAAAAAAATTGTTCGCCTGTTAGATTCACTAATATCACCCGCACCAAGTTAAATAGTTAATTCCTAAAAATTGTACCTTGAAGGAGATGAAAAATCATGGGTTATGCATGAGTTTCATTGGGTCTAAGCCTAATTTGAGTTGTGCATCCTTTGATTTTATTTTTGTGGGTTGCAAGGTTGAATTCGAGAAGGTGGGTTGCATGAAGGCATGTTGGGCCATTTGGCGAGCTGGTTCGAGCTTGCCGAATCACTCTACAGCTCGCCTAATGATCCCATCTCGCCTTTAATTTGATGTTATATGTTTCGATTGGTTTCTGAACCTTGAGGCGAGAATCATGAGTTTGCCAAAAGCACTCGCCGAATCACTGAGAGTCTTCTTGTTCGCCCTTTTTCTGCACCCCTTGAACCCCCACTGCACTGAAACCTTTGGTGGGCAACCCCTTGTTCGCCAAAGGATTGGCAAATATGCCTATAGCTGATTGTCCTTGTTTTGTTTGTCAAATATTTGCTAATTTTGCCTCGAAGCTTTGCAGACATGGCTAGACCTAAAGTTGCAGGGAGAATCATGCCACCCCGACAGATAAGAGCAAAAAATTTTAGGAAAGATAAAATGAAGTGAATCCTCCCAAGATGGGAAGTGAGGGCAAAAAACCTACTTCCAGTAAGAGATCTGTCCCCCGAGATCCCACTATCTGTGGACTAGTGGATTTTACACAGCTATACATTCCATTTTGGCAGCTCATGACTTGGATAATTTTAGCAAGTCAGTTGCCACTGAACCTTCTGAAGTAACTCCAGGGACTATTATCCTAGTCCGGGCTGACACATTGGGTATTGATGCCTAGACAAATGGAGTGACCACTTAGACAGTATCCCCTCTTTACCTCCCTCTCTTTCTTTCTTTAATTTACATTCTGGATAATTTTTTATTTACATTCGAGGACAAATTGCTTTTGTTTGTGGTAGGGTGAGGCCCACCTTTGTATGCTAATCGTGAAATATGTTTCATTTATGTATTTGGGTTGTAAGCTATAATTGTTTTAAATACTACTTTCGTGGAAGGTTTGAGCTTGTGGCTCCATGTTTTAAATTGCAAAATGATTTTGACCCTTCCAAAATATTTGCCACCCCTTCTGTGTTGAATGTGGTTGTTTCTTCAGAAATTTGAGTATCAATTCTGATCAATACCGATGACTTGGATAGTGCTTATAATCAAACAATCATGAATGTGCGGCTACAATGAGGCCAAATGAAGTTGCATAGACAATAAGTAAACTCTTTGCATCTGGTTATCACAAGCCGAATGTGCAGCTACAATGAGGCAAAATGAAGTTGCATAGACAATAAGTAAACTCTTTGCATCTGGTTATGACAAGCCAATGATCAAATCGAGTCTCTTGTGGTGATCGTTGCACACTAGCGAAAGTGTGGAGTCTTATTTGACTTATAGTGTCAATGCCTAGTGTGATGAGCTTATCTATGAACTATGCATGATGGATCCTAGAATTTTCCCCGTTGGTCCGGTCAACTAAGTGATGATATATCTTGATATGATCTTAGGCAACTTCTAAGAATGTAAGCCAATTTGATATATACCTCTTTTGTAGCCTACCTTGTGAGTGTGTGAACCACTTTTCAACACCCCTTGATCCTTACCTTTCTTTGGAAGAAACATGATGAAAAATAGACCTGTCTTAATCCACTATCTATAATACTTTTGATTTGTGGTTGATTGAATAGTCAACTCATGCCAAAAGCCTAAGTTGGGGGTGTGGTGAAAAGAAAAAGGAAAGTCAAGAAGTGCAAGGAAAGTCTCTTTTAACCCATGGTGTTGAGAAAAATGGAACCCCTCCATATATAAAAAAAAAAAAAAAAAGAAAAAAAAAAAAGAAAAGAATGAAAAAAGAAAGTTGTGGAATAAAGTACAAAAGAAATGGGGTTCCCGAAGAATCCATGGGAAGTGAATAATAGGATGACTTATGACCTCTAAAGAAAATGATGAAGGAAGAGGAAAGGAAATGTTGAGCACCACATTTCATGAGGATGAAATTCACTGAGCCTAAATGACCATACCTTTGCACTCAACCCCATTACAAGCCTTGAAAAGACCTTTTTGATCTTGAGTGTTGTGAAACAAATGTTGAATGGCAAATATGGGCAAACCTATGGGTGAAATTATGCATTGTGTTCTTCTTTGTGAGTGTAAGCATTGCATCTGATTTTGAAGCTTTAAATTATGAACCATTGTGTAAATATGGAATCATTCTTTATGTGAGAGCATTTGAACACTATAGTTGAGCTTGAACTTGGATTTGAAGCAAGTATTGTGAGTTCAAGATTCTTTGATAATGATATGTCGCAACTTGAAACTTTGAGTACACATTTGATGCTTGTATAAGTAAGTTATGTCTTGCTGTGTACATTTATGATTGATTCTTATATAGCACTATTTGAGACACACTTTTTGAATAGAAAAAATCGAGTTTTCTTGAGGACAAGCAAAACTTTAAGTTGGGGGTGTTGATGAGTCCACAAATTGGACTCATTTAGGGTTATGCTTTGATAGAATTAGTGTCCTTAAATGCATATTTTGTCTCTATATATGATGAAAACCCTTAAGTTTCAGGTATTTGGAGTTTGAGGGAAAGCATGAACACTTCTTATCAAAAAGGAACAAAGGTACCTGAATGAACAAAGAAATGAAGATCAGAGAATCGCCAAACCCATTTGGCAAGTCATCAAAAGGTCTTATCCTTGCCTTTTGTTCTAGTGTGTTGAGCCATGAAGGAAAAGATCAAATCGGCGGTGAAATGGAGCAGTCGGCATGTCACCGAGCAGGTTCGTGAAGTAGTACTATACCACCTAATGATCCAGGACGCAAAGATGTTGGAGGCAAGAGCTAAAAGGCGATGAAGTAAACCAAAGGGCGGATCATGGAGTGTATCAGCGATCCCGAATAACTTCACTGAGTGGTCCTTCGCAGCACATTTTCTAAAAACTATAAATACTAGTTCAGTTTTTATTCTTAATAGTATGTTTTAGTTGTATTAAGTTTAGAATACAATTTTGAGAGACAATATTCTCTCTAAGTTTGGAGAGGGTTTTTGAAGGACTTGAAGATTCAAAGGGTTTCAACTCCAAGATTTTGGACTTGGGTCTTATGAATTCTTCACTCTTGACTTGTTTTAAGACTTAATCTTGCATACCCATTGATGGAAACTGAGATTGGTATAACTTTTTATCTCTTTTACATGTCTAGCTAAAACCCCAACTCTTAGGTTGTGTTTTGTGAAAATGGGTTAGATTATTTGTTGGGTCTTGCTTGTTTATGGTTTATTTGTTGTGTAAATGTGATATCATTTAGTAGTTGTGGTGGAACTTAATGAAATTGTAGTTGCAAATACGATTTTACCTTTGTGTTTTTGGCTTGCTCGAGAGAGAGGTCGTAAAACTAAGACTACTAAATTGATGGCCGGTGGGATTGGGTCGACATGAGTCTCAACACGAGAGAGTGAACCCTAGTCCTTCTCCCACACACTCAACTCAAGAGAGTGAGTGGGCTAAGGCAGAGGTTCTGCTTAAAGCGAAAATTCAGTATTTGAGAGAAACCAAGTTAATTCGAGGTAAGTTGCTCGAGAGAGAATTTACCCCCACTATAGTCTAGCCTAGTCACAAATATTCAACGAATTTACTATCAAAAGCATGTACCTAATAATCTAATTTATCTCATATTCCTATCACATCCCAAGAATCCCGTCTACATATTCATATCTCTCTTTATTTTTGTTGATTTTGCTTTTTACTTATTTACAAACCCCCCATTGATAATTGACACTCGTGTCAAACCTATAATTTGCCATGTCTTCATTCGATAAAGTCTTTAGCTATGGTTAGCTTTAGCACTTTCGCGCTTAACCACTAATTTTCAGGAACCTCTTTCTTGGGACTCTACCTCAACCCTTAGTTGGTTTACTTTACTATTGTACAATCATAGACACTTTCATTGGAAGTTGTGTCTTGATTACGCAAACATTAGTTATCATACATAGTGCATTTTTTTACTAGCCCATATTTTCCTACATTTTCCACAAGTGTAGGGTCCGGTGTTTGAGGTGATCATCATTATGTCTAGAGCTTGGAATTTTTTCACTTTTCCTTTCTTGTGGTGAGTCCTCATGGTTCGAGGATGGATGGTGTTTTTGTAGCTCCTCTTTCTTGTATTTGACTTTCAAATTATGTTGTAAGGGTTGTGACCCTATTTTGATTCAATTATTGTAATAGATTGCTAATTGAGACAAGTCTATTGCTTTCCTTTACGAAAATGTTGGACTTGGAATGTGCTTTTACTCTTTATTGTTCTATTCCTATGTTATGATATGATAAGGGGCTTACATGGAGCCTTTTAGGGCTCTATGTGCCTTGTTACATCTAGGGGGAACCCTTGGGTCGTGACACGTCGAGTGGATCTTCAGTTTGCCTAAAATTCTAGCATGACAGCCCCTGGAAAATACCAACTTGGTGAGTAAAGGAGTAGTCTGGTGACACGCCGAAGGGATTGGCGATTTGGACTTAGCTCGCCGAAGATTACACAAACAATAGGTGAAAATCCACACCAAAAAGGCTAGAAGAGGAGCACTCGACGTGTTACCAATTAGGTCAGTGAGCCTGACTTACTTCGCTAAAAGTTACAGAACAAATTGGTAGAAATACACAACAAAAAGGAAAGAAAGGGAGCACTCGGTGCATTGCCGATTAGGTTGGTGAGCATGACTTACTTCATCGAGTTGACTCACTACTGAATTTCTGGGAATGTATAAATACAATTTTTAAACAAAGAGAAGGAGTTCCCACACTGTTCCATGCTGGGTTTTGATCTTTTACATTCTAGAACATTGTTTTTAAATTTTTGAGTAGAGATTTAGGGTTCATGAGATATTTGACTTAAGTTTTAGCATTTGGAGATTTGTGAATTGTTCCCCAATCCGATTCTTGTTCTTTATTATGTTTGGCTAAAACCCCCATTCTTGGGGGTGTAATTATGTAGTTGAATGCATTAATTAGCTAATAGGTGTTGTTAGTTACTGATTTTATTGTTGTTTTGAAGTGGGTTCAATTAAAAGTTTGTGTTTTAATTGAGGAATTGTAGTTGCAAATGCAATTGTAACTTAGTACTCTATACTTGCATGAAAAAGAAGTGTAAGAGTTTAATTGTTAGTTGATGATTGTGTTGATTTTGTTGTTATGGATCTAGCTTGATAATGTTCGTTTGAATGCAATCTTACAAGTCTAGTTTGAAAAAGTGGATTAATTAAGGTAATCGGTTGTTAAACAATGTTGTCTTTGTTGAGGTTTGAAAGAACTCAGTTGATTCGCAATACTTCATTGAGAAATGGCTATTGTACCCAAAACCTAGCCTACCTACTTTGATTCAACAACTTTGAGTAACTAGTAATCAGCCATTACCTGAAATTAGCATTTAATTCATCACACTCCCAAGAAACCTTCTCTATTTGCTTACTTCTGGCGTTAGTAGTCATAAATTGGTTACCCAAATCCCCTGATTTGACATTAATTGTCAAAAACTTGTGATTTAATTTAGAGAAAATAGAAAAATGCCTCCCTAACCTATTATCGAATTCTCAACTACACAATTATACTTTACGGGGGTCTTATTACCCCCTGGATTTTTCAAAAATAAAATATATACCACCCTAAAACTAGACAACCACATTCCCAACATGTAGTGATGCCCACTCGCTGCCAGCTATTATATTTTATTATTTATATTTATTTTTTTTCCTTGTTATCCCCTTTTTCATTAATTACAAAAAGATCTTTACTCTTTCTATTCCTCCTTCTTCTACATCGTGAACGACTGATTTCGACTCGAGGCAGAGTGTCATTGAGATTGGCCTCCTTTTCTAATGAGTTATCTTCTTGTGGCACTTGATGGTGTTGTTGATAATGATCATCAATAGCATCACCAACAACAACATTTTTGTCTTTCGAAGAATTCTCCATCTCAACCTCTTTAAAGAGGTTTACATAGAGGTTTTTCATTTCCTCCATGGATTTATGGGGGAATTTTGAAGTAATAAATTCGAAAAAAGTTTGAGAAGCTAGGTTGCTATACCTAGATAAAGCATTTTCAAAAACGTGTTTCTCCTCAGGAGTCCACCTATATATTTATGCAGTCACCTCATGATTATCCTGAGGTGATACACCATACAGATCAACTGTTGGCTCTAGAGGGTTTGAACTTTCTATAAATTCATGTCAATCCATTGAAAGAAGGAAGAGGGAGGGGGAGGGAGGGACTTCAGTGACATATAGTGAAGAAATATTTCTCTCTAATAACTCAATTGAAAATTGAAGTGTTAGAGAGTCTCACATAGTTGTGTCCTTTTATAGCTGAGAAGAGTCCTTTAAAAAAGACCAAAATTAATGTGTGATGGTGAGAAGATTACACTCATTTATCAATCTTTGAATATATTCTTTTATAATTAAAAACAAATTTCATTTTTAGTTGACTCAAACAAGTGTGTTTATGATATTAAGGGTGTACATAGTCCATATTTGATGTTAAAATGTATTCATAGCATTTTCCCCCTTATAATTATTAATTTCACTTAATTAATAAGAAAAGAAAATCAATCTTTCAAGTAAATTATAATTACAACTACTACTGTTTTAGTTTGACCAAAAAAATTACTGCCTTGCAAGTTGTGCAACTAAAACAAGCCATTGCAATACATAAGCTTAAAACATAATTAAATTCATTGAACTCCAATAGTGAACTTTAAGAGAGTCTGAACAATGCTACAAAAAAAAAGTAAATACAGAAAACTCTTCAACTCTATCAATCTATGAAGCCTCTACTATTGCACAAAGATATCGGGATAAGACCCACAACATCTCTAAACTACTAACTGTAAGGTAAAGTTAAAGTCCTACGAAACATAAGACGGCTCACCAAAGCTGACTGGAATATCACATTACCTCAATGAAACGCTTGTTGATGATCCTAAATACTTGTATCTTTCATCACTTTATATCATCCTTTAGGCACCTTGACGGGCCTGAATTTTTTTATTATGTTATTTCTCTAACTCCATGACACCAAATTTTTAATATTTTATTTGCAGTTTGTCAATGGTTAAATTCTTGGGTCTTCACCAAACAACAATAGAGATTGAAGATAAGATCTGATGGTTGTATGTTACTAACCTAAAATCGGTGAAAAGGTAGATTAATGTTGTTGATATTTTGAACTAATTTGAGATTGATAAAAATGAAAAAAGATGGATGACCCAAATCATATACCCAAAACTCATGTTTAGTTTGCTTTATTAAATTCATGATCGAAAAAAATTATTTTACACTAATAATTGTTTTAGTTCACTGAATTTCTCAAATAATTAAAAATTCAATAATAGAATGAATTTTTATAATGGAATGTGTTTAATAATTCTATACTTTTTTTAGGTTTTGTTTTTCCTATATTTTTTCTTCTGCTTTTTTTTTGGGTCTTAACTTTGTGAATTTTTATTTTTTTGGAATAGTGAGATCAAGGAAAATTTGATTTTTCCACAATATGAGTAATAATTTTAATAATATTTAGATGATATGCAGTGTTAGTTGAAGAAAATAGTGAAACAAATAGTCAAAAAAAAAAAAAAAATTTACAACATGGATAAAAAGACGTGGTTAGTGTAGTGATGGTGGTTCAGGGTGGAGGAAATGGTGGTGGGGTTCATGTTGAGTAATGAGAACGAGAGGGAAAATAGAAAAAGAAACAAAAACTTAAAGAGAAGAGTAAAAAATATATATTTAACAAAAAGTAAAATTAAAAATATTACAAAATATTATTTATGAATTCTTCTAACTTCCACATGCCTCCAAGAGAGTGAGGATACTCTCTATGCCATGTTAGCTTCTAAGGGTGTAATTATTCCATTTTTAAATAGTCTAGGGGCTAATAGGACTCCCATGAAACATAAGCGTGTAGTTGGAAATTCGATAATAGGTTGAAGGGGCATTTGGCTAAAATTTCTACCTCTACAAATGATTAGAGCACCATTTTACAACTTAATCAAATTCTTTATCATATCAGTCCCTGTGGGATCAACTCTAACTCTTAGTTGGGTTGATACTTTCTAGCGACCTCTTACACTTAGAATTAGATGAAGTGTAGTTGAGCATTGTTACCCTACTGCTGTGGTATCCCGTCCCTCATTGACACAGACCATGTCATATAAAATGGGCCACCTCACCCATTCGGTTGATGTGCATGCTTCTAGAGTTGAGGCAGTGGTTCCCTCCATGACCGAACATGCTATTAAGGATGCACTTGCTCCCATTCGGGAGGATTTATGGGGACAGTATGGACCGATCATGGCTCGTGGCCAAGCATTAGACGCCTTGACTGCTAAAATGGAGGCATGTGAGCAGAGTGACCGACAGACCAGTGGTTTGAAAACCTTGAAGGGTGATATGGTTGGACTCTGACGTGATGTGGACGAGCTGAAGTCCACGGATATCACTATGCTATAAGGTGGAGTTGACATTCCTAAGGGAGCCAGTTCTGATATTCCAGTTACTTCTGAGATTCCTCTGAATCATGTGACCGAAGACATTGTTGTAGTTGAGGGTGATAAGGAGACCGATGCAGAGGAGACAGATGAAGAAGAGCTTGGGACTCATGAGAGGCGGTGTATGATAGTCTCAAGGACTTGGAGGTTGCTGTGGTCTAGATGGTGTCGGAGGCTTCTTTGTAAGGTACGTCCATGATTGGCTCGAGCAGGTCTCAGCCCACGAAGGAGATCTTTGCGCAACCTCTAGTGTAGCAGAAGAGCCGGGCATTGATTCCTAGATTGGGACCACACTACCTACATAGAGTTCACTTTTGGCCTAGCCTGATAGAGGGATCTTGATTCTCATGCAATTTTATTTACTTTTGAGACATTTTTTTTCTTTTACATTAAGGACACTATTTAGTTCTTTTGGTGGGGTGAAGGTATCTTGATACCTATCCCCTTGGGTTTTATTTTGTTTTGTTTTGGATGTTTCTTTATTTTTACTATGTTGGTGCTACTTTTATTTTCCGAAACTTCTCGTTCGTGATGGCATTAATTGTGAATGTTGGTTTAATCTCATTGATCCATCTCCTGATTACTTGATTTGTGAATGTTGTGCATGTTCTCTTGTACATTTGAGTGTTGGTTGTGACCAATATTGATGAATTGAATAGTACTTCTGATGAGCAATATGTTGCCCTAGTTCAACAAGGAAATTTGAGTTGCATAATTCTTGTGTGAACTCTTAGCATCTCATTGTGACTGTTGACACCCAATTTTGAATGACCTTTAACTATTTTGGAATGCTATTCGATTAAATACGTATTTTTGAAAAATATATTTCGAGTTAAAACTTTAATCAATTTCATCTTAAAATTATATATTTTAGTATACATGATTTCAAAAATTATTGTAATTATTCTCAAATTATTTTTTTTTATCGATAGTTAAATTTGAAATAATTACTTATATATATTAAAATCCTAGATGTGTTTAATTATATGAAAATGTTATAATATTTGTAGTATTTTAATTGGATATCATTTCTTTAACTTTCCTCCAAAGCATTTAAATTGTAGCCTATTTTGTTCAATTTCCTTTCAATTCTAGTCAGTTTTTATTTCAATTATAGCCATTTCCAACCCCCATTTCAATCTGATTTTTAAAATTTCTTTTAATCTCATCCATCCATCCTTAATTTAAATCCTAGATCAAATCCTAGTTGCTCATCTAATTCTAATCCTACGATCAAGATCTAATCCCCTAATATCCCTATTTTGGTATATCAAGGCATAGGTCAAGGGAGGTCGAGATGTAGGGGTAGGTGAAGACGAGGTAGAGGGAGTGGCTAAAGTAGAAGGAATGGAAGAGTGGGGAATGGTACCTGAAGGATCAATAGAAAGAGTGAGATGAGCAGCATCAGTCTCCAAAGTGGTAGATTCATTACCGGAGTGGTATTTGGTGGTGGTGACTTTCTCCTTCCTACATCATATCTCAAATAATATGCCTTTATACTATGAATGTCGTTGGAAGAGGTGGAGGTGACAAAGACATACTTTCTCTCCCTGGAAGGCACTCAAGTTTCCTTACACGGCTGTGTGATCAAGACTAGGAATGAGAGAGAGGTCTGCTCTTGACGAGCTCCAATCACCATCTCTTACTCGATAATAGCACTGTCATAGATCCTTATCTTATCAATGATGCTTCGAACCAATACTACCTTGGTTGTCAGAGGATGGACTCATTCTAAGACATCATGAGGGGACTGCTAATAAAACTAACGAATACAGGGAGATGATGTTCATATCCTTCTTCTCTATTAACACGCTTTCACCCATTCGTTAAGAAGTAATATCAGAAATGAGGGGTGCCAGCCACCCCTTGAGTGCATCCAAACCCTGCTTCATTTGAAGCTTGTATAAGTTGTCCATGTTACCCTTAGTGCCAAGGATATCACTGATGGCACATGCGTTACTTTTACCATTTTCCTTTTTCTCTATTTTCACTCTGTCACCCATTCGTAAAGAAGTAATATCAAAACTGAGGGGTGTCATCCATCCCTTGAGTACATCCTATCCTTGCTTCATCTGAAGCGTGTTTACGTTGTCCATGTTACCCTTAGTGCCAAGGATATCACTGATGGCAATTGCGTGACCTTTAACCATTTTCCTTCATACTTCAACTTCATCCCAAGGGTTTCCAGATGACTAATTTTATTTTATTGGGCAAGGACTTTCCATAGACCGTGTAGAACTCCCTCACCCAAGCTGGGACATATGGGGATCAAGCTCTACTGAAACACTTAAACCTTTGAAATTTAATTGTAACCAGATGGAGGGATAGTCGCTCATCACCTCGTCAGTTGATAGTCGTATCTCCTTAAGAATAGTATGTTCTCTTGCTTTTTTGAACCTATTGAGGGCTATTGGAGCTTTGATAGGGAGAACTCAGGTTACGTGTGATTGGCCAGTTTGTTGCACCTTGGCCCGGATGTCCATCCTTTTCTTTGCCACTTCTTTCTTTGGTGCTTCACTCACATGTGTAGAAGATCATGGAGTGGATTGTTGTTAAGGAGACTCAAAAGGCTCATTGATAGTAATCCCCTATTTCATTTTAAATGGGGTGGAGGTAGAGACTGGTGGTTAGAATCCGAGGAGACTACCCTCTTTCCGTTGGATTTTATCATTCCCTACAAGGCATAAAAATTCACAACAACAATTGGATGATGGTTAATTCAAAATAAGCTAAAAATTAAAAAACAGTTAACAAGATGTTCTGAGGCTCGCCAACTAGAAGAGTGAATTGCCTAACAAGTTAGGCAAGCTCACCTGAGCTTGCCTGAAGTTGATTGAACACACAAAAATTAGCCTTAAGACTGAAAGATGCAGTCAACTCCAACTCGGTGGTCCACCAAGTTGGTTATGGTGGGATAAGATAAATCCGCCAAAATTGACACTGCAAAATATTTTGGGAACAAGTAGAAGGGTGATGTCCACACCAACTCGGTGATCCTGTGAGTTGATTTCGGGGAGACAAGCCCGTTGAATGTGAAGGTCCCTATGTCATATATTCAAACTCTTAAGGTGATTGGGGCTTACTCGGTGAATCGCCTAATCATCTTGCGTGCTAAGACCAACCTGACGAATAGGTAATTTCAGCCAATGCCTATTTTTCATAAATTCAACACTAAAATGCAACAATACCCATTATCTAATCAATTTCACAAGCTACCCACATTCTATTCTACCCATGGGTACTTAGACTTCCAACAAATTTCACAAAGTATTGCCCAAATCAATTATTTTCCCTTAAGAAAGAAGTCACCCCATTCATCATTGGGCAAATACAAGTCGTCAAGACAACACTAGGCTTATCAAACTTCACCCATACTCAATTCAAACAAAACCCAGTCCTATTAACAAATCAATTTCAAGATCTAACATTCACAATCAAGTTTAATAATTTCAGGCACAAAATCATATATCCTATGTCATGGCATAATTCAATTAATATCATTTAGCATCAATCAAGCAAATTAAATTGTGCATCATTATCAACAACACAAAGCCTATCTCATAGGCATCAAATTTAAGCAAAAATAACAATGAGAGCTTTAGAAGACCAATCTCATATAAGTGCAACAACAAAACAAAAGAAAGAAGGGTTTGGGATCGACATTTAAGCAACTAAATTTACTCCAACTAAGAAAATCAATGCACACGAGGACACAATAGTATAAAAGCAAGGTTCTTGGTAGTTTAGGAAGTGAAAGAGTTTTAAAAGATTAAAAAAACTTTATTTTAAAACTTGAAAATACTCTTTGCCTTTTTTTTAGGCGCATGCAGTGGACTGTTATTCACGTCGCCAAATGTGTTTGGTGAATCACAAAGAATCTTATGCTAGATGATGAAGCTTGAACAAATACCAAACCTAAAATGTAACTCGGTATAGCTGATACAGTTTGCCTAATATCATTTGGCGTATCGTTGAATAGGTCCCTATTCACCACAGTTGATAGTAGCATATTTTCAAAAAAAAATTACTCAGAAGGCTAACATGAAATATAATACCTCAAACTTGGCATCATTCAAGTATTGCCCACTACTTGTACCAATCGAATTCACCGATTTAAGTCCACTTCCCATGACATGTTTATATAACAAGTCAATTTGGGTCATCATCTTAGCCATATTCTAATCGTACTCATGATCCTTTACCATTTGGTCCTTGCTCATACTAAAGTGTATAGATGATACTTGATCCTCTCTATTATTCCATGCTCAGTTTATTTTAGTCATATAATCAATTAACATCATTTCAACCTCATACGGTTGTCTCACCAACCCACCTTGAACAAGTTGGTTAGCTAGCCCCTTGTTCACTAAATCAAGGCTACAATAGAAGTATTATAACAGCAAATTGTCCGGGACACCATGTGTTTGACATGGAGTAGCAACTTACAAAATCGCAACCAGGTCTCATGAAGAGGTTCACCTACCACTCTTTTAAAATTTTGGATGTTATCCCTGATGAGTCCACAAATTGGACTCATTTAGGGCTATATTTTAATAGAAATTGTATCCTCAAATTCTTATTTTTGTCTCAATATCTGATGAAAACCCTTAAGTTTTAGGTATTTGAAGTTAGAAGGAAAGCATGGACACTAGTTGCAAAAAGGAATGAGAAGGCTGAAAAGAACGAAAAAATAAGGTGTGAGGATCACCGAGTCCACTTGGCGAGTTACCAAAAGGTTTTACTTCACCTTTTGTTCCAGTGTGCTCAACCCTGAAGGAAAGGATCAAGTCAGTGAAAAAAGGGACCAGTCGGCGCATCATCGAAAAGTTCCACGAAGCAGTACCATGTCACCTAATGACCCAGAGCACGATGATGCTGAATGATGGTGCAAGACGGTGATGAACTACACCAAAAGGTGAATCACTAAGTTGATCAGCGATTCCGACTAACGACGCCAAATGATTCGATGCACCACAAATCAGTGAAAACTATAAATACTAGTTAGAGTTATAGTTTTAAGAGTTGAACAATTATTATAATTTTCATATAGAATAATACTTTTTGATATTTTTGCTCTAAGTTTGAGAGGGTTTGATCTCCAAGGATTTGGACTTGGGTCTCTTGGATTCTTTATTCTTGGCCGGTAACAAGACTCAAATCTTCATACCCATTTGAATGCAAGCTCAATTAGGTATAAATTTCTATCTCTTGATGTGTGGCTAAAAACCCTAATTCTTGGGGTGTGATTTTGTGAATATGGGTTAGATTAGTTGTTAGGTCTTGCTTGCTAATAGTCTATTTGTAGTTTAAATGTGATTTAATTTATTGGTTGTGGATGAACTTAATGAGATTGTAGTTGCAAATATAGTCTCATTTATGTGTTTTCGACTTGCTCGAGAGAGAGGTCATAAAACTAAGACCACTAAATTGATAGCTAGTACGAGTGGGTCGACATGAGATTCAGCTTGAGAGAGTGAACCCTAGTCCCATGTCCATACACTTAGCTCGAGAGAGTAAGTAGGTTAAGGCGGAGGATGTTCTTCATGCGGCAAGTGGGTGTCCGAGAGGAACCCGCTTGAAACGGGATAAGTTCCTCGAGAGAGAGCTTATCCCCCTTAAAGTCTAGCCTAGTCATAATTACTCTATGAGTTCTCTATCAAAAGCATGTACCCAATGATTTAGTCTATCCCGTATTCCATTCACATCCCAAGAATCCCCCTCTCATTACTTAGAAATCCCTGTTTATTTTGATGTTTTTACTTACTAGTGACAAAACCCCATTGTTAATTGATACTTTTGTGTCCCCCTTTAATTTACAATGTTTTTAATCGCTAAAGTCTTTAGCTACAACTAGTTAGAATTAAATTTTATTTTTCTATTAATTCTCAAAACCACTCTCTTGGGTACGCTCCCAACCCTTGGTTGGGTTATTATAATATTGCACGATCATAGACACTTGCATCGAAAGTTGTGTCCTTGATTACACAAACATCAAAATGGCACCGCTACTGGGGAGTGGTGTTTTTTGAGAATTCTTAGTTAAGTAGAATTTTTTAGTCTTCTTAGTTTTAGATTTACTAATATAAATCGTAGTTTTGTTTGCTTCTTTGAATATCAAAGCAGGGAAATAAAGATTGATGATCATTATAGGTACCACATGGACCATACCCTCCTAAAACTATTGAACCTTAGGGATAACCTTCTGACATTCAAACAAGTAGGGAATGAGACAATCCAAGAAATATGGTTGAAGTTTCAATTAGTGCTACAATCATGCCCAACTCATGAAATGTCTAACAAGACGCTTTTGGAGTGCTTCTATCGGGGTCTTGGACCCGAAAATAGGAGCATAGAAAATCAACATTTTGAGGGCGGTATGCTCCATCAGCCCTACAAAGTCGTCGCAACACTCCTTGATGGTATGATTGAAACCAATAAAGAGGCCCAAAAGAAACACGAGTGGGATGCACTAGTGCCTCAAGTAGACGTTCTGTCCAAATGAGTCATGGGTTAGGAAGCACAAGCCATGGAAAAGGAAAAGAACTTCTTCCTTCGAGAATGTAGACACGGGAAAAAGCATGAGAATGTGCAAATGGACGATGCTCTTTCTCTCATTCAAGAGCAAGACAAGAAGTTAAATGAGATAAAGTAAAACATTGAAATGCTGAATGAAACGTCTACCTCAAACTCTATGAATATTCAGCTACAGGATGCTCAAATCACCCATTTGATTGCAGGTCGCTATCCACTGTTCGCTGAGGACTCGCCTAACTACACCGTGGCTGACTCCGAGGATGAAGAATAGTTGTTGAATTGCGTTGTGCCACGACATTAATTAAGGCATTGTATGGGAAGAAACCCAAAACCATTTATTTCTTTCTTTTGCTTTGATAAAATAATGGTATGTTGATTGTGTAGATGGAAGTGTGGAGAGTGAACAAAAGTGCAGATTGGCGAGTAATAGATCCAGTCAGTGAGTCGCCTAAAGGTCAGTGAATCTGACATTATCCGCTGTTTGACTCAAGGCATCATCAATATTGGAGTTTATAAAACTCAGCAAGATTTGGAAATTATTGGCGAATCGCCGACCACGTCGGTAATCACGATGGAAACCGCCATTTGGACCCAACCCCCCCCCCCCCCGTAAACCACAAATTGAACTCATTTATGGCTATATTTTAATAGAAATTGTGTCCTAAAATGCTTATTTTTGTCTCAATATCTTATGAAAACCCTTAAGCTTCAGGTATTTGAAGTTTGAAGGAAAGCATGGACACTACGTCCCAAAAAGGAATGAAAAGGCTGAAAAGAACAAAGAAATGAAGGCTTAAGGATCGCCAAGTCCACTTGGTGAGTCACTGAAAGGTTTTACTTCGCCTTTTGTTCTAGTGTGCTGCTCCCTGAAGGAGAGGATCAAGTCGGCAGAAAAAGGGAGCAGTCGGTGCATTGCCAAGAAGTTATCGAAGTAGTACCATGTCACCCAATTACCCAGAGCACAACGATGCTGAAGGATGGTGCAAGATGGCGATGAACTACACCAAATGGTGAATCACAGAGTTGATTTGTGATTCCGACTAACGATGTCGAATGATCTGCTGCCGCACAAATCAGTGAAAACTATAAATACTAGTTAGAGTTGTAGTTTTAAGAGTTGAACAATTATTATAATTTTCATATAGAATAGTACTTTTGGATATTTTTTATTTATGTTTGAGAGGGTTTTGAAAATTTCAAGAAGAAAAGGTTTCATCTCCAAGGATTTAGACTTGGATCCCTTGGATTCTTTATTCTTGGCCTGTAACAAGACTCAAATATTCATACCCATTTGAATGCAAGCTCAATTAGGTATAAATTTTTATCTCTTGATGTGTGGCTAAAAACCTCAATTCTTGGGGTGTGATTTTGTGAATATGGGTTAGATTAGTTGTTGGGTCTTGCTTGCCTCATAGTCTATTTGTAGTTTAAATGTGGTTTCGTTTAGTGGTTGTGGATGAACTTAATGAGGTTGATGTTGCAAATATAGTCTCATTTATGTGTTTTCGGCTTGCTCGAGAGAGAGGTCGTAAAACTAAGACCACTAAATTGATGGCCAGTGCAAGTGGGTCGACATGAGATTCATCTCAAGAGAGTGAACCCTAGTCCCATGTCCACACACTCAGCTTGAGAGAGTTTGTGGTTTAAGGCAGAGGTTGTTCTTCATATGACAAGTAGGTTTCTGAGAGGAACCCTCTTGAAACGGGGTAAGTTGATCGATAAAGAGCTTATCCCCCTTAAAGTCTTGCCTAGTCATAATTACTCTACGAGTTCTCTATCAACAACATGTACCCAATGATTTAGTCTCTCTCGTATTACATTCACATCCCAAGAATCCCCCTCTCATTACTTAGAAATCCCTGTTTATTATGTTATTTTTACTTACTAGTGACAAAACCCCATTGTTAATTAATTCTCTTATGTCCCCCTTTAATTTACAATGTTTTTAATCATTAACGCCTTTAACTACAACTATATAGAACTAAGTTTTATTTTTCTATTAATTCTCAAAACAACCCTCTTGGGAACGATCCCAACCCCTGGTTGGATTGTTATACTATTGTATGATTGTAGACACTTGCATCGGAAGTTGTGTCCTTGATTACGCAAACATCAATCCCTCAGCTTTATTATCTTCGAGGGAGTGAAAAATCTTTCAAGGAAAGCTTCGATTATATCCTCTAATGAAGTGATAGAATCATTTGGTAGTTCGGCTAACTATTTAGTTGTATCCCTTGTTAAGGAGAATGGAAATAGTCTCAGTCAAATAGATTCTTGTGAAATGTTCTTCAAGACGAATGTCCCACAAACATCCACAAAATTTTGTAGATGTTCATGGGGGGCCTTCATGAGCAAGGCCCCCAAAAATTCCTCTCATTTGAAGTAATTGGAGCATGGTTCTAGTCACATGGATCATAGCTCTCTCAGTTGTATGAGGCAACCCGATTGCTCTCATGCTTTGAATGATGTTCACATGCATGTAGTTCATATCTCCCATATTATCATTATACCCATAGTGACAACCATTGTCATTTTCATCATCTATCATAGTTCTACTTGTAAATGGGAAAACAACAACATCAAACAAACAACAATCTACTACAACTAAATAAGTTCCCAACCTAATTTCACAAACATAATTCTTAGCCATCACTCACCAGCAACTACAACATTTTTTATAATACTCAAACTACTCTTAAAAACAATTAGAAGAATAAGCGGCTTTTAGCAATTAAAATTCCCACCAAGAAAATTGGGGTCGAAGAATTCAATTAGAAAATTGAGAATGCAAAATAATTCATTGTAGAAACAAGATCAAGTAGGTGGATCATTCCACCAAATTTATTTTGTTATCAACTATCACAATTGAACTAAAATTAGGGATTCAAATAAGTAAAATATGATCTAGGGGTGTGGGAATTGGTGTAGATGTCAAATAGGGGCACAAGTGCTTTCTCAATAATGTTAAACAACCATGGATAAGCTGTGTGTTCTTCAATGACACTAATATTCTTTCAATATGAAAGCATCATATCATAAAACCTCATTTCAATGTCATATATGTGTATCATAAATCAACTCAATACCTTACTAGAATCTCTCTTTCGCGTAGATTTGGCAACTAGAATCAAACCACAATTTCTCTTCCAAACAAACTATAGAAATTTTTCCTAAATTGCATGCATCAAGCTATTTACCCACCTCAATTAATCTCTTTTGAGCATCAATTGAAAGTCTAGACAAGTATCAAATTTGCAATCTTAACCCATAAATTAACCCATACTAAATAGCACAAATACAACAATCAAATTAAGCAAAACACAAGGCCAACTAAATTAAATCAACACCCAACCCCCATAATCACACCCTAGGATTGAGGTTTTAGCCAAGAATCATTAAAGAAAAATTAAGTATACTCCTTATGATTTTTGCCATTGGGAAATTGAAATAAAGTAATAATCTTCAACGCTTACTTTGTTCACAAACCCCAAACTAGGAGTATTTCTTGAAAGGGTAAAACTAGTAGTATGAAATATCCTACAAACTCTAATACAAATGTTGATTCTAAAAATTGATTTTGATACATCTTTTCTCCTTTGGACTACTTATAGTTTCTCCAAAATTAGCCCAAAATTCTATTTTAGACCTATTCAGTGACAATAGTCGGACTCACTTTTCTAATTTTGCGGATCACTGATTTCCTTCTAGCTATTCCTTATTTTTCTTCAAGCTTCAAATGTTTGAACCTCAGTTAGCGAAATCAATCGAGTCAGCCTTTCACATTCGGTGGATCGTTGATTACCACCTTATTTTCCCTTTCAACTTTCATTATTAGTTAGGAGTTTGTCACCTTCGGTGATGGACTTCTAGTTCAGCCATATAACTTCGGTGAATTGTCTTTTTGTCTTATGTTTGCCCACCTGCCTTGAATATTTTCAATTTTGAAAACTGTTAACTTGGGTAAGGTCAGGTCAATTGAGTGATCTACCATTTGGCTAGGCGACTATTTGTTGGGAATTTGTACTCTTAACCATGTTTTTGTCTTTTTTTTCATGTTTTCATCATTCCCTTGTCCTTCAATCTCCATAGCTACAAAACATCAACATATCATAAGAATAAAAGATATTTAGGCATTGAGGACACTAATTATTGAACTAAAAAGCCCAAAATGAATGGAAATTTTACCACTCATTATGGGTGTGGGTTCATTCATATACAACCCCAAAAAGATAGATATTGATTTGAAGAATTAGGAAAATTCTTTAGCTACACCATTCAGTGGGGAGCCACCAAAAGTTGAGTTGAAAGTATTACACTTACATCTCCAATGTGTATTTTTTGGGCTAATAATACACTACCAATAATTATTACAAATGAATTTTCATAAAGCCAAGTAGAAGCTTTAGTAGGGGTTTTAAAGAGCTATGTTAAATCTTTTGACTAATCAATCGCCGATATTTTCGGGATCCCTCCAGGTATTTGCACTCATAAGATTCAACTTAGTGGTGATTACAATCCGAGCATTGAGCATCAAAGGAAGTTAAACCCTCTTATGCAAGAAATGGTGAAAAAAGTGATTATCAAGTGTTTAGATGTGGGTGTGATTTTTCTCATTGTGGATAACAAATTGGTAAGTGTAATACAATGTGTTCCCAAGCAAGAAGGTATGATCATGGTACTTAATGCTAAGAATGAGCTTGTTGCTACTCTTCCCATCACTGAATGGATGGTATGTATGGATTACCATAAACTCAACTCATGGACTATGAACCACTATTTCTCAATGCCCTTTATTGACCAAATATTGGGTCGTCTAGCCGGTAAAGGATGGTGTTGCTTCTTAGATGGCTATTCATGTTATAACCAGATTTTCATAGCCCCAGGGATGATGAAAAGACTATCTTTACTTATCAATATGGGATGTTTGCTTTCAAGCAAATGTCATTCGGATAGAGTAATGCTCCATCGACTTTTCCAAGGTGCATGTTATCGATATTTGCAGACATAGTAGAAAAATCTATGGAGGTATTCATGGATGACCTTTTTGTTGTGGGCGACTCATTTGAAGAAATGCTTGAGCAAACTGAGTAGAGTTTTGTAACATTATGTCTATACTAATCTTGTTCTTAATTGGGAGCAATGGCATTTCATAGTGAAAAAAAGGATTGTACTCACACATAAAATTTTGGGTAAAGGGATTAAGGTTGATCAAGCGAAGATAGATGTGATTGCTAAATTGCCTCCTCCAATTTCAGTGAAAGGTGAAAGGTGAAAGGTTTAAGGAGTTTCTTGGGACATGTGGTATTCTTTTGGCGGTTCATGAAAGATTTCTCTTAGGTGGTTGTTCCTTTGTGCAGATTTCTCTAGAAAGAAAGTGTTTTTGAGTTTGATACAAATTTTGTAAAGGCATTCTTATGCTTGAAAAAAAACTTGTTTTGGCCCAAATCATTATTGCTCTGAATTAGAGTATTCCCATTGAGATGATGTGTGATGCTAGTGGTTTTGCCCTTGGCTCTTTACTTAGGCAACGCAAGAACAAGCTCTTCCACATGATCTATTATGTTAGCAAGACTCTAAATCATGCCCAAAATAACTATAATATCACTGAACAAGAGTTTCTAGTTGTTGTGTATGGCTTCATGAAATTTATAACTTTGTTAGGTACTAAGGTGATTGTGCATATCGACCATGCTACTCTTAGATACTTGATGGCCAAGAAAGAGGCAAAGCTACATTTGATTTGGTAGTTACTTTTCCTTCAAGAATTTGACTTTGAGGTAAAGGATAGAAAGGATTGCAAGAACTAAGGGGCTGACCATTTGTCTCAACTTAAACTGAGTGTTATATTGGCTGAAGAAAGGGCGATTGATGAAGCATTTCCCAATGAGTTGGTTATGATCCTCTCTCATGGTTCAACGCCATGTTATGTGGGCTATGCTAATTATTTGGTTTGTGGGATTGTGCTTGACGTGCTAAATCATTAATAAAAGAAGAAGTTTCTTTTCGGGGTAAAGAAGTATTTTTGGGTCGGACCCTATTTTTTTGGGGAAGTGTTGATCACATCATCTAAAGATGTGTTATAGAAGTTGAAGTCAAGCGATAATTGATGCTTGATATGCATCGCCAGTAGGTGGGCACCATGGTGGTATTCATACAGCTTATAAGGTGTCACGATGTCGATACAATAGGCCAACGTTGTACTAAGATGCAAATGCTTTCTCAAAAGTGTGTGTTCAATGCCAAATACAAGGGGGTATCTCTCGTAAGCAAGAACTGTCTCTCTCACAAATTGTTGAAGTTAAGATCTTTTATGTTTGGGGGGTAGATTTCATGGGACCCTTTGTAAGTTCTTTTGGTAACAAGTATATTTTGGTGGTTGACTACGTGTTGAAATGGTTAGAAGTAGTGGATTTACCCAAAAATGAGGGGCAGGGTGTAGCACAATTTCTCAAGAGGTATATCCTTATGATATTTGGCACCCCTCGGGCTATCATAAGTGATGGCTGCTCTGATGGTTTTTGAGATTTTGACTCATTTGAAGCCTTTTTAATTCAACAATTAGTGTCCTTAATGCCTTTTTAAGTCAATATCTAATGATTTATTGTGTTTTGTAGCTATGAAGGCTCAAAGACAAGGCAAGGATTAAATTTTTAAAAAAAGGCTAAAAACATGGAGAAAGAGAAAAATTGCAACAGTGATGTTCGCCAAAAGGCACTCAATGACTCACCGAATGTGCCAAACCTCACAAAAATTGTTATGACCAAATTACACCCAAGACGTGACATGGCGTATAGGATTTCGAGAGGCCCTACACAAGCCACTTAGCATACATCATACAACATAATTCAAAATCAAGATATTTTAATAGATAGTTCATATCATAAGAGTTTGACAAAAATAATGAAACGGAAAATCTAACATAGTCTCAAAGTCATCTGGTACATCAAGAGTGATTGGGATGTAATCCATGCATCACGTATAGTACTGAAAAGTAAAGACAATAAGCAATAAAGGGTTTCCTCCTCAAAATATGATGACTCACCAATCTTCAGATCTACTAAAGTGGACACTAGCCACGAAGATGCGGAGTGGGAACGTCAGACCCTACATTAGTGAAACAACATAGGCAAAAGTATGTGTAAGTACAAAATATGAGGGAAATAAAATAAAACATGAGACATGATCATAAAGGGACATAATCGCAAATATGGAATGCATGACCAAGTTAAACATAGTAAAATCATTCAAGAAGATTCATAAATCATGAACATAGTGAATGCATCTTTAAATCATAAAGGAAGCTTCATAAAACATTAGAAATCAACTTAGTTCTTTTGTGGGAAGTTTACCGTTAACCATCATATAGACCATACGAGCTATAATATTGAATCCAGTGTCTACCCCGCACCGAAAAGGAGTGTCCTACTTTCGAAGGTAAGGACCATAAACTTCTAGCTTACGTGGACCCACTAACGAATGTCTATATAAGACAATCATCCTATGGGGGCACATCAGTATGGGATAAGGAGATTGCTACTAGAAACTCGGCCTCATGTTGCGGGAGAGCTTCCTTATTAATGTGCTCTCAGTGCTAAGCATAAATCCCACTAAATAATCATTAATCTTAACTCATCTTATCATTAGGGGACATAGGTATTTGCCTTTTGTCCTATCATTATGGGAAATGAGTATTCCCCTCTTGTCTTATCATAGGATAGTTTCTTAGACAATCCGTGAGAAAACCTTTCATCATCCATGATCATTTCGTAATAGCATTGAAGGCCCATAATAATTAACTTCATGATAGAGATGCCCTACTACTAATGGAAATAGTTTTGAAAGCGTGATCTATAATCATTGATTGCATATCTGGATACCATACTAATCATGACCTAATTTCGAAAAATAGCCCAAAAATCAATAAGGGGAAATCTAGATGTCATTCATGTCATGTGGCAAAGCTTCATAGAACATATAGATACCTTTATCTATAAGCTTACTTGAGTCATAAACATTGCTTACATGAAAACATGCATAAGTTCATAAAACATATTCATAGATTCAAGCTTCTTCATAAATTCATGTAAATTAGTGTTCATAGTCAAAATTCATAGATATATGCATGGGTTCACATGCAGTTAGTTGAAAAGAATACAATCAAATCCAAATCATCAAAAATAAGATTATAATAAAGCAATTGAATCCAAACAAATAGAACTCGTGAAGAACTGAGTGAAAATCTAATAAAATCTTGAGAAATTGAATTGGAGAATTGAATAAAATTTGAGACTCAATGGGTGAAGTTAACCCATTGATGAGCTCCTTACATACCTTGATTGTGTGGCACCTCGGAATCAAGAAATCTATAAAGGGAGGCAAGTGGGAGGTCACCAACCCATAACTGAGCCATGGTACCCTTCATGGAGCCCTTCACGGGTCGTGAAGGGCACCACAGCTCGTGGTGGTGCTCATAGAGCCTTCCAGTGCTTGGCCAAGAATTTCTCCCCTCCCAAGAGCCCTTAGACAGTTCATGGTAAGCCTCACTGCCCGTGGTGGTGGCTGTTGAGGGGAGGCAGAATCCACCTCAAGGCCAACCTCCTCTCATAAGCCCCTAGACGACTCGTCAGAGTGGTCGTGAAGGGGCAAGGACACAAAGACCATCTCCCAAGACATTTTTCAAGGACCACGGTTGCGACTATGGCCCATGATGTCCTTGACGGCTTCTGAGGGCCACCATCTAGTGGTTGCGACAACTGTAAGTCATGGTTAGTTGGGTCTTTTTCTAATTATTTTATCTTGATACTGTATCATTTTTCCCTTACCTATAACCCTTATATAAGTGATTTTAACCCCAAAATCAACTCATTCAAGTCATTCTATCATATTTACAAAAGAAGAACAAGTTTTCCTCTAAAAAAATATTTCTCTCTCTAAAAAAGCTTGAAGAAGAAGGTTTCAACCTAGAGTTCAAAGCCAAGTCTCCAATTTCTCCATTTAAGTTAATAAATTGGCATTGAGGTATGATAGTGTTCATCCATGGATTTCCCAACTTCTCCAATTTTCAAAGTTAGAATTTGTCAATTGAGTTAGGATTTTTCTTTTATGTTGTGGGTTCTCTTGATTATTGATTTAATTGATTGAATATGATCTCCCATTCATGAATTAAGTTAATTTCATGTTTTCATGATGATACCCCATGAATCCATCTAATTCCCATGTTTTCAAAGTTATGATTATATAATGTAGGTTTTGTATTATGAAATGGAAGTTTATGAAATCAAGCATGTTCTCATGAAATGAATGTAAACGTTTTAAGGATGCTTTTAGAGTGAGGTATCAATGATGTACATCTAGTGATTTATCTTTTCTGATCTAATATTTTTTTAATACAAAATCTGATTTATTTGAATTCATCATGAATAAAAGAGGGAGGAAGGATAAGTACAATAGTATGGGTCGCCATTTTTTTTTATGAATGAGATGATATTGGCTATCAAATTTAGAAAATGGAGGAGGTAGATGATAATTGTGTTTTCCATATGAAAATGATTGGTAAGGAAGATTGGGAGAGGGAGAGGCGATTGAAGGAAAAGAAGGAGAAGATGGGTTGATGGTGGGGGGACCATGACAGTGGCAACGACAGACATGGAGGTGGTGGACTGGTGGTGGAAGAAGTTATTTTCATGCAAGAAAGAAGAAGAAATATATTTAAAAAATCTAAAAATACCCCTTTCACATGCTCAATATAGGTGTATTGCACCTTTCTTGCCATGTCAGCGAAAGGTGTCAAATAGATATTCATAATGAACAGTAAAAGTGCTCAATAGATACAACCCATAGTTAAGGTGTCTAAGTGAATTATGCAAATAACTTTAAGTGTTTGTAGATGACTTAAGCCCTAATTAAATGACAAGAGGCAATTACCCATGTTACATGTTGAAAGGACAAGAGGTGATTACTATGTCACATGATGAAAGGACAAGAGGTGATTACCCATATTTCCTTGAAGAGCTAAGATGAATATGAATAAGAAATATTCTATAGAAGTTAGGCTTAGAACCAAGTGGAGAAGTGGCAATTATGCGTGTCCCATAAACTATGTCCCAACATAGGATTGTCTAGAGAGACATTAGCTAATGGATCCACATAAGCTGGAAGTTCATGGTCCTTACCGTAGTAAGTAGGACAACTCTTTTCGGTATAGGAGACACCGGATTCCGTGATGATTGCACTGATGGTCTTATATGTTAGTTAAGGCTACTTCCCACAACGAAGTTATGATGAACCAAAGTTACTTCAAGGAAGTATCTCATACATGTTTAAGATGATCACTATATGCATTGACCATGTTTTATGACTCATGTTTTCTTTATTTCATGTTTTAGTTTGGTCATTGCATTTAATGAAGGTATCTATTTTAAGAAAGTTTTGAAATGTTTTATGCATGACTATCATACTTGGTACACATTTTGTACTAATGCATAGTCTTTCCTACATTTCCCAAAATGTAGGATCTGATAGTCAGGGTTCCCAATTTCGTGGCTAGAGTTCGTTGAGGATATTTAGAGCTTTGGTGAGTCCTCATGCTTCAAGGACTTGACATCTATTATTTTCAGCCTTTCCTTACTTCCAGTTTTGGAACATGATCTATGGGCTTCACCCAGATTCATTCTTATGTACTCTATGTCTTTGAGACTAATTTTTTTAAAATTCCGTTTTACTTTGATAAAAATTTTGGACTTTAAATGTTCCTCTTTTACCCTATTTATTGTGTGAATGAAAGCTAAGTGGCTTGTATGGGGCCTCTTGGGGTCTTATACTACATGTTACGCCTAGGGGTAACCTTGGGTCGTGACAAACTTGGTAATCAGAGCACAAAGTTTAGAAAGGTCTTAGGAAGACTCATAAATCACGTCGAGTTGAGTCTTGTTCATGAGTATGAAGCACCACACTTATGAATGAGAGCCTACAAGATGTTTAGAAAACTCCACTTCTTTCATTAATCTAAAGTCGTGCGATAGAATTTAACTCTATAAGGTTTCTCTCCTAATCCTTATTTGATCCTCTACAGAATATGGCTACTCGAAGAGCTTATACTAGAAGAAATATGAGGTAGAATGTAAAACAAGAAGCTCCTCATCAAGCTCCTATCGACCCTTTGGCCGAGCAAGTGACTAATGCAGAGTTTAGGGATGTTTTTCAACTATTGGCCGAAGCCATGACAGCCCAAGCCAATAGGGAGGTTGCGGTTCTCGTGAACCCAACAGTGGGTATGGCGGCATCTAGAGTGAGGTACTTCACTAGAATGAATCCTTCGGAGTTTCATGGTTCTAAGGTAGAGAAAGATCCTCAATAGTTTATTGATGAGGTTTACAAGGTATTCATGATTATGGGATTGACGTCGGTGGAAAAGGCAGAGTTGGCTACTTATCAACTTAAGGGTGTCACTCAAATTTTATTTAATCAATGAAAAGAAGGGAGACCAGAAGATGCGGGTCTTCTCGATTGGGAAAGGTTTAAGGTTGCTTTCCTTAATAGGTTTTTTTCCCTTGAGATGAGGGAGGCAAAGGTTCTTGAGTTCATAAACCTTTGTCAAGGAAGTATTAGTGTGAAGGAATATGCTTCGAAGTTTACACAATTGTCTTGATATGCTCCTACAATAATTGAAGACCCTAGGGCGAGGATGAGCAAGTTGGTTTCAGGTGTGTCCAAAATGGTGGTTAAGAAGTGTCATACTGCCATGCTTATTAATTACATATTTCTCATCTCATCATTCATGATCAACAAATTTAAGAAGAGAAACTTAAGGAAAACTCTAGGGAGACAAAGAAGGCTAAACCGGTGATGGTAATTTCTCACATACAAGGTCTGATGGACAAGGTCATTATAAGTTTCGACAAAGTTTTTCTGGCCAAGGTTCCTCCAATGCTCCTTATAAGTTCAACAAAGATTAGGTGTCTAATCCTAAGCCTCAAGGAGGAAACGGTAGTGGTTCTTTATTGACTACGTGTGCTAAGAATAAAAGGAAGCATGAGGGTAAATGTCTAGCGGGTTCTAATGCTTGTTTTGTGTGTGGTAAGATAGACCACAAGATTAGAGATTGTCCTTCAGTTGCTAAGAATGAAGGAGACAATCACCGAAGGGCTCAACCTAACCCTTCATCTCATCCAAATGCTCCCGAGTAAAATAGATTTATGCACTTCAGACTCGTCATGACCAAGAGCATTATCCCGATGTAGCTACCCGTATGTTGAAAGTCTTCCAACTTGATGTTTGTGCTTTACTCCATCTCGGTGCTACCTTGTCTTGTGTGACGCCATATGTGGCTATGAGGTTTGTTATTTTTTTGGACGTGTTGTTAGATCATTTCTGTCTCTACTCCTATTGGTGATTCTATTGTGGCTAAGAGGGTCTATAAAAAAGTGTCCTATTTCATTGTCCCACAGAGTTACCCTTGTTGATATGGCAGAGCTGGATATGTTAATTTTGACGTTATACTTAGTATGGATTAGTTGTACTCATGTTATGCATCTATTGATTGTAGAACTTGTGTATTCAAGTTTTAGTTCCCGAATTAGCCTGTCCTAGAGTGGAAAGAGGGAAATTTTATGCCTGAGGGTCAATTTTTCTCTTGTCTTAAAACTAGAAATATGATTGCTAAGGGTTGAATTTACCATCTCGTTATGGTGAGGAATGTAGTTTCTGAAACCCATACTCTTGAATCGATCTCTGTGGTTAATGAGTTTCCCAATCGAAACTAAAATAAAATTTGGTATTGACCTTCTCTCAAACATGCAACCTATCTCTATTCCTCCTTATCGAATGGCTTTCTCATAACTTAAAGAATTGAAAAAATAATTAATAGATTTGTTGGATAAGGGTTTCATCTGACCAAGTATCTCTCGATGAGGTGCCAGTTTTGTTTGTTAGAAAGAAGGATGGTTCTGTCCATATGTGTATAGACTATCGGCAATTGAACAAGGTTACCATTAAGAATATATATCTTCTCCGAGGGATAGATGATTTTTTTTACCAACTTCAAGGAGTGAGTTACTTTTCCAAGATTGACATTCGATTAGGCTATCACCAATTAAGGGTAAGGGAAAATGACATTCCATAGTTGGCCTTTTGAACTTGGTGTGGTCATTATGAGTTTTTAGTGATGTCTTTTGGTTCTACTGCTTCGACAACTTTTATGGAATTGATGAATAGGTTTTTTAGACAATATCTTGGCATGTTTGTGATTGTGTTCATTGATGATATATTGATCTATTTGAGAAGTAAGGATGATCACATCAACCATTTGAGGATTGTGTTGCAAATTCTCAAGGACCAACAACTCTTTGCAAAGTTTAGAAAATATGAGTTTTGGCTAAGGTCCATAGCTTTTCTTGGTCATATTATTTCAAGTAAGGGTATTGATGTAGATCCTAAGAAGATGGATGCAGTTAAGAGTTGGCCTAGACCTCTATCCCCTTTGGATATTAGAAGCTTCTTGGGTTTGGCTGGTTACTAAAGAAGGTTTGTTGAAGGGTTTTCTTCTATTGCTTCTTAATTGACAACTTTAACTCAAAATAAGGCTAGGTTCTTATGTTCTGAAGCATGTGAAAGAATTTTTTAGGAATTGAATGATAGAATTACTTTCGCGCCAGTGTTGACCTTACCGAAAAGGACTGATGGTTTTGTTGTTTATTGTGATGCATCGAGAATTAGGCTCGGATGTGTGCTTATGCAAAAGAGGAAAGTTATTGCCTATGCTTCACAACAACTTAAGATTTATGAGAAGAATTATCCTACCCATGACCTTGAGCTAGCGGCGGTTGTTTTTGCCTTAAAGATTTTGAGGCATTATTTTTATTGGGTCCATGTAAATGTTTTTACCGACCACAAGAGTTTGCAATATGTGTTTAATCAGAAGGATCTAAATCTTCACCATAGAAGATGGCTTGAGTTACTAGAATATTATGAAATGAGTGTTCCCTATCAAATCGGTAAGGCAAATGTGGTGGTAGATGCTCTTAGTCGGTTATCTCTGGGTAGTGGTTCTCACATCGAGGATGATAAAAAGGAGTTAGTTCGAGATGTTCATAGATTTGCTCGGTTGGGTGTTCAGTTAGTGAACTCTACCAAAGGTGGGTTTACGGTTCATAATAGGTCAGAATCATTTTTTGTCGCAGGTATGATAGCCAAGCAAGGTCTTGATCCAACTCTGGTTGAATTGAAGGAAACGATGCTTAAAAAATTCGTAGAGGCTTTCTCACAATAAGGAGATAGGGTACTTAGATATCAAGGTCATTTGTGTGTTCCTAATGTTAGTGACTTGAGGGAGCAAAGCTTATCAAAAGGCCATAGTTCTCGATATTTCGTTCACCAGGAAGCCACCAAGATGTACCATTATTTGTGGGAGATCTACTAGTGCAATGGGATGAAGAGGGATATTGTCGAATTTGTGGCTAAGTGTCCCAATTGTCAACAAGTGAAAGTTGAGCATCGAAACCAGGAGGTTTATCCCAAGACATTAGCATTCCTACTTGGAAGCTGGAAGATTTGAATATGGACTTTGTTGTTGGTTTGCCTCGCACTTGGCAATAGCATGACTCAATTTAGGTTATCGTAGATCGAATAACGAAATTGGCTCATTTCATTCCCACCAGGGTTTCTTATTCGATGGAGGATTATGCTAAATTGTACTTGAGAAAAATGGTAAAGATGCATAGAGTTCCTCTATCCATTATCTCTGATTGTGGTACTCAATTCACTTCTCAGTTTTGGAAGTCCTTCCAAAAGGGTCTTGGTACTCATGTTAAACTTAGTACGACCTTTCATCCACAAATAAATAGGCAAGCAGAGCATACTATTAAAACTTTGGAAGATATGTTGAGAGCGTGTGTGATTGATTTCAAAGGTAATTGGAATGATCATTTGCCTTTGATTGAGTTTGTATAAAACAATAGTTATCACTCAAGCATAGGTATGGATCCATATGAGGCATTGTATGGTAGGAACTGTAGATCTCTTATAGGTTGGTTTGAGGTAGGTGAAGTTGCCCTAATAGGTCCCGAGTTGGTACATGAGGCTATGAAGAAATTTCATCTTATTAGAGAAAGGTTAAAGATGACTCAAAGTCAGCAAAAGTCCAATGGCGATGTTAGAATAAGGGATCTTGAATTCGATGTGAATGATTGGGTTTCTTGAAAATTTCACCCATGAAAGGTGTAATGAGGTTTGGTAAGAAAGTGACGCTTAGTCCCCGATATGTAAGCTCATATCATATTTTGAGACGTATTGGTAAGGCTGCTTATGAATTTGAATTGCCTAATGAATTGGCATCGATGCACCCAGTGTTCCATGTCTCCATGTTGAATAAATGTGTTGGTGATCTGACATCTATAGTCCCCTTAAAAGGTTTTGGAGTTAATGATAATTTTTCTAATGAAGAAGTCTCGGTTGAGATTTTAGATCGGCAAGTCAAGAAGTTGAGAAATACAGAAGTTGTTTCCGTGAAAGTGTTGTGGAGGAATCAGTTAGTTGAGGGTGCTACTTGGGAGGCTGTGGCCCATATGATGTCCAGTTATCCTCATCTATTTCGTTCTACCCCTACTTTAGCTTGAGGTACTGAGTTCCTCATAGTTTACTCTTTGGTTTCATGTGTCTTAGATATTCCCATGATTTCCACATCTATGCATGTTCATGAAAATCTTAAGTTTTGAGAAAATGAGCCAACTTGATTGATTTCTACATGTTTATGTGCATTTATGTATGAGTTGCATATAGACATCATGATATGATGTTTTAAACATGCTTTAGCTTGGAGTTGATGTTTCCTCCTCGAATATGTGCATTTATTTAATAGCATGCAGGTTGGGCTGCTAGATTTGAGTTCTGTTCTTTCAGGAGATATCTAGAATCCCATTTGAGGACAAATATTTCCAAGGGGTAGATAATGTAACACCTCGGAATCAAGAATTCTAGAAAAGGGAGTCAAGTGGGAGGTCACCAGCCCATAACTGAGCCATGGCACCCTTCATGGATCCCTTTACTGGTCGTGAAAGTCACCATGCCTTGTAGGGGTGCTCGTGGAGCCTTCCAGTGCTTGGACAAGAGGGGATACCCTCCCACGATCTCTTAAACGACTCGTGGTGAGCCTCACGGCCCATGGTGGTGGCCATTAAGGGGAGATAGAATCCACATCAAGGCCAGCCTCCTCCCATGAGACCTTGACGGCTCGTGAAGAACCAGACGGCTTGATAGGGTGGTCGTGAAGGGGCAAGGCCACAAGGACCCTCTCCCCAGGACACTAATCGAGGACCACGGCTACCACTATGGCCCGTGAGGTCCTTGTTGGCTCATGAGGGCCACCATTTGGTGGTTGGTTCAGTTGTAACTCAGGGTTAGTTGGGTCTTTCCCTAATTATTTTATCTTGATACTATGTCATTTTTCCCTTACCTAGAACCCCTATATAGGTGATTTTAACCCCCAAAATCAACCCATTCAAGTTATTCTCTCAAAATTAGAAAAGAAGAACAAGTCTTTCTCTCTCTAGAAAAGCTTGAAGAAGAAGGATTCAACCTAGGTTTCCAAGCCAAGTATCCAATTCCTACAGTGAAGTTAAGAAATTGGAATTGATGTATGATAGTTTTCATCCATGGAGTTCCCAACTTCTCCAATTTTCAAAGTTAGAATTTCCCAATTGAGTTAGGGTTTTTCTTCTATGTTGTGGGCTCTTTTAATTATTTATTTAATTGATTAAATTATGATCTCTTATACATGAATTAAGTTAATTTCATGTTTTCATGATGATCCCTCACGAACTCCAGTAATTCCCATGTTTTCCAAGTTATGATTATATAATGTGGGTTTTGGATTATGAATGAGAACTTTACAAAATCAAGCATGTTCTCATGAAATGAATGTAAATGTTTTAAGGAAACTTTGAGAGTGAGGTATCAATTATGTTGCTATTGTTGCGTTGTTGAAAAGATTTCTCATATACACATCTAAGCATGAATTGTGAAAGGTTTTCTCACATGATAATGGTTCTTAGGGTTGAAAGATTTTCTCACCTAAAATAAACCAATGTTAAGGAGCATGAATTGTGAAAGGTTTTCTCACATGATAATGGTTCTTAGGGTTGAAAGATTTTCTCACCTAAAATAAACCAATGTTAAGGAGCTATTCTAATGTTTAGGCAAGAGGCGAATACCCATGCTCTCTAATAGAATGACAAGAAGCGACTACCCATGTCACATGATGAAAGGATAAGAGGTGATTACCCATGTTTCCTTTAAGAGCTAAGGTGAATATGAATAAGAAATATTATATGGAAGTTGAGCTTAGAACCAAGTAGACAAGTGGCGATTACCCGTGTCCCATAAACTATGTACCAACATAGGATTTTCTAGATAGACATTAGCTAATGGATCCATATAATCTAGAAGTTCATGGTCCTTACCGTGGCAAGTAGGACAACTCTTTTCCGTGTCGGAGACACTGGATTCCATGATGATAGCTCTCATGGTCTTATATGTCAGTTAAGGCTACTTCCTACAAGCAAGTTATGATGAACTAAAGTAACTTCAAGGAAGTATCTCATACATGCTTAAGATGATGACTATATGCATTGACCATGTTTTACAACTCATATTTTCTAATTCTTTATTTCATGTTTTAGCTTGGTCATTGCATTTCATGAAGGTATCTCTTTTAAGAATGTTTTCAAATGTTTTATGCATGGATATCATACTTGGTACATGATTTGTACTAATGCATACTTTTGCCTACATTTCCCCAAATGTAGGGTCTGACTGTCAGGGTTCCCAATTTCGTGGCTAGAGTTTGTTGAGGAGATTTTGAGCTTTGGTGAATCCTCATGCTTCGAGGACCGGACATTTATTGTTTTCATAACTCTTTTACACTATTTCTTATATTAATGAAAACTAAGTGTCTTTTATTGGGCCTCTTTAGGTCACATACGCCATGTTATGCCTAGGGGCTCCCTTGGTTCGTGAAAGATTGAATCCATAAGCAATGATAAAGAAAGGATACTTGAACTTGAAGAACCCTAGCTTCTTCTTCTTCCTTGATCTAGAGATAAGATTTTTGGAGAGGATGAATTTGGTCAAGTTTAGGGAATTTAGGAGAATGGATTGAAATAGGTAGTTTTTGGGCTTTATTCACTTATATAGGCTTGAAATAGGGTTTACAACAACGTAGTTTGGGTACCAAACACTTTTGAAAAAATACCAAAATGACCCTAACTTAAAAATGGACTAAGTGACTTAGAAGAGGGGCTTCACGAGTCATCAAAGCTTCATAGGCCATATAGCTGGCCATGAAGTTTCTCCTATCAGACAGTGTTTCACTAAAATGAGCATACCATTTTACTCCACGCTAGGAATAAGGAAAACTAGGTGGTCTTTGAAATAAGACTAAAAGACCTTTAATTTTATAGTCCATGGGCCACCTAATTCATTTTGTGCTAAAAGATATGATTGTTTGAAGTTGACCCAAAAATCCAAAACCTGATCAGCCCCTTTCATAGATGACTTCATGGTCTGTGTAAAGCTCCATGGACTGTTTAGGTGACCATGGTCTTTCACAGTAGCTAGGGGGTCTTTGCCTCTTTTCACAGATGACCTCATGGTCCGTATGACACTTCACGGACCGTCTAGGTTCCCGTGGTCATCCACAGAGGTTGCGTACAACACCCTAAGCAGGGCAATGGGTCGTGGTCCTCTTCACAGCCCGTTGACCCCTCCATGGTTTTCCCTTCTCCCTTGATCAATTCTAGTCAAGATTTTTGAGGTGTTACAAAAATTCATAGGGTCCTAACTTGAAAATATCAAGACAAGTTGGTGAGAAGAAGCGTCAATTTGTGATTTGTGGAACGTACTAAGCGAAATGACATGAGTTCACCGAAAGTGACATACCAATTCGTTAAAATTGAGGCCAAAAAGGCGAGATTTGGTGATATCGGTGACTCGCCAAATGTGAACGGCGAGCTCCATTGGCTTACTAATTGTTGTTCAAACACCTGAAGCCTAAATCCAAGAAAGGGTGAGAAGAGGAATTGAACAAATTGGTGAGCACGACTAATGTTGCCAACTAGAAAATTTGATGAAATTTTAGCAAATTTTTAAGAAAATATAAATAGCTAAAAGGAGAGAGAAAATATATTATTTGCTCAAACAATTGAATCTTAAATTTTTATGAGGAGAGTACAATAGAAACTTTTATTTTGTAGTGCAAGAAAAAAGTGTGTAACCCATTATTTTTGAGATTTTGGAAGTGGGTCTCTTAAATTGAAGTTGTAAATCATTAATATGATGGCCGAGAATGTTTTTGGTATACTTTCTTGTACTTTTAATACGATTGGCTAAAATCCCTATTCTAGGGGTGTCCATATGGAGTTGGGTTTTGATTAAATTGGTGGGATAATGTGTGTTGTTATACTTTTACTTTGATTTCCATGCATTTAATGTTGTTACCATGTGTTTAATCTATTAATTAAGGTTGCAAACTTAACTCTAGCTTTAGATCTTTGTATATTTCTTGAGAGAGAATATATGAAGTGGGTAATTGAATTGATGCATGCACGTAAGTTTGAAATTCTTTAATTGATTGAGAAAGAAACTCGGTATTTCATCTCTAGTTGTTAATCTTGCTCAAGAGAGAAGATTTATGTCAAGGTATTAGGTTGTTAGTTGATTACACATAAGAGTCTTCGAGAGGATTTCTTGTTATGAGCATATTTTGATTTAGAATTATGATATTTGTTTAAGATTGACCCATCTTATCCATGGGTAATTAAGGCTTTTGAGTAATCACATTTACCCACCTTTCGAAATCGATACCCACTTTCGCATACTCTTATATTACAACTCCTCTTGCTTATTAATCACTTGTTTCAGTTTAATTGATCGAAAATATTTACTTAACAATCTTAATTTGATAATTGGAATTATTTCAACCCTTGTTACCATCTACTTGCAATGAATTGAGACACAAATCAACTTTATAATGGAATTTTTTTTACATACCACTTCATGTGGGATTCGACTATGACCTTACATTGTGTAATGACCACTTACTTGTTTATTGGTTTTACAAGTCATTTGAGCATTATCGAAATTTGTGATATTGTTGGGGAGTGGTGCTTAGAATTCTTTCGTGAAGTGTTTTTATGAACTCATATAGTATGGTAGAACACTCTTACTATTTGTTTCATTGCTTGCGCATTTTAGATGACGATATGAGTGTCACTGGAAACAATGATGCTAGCCAACATAGGAAGAATGATGATGTGGGAAATTTGTCTGATGCAAATTTCAATGCCAAAGAAGTACAGGACCTATTTGATTACCCCTAATTGTTGGGAATGTTATATTTCATGTAACCAGAACCATGCTTCAATTTCTCCAAATAAAGGGAATGTTTGGGGCTCTGGCTCATAAGGTTCACCTTGAGCACATTTCTAACTTTGTGGATGTATGTGGTCCTTTCACTTTAAAGAACATCTCCCAGGAGTTTATTCAATTAAGGTTTTTTTCCTTTTTTTCTGATTGGGAGGCTTCAAAACGGTTGGCTAAACTACCAACGAACTCGATCACTACTTGGGATGAGTCAATAGAGGTATTCTTTGAGTGATTTTTTCCTCTTTCGAATATGGTGAAGCGTAGGGACAAGATCAAAACTTTTAAGAGAATTGAAGGCAAACCTATCCATGATACATGGCTAAGGTTCCAAAAGTTAGTGCTACAATTCCCCAATCACGAGTTTATGGATAGAGTGTTGTTGCAATATTTTTACTAGAGCCTTGATACTATGAATAAGGCGATTGCTGATAAACTTATCAGAGGTGGACTCATGATACAATCATTTGAAGTTGCTTCAGCATTGCTTGATGAGATGAACGAAATAACCGTACATGGCACACAAGGGATGATTAAGTGTCTCCCCTCAATATGGGTTTGACAAAAGAGTAACCTGTGAAGTTTCATGATCCGAGCCTACACCCTAGACGTGGCTGATACTCGAGAATCATTGTTGGTCCCCAAGAAAACATTCATCCTGGCTAACTACAAGTGGAAGACTAACTCAAGCAAACAAAAGCTTAGAAACTGAATTAAATTTCATTGAACTTAAATACTCAACCTTTTTTAGAAAGTCTGTACAATACTCAAAAGAAAATAAATACAGAAAACTACTCAACTCTATCCATCTATGAAGACTTTACTATAATAGAAGGATATCGGGACAAGACCCACGACATCTCAATACTACTAACTGTAAGATAAAGGTGAAGTCCTCCAGAATATAAGATGGCTCACCAAAACAAGCCGGAATATCACATGATCTCAACAAAACTCCTATTGATGATCCTAAATACATGTATCTACATCATGAAACAATCCAGGCCAAATGGCTTAATACATGTAATGTACGAGCATGTAAGGGGATTTCTAAAGTATAAACATAAGCTTGAACTAATGGAAAATAAACATACTTACCTCTTCTCAACTCACTTAATTCAATGAAACATATTTCAACTCAACTCACAGAAAATAGGACTCAACTCAACAGTATGATACTCAACTCAGTGAAACATAGTTCAACTCAACTCAGAGAAATAGGGCTTAACTCAACAATAGCGTACTGAATTTTGACTCAAGATACTCAACTCAAACTCAAGATACTCAGCAAGGAGATTCTCTAAATGATAACAATCACTATGAGCTATATGATGATACAACATCTATCCCACGCTACTAGAACTATCCTATACTTTGCTAAGGTGTAGAACCTACTACTAAGTGGATCCACTAGTCTATGCTAAAAAACAATAAGGAATCATCTAAAAAGTATGACCCTTTCTACCTTCGTTGGCTACATGATTTCTAGGGGTTGTGAGTTGTCTGAACTCTCCCCTATATCTGTCATGGCCCAAAGGTACCCCCTAGATGTAACAAGGGGTACAAGACCCGAGAGACCTCATGCAAGACACTTAGCATAACATAACATAATGTAATAGAAAATGGTGTGAAAACTTAAAACATTTCAACACAATTCAAGACTTTTATAAAACGAGCAGAAGTCTAATACCTGGTCTCAAACCATCTAAAATAACATGAATAAAGTCTTGGGATGCAACCCATACAATAGTCGAAGACTTAAAAGAAAGACATAAGAGAAATAGGTGATCACATCCTCGAACACAATGAGGACTCACCAAATCTTCACTTCCTTGATCAACAACAAAGCTAGCCACAAGAGTGAGAATCTAGATCATCGAACCCTACATTTGATAAGAATGTAGGCAAGAGTATGCGTTAGTACAATTAAGTACTAAATATGATAGCTATCATAAACAACATAAAAATTATGGTTTGTCAGTATAAACCATAGGCATAATCATGTACATACATCAATATCATAATGAGAATGGAGTACTGCTCAACTAACCTTACTCATCCTTAGTCAAAGACTTGGGTCATCACCTCTAGTCAACTTACCTCATGGAAGGTATATCAAGCAACAATCCAAGCTATTCATTCTTCACAAGATAACTCACATCGTTTACCTCTAATTTAAAATACATGGTGATTCGCCTCTTTTCCTAACTTACAATGGCTACTATGTATTCGCCTCTTTCCTTACTTACTTTTAGATTACGGGTACTCACCTCCACAACCTCATCATATGATAGTGGTACTCACCTCCACATCATTTCATAAGGAGCATGGGTACTCGCACCCATGTCCATTCATCATAATAGGAATGTGGGGACTCACCTCTTGTTCAATTATAAGGAGTATGGGAATCACCTCATATCCTTTCGTATAGAGACCGAGCGTAGTAGCCTCTATCCTCATCAATTGCATCATCATTTAGTCTAGATTCATTTTAGGTGAGCATTCCTTTCAAACCTATAATTATTCATGTGAGCAAGCCTTTCACATTTACACATTTACAATTAGACAATTCATATGGGAAGTATCCCTTCCTCAACAATAACATCAATTACAGGCAATTCATATCATAAGCTTTACTATCAAAGCCCTAGAGCTCATGTTCATCATCTATGCTTCATTATCTAGCAATTCTAATAATAATTCATCAATCCTATAAGGACAAGCCTAAACCCACAAAGTTTCCCTTCATGGCACCTACTTAATTATATTAATTTAAGTCATAACCATGGAATAGGCATCGTTACATATGATTTCACTCTAATAACATGTAATTCTACTAATCCAATCGTAAACAATCATAATTCTCTCAATTGGATCAACAATCATAACCCACAACATTGGAAGAAACCCTAGCTACAATTGGGGAATTCTTCATCAAATGAGGGAATTCTAGGGGACTCCATGGGAGGAAGGATCCCATGGATGAAAATTTATCATACCTTAGTCACAATGCCCATAAAATCTTGAAGATTGGAGACTTGAACTTGACTTAGCTTCAATTTCTTCCTTCTTCTTCCAACTTCTAGAGAGAGAATTTTTTAGAGGAATTTTGGGAATTCTTTTGGGATTTGAGAGAGTCACTTAATTGAGGGGTTTTGGGGTTTAAAAATACTTATATAGGTATTCTATACTTAGGCAAAATGACACCACTTTAATTCAATTAAAATCAAAAAAGACCCTTAAGCACTCAACTTAACCGTCTAACCCCTGACCCATAAGGCTATGACTGACGGACTGTGGATGGACCTACAGTACGTCCTAGTCAATTGTGGTTTGGTGGTCTGGGACTTGAATCTCTAGACCTCGATCTATAGTTATTAGACCACCGATCGTGGACCCACCTTTGGTCCGTAGGTCCCTCCGTGTTCCATGCCTGGACCATTTTAGGTGGCCCTCTCCACAGCCTCACCTACGGCTCGTGGTTCGACCCACCGCTCATGGATGGGCCTCGTGGATGGCACCTGTAAGTCCTGAAAACTGCTATATTTCCCTCTTTCGAATTTGGGGTGTTGCATTATCTCCCCCTTGGGATATTCATCCTCGAATGAGATTCTAAGCATGTTCAAATGAAAAGACTCAAGACTAGTAGACAACCATGCATGCAACTCTTCTAAATGCATACAACTATGGAGGAAACATCAACTTCAAGCCAAACATACTCAATGCACCATAAGGAAGTAGGAACTACATCTAACAACCCAATATGCATGAAATTTTCAGATTTCTTACTTTAAGGAGGAACTTACCATCTCCAACTTAAAAGAATGCTCAACACAATCTCATGGAGCCCATATGCAATCACTACTCAAATCACATACTCAAGGAGGAAATCTCCACTCCAAGTCAAGGCGTGTTCAACAATTCATCTCATGAAGTCTATAGGCAACTCATACTCAATGCACAACAACATGAGGAAAATAATTTATATAAGTCATTTCGTTCACAACTTAAGCAATTCATGAACATGCATAATCATAAGGACATCATGAAAACACATAAAACACACATGACTTCAAATCATAAACCAAACCAAGAGGAAATTCATTACCTCAAGCTATAATAGGAGTAGAAGTAAAAATATGAGGATATAGGGAGTTCATATTGGCCTCGACCTCGGCCTCCCAAATATCACCCTTAACTAAGTGGTTTCTCCAGAAAACCTTCACGGAAGCAACTTCCTTGTTTCTCTATCTCGTAACTTGCCATTCTAGAATCTCAACCAGAACTTCTTCCTAAGAGATATTTTCATCAACTCCCAACCCTTCAAAGGAAACTATGGGTGTTGGATCTCCAACAAACTTCATAAGCATAGATACGTGGAAAATGGGATGCACCATTGCAAAATCATTTGGCAAATCAAGTTCATACGCAACCTTACCAACACATCTCAAGATTTTATATGGGCCCACGTATTGGGGACTAAGCTTCCACTTCTTTCTGAATCTCATCATACCCTTCATGGGTGAGATTTTCAAGTAGATCCAATCACTAACCTAATACTCTAGGTCTCTTCTTTTAACATCGGCATAGGACTCTTGTCGGCTTTGGGATGTTCTCAATCTCTCTCTAAGGAGACGGACTTTCTCCATAGTCTCATGAGCTAATTTGGGTCCATTCAAATCAACTTCACCCACTTCAAACCACCCTATAAGAGATCTACACCTCTCACTATAAAGAGCTTCAAATGGGGTCATACCAATACTAGAATGGTAGCTATTATTATAAACTAACTCTATTAATGGCAAGTGATCATCCCAACTTCCCTTGAAATCGATGACACACGCTCTCAACATATCCTCTAAATTTTGGATCATTTGCTCCGCTTGCCCATCGGTTTGTGGGTGAAAAGTTATGCTAAGCTTAACCTTAGTGCCAAGTCCCTTTTGGAATGACTTCTATAGCTGAGAAGTAAATTGGGTACCACAATCGTGAATAATGGACAAAGGTACTCCATGTACCCTTACCATCTCTCTCAAATACAACTTGGCATAATCTTTCGCCAAATAAGAAACCTTGACGGGAAGGAAATGTGTCAATTTTGTTATCCGATCTAACACCATCCAAATAGAGTCATGTTGTTGCCGGGTGTGAGGTAAACCAACTATAAAATCCATATTTACATTGTAACATTCCGTAATTCATAGACTTAACTAGAGCCTAACGTAAGGGTTCTAGAGCTTTACATGGGGGTTAGAGTTGTAGAATTTACTTCCCATACATAGAATGAGGATTTTAGAGGTAAAACATCAAGGTAGGACTCCTCAAGGACCAACCAAGGAGTTCTTGAGGAGGACCCTGAAAAAAGCTATAAAAGCTGTCAAAAAACAGCTCTCTCATGAAGGGGACCCACGCCCCTTGGGTCCACCCACGCCCCATGAGGGAGGGTCATGGGTCAAGGGGTTCCAGCCAAGTTCCAGTACCCCACCCACGAAGGACCAGTACAGTCCATATACCCACACACGGTCCGTGGATCGGGGTCTCATGGGTGAGGCAATTTTGAAGTCAAGTATTTTTAAGTTGGGGAATTAGGGGTTAATTCATTATTAGTAATTATACCACCTGTATAAACCTAATAGACCCCTAGACACATTGATCCTAGACATTATTTTCAACTCATCAAAAGAACCTGATTCCCTCCAAGAAATTATCTCTCTAGAAAGTGAAGAAGAAGAAGAAGAAGAAAGCTAGGTCAAATTCCTTCATTATTACAAGATTTTGTAAGGGCTTTGAATCAAGTTATGATAGATTATTCATCCTTGGATTCTTCCATCCGTGCAGCCCCCTAGATTTCCCCCAATTGTGAAGAAAAACCCCAATTCTAGCTAGGGTTTCTTCCTATGTTGTGTGTAGTGTTAAGTCTGATTCCAATTGAGTGGATAGTACTTGTTTATGATTTATTTATTATTTAATAATGATATATTAATTATTTTATATGTTTTTCATGGCTAACCCCAGTTTAATTGATGAAATTGAAGAATGTGGGTTTATGCCTTGTGAAGGGAAATTGAGGATTCATAGGTGATCTTCTAGAATTGAAGTTATGCACATCTCATGCCAACTCTTTTCTATCATCAAAAACATGTGAAAAACTACCCATAGACAACCTATTTAGAGCATCTGCCACAACATTCGCCTTTGCATAGTGATAAAGAACACTCATATTGTAGTCCTGCAATAATTACAACCACCTTCTTTTGTGAAGATTTAGATCTTTTTGGATAAACACATATTGTAAACTCAACATGAACCCCCTACAAATAATGACTCCAAATTGATAAGTCCATAAATTGGACTCATTTAGGGCTATATGATAATTGAAATTGTGTCCTCAAATGCTTATTTTATCTCAATATCTAATGAAAACCCTTAAGTTTCAGATATTTGAAGATTGAAGGAAAACATGGACACTACTTCTCAAAAAGGAATGAAAAGGTTAAAAGGAATAAGAAAATGAATGCCTGAAGATCGTCAAGTCCACTTGGCGAATCGCCGAAGGGTCTCACTTCGCCTTTTGTTCCAGTGTGCTGAGCCTAATGGAAAGGATCAAGTCAGCAGAAAAAGGGAGCAGTCGACACATCACCGAGAAGTTTCGCGAAGCAGTACTATATCGCCCTATGACCTAGAGCACAAAAATGTCAAAGAATGGTGCAAGACAGCGATGAACTACACCAAAGGGTGAATGGCCGAGTTGATCGGCGATTCCGACTAATGTCGCCGAATGACCCATCGTAGCACAGATTTCTGAAAACTATAAATACTCATTGAGAGTGATAGAATTCAGGATGATTAGATAGTATCAGATTCTTAATATAATTTTAGTACTTTTATTTTTGCTCTTAGTTTGGAGAGGGTTTTGGAAACTTAAAGAAGAAGAGGATTTCATAGATTTGGACTTGGGTCTCTTGGATTCTTCATTCTTATCTTGTAACAAAACATAAATCTTCATACCCATTTGAATGCAAGCTCATTTAGGTATAAATTTCTATCTCTTGATGTGTGGCTAAAAACATCCATTCTTAGGGTGTGATTTAGCAAGTATGTGTTGATATTATTGTTTGGTTTTACTTGCTGATAGATTAGATGTATTTTAATGGTGATTTCACCTAATGGTTGTGGTTTAATTTAATGGGTTTGTAGTTGTAAATACAAAACCACCCATGTCTTTTTGGTTTGTTCGAGAGAGAGGTCGCAAAACCAAGACCGCTAGACTGATGGCCTAAGGAGTGGGTCGACATGAGGTTCAGCCCAAGAGGGTGAAACCTAGTCCCAAATCCTAACACTCAGCTTTAGAGAGTGAGTGGGGCAAGGTGTATGCTGGCCTTCATGCGGAAATGGGTGTCCAAGAGGAAACCATTTGAAACGGGGTAAGTTTCCCGAGAGGGAACTTATTTCCATCTAAAGCTTAGCCTAATCACTATTATTTTGCAAATTTCCTATCAAAAACATGTACCTAACATTTTATACCAACATATATTGCGATCACATCCCAAGAACCCCCTCTTATTCATAGATTTCTTTGTTATTTTTACTTTTTTTGCTATACTTGTGACAAAACCCCTAAATCAAAATTTGACACTTTTGTGTCCCCCTTTAATTTACCATGATTTTAATCGTAATGTCTTTAGCTACGACTAGTTAGAACTAACTTTTATTTTTCTATCAATTCTGAAAACCACTCCCTTGGGAATCGACCACAATCCTTGGTTGGGCTATTATACTATTGCATGATCGTAGACACTTGCATTGACAGTTGTCTCGTTGATTATGTAAACATCAAAATAGCACCCCTGCCGGGGAGTGGTGTTATTTGAGAATTCTCAGATTAGTAAAATCTTTGTTCTTATTAGTTATAGTCTACTTACCTAATTTTTAGTTTTGTTTATGTGTTGTGTGAATATTTCAAAAAGCATATGTGTTAATGGTAGCAACGGTAGCCAGGTGAGCCACCAAGACGACATCAGAAATCTCAATGATATTCAAAAGCCCAACATCAATGGCCCCCATCTCATGGGAGGTGCTGGAGCCATCCGCTTACCTCCAGCCAAGGGAAATGTGGTGTTCCACATAACAAGCACCATGTTGCAACTCTTGCTACTGAAGGGACTTTTTAGTGGACTGTCTCATGAGGATCCTCATGAGTAACTGTGCAACATTATAGATGTGTGTGGACCATTCTCGTTCAAAAACATCTCTCAAGAGTCAATCCAGCTAAGGCTATTCTCTTTCTCTTTGATGGGAGAGGCTTGCAAGTGCCTAGCCTAGCTACCACGTGAATCCATCACTTCTTGGGAGGAGTTGGTGACCTCATTTCAAGTGTGATTTTTCCCTTCCTCAAAGATGATGTCATTGCAGGATATCATCCAAACCTTTAAACGTCTAAAAGGAGACCTTTGCATGAAACTTGGCTAAGGTTCAAAAAGTTAGTGCTACAATTCCCAACCTACGGTTTGCCGGACAACGTGCTACTTCAATACTTTTATCGGAGTTTGGATTAGATAAAAAAAGGTGTCGCTGACCAACTCTCGCCTGGAGGCTTAATGCAGCAGCCGTATGCTGTAGCAGCCCAGACTTTAGATGGTATAACAACCATCAACAGAGCATGTACACTCGTGAGGACCAAGTTTCCCCTCTCACTTTCAAGCTATCCAAAGAGCAGATTGAAAAAGACGATGAGAGAGACCAAAACATGGCCAAAATCATGACACAGCTTGATATTCTATCCAAAGACGTCATGAGGGATGGTGCCCATAGTGTCAACGTTGTGGGGGTCGGGGGAACTAATCCTGAGGAGATACAGTTTGAAGACTTGTATAACGAGGAGGTGAATTATCTAGCCAACCAAAGTTGTGGCTACTTCTCAAATTACCCAAGGCAGGGTGGCAACCAAAGTTGGGCTAGAGACGAAGGTTGGAAGGACTGGGATTATGAATGGAGGGACCATAATCCAAATTGAAAGGATGGGGAGAAGGATACGTGCCTCCCCATGAACGCCAAAAGCCAAAGGATTCTGATGGTGGTAGGTCTGAGGATATGCTCTCACGCATACTCAATAATGTTGAAGGGTTAGACAAAATGCTAAAATACATGAAAAAAGATGTGTCTACCCTTAGCCAGACCGTTACTTCTTATTCAGTTTCATCAAGCAATTAGAGACTCAGATGGGTCATATCTCGTCGCACCTAAATATGAGACGGCCAAGAGGTTTGCCAAGTGATACCATGGCTAACCCAAGAATGAGGTTTAGAAGAGAATGTGCATCAGGGCGACAATGTTAACTAAGGCCATATTTGGGAGGCAACCCAAAACCATTTATTACTTTCTTTTTCTTTGATAAAATAATGGCGTGTTGATTGTGCGGATAGAAGTTTGGAGAGTGAAAAAAAAGTGCAGATAGGCGAAGTGATGAATCCAGTCTGCGAGTCATTGAAAGGATCGGCGAATCTAATCTTATCCGCCGTTTGACTATAGACATTGTCAACATTGGAGTCTGTAAAACTCAGTGAGCTCTGGAAATTATTAGCGAATCGTCGACAATAACGGCGACTCAATGTAGACTGCTGTTAGGATTCTCACATAAGATGTAGATCCTATTTCATTAGGTGAAGTTAGTAATCACTTGGCGCTTCGCCGAGTGATTGGGTGAGCCTAACTCATGTCGCCGAATAGGTGGTAATTGAACGGTTTTTGCAAGCCATAGGTTTAAAAGTTCTACTTCATTCATTTCCTCTCACTTTTTCATCATATCAAACTTACACCTGCACCTTAGCTTAATATTTCTTACAATTTTAAAGTATTATAAGGTTGAATTGTGTGCGAATTTGGATCGCATTGCTTCCTAGCACGTCAGTACAATCTAATTCAGCACCAAAGGTTGGTAATCGAACCCCTCAGTTATTTTATCAAAATGTGTACTCATTTGCATCATGATTGATAGTATAAAATATCAGCTAAGTCTCTAAGTCGATGGGATCACATACATTATCAATTATTATTCGATAATATTTGCGAAATTGGTAGAACCCCACTCGGCTGTGCTTTTGAGTTAAATTATTTTGCTATGGGAGTGCTAAAATTTGGTTGGGTCTTCATTGAATTTGTGTTGTAAAAAGTTACACTGCATCATCAAGGGTTGTGGGGTTGAATTTGAAAGAAATGGGTTTAAAATAGACACGTGGGGTAGTTTGGTGAGCTAAATTGAGCCCGCCGAACTACTCGGTGGTTTGCCTAACGTCCCTATTTTGCCTTTAACTGCATGTATTGATTCATCTGTTACTTTCATCGATAAGTCTAATTTGGCCAAGCACACTCAGCGACTCACTGAAAGCCTTCTTATCTGCACCCTTATACCATATATGCATCATTTTTAGCGAACTGCCTGGTTGGATGCGCACTTCACCAACTGCTTTGGTGAAGCAATTCTGCACCCAGGACTCCCCTGCCCCTGTTTAAATATTGTCTAACATTGTCTCAAAGTCTTTTACAAAAATGGCTAGACCTAAGGTCACAGGGAGAGATATACTATCCCGACATGTAAGAGCACGAGATTTCAAAAGAGATGAGAAGATAGAAGAATTGTCAAAAGAGATAAGAGAAAGTAAGAAAGTGAGCTCCAGTAGAAGGGTCGCCATTGATCCTACTATTCCTTCATGGAAACGTGGTGTCTACACGGTTATAAACTCTTTTTTGGCAAGCCATGGCGTGGATAGAATAGTTGCTGCTAACAGCGCTGCAGAAGCTAGGGCAAATGAACACAATGATAACCAGAATGACAATCCGGGTACCATTGTCAAATTTCATGCTAATGCATCAGGCAACAATGCCCCAACAGATGCAGCAAGCGTATAGACACGATTCCCTTTTTACCTCTTTCTCTGTTCTTTATGTACGTTAACTATTAGATGCTTAATTGCATTTTAGGACAAATGTTTTTATTTGTGGTAGGGTGAGGATCACCTTTTGTGTGATGATTGTGATTCGTGTTTTGTATATATTTGGGTTGTTCTATTTAAAATTGTTGTGACACTGCTTTTTGTGGATGTTTGAGCTTAGGGCGCTCTTTTGGGTTTAATTGAAAAATAATTTTCACCCTTCCAAAAAATTTTCATTTTTCAAAAATTTTCTCCACCTCTTATGTTGAAAGTGGTTGTTCTTGTACAAATTCAAGTCTCGGTTCCGATCAATACCAATGACTTGAATGGTGCTCTCAATTGAACAAACATGAACGTACGATTGTGACGAGACCAAATGAAGTTGCGTAGACAATATGTGAAATTTTTGCATGTCGTTATGATAGCTATTTATCGAATTGATTCTCTCATAATGACTGTTGCACACTAGCGAAAGTGTATGGTCTTGTTTGACTTAAGTGTCGATGCCTTGGGTGATGAGCTTACTTTGAACCTTGCATGAATAAACCTAGAATTAGCCCCGTTAGTCTGATTGATTTAGTAAGGTGTGCTCTTGAAATGATCTTAGGCAACTTTTGAAGTGTGTAAGCCAAATTTGACATATACCTCTTTTGTGGCCTACCCGTGAGCGTGTGAAACCCTCTTGAACACCCTTTGAGCATTACCTTTCTTTGGAAGAACCTTGATGAACCCTAAACCTTACTTAACCCACTACCTATAATCCTCTTGATTTGTGGTTTAGTGAATAGCCTAAGGTGTGGTGAAAAGGAAAAGGAGAAGTCAAGAAGTGCAAGAAAAAGTCTCTCTAACCCATGGTATTGCAAAACAAAATGGAAACCCTCCACCAAAAATAAAAAAGTTGTGAAATAAAAAGTGCAAAAGGAATTGGGTTTCCAAGCAATACATGGAAAGTGAATAAAAGAATGACTAAGAAGTACTAGAAGAAAAGTGATAAGGGAAAGGAAAAGGATGTTTTGAGAATACCACATCTCACGAGGATGAAGAAGTCACTGAGCCTAAATGACCATACATTTGCACTCAGCCCCATTACAAGCCTTGAAAATACCTTTTTGTTCTTGATTAAGACGAACCGAAAGTCGATTGGAAAATAAGGGCAAACCTAATGGGTGAAAGAATGCATTGTGTTCCTCTTTCTGAGTGTGAGCGTTGCATCTAATTCCTGATCTTGAATTGATTGACCTCTTTGTGTGAATATGGAATCATTCTCTATGTGAGGGCATTGAGATACTTTTTGTTAAGCTTGAACTTGCACAAGTAGCAAGTATTGCGAGCATGAGAATCTTTGGTAATAGTTTGTCACGACTTGAATCTTTGAGTACACAATTGATCTTTGCATGAGTAATTTGAGTCTTGCTGTGTGTTCATGATTTAGTCTTGTGTACCACTATTTGAGACATCCTTTGTGATCAGTTGAACTCGAGTTTGCTTGAGGACAAGCAACAGTTTAAGTTGGGGGTGTTGATGAATCCACAAATTGGACTCATTTAAGGCAATATTTTAATAAAAATTGTGTCCTCAAATGCTTATTTTATCTCAATATCTGATTAAAACCCTTAAGTTTCAAGTATTTGAAGATTAAAGGAAAGCATGGACACTACTTCGCAAAAAGGAATGAAAGGGTTGAAAGGAACGAGAAAATGAAGGCCTGAAGATCGTCGAGCCCACTTGGTGAATCGCCGAAGGGTCTCACTTCGCCTTTTGTTCCAGTGTGTTGAGCTTGGAGGAAAGGATCAAGTCGGCGGAACAAGGTAGAAGTCGGCAAAATCTCCGAGAAGTTCCGTAAAGTAGTACTATATCACCCAATGACCCAGAGCACAACGATGCTGAAGAATGGTGCAAGATGGTGATGAACTACACCAAAGGGTGAATCGCCGAGTTGATCGGGGATTTCAACTAATGTCGCCGAATGATCCATCACAGCACAGATTTCTGAAAACTATAAATACTCATTGAGAGTGATAGAATTTAGGATGATTAGACAGTATCAGATTTTTAATATAATTTTAGTACTTTTATTTTTGCTCTGAGTTTGGAGAGGGTTTTGGAAACTTGAAGAAGAAGAGGGTGTCCTCTTCAAGGATTTGGACTTGGGTCTCTTGGATTCTTCATTCTTGGCCTGTAACAAAACTTAAATCTTCATACCCATTTGAATGCAAGCTCATTTATGTATAAATTTCTATCTCTTGATGTGTGGCCAAAAACCCCCATTCTTGGGATGTGATTTAGCAAGTATGTGTTGATATTATTGTTGGGTTTTGTTTGCTGATAGGTTAGATGTATTTTAATGGTGATTTCACCTAGTGGTTGTGGATTAATTTAATGGGTTTGTAGTTGCAAATACAAAATCACCCATGTCTTTTCGTCTTGCTCGAGAGAGAGGTCGCAAAACCAAGACTGCTAGATTGTGGCCTAAGGAGTGGGTCGACATGAGGTTGAGCCCGAGAGGGTGAGCCCTAGTCCCATATCCTAACACTCAGCTCGAGAGAGTGGGGTAAGGCGTAGCCTAGCCTTCAAGTGGCAAATGGGTGTCCGAGACAAACCTATTCGAAATGGGGTAAGTTGCCCGAGAGGGAACTTATTTCCATCTAAAGCTTAGCCTAATCACTATTATTTTGCAAATTTCCTATTGAAAGCATATACCCAAAGATTTCTACCAACATATATTGCGGTCACATCCCAAGAACCCCCTCTCTTATTTATAGATTTCTTTGTTACTTTTACTGTTTTTACTATACTTGTGACAAAACCCCTTAATCGATATTTGACACTTTTGTGTCCCCCTTTAATTTACAATGTCTTTAATTGTTAATGTCTTTAGCTATGACTAGTTAGAAATAAATTTTATTTTTCTATTAATTCTCAAAACCACTCCCTTAGGACTCGACCCCAACCCTTGGTTGGGTTATTATACTATTGCACGATCGTAGACACTTGCATCGGAAGTTGTCCTGTTGATTACATAAACATCATAAATCTTTAAGGAAAATACCACCACTGCTAATTCCAGGTCGTGGGTAGAATAGTTCTTCTCATGAACCTTAAGTTGCCTTGAAGCATAGGCAATCACCTTACGATTTTTCATAAGCACACATCCCAACCCAACTTTAGAGGCATCATAATATACCACAAAACATTTGTACCTTCCGATAAAGTCAACACCGGAGCGGAAGTAAGTCTATCTTTCATCCCTTGAAAAATTTTCTCACAAGCATCCGACCATATAAACATAGCCTTCTTTTGAGTCAAGACTGTCAAAGGAGAAGCAATGGAGGAAAATCCCTCAACAAACCTTATATAATAGCCTGCCAAACCCAAGAAGCTTCTAATATTCGTCGATGATCTAGTTCTAGGCCAACTTGACCGCATTCATCTTAATTGGATCTACTTCAATACCCTTGCTTGAAACAATATGGCCTAAGAAAGCCAGGACCTCAACAAAAATTCACATTTGCTAAACTTGGCAAAAAAAATTTGATCCTTGAGGATTTACAATACGATCCTCAAGTGATCAATATGCTCATTCTCACTTCTTGAATAGATCAAAATATCATCGATAAACACAATCACAAACATGTCAAGATAATGTCAGAACACTCTATTCATCAATTCCATAAACGTCGCCGGAGCGTTAGGCAAACCAAAGGACATAACCAAGAACTAATAATGGCCATATCAGGACCCTAAAACCATTTTTGGAATATCTTCTTCTTTCACCCTCAATTGGTGATAACCCGACCAGAGATCAATCTTAGAGAAATAACTTACCCCTTGAAGTTGGTCAAATAAATCATCTATCCTTGGAAGAGGATACTTGTTCTTAACGGTCACCTTGTTCAATTGTTGATAATCAATACACATACAAAGGGACCCATCTTTATTCTTAACAAATAAAATCGGAGCGCCCCATGGAGAGATACTTGGCCGGATGAAACCCATATCCAACAAATCCCTCAATTGGTCTTTCAACTCCTTAAGTTCCACCTGAGCCATTTTATAAGGAGGAATAGAGATAGGTTGTGAATCCGAAAAAAGGTCAATACGAAAGTTTATTTCCCTTTCGGGAGGAACACCGGGTAGATCTTTAGGGAACACTTCCTAAAATCTTTTACAATGGACTCAAGAATGGGGGTTTCGGAATCCATATCCCTCACCCTCACTATATGGTAAATACAACCCTCGGAAATCATTTTCCTAGCTTTAAGGTAAAAAACAAATTGACCTCTAGGCATAGAATTTGCCCCCTTCCACTCTAGGATAGGCTCATTTGGGAATTGAAACTTGACTACTCGAGTCCTACAATCAATAGAGGCATAACAATAATGCAACCAATCCATAACAAGGATGACATCAAAGACTAACATATCAAGCTCTACCAAATCAACAAGAGTAATTCTACGGGATAAGGAAATGGGACATCTTCTATAGAACCTCTTAGCCACCACAGAATCACCAACAGCGGTAGAGACAGAAAAAAGTTCTAGTAACACATCAGGGAGCACATCGAGCCTCATGGCCACATAAGGAGTCACAAAAGACAAAGTAGCTCCTGGATCAAGAAAAGCATACACATTTAATTGAAAAACTTTTAACATACCATCACCACATCCGGGTAGTTCTCTTGATCACCTCTAGTTTGGAGAGAATCAAATCGGTTCACTTAGGAGCACTTGCACCCGAACTACTTGGACCGGATGAAGGGTAGGGTTAAGCCCTACGATGAGTATCTCCCTCATTCTTAGAAATAGAAGGACATTTACTTATCTTGTGATCCGTCTTACCACACCCAGAGCAAGCATTGGAGCCCACTAGACACTTACCCTCATGATTTCTTCCACATTTGGCACAAGTAGGCATTGAGGACTTACCGCCATCTCCTAGAGGATTAGGGTTAGCCACACTTTCATTTTTAGGCCTTGGAGGAGCATTTGAAGAACCTTGCCCGAAGAAAGTTTGTCGAGACCTTGAATGACCCCATCCACCATACTTGGAATGTGAATAGTTACCATCATCCACTCTTGCTCTCTTTGCCTCTCTTGATCTTTCCTTGAGATTTTCTTCCTCAATATTTCAGGAATGCACCATAAGGTGAGAAATTTCCATTTCATGGACGATCAAAGTGGTGCAGCACTCTTTGACAACCAAGTCAGACACTCCCGACACAAACATACTCATCTTGGTTCTACGATCCACCATAATAGAAGGAGCATACTTAGATAGTCTAGTGAACCTCAAAGTGTATTCCTTTACACTCATATTTCCTTGACTTGGGTTAATGAACTTGAGCACCTTGGCCTCTCTCATCTCAAGAGGGAAAAATTGATCAAGAAAGCATTTTTGAACCTTTCCCATTCTATGCGACCCTCTCCTTCCTGTCTTGTGTCTTTACATTGATTGAACCAAATCTGTGCAACCCCTTTGAGTTATAGGCAGCCAACTCCACCTTCTCCACCGATTTCACTCCCATGATAGCAAGTATCTTAGAGACCTCTTCGATAAACTCTTGAGGATCCTCCTCAACTTTGGATCCATAAAATTTGGGAGGGTACATCCTTGTAATGTCCCTCACTCTTGTCGCTGTCTTACCCACAGTTGGGTTCACAAGAGCTATCACCTCTCTATTGTATCGTGTCGTCATTTCTTGACCCAACACATGAAAAGTTGATCTAAACTCCATATTCCTCACATTTTCAGTCAAAGGATCAGTTGGAGCTTGAGGAGGAGCGTGGGGAGGAACTTCTTGTCCCACATTGTCTCCCTCAGTTCTTCTAGAATTAGCCCTTCTATTAGTCATATCTTGAAAACCATCGATAAGGATTAGGAGAAAGACTTTATAGAGTTAAACTCCATGGAACGACTTAAAGGAGTGAAGAAGTGAAGTTTCCTAAACATCTAGTAACCTCTCATTCATAAACGTGGGGCACTTCATGCATATGAACAAGACTCTACTTGAATTGATTTGAGACATCCTAGAACCATTCAAAACCTTGTGCTCTAATTACCAAGTTTGTCACGACCCAGGGGTACCCCTTAGATGTAACAAGGCTTACAAGACCCCAAGAGGCCTTCTACAAGCCACTTAGGATATCATAACATAAACTAATAGAAAATGGTGCAAAAATTTAAAACATTTCAATACAATCGAAGTCTTTTATAAAAAGAGCGGAAGTGTAATACCATAGTCTAAAACCATCTAAAAAAAGCATGAATAAATCCTTGGGACGCAGCCCATACAATAGTCCAAGACATAAAAGAAATACATAACAAAAATAGGAAATCACATCCTCGAACACAATAAGGACTCACCAAATCTTCACTTCCTTTAACAACAACGAAAAGCTAGCCACGAGTGTGATAATCTATATCGCTGGACCCTACATTTGATAAGAATGTAGGCAAGAGTATGTGCTAGTACAATTAAGTAATAAATAAGATATCTAGCATAAACAACATAAACATCATGGTTAGTCAATATAAACCATAATCATAATCATGTCATACATCAATATCATAATAAGAAAGGATTACTTCTCAATCAACCTTACTCATCCTTAGTCAAGACTTGGGTCATCACCTCTAGTCAACTTACCTCATGGAAGGCCTATCAAGCAAATCCAAGCTATTCATTCTTCACAAGATAACTCACATAGTTTACACCTACTTTTAAATACATGGGGATTCTCCTTTTTGCCTAACTTACAAAGGCTAATGGATATTCACCTCTTGCCTTACTTACTTTTAGATTGCGAGTACACGCCTCCACAACCTCATCATATGATAGTGGTACTCACCTCCACATCATTTCATAAGGAGCATGGGTACTCGCACCCATGTCCATTCATCATAATAGGAATGTGGGGACTCACCTCTTGTTCAATTATAAGGAGTATGGGAATCACCTCATATCCTTTCGTATAGAGACCGAGCGTAGTAGCCTCTATCCTCATCAATTGCATCATCATTTAGTCTAGATTCATTTTAGGTGAGCATTCCTTTCAAACCTATAATTATTCATGTGAGAAAGCCTTTTACATTTACACATTCACAATTAGACAATTCATGTGGGTAGTATCCCTTTCTCAACAATAACATCAATTACCAACAATTCATATCAAAAGTTTTACTCTCAAAGCCCTAGATATCATGATCATCATCTAAGCTTCATTCTCAAGCAATTCTAATCATAATTCATCAATCCTAAAAGGACAAACCTAAACCCACAAAGTTTCCCTTCATGGCACCAACTCAATCATATCAATTTTAGGTCATAATCTCGGAATAGGCATGGGTACATGTGATTTAAATATAATAACACATAATTCTACTAATTCAATCATAAACAATCATAATCCACTCAATTGGATCAACAATCATCATAACCCACAACCTTGGAAGAAACCCTAACTAGAATTGGGGAATTCTTCATCAAATTGGCGAATTATAGGGGACTCCATGGCAGAAAGGATCTTGTGGATGAAAATCCATCATACCTTTGTCATAATGCCCACAAATGCTTGATGATTGGAGGATTGAACTTGATCTAGCTTCAATTTCTGCCTTTTTCTTCCAACTTCTAGAGAGAGAATTTTTTAGAGGAGTTTTGGGAGTTCTTTTGGGATTTGAGAGAATGACTTAATTGAGGGGTTGTAAGGGTTAAAAATACTTATATAGGTGGTCTATACTAAGGCAAAATGACACCACTTTAATTCAATTAAAACCAGAAAAGACCCGTAAGCCCTCAACTTAATCATCCAGCCCCTGACTAACAAGACCACGGCTGACCGACCGTAGATGGACCATAGGTCCATCCTAGTTAATCGTGGTTTGGTTGTCTAGGAATTGAATCTTTGTACATCGACCTTCGATTGTTGTACCACGAGGGTGTGGACCCACCTACGGTCTGTAGGTCCCTCTCTAGTCCATGCCTAGACCATTTTAGGTGGCCCTCTCCACAGCCTCACCTACGGCTCATGGTTTGACCCACGTCCCGTGGTTAGGCCTCATGGATGGCACATGTAATTCTTGAAAACTTCTATATTTCCCTCTTTCAAATCCATGGTATTACAATATCAGTGCTCAATACTACTCCAAAAATATAACTAGCTCATATGTTTAAAAACATAACTCTTTCTGTGTTTTGTGATTATCATTCAAAAATCTTTCTCTTAAAAGAGATGGTACTCAAACTGCTCAAAACTCTTTTGGAAATCTTAGGTTCCTCTCATCTTAAATGTAAAAACATTTACTCTTTGGAATACTTAGTTCCCATATATCATTTTAAAGAAAATAAACTCAGCTCTACTCTTCCTCAACTCAATGATCAAGTCATTAAAACAAGTTTTAAAACAATTTGTAAAAAGTCTTATTAAAATAAGGTTCATGTCGAATTATGGATGTGAACGACTCAATTCAATGTTTTCAATAACCATGCATAGAACTCAACACTTGGAAATCAACAACTCCAAAACTCAAGAAGTCAATGATACTACTCATCTCAAGAATTCTCAACATGGAGGGTTCATGCGGAATTATGGGCATGAACTATTCAACTCAAGGGCTCAAGACTGCTTGACTCATAGGGTTCATGCAGAATTATGAGCATGAACTACTCAACTCATAGACTGATTATTTCAAGATTTTGACTCATTTAGGGCTTTGTTTTCATAGTTTAAGTGTCCTCAAATGCCTAATTTATGCTCTAAACTGATGTTAAAGTGTTGATTTGCAGCAAGGAAGGCTAAGGAGCAAGGAAAGGACATTATTGGACAAAAAGGAATGGAAAAGCTCAAGAAGTTGAAGGAAGACAATCCTAGAGATTGCCAAGACCACTTGGCGAACCGTCGAATGGCTCTTTAGCTTGCCTAAAGTTCCAGCGTGCTAGCCCTAGGGAAGAACCTACTTGCCAACAGAAATGGACAATCGGTGGATCGACGACCATCTCGGTGACATCAACCTTAATAGACTAAAGTCAAAGAACCCGAAAGTCTAATGGCCAATGCAAACTGGCGATGGATTGGAGCGAAGGGCAGATCTTCAACAGGGTTGGTAAGGCGCGACTTACTCCGCCTAATGGACTTGAAGGCCAAAATTGAGGAAACTATAAATTGAAATTTAAAAAGAAGAGTTAAGAGTTATGATTCCTTAAGTTTTAGAGTTTTAGTTTTCTTTGAGTTTTTGAGTTTTCACTGTAGACTTTGAAGCTTTTGAGACTTAGTTTTGAGGAATTGCAATTGGGTTTTTGAACTAATTCAATTTGGAGCATTGTAGAGACTTGGAAGCTTTTACCCAACTCATGGATAATATAGTTGGTAATTGTTTCTCTCTTTTACGATGTATAGCTAAAACACCAATTCTTAGGGTGTGATCATGTGATTATTGGCTTAATTATCTTATATGTATCGTTATTTACTGATTTAAATGCTTAATTGAAGTGGGTTTAATCGATATCTGGTTATTAATCTATGAATTGTAGTTCCAAATACAATTCTACCTTCGAGCTCTGGGCTTGCTTGAGAATGAGATTTTAGAACTAAGGTTTTCGATTAATGATTGTAGTTATTGGGTTGATGTGGGTTCATCTTGAGAGAGTGAATCCTAAGCTTGATTCTACCTATCTAGCTCAAGAGTAGATAAATTAAGATTTTGGGTTGTTCTCATTGTTAAGCTTGTCGAGGTTCGAGACAACTCGCTAGAATCATAATAGTTGTTTGAGAGAAAGCTATTGCACATATAGTCTAGCCTAACTACTCATATTTGGAAATCGTTAGCAAATTTAAATTACCCATACAGTTAAATTATCCGATAATCGATCACATCCCGAGAATTCCTCTCTATATTGTTGATTCCCCTATTTTCGCATTTGTCTTAGTTGCTAATACAAACCAATCCCCCCATCTGACATTTGTTGGTACCCCTTTATATTTAGTTAAATTTTTGCGATAATTTCTATTCCTACCACCAATTAGATTACATTTTAACTTTGTAACTAAATTTAAACTTGTACCGCTCCCTGTGGGTTCGACCCCAACTCTTCGTTGGGTTCTATACTAGTTTAGGATCACCTACAACCAGTATTGGATGAGGTGTAGTTGAGCATTTATCAAGGACCTTCATGGGTAACATATAGTAGTCCCATGATAAGTAATATAATCCCAAAATGATTAGGAACTTAATACTCAAGACTAAGAACTTGAAGATACTACTCCTCTCAAAGAAAATCAAGTTATGGAGTTCACATAGAATTATGGGCATAAACGACTTGAATTAAGGATCTCAATGATAATGTAGACTCATGAATACATTATCCTCCTTCTCATACTCAATTACTCAAGTCTTGAAACAAATTATAAGTAGTTGTAGAAGACTCCTCAAGGTTATGATTCATGTTATGAATGATTTCTCAATGTTTAGAAGTAGTTTAGAGTGTATAGAATCAATAGGGGTTGAAGGAACCCTTTTAAAGAACTCAAATCGATAGTTGATCTCGAAGGATTCACAATTTAACTCAAAGACTTTCTTGAACTCTACTCTTAACTCTTCCTTGAATTTGCATTATTAATTCAAGGATCCTGACTTGATATATAGGATTTCTTGATGATTGGATGTAGGTTGGATAGTAAAATCACTAAGAGAGCGAAGACATGTTTTGAAAGATTGAATACGGAACGAAGAATTGAGGCAGAAAGGAACCAACGTCCTTGGCACAGTAGTGGCACACCGTGCCAGCCCTCAATTGACTGAGACTGGTCATGGACTCACTGCTGGTGCAGGGCACCAGCCCCTCAGGCGCCCCAGCCATGTTCCAAACGAATCCGACAAACTTTTCTTCAATTTTTTTCCAGCCCTACCTTATCTAAACTTGAATGATTTCCTCCAAACTCTTTTGGATACTTTAAACCAACCTAATAACAGCAAATTCTACACCAAAACCCACCAAGAACAACACTCATTCGCAACTCTCACCTCAAGAATTCAACAAGAACTTCATTATAAAAATAAAAGCACAAAACTTCAAGAACTCAACAAAATTATCAATATACTCAATCTCATGGATGAAATTCGTAAAATAAACTGATGATTAGTGTGTGGGCGAACAAACCCAACACTATGGAAGCTTACATACCTCTTAGGATAAAATCCTTGGTGAAATCACTCAAAGAATCGCAAAAATCTTGAACGCTCTTCCTTTTCTCCTCTTATTGGACTCCTCTAAAAACCCAAAGCATATTATAGGAATAAATAAAACTGATTATAATCAATTTAGACTCCTAAAACCTTACTAAAAATGTTTAAATCTGATTGGGTAAGCAAAAGACCAAAATACCGCTCATATTTTTGGGTAACTTTCCTTATTTGGACAGCCCGACTTCAAACGGGCATATCTCCCTCAAAAGCTCAAAAATTAGTAAACTCAACGGCATTGGAAAGAGAACCCAATACCTTTCATTTGATATTTTATGGGTCTCCTAACTCATCATGTGCTAAAAGTTATGGTCATTTGAAGTTGACCAATAACTTTAAAAGAATTTAGGAATGACTTGAATGAACTCTCTTCTAAAACCCTAAGATTATTTGGATTTATGAAAACTGACCCAAATTAGATTTTTCCTCAAAATATTAGTAAATTTGTTTTAAGATGATTGGGTAAGGAAAAGACCAAAATACCCCTCATATTTTCATGTAACTTTCCTCAATTGGATAGCCCGAATTCAAACAGACATTTCTACCTCGTATGAGCTCAAAAATTAGCAAACTCGGTGGCATTGGAAAGAGAATTCAAAGAACTTTCATTTGATATCTTATGGGTCTCCTAACTCATCCTATGCTAAACGTTATAGTCATTTGCACACAAAACTTAAAAGAACCTAGGAATGACTTGAAGGAATTCTCTTTAGTTCTTTTTTGGAACTCAAGATGCTACATCTAACGACCCTAAAACTTAAGAAAATTTTAAATTCCTCAGTAAACTTTTACTCACAATGAAGAATGGTTCGAGTCTTAGCCCAAAAGAATTTCGGGGTGTTCCATTATCTCCCCCTTGTGATCATTCATCCTCGAATGACGGCTGGATTGGGTATCAAATGGGGTAACTCTCACTACCTCCTTTAACTCATGAACTTGCCTACTACACAGGCTGGGCTGATTCGTACCAAGAGTTGGTACCTTATATAGCACCTAAATCAAGAATGATGTTGTTGTGAACATAGTCACACTCTCTCTGAAGTTACCTTATTTGAAACAAAGGAAATTTGGGCATCAAGTAAGACCAATAATACCATGCCTCATTGGCTGCAACTCATAGCTCCCTCAAGGGTACATGACTTCTCTTACCAAGGTCTGAATATAATGACACGCTTTACTATATTCAAGCTTAACCCAAATCCTAAGGTTCGGGTTCTATACCTCTCTATAGGGAATCTCATCCCAAGAATATTAATTTTTACCACCACATTTAATCAACATTGGGCTCATATCAAGAACCATCTAATGTTTAACAACACCACATTCAAGCTTAGTATTCTAACAATTTCATGGAATCCAACTAACTAGCTCCCTTAAGAAGTTCTTATTCCCTTATGATCCTTGCCATACCGACTAGAATTTCCCACATTACTACTCGGGACCAACTAAGGGCTCTCATTTAACTATTTCTCATAGTAAAACCTCATCCTCCTCTTCCTCCTCATTTATAACCTTAGGTGGAATTATCACAACGAGAACATTACTCTTCTCCTTCTAACATCACTCCACTACTAAAAGGACTTCTAAAAATATATCTCCCATACTCTTCTGAGCTTATTACTATCTTATTCTCAACAATGGACTTGATTTCTTATCTTATCATCTCCCACTTAGGTCTAAAGCTAACACTTGGAAGCTATGGACCTATTCCATCATCTCTAAACTGGTCTACATCCCCTTTTCACAACTTAAGTACTATTTGCCCACTTATTATACCTCATTACTTAATCGGTTCTATAACCTTCTGAACATCATGACCCTCTCAAACAAATCATATACCTAGCTTAGATCTATCACTTCATGAATACTCTGTTCTCTTATTCAACACATTCATTTCATGTCCTATAACATGATGGCACATCGACATCAACTCTATCCTAGTTAAAATATACTTTATCTCATCTTGACTAGCGACTCTTCCTCTTATCACGAACTCGCTACAACCTTATTATTCCTTATACGACTCACAAAGGAACTCATTACTTATAACTAATTGGTGTATGGCTGCAAGAACATAATCTGACCCATCATTATCACCCTTTCATAGATTACTGAACCTCTGCATGCATTCTTCTAACTCTGGTCACTTTCACTACTAGTGCTCATAATTTCATAACTCATGCTACTTTTTTGGGATGAAAATACTACTAGAGCTCTAAACATACTTCCTCATAAGGATATCAGCTGAAACGGGGCTTAGAGAAGAGAGTACAACTCATTTTTAGCTTGAACGCATGCTTCATATGAACAAGAGCGCATTCCTTTGAAACTCAACACTTAACTCACTCCTGTGCTTCTCTCAAGCCCCTCTCAAGTCTCATGACTTCCTCAAAAAATTTTCTAAGAGAAACTCATCTATAAAGAACTGACTTAGCTTTTCAACCACCTCTAGTATGAGAGGTAGCCAAAAAGATAGAAGAATGCACAAGTTAGAATAAGTCTCTATGGAAAGCTCTATTGCATGATTAAGAGTATGAAAGAAGGGAAACTTTCTTAAATGTCTATAGTCCCTCATTTATAGAAGTGGGGCACTCACAAATATAAACAAGATCCTACTTGACACGGCTTCATAGACACCCTAGGACACTTGAACTCTATGCTCTGATACCAAGTTTTTCACGACCCAAACATTACCCTCGGCGTGGCCGGCACTTGAGAACCATTATTGGTCCCTAAGAAAACTATCATCCTGGCTGACTACAAGCGAAAGACTAACTCAAGCATACAAATTCTTGAAACCTGAATTAAATTTCATTGAACTCAAATACTCAACCTTTGTTAAAAAGCCTGTACAATAATCAGAAGAAAGTAAATCTAGAAAACACCTCAACTATGTCTATCAATTAAGCCTCTACTATTATAGAAGGATATCGGTACAAGACCCACAACATCTCAAAATGACTAATTGTGAGATAAAGTGTAACAACACGGAAAATGATAGGTTAAACTAGAGCCTAACATGTGTGTGTTTGAGTTTGGTGTGAGGTTTAATATTGTGTTTGTTGTCCCGAGCTTTGGTTTAGGAGTCAACATCAAGGCATGTGTTAGACTCCGTAGTTGGAAGACCCCTTTTGATGATTGGTTAAGGGTTTTAAGGGCTTGTGCCAACCTACGGGGGCAAGGCCTAAGCCAATGGCCAAGGCTGCCCAACCTTGGCCAAGCACTGCCTCATGACCACGAACCACTTCGCGGTCAGTGGTCTTGACCACGGTCCGTAGAAGTGGCCATGAAGGTCACTTGTTGGCATGGCAAGCAAGGCAAATTGGCCAAGCTACTACCCAAGTTCCACGGACCACTTCACGGCCAGTGGTCTTGACCACGGCCAGTAGAAGTGGCTGTGAAGGTTACTTGGCCTGGTGGAGGCTTGGCTACAAAATGGAGCTACTGCCTAGGGACCACGGGCAACACCACGGACCATGGTCCCCCTTCACGGTCCATACAAGTGACCATGGTCACTAACGGGGCTGCCTAATTGAGGGTGTTTTCGGTAAATTCTTATTTAAGTTGTACTGATGTGGGGTAGTTTTAAATAGATATATGTCATATATATATATATATATATATATATATAGTTTCAGTCTCTAAACACCTATTTCCCCTCATTAATCAAAAGACCCAAATCAAAACCCTAAAGTTCTTCCTCTCTTAGTATTTCTCTCTCTAACTCAAAGAAGAAGAAGAAATGGGAGCTAGGGTTTGGAGTCAAGGCTTTATTCATAAGATTTCTTGGGGAATCTTAGTAAAGGTATGTTGATCCTTCATCTAGGGTTATTTTTCACCCTAGAGTCAATTTCAAAGAAGTTTTCAAAGTTTTCAAAGTTCATGAAAAACTAAGGGTTTTACCCAATATCATGGGTTCTTTTTGCAAACAATTTTAAAGGTTAACTAATGTCATATTATAATAATATTGATGTTTAATTGGTGATTTTACTCCATGAACCCATGATTCTTCTCAATTATAATTTATGACTTATGAAGTGGGTTTGTTGATTATGAATGGGTGATGGTGGATTTATGCTTAGATTGATGTAGATTAATGAATTTTATCAGTATCTATGTTTAATTATGGTGAATTTTTGGTCAATTGAAGACTTGTGATTATAGCCTTGAAAGGGTAAGTTTGACCTAATTACTTGTTGCAGTAGAATTGTGTTAGTGATGTTGATGCACTTGAAATGTGGAGGTGTTTAATATATTTTAATATTGTGATCATGGCCTTGAAGGCATAGTTTGATGAATTGAAGTATTATCATGATAATGTACTTGCAAAGGGAATGTGAAGGATTTCTATAGTGAATGTTGAATCTAGAATTGGTAGGCTCATGCAGCATTTTCTTGAATAATGAATGTGTCTTGACTTGATGAATATGAATCGATAGGCTATGGCATTCCTTTCACATATGAGTGATGAATGTGTTTTGACTTGATGGCTATGAATTTATAGGCTTTAGGCATTCCTTTCATAAATGATCTAATGTAATTAAGACTCTAAAATCGATAGGCTAGTGGCATTACTTTCATGAGTATGAGAATAAAATGAGGGGTCATGAATCGATAGGCTAGTGGCATTCTTCTCATGAGGACCCTAGAGTTATCCTTGAATGTACCATGGATCAATAGGCTTATAGCATTCCTTCCTTGATAAGGATATGTCATGGGTCGATAGGCCTATGGCATTCCTTCCTAATACACTAATGTAATGTTTATGAAATAATCTATGGGAATGTAGGCTAAGCACTGAGTGGATATGGTTAGATGGAAACTCTCCCAATGTTAGGTTAGAGTTCCAAGGAACATCTTCCTATCCCATAACTATGTTCCCACATAGGATATTAGCCAGCAGATTTCATCCAAGCTAAGGATTCATCCAAGCTAATGTTACCGTTCTACCTTAGGCAAGTGGAACACCTCTTTACGGTGTGGGGCTATATGACACCGATTTCCATGTCTAGCTTGCATGGTCTATGTCGGTAAAACAATTATTCCCATCATGTGAGATGTGCATTATGGTTTCTTGAGAGGTTCCATGAAGTGTAGGTGGTCGTATGGGATGCAATCTATGCATTGCACTAGTAGGCTTTGATAGGATCATAGTGAGTTCTCTAAGTATTAATGACTAAGGTATGAAATTCCTCTAAATGAAATAATTGAAGAATGTTGACTCCTAAATGCTTAGTGTGATATGCATGCTATACTTGGGTTATATTATGAGTTATCTTCCCTTGTCATACCTTATGAAATGTTCTGAATCTTTTATATGGATATGGCGTAAAGGTGAAACAGAATGGATGGTAAGTTCACTTTTGGTTACCTTAATGTGTTTCCTTGGTTTGGATGGTGTTGTGGGACGCTATCCATACATTGCACAAGGTATAGCATGAGGGTTACTTGAACTGAAGGTCTAAGGTAAAGGTAATGGTTTACATGATGATATTGTCTAAATGTGGTATTATGACATGCATGATGATTATATTTGTATTGTATGTCTCTTATGCTATTGTACATGATATTTCTAAAACGTGGCATAATGCATGGTTTTCAACCAAAATGTCCCTTTTTAAAGCATGTTTTTGCATGGTTATCATACTTCGTACATTTTTGTGTGCTAGCCCATATTCTCTTATTTTTACTACAAGTGTAGCTTCCAGCAAGTGAATTGCTTCCCTAGTTTGAGGTGCTTGGATTGCTATTCCTCCAAGGTCAAGTGGTATGCCCTCATAGAGCGACGACAAGTGTTTAGAAGTTTCTCTTTATTTCATGTAATAGACATTTAGTAGGTTTTCTATTGTAATGGGTCATGTCCCTAATATGTTTGAGATTGTGTCTAAGATGGCCATGTGAGACTTAGTCTTCCGCTGTGTCATTTTTAAAAGATTGTTAAATGAATGTTTTTGAATCGTATGGTTTTGAATGAAAAGTTGTAATTTCGTACTATTTCTATTACCTATGCGATGAATTAATGCTATGAGGCTTATATAAGACCCTTTTAAGGTCGAGTATGCCGTGTTACGACTAGGGGGTGCTCTCGGGTCATGAAAAACATGTTATCAGAGCATAAGATTTTGGAAATGGTTTTTAGGATCAAAGTCTCACAAGCCACGTCTAGTAAAGTCTAGTTCATCGGTGTGAGTCGCGACACATCTATGAGCAAGAGGCTATAGAACGTTAGAAATTTACACTTCTTTCATATTCTTGAAGTCGTGCCTTAGAGTTTAGCTTTATAGGTGTCCTTTTCCCAATCCTTCTCTTGTGTTTATAGGAAATGAATACAAGGTTTAGGATCAAAGTCTCACAAGCCACGTCTAGTAAAGTCTAGTTCATCGGTGTGAGTCGCGACACATCTATGAGCAAGAGGCTATAGAACGTTAGAAATTTACACTTCTTTCATATTCTTGAAGTCGTGCCTTAGAGTTTAGCTTTATAGGTGTCCTTTTCCCAATCCTTCTCTTGTGTTTATAGGAAATGAATACAAGGTTTAGCCTAAGAAGGGCGGAAGAGGAGATGATGAATAAGGGACTTCCTCCCCAAGGCAACCAAGGTCTTCAAGGTGACCAAGTTCCTACAAGAAATCAAGGAAATCAAGTTTTAGTGGTTCCCCCGGACATGACCAATGAAGAGAATAGGGCAGCTTTTCTAACTCTAGCTCAAGCCATGACGGCTCAAGCTAACTGAGATGTGAGGCCTAGGGTGAATGCTAATGAGAGTACCATCGCCTTAAGGTTGAGGGACTTTGTGAGGATGAATCCTCCGATATTTCTTGGGTCTAGAGTGGGAGAAGATCCCCAAGAATTCTTGGATGAAGTTTATAAAATAGTCAATACTATGGGGGTATCTTCTAGGGAGAGAGCGGAGTTAGCTTCCTATCAATTGAAAGAGGTGGCCCAAGTGTGGTTCACCCAATGGAAAAGCAATAGGCATTTAGAAGCGGGTCCGATAGAATGGGAGGAGTTTAAGGGAGTTTTCCTTGGTAGGTACTTTCCCCGTGAGAAGAGAGAGTGTAAGGTTGTGGAGTTCATCAATATTAAGAAAGGTAGCATGAGTGTGGAAGAGTACTCCTTAAAATTTACTCTCTTGTCTAAGATTACTTCATCCTTGGTGTCTAACCCTAGGGATGAGATGAGTAGGTATGTGACGTGTATATCCGACCTAGTTGAGGAAGAGTGTCATACAGCAATGCTCTATAATAATATGGACATTTCTAGACTTATGGTGTATGCTCAATCTATTGAGGAGTCCAAACTTAAGAGGAAGGATACGGAGTTGAAAAGGGGTAGGTCCGATGAGCAAGGTCAACCTAGGTTCAAAAAGAGACCTCCTAACCAAGATTCTTCTAGTGCTCCTAAGGATAATAAGGAGAAAGGTGGTGGATCTTAATTTTCTAAATCTCTTTGTGCCACTTGTGGGAAGAGGCATCATGGGAACTGCCTAGCTGGTACTAGTGAGTGCTATGGATGTGGCAAAAGTGATCATCAAGTGAGAAATTGTACTGCTCTTACGGCTAGGGGAAGGGAGGCCAAACAAGATTCTTATGTTGGTCCGGATTCTAACACTCCAACGAAGAATCGTTTCTATGCTCTTGAAGCTAACAAGGACAAAGAAGCTAATCCGGATGAAGGTGCCGGTAAGTTATAGTTCCTTTTGTTGTGATGAGATTCTTTTGTTGTTGTGCATGTTATCCCTAGATGGGTTTACCCTTAAGTGGGGGATGGTATGTTGAATAGTAGGTGGTGGTGAGTTTTGATGTCCTTATCTCTTTCCTTCTATTCTTATCCAAGCTTAAGGCCAAGAAATCCTAGTACCTTGTTGCATGTTTTGGAGTCTTATGTGAAAATGAGTTTCCATGGTCTCCTTATGTTATGCATGTTTTAATGAAGTTTATGTTCATAAGAGAAAAAAATGAGATTTCATGATGCGTTCCTCATCTTGATATGCATCTATGATTAGTTGCCTAAATGTTTCATGAGTTGACTTGTTGTACATGCTTGAATGTGTTCTTGAAAGAGTTGCATAAATTGCCTTATGATGTTGTAATGAGCATGATGTGAGTTGGAGAACGAAGTTCGTCTAACAAAATGAGAAATGTTAATGCCTTGTGCATAATGAGCTTGTAGAAGTAGTTCCTACTTTCTTGCATATGCATTGAGTTTATTGATGTGGAGATGATGTCTCCTCCTATGATTATGCATTGTATTGATGTGTTATGATTGTTGGGATGCTAGTTTTGAGTCGTTATCTCCTTAAAGTGTTTAAAGTGTCATTCGAGGACGAATGTTCCTAAGTGGGGGATAATGTAACGACTTGGAAAATGATAGGTTAAACTACAGCCTAACGTGTGTGTGTTTGAGTTTGGTGTAAGGTTTAATGTTGTAATATGTTCTCCTGAGCTTTGGTTTAGGAGTCAACGTCAAGGCATGTGTTAGACTCCGTAGTTGAAAGACCCCTTTAGATCATTGGTTAAGGGTTGCAAAGGCTTGTGCCAAGCCAAGGGGGCAAGGCCTAAGCCAAAGGCCAAGGTAGCCCAACCTTGGCCAAGCATTACCTCATGACCACCAACCACTTCACAGTCAGTGGTCTTGACCACGGTCCGTAGAAGTGGCCGTAAAGGTAACTTGGTGGCATGGCAAGCAAGGCAACTTGGCCAAGCTACTGCCCAAGTTCCACAGACCACTTCACAGCCAATGGTCTTGACCACGGCCCATAGAAGTGGCCGTGAAGGTTACTTGGCCTAGTGGAGGATTGGAAAAAAAATGGAGCTACTTCCTAAGGACCACGGGCACCACCACGAGCCGTGGTCCCCCTTCACGGTCCATACAAATGACCTTGGTCAGTGACGAGGCTGCCTAAATGAGGGTGTTTTTGGTAAATTCTTATTTAAGTTGTATTGATGTGAGGTCATTTTAAATAGATATATATATTCGTTAGGTTCTGGCAAGTGAATTGCTTTCTTAGTTTGAAGTGCTTGGATTGATATTCCTCCAAGATCAAGTGGTATGTCCTCATAGATCGAGGACAACTGTTTAGAAGTTTCTCTCTATTTCATGTAATAGACATTTAGTAGGTTTTCTATTGTTAAGGGTGGTGTCCCTAATATGTTTGAGATTGTTTCTAAGATGGCCATGTGAGACATAGTCTTCCGTTGTGTCCTTTTTAAAAGATTGTTAAATAAATGATTTTGAATCGTATGGTTTTGAATGAAAAGTTTTAATTTCGTACTATTTCTATTACCCATGTGATGAATGAATGTTATGAGGCTTGTATAAGACCCCTTCGGGGTCGAGTACGTCGTTTTATGACTAGGGGGTGCTCTCGGGTCGTGACATAAAGGTGAAGTCCTCCGAAATATAAGATGGCTCACCAAAACTGACTGGAATATCACATGACCTCAATGAAATATGTGTTGATAATCCTGAATACTTGTATCTGCATCAAGAAATGATGTAGGGAAAATGGCTCAGTACATTAAGGCCAAAAGAGATTGCTGAAAAGGAGATAAAAAAAGGCTCAGCAGAGGGGATCTAGTAACTGTTATGAATGTGGAGGAGTGAGGCATTTTTCTCATTACTGTTCCAATGTTCAGACGGACAAATACTGCTAGGGGGGTGCAGAATAGACCAGTTGAAGATGGGCGATTGGACGTTGTTGAGCCTAGAGCCCGGAGAATGTAAGGGGAATTCTAAAGCATAAAAATAAGCTTGAACTGATGGAAAAGAAACATACTTACTTCTTCTCAACTCACTCAACTCAATGAAACATAGTTGAACTCAACTCAGAGAAAATAGGGCTCAACTCAATAGTAAGATACTCAACTCAGTAAAACATAGTTCAACTCAACTCAGAGAAATAGGGCTCAAATCAACAATAAGGCACTCAATTCTGACTTAAGATACTCGGCAACAATAAAAGATGCAATATTTGGAAAGCTTGTAAAACAATAGACAATAACTCAGTTGTATGCAAAAATACAATAATAACTCAATTGTATGAAAATACAACAATAACTTTGTTTGTATATAAAAATACAAAGTAACTCTGTGGGAGATTCTCTAACCGACAACCATCACTATGAGCTATGTGATGATACATCATCTAGCCCACGCTGCTAGAATTGTCCTATACTTTGCCAGGGTATAGAACCTGCTACTAAGTGGATCCACTATTCTATGCTAAAAAACTATAAGGAATCATCTAAAAAGTATGACCCTTTCTACGGACATTTGCTACATGGTTTATGAGGGATGTGAGTTGTCTAAACTATCCCCCATATCGGTGCTCAATACTACTCCCAAAATATAAATACCTCATATGTTTAAAAACATAACTCTTTCTGTATTTTGAGATTATTACTCAAAAATCTTTCTGTTAAAAGAGATAGTACTGAAACAGCTCAAATCTCTTTCGGAAATCTCAGTTTTCTCTCATCTTTAATGTAAAAACATTTACTCTTGGGAATACATAGTTCTCATATATCATTTTAAAGAAATGAACTCAGCTCTACTATTTCTCAACTCAGTGCTCAAGTCTTTAAACCAAGTTTTAAAATAATTCAAGCCTTTCAATAACCATGCATAGAACTAAATATGTGGAACTCAACAATTCCAGAACTCAAGGAGTCAATGATACTATTCATCTCAAGAATGCTCGACTCAGAGGGTTGATTAATGCTCAGATTACACCTCTTCCAATTCTAGGTGTAGACGATCGGTATCTAGTATAAAACCTAACGAAGAATTAGGGTCAAACCCACAGGGAGCGGTACAAATTCAAATTTAGTTATGAAGTAAGTCGTGCCTCACCAACTGGTTTGGTAATCCGTCCTTTGCTCCCATCCATCGCCAACTTACATTGGCCATCAGTCCTCAGAGTTCTGTAAACTTAGGCGATCAATATTCTTGTCACGAAGTCGATCGACGATCCGCCAACTACCCATTCCTGTCACCAAATTGGTTCTTCCCCAGGGCTTGCACGCTGGAACTTTGGGCGAGCTAAAAAGCCACTCGGCGGTTCTCTGAGTGATCTTGGAGATCTCCAAGATCACTTTTCTTCACTTCTTCAGCGTTTTTGCTCCTTTTTCACCCGATAGTGTCCTTGCCTTGCTCCTTAGACTTTAGTGCTGCAAACCAACACTTTAACATCAGTTTAGAGCATAAATTAGGAATTTGAGGACACTTATAATATCAAAACAAAGTCCTAAATGAGCTGAAATCTCGGATTCATCAACACCCTATACTGGAGCCCACCATAGAAGTATCCTGAAGTGATGCCTATCTAGCAGTCTCGAACATAGCACCCTCCAAGTCAGCCAAATCCTCATACACTGTCTCTTCTCGCTAACCAAGCTGCTCCTCATCTGTCTCAGCCTCAGTCTCAACATTAGCATCATCAACTCTCGTCTCGTCTCCAATAGTAGTCGGAGGACCTCAGAACAAGCTGAAATATCTATGCTCGAAACCTGGGGGATCTCCACAGTGCTAAAGAACATGGATAGATCAATGGACTCCAACTCATCCACATCTTTACGGAGCCCAACAATGTAGGCATTCCAGGTCGTAATAGCATTTATAGCATCCTAGCCCTTCTCACATTCCACAACTCTCACAGTAAGAGCATCCAAGGTCAACTTGTGGCCATCAAAATCAGCTCGGATGGGTGCTAAAGCAGCAGCAATAGCCTGCTCTATCATCTGAGGCAAAGCAGCCTCTACCTAGGAGGCATGCACATCAGCATATTGGACCAACTGGCCTATCTTATAGAGCATGACCTGGGTGATAGGGGGTGGAGAAGTAGAAGCAGTAGCAGCAGAAGATCTAGGGGGAGGGGGTGCAGTACATGTACTCTAAATCTCAATGGAAAAAGGTCCAGATGTACTTGGGGGTCCACTAGCCTGAGGCATGATTTCCTCTGTAGGCAACATATCCACATTGACCTCCAGGGAATTATCCACCAGTGCTATCCTCCTCCTGTCAACCTCATCCCACATGTACTCAGCCTCTATACATCGGATGTCAGTAAAAGAGGTGGGTGTCACCTCCACATCTATCTTCTCATCTTACAGAACACGGGTCCATTTGCACAACTTGGTGATCAACACAGGAAATAGGAGTGAAGACTGTCACTGCTTGGCAAGGCATTGACCTTCTTCTTCCCCTTCGGCACTAAGTCTCCATAAGCCATATAGAACTCCCGAACCTAAGTAGAAATGTAGGGGCCCCAAAATTTTGTAAATATCTCAAATTTATGGAACTTGATAGGGTTCCACACCTCTGGATGTCTTTCCACCAGTCCATCAGTAGACAATCTCTTCTCCTCTAAGATAGTCCTCAAACCCTCGTCCTTTAGTCAGTTGAGTGACCAGAGAGGAGGACCATGAACAGGTGGTGCCTGCACCACTGTTTGTGCTGGAGGAGGCACTAGAGTTGAAGCTGAAGGGGTAGGAGTCAGAGGTACTGGGATCCTAGACGGGTAGTTCATTAATTTGGAGCATAGCTCCGCTCTCCTATCCTGTAATAACTAGTCATCCTTAGGCTCAGAGATGGAAGCCTGAGAATCATTCTACGAGTCACTTTAACTATCAAAGGTAGTGAGGTGCGTCTCATAGACCCCCTCACTGTCTGAGCTCGCCTCAGCAGGTGTCACAACTACGGGTGTCTTGCCCTTGCCTTTACCTCCTTTTGGAGGTAGTTTCGTAGACTTTGCTCTTGAAGCAATCATTTCCTCATTAGTCACAACTCTGTGTGCCTGCTTTCGGGGAGGCATGTCTCTACCAGTGACTTTGGGTCTAGCCATTCTTGCAAGAACAAGTGGTAAACATTAGCTAACGTTAAGAAAAATCTCAGAAAAGAAAACTGCAGGAAGACTCGCCGAACAGATCGGCAAGTCGGTGAACAACTTTACTGAGCCAAGTCGGGCTCACCAAAAGTTACAGTGTCAAAATTGCCAAAATTTTAAGTAGGTTGGCGATGTCCAAGGCCTTTTGGTAGATCACCGACATCATTCGGTGAACTAGAAGTAGCTCACCGAAAGTTACAGACTAATTATGGGAAAAAGAGGAGCAGAGGGCTATTAGAAGATTCTTTCGGTGAGTCACCGAGTGAACTCATCGAGCACAGGCATAACGCTAAAAGTTACAGCACTCAAACCCACAAAATAGAGAAATAAAGGGCAATCTAGGGGGACTTAAGCGAACCGCCGAACCACTCGACGAGCTCGACCCAGCTCTCCAAATATCCCTTCGTGCCAGTTTTTCACCCTGTTCTTCAAAATCAAGCCTGCAGCCCATGAAAACAAAATTAAACACCAAAAACATTCAATTGACACTAGACCCATAAGACTCATGCCCTCGGAGTACTCAGACTTTCCCTATTTTGGCAAAAATTGGCCAATTGATATCTTTTTCCCTTATGAATGATGTCGACCGCTTTATCATCGGGTAAATTTGCCAATTAGCATAATCCAGGGTTACTCAGACTTCACCCCGCTATACTCAACACAAAATCAACACAACCCAACAATTTAATCAACTATTGACATGGGGAGTCAACCATTCACGAACATTTAAGCATGAATCCATTTAAATACGGGTAATCCAACATTCATACGATAATCAATTACACTACCCAACGATATTCAACAACAATTTATCACAAGCATTTGATTTCAACCAACAATTAAGTTTGGGGTTTGGAAAACCAACCTTTTATGTCGATATTTGTAAAGCTAGGCGGCAAAGAATTCCAAAATTATTCCCGAGCAAAGATCCCATGCAAAAATGAGAGTAAAGAATGCAAAAGTTCTAGAATTTTAATGTCAGAGTGAAAGTGCGGAAGTTGAAAAAGTGAGAAACTGAAGGATTTTAAAGTTTAAACCATTTGGCCATTTAAGACCTTCATTTCGCGCACCAGTCGGTGAGGTAAGTTGGGCTCACCGATCCACTTGACAATGAACCGAGTGGTTCTTCAGCCCACCAAGTTTTACAGAACCTCAAGAAAATTAGGTGGTCCCAACGGCAGTCCAAGTCGGGCTCACCGACCTGTTCGGCGAATCACCGATTAGACTTTTGGCTCGCCTAGTTGTTATTTTCCCAAAATTCCAACTTTTCAACCTACACATTAAACACCCATTATTCAAACAAAAGAAATAAAAGCAATAAACCTTGGGTTGCCTCCCAAGAAGTGCCTCATTTAACGTCGCGGCACGACGTGGATACGCTTTCAAGGATCAGTCTTCGGGTTGGCCTAGGTATCACTTGGTAGACCCCCTTTCGGCCTTGGGTTCTAATAAGATAATATTTTGTTTCGAATTGCTTGATTGACACTAATATGAGGGGACCAGCTTATTAAGTGTGGAGACGTTCTGTTTCATTTCTTCCAAAACTTTGTTCGACCCTTCTACCTTATTGAGAATGCATGAAAGCATGTCTTTCGTGCGGACATCCGAGTCATCCCTTTGTTCCTTAGGCTTTTGACGCTCATGAGGTGGGATGTATCTACCCTTGTCACCCTCTCTTTCCTTCCAAGTAGTGTTATAATCACGCCGTTCTCTATCACGATCTCTCCATCCATCATCTCTGCTCCAACCCAGATTTCCACTCGGCCTTGGGTAGTTTGAACAAAAAACTCCTCCTTGATTTGCAAGGAAGTTCACTTCCTCATTATACAATGCCTCAAAATGTGCCTCATCGGGGTTTTCTCCCCCAATACCAATAGCATTCACACTCTTCAACCCACTACCCATCACATTTCTAGACAATAAGTCCAGTTGGGTCATCATTTGGCCATATTTTGGTCGGTCTCTTGATCCTTCTTGATCTACTCTTTTGTCATCCTAAAATTGAGAGGACACACTTGGTCTTCCCGAGTGTACCATGCTCTATTGATCTTGGTCATACCATCAAGGAGTTGAGATGTAACCTCTAAAGGTTGCAGCGTTATACCTCTGGGAACAAGTTGATCAGCAACACCTTTGTTCACCGAGTCAAGAATCCTATAAAAGTATTGCAACAAGACGTTGTTTGGAAGTCCGTGAGTCAGACATTGAAGTACCAACTTCTGAAATCTCAGCCACGTCTCATGGATTGGTTCACCTTTCAACAGTTTAAAACCTTGAATAGTATCTCTTAACGTCATCATTTTTTACGAGGGAAAGTATCTCACATAGAAAGCTACGATAAGCTCATCCCAAGTGGTAATGGAATTTCTCGGGAGATCAGCTAGCCACTTTGTAGCTTCTCCCATCAAAGAGAATGGAAATAATCGAAGATGTACTGATTCTTGAGAGATGTTTATGAATGAAAATGGTCCACAAACATTTACAAAATTCTTAATGTGCTCATGGGGATCCTCATGAGCTAGCCCTCCATACAACCCTTTCATTTGTAAGAGCTGAAGCATTGTGCTAGTGATATGAAAAATAGTGTTTCCCAACACAGGAGGTAAACGTATAGCCCCGACACCACCCAATTGGATAGGGTCATTAGCATCGTTCAAAATCCCTATATCGTCTTGGTGGAAAACTTGGTTACCATTGCTTCTATTCACATCATGCTTCTTCTATTCAACACAGCCAACACAAACACAAAACAAAGTAAGTCTATTCAACTACAACACAAGAGATTCATAACTCAACTTCAATAATAGAATTCTAAACACCACTCCCCGGTAGGGGCACCATTTTGATTAGCGCTTAGATTACACCTCTTCCAATTCTAGGTGTAGACGATCGTTATCTAGTATAAAACCCAACGAAGAGTTAGGGTCGAACCCATAGGGAGTGGTACAAGTTCGAATTCAAATATGAAGTTACAAATTGTGTTCAAATTAGTTATAGGAATAGAAATTATTGAAAACATAATGACAAATCTAAGGGGTTGACAACGAATGTCAGATAGGGGGTTTGGATTGGCAATTACTAGCTAAAACCATTATGAAAATAGGGGAAACAACAATATAGAGAGGAATTCTCGGGATGCGATCGATTATAGGGTAATTTTTCTATATGGGTAATTGAAATTACTAATGAATTTGCTAAATCTCAGTGGGTAGGCTAGACTATAAGAGTAATAGCTTTCTCTCGAACAACTACTACAATTCAAGTGATTTCTCTCGAACATCAATAAGCCTATCAATATAAACAACCCAAAACCTTAATTCATCTACTCTCTCAAGCCAGGTAGGTAGAATCGGTTTTAGGATTAACTCTCTCGAGCTAATTCCATATCAACACAATAACTACATGGTTCTAAAACTTCTTTCTCAAGCAAGCCGAAAACTCTAAATTAGAATTACATTTGCAACTACAATTCATAGATTAATACGCAGCTAATGATTAAACTCACTATAATTAAGCATTTAAATAAGTAAATAACAATACCCATAAGCTAATTCAGCTAATAATCACATGATCACACCCCAAGAATTAGGGTTTTAGCTAAACATCATAAAAAGATAAAAACAATTACCAACTAGATTAGCCATCTGGGTAAAAGTCTACAAGTCTTTACAATGATCCAAAATAATTCAGTTCAAAAACCCTCTTACAAATCCTCAAAATTAAGCTTAGAAATCTTCAATGTCTATAATGGAAACTGAAAAACTCAAATAAAACTCTAACTCTCAAACATGGGGATCAGAACTCCTTTAACTCTATTTTAAATTTCAATTTATAGTTGCTCAATTTTTTGCCTGAAAGGCCATTGGGCGAAGTAAGTCGTGCCTCGCCAACTGGTTCGGTGAATTGCCCTTTTCTCCCATACATTGCCAACTTGCATTGGCCATTAGTCCTCAGAGATCTGTAAACTTAGGCGATCAAAGTTGTTGTCGCAGAGTCAATCGGCGATCCGCCGACTGCCCATTCCTATCGCCAAATTGGTTCTTCCCCAGGGCTTGCGCGTTAGAACTTTGGGCAAGGTAAAGTGTCACTCGGTGGTTCACCAAGTGGTCTTGGCGATCTCCAGGATCACTTTTCTTCACTTCTTTAGATATTTCGCTCCTTTTCACCCGATAGTGTCCTTGCCTTCCTCCTTAGCCTTTAATGTTGCACATCAACACTTTAACATCAGTTTAGAGCATAAATTAGGCATTTGAGGACACTTATACTATCAAAACAAAGCCCTAAATGAGTTAAAATATCAAACTCATCAAGGGTTCATGCGGAATTATGGGCATGAACTACTCAACTCAAGGACTCAATGATACTTCTCATCTCAAGACTACTCGACTCATAGGGTTTGTGCAAAATTATGGGCATGAACTACTAAACTCAAGGACCTTCATGGGTAACATGTAGTAGTCCCATGATTAGGAATATAATCTGAAAATGATTAAGAACTCAATATTCAAGACTTAGAACTTGAAGATACTACTCCTCTCAAAGAAAACCAAGTTATGGAGTTCACGCAGAATTATGGGCATGAAAAACTTGACTCAAGGGTATCAATTTTAATGTAGACTCATGAATACATTCTCCTCCTTCTCATACTCACTTACTAGACTCTTGAAACAATTTATAATTAATTGTAGAAGACTCCTCGAAAAGGCTCAAATGGACTTTCTCAAAATAACTCCGAAGAACTTAACTCTTAACTGTATGTTGAATTTGAATTATGAATTAAAAGTTATTATTCATGTTATGAATTATTTCTTGATGTTTATAAGTAGTTTAGAGTGTTTAGAATCAATGGGGATTAAAGGAACCCTTTTAAAGAACTCAAATCGATAGTTGATCTCGAAGGATTCATAATTTAAATCAAAGACTTTCTTGAACTCTACTTTTAACTCTTCCTTGAAATTGAATTATGAATTCAAGGATCGTGACTTGATATATAGAATTTCTTGATGATTTGATGTAGGTTGGGTAGTAAAAATCACTAAGAGAGCGAAGACATGTTTTGAAAGATCGAATATGGAACGAAGAACAGAGCTGGAAAGGACATGACGCCTATGGCGCAGCAGTGGCGCACCGTGCCAGCCCATAGTTGACTGAGGCTGGTCTGGGATGCACTACAAGTGCAAGGCGCTAGCCCCTCAGGCGCATGTAACACCCCAAAAAAATGGTAGGTTAACCTAGAGCTAAATGTGAGGATTAATGTAACTTTCCAGAGATGGTTAGACTAAACTAAAGCTAAAATGAAGGAGGTAAACATCTAGGATGAAGGTAAGGACCTAAACTACCAAGGGAGAGTGAAGGAGAACTTGTTTTTCTTTGGACCTTGTTGACGATTGGGAAACATGATCGCCCAAGTGACTTGGCGATGCACCAAAGTGCACTAGGGATCACCTAGTGGGCTGTCCCCTTAGCCTAGGTTTTGGCTAAAAAGGGCGAACTAGGTAGTGGGTCGCCAATTGGGTTGGTGATTCGCCCAACAGACCACCCCATCACCTAGTGAGCTGCCCATTTTGGGAGCCTACTGGAAATTTAGGCGAGCCAAGGGCTCATTAGGTGAGTCTCCTAGTGCCCTTGGCGAGCCAATGAGGGCCAAAGGGTGAGCTCTAGCGTGTATTGTGAAATTTTTATAGTTTAAGTAAGGGTCTTTAAGTAATCTCTCCAAAACTTGAACTGACACTTTCCCACTCTTTTCCTAACAAGTATAAATACCTTTTGAAGTAAAAACTCTTCCAATTTATTTACTCCCACTTAATAAAAGAAGAAACCCAAGAACATCATCTTTCTGTCAATATTTCTCTCTCTAAACTCAAGGAAGAAGAAGAAACCATTGGAGCTAGGGTTTGTAGATTCTCAAGGTTCTTCCCCAAATTTATTGGAGACTCTTAATTGAGGTATGGATGCTTTTCATCTTTGGGTAGCTATCCCCCAAAGAGCCCCTTCAAATTATGTTTTTAAGATTTCAAATCCCCCAAACCTAGGATTTTCAATCTATGACATGGGTCTTCTTCCAAAACGTTTTCCATTGTTTAATTATGGTTTATTATGGTTGATTATGATGATTTATGATGGGAATGTTGAAGTATTGTTCGATTTTGATGAAAATCTCCCTTGGACCCATGATTTTCCCTTCTTCCTAAATTGTGAACTATGTATGGCTTGATTGATGATGGTTGCTTGACAATTGATTATGTTTACATTGATGATGTTGTTGAATCATGATATCTCTCTATATAATATGGTAATTCTAGAAGTTAGGGTTGATCTTGATTCTTAGCCTTGAAGGGTAATTTGTTAGGGTTTATATATGTTGATGAAGTTTGTATATGAACTTTTGATTCACTTAGATAGTGATGAACCTATGACTAATGTGAAATTGTGGTATTGATGCAAGATCCTTCTTCCCTATACCCTTTACACTTGATTATGCATGAAGTAAGTAAGTATGTTTATGATAAGCTTGTTGTGTTGAATGAAAGTCAATCATCATGAAACACTATGAATATAATGTGAAAGGGTTACTCACATGTTGATGATTCTAAGGTTGAAAGGACATTCTCAATTAATGAATCTCTGAGCTAGTATGATGTATGTTGATTTGAGTGCCTAGGGCATTCTTTCATGAATACGAACTTAAGTAAAGACTTAATGTAACTTTTAAAGGGAATTATATTTAGCACCGAGTGGATATGAAAATGAGATGGAGGCTTTTATGTTTAGCAAGTTCGGCTTCCCAATGTATGTTGTCTCATCAGATGGAAACCTTTTATGCTAGTAGTCCATGTTTCTAGTAGAAATCCCCATATCCCATAACTATGTGCCCACATAGGTCTTTAGCTAGTGGATCCACCTAAAATCTATTATGAAAGTTCAACCTTAGGCAAGTAGGACACTTCTTTTCGGTGTGGGGGTAGAACACTGGATTCTATGTAGCTCACATGGTCTATGTCGGTTAATTCTAAACTTCCCTATATGATATGAATACGAACTATGATAAGAACATGGACTTTAATTATGACTTCTTGAGAGGTACTACTTAGTATGAGTGAGGGTATGGGACTTCACTTATGCATTGCACAAGTAGGCATTATCTCCTGTGTTATGATGACTTATGGATTATGTATGAAAGGTATATATGAATGTTAAGGTTGAATTTGCTTGTTACAAGCTATGAATATGAATGACTCCTTACTTATGTATGTTGGTTATGAATAAGGTAAAAGTATGATATGTATGATATTGGTAGCCTAAATGTGATACTTAGCATTTGGTAGGGTTATGGGACTTACCTTTGCATTGCACTAGTGTGGCCTTGGGTTGATTTTGTGTTGGATTTATGTTTCTTCATGAATATGCATTATGTCTTTTAAACTTGATAAAGGCATGATTTCAACTAAATGTCCCTTTTATGCATGTTTAAAGGATTTTGTGCATAGCTTCCATACTTAGTATACATTATTTGTGCTAACCCATATTTTCTACATTCTATGAGTGTAGGTTCCGGTTGTTGATACACACTTATCCTTTCAAGTGAAGCTTGGGTTGACTATTCCCTAAGCTTGGTGAGTCCTCAAGTTCAAGGATGGAATACTCATTTCTACTTTTATTGTAATTTCCTATTTTGAGACTATATTGATGTAAAGGGCTTTTGACCCTATTTGTACTTTTTATGTACTAGATGGTGATTGAGACAAGTCTAGACACTTATTTTCGTTTATGAAAAAGAAGTTGACTTCGATTGTAAAAGTTTTAAAATTTTTCCGCATTATTCTATGACTTACGTGTATGATTATGCTAAGGGATTGTATGCGACCCCTTTGGGGTCAAGTACATTGTGTTACATCTAGGGGGTACCCTTGGATCGTGACAGCGCAGCAGGGGCGCACCGCCCCAACCACGTTCCAGATGAATCCGACAAACTTTTCTTCAAATTTTTTTCAGCCCTACCTCGTCTAAACTCGAATGATTTCCTCCAAACTCTTTTGGATCCTTAAACCCAACCTAATTACAGCAAATTTTATACTAAAAACCCACGAACAACAACACTCATTCGCACCTCTTACCTCAAGAACTTCATTATCAAAAACAAAGCACAAAACTTCAAAAACTCAATAAGATTATCAATATACTCAATCTCAGGGATGAAATTCATAAAATAAACACATGATTGGTGTTTGGGGGAACAAACCCAACACTATGGAAGCTTACATACCTCTTAGGATAAAATCCTTGGCGAAATCCCTCAAAGAATCGCAAAAATCTTGAATGCTCTTCCTTTTCTCCTTTTTTCCTCATCTTCAACTCCTCTAAAAACTCTAAGCGTATTTCAGGAATGACTAAAATTGATTCCAATCAATTTAGACTTCTAAAACCTTACCAAAAATGTTTAAATCCAATTGGGTAAGGAAAAGACCAAAATACCCCTCATATTTTCGGGTAACTTTCCTTATTTGGACAGTCCAACTTCAAACGGGCATATCTTCCTCATACGAGCTCAAAAATTAGCAAACTCAGTTGCGTTGGAAAGAGAATTCAAAGACCTTTCATTTTATATCTTATGGGTCTCCTAACTCATCCTATGCTAAAATATATGGTCATTTGAAGTTGACCCAAAACTTTAAAAAAACTTAGGAATGACTTGAATGAACTCTCTTGTAAAACCCTAAGTGTATTTGGATTTATGAAAACTGACCCAAATCATATTTTACCCCAAAATATTACTAAAATTCGTTTTAAGCTGATTGGGTAAGGAAAAGACAAAAATACCCCTCATATTTTTTGGTAGCTTTCCTTAATTGGACAGGCTGAATTCAAACATACATATCTCCCTCATACAAGCACAAACATACAATTCCAAGACCTTTCATTTTATATCTTATGGGTCTCCTAACTCATCTTGTGCTAAAAGCTATGGTCCTTTGAAGTTGACCCAAAACTTAGAAGAACCTAGGAATGACTTGAAGTAATTCTCTTTAGTTCTTTTTTGGAACTCAAGGTTCTACATCTAGCGACCCTAAAACTTACAAAAATTTTAAATTCCTCGGTAAAATCTTACTCACAACAAAGAATGGTTCGAGTCTTAGCCCAAAATTCTTTTGGGGTGTTACAAGAAGAAACAAGAGTGTGTTGAGAACAAGGCTAAAATAATGGCCCAACTTGATTTATTGTCAAAGCATGTTATGGGGGTGGATTCAAGATGGTAAATGTGGTTGGTATTAGTAGTGGGTTGATCTTAGAGGATGCTATATTTGAAGCCAAGTATGAAGAGGAAGTTCAATTCCTATGCAATTAAATAGGGGGTTCTCGCCCAAGCTACTAAAAGTAGGGTGGGAATCAAGGTTGGACAAAGATCAAGATAATAGTTGAAGAGATCATGAATGGGATTGGTGTGATATACGCACAAACTGGAGAGAGCATAAAGGTGAGAAAGAAAGAAATAGGCCTCCTAATGATTGACCTAAATTAAAGGAACAAACAGATCTGGAAAACTTTCGGACCGAGGATATATTGTTAAGGATCTTCAATAAAGTTAAAGGGTCTGACAAGGAAGACTGATTTCCTTAACTTGAATCAAATTTTAACTTCTCAGTTAGTTTCAATTAAGCAACTTGAGACCCAGATATGTCAAATTTCAACTGAACCCAACGCCAAGAGGAATTTTTTCTAGCAACTTTGTCGCCAACCCAAAGAGTGATGTTTGAAAACATGACCATGTCATTCCACGACATTAAATAAGGTGCTTCTGTTGAATTTTGTTGGTGGGAGACGATGGGCACTATCAATTTCTTACAACTTGAATTTTATTATATTAAAGTAAGGACCCGCTTCGGTCTTACAAGCTTGATCACACATGTTGCTTGCTTCAGCAACACTATTTACTTGAGCACACACTTGTTTTCTCTCTTGCTTTCTTACTTACTTGCTTGCTTACTTTGTTTGTTACATACTTTGTTTCTTGCTTGGTTTGTTACTTAGTTTGGTTACAATACAAATGGACCACCTCTATTTATAGGAGGTGATGGAATAATCTATAGAGATACATACTACTCTCTTCTAGAATATTCCTAGCTATCTTTTTCTAGAACTACCTTTCTAGAAAATTTCTAGACTATTCTCTCTAGAATACTCATTCTAGAGATCTTCCTTCAATTCTCTATAACTCTGGAATATTCTAGATTTTTCTTGAATTATCTTAAGTAAATAATTAAGTTGGTGATGAATTCTTAACACTCCCCCCCTCAACACCAACTTAATTTTTCCTCTGCGTCCGTTGTGAGCGTTTCTTGCTTTGTAAGCATCATGGCGTCCATGCCCTTTGAGGATCTCCGCCTTCATCGGATTATTCTGATCCCTACTGTTTGAAGCTTCTTCAAAGGTAGTAGCATTTTTATTGTTAACCATCTCTACTAATGGTGCATTTATATACTTGGCATTTGAGCATTTCAATCGTATCTTCCTTCTTAATTGAGGTTGCAGAGCTTCTTGGACTCTTTCTTGCAACAGTTCTGGAGTTTCATGTACTTTTGTTTTCCATGAATTCTTATTTTCTCCTTTTGAAAATATCTCCTATGTATTTTTTTTTTATATTTTTCACATACCTTTTGTTCCTGTTCAGCCTCACTTTTTTGTCATTCTTCTTCAAGTTTATACTATAGCTCTTGCTCCAATTTCCTTGAATATGGAAAGGATACTTCGTTGTACCACCATGTTGGTGCTTCATCAAGTACCACATAAGATATCTCGGTTGGCATGACGTATATTGATTATAACCTTCTCCCTTCCATTATTGGTGTGCTTGTAACTTTTATGTTTCGATATACATTTACGTCATTTGGCTCGAACAAGACATAGTTACCAGAATTCGTTAGTTATGATACAGATAATAAGTTTTTCTTCATACCTGGAACATGGTAGACATTTTGAAGTTCCATTTGATGAGGCACTAACACCGTCTTGCCAATATGAGTTATTGACATTTTTGAATTATTTGCACTCACCACTACTCGACCGTCTTTATATTCGCTTATGTTAATGAGCTTTTACTGATCACTAGTCATATGATTGGAACATTTTGAATCAACTATCCAATCTTGTTCATAATCGACCAATTTCTCACTTACAGTTCCAAGTGCAATCTCCTCTTCTTTGTTAGAGTGACAGGTGACAAGCTCCTCTTGTTGATTAGTTTTTTCAACTGCATAAGAGGTCTTGAAATCTTAAGCTTCGTCTTCATCTTTCTTGTTTTGAGTAGAAGTAGCTACATTACCTTCAGCTTTCTTGTACAAGCCATTTTTGGCGTAGTGTCCTTTCTTTCCACAATTGTAGCACTTCTCCATTTGCCAATTGTTGAAGCCTTTCACCTGCTTGTTTTGTCGTTGAGTTCTTTGATGTTGATTCTTTTGGTCTCTCCCTGGCCATGAGCTTCTCTTCGATTTTCTTTTTTGATAGTCTTGCCTTTTGCTGAAGAGCGCCTTATCTTCGTCTTTAATAGTGAGACTTGATAATGGTTTCTCCAAATCTTTTGTATTTATCAATAGATTTTCCAACTCAGATAAAGTCGATTTTGTGGTCCACCCCCGCGTGGCTATAATTATGCCTTAATGGCCTTAGACCATCAACAATGATTCTTGTCATTCTTGTCTCTATGATAGTATTCTCAGGATTTAATTTTGATATTTTATCAGATAAAGATTTTACCTTTGATAAGTATTGGTTGATCATCATATTTTGCTGAGAGATCGACAAAAGCTCATTTTCAAGCATTTGGGTATCTTGGCATTCTTAATTCGTTGCAAGAACTCATCATCAATTATTATAGTGGGAACAAACATGGTCTTTCTAGATTTGACCTTCCACCTTTTTGCTGCTTCAGCATCAGTTGGTCGTGTGGTGTCTAATCCATCGATGATATCCCATAATTCCTGGTCGAGAAAGTAATATTACATTCTCATGCTCCATGATCCATGGTTGCTTGCATTGATCTTCTCAACGCTATTGAGAGTACTTGCAAAACCTGCAATTGATTAGTGCCTCACGATTTTTAGCCTCAAACAGTAGCTTGTAGATCTCCTTTCCTTTGAGTTGCTACCTTTCTTTATCCACCACGCTCTGATACCACTTGTTGGATATTGTTTGGAGACTGGAGACGACAGGCACTATCGATTTCTCACAACTTGAATTTTATTATATCAAAGAAAGGACCAACTTCAGTCCTACAATCTTGATCACACTGTTGCTTGCTTCAGCAACACTCTTTTCTTGAGAACACACTTGTTTGCTCTCTTGCTTTCTTATTTACTTGCTTGCTTACTTTGTTTTCTTGCGTGGTTTGTTACTTAGTTTAGTTACAACTCAAATGGACCACCTCTATTTATAGGAGGTGATGGAAGAATCTAGAGAGATAGATACTACTCTCTTATAAAATATTACTAGCTATCTTTTTCTAGAACTACCTTTCTAGAACATTTCTAGACTATTCTCTCTAGAATACTCATTCTAGAGATCTTTCTTCAATTCTCTATAACTCTGGAATATTCTAGATTTTTCTTGACTTATCTTCAGTAAATAATTAAGTTGCTGATGAATTCTTAACAGCTTCTTGGTAGGCAACCCAAGTTTTTAGTGTTATTCAATAAAGTGGGTTGAAATGTTCAGGAAGAAATAAAGTTCCAAAGACCATGCAAAATTGGTGAGACATAGACCCACAAGGTGATTCGCCGAATGCGTTTGGCGAGGAAGATCCAGCTCGCGAAGTGAATTACAAAGAAACTTAGAAATGGTTCTATCATTTTAGGCGAACTCCTGAACATTCGGTGATTCACCCAAATGGTAAGGTGATTTGGTTCGAGCTCACCAACTTAAGATTCAAGGTTTATATTGCGTAAAGGCTAAATAGGAAAGCTAGCTCAATCGGCGACTCACCGAACAACTTTGGTGAAGTTAGTCGCTCACGCGACTAGGACCTCAGCGAGAAAACAAAGGGTCTTTATGCCTAAAATGTCTTTTTTCTTTTAAAATTTGTCATTCTTTCTTCTTCCTAATTATTCAATACATATTGTCAATTAGTTGTTTTGCATTTCTACTCTTGTTGAGCTCTTGTGGATAGCATATTTATGGGAAAACAAGTCCCAAACCCTTTTTCCTCTTTCGTTGCTCAATAATTTTGCTAATAGAGGTAGGTTTTCGACACCTCTCATATTTTATGATTGATGAGTTTGCTAGTTGTGATTTGGTTATTGATAGTGATTTACTTGGTGCTTAATCATATTGGGTATGTGAGTTAATGTGATTGATGAGTTTGCTAGTAAGTGTCACATGTACACAAATGCTACGTGGCATCTATATGTCAATTTTACCCTTGTCAATCAGGTGTGTTGTGCCAATAGCCCTTTCATGTACGTACAGTTATGTCAGTTGAAGGCATGTTTGTAAGCTATATTTTCGGATGTCAATTGTCAATCATTATGATACAGTATATGTAAGGTTTATGTGTTCATATAGGGTTGTCGGCCTCACCAAGTGTTGGCGTGTGACATTATTTTAAAAATGTTAAATTGGAACTTTGTTTGGAATTGGTAGCATATGAATTTCATGTTTAGTTCTTATTCCGAAATGTGCAACATATTTCATTTAATTTGACCAATAAACCATATTCAAGTTTAATTTAAAATATCTAAGACAATCATTCAGTAAAAAAAATAGTGAAAATTTTATAATTGACATATATAAGACTAATAATTATAAGTTATGACATTATTGAAAGATATAACAATGAAAAATCATAGGTTTTAACATTTTAGTAAAATAAAAAATGATATAAAATACAGTAAAAAGTAATTATTGTGAAAAATAAATAAGGTAAAAACGGATATATTAATAGTAAATAATTTGACAAATTAATGATAATTAATAGGAGACATATAAATAGGAGATTCATAAAAAAAAAAAAAAATTGTTTTCCTTTATTTAGCTCAAAAAAGTTAAAATTCGTTCAAACATATTTCTTTTCTTTTGTTCGAATGTTTCTCTCTCTTCTCAATATTTTCTCTGTAAGTTGTCACTCTCATCTAACTCATATTCATTTTTACTCAGTAATATTTATTTTCTTGTAATGGACGGATTCTTAGTAGTATTAATAAAGCATGGTGATAGATGGAATCCTTCAGGTTAGTGTTCTTTGCGATATTTTATTTGTATTAGAATACAAACCAAACGTAAAAAAAAATTATGAACAGTGATACTGAAAAAAAAATCAGATTTTGTTTGTGTATAATAGTTTTAATCATGGCATTTTTTGTATGAATATTCATTTTTTAAAATTACATAAAATTTGTTTGAAATTGGTATAGATTTTGGTTTGAACATTCATTTTTTTTTTTTGTATGTTTCTGGTTAAAAAATACATAAAAAATTTTTGAATTTGGTATACTGGTTATACCATGATGGTATGATTTTAGAATTATATTTGAATGAATTTCGTATACTATTTACCTAATAAATGGAAATTAATAGTTAGAAGTGATATTATTTTGGTATTATAGTGGCATGATTCTGCTATGAAAAAGTGGCGACTTATGTCATGAATAGGTATTATTTTTAGATGAAATAGGTATGAAAAGTGTGCATAATAATTGTATGAAATTTGTACACTAATTTCAGATTCTTTGTTGTGTATAATAATTTTAATTATGGCATTTTTTTAAAAAATATATAATGTTATATTTTGATATGAACATTGAATTTGTTCATTATTTGTCTGATCCATTTTTAATATTTTGGTATGTTTCCAGTTTAAAAAAATAGATAGTTTTTTTTTGGAATTTATATATTACTAATACCAGACATGTATGAAAAACGATAATATTCTTTTGTACAATTTCTGATTTGATTGGATTTTTTTTTTTGGCATTATATTGTAATGAATTTTGGGAATAATAATGTAATGAATTTGGCATACTGTTTATTTAAGAAATGACAATTAATATTTATAAGTTAGAATTATTTTGGTATTCTAGTGGCATGATCCTGATATGAATAATTGATAACTTTTGACATGAAATAGGTATGAAATGTGTGAATAAGAATTGTATGAAATTTGTATACTGATATAACATATGTGTTTTTACTTTTGTATCCTATAATAATATATGAAATTGTTTTAAAATAACATATGTATTTCTACTTTTATATGAATTTTGTATGCATAAAAATGGTATGAAATTTGTATAATGATATAACATATGTATAAAAGTTATTTGTACTTTTGTATGATGTAATACTGACACAATAATTTATGATGGAACAGGAAATATGTAATTCAAAAAGTGTCGGAGCATAAATTATTGTCGCCTGGTTCAAAAAGAATTGTATGGAGACCACAACTTGAACGTTGTAGATGGTATGCTGATGTGAAATTCAAGAGGTCTAAGATTATGTGCAGTACATGTCGTCGGAAGGGACACAACAGGAAGACATGTTCAAATTACCCTTCTGAAAAAAAAGACATAATTTATTTTTATTTTTATTTGATTTAGTTGTTTTATTGTGACAAACTCATGTTTTGATTTATTCTGTCTTTTAAGTTAATGAACTATAATTTCAGAATATTTATCATTTGTGCTAGTCAATCATTTGTGTATTCAGTGTTTTTCAAATGTATACTCAAAAACTAGGTAATGTTGGTATGCGATTGATATTGACTGGAAAAATTAAGTCAAATCTTAATATGAAATTGATATACAATTGGTATCCAATAGACGTCTCAATGGTAAAATTGAAAAAAAATAACATGTCATTGATATTTCAACTGAAATAGTCAACCTAAAACTAGTTAATATTCTATCCAATTTGTATAAATTTGGTATCAAATTGATATCCCAGGAATATTGAAAAACCAACATGTAGTTGAGATTTCAACCAAATTAGACAACCTAAACAAGTTAATGTTGTATTCAGTTGGTATTCATTTGGTATCCAATAGTTATCCTACTTGAAAATGAAAAAAAAAACACAAAATGTGATTGATATTTCAACCAAATTAGATAATCTAAAACAAGTTAATGTTGTATCCAATTTATATACACTTGGTATCCAACTTGAAATTTTAGAACAAAGACAAAAAATAAAAATGTATGAAATTGATATCCAACTGTATAAATCTGAGAAGAATAAATCTGACAATGTGAAACAATATATATTATATATTGTTGTCAAAAACTATAGCAAAAGAAATATACACCACCAAAAAATCAAAACATGTAATTAAAAGTCTAAACTACAATAATTAATAAAAGTTCTATATTTTCCTCTCTCTTCAATTTATATTTCTTATTTAAGTGTGATATATATATATATATATATATATATATATATATATATATATATACTTATTTTACCCACAAAAAAGTATTTTAGATATAGAAAAACACCCCAAAAACGAGTTCAAAATTTCAGTAAAATAATTTTTTTTTTTTCAAAAAATCAAGTTTCATATTAAATAAAATAAAAAACGAAATCAAAATTTCAAAAAATAGAATTCTTATTTTTTTTAAAATAAAGATTAAAAAATAAAAAACCAATATCAAAATTTAAAATTAAAAAAAAAAAACACGTCAAGAAAAGCATAAACGATAGATTAAAGAGAGAAAATTACATGTTAAAATATACTGTGATAAATTTATTTATTTTTTTAAAATTAAAGGCCCCAATAGGCATTAATAAATAAAAAGTATTTGAATAGTTATCAATATATATCTTGGGAATAATAAAATAATAAAAATAATAATCAACTAATTAGGAGAAAATCAAGGGAAAGATTTATCTTGTCAATTATAAATTACTGCATTTATGGAAAAGATATTTTGAGAGTAATGTGAGGGTGGGGTGTGGGTTCACATGTGATAAGTTAAAAAATCCATTAAAAGGTGTAATTGATAATTACAAATTGATTCTCTCATTAATATTTGTTCTCTCACCTATTAATTATATAACATTATGTAATATATATTAGTTAATAATATATAATTAATTAATTAATTAATTAAAACTAATATGTTAACACTAGGGGTGTGCACTATTCGGATTAAACCAAATAACCAAACCAAATTTTTATTTGGATTGGTTTTTAGGTTTTTCGGATTGATTTTGAATTAATAAATTACTTTGTTTAGTTTTTTGGTTTGGTTTCGGATTTTAAAAAACAAAAACCGAATTATATATATATAAAATGTTTAGGTTTAGAATGAAGTTAGAGTTAATTACTTTTGTCCCTTTTTGGTTATTGCCTTTCATGATGATTGCGTTTATATTTTATGTTTGAATTACATCTATAATAGGTATACTTATAAGTATTGTGTTTTAAGTTTTACTTATGATTTATATTATAAAGTATATTTAAGAGATTAAATATTATTACTTTGGTTATGTTATTAATTATTGACATAACCGAATAACCAAACCGAAAAAAGCCAAACCGAATAGAGGAAAACCAAACCAAACCAAATTTATTTTGAATCGAATTGGGTTACACTTTTACAAAATCAAAAATCGAAAAATCCAAACCGAATAGTGCAAAACCAAATCGAAAAACCGAATGCACACCCCTAGTTAACACTTGTAATTAAAATGTTATTAGTAGTAATATAAAAAAAGTAGATCTCAAAGTTGTAATATTAACCCTTAAATAGATGTGTGGTGTGAGTTTTCCAAACAAATATACTTCTCGATCATGACAAGAGCTTGGGTTTTCTTTCAATTTCAGCTCTAGTAGATTGAACCAGAATGACATGATTTCGAGACATTTACATGGATCAACAGTATCGGCTCTTTGTCGTAAAAGTCTCTGCAACCCTTTGGACATGTTGTACATCACTCAAACCCCTTGACTAAGTTATACATTAAGTATCATCAAAACTCAAATTGTTTATAGCTTTGGCCAGTGATGCAGCAAAATCTTTGAAGCTAACCTGCTCCATTGAGAAAATTTGAGATGGTCCAACTGCAAGATCTGCAACTAATCCCATATTGTCTGTCCTCTTCATTCAGAAGGTTCTATCTAATCTAGGGCATAGGCATTGCTAAATTTGCTGTGTGAAATAAAAGATACCAAGCCATCTCTAGTGTCCAATCAGGAACTTAGTAGGCCAAAGAATCGACCCAAACCTTTATGTCGGTCAACTGCAAGAATTCATGCCACAGCATCTGCCTGTCTTCTGGTTAATCGAGCATACAAGCCATCATTGAGGAGAAGCTCTTTGTGGCTACCCATCTGAATGTAGCAAAAGTAAGATCAGAAGTTGATCATCCAAGTCAGAGATTACTAGATTGATTAAAGCCAGAAGACATACTACATGACCAAAACTTAATCAAGCATTAGGCAGCTCTATTTTTTAGTATAAGATTAAGGTAGTTATGAATAAGAATGTGAACCTCCAGGTTGCAAGGTTTCACGCTTTAGTTTCTACTTGTTAGATACTAAATGGACAACTATAGACTAATAGCCCTTTTGTTACAAGTACACAAACTTTGGCGTCGTAAAAAAATCCAGAGTAGACCACTCCCATGATGGTAAATGCACTGGTCTTATTGGTTGCTTAATGTGATGCTGCTATGTTAGAACTGCACAGGTTGAATCAGAGAGCATAGAACGGTCGTAAAAAAAAAGGAGACTGAATGACGTTGTGATTATTAGCTGCTCTCCCTATGATATGTTTAAAATCCATAATATCTACCTCAACAACTTTTCCGCTTTCCATCACAACTATTCTGTCAGCAGCTTGTATTGTCGAAAGCCTGTAGAGAGCAGTTTACCAGTGTTACAAGCTAGTACTCGGTTCTACTGAAAAGAACAAAGACAACTCACCGGTGTGCAATCACAATGACAGTTCTCTTTGAGTTCAGTTCTCTTCTGACAGCACGAAGCACACCCTACAGGGATTGAAAATGCATATTTAGTACGCAATTCAACAATCTCTATCAGTTAAACGACTTTTAGAAGATCTACCTTAATGTTGTGTTCACTCTCTGCATCTAGAGCACTAGTGGCTTCATCAAGTACTAAAATATCTGGATCCCTAAGAATGGCTCTAGCAATTGCGATTCGCTGCTTCTGACCTCCACTGAGCAAATCATTATCAACAATTGTGTGGTAGCCATTGGGTAGAGATGAAATGAAATCATGGGCAACGGCCTCCTTGGCAGCCCATTCCACATCTTGTTGATTGACATCTCTACTACAGCCATATCTTATGTTTGAGCTGATATCCATGCGGAAAAGTCTAGGTTCCTGTTCAAAATATCTTAGTAACATGATATTATAAAGCCATACAAAACTCAAATTAGGATAATAGTATATGAGGCAAACCTGTCCCACATATCCAATTCTTTCCCTCAACCACTTGATGTTCAAATCTCTAATTGGGTAGCCATCAATAGATATCTTCAAATCCAAAACAAGTAGTTAGGAAAAGAAGTTCTTTTTATTTGAGAAAGCAAGGTGGAACAAAAGGTCGCTGCTTTTCTCAAGGCTTCTTAATAGTATGATCTAAGCATCTGCAAATTCCTCAAGAAGGGTCAATTTTGTATATTCATAAGAAGGGAAGCTCAATGCACGAAGCATCATGAGTTCACACAGGGTAGTGGGAAGAGTGTAATAAGGCAGCCTACCCTAACACAAGCATCAATGGCATTCCACTACTCAAACGGTCAAACCCATGACCTAAGACAACTTTACCATTGAGCTCCCTTTTGTTTTATATTTTCATAATTCAACAATATATTATGATATCAAACATTACAAGAATTACCTGCCCACTTATTGGCTCATACAGCCGGAGGAGAAGGTTCACCAGAGTGCTTTTTCCACTACCACTTAGGCCAACCTAAACAACAGATGACATTCACTTCTCAGTCATGTTTCAAATTAATGAATAGAGAAATAAAAATATACACAAATCTATACACCTAAAAAATAGTTGAGAGAATATACACAAATCTATTTAATTCTGATGGCACACATATATTCGTTTTATTCTAATCCTATCCTTTACTTGTTTTTATTTGGTTATGCATATTGATCATATGGAGGAGCACTTTAGAGAGTAAGGGGTTTTAGGATAAGTAAGGTAGTACAAGTACATCAGTGCAAGTTTAGACATCATGAGAAGAGTGAAATTGAGGTAAGACGAGACAAGATTGCTGTGCCAAAATGAAAATGAATTTAGATATCTAGACTCGTTTCAGAAGAATGGAATGATAGATGAAGATGTTAATGTAGAATTAAAACAAGATGTTTCAAACGGAGAAGTGCTCTTTGTAGTGTCATGTATTAGAATGGTGCCTACCAAAGTGAAAGGTATGTTCTACAGAACAATTATAAGACCAACAATGTTATATGGTAGTTAATGTTGGACCATTAAAAAAAATTCAGTTTCAAAAACTGTTGGGCTGTTAAAGTCAAATATATCTTAAAGTTGCCAGTTTTAAAAAAAGTCCAATATATCCATGAGATGAGTGTTGACTAAGATCGATGTGTAGAGTCATATAGGATTAGATAAAATTTAAAATGATCACCTTCACCGGAATGTTCTAGTAGTACAGATTGACGATAAAACGAGGGAAGGTTGTTTAAGATTGTATGGTCATATCTTGTGTTTACCTTTAGCTGCACTAGTCTATATGTATGGTAAGTTAAGGTGTTAAGAAGAGATGAAGTAGACCTATAATTACATGGAAGCAAGTTGTCTTCAAAGACCTACAATTTCTTGGAATCAATAAAACTAAGCTAAAGATAAGGCACAATGGAAGAAAAAAATTGTAGGAGTGATATCTACTAGTTGGAAAATAGGTTTTAAAGCATGTTTGACCAAGCTTCCGAAATTTGTTTATTTTGAAATGTGTTTTTTGTTCAAAGTGCTTTTAAAAAAAGTACTTTGAAAAAAAGTACTTTGGAAGAGTAGCAGTTTATGTTTGGCTACTCAATTGGGGAAGTACTTTTGGCAATATTAGAGCAGCAATTTGTGCTTAGCCCATGTTCCAAAAGTGCTTATGGGGAAACTACTTTTTATAGCTTCTACTACTACTCAAAATCACTTAATTTTTTCCTAAAAGCTTAGTCAAACACCTCAACCTTTTAAAATAAGATGTTTTTGAAAAAAAAAAACACTTTTGACTTTCCAGAAGCTTGCTTGGTCAAACAGGCTATTAGTTTGGTTAGTACGTTGATTTTGAACCTATTTCTTTTCTATGAGTATTTTGAACTTATCATAGATTTAAATGTCAGTAAAAATGTGGAGATTTTTTAATATATTATTAATATTATCATTATATATATTTAATTTACTTTTACTTTTTATTATATTTGGTATGATGATGATATGAGTTAAATTTAAATGGAAAAAGCCATGATCAATGAGGATTCATAGAGCCGACCTCAACTTGTTTGAGATTAAGGTGTAATTGTTGATGTTATTGTCGCCGAGGAAAGAAAATAAGGAATTTTTAGGGAGAAGAATTTGGCCCTGACTGATAAACTAACAAAAGGAAAACGAAATGCAACTCATCCGATTAAGACCAATTGGCATAGGCCATAGGTGGAGTTTACTAGCACATAGGTAGTCTAAGTTCCTAAAAAAGGGAGTCTCTAACTTCCACTTAGCTATTCTCTGAGCTTGCTGTCCAGTCTATCTTCAAAAGTAGAGAAGGTTTTGTTGATGTAGGATAAACAAATTCATATGATGCATGCTTGAACTCGTTCCCAGAGAAGTGATTTGGACTAAGTAACCTCAAAGTTACTCTACAAACCGCAACCATTTTGTGCCACACCCTTGTGGCCATAATAGAGAAATTACCTGCTTCTCGAGAAATTATAAAGGAACGATTTAATCATGAGGATCATAGAAGGAAGCAATTCCACAAGTCCAAAGGAAGGGGTAAAATGATAATACCTCTGTCCCTTTTTATGTGAAGGTGTTAGAGGAGGCGCAAAGTTTAAGAAAGAAAGGCTTTTGAAACTTGTAGCCTTAAGCATGTCATAGTTTTTTGTGGCAATTCTCGTTAAAAGCATAAATTGAGAAGTTTAAAGCTAAATTATTTGTAAATATAGAGTTGTCTTTTGTTGGAGCAGATTAGAACAGAAAGTGTCACATAAGATGGGACAACAAGATTATGTCATTTGATCTTAGAAGTTGCATGCATAAATATGGAATCTAGCAGCTAGAATAAAATTTGGATATTCAGATTGGCAGCCCGAAATTAAAGAACTCACAAGTGCTACTACTTCACCGGGATGCACCACAAAGTTAATATGTTGAAGTACCGGCACCTGTTCAGTAGGAAAAGTGTAAGCTTTTCTAATTGTAGCCTCGAAATTCTGTATTCTAGAATAACTAAAAAGTATATACATGAAATCAAAGAGAAAATGAAACTATAAAGAAGTTCACAATCAAAATATCAACAGCTTCATACTCCAAATCTTCAAGTGACCAAAGTATAGTCTGAGACAAGGAAATTGTGCATACAATTCTTAGACAAGGTAGGCAGTGGCAACAGAACTACCACTTCTATATGCTGAAATTATTTAAGTTCATGTGTGCATTCATGATGACAACCTATATAAGAACTGCTGGATGCAAAATCAACTTCAACAGGCTACAAAAGATGCTTTACAAGAAAGAAATGAATAAAGGAATGGGAACTCTAATTTTAACCAAAAACATGCAATTAATGGGTAGTCAAACATTTCCAATACCAGTAAGCATGAAGTGACCAACAGTGTAAGCCTTACATAGCATCACTAATCTCTGAGAAAAAATGATGATGCCTTCCTTTCGGGTAAATTGGTTTTTAGTGGTCCTTAACAAATTTGTTTTTAGTTTTACGTCCTATTTACCAGAGATCTTTCCTTTTACACGAGAGATTTGAAAAAGGAAATTTTCTCCCATTCAATTTTGTAAATGGCCATAGGAGACATGTTGATTTTTGAACAAAGGAATTAGGAAAATAATGAAGGAAAATACTGCAATGTTGCCAAAGGAAATTATTGAATTAATAATTCAGACACACACATTTATAGCTTTAAACTAAAACATAGAAAAATATGCTACTAACTTATCTACAAATAACAAATAACAAAGAAAGAGGAAACTAACTCCTACATTCAAGCCACATTGGACACTAATAAAAGTAACTTAAAATCCTAGAAGCTGGTTGCTGATAAACTGAATTTCTGCAAAAAATAATCTTTTAGAGATAATGCAGGTAGTTGTTTTATTTCTGCAATATCTTGAGACATCTTTTCAACACTCCTCCTTGGATCCTGAATTATAGATTGGAGTCTTGGCTGGAACTGACTTTGTGAATAAATTTGTCAATTTATCTTTGGTTTAGCAGATAGCTTTGATCCATGTATCCAAGTTGCAGCACTTGAATATCAACAAATTCTGGATTCTGTTCATCTTCTTTAGGATTAAATGAAAAGTTTTTACCTCTCCTTTCAACTCATAAAATTCCAGCTTAGTGGAATTGAAGATTCAACAATACTTGTCTCAGATAAGAATTTAAATCCTTTTTCCATCCACTAGCCAACACTCAAAAGATTTTTTATCAATAGCGGGCACGTAAAAGACATCTGAAATTATTTTTGTACCTGAACTTGGTTTAAGTGCAACAGTCCCTTTTTCTGTGGAAGGAATATAACTACCATTTCCAATTCTGACTTTCTTATTTCCATAGACATGAACTCTTTAAAAAGATTTATGCCATATGTCATGTGGTTTGTAAAACCACTTCCAATCAATCAAAAATTAGACTTCTTGGTTGAAAAACATGTTGCCACAAATAAGTGGTCATCTTTTTCTTCCTCATTGGTGACTTGGACATCTGCTTCATACTTTTGAGATTTGTTTTTGCAAATCACAGCTCTATGACCAAGCGGGTTGCAGCTTTTTCATTATGCATCTGGCCTCTTCAAACAATTAAATGGAGGATTACCTTTTTGCCACAGTGCTGACAAGGTGGGTAAATTTTTCTTTGCATTATTACCTTTGCTTTGAGTCTTGTGGTTGGCCTCCAAGGCTCCTTCAACAATACCACCTTGCCTAATAAGTTTCCTTTGCTCTTGTGCCTACAATGTATTTAGCAATTCTTAAGGTAATCCTGGATAGATCTTTTGTGATTTTCAAGGTAGTTATGGATACTTTGAATCTTTCAAGCACTGTAACAAGAATTTTTTCAACAATTCCTGAATCTTTAAATTTTGTGTCGAGCAATCTTACCTTGTTAACAATGCCGAGAAGTCGGTTTGAGTACTCTTTAACGGTCTCAGATTCCTTCATCTTTTGCAACTCAAATTCCCTTATTAAATTCAACACCTTCATGCCTATTATTCTTTCATCTCCTATGTATTCTTTCTTTAAATAATCCCAAAAAATATTTGTTGATTTGAGAGTCATAACTCTTCTAAAAACTGTTGCAGACACCCCAGCAAACAGAGTTGCTTTCTCCTTTAATTTTCTAATTTTATTTTCATTTTGGCTTTTGATTAGAGCCACCATGAGATTATTGGGCAACAGAAGAACATCATAATCCTCTTTCACGGCCTCCCACAGAGCTAAGACCTCAAGATAAGTCTTCATTCTTACTGCCCAGAGTTGGTAATTCTCCCCATCAAAGACAGGAGGAGCTATTTGGGAAAAACTAATTTTGGAATCCATCTCACTCACAGGTCCCTCAAGAAAATGGCTCTATAAAGTATTGCAATGTTGTCAAAGGGAATTATTTTATTAACAACTCAGAGACATACATTTATAGCTTTAATTTCTAACGACAACATAAAAAACTATGCTACTAACTTATCGCCAAATTTCAAATAACAAAGAAAGAGGAAACTAACTCCTAAATTCAAGCAACATAGGACTCTAATAAAAATAATTTAAAATCCTAAAAAGTTAGTTACTAATAAATTGAATTTCTGCAAAAGAAATCTTTTAGAGATAATGCAGATTAGCTGTTTTATTTCTGCAATATCATGGAACACATTTTCAACAAGACCATTTCCCTCTTACTAGAGGCAAAGACAGAGAATGTGAATATTTTAATCTTTTATCAGATAAAAAAGTTCTACTAATACACAGATGAAAATAAGAAAAGGTTTTAAGTGTTAAAGTGTATTCGAGTTTCATCAAGAGAAATAGTTGTTCTCAGATAATGAGCCACATGCTGAGAGATCAAAAAGATTAGTATACCTTAACTCTTGAAGGATAGTAGAAACTAATATTCACAAATTCAATGCGTCCTGCTAATCCTTCCAACTTGGCTCCTACAACAATCCACAATGCAGGATGAAAATATGCAGCATTTGGGAAACATTCTTTTCAGAGTATGTGTTGCACAAATGGAGCTATTTCAGTTTATATAAGTTAACTTCATGCTGCACTTGAAAGGCAATTTACACTTCTGATCAAAAGTTTTTATTTAGGTATGTTAAACTGTCGGCAATAAGGTTTGGATGAAACTTTGCATCAAAGAGCAACTAACGTCCTTTATGAGCAGAAGTAAAGTGATTGTACATTCTATCCATCTATAGTTGAGAGCACTCGTTTTTATGAACCCCTAAACAATCTGTAACTCTATACCAAACCACTGCCTCCCCCTTCACCCCCATGATATACACATCGTCACCTTTGAAAAACAACTTCCATAAAAGTCATGTCTTAGAAAAGATGGACAAATTTCATAAAGCTTCTCTAGGAAACTTAAGCCAGAGGGAATTTATGGTATTTGTTAGGGCTTATCCCTCAAAAGTATTCCATTTGCAGCATTTGAAAACAATTTCCTATAACTGAAACACTGAAGCATAAAATCATTCTTTCAACATGAATGGACCCTCTGGAGAAAGCCAAAGGATGAATGCACTCCTACATTGGTGAGTCTATTTTGTGCCTAGTTTCAGTTTACATATACTTTGGGCATTAGAAGATTCAGATTGCCTGAGGAATATGCAGTGTACTAAAAGTACTGTTAAAACCAATTAATAGCTAAAATTTTATAACTGAGACAATGTTGCCAACAGATTATAAGCAACCAAAGGAGTAAAAAGGGAAAGCATAACAAATGAAGAACAAGCATTGGAAATTGCAATCCAAATGTGCAAAAAAGTGACATTTTAAAATAATTGTACTTCAAAAAATCAATGTGAAATTCCACATCGTAGTTTGTCTTTTGAACCATCTCAACATAATATCCCTTTCACAGAACAGAATCAGTTATTAATTTCTTTTTAATGCCATATCAACTGAAATGTTCTATTCTCATCACATTTTAAATGTTTAACCATACAGGACTCCAAAATCTAAACAACAAAATACAAAAAGGTTTATACATTTATTTCTTGCTACCATTACAGAATGTATTTTTAAACTTATTGGGTGAATATGTTCTGTCCCACCAAGATACTCAATATAAATACAGGGTGTACATAAGTGAAACAAGAAGCTAGTTTGGAAAATACTTTTACCTTCGTCAATGAATTTACCACTAGAACCGAGATCCATTAATTGAAAAACCTTCTCACTTGCCCCAATAGATTGCATCAATGACGAAAAATTGTCCCCTACCCACCAAGTAGAATAAATCAACCATTCACTGTATAATACGAATTTGGTAAGTTGTTCTGCTGTAATGTGACCAGCCAGGATAGACATTCCTCCTACCAGCACAGCAATAACCTAAAAAATTCAAAGCATGGAATTGGAGTTCACTTTAAACAATTAACTGGAAAACCTTACTTTATATTTCAAACAAGTAGAATCTGCAGATGATGATAATGAGTAAGTCTCTAATTGAAAATTAGAAGCATCCATCATCTCTTTCTATCATCTATCGAGAACCATTCAAATGAAATTGTTTTTGTTAGAATCCTGTGAATATATTTTAAGGCAGAATACATAGATAGACATCTTAACTTGGAATCTTGGACTCTACTTGCAGTTGAACACCCCAACTTTCATTGTGACCATCTAGACACTTCAACTGAACAGAGGTGCATCCCATGGAAATTTAAGCACGTGAAAGCCCTAAAAAGAAATTGTTTTATTTTTTTCATGTGGACCTCACTTTCTTCTTCCCCATTAAACAAATAACCACCACCACCCCAACAAGGACAACACTAAACTCACCCTTAAACCCACAATTCTAATAGCCATGGATACCATTTGAATTTTCTCCTTGGAGTAATTGTTTCAAGCTAACTAGTTGGTCCTCCTTATCGCCAGAAATCGACCAGAGAAGGCTTTGATCAGAGCCGGCAAATTCAGGCAACAAATTATCCAAATCTCCAAATCCAAGAATTAACTCTAGCGACTGAAATCTAAATGGAGTGTCAAAAGAAAACCTCAACTGGAGAACCCAACTTGAACTTGAACAGAGAATCAAAGTAGTTTGTCAAAACCTCAAGAAAATGACGATATTAAGAAAGTATAGCCCTGAGCTCTTAGAGTAAGAATTCTCAATTTGGGGGACGGATAACAGTTCGTTTTAGCTGAAAAATAGGCATGTTGGGAGACTGCTCGCAACCTACTCATACAAGAACATGTTTCATTGCGTATTTGAGGGGACACTATACTCATATCTTGTGATATGATTTACCATATGACTTCTTCCACCATTTAAAATCAGATTCCACACTTTGTTTTGTTTTCTCAGCCACCCTTGTTCTTTCTTTCACCATGTGTCTTTTTGGAAGCACTTTTTTGTCCATAAGACCACTCCAGGAAACGAAAAATTGGCTCATTGTGCTCAAAAAGGTGTATTTCTTGGTTTCTTAAGAGTACATAAGCGATACTGATGCTACTCACCTAACCTAAAATGATACCTTATGTTCGCCAAAGCTACTTTCTTTAACGACTACCCTACTTTACATCCTCCTCTACTGAACATCTAGGCATTTATGAGGTTTTACCAATTCTATTTTTTGGGGATTCCGACATTGTCTTTCGTTCCACAGCTCTACCTCCACCACTTTTGACTTATCATCGTCGACCACACCCTTCATCTTGCCTAGACAATTCACACCCAACACCAAATTCTTTGCTTGATGCAGACTTGTCTTCACCAAGTTCTTCCATTACCCCTTGGAAAGGTATTTGTTCTACATGTAACCCTAATCATATCTATATTTATCTGAGTTATCATTGTGTATCACTAGCTCAATATGTCTTTATATCATCGATTTCTATTCCACAGACTACAGGTGAAGTCTTTCTCGCATAGGTTGGCGAATAGCTATGATTGAGGTGATGTATGTCTTATACTTTAAGGGTACAAGGGAGCTCGTTCGTTTTCCTCCGGATAAGTCTATAGTTGGTTTTCTTCGGGTATATGCGATAAATGTTGGCTCTGATGGACAGGTTGATCACCTAAAACATGACTAATTGATAGCACTCGCGGAAAAATTACATTGTATATATAAGGTTAATCTTTATTTTAGGTATACATATTATAAAATGAACCCCCTCAACACAGACTTGAGGCTTGGTTCAGCGGTCAAGGGGGTTCAAACGATGCAAGAGTTCTCGGGTTCCATTCCCGATCACAACATTTTTTAAACTTTTATTTCCTTTTTTTTTACGTATGATTATTACCCACATGCCACAACCATCTTACAAATGGATACAAATTCTTGTGAATCGTGAAGCATTAATAAAAGTAAGCTCCATCAATTTTTTAAACTACGATGTTCACTTATTGCTAAAGCAATCTCCTCAAGCATGATTTAGCAATTTTAGCACGATTATTCAAGAATTTGGCATGGGTCAGAGTGAAGTTGATCATTCTATGTTTTATCGCCACTTTGCTCCAGATTTGTGTTTGTACTTGGCGGTTTACAATGATGACATAGTCATCACAAGTAGTTATGAAGAGGGAATTACTAAATTGAACCATCGCCTCTTTGAACACTTCTTGATTATGGATCTTGGTCGACTGAGGTATTTCTTTGACGTTGTGGTTGGTCAATCCAAATCAGAAATTGCCATTTCACGGAAGTACATTCATATGACCATGAACTAGGGTCAATTTTGATTCTGCAATATTTTCCTCATTAATCACTCCAGATTAATTCATTTCTCCATGTTCATATGACCATGAACTAGAGCCACTTAGTGATCTTGGATGATATAGGTGACTGGTAAAAAAATGAATTCTCGGTGTGACTCGACTTGGCATTGCCTTATCAGATAAGTGTTGTAAGTCCACTTTTTAAGACACTTATTGGAAATGCAGTTATTTGCATTCTTCGATACATAAATTCTACTCTAGGGAAAGAATTAGTTAATGAAGACTGAAGACAAGATCAAATTGTTGGATTTATAGATGCAAATTAGGCAAGGTCACCCTCTGAAAGACGATCTACCTTTAGATACTGTGTTTTAGTTTAGGGGCAGTGTTTTTGAGAATGTGAAGCGACAAAGAGCGACAAGGCCCCAGGATCCACTTCGCTTAAAGTGTGAAACAAAGCACTCACTTCATCGAAGTGAATTGAATTTTTTTTAAAAAGACCAATATAAATCTTAAAGCACATGAAAAAATAGAAAGAAGAAGACAAATAGATAAATCAAAATTCAATTAAATAAAGAGAAAAAAAAAATAGGATGATATAATAATCAGTTAAATTAATGAAGGTAAAGAAATAAAGAGTAGAGCGCCTAGATTAAAAAAATGGAAAAAATAAAAAAGAAGAAATAGAACAATTTAAAATTTAAATTATTAAATTTACCAAGTAATAAAAAGACAAAAAAATAAACAAAATAAAAGCTGAACAAGCAGCAAAGCACACAACTGAGAAAGAAGAAGAGAAGAAGAAAGAAAAAAGAATCCCGACAGAAGAAGAAGTAGAAGAGGTCATCCTTGGAGCTTAAAAATTAAGAGAAGCAGAAAGTCGCACTCCTAGTTGTAGTCGCAGAAGAAAGTTGTTGGAGAAATATTTTTTTTCACTTAAGAAGTCCAATTTTTTAAAATAATAAAAAAGGAGCTTATGGTTCCATGCTTCTCAAGATGCACAGGTTGCTTGCTTCCTAGGCAGAAGTGAGTGTATTCACTAAAGCTGCCTAGCCTCAGCTCTCTGAAGCGCAACAGAGGCTGCATCACATCGCTTCACACTTGAAGTGCTTAAGCACTCGCTTTCCTCAACATTGGTTAGGGGTTGGTGTTTTGGAAAAGTAAGAAATAAAATGTGGTTGCTCAATTAAGTAAAGTAGAATATTGGGATATGGCAGTGGTACAGTGTACTCATATGGATCAAGCAACTACCGAATGAATTAAAATTTGAAGATTAAAAGAAATGGAACTGGTGTGTGATAATAAGGCTTCACTTCACATTGCATCATATCTAGTGTTTCACGAGAGGACCAAACACATAGAGATTGACTGTTATTTTGTCAGTGAAAGGTACTCTCAGGAGACATGTCACAAAATTTGTGGGGTCAAATGATCAACTTGCAGATATATTCACCGAGTCATTTGTCAGTCTCAGAACAAGTTGTATCTGTAGCAAGCTTGATACATATGATTTTTGTGAACCAGCTTAAGGGGGAGTATTAGAACCCAAAAATATTCTAGAAGAATTGTAAATATAGGAGTACAACAATAATATACTCAGTGAGATTCCACAAGTGGTGTATGGGAAGAGTAGAGTGTATACAGACCTTACCCCTATCTAGTAAGGTAAAGAGATTGTTTTTGATAGACCCTTAGCTCAAGAAAAATATTTCAAAACAGGTTTGAAAAATACAAGGTGAAAGAAGCTCGGATGGAAATACTAAGAAAGGAGAAATATTGACAACAAAATAGTAAGATAAACAAGCAAAAGAACAACATTAGTGATAAGATTGAAGAATAAGACAATAATAAAATGATAATGATAATACAATATAAATATAGTAGATTGCTTGATTTACTCTTATTGTAATTATGTAGTGATTTTCTTTCCTTTTTAGCGCATGTAACATAGTTATTTAAACCCAATATCTTGAGGGAATAATCAAGTTATATTCTCTCTTATTTCTCTTCCTTTTCACAGCATTCAAAACTTAGCACCCTGATATTTGAAATGTTTTTATGACAAAAAGTTCTTCATTTATTAACTCAAGGGAAAAAAAAAAAGATGGAAGGTACGACGGGTAAAGAAAGATACTCCAGTGCTAAACAATGGAAAGAGTTTGACCTGAGTTGAGTGATAGAGTGTGTTGAAGCTAAAGTTCCAATATCCATAAGCAGCGCTTTGACGCAAGGTTATATCAGCTAATTTCCCCATCCACCGTGCATACCTGTTCTAGAAAATGGTTATTTTCGAGTTCTTGTAAATACTGAGAAACTGCATGTAATTGTATTTTGCATATGTTCATATGTTTACTCCTGACAGTATTAAACAAACACAAAAGGAAAAGATCCCTTCTTCGAGTAGTTACCTTTGCAGTTCTTGTTCCTCAGTTCCATATACTCGTACAGTCCTCATGAGGGAGAATGTCTCTTGAGCAACCTATGTCACATCAAAGGATATAATTGAATATTAAACTTATAGCATATAGGGATAAAATGGACCAATCAACTTCTTAAGATTACTTCATTTGCACAAGCAGTGTACTCCTGAATTAGCTTAGCTGCTTTCTTCTGGTATCTGTTAAAAGAAACAGGCACAAAGAGAGAGCGTTGGAAGAAGTAGAAATCATAACTTGCACAAAGTCTCAAGTATGAGTTTTCTTCACATACTTGAACAAAGTATTCTAGTAGACTCATTTTCTACTAAGAGAGGGTAGCATAATTTATCAGTTACGCTAAATAAAAATGTGATTTAAAGAAGAGAAATCACTACTAAAACAAGAATTCACATCATTGTGGATGGTAAGTACTCTGTACTCCATGTTCACCAAAGACCAACTTGGCCCTTTCTTTTTGGGGCAAACCGAGAATACTAATTACTCCAAGGACAAGGATGAAGCTTTGGAAGCACCAAGAAGGCCATGCACAAGGTCTCTAGCTAAACAGATGCAAGATAAGGTGGCTGGACTTCAATGGGAGATTAAAAAGGTACTTATTGTGGAAGAAGAGCTCAAGTCTTGTGGAGAGGAATTGGCTACAAGCTACACTTATTTTATGGTCTATGTCCAACATGGGGCCCAAGAACTAGCCAAGCAAATTGCCTAAATTTAATCAGCCCACAGAGGGGCCAACTTGGCACCCAAAATCAGTCCAAAAGGGAGGAGGATTCACACCCCAAGACGTGGAAAGGAGCGGCTAAAGTTTCCTAATTTTTGTTTCTAGATAGCTATGGACAATTTAAATGCTTTCCTAGTTTTCTAGTCAAAGTTTCGTTATTTCATTTTAGGAGTTATTCACATGTTTTCCAAGTTTACTATTCAAAGTTCCCTTATGTCTTTTCATAGTTAGGTTTAATTACTTTTCCTTTACCTAAAGGACTTGTTATCCAAAGTAGTACAGGATTTGAATCATAACCCTCTTGGGAGAGTGTTTACATGACGCATTCTAGTATAAATAGGAGAGTCTTTCATTATTTTTGCTACACATTATTATCAATACAATTGTGAGAGTTTCTCCTTTTTACACCTTTGAATGCTGCCTAATTGATATTTATCTTGCAACCTTACAAGAACAAACTTGATATTTTGGTTCTCATTCGTCCAACTAAAGAAGGTAACTAGTCTTGTAATTATTGTTGTCTATAATTATTCAATTAGGGGTCTGGATCAATTTTGCTATCAAAGTGCTTGATTAAAACCTAGTAGTAACATAATCAGTCTCAATCCAATAATTTTTGTGTACTACTATCAATTAGGGTTCTTAGCCTATCATCTTCGGAATTCTTGAATTCATTCTATCTTTACTTTGTCTTCTTTAATTTCACTATTTAAGCTACCACATATTTATTCATCTTATTCTTGCAACTAACTCAATTCTAATCACTGTCCTATCCCTATAATGAGTCTAAACATCAATGATAGAGACAGTGTCATTAGAGTAGATCTGATTACACCAAAAACATAAAGTTAGGATACAATTCAATTTTACTTACTGCATATTACTCTCCCTATTCTTAAAAACTCAACGATTTCTCTCTTTCCAGATAGTCCACCAAATAGTATCAGGAATGACTCTCCAGTTGCTTTTGTTCTTTGCTTGTCATCCTGCTTCTTCCCAACTGTATAAGGCCTCTGCAATTCTACCAGGCATGACTCATGAGATGTTTTTTAGCCTTAGGAATAGACTCCACAATTAAACAGTGACCTTGCACTGGATGAATAAGTGATTGACTGTTTCTGCAGTTTCCCCCACAAAAAAAAAATCTAGAGCATAGTGTAATCCCCTTCTTCATCAAATTTTCCTGTGTCAACACAACTTCCTTAGCCAGTAACCACACAAAACAAGCCACTTTGTGTGGGATCTTGGCCTTCCAAATGTGTTTCCAGGGCCATTTGGGTGCCTGCGTAATTGGATGGTTAAACTTCCTATATGTTGCACTTACTTTAAAAGTCCCTTTACAGTTCCTCAACCACTGTAATTTGTCCTTCCCTGTCTCCAAGCCACTAAATTGTTCAATTGTTACTCTTGGAATTTCCCAATCATGGAGGTGCCTTCTAAATATAATATTCCACCCATGAGGTGTCCATAGTTCAGCTATTGTACTTGGTTGTTGAAGAACCAGAGTGTGTATGTCTGGGAAAAGTGTCCCCAGATTTCTTGCTTCATGCCAATCCTCCTTCCAGAATCTAGTTTTAACGCCATCTACCACTTTAATCATGGTGTTTGGTTTGAAATCATCCCATAGTTGATCGGATGGATTTCCACAAACTCATCTATTGATTCCAACACGATCCATATACTTTATACTATATTTTGAGCACTTTGTTGCTCAGGGGGAGTTTAGTAGCCTTGTATGTCGATTGTGGGAGTCATTTAATGGTCTGAAACAATCTTTGCAAGTTTGGTTTGGGAAGTTCAACATTGTAATTTTATCACTCTATGTTTTATCGGCATTATGCATCAAATTCAGTATTTCATGAGAAGATTAAGCACATTGAGATTGACTGACATTATGCATCAAATCCAATATTTAATGAGAAGACAAGCACATTGAGATTGATTGTCAATTTTGTGAAGTCGACTAATCAACTTGCAAATTTCTCACAAAGCCCTTCATTGGTCCTCGTATTAAGTATATATGTAACAAGCTAAGTACATGAATTGTATGCACTAGCTTGAGGGGAAGTGTTAGAATAGGAATAGGTTTATACAATCCTATTAGAATAGGAATAGGTTTACACAATCCTATTAGAATAGGAATAGATTTATACAATCCTATTTAGAATAGGAATAGGAATAGCAAATAGTATCCTACTTGGTAAATGATTGTATTCTAGTGTCCATAAATAGGATCTCAATGTAATAATGTAGACACAACAACAATTCAATAATATTCTTTTCCTATATTTCTCACAATCTGCATGTTGTAAATGAGTTATCCTTAGGATTTCCTTTCCGGCTCTAGCTACTTCAAAATCTCTTAGCCATCCTTCTTTGTTTGCATTCATAATCATATTGTTGAGTCCCTCCATGACTAATAGGAAAAGTAAAGTAGGTTTATATATAAATCCTAAAAGAACAAAAGTGAATTGGCCAAAAAAGGCAATCAAGGGTGATATCAAGAAAGGGGATAAAGCAAATTGAGAAATAGTGATGAACGATGGCACATAGGGAGGCCGAACTAAGCAAATAAAATTACACCAACTTGAATGAGGTGCCATGAATAATGACCACGACCACCCTAGTGGGTATAGGGAGGACAAGCGCAGTAACATAGTTGAGTAGAGGAGAATCAATCAAAATCCGAGGCCTCAAGATAGAAGACAAGTTGTTTGAGCTCCTCGTATCTAACAAGAGGAGCAATTTAGAGATAGTGAGGATGAATTTGAGAAAGTTTACCAAAGAAGGACTGGAAGTAGGGAACCACAAGCTAGAGCTGAAGATGACAATCTTAGAAGTATCAAGAAGAAGATACATCTTTCAAGGAGACCAAGAGATCAAGATTTGTACCTTGAACGAGAGAGAAACGTTGAAGTCATCTTCGATTGCCATAATCATTCTAAACGTAAGAAAGTTAGACTTGTTGTGATTGAATTTACTGACTATGCTGTAATTTGGTAGAAGAAATTTAGTATGGATTGAGAAGACTCGGAGACCTGCCTCATGCTACTTACGCTGAGATGAGAAGAGTTACGAAAAAGGTATTTTTGGCATCACACTTATAACAAGATCTGCAGCAATGCCTTCAACTCTTAGATAAGATTCTATGTCCATAGACGAGTATTTTGAAATTATGGATATGACTATGATCCAAGCTTATTGTAATGAGAATGAAGAAACCACTATGGCTAGATTCCTATTTAAAAAGAGACATAGCTGATGGAATAAAATTACAATAATATGTAAACTCAGCTGAATTAGTAAAGTTGGATGTAAGAATAGAAAAGAAAAATAAAACAAGGTAGGTCATGGCAAAATCAACCTACTACAGCTCCAAGGAGGAATTGACTGAACACGAAGAAATTGGATTTATCAAAATTGATATTAATATCAAGATATAACCATGGCAAAATCAACCTACTCCTAAAACTCAAGATGATAAAGGCTAAGGGAAAATTGGAGTTAAAGGATGGAGACAAGCCTTTTAATTCTAGATCCTTTACTCCTAGTTGTAACATCCGGTACTTCCAGGCAAAGTTTGAATTCTTTTAACATGGGTTACTTAACCCATGCTCCGTAGAAAATCAATGTGCGTAGGTAAAAAAAGTCTAGAATTATAGATTGGAATGGTAAAATTAAGGATTTGGATTCAAAAGAAATTGAAACAATGAGCCCCCAAGGCCTAGCTCGAGTAGCAAAATGTGGAGGATTTGTGGCTTAGGTCACAAGCTCAAGCCCCACATCATGCAAAGTGGAGAAGAGTAGAGGGGTGGGCCCATTATCCACTGAGTTTAAAATGTTGTGATTGGTCCAAAGGGTGGGTCACCAATGGATTTCTCCGTTATCAAAAAAGAAAAAAGAAATTGAAATAATGCAAGTTTAGAAATCACCTCTTTAGTGAAGGTATTGGGCATTCTTTTGATTTTTTCTCATGTTTCAAGTATTACAACAACTATGCTGAAGCACTAATGGTTATATCTTGATATTAAGTATTCAACTTCTTAAATTTAAACTCATATTAGTTTTCATCTAAAATTTATTATTTTATTTAATTCTAATGACTTAGATCCTTTGCCTAATGTTGTTTCTAAAATTTTGCAGGATAGTTTACCATCTTTAAGAGGAATAGAACATCAAATTTACTCACTGTCTGGATTTCAATTTCCACATAGGCTTGCATTATTACATTGAGACCCTATTTATAGACACTACATTAGACTCCTTTTCCAACTAGGACACTACATTACAATACTTGGAAAAGTAGGATTCTATATATTTTTCCTATTCCTATTCTCATACTTATTCTAAGTAGGATTATATACATTATCCTTGTTTTTATTCCTATTCTAACCATCTAAATAAGCTGGTCCTTACATTAACTCAAAGCAGTAGTGACCAAAAGTCTTTAGTAAGAACCGTTGTTCTTGGAACTCCTCATCTATAATAGATTAAAACCATGCATGTTCTACTGATTGTCTAACTCCATCTGGTAAATAAGATTCTAAGATATTATACTATACAAGTAAAACACCAAGGAAAACTTACTGGCCGTATAATAGCATTATCGTGAATAGTGCACAGCAGATAGCCAACGTGCACAATCCCAGTGGCCAGGACAAAATCAACAAATAAACCAACGCACCTGTTCCCTGAGAAGGATAAAAGTAAATTACCAACTCAAAAATGAACATCTGAAATCATTAGACATGTTAGGAAATTTTACCTGGAGAACATTACGTAAAATCAGATTTAGGTCATTTCCAATTACACGAGACACTTGTTGACAATCTGCCCCTAGCCTACTTGTCAAATCACCAACTGTTTCAGAATCAAAAAAGGATATATCCTACAAAAAAGGTAAAGCTACTTTTCATATAGAAGTGATGTCACTTGTTCCTTAGACAAGCAAAGTAATTGGTGTTATTTATGTTTAAGCGAAATAGGATTCCTGAAACCTGAAGAAGAAGAGTGGAATATAATTTTTCCCTCATTCGCTTGACCTGCAAATGAAGATGAAGTTCAAGGCAATTAAACAAGCTATCCTGTTTCTTGAAGACTTTTAACGTTAAAAAAGATTAGTAAATGGAGGTATATATTTGATTAAATGGCTTTAGCAGTGAAGAAAAAAAAAGATAAATTATATAGGCAACTAAAAGCAGGGATAAAAGGATTTGTTTAAGTGAATAGAAACAAGGCTGACCAGGATCATATTTGCGATGCCAAAAAGGCAACCTCGCACACCACTGGAGATGAAGAAAAAGAAAAAGAAAAATGTTAGAAGGAGGCTTTGAAATATATAGAAAAAAAGTAGTAGTAGTGTTGACCTGCATATTGCGGAAATGATACATAGCACAACCAAGATTCGCACATTCCGATGAAACAGTGGGGTAGTGCTACTTTGTGCCGTAAAGATGGATGCTGTGAGAAAATGCGGTATAGAAATTTCTGATAACTGATGAAAGGAAAGGAAAGGATTAGGAGGATGATTGGAAAGCATTAGGAGGATGATTTGAAAGGGTTAGGAATTAGAAGAACGTACAGCAGTAACAATGAGAGCAGTAAAAGCAGCAAAAATGAGGAAACGATCTTCAGCTATCAATTCCCACATTCTGTTAAGAGCACGAACAACAGTCACAGGCTTTGATGTTCCTCCAACATCTACATCTTCTGATGAAAGCTTCCACCAATTTCCACCCGGAAATACATTTTTAATAAATTCCACCAACTTATTCCGAGAATCAACTTCATTTTCTGAGTATTCAACCGAGTACACGCATCTCAATTGCTGCTGCTGCCGCTGCTGCTTACACAAACACAATTGGGTTTTGAATTTTGGGTTTGGGTTTAGGTCCCTTTTCCAAACAATAATGCCCTCTCGATGGTGCCTTTTTCCTACACAATATACAATTCTTACTCGAGGTTGGAATTGCACACTTGACACAACCAATGCCATACTAATATATTAATTAACACAAAAAACTTCTCTCTTCGTTTTTTATGAATGATGATATGAATACTCAATTTTAGTCTCATGTTCAGATTTTACTTCTGAGGCTATCATCCACGCAAAACTATATTTATCAACAGTGGGGCCCACAATATTATACTCGCAAAATTCTTTTATCTGTTATACTCTTAATTAATTATTTTAAAAAAGGTAAAGCTTTTTAAGAGTCTTAGGGATCGTTTGGTAAAGTGTATAAAAATAATACTCAATGGAGTCTATTAGTAATGCAAGCATTAGTAATACATGTATTAGTTATACTTGTATTAGTTATACATAGATTATTTCTTATGCATTGTTTGGTTTAATGTATTAAAAATAATATGCATTGTATAAAAATATTTATTTACAAAAGTATTCTTCACAATTACGATGGAAAAGGTGTAAAAGGTACTTTAGAGCGATAATTGGGTCTTTAACCATATTAATGCATGTATTAAATCATTTGCATTAATAATACCTAGAAATTCATGATACTAGGAATACACTTATCTAATTAGTTATACATAGCATGAAAAAATGCATCAAACAAGGAATTACTAATACATACAATTAATACATGCATTATTTTTGCTAATACACTCTACCAAACGACTCCTTAAGTTTTTAATTCATCCACTTAATAATTAATAGGGGTAAAATAATAAACTTACTATGTCAATTATTGTTTTCTTAATAGATGTATCAATTGAGAAGTGGACAAGTAATTAGGGATAGTCGGAGTATCCACTAATAAATGAAAGTTGAGAGATAGTTTTTACCATTTTCCCTTAGCGGTGGATTCAAAATTTTGAATACTAAGATTTAACATTTTCAAAAAGTGAAAAATAAAATATATCATAGAAAAAATTTAAATATAAATTAAACTATATTTAAAACTTACACTGAGTACATGATGTTATGTTGTTGTTTTTTTTTAAATGCTAGTGCAAAAGGTATTTTTATAGGAAGAAAAGGAAAAATATATAGATTATAATAAACTTAAGATGATAACTAATTATTAATAAAGAAAATATCTCAATCAAAAGTATAAAAACAACATACTTGGTGTGGATAAGGGTGACAATTGGACGGGTTAGGTTAAATTGAACAGGTCAAAATGGGTTAAGCAATAAACCGGTAAAGACTCAACCCAACCCAAATTTGTTTGGGCCAAAATAAGTTGGGTCAAAAGGGATTAGGTAATGGGTCATAACCCAACTCGCCTAATTTTTACTAAGTTTTAAATTTTAATAGCTTTATTTGTTATTTTATAAGCTTTTAGTACCTAATAAAATTGTTTTTTTCTTTATTATTATAACTATACATAACACATTAAATAAAAAAAAATAAAAATATTATTTTGACAAAAATTCTCAAAAATCAATTTGGATTACATATCAACTCAATTTTTAATAGGTTGAGTTGAGATGAGTTGAGATGAGTTGAGCTAACAAATAGATGGATCAATAACCAACTCGAATCTAAATAGATTGGGTTGGGTTGGTTTGATTTTATTGCCACCCTTAGATGTAAAGGATGCCTGGATAAAAAATTTTAACAAAAAAAATAAAGGGATAAATTCAAAGATATCCCCTCAAGTTTTGCTTCATAACACTCACCTTCTTTGTGGTTTATAATATTACACTTACCATCCTTATTTTAATTTTTTTGGTAACAATTCATTTAACTTATTAATTGTTAATGTAAAAAGTTATGATATGACTAATTTTCCCCTTTTAATATATCCTATTTTGTGAAAAGTTTTTTTAAAAAAATATTGTTATAAAACAATTTCATCTTTCATATAAAATATTTTTTATCTTCCATTAACCTAATCTGCTAAACTTATTTTAGAGTTGATGCCATCAATTTATTTGTCTAATTTTATTGAAAATGAAGAATTTTATATCAAATGTTGGAACTTGCAAAATGGAGTAACTCAATTTTTATATCGGCTGGAATGCAAATAAATTAACATACACTTTATTCTAATTTTGATCATTTTCTTTTCCAATTCAATAATTAAGTCATCTTAAAATATTATATTTTTATCTTAATTGGTGACATTATTATAAGTAACTAGTGAACTTGCCAGCGGTTTGTGCAGTTCTTAAAATATTAATAAATTCATAAAATTATTAGTCCTATATATGAGTACAAACACAAATATTTCTTGAAGCATTCCTAAAATATTACAATATATATTTATTTTCAACAATAGAACAACTGTTGCTTAATGCCACCGTTTTCCTAAGTTAACACCTCGGATGGTCACTCAACTATGTACTATTCTCTCAGAAAGTCACTCAACTTTCTATTTTAACTCAAAAGTCACTCAACTATGCACTTCTTTCTGAGAAAGTCACTCAACTATGCACTTCTTTCTCGGAAAGTCACTCAACTTTGAATTTTAACTCAAAAGTCATTCAGCTATCCACTCTTTCCTCAGAAAGTCACTCAATCTATTTAATTATTTTTTTTATTAAAATTTACTGATATTAATTGTTTATATAACAAATCAAAATTTTAAAAAATAAAAAATACCATTTAAACCATTTAGTGATTTACCCATCTAACCCGACCCATTAAAAAATATAATTCGAACCATTTTATTTTTTCCCTTAATCCTAAATTATTCCCTCTCTTTCTCCTATGCTCCTCTATATTTTTCTTTTTCGTTCTCCATGGTTGGTGCCTCTTCAAAGAAATAGTCTCTTTCATGATTAGTTCAATTACTTTTTTCATTTGGTGCCAACTTATATTTGAATTTGTTTAAAGGTCCATTATGTGGTAAGCAGTCCCGTTTCAGTGTCATTTGCATGTCATCAATATGAATTGAAGTTGCATCAACAATGGAGAACGAAAAAGAAAAATGTAGAGGAGCAGAGGAGAAAGAGAGGGAATAATTTAGGATTAAGGGCAAAATAAAATGGGTCATATTATATTTTTTAATGGGTCGAGTTAGGTGGGTGGATCACTAAATGGTTTAAATGGTATTTTTTATTTTTTAAAAACTTTGATTTGTTATATAAACAATTAATATCAACAAATTTTAATTAAAAAAACAATTAAATAGATTGAGTGACTTTCTGAGAGAAGAGTAGATAGTTGGGTGACTTTTGAATTAAAATTCAAAGTTGAGTGACTTTCTGAGGGAGAAGTGCATAGCTGAGTGGCTTTTGAGTTAAAATTCAAAGTTGAGTGACTTTCTAAGAGAGAAATGCATAGTTGAGTGACTTTTGAGTTAAAATTGAAAGTTGAGTGACTTTCTAAGAGAAAAGTGCATAGTTGAGTGACCATTTGAGGTATTAACTCCCATTTTCCTTATAAGTTTTCTTTCCAGTTCTTTCTTTTCTTCGTTTCTGTTTTTTCCTTGCCTATGTACTCCTTCTGTCCTTAATTATTTGTTCACTTTTTCTTTTTTAGTTGTTGACAATTATTTGTTCATTTTGACAAATTAAGAAATGACAAATTCTTTTTATCTTTTATATCCTTAATTAATTACTTTGAAAAAGGTAGAACTTCTTAAAAATTTTAAGTTTTTAATTTATCCACTTTATATTTAATAAAAATAAAATAATAAATTTACCATGTCAATCATTATTTTTTTAATAAATATATTAATTCAAAAGAAAACAAATAATTATGAACAGACAGGAAGTATGTATCATTGTCCCGCCCCCTGACACTTTATCTTTTGTCAATCCCCATGTCGTCAAAAATTTCACAAATGGACTGTTTTTCATATTTCACACTTGTTTTATATTTATGTACTATGACTATTTGTTCACGTAATATCCAACATAATTTGTTTTTCTCCGGGACCAAAAAAATCTAGTAGGTACTTTTTATTTTTGGATCGGCTAAGTGGGAATTTTAGAAGACAACAATGCTATGTAATACTACGTTATGGGTTTAAACTTTAAAATCAAGGTAAAGTAGAAAGAAAATCTAAAAGTAACCAAAAAGAAAAAAAAAATCTGAATTTTAAGGGATGCCACATAGGCGGACATAAAATCCTCTTTTATATATATAAATATAAATTGTATAAAATTATAAATTCATTTAAACAAAAGGATTTCAATGAAAGACAGAAATACATCGATTATCAAGGAATTTAAAAAAATATATTATAAAGGGTAAATTAGTTAGATTATAATTCTTTACATTAATAATTAATAAGTGAAATAAATTGTTACCAAGAACTCAAAATAAGAAAGGTAAGTGTAATATCATTAACTACAAGGAATTGAGTCAAACCTGAGCAGAGGTCTTTGAAATTATTTCAAAAATATAAAAGCATTAATTAAAATTTCAAATATATATTTCTCTATCTATTTATTTATTTATACTATTTTGTTTTTAACAACGTTTAAAGTTGAATTATTAAGATGTCCATTAATAGTTGAGTGGTTGTTTTGCTCTCCGATCAAACAATACTACTCATGTAATTCTTGGTACTAAAATATAAATCTAAATTTCAATTATTAATATATTTTCAAGAAATAAAATAAAGATAATGTAACGACCCATTTGATCATTTTGAGTACTAGAGCTTTTTAATTCATAAAATATTTTTCGATAGATTCTAAATGAGTATTTTAAACTATTCGTAACTATAATTATATAAGTAATGGGGTAATTTTAATAATCAAATATAGTTGATGGTTAAAGAAAATAACATTAAAATTAGTAGTGGGTCACTTTTATCATTTTTATAATTGATTATATAATAACTAGGGTAAAAAAATAATGGTAAAGAAAGAAGGAGGAAAAGTAGGCGAGGGAACAGAAAGTGGCGTTGAATGAAGGAAAGTCACGGTACTTCAGGTGATTTTTTTCTTACTTTGATTATTGTTAGTATACTATGTGTACGTATATGGGTTGGATAGTGTGAATCTTATTATATTGTAAAGGAAGAGAATCAAGTGGCGAGTAAATTGCAAGTTGTATATGTTATTGACGTTCTTGGACTTGGGGTATATATATATAACATAATGTACTCAATCTCAAAGAACTCAATTCCCAAAATTGCTTGGTTTGGAGCACTACACCATTTTAGGCCTACGGCCACCCCTATAAAGTGTTGCCTAAACTAGCAAAAAGTGTGGCCTTTGATAAAAGGCTACACTTTTGGACTTTAAGCAACGTTTTTCCAAGGGTGGCCGAAAGAGGCGTAACCTTAGAGTTTAGGCAACACTTTTCAAGTGGTGCCTTATCAGCTACGCTTAAAAGCGTAGCCTAAATGGCAAAATGGCGACGCTTTGATGTACCTCATATAGCAACATTTCTATCTCAAACAACTACACTTTAAAGCGTTGCCTTTGCTTCTTTATTGCCCACAATTTTAAAGTGTTGCCTTTTCTATCTAATGTATGACAACGATATTAAAGTGTTGCCTTTTCTATCTAGTGTATGACAACACTTTGAAGTGTAGTCCTTGCCCACATGCATACCACAATTTACAGTCCTATGGCTACACTTTTAAGTGTGGTAATACTATTTTGGCTATAAAATATTTATATACCACAATTTCTAATTAAAAAACACCAATTTTGTTTTGCAATAAATAATCTCAAGCATTAAATTGGCTAATAAGTAATTCAAACATATAGATTTGCAATAAACTTCAAAAGATAGTATGTCTTGAATACATACACATACTTATAAAGCAATATTCTAAATATGTGTACACTATAGTTCAAAAAGTACTCTTACAATAGTTCAATATATTCTAGCAATGAATATATTTCACAAAATCAAACATAATGTATTTAAACTTTTACAATAGTTCAAAAACTCTTCATCATCCACTTCAATGAGATCAAATTGACTTGTGGCGACTCTTCAAATTTGATCACCTCCATTTTCCTACACATTTAAAATGTACAACAAAATCAGATTGCAGTAGTTATAGCAGAGGCAAGAAGTTCCAGATTAATTCCAAATTGCAGCAGTTCCATATTGCAGATTGCAGATTTTTTGAGCTCACTTTGCAGATTCTGAGGCAAATTAAAACCAAATTGTAGATTGCAGATTACAGTTCCAGTTCCAGATTAATTCCAGATTGCAGATTACAGTTCTAGTTCCAGATTAATTCCAGAATGCAGATTATAGTTCCAGTTTGCAGATTGTAGATTACAGTTTCAGTTTACAGATTTATTAAGTTCTAGATAGCAGATTACCAGTGTCTGAATGATCGTGGATAAGAACAACCAGTCGGTTTCATCCAAATATTATCAGCTCGAATGAGCCTAGAACTCTAGATGTTTTGAAGGAACTTCTAACTCCTCATACACCTTTTAAGTCTAGATGTTTAGTAAACCATTTTGCTTGGAGTAATCTCTCTGATGTAACTAACTTAGTAGATCTTTTGGATTTTTACAGACCAAAGAGAGAATTTACTGCAAGGACCATGACAACGAGCAGCAAAATATTATGAATTGAGTGACATTCTGTAGCCTCACAAGCATCAAATTCTGAAAGAAAAATGGTACCTGAGGTCGAAGGATACAATCCATTTCCAGCACTCATGTCCATTACATTACGTATTTCTTTCTCGTTTACATCCATCAGTCTCCAATAATGGAGAACTTGATCTTGCCAACAGGTTGTATCCGCTAAGAACCAAAAAGGTACTAGAAACAGAATAGACATTTATAACTATATATTCATTTCCTTTTGTCTTCATGGCATGCATAAAAAATTTAACTAATCAATTAATTACCAAATTAAATCCATAATGAGATGTCTTATCTCATATAATAGAAAAGTGTGCAACTTTATCAGAAAAGGTTCTCCTTGAACTGTTGTTCATGTACCTCTTCAAATATTTTTACATTGCATGACAATCACATACCATATAAATAACAAATCCATTTACTCAAAATGTCTATCAAACTACTTGAGATCAGATTAGAGAGAAAGAAAACCAGCTCACAATTTTGGTCAACAACCTGTCAAGTGTTTCTGCTGCTATAAACCAGGAAACACATTGACATTAGCATGATTTTACTAGTAGTTGTACATGTAATCATGGTTAATTTATTACTTGAATGACATTGGCTCAATCATGTATACCACATTTATTTAACCAAGTTAAAGCACCTACAAATAACTTGGTTATCTCTCAGGCAATATCCATTTTGCCATAAAAATCAAAGTACTAAATCACATTTAGCATCCAAAAGTAGAGACAATAAGGAAAAGGGGTAAATGAGTATGTAAGACAATACGATTATGAAATGAGTAGTATGAGAACTTTGGTTGCTAACAACCATTAATTACTTACATTTCTTGTAAAACTTCCAAACGCTGAATATGTAATGAAGGATAAGCCAGGCAACAGAAACATTGGTAAAACTCGCAATGCCCTAATTTATAGTTAAGGTCAAGGGATCGTGTTGTCATGATAGCATAACCCACTGCAGTAACCTGAACGTTGAAATAGCCACAATATGACACCCATAAGACTAGTAAATATATAATGTACATGTGATGATATAATAAGCAACTCAAGCAGTCAGATATCAATATAACATAAAGGATACACACTGATTATCAATTAGCTACATAATAACTTACATAAGTAACATCTAGAACAAGTGCATGCTTAATATAATTTAAACCACCAGGATGCTCGAAAAAAATGTGGCAAACTTGGACACTTAGTACACTCATGTCCCAACAAACCAAACAATATCCAATCCACTTCTAGAAGCACTAAACTACCAGATTATCCAATGCCAATAAAGAGTCCAAAAGAATCAAATGAGGACAAAGGTTGGACAACGGTAATGTGCCAAAAAAGTTAAAAATCAAACTACCAACAACCTGCACACGTGAAAAGCAATTACTCACACAATCAAAATACATTTAATACACAAATAAATGACCAAAGCCAAAACAAAGTTTCACATGATTCTGTAGGTCCACCAATTCTCAATACCCAGGACAAAATCAAACAACAAGAAGGCAAAAAAAACCCCAAAAATTCAACACTAAACTCCAAAGGAGGGGAAGCAACCACGTCACTGAATTTTGAGAGTACAAGCCACGTACAAAGTATGATATCCAAGCCACGTAGAAGCACTAAACTACCAGATTGTTAAGTACAACTTAATTTTTGACAAGTCAGAACTTGACAAACTCATATCTTTACTAATTTAAAAGGAACGCAGAAAAATGATTTGCTGATAAAATATATCCTTAGCAATTAATAAATACAAAATAAACTAATCTAGATTAAGAAATTTTAACAAGAATCAGATTCAGGTTATAAACAGGATTAAAGAATAAAAAACCTATACAATACTTTATTTACTTCAATCACTCTCTAGTTATAGAAAATTGAAAAGAAATACCAAGTAATTTAAATTTACAGCACACATATACATTAAAATTACGTATTTTAATCAAATTAAAATAAACAACGACCTTAGATTATCATAAAGCACATGAATGACATGGAGAAATAAAAAGCCTATCTTCAAAGAAGAAATCACACACTATCAGAATTCTAAATAATCCCTACAAATCCGTCACTCAAGTAAGAAACATTAGAGTAGATTGCTTACAAATGTAAAACAAGGTGAGGATGTTCCAAAATTTTCCAAGTATCCAAAGAACCCATAAGCCAACAATAACCTACAAGTAATTCTTACATCAAAATATGAAAGAGATGATACTAAGATAAAATGTAAGTTTTGACATATGTATTGAAGTATACTTTTTTAATATAAAGGATATAATTTTTTGACAAGACCATTCATTTGGAAATTAACAGATGATTAAACTACATCCTACCTAGGAACCTTTCTTTCTCCGTCTTGACATAATTTCTAATAATTTCTGCCACAGTGCAGCAGCCAGCAAGAGCAATAGTCTGTTCTAGTTCATTCTTGAGCATTTCAATACCTTGTTTTACCCCAGATTCTCCATTAGTAGCCAGGCCATAGATAACCGATCGACCAATCTGCAGGAAAAAATAGTAGCTACTCTAGTTGTACATTCGAAATTTGCACAATTGTATATCAGACTCTATAAAAATAGTTGCAATAATTGATGGAGAAACCTTGAGCCACATTCATGATAAAACTATTGAAATGCCAAAATTATCACTCCCTCTGTCTCACTCGATGGATGGAGTAACCTCAGCCTTTATTAACTTCTGTAATAAAATGACCACATCAAATGTAACAGATTATGTTTCCAGCACACTCCAAAGATAGTCACAACATATCCTTTTCTTGGATAGGACCAAAAGGATGGTATTGACCTATACAACTCTTCACAATTGCAAATTATATTAAAGGTATTTGTTGATTTAAATCCTTAAAATGCATAGTGAAAGGGTTTTCTTTTCCTTAAAACCACCTTCAAGATGGGGCGTTAGGAATGACCCCTACATCATATGTTAATAACAAATAACAAAACACATGTACAAGAGGTATTCAATGCCTACCCTATTCAAGAGTTTCAAGATTAGATATGTCCAATCTTTTATAAAAATTAACTCATGATTAAACCATAGCTTTCTCAAAATATATATGCATAAAGTATGCTAAAGGATTATAAATGGAGTTTCCCTCCTTTCAATTTTCAGAAAGTAGAAACAGAGGATTAAAGAATAATCACACCACATCTTCAAATCTAATTTCAGGCATCTTTTATTTTTAACTCGAAAATTAAGATATCTTCATTTTACCTCTTACTTCATTTGGTAGCTCTCAAAAGTCATGAATAAACATAATCAAGTTGCTCATTTTCTCAAAAATTGAGTGAATCAACAAAGGCTTGTATAAATTTGGATAAAATTCTTCTATATATTTAACCTACATAACTAAATAATGACTAAGTTTCAAAGAATCGACCTCTATACAATGATCTCTCTTGATGCCATGTTCTATTGCTAACAACTATACTTTTAAGAGGAAGATAGACAGCCTAACTTTAGATCAACGTTGATCAACAAATACATTGTTCATTAAAGTGACTAAGAAATGATCAAAATATGATAGTGAACAATATAATACACTTCAACAACTGCATAGCCTGACACCCAACTATATTCAAAGTCTAATTAAATTCAGCTTGTGTCACAGTTGTCTCTGATTTATACTCCAAAATATTGATATGCTCATTTAAAAATTCAAGAAATTCACAAGTAGAATGAAAAGAAAGTACAAATTTAAGAACTTCATAAGTAGAATGAAGATGTCAAAAGCATTAATCAACACTAGGACACCCCAATAAAGTAAAAAAACAAAGAACATAGTTCACAATTACTGACGTTCATGCAAGATTCTACAAAAAACTGATATACGATGAGGCGAGAATGATATCGAGAAGAAGACTGACATATATGAGCCGAGTGACTAAATCTGGGATTCTCTGATTCCTCCAAATCGCCACAGCATGTAGATTCTCCGATTCCTCCAAATCTGGGATTCTTCAAATTATTTCTCTAGTCTCTCCCATATAGGTAAAGAACGATTAAGGAAATCACAACCAAATATCGATAAGGTTACAATGGAGAATTTTTGGGTGGAAATCAGAAGGAGAGAAAGTAGGGTTTAATTTTTGATATAGGCAAAACTAGGAGAGCATTTTAATTTGGGGGCAAAACGTTTTCAGAGTTATGTTTATATTGAGGTTATTTTTTTGCAAATTAGAAATTTGAGGGAGAGTTAACTATATTGGGGGGAATACATTATTTTGGTGAAAATTTTAGGAAAATTATAAGGCCACACTTATAAAGTGTTGTTTTAAGAATTATAAAAATATCACACTTTAAAAGCGTAGTCATATGTATAAATATGCATTGCTAATTATATCATGATGTGGCAACACTTATAAAGTGTAGCCTATACTATCAAAAAGCACGCTTTATAAGCGTTGCCAAAATTACCGTAGCGAAATGGTAAAAACTAAGGATATGCTTTAAAAGCGTAGCCAAAAATGTTTTGGGGAACACTTCACAAGCGTTGTCCAGATTTAGTGTGGCCTTAGGCCTAAAATGTTGTAGTGGAGGCATGAGTCCTCATGTGTGACTTGATATTGTTGATTGATTACGTACTTACTTTAGTGTTGTTGACACTGGTTCATGTTGTTGACACGTCATAGTTGATTTTATACTATTATTCATTACATATTAGTTTCTATTTTGGGTTGGCCGATGATATCTACTCAAAATATGTTGCCCTGAGCCCTACTTGTGTGTTTCTTTGTTTTTTTTTTTGTGGAGTGCAGCAAGTGTACCGGTGGATTCGACTCGCCCTTAGCTCTAGTCAGTCTCCAGCACATCAGGTTCCAGGGTGAGCTATTCATTCTAGCTCATATTGGTTTCTGTCGGTCACGGCATGATGTCCTTAGTTTTCGAACACAAATTACTCTATTCATTTATTTTGGTGTCTTTGATACTCTTAGACTTACTATTTTGAGATTAGATGTCCTTGATGTGATGACTTTCAGGGTTTAGGGATAATATGTAATAGACTCGCGGGGTTTCTTTTATTGGAACTTTAATAAGATTTGAGCTTCCGCATTATGAGTAGTATTTCGTAAGTTGAGCTATTAATATAAGTTGGGATTGAATTTGTTGATTCGCCCACCTAGGAGGTTAAGTGTGAGTGTCACTCATGACTCGTTTTGGTTTGTGACAAATTAGTAGACCACTATTTTGCTTTCATATTTCAATGATTATTGCAACCTTTCTGAATGCCTATTAATTATTTTGAAGGTCTTTTCAACTTTCAATAATAAATACAAATTTTGAACTAATATTTTGTTGGAAACTGAACCAACTCTATCACTACTAAAAAAAACTCAAATTAGAAAAATCCTTTCAGCCAGGCCCAAATACATATTCACATTATAAACTGATTTTCTTTAACAATTATATCCTTCTTTGTCAAATTTACATTTTTTATTACTCTATTTATTAATTATGTTTCAATAAAGGAGAAAGATTTCCAGCACATGGGAAATTGACTAATTTCATGGTTCTCTAACTTCCATACATATATGGCTTTTAATTTCTTTTAGAAATGTTGTAAAATGGTCAAACGCCAATACGTATCTAGATTTTTTCTTTTCTTTTTTTCCCTTTCTAATTAAAAATCTATAAAGAATACAAAATTTAAATTGATAATTAAGAAAATAATTTTAAATTACAAAATAAGCTTACTCAAATTTCCATGAACTTGGCAGCATAACTTACTTTAGCACTTTAACTTTACGGATAATTAATTACTCTCCTAATCTTATTGCAAGTAAATTTAATAGCACCTTACACATACAATATCAATTTCATACTCATGGGTGAAGTGCATGCGCACCACCTAAGTGCCACCTCGGTGCCACATCGATGACATGTCAGATAATTGAAAAAAAAAATCTTTATTTTTACTTCCCCACATCTTTTAGAAATTTTATTTTCACTCTTCACCCACGTTCTTCATTATTTCATCTGAGTCAATTTCTTAACATTCAAAATTTCACATTGATTGAATCATTTTATTTTTCATTGCTTTGTAATTTTTCACTATTACTTCCATCAATACTTCTATCAATCACCATATTTTTTTCCTCTAATAGGTGAAAACTATCAACTTATATCAACAATGACAATTTTAAATTTATGCAAAATCGATGTGCTAATTTTTTAGATTTGCTGTTACTTTTCTTGTTTCACTTCTTAATGCATATTCAGGTATAGAATAAGTAACGTTTAAAGTTAGATGAATAGTTATTTTAGAAAAATCAAATCTCAAAAGTAAAGAAGAAAGAAAATTATGTGGGTCTTGAATGTGATTTTCTGTTTTTATCTAACGAAAAAATGTACAAGAATGTAGAGTTTGATGAAGGAGAAAGAGCATGGGTTGGGGTTGTGGTAGGATGCGGTGGGGAGTTTGAGGAAGAAGAGACAAGCAACGACGGTGGGGTTTTAAGAAAGGGGTGGAAGGGTTTGAAGAAGAAGAAGAATGGGTAGGTGGGGTTTTTTTTTTTTCATTATATATATAATGCTAGTGGGACCATTATATTTTTTTTTAAAAAAAATTTACGCGCCTTCAATTTTTTTTGCTTTTCATTTTTTGCCACGTCATCTATTAAGGTGATATTAAATTCACTCGAAATAAAATTAGGGGATAAATAAACGCTCGTATAGTTTAAGTGCTAAAGTAAGTTATGCTGCCAAATTCAGGTTTTTTTTATATGTATTTTCTCTAAAATTGAACTCAAAATACATTTAACTCACAATCACCTTCTTGTAAAGTCTATCATAGATTCGTCAATTTTTACACAACTAAAAAAAATTAATTACAAATATAACCACAAAAGGAAATAATTTTAATTTTTTTTCTTTTCTCTTTTTTTATTCCATTCTCACTTTTTCTTTTTATTTTTCATCTTTTTCAAAATAAAAAATTAATTAAAAAAATATTCAGATAATGATAAGCGAATAAATCCACAAATAAGATATTTAAGACTAAAATTAATCATTGAAATAAAAAAGTAAAAAAAAAAATCACATATCAGAAGTGTCAAATGTATTACTGAACTTTTTGAGCTGGATCATATATCCCTATATATCATGACCCAAAACGACCCATGAGTGACACCGTACTTAACCTCCTAGATGGGCGAACCAACAAATCTAACCTCAACTTATATTAATTGTTCAACTTACGAAATACTAATCATAATGCGGAAGCTTAAATCTTATTAATGTAAGAAATACAAATCCACTAGCATCTATTAAATATCGTTTCCCAAAGCCTAAAAGTCATTACATCAAGGACATCTAAACCCCAAGTACTAAGTCTAAGAATATCAAAGACATCAAAATAAATAAATAAATAAAGTAATGTGTGTCCGGAAACTAAGGACATCAAATATCTTTGTTCTCGATCGCCTCTTTCCAAAGACTAAACTGCATTACACTAATTCTTTCAATTTATGACTCTAGCTCCCTTCAATTTTATTCAAGCAGCGTCTCAACATCTCCTATAACTTTCCATGCAATCAAGCTACTCACAAAATAGTATCAAACCCAACCTTAAATACTCACAAGTCGTCGTTATAATACAAAATTTGTTTAACCAACAATCCTTATTATGTAGTTGCATCTCAGTCATAATCCATCACGAACTCTTATTACCATCATGCTCAGTTAGCTGTTGTCATCACCACAAAGTCAACCTTTTCATAACTATGACACCTTAAATCCAGTTATACCAACCAAAATAAAGGACTAACCCAATCTTATATGCACTTTCTTACTAAAATCTTTAGTTTCATTCATACAAGTATACTCAATGAGACTTTGTTACCCATAAAATTGTCATTCCGATATCGATCCACTCCCTTGGAGCTTACGATGAAATCACCACTCATTTAAAATCCTTGAGATACACTTCACAACCTAAACATATCAATACCGTACCAAAGATCCACCACTAAAAGCTTCCTTATAAATAATTCTTAACCCATTTGTCTGTAGTAACAAGATAGTTGGTTTCTCAAATATGAATGCAACATCAAATTGTATTATACGAGCATGTAATATAACTGATAATTCCTTAAGTAGTTAGTATTCGCACTTGACAATCGACGTATCCATTTTCATCTACCACTAGTACTATATCGTAAAAGTCTATTTGATCCACCACTAGAACACATCATTCCTATCGAGAGAATCGTACCTGATTGACCTACAAATTTCTACTCATCAAATAACTGCAAAGTATTACCAAATTCGTTCTGTATCTAGCCTAAGCTATATGTATTCTTTCGTAGGTCAGGTCGATATCAAAAGTAACACACTCCATAATTCTAACCAAGTAAGCATTGGTACTGTTGTAGTAGTTGTATCATGACCCTCTTTGATATACACTCAATATATAAATTCATAGTAGATATTCTGACCTCAATTGGCGCAACATCATTCTGATCATTCCCAAAGTAATCCATACATGTTATGACAACTTTACTAACTGCATTTTTCAAAGTTACAATGTTCAGTATCTAGCCATCCCCTTAATCATTCCACTTTCAACTGTCAAACCACTCCAGATATTGCCTATACCACAAAAGTATTGATCCCACTACTAGATAACTAGCCAAAAAAAATATAAGACGCTCATGAAGTACCCTCAAACCACTATTCAACCTAATCGTTTGTTTATCCTCAAAGTGCATCATCAAACCATAATCTCACACAATTTATTTGAATCACAGAACATTCTAAATCTGACCAGACATCATTTCCATAAGTATATCATTTCAACCTTAGTACTAGATCTAACATCTGAGCAATACATGACACCAACTGCTCACATGAGGAATTATGCACGAGTCATCACATAAGTGAGAAAGAATGGAATGAACCGATAAAATCAGTAACGGACAAAGAATGTACGATAGAGATTCAAGAAGTGAAGATTTTTTTCTAAAAGTCACCAGAGCCTCTCGCAGATAAGTACAAACGTCTCCGTACCGATCCTCGAGATTCTACTTCTACTCGACTTGTATACACATGAGACCTATCAACCTGGGGCTCTGATATATATATATATATATATATGTTTTTATTGATTATTTAATTAAGAGCTTGGCCTAAATATTTATAAACATATACAATGCATACATATGCATATGATTTAATTTCTATTTTTATTTTTATATTGAAACATCTTCTTAATTACTGTCACGATCCGAGCCTACATTCTAGACGTAGCCGACACTCGAGAACCATTGCTGGTCTTCAAGCGAACCCTCATCCTGGCTGACTACAAGCAAAAGACTAACTCGAGCATACATAAATGTTCACACTCAATTGTGTCCCTCTTTTCCTCTAATTTATTTCTTTGAGCTTATAAATTATTAATAAGTCGAATACTTTATGATTCATTACTATTTTTGTTTATTACTATTATTGTAACCTTTATGATTATCATCATTTTATTAGTTTCACTATTTTAAAATTACAATTTTTTATGAAAAAATCACGCCACACATCTATTTAAGGGTTAATATTACAATTTTTAGATCTATTTTTTAAATATTACTACTTATAACATTTTAATTACAAGTATTAACAAATCATTTTTAATGTATAAATTAATTAATTTTGTTTTATTAACTAGTTACTTACATTTTATTAACTATTATTATTTTTATAATTATATTATAATTAATAGGTGAGAGAAATAACATTAATATGAGAGAATCAATGGTAATTATCTATTACACATTTTTAGGGATTTTTATTTTTTATCTAATATTTAAATCAAACATATTCTATTTTATAACATCTGGAATGATAAGTTTATGAATAGTAAGAGTCCATTTAGAATTAAAAGTCTAATGTATTTTCATATTTAAATACTTTTGATTTTCTTTCCTTACGTATTATTATTATTATTTATTTATTATTTTTAATTTGATATTTAAATTAAATGTATTTATTTTATTTTATAATATTCAAAAATGATAAATTTATAAAATAGTAAGAGTTCATTTAGAATTCTTTTACTTATGAGTTTCTATTTTTAAGTTGATAAAAAATACTTCTTCTATTTAAATTTGAATTCAAATATCATATCAACTTTTTTAAATGCGGATCTTTTTATTATTCTTCCTTATCCTTGATTTTAAATACAATAATATCTTTTTATAATCTATATAATTAAATTGATAGAAATATTTAAAAGATTTCCGCCCCCAACAACGGTATCTCTTAATCCTCGTTTTTCTAATTTTACAATTATTTTCAGTACTACTATTATTACTTAATAACTCTTGATACTCATGATAAATACCATTTTTTTCTAATATTTAATTTAAATATGTTGTTCGCTATTTTCTATATATATCTATCTTTATTTACATTTATTTATTTACTACGTTTTTCCTTCTCTTCCTCATTTATCTTCATTTTTTATTCTTTATTTAGATTGCCATTTTTTATTTCATACCATTAATAAATAATTTGAATTGTATGAATAATTATTTAAATTATATGTTTTCTAGTTTCCAAAATTATATATCTGCTAAATTGTATGAATTTGGTATGAATTATGATTTTAAAAATAACTGAACCTACTTTATGATTTTGATATGAATTTTGATTTAAAAAATAAACGAACCTACTGTATGATTTTACTATGAGTTTTAATTTTGTATTATTAATCATTGTAAAAAATGGTTCATACCGATTTTATATCATTTATATATTGATTATTTTGGTATGAATTTTGTTTTGAATTAATCATTATAAAAAAAATAGTTCGTACCAATTTTATATCAATTTTATACAAATTATATCAATTATATAGACCCATTTAAATCCACAATTCATACAAAACATAATAAAATAATATAGAGTCATTCTTTTGCAACCATGGTTCATACAAAAATTATCATATGCAAGATCACACTATAAACCATTTTTTTTATACACAATAAAGTGTACTAGTAATATCAAAAGAATATCGTTTCTAACTAGTAATTGTCATTTATTAAATAAACAATATACCAAATTCATTCCATTATCATGCCCAAATCCATTACAATATAATGCCAAAAAAAATAAATTTCAATCATACCAGAATCGTACCAAAAACATTATCAATATCCAAACATGTTTGATATAACTAGTATACCATTTTATGAACACTTTCTATACATATTTCATGCCAAAAGTCATCACTGATTCATACCAGATTCATGCCAAAATAATACAAAAATTATACCATTTCTAACTAGTAATTGTCATTTATTAAATAAACAGTATACCAAATTCATTCCATATATTGCCAAGAAATAAATTTCAATCACACTAGAATCATAAAAAAACATTAGCAATTTCTATACATGTCTAATATATCTAGTATACTAGTTTCAAGCAAATTTTATGTAATTTTTAAAACCAGAAACATACCAAAAAATGAAAAATGGTTCATACCAAAAACTGACAACACTATACATTAAATAAACCTCAATTATTTGCAATCAATTACACAATTTTTTTGGAAAAAACACTAATCTGAAGGATCCTATCTACCACCATACTTTATTAATATTGATAAGAAACTATCCATTACAATAAAATGACGATTATTGTATAAAAACAAATTCGAATAAGAAGAGAGTGACAACTAAGAAATCTGTTTGAGCGAATTAGACGAGAGAGACCATTGAGAAGAGAGAACAATTGTCGATTTATTTTTTGAAAAGAAATCTGTTTGAAATAATTGTCTTGAGCTAAACAAGGAAAACAAATATTCTATTTTTTATGACTCTCCCATTTTTTGACTCTCCTATTTTTATGCCTTCTATTAATTATCGTTAATATTTTCAAATTATTTGTTACTCAAAATTTTGTTTTTTATTTATTTATTTTTTCAAACTAATTGATTTTTACTGCTTTTAAATCCTTTTTTAATTTAGTAAAATGTTATAACATGTAATTATTTATTGTTATAACTTGAAAGTTAAAGAATTGTTTTACCTGCCAGATGTTCTGAAGTTTTGTTAGAATCTATTAAGAGGGAGAGAGTTTCGTAGTTTGGTTAAACCCACTGAGAATAGACATCACACTTTTTATATCTAAAGTCCACACACATTTATTTAAATATGCAAGTTTATACAATTGAAATCTTTTTACATTTTTGATTCCACTGAACTTGTTGGATGTCTCATTTAAAATGGTTTTGCTAAACTTCTGCTACAAAAGGCGACTATTCGTTAAATTCTTTCCTAGGATTTGTACCTATAGCGTAGCTTACCTTTTGTTGGCCAGTTTGCTTGGTGTTTTAAGCAACCGATATTTGGTGAACAAGTGAAGCTGACACTTTTAGCCATATCCATCTTGTTTAAACCAAGAAATGTTGGAAGTCCCTGTGATTCATAGTTCATAATTGCAACAACTAGGTCATTATGTACACCAACCTGCTTGTTTTTCTATCTTTGAGGTCAATCAGGTTGGTGTAAATAATGTACAAATTTGTGTTACGAGGAGAGTCATTTGTGCCAAATGCAAAATATCCTTGTGATGGAAGTCTTGCCTATCACAGGTTCCCTCTTGTAGAAGGAAGACCACTAGATCTACACCGTCTTTTTGTTTAGGTTACATCTCGAGTGGAATAGAAAAGACATTTACAAAAAGACATTTTGCTTAGTGACATACTTATCATCTTTCACTTTGAAATGTATTTTAATTTTGGAGAACAAATCTTCAGTATGAAACTACAATAAAATGTTTTATCAAAATAGAGAAATAAAGAAACTACAGTAAAATGTAAGTATGTCCACACATGAAACTAATTTTTTTCCTTGTGATTTCATTGGATGTCATCCTTGAGATCCTAAATCATGTTTAAATACAATAATGGGCTTTAAATCCTTTGGTCTTATCCCCGTCAAATGATCGTTTAAATGTTTTGCATTTGGAAATTTCAAGTTCAGAAGTAACTAACGATTGCTTGAAACTGTTACCAAGGTTAGAACAACTGCCACATTTCCACTGTGAGTCAACTAACAACTTCCTATTTTCTACGAAACACCATCCATTATCGCAAATTCATACATACAAAATTCCACTTGGTGAAACCACAGTCAAAGATCCTTCTTCAAACACCTCAAATCCCCAAACTCCAAGTGATTTTCACAATCTCAAATAAAGCTCTTTGGTAAGAACTTTGGATTTGGGCAACCTTTATCAAAAACTTCAAACACAAAATCATTCGAAGAGATGAAGTGGTGGAGGAGATGTAATGACATAGAAAGAGAGAGAGTGAGAATTGGCTAAGAATGGTGAATGTTGAGACTAGAATATTTATTTCGGGAAGTTGATAAAGATTAAGGCTTAAGAGGGAGGGAGGGAGGGATGGAGGGAGGGGGGGGGGAGAGAGAGAGAGAGTTGACTAAAAATGATGAGTGTTGAGACTAGAATATTTATTTTGGGAAATTCATAAGATCGAGGCTGCTACATATAGGGTAGAAATTCCTCAATTTTAATATGCACATGAAATACCTTTTGTATCAAATACTTTAAGCTGCTAAACTGAAGAGAAATCAATATATACAACTAAAAATAAAGAGTCAACTTTGTCCAAAAGTTTGACACAAATAACTTGTTGATTGAACAATATTAGTTTATTTTTCCAACAATATAGAATAACATTCATAAATCATTGAAATAAATGTACGATAACACGAAATGGATAGAAAAATGCAACAAATTAAGACACACACTATGGAAAAACAAACATGAAAAAACAATAATAGAACAACATAATTATTATATTCTCAATCGAGATCCTTGGAATGTCCATTATCTCCAACATTGGTGTCATTGCCTTTTGTTGGTGCAGACTCTGTACCACTTCCATCCCCTAATGTAGCCATAATCTCAATAAACCACGAGTCATTGAATAAATCTCCCATTGAACTTGCTGATAGGGTGACATTTTCATTGTTGGATGGAGGACTTAGAGGTTGTTTTGGTTGTTCCTTCCTTTCATTTATTTTAGCTGTTTTAGCAGCACACACCTTTAACAAACCATTCATCTCTCTTGCATCAAGTTCATTAATACTCTTTCCCTCCACCAGTTGGTTGAAGAGGGGTTCCATTTCCTTCTCCTCATTCATTTTCTCTAATTTGCTAATTTGTTTTTCTTTCTTGTTCGCTTTCCTTTGAAGATAGGTTTCATGTTTGACAATTTTTTTAATCTTTTCATTATCTTCACAACTTAAATACCTTGTTAAGAGATCCTGAGCCAGACTTGCAAATTTCCAAGCAATGGGTTGGATACTCCCTGGCCTAAAAATAATTAAGGCGACTTCTATATCACACAAAATAAAAAGTTCTTCTGTGTTCTTAAACAAACTTGTTACTCTTCTATCTAAGATGGAGTTCCTCACATTTTCACTATAGTTCCTAGTATCCCTAAGCCTTTTGTGTAGCCATATTTGATACTCAAACATAAACAAACACTTTCTTTTGGAGTAGAATATATAACTTGAAGAGGTGTTTGGCTGTTATAGATGTCAAACAAGAATTGTTGATGTAGTCAAATTAAGAAATATCTTAAATTGGGGTCCAAAATTTAAATGAATTGATTAGTGTAATATGATTTAAAGGAAATTGTTTTACTTTTTTTCTTAAAAAGTTGAAAGTTGCTAAAATTTTGACAGGTGATATTTCATGATTATTTTTGGAGACCAAAAACACAATATTTAACTTATCACATGGGCATATTTGGTAGAAAAGTTCTAAGGAAAATATGTTTTACAAAAGATGTTAGTATACTTTTCTACCAAATGTGTCCATGTCACAATGTAAATATTGCGCTTTCGGTCTCCAAAAATAATCATGGAATATGACCTGTCAAAATTTTAGCAATTTTCAACTTTTTAAGAAAAAAAGTAAACAATTTCCTTAAAACAAGATTTCACTATTAAATTTATTTAAAATTTGGACCCCAACTTACGATATTTCTTAATTTGAATACATTAAAAATTCTTGTTTGACATCTATAAATGTCACGACCCAAGACTAGGCCCTAGTCGTAATACGGTGCTTAGAATTACAAGTGACTTCAAGCTAATTCTTGATACTAACATAGTCATGAGCAACTAAATATGAACATGTAAAAAAAATGAAAACGACTAAGTAGAAGCATTATTATGGAATACTGGTTCAATATATTTTTGGACAAAGTTTTGTATACAACAACTATAATATGAAAAGAATCCAAAATAGAATAGACTGAATACAACAACTCTAACTAATTGTCTATGAAGCCTATGCTAATACTGATTATAGTAAGTGGGGCACGACCCCCACTTACCTTAATCAATACATGTGAATAGGAATAACACAGTAGAACTACAAACAAACTTGAGTGCTTGAAATAAGAGAACTTATCACCTTCTAACGGGAAGTTGCGATCCAACTGACTAAGATCCTGATAGCAAGAATCCCAATCTACATCTCATGAAAAATGTAGGCACAAGAGGTATGTGAATCAGTACTTTGAATGCACTGAGTATGAGATATATATATATATGATAATTTCTAATGCTAGACATGATAAATTTAAACATGATATGCAAGACCAAGTTCAAAATGTGATAAAAGCCTTTATAAATAAGTCATAAATTATATATGGTCAATGCATAATTAAATCCATTTAAGAAGCTTTTATAAAACCTTTGAAGAAAATATAGTTCTTTTGTGGGATATTTACCAATTAATCGATATAGACCACGTGAGCTATAGCATGGAATCTAGTGTCTGCACCAAGCAGAAAAGGGGTGTCCTTACTTGCCAAGGTAAGAACCATAAATATGAGCTAAAGTGGATCCACTAGCTAATGTCTATCTAAGAAAAACCTATGGTGGCACATAGTTATGGGACATGGGTAATCACCTCTACTTCACTCGGTACTAAGCATAAATCTCACGAAATAGTTATTAGTCATATTCTTATAATCATCCATGGAAAGGTACAATTAAGCAACCAATCCAAGCTAGAGTTCATTTAGAATAGCTCCTTTAAAAACCATGATTCATACATATGTTTGAAAACCTTTCACAATCATGATTTCATAAGTATGTGAGAAAACCTTTCACAATACCTTCATATGTGAGAAAACCTTTCACAAATAATTGTCACTTACTTTAGAGCATCCTTAAATCATAAATTCATCTTTTCATAAAGCATGCATAAATCGTTTATCAAATTCATGATCATATATAGTTCATAAGTTCATAAGTTCAAAACTTTTCTTCATAACTACTTCATAATCAAAATCCTGAATAATGCATGTGTTCATATGAATCAATTGGAAAACAATACTTGAAGTAAACTATACTTTCTTGAAACTATTTTAAAATAATGCACTTGAAATTAAAAATAATAATACTTTTTTTGAAATACTTCTTGAAAACAATGTAATTAAAACTAAATATACTTTCTTGAAAGACTTTTTAAAAATCCTTGACATATTTTATTCATGAAAATAATGCATATGAAATACTACGGCAAGATTTTTAAATAACTTTGATTAGAAAGGGATCCATGTGGTATAAGAGCTTGAATCATAAATCAAATATTATTAATGTGCCATAATTTTGATAATAAAAATCAAGAACCAATGATAAGATATAAAGCGAATTCAAAATCATAGAATCTTGGGTAAAAACTCTAGCTTTGATTTTAAAAACATATATTGTAGGAGTAGAGCGTGAGGAAGAACAAAGTTGCTCACTTTAATAATCTTACATACCTTAAACACTCCATGAATCTTGAAGAAGAACCCTGATTTGAAGAACAATGATCAAGAAATCCTTTCTTGAGATTCTTGAATTAGTTTCTTAAAAGTCCTATGATCAAGGATTAAAATTTCTATTAATGATCATGATTATAGGAAGGAGTTTGAGTTGAAAAGATTGAAACATTTAGAGAAAGACTTACTTTGAAGAAGATTCTTGAAAAGGATTGTGAAATCTCACAATTTGAAATAACTAGGAAGAAGCTAATAATTGGAAATAGTCATTTTTGGAAAGAATGAAAATCTGGAAATTTTGTTAAGCTAGAATAAATCGAGTTTTGATCAACTTAAAACAACCATAACTTCTAGCTCAAGATGAGTTAGGTGTACTTCCAGATATGTTAGGAAATCTTTTGGAATGATCTTTCCAATGCCGTTGAGTTTGCGCGATTCCAAGTTCTTATGAGTGAGTTATGCGCATTAGAAGTTGGGCTATTGGAATAAGGAAAGTCCAATCCAGATTTTTAAAGGATAGTTTGGTCTTTTCCTTGCCCAATTATTTTATTTCATTTTTGGTAATTAAGTTAGGGTCTAATCAGAATTAAATCAGTCTACACTTTTACCAAAATACGCTAGGGCTTGGAGAAAAGAGAAAAGAAGAGGAGAAAGGAGAAGAGAAGCAAGCTTCGTCAAGATCGTCGAGTTTAGCTTGTGGATTTTGTTGGGGGTGATCCCTACAAGGTATGTGAGATCACAAAGCGTTGGGTTATTTCACCCAAGTGCCAATCATGATTCAATTCAGCGAAATATGTTTGTTTGAAAGTAAATCCTTTGAGTTCTTGATGAAATTCATTTGAATTCTTGTGGGTTGTCTTGTTAAAGTTTCTTGGGATTTGATTCATGTTTTCGGGTGTAATTTCGGTTTGAATCTATCATATATTGAGGGTATAAATTATCCTAAGTGTTTGGGAAAAGAACCATCGAAGTTTAGAGGGTTCATAGTTGAAAAATGAAGAAGAAATTTCATCAAACAAATCTGGGTATTGCCTCCGCGTCGCGGACCTGCTCTCCAGATTTGAGAAAAATGGTTTTGCGTCGTGGAGCGGTCATGGACCTTTCTTCCTCAAAATTTATTTTCGAAACAAAAATTTAAATGCTTCTCTGCGTCGCAGACCCACCCTCAGACAGTGAATTTTTAATCTTTTCTCATGTTTAGCTATCTAAAATCATTCCTAAACATCATGAGATCTTTCCTATCACAAATCACAATCCTTGAATCCATAATTCAATTCAAGGAAAGTTAAGAGTCAAATTAGAAGTTAAGAAGGAAGTCCAGAGAAGTTCTTTAAAGTTTTCAAAAGTCTTTTACAAACGTTTTAACTTTGTTCTAAGACTTAAGTTTTAGGTTAAGCAAAGAGTAAAGATTTGAAGTTCTTTTCTTCAAAGAAGTATATGGGGACTATGTATTTCCAAAGAATTTAAAATGTTTTCACATTTGAGCAAGAAAGGGAACATCGATTCCAAGAGAACTTTTAAGCTAAGTTTATGAGTAATTATCTCAAATAAAAGAAAGAAGTTTGTTTTAAAAACATATGAGCTAAGTATATTTTGGGAGTAGTATTGAGGACTGATATGGGGATGCGAGTTCATATTATCTCAAGTCTCCATAAATCATGTAGCGATCATAGGTAGTAAAGGATCATACTTTTTAGATGACTCCTTAAGATGCTTTTAGAATAAGCTAGTGGATGCACTAAGTTAAGCGTTCTGTATGACGGCAAAGTATAGGACAGTTCTGGCAGCTTGGGCAAGACGCTGTATCACCACTTAGGCTCATAGTGGTGGTTGTCAGTTAGAGAATCTCCCACAGAAACTATATTACTTTATTATATGAGTAAAGTTGAGTTTGTTATTGTATTTTCTTTAACGAACTAAGTTGTTTTCTAATGTTTTTAAAGGCTTTCTATATATTGCATGTGCTTTATTGCTTTATATTGAGTTAAGTTATTCAGGAGTTGAGTAAAGCCAAGGTAAGTGTTTCTTTCAAGTTTTTTTCAAGCCTAAGTTATGTTTAGCATTCCAACTCGCATACTCGTACATTCAATGCACTGATGCTTGTTGGCCTGTATCTTACTATGATGCAGACGTAGGTAACCAGGATCAGCATCTAGCGCCTCGTTGATCCAGTTTGAGCAATCAAAGTCTCATGGTGAGCCTCCTTGCTTTCGAAGGACCCCTTTTATTACTTTCACTTTTATTATTAGTTCAATAGGATGTCGTGGGCCTGTCCCGACATCCATCTCAGTTGTTTATAGGCTACATTTAATATTTATTTAAAGACATTCTAAGTTATTTCACAAGTTCCTTGTTAGACTATTTCTTGTGTTTAAGTCTTCCGCTGAGTAAGTAAGCCAAACCAAGGGTTCGCTTGGGGCCAACAATGGTTCTCGAGTGCCAGCCACATTCAGGGTGTAGTCTCGGGGCGTGACAAGGATTTTGAAGAACATTGCTTGAAGAAGAATCTTGAAAAATATTTGGAAGAATCTTATTTAGAAGTCTTATGCTTTGATCCTTTTTAGAATTTTGTATTAGGATTTGAGATAGGAGAAGAAGGAATTGAAAATATGGAAATAGGATTGTTTAGGGCTTTATAGGAGTTAAGAAATCCATTTTTAAGGTTTTCCTAGTGGTATAAGGATAAAAAATAACCTTGTTTAGAATTTTTCCGCTACCAAAATGGAACTGTACTACATTATTTAGTAAAATGATCATAACTTTGTATTCTAAACTCGGTATCATGCAAACTTGGTGGTGTTGGAAAGAAGATCCAAATACCTTTAATTTGATAGGTTATAAGCCATGTAAGTCTTCATACTCTAAGAGATATGATCATTTGAAGTTGACAAAAGTAAAATCTTATATGGAAACTGAACCGATAAGGAAACTTTCAACTAAACATTCCGTTAGAAGATTATTATTACCTTTATTAATCTCCAAATATCCTCCCACACTAAATAATTAAATTTAATACCGATGAACAATTAAGAATCATCCGGTACAACCCTATACACTTATGAAGAATGGTTCATATATTAGTTTAGATATTTTTGGGTTGTTACAATAAAATCAACACGCCTCTTCCAGTTTTATATATTATACTCCAAAAGAAAGTGTTTCTTTATGTTTGAGTATCAAATATGGCTACAAAAAGACTTAGAGATACTAGGAACTAGTGTAAAAATGTGAGGAACTCCATCCTAGATAGAAGAGCAACTAGTTTGTTTAAGTAAGCAGAAGAGTTTTTTATTCTACGTGATGTAGAAGTTGCCATAGTTCTTTTTAGGCCATGAAGTATCCAACCCATTATTTGAAAATTTGCAATTCTATCTCAGGGCGTCTTAACGAGGTATTTAAGGTGTTAAGAGTATGAAAGGATTAAAAAGTTTGTCAAATATGAAACTTATCTTCTAAGGAAAGTGGATAAGAAAGATTTTTTTTTTTAGCAAATTAGAGAAAATGAATGAGCAAAAGGAAATGAAACTCCTCTTCGACCAACTAGTAGAGGGAAAGAGTATTAATGAACTTGATGCAAGAGAGATAGAAGGTTTGTTTAAGGTGTGTGCTGCTAAAATGACTAAAATAAATGAAAGAAAGGAACAACCGACGCAATCTCTAAGTCCTTCATCCACAACAAAAATGTTACCCTATCAGGAAGTCCAATGGGAGATTCGTTCAATGAATAGTGGTTCATTGAGACTATGGCTACATCAGGGGATGGAAGTGAAAAGGGAATGACACCAATGCTGAAGAAAATGAATATTCCAAGGATCTGTATTGAGAATATAATAATAATGTTGTTCTATCATAATTTTTTCATGTTGTTTTTCATAGCGCGTGTCTTAATTTGTTGCATTTTTTTATCCATTTCGTATTATCATACATTTTATTTTAATTATTTATGAATGTTATTCTATTTTTGTTGGAAAAATACACTAATGTTGTTCAATCAACAAGTTAATTCTGTCAAATTTTCGTACAAAGTTGAATATTTATTGTTAGTTGTAATATTGATTTCTCTTCAGTTTAGTAGCTTATGTTACTGATACATAAGGTATTTCATGTGCTAGATAAAATTTAGGAATTTCTACCCTACATGTAGCAACCTATTCAAATCCATCAAAGGAAAACCTCAATTATTCTAGTCTTAACATTCACCATTTTTATCCAATTCTCTCTCTCTCTCTCTCAAGCGTCAATCTTTATAAACTTCCCAAAGTAAATATTATAGTCTCAACATTGACCATTCTTAGCCAATTCTCTCTCTCTCTCTCTATTTATGCCATATCCCTTCTTTTATGGTCTTCCTCTATTGCCCTCCTTGTCTTCTTTTCTTCTTTGTCCTTCCTCTATTCTTCTCCATTGCCCCCTACATCTCCCCCACCATTATATTTCTTCAAATTATTTAGTGTTTGAAGTTGTTGATAAAGGTTGCCCAAATATGAAGTTGTTACCAAAGAACATTATTTTAGATGATGAAAATCACGTGGAGTTTGTGGATTTGAGGTGTTTGAAGAAGGATCTTTGACTGCGATTTCACCAAATAGAATTTTATATGTATGAATTTGCAATGATGGATGGTGTTTCATAGGAAGTTATTAGTGGACTCATAGTGGAAACTTTGTGGTTTTTCTAACCTTGGTATCAATTTCAAGCAATTTTTAGTTACTTCTGAACTTGAAATTTCCAAATGAAACAAGAAAAAGAATAGGAAAAGCTTCACAAACCTTCGAACTAGAAATTGAAGGGGATAAGGCCGAAGGATTCAATGTCTATTATTGTATTTTAATATGATTTACGATCTTAAGGATATGACATACAATGTAATCATAAGTAAAAATATTAGTGTCGTGTATGGACATGCTTACATTTTATTGTAGTTTCTTTGTTTCTCTATTTTGATAAAGCATTTTACTGTAGTTTTATACCGAAGAATATCTCTCCAAAATTAAAATACATTTTAAAGTGAAAGGTGATTTGTAAGCTTCCCAAAAAGATGATGTAGATCTATTGTTCCTTCTACAAGAGGGATCCTGTAATAAGCAGGACTTCCAACGCAAGGCACACATGACTCTCCTTGTTTCACAAATGTGTCTTTGCTGGGGATTATTGTTTGAGAAGTGCACAGGTAGATTAGGGGAAGTTGTCCACATTAAAGTGATTGCAGTTTATTCCTCCCGATTATACTATGTAGTCCATTTAGAGGTCGTTTGGTGGCGCATATAGTAATAATTCATCATATGGTGTATTAATAATGCTTGCATTATACATTTTTGTACTGATTATGCTTGTATTAGTAATGTATGTATTAGTCTGAGATTATTTCTTATGTAGTGTTTGGTTTTGTGTATTAAAAACCATATGCATTGCATAATTTCTAATAATATTGTTTGTTTACAAAAATACCCTTCATAAAAATGATGGAAAGGATATGGAAAGGATTTTGAGGGGAAAATGTGTTGTTAACCATACTAATGCATGTATTAAAACCCATTACTTTCATGAATTTTCATGTATTAGTTTATACAAACCTTAATACCAAATATTTTGTATAAATAATAATACACAAAGCTAATTCATGCATTATCTTTTCTAATGCACTCAACCAAATGACCCTTTAAAGATTCAAAGTTGATACACTAACAGTTAACAAGAGTGAACTCTTGTTACTCATCAAATCAAATAAGGGAGATAAGAAAAGAAAGAAGAATTGAGAGATATTTCTGATTAAATTTTGCATAATATACTCATTGAATTCACTAACGTATATATAGGTACTAGCACATAGAATGACTGAGAGACATATATGTAACACCTTAGAATCAAGAGGGCTAAGAAAGGGGTCAAGTGCGAGTCACCAGCCAAAAACTAAGCCAGGGCACCCTTCATGGAGCCCTTCATAGGCCATGAAGGGGTACCACAACATATAGTGGTGCTTGTGAAGCCTTCTAGAGCTTGACCAAGAGAAGATCCCCTCCCACGAGCCTTTAGACGACTTGTGGTGTGCTTCACACCTCGTGGTGGGGCCCGTGAAGGGGAGGAAAAACCCACCCCAAGGCCAGCCCCATCTCACGGACCTCTAGACGGGCCGTGATGGGGAAAATGATCCATGAAGCTGGTCGTGAGATGGGTCAAGGCACCTAGGGGTCTTTCCAAGCCACTGGTCCAAGGGTCATGACTTCCCAGACAACTTGTGTACCCTGAGACGGCTCGTCAAGCCCTCCATCTGGGTTCGAGTCAGCTGTAAGTCAGGTATAATTGGGTCTTTTCCTAATTATTTTATTTTAGTAATATGTCATTTTACCCATACCTAGAACCCCTATATAATATTTTTTAACCCAAAATATAACCCATTCAAGGCGTTCTCTAAAACTACCAAAACGAAGAGCAAGTCTTTCTCTCCCAAATATTCCTCTCTATAGAAAGCTTGAAGAAGAAGGGTTCAACTAGGGTTACATGCAAAGTCTCCAATTCCTCCTTTGAAGTTAACTAATTGGCATTGAGGTATGGTAGTTTTCATCCATGGAGTCCCAAAATTTTTCAATTTTCAAAGTTAGAAATCCCCAATTGAGTTAGGGTTTTTCTTCTATGTTGGGGATTCTCTTGATTACTGATTTAATTGATTGATTTATGATCTCTTATGCATAAATTAAGTTAATCTCATGTTTTATGATGATCCCCCATGAACCCATGTAATTCGCATTTTTTGCAAGTTATAATGATGTAATGTGGGTTTTGAATTATGAAAGAGGAGATTATGAAATCAAACATGTTTTTATGAAATTTATGTAAATGTTTTAAGGGTACTTTGAGGGTGAACTATCAATGATGTTGTTGATGTTGTGTTGTTGAAAGGTCTTCTCTCACCTAAAATGAACCAATTTTAAGGAGTTATTCTAATGTAGAGTCAAGAGGCGATTACCCATGCTATCTAATTGAAATGACACGAGGTGATTGTCCATGTCATATGATGTAAGGACCAGAGGTGATTACCCATGTTTCTTTAAGAGCTAAGATGAATATGAATAAGAACTATTCCGTGGAAGTTAAGCTTAGTACTGAGTGGACAAGTGGCAATTACCCACGTCCCATAAACTATGTGCCAACATAGGATTGTCTAGATAGACATTAGTTAGTGGATCCACATAAGCTAGAAGTTCATGGTCCTTACCTTGGCAAGTAGGACAACCCTCGGTGTGGGAGACACTGGACTCCATGTTGACAACTCACATGGTCTTATATGTCGGTTAAGTCTACTTCCCAAAGTCAAGTTATGATGAACCTAGGTTACTTCAAGGAAGTATCTCATCCATGTTTAAGATGATGTTCATTTTCATTGATCATGTTTTACGACCTATGTTTTCTAACATTTAAGGTTCATGTTTTAGCTTGATCAATGCATGCTCATGAAAATGTACCTTTTTAACATGACTTTGTATGTTTTATGCATGACTATCATACTTGGTACATATTTTGTACTAACACATACTGGTGCCTACATTTCCCTAAATATAAGGTTTGACAGTCAGGATTCCAGTTTCGTGGCTAGAGTTCTTTGAGGAGATTCCAAGATTTGGCGAGTCCTTATGATTCGAGGATCGGACATTTACTATTTTCAGTCTTTTTTTACTTCAGTTTTGGAACATGATGTACGGGCTACGCCCAGATTCATTCTTATGTACTAGATGGATTTGAGACAATTTTTAGATTTCCATTTTTCGCTATAAAACTTGATATATTGAAACTGTCTTTAAATCTCTTTTATTCTATTATCTTGTATGATGAAAGCTAAGTGGCTTGTATGGGGCCTCTTAGGGTTTTATACGCTATGGTATGCCTAGGGGTTACTTTGGGTGGTGACAAAATTGGTAATTAGAGCACAAGGTTTAGAAAGGTCTTAGGAAGTCTCATAAGCCACGTCGAGTAGAGTCTTGTTCATGTGTGTGAAGCGCGCCACATTTATGAATGAGAGGCTACAAGATGTTTAGGAAACTCCACTTCTTTCATTACTCTAAAGTCGTACGATAGAGTTTAACTCTATAAGCTTTCTTTTAATCCTTATTCGATGCTCTACAGGACATGGCTACTCGTTATTCTAGAAGGAATGTGAGGGAGAAGGTGGAACAAGAATCTCCTTCTTAAGCTCCTCAATCTCCTGTCGACCCTTTGACCAAACAAGTGACTAATGTAGAGTTTAGGGCTGCATTTCAAGTATTGGCCCAAGCAATAAAGGCTCAAGACAATAGAAAGGTCATGAACCCAAATGTGGGTACGTTGGCATCTTGAGTGAGGGACTTTACTAGGATGAATCCCTTGGAGTTTTATGGTTCTAAGGTTGAGGAAGATCCTCAAGAATTCATTGATGAGGTTTACAAAGTGTTGATGATCATGGGAGTGATGCTGGTGAAGAAGGAAGAGTTGGCCACGTATCAACTTAAGGCTATTTCTCAAGTTTGGTTCAACCAATGGAAGAAAGGGAGGGGAGCTGATGCAGGTGCTCTCGATTGGGAATAGTTCAAAGTTGCTTTCCTTGATAGGTTTTTTACCCTTGAGATGAAGGAGGCAAAGGTGCTTGAATTCATTAATCTTCGTCAAGGTAGTATGAGTGTGAAAGAATATGCTTTGAAGTTCACATAATTGTCTCGATACGATCCCATTATGGTTGCCGATCCTAGGGAAATAATGAGTAAGTTTGTTTCGGGTGTGTCCAAAATGGTGGTTAAGGAATGCCGTACCTCTATGCTTGTCAGTGATATGGACATTTCTCATCTTATGATTCATGCTCAACAAATCGAAGAGGAGAAAATTAAGGAAAGGTATAGGGAGGCAAACAGGGTAAAGACCGGGGATGGTAATTTCTCACATTCAAGGTCCGATGGGCATGGTTGTTCTAAGTTTTGACAAAAGTTTTCTGGTCAAAGTTCTTCCAATGCTCCTTCTAGGTTCAACAAAGATAGGATGTCTAACCCTAATCCTCAAGGAGGAAATGGTGGTGGGTTGTTATTGCCTACTTGTGCTAAGTGTGGAAGGAAGCACGAGTGGAAGTGTCCAGTGGGTTCCAATTCTTGTTTTGGTTTTGGTAAGATGGACCACAAGAAAAGAGATTGTCCTTCAGTTGCTGAGAATGGTGGAGATAATGGTAGAAAAGCTCAGTTTAATCCTTCATTCGGTCCTACTTGAAGTCAGAAGCAAACAAATTTTTATGAACTTCAGACTTGTGGTGAACAAAAGGGTTCTCCCAATGGTTACCGATAAGTTGAAAGTCTTACAGCTTGTTGTTTATGCTTTACTTGATCCCGCAACTACCTTGTATTTTGTGACGCCATATGTGGCTCTGAGGTTCGATATTCTTCAAGATGTGTTGTTAGATCCCTTTTCTATCTCTACTCTTGTTGGTGATTCTATTGTGGCTAAGAAAGTCTATATAAATTGTCCCATTTCCTTGTCCCGTAGAGTTACTCTTTTTGATTTGGTAGAGCTTGATACGCTAGATTTTGATGTTTTCATTGGTATGAATTGGCCGCACTCATGTTATAGTTCTATTGATTATAGAACTTGTGTAGACAAGTTTTAGTTTCCAAATGAGCCTGTCCTAGAATGGGAAGTGGGAAATTCTATGCCTAAGGGTTAGTTTTTCAGTTGCCTTAAAAGCTAGAAGGATGATTGCTAAGGGTTGCATATACCATCTTGTTAGGGTGAGGGATGTAGATTCCAAAACCCCTACTCTTGAGTTGATCCCCACTGTTAATGAGTTTCTAGATGATTTACTCGATATCCCTCCCAAAAGGGAAATAAACTTTGGTATTGACCTTCTCCTAGATACACAACCTATCTTTATTCCTCCTTACTGAATGACTCCGACAAACTTAAGGAGTTGAAAGAGCAATTGGAAGATTTGTTGGATAAAGGTTTCATCCAATCGAGTATCTCTCCATGGGGTGCTCTAGTCTTGTTTGTTAGTAAGAAGGATGGTTCTCTCCATATATGTATAGACTATCGGCAGTTGAACAAGGCTACAGTTAAGAATAAGTATCCTCTCCCAAGGATAGATGATTTGTTTGATCAACTTCAAGGAGCGAGTTACTTCTCTAAGATTGACCTCGGGGTCGGGTTATCACCAATTGAGGGTGAAGGGAGATGACATTATGAAAATGGATTTTAGAACCCGGTATGGTTATTTTGAGTTTTTGGTGATGTCTTTTGGTTTGACTAATGCTTCGGCGACATTTATGGATTTTATGAATAGGGTATTTAGACAATACCTTGACATGTTTGTGATTGTGTTCATTGATAATATATTGATATATTCAAGAAGTGAGGATGATCACATAAATTATTTGAAAATTGTGTTTCAAATTCTCAAGGACTAACAACTCTTTGCAAATTTTAGTAAATGCAAGTTTTGGCTAAGGTATGTGGCTTTTCTTGGTCATAATGTTTCAAGTAAGGGCATTGAGGTAGATCCTAAGAAGATGGATGTGGTCAAGAGTTGTCCTATACCTCTATCCACTTTGGATATTGGAAGTTTCTAAGGTTTGACTGGCTATATGGAAGGTTTGTTGATGGGTTTTCTTCTATTGCTTCTCCATTGAAAGCATTGAACCAAAAGAAGACTAAGTTCACATGGTCCAAAGCATATGAAAAGAGCTTTTAGGAATTGAAGGATAGACTTACTTCCGCTTGGATGTTGAATTTATCGGAAGTGACTGATGGTTTTGTGATTTATTGTGATGCCTCAAGAATTGGGCTAGGATGTGTACTTATGTAAAATGGGAACGTTATTGCCTATGCTTCAAAGCAACTTAAGATTCATGAGAAGAATTCTCCTACCCATGACCTTGAACTAGCGGCGGTTGTTTTTGCCTTAAAGATTTGGAGGCACTATTTGTATGGTGTTCATGTAGATGTTTTTACTGACCACAAAGTTTGAAATATGTGTTTATAATGTTCTAAATATTTTCCAAAGAAGGTGGCTTGAGTTATTGAAGGATTATGATATGAGTGCTCTATATCACGCCTGTAAGGTGAATGCGGTAACGTATTCTCTTAGTTGGTTATCTATGGGAAGTGTTTCTCATATAGAAGGTGATAAAAAGGATTTGGTTCGAGATGTTCATAGATTGGCCTGGTTGGGTGTTAAGTTAGTAGACTTTACTAAAGGTGGGGTTATGGTTCACAATGGGTCAGAATCGTCTTTTGTGGCGGATGTGAAAGCCAATCAAAGTATTGATACGACGTTGGTTTAATTAAAGGAAGCGGTGCTTAAAAAGTCTATAGAGGCTTTCTCCCAAAGGGGAGACGGCGTACTTAGATATAAAGGTTGTTTGTGTGTTCCTAATGTAGATGACTTGTGAGAACAAATATATTCAGAAGCCCATAGTTCTTGATATTCCATTCACACGGGAGCTACCAAGATGTACCGTGACTTGCAGGAGATCTATTGGTGGAATGGGATAAAGAAAGATATTACGGGATTTGTGGCTAAATGTCCCAATTGTCAACAGGTGAAGGTTGAGCATAAAAAACCGGGAGGTTAGTCCCAAGACATTAGTATTCCTACTTGGAAATGGGAAGATTTGAATATGGACTTCATCGTTGGCTTGCCTCACACTTGGCGACAACATGACTCGATTTGAATTATAGTAGATCGAATGAAAAAATCAGCTCATTTCATTCTCTTTAAGGTTTCTTATTTGGCATAGGACTATGCTATGTTGTACTTGAGGTAAATGGTAAAGTTGCATGAAGTACCTTTATCCATTATCTACGATTGTGGTACCCAACTCACTTCTCTGTTTTGGAAATCTTTTCAAAAAGGTCTTGGTACTCATGTTAAGCTTAGTACAACCTTTCTTCAACAAACCGATGGGCAAGAGGAGCATACTATCCAAACCTTGGTAGATATGTTAAGAGCTTGTGTGATAGAATTCAGGGGTAATTAGGATGATCAAGTGCCTTTGATTGAGTTTCCCTACAACAATAGCTATCACCCAAGTATTGGTATGACTCCATTTGAAGCATTATATGGTAGGAGGTATAGATCTTCTATAGGTTGGTTTGAAGTGGGTGAAGGTTCTTTGCTAGTCCCAGAAGTGGTACATGATGTTAAGGAGAAAGTTCAAATTATTAGAGAAAGGTTGAAAATGGCTCAAAGTCGAAAAAAGTCATATGACGATATTAGAAGAAGAGATCTTAAGTTTAATGAGAATGATTGGGTTTATTTGAAAATTTCATCCATGAAGGGTGTAATGAGGTTTGGTAAGAAAGGGAAGCTTAGTCCCCGTTATGTATGTAACACCCCTAAATGCTAATAAGAGCTGCATGTCGATTTACCGTTGCTTAGTTACTACAATATGTTTTACTCTCTTGTTGGGAACTTGAAATGTTGTGATAAGTGCTAGCTTGCTTAGTATAAATTTGATCTTAATTTAAGGGATTTTATCGGGGTATTTCCGTACTAATCTAATTAGAATTATGTATACTTTTAAAAGGAGGTGAAGGATATTTAGATATAGGTGTATATGTATGCATTTTGGGCAGCTTGAGGGACAGCTGTGATTTGAGGATAAATATCACTTTTGGAGCCTATATTTTAACATCTCCTCTTTGAGATAATTTCAGTCCTTGAAGTCCAAAAACCTTAGAACATTTATTAACCTTTTTTTCATCAAAATCACAAGAGAAAAACTTGGTTCTCTTGGTTGGAATTCAATATACTCACTGCTTTTTGATAAGTGCTGAAATCTGTTTCTAAGCTGGGTAGTGTTTGGTAATTTATGCATATCTCATTCTCTAGAACTCTGTTTTGGGTGAAAAAAAAAATGATTTGGAAATATAATTCATATACCTACAACTCTTATGTTTATGTGAAACTCTAATTTAGCTGTTATGGATTCGGAATATGGGACGCAACACAGGACAAATTCTGTCCAGATTTCACTGTTTTTGTAGCTGAGTAGTGTGTATTACGTTTAGAATAGCTCGTTCTCTAGAACTCTGTTTTGGGTGAATAAATATTATTTGGAAAGCTAATTCATATACCTACAACTCTTATGTTTATGTGAAACTCTAATTTAGTTGTTATGAATTCGAAATATGGGATGCAACATAAGACAAGTTCTGTCTAGATTTTGAATTTAAAAATCTTATATGTATCACTGTTAGTGCATCGACGATATCTTTTTGTAAAAAATGTATTTTCGGTAATTCTTGTTGCTTTGCAATCTTAAGAGATGTATCTACATCTTTCATGAAGATTATAAAGTCTAGTTTTGCCATTTCCCTTTTCAAATTTAAGTTGCAACATGGGGTACTAGACTGGCCAGAATCACTGTTTTGGGAACATAGTATTATCTGTGCAGGCTGGTCTTACTTGTGATGATAATCCTATTTTATTTCGATATTATTTTGATATTAGGAAATAAAAAAGTTACTTAATTGCATTTTTAAGGCTGTATATACTTGTGAACAAGTTGAGGACCTTGATACGTTGGTTGGTCTATGGTTTGAACTCGCGGAGTTGTGTTGGACTGTTGCTATACTAAAGTATTGAGGTTTGTGTATAAACTTGTACTTGCACTTTGTTAAATATTGGTATCTCTGAAAGTTGATCATGCTACTTTGTTAACCTCTTGTCACCTTGTATTGTCGTGTTGGTGTGACGCTTGTGTAACTGCCCACTTGTACGAATTGTTTGAACACTTGGTACTCTTGTTGGGACCTTGTGCTTCTTGTGGCTGTGACTTTGTCACTATTGGCATGCCTCTTGATTCAGATCATTTGCCATCTTGACTTTGGATTTTTAGTTCGTCTTAAGAATGGAAGTTGTCCATTTTAAGTACGAATTAGAAAGCCATTTTTAATATGGTTCTTGGTTCTCTTGACTATTGGGCTGTGACCCTTCTTGATACAGGGCGATGGCCCTTCTTGATACTTGTTTGTGCTGTGTGTGACGACATGAGGTATATAGTGGGCGATCCTTGTTATTGAATCTCTTGGAAAATTATGCTATGAGAGTTCTTGACATTTGTATCTTTGAATATCGAACTTGATACTCATTATATATTATTACTTGATTTATTTATTATGTTTCAAGTATGCTGCTCATTGACTTGAAAAAGGTAGTTTGGTAAATTTTGAGGACTCTGAACCTATAGTTTGTATACCACTAAGCTATATGCTTAGTGATAGTTGTTTCTATCGTAGGGATCGAGAGGAGGCATGAAGATAGCCAAGGAGATGGAAATTTTGAGAACTTTTAAGAAAATCACATTTGCATATAGGCATCTATATTTTGTATAAATTTTGGTACTTATACATGATTTATGTGATGTATATTTACCTGAAATTTTGAGGACTAACCGTATCATGTCCATGGATTGTAATCTAAGTATGGCTACATGTTTGGTTTATTTGGGGTGTGTAAGCCCAAGTTTTGTAATATGTTACATTTTCTACTTGTTTGGAATGATCGTATGAAGCATGAACCTAATTAGTTTGGGTACTCGGAAGTTGATAATATATTTTATTATCATTATTTACTTGCATGGGGACAATATATGCATAAAAATATCTCGTGATTTATTTGCATATGGTAATTGGAAAGGGTCGTTTCAAGTTTGGTATCAGAGCCTAGGTTTGTTTTTGTAAGACTTTTGCAGTGAATTACTTGTATACTTGTTCACTTTCGAAAAAAAAAGTTTTATTTGGACTATTTGTTCACTTACATGGTTTATAATATTTTATCGCATGTAGAGTGCACATACATCATATACATGTCCCTAATGCAATGTGATCTTCCCTTTTGAAGGAATTAAGTTATGGCCACTTCTGCTGACCGACCTATGAAAGCTGCTCGCGAAGGTTCGGGTGCCTCTGTTTCCCAACCTCATGCACTAGAAGTGGTTGGAGAACCTTTTGCGGATCATTTTGTTCCCCACACTAGTGGGTCTGAAGTGGGAAACTATCAGGGTGCCAGAGCTGGTTCACATCCTCTCATGAGTTATGGTACTCAAGCCATGACTCCTCATTTTCAACAAATGGCTGAATTCTTCCACCACATGGCTGAAGTGATGCATGATCCCAACGTGATTAACTTTGAGAAAATGAGGAAAATGGGTGGAGTGGAGTTTGAAGGCACCGTTGATCCCATGGATGCTGAACAATGGCTGGAGTGCATGGAGAGGGTATTTGAACAGTTAGAGTGTTCAGATGTTGCCAAATTTAAGTATGCTATTTCACTCTTACAAAAGGATGCTTATGATTGGTGGGTAAGTGTTCCGAATGCCAAGGTAAAACCTCATGTTCTTACTTGGGATGATTTTCTTAGGGAATTTCGTATGAAGTATGTCCCACCTGCTTATTGTGATGCAAAGAGAAATGAGTTTTTGAATTTAAGGCAACAAGGCATGTCTATTGCTGAGTACCAACAGAAGTTTCTAAGGCTCTCTCGTTATGCTGGAGGTATTATTAAAGAGGAAAAAGACAAGTGCAGAAAATTTGAAGATGGTTTAAATGATTCCATTAGGAAGAATGTGGCGATCCTGTAACATGAGAACTTTTGTAAGTTGTGTCTACTGCTTTTACTTGGGAACGACTTGATAAAGAATAAGCTAGTTGAAATGAAAACAAATTCCGAAAGCCTAGATCAAATTTTGGAGGTCCATCCAAAAAGGGAAGGTTTGACGATTCTAAAGCTGATAGTGTTAACAGGCCACCTCAGCAAAAGAAAAACATATCAGAATTTTCTACAACTAGCACTCCAAATTATGGCCAAGGCAGGTCTCGTGTTCCCATTTGTCCACAATGTGGAAAAAATCATTATGGTACTTGCAGGAGAGCTTCTGGTGCATGTTTCAATTGTGGGAGCGTTGATCATAAAGTGAAGGATTGTCCTAATCTTAATAATGCTCTTTCCTTGAGAACTGAAGGCTCAGTTCATAAGCCTTCTATTAATCCTCCTTGAACTAATGAAGATGCAAGAACTAAAAATGCATAAGTAGCAGGTGCAAGTGGAGCGAATAAAGCTAGTGGACCAAGGGCTACTACATGCGCTTATGCTATGAGGCAAAGGGAGGATCAAGATGGAAAATATGTGGTTGTCGGTAAATTTCACTTATTTGGATTATGTGTGTTTACATTGTTTGATCCTGGTTCTACACATTCCTATCTTTGTTCATCACTTGATCTTCCTGAAAACATGAAATCTATAAGACTTAATTTTGATGTGCTGGTTGAAAGTCCTTTGGGTTATCAAGTTGTGTGTAATCGAGTTTATCAAGATTGTCCCGTCATGATTCAAAATTTAGTCTTCCATGCTGATTTGATTGAAATGCCTTTCAAGGATTTTGATATTATTATTGGGATGGATTGACTTTATAAATATCATGCAGTGGTAGATTGTAGGTCTAAGCATGAGACTTTTAAAGATCCTACATTTTCACACATCATTGTACAAGGTGAAAGATCATTGACATCTAGTATTATTTCTGCGGCCTTGGCAAGGAAGTTGATGCGTCAAGGTTGTGGGGCATACCTTATCCACATAGTTGATAGACGATTGGAGAGTCCTGGTATGAAGGACATACCAGCTGTGCATGATTTCCCAAAAGTCTTCCTAGAAAACCTTTTGGGATTGCCCCCGAAAAAAGAGGTTGAATTTCCTATTGAGCTTATTCCTGGATCTACCCCTATTTCTATCACTCTTTATAGAATGGCTCCGACAGAATTAAGAGAATTGAAATCTCAATTGCAAGAACTTCTTGAGAAAGGTTTTATTCGACCTAGTGTTTCTCCTTGGGGAGCCCCCGTTTTATTCGTAAAGAAGAAAGATGGCACTCTTAGGCTTTGTATTGACTATAGACAATTGAACAGAATCACAATCAAGAATAGATATCCACTACTAAGGATTGCTGATTTATTTGACCAACTGAAGGGTGCTAAAGTGTTCTTGAAGATTGATTTAAGGTCTGGATATCACCAACTGCGTGTTAAAGAGAATGATATTCCTAAAACTACTTTTAGAACTCGGTATAGTCATTATGAATTTTTGGTGATGCCATTCGAGTCGACAAATGCTCCTGCGGTATTCTTGGATCTAATGAATCGAGTATTCAAGCCGTATCTTGATCAGTTTGAGGTTGTTTTTATAGATGATATTTTAATATTTTCTAGAAGTAGTGAAGATCATGATAAACACCTCTAGATTATTTTGCAAATTTTTAAAGAGAGGGAACTTTATGCAAAACTTTTCAAGTGTGAATTTTGGCTTGATGAAATGAAGTTTTTGAGACATGTTATATCGGCCGAAGGCGTGAAGGTGGATCCTAGTAAGATACAAGCAGTCGTTGAGTGGAGACCTCTTAAAAGTCAAACCGAAGTAAGAAGTTTCTTGGGCTTAGCAGGATATTTCAGAAGATTTGTGAAAGGCTTTTCTATTATCGCCTCTCCATTGACTAAACTATTGCAGAAGGAAGTGAAGTTTAATTGGAATGACAAATGCCAAGAACGCTTTGAAACTCTCAAATCCTTGTTGACTCAAGCACCTATACTTACTTTACCAACTGAAGGGAAGGAGTATGTAGTATATAGCGATGCTTCTCACAATGGTCTCAGAGGCGTTTTTATGCAAGAAGGGAAGGTTATTTCTTATGGCTCTCAAAAATTAAAACCGCATAAATTGAATTATCCTACTCATGATCTTGAACTTGGCGTGGTAATGTTTGCTTTAAAAATATGGTGGCATTATTTGTATGGAGAGAAATGTCATATATTACTGATCACAAGAGCTTAAAGTACTTGGGTACTCAGAAGGAGCTAAACCTCAGATAGCGTAGATGGCTTGAACTCATTAAGGATTATGACTGTAAAATTGATTATCATCCAGGTAAAGCTAATGTGGTTGAAGATGCCTTAATTAGAAGCACATACCTTATCATATGTAATGCATCCTGGGGGTACAAAGATGTACTAGACCATCAAAGCAAATTATTGGTGGAATGGTATGAAGAAAGACATTGCAGAGTTCATTTCTAAATGTTTGGTTTGTCAACAAGTAAAGGCAGAACATCAAGTCCCAATTGGTTTACTACAACCCTTGTCGATGCCGGAATGGAAATGGGAGATAATAACTATAGATTTTGTTTCTGGACTTCCTCGCACCCAAAGAAATCATGATGCAATATGGGTGATTGTGGAAAGACTAACCAAGAGTGCGCACTTCTTAGCAATCAGGATGGATTACTCACTTGAGCGTTTAGCCGAATTGTACATTAATTAGATTGTAAGAATACATGGGATCCCTATGTCTATTGTATCTGATCGAGACCCAAGGTTTACATCTAGATTTTGCGGTAGCTTGCAGGAAGCTTTGGGTACTAAGCTGAAATTTAGCACTTTGTTCCATCCTCAGACAAACGGTCAGTCGGAAAGGGTGATACAAGTTTTGGAGGATATGCTTTGAGCTTGCATTATAGAGTGTAAGGGTAGTTGGGACAAACACTTGGCTTTGATAGAATTTGCTTATAATAACAGTTACCAATCGAGTATTGGAATGCCTACCTATGAAGCTTTGTACGGAAGAAAATGTCAGACCCCTCTTTGTTGGAGTGAAGTTGGTGATAGGAAACTCATTGGTCCTAAAATTGTGCAACAAACAGAAGACAAGGTAAAAATTATCAAGGATCGTCTAAAGATTTCTTCAGATAGACAAAAGTCGTACACTGATCTTAAAAGGCGTGACATTGAATATCAAGTGGGAGATAAAGTATTCTTAAAGGTGTCTCCATGGAAAAAGGTTTTGAGATTTGGTAGAAAAGGAAAACTTAGTCCCTGATTTATTGAACCATATGAGATACTTGAAAGGGTTGGACCGGTTGCATATAAATTGGCTTTGCCACCTAAGTTAGACAAGATCCACAATGTCTTTCATGTTTCTATGCTTAGAAGATACCGTTCTGATCCATCTCATGTTCTTCCAGTTGAATCTATTGAGGTTAATCCTGAATTGATGTATAATGAAGAACCTATTTTAATTCAAGCTCGGGCAGTGAAGCAACTTATAAACAAGGAAATTCACTTAGTAAAGGTATTTTGGAGGAACCATTCGGGAAAAGAAGCTACCTGGGAGAGAGAAGAAGACATGAGGACCCAGTATCCACACTTGTTTCGGGACTAATGTAAGGTAAATTTTGAGACAAATTTTTTTTAAGGGGGATAGAGTTGTAACACTCCTAAATGCTAACAAGAGTTGCATGTCGATTTACCATTGCTTAGTTACTACAATATGTTTTACTCTCTTGTTGGGAACTTGAAATATTGTGATAAGTGCTAGTTTGCTTAGTATAAATTTGATCGTAATTTAAGGGATTTTATCGGGGTATTCCATACTAATCTAATTAGAATTATGTATACTTTTAAAAGGAGGTGAAGGATATATAGATATAGGTGTATATGTATGCATTTTGGGCAGCCCACAACACTAGTTAGGCAGCTTGAGGGACAGTTGTGATTTGGGGATAAATATCACTTTTGAAGCCTATATTTTTACATCTCCTCTTTGAGATAATTTCAGTCCTTGAAGTCTAAAATCCTTAGAACCTTTATTAACCTTTTGTTCATCAAAATCACAAGAGAAAAACTTGGGTTCTCTTGGCTGGAATTCGATACACCCACTGTTTTTTGGTAAGTGCTGAAATCTGTTTCTAAGCTGGGTAGTGTTTGGTAATTTATGCATATCCCGTTCTATATAACTCCGTTTTGGGTGAATAAATATGATTTGGAAAGCTAATTCATATACCTACAACTCTTATGTTTATGTAAAACACTAATTTAGCTGTTATAGATTCTAAATATGGGACACAACACAAGACAAATTCTGTCCAGATTTCTCTGTTTTTGTAGCTGAGTAGTGTGTATTACGTTTAGAATAGCTCATTCTATAGAACTCCGTTTTGGGTGAATAAATATTATTTGGAAAGCTAATTCATATACCTACAACTCTTATGTTTATGTGAAACTCTAATTTAGTTGTTATGGATTCGAAATATGGGACGCAACACAGGACAAGCTGTTATGGATTGGAAATATGGGACGCAACACAGGACAAGTTCTGTCCAGATTTTGAATTTAGAAATCTTGTATGAACCACTGTTAGTGCATCGATGATATCTTTTTGTACAAAATGTATTTTTTAGTGATTATTGTTGCGTTGAAATCTTAAGATATGTATATACATCTTTCATGCAGATTATTAAGTCTAGTTTTGCCGTTTCCCTTTTCACATTTAAGTTGCAACATGGGGTACTAGACTGGCCAGAATCACTGTTTTGGGAACATAGTTGTATCTGTGCAGGCTGGTCTTACTTGTGATGATAATCTTGTTTTATTTCTATATCATTTCGATATTAGGAATTAAAGAAGTTATTTAATTGCATTTTAAGGTTGTATATACTTGTGAACAATTTGAGGACCTTGATACGTTGGTTGTTCTACGGTTTGAACTTGCGGAGTTGTGTTGGACTGTTTCTACGCTAAAGTATTGAGGTTTGTGTATAAACTTGTACTTGCACTTTATTAACTTCTGGTATATCTGAAAGTTGATCTTGGTACCTTGTTAACCTCTTGTCACCTTGCATTGTCGTGTTGGTATGACACTTGTGTAACTCGCCCACTTGTACGGATTGTTTGATCACTTGGCACTCTTGTTGGGACCTTGACCTTCTTGTGGCTGTGACTTTTTCACTATTGGCATGCCTCTTGATTCGGATCATTTTCCATCTTGACTTTGAATTTTTAGTTCGTTTTAGGAAAGGAAGTTGTCCATTTTAAGTACGAACTAGGAAGCCATTTTTTATATGTTTCTTGGTTCTCTTGACTATTGGGCTGTGACCCTTCTTGATCTTGATACTTGTTTGTGCTGGGTGTGACGACATGAGGTATATAGTGGGTGATCCTTGTTATTGAATCTCTTGAAAAATTATGCTATGAGAGTTCTTGACATTTGTACCTTTGAATATTGAACTTGATACTCGTTATATATTGCTACTTGATTTATTTATTATGTTTCAAGTATGCTGCTCATTGACTTGAAAAAGGTAGCTTGGTAAATTTTGAGGACTCCGAACCTATAGTTTTTACACCACTAAGCTATATGCTTAGAGATAGGTTTTTCTATCATAGGGGCTGATCGAAAGGAACATGAAGATTGTCGTGGGAGATGGTAATTTTGAGAACTTTTAAGAAGATCACATTTTCTTATAGACATTTATATTATGTATAAATTTTGGTACTTATAAACGATTCATGTGATGTATATTTACATGAAATTTTGAGGACTAACCGTATAATGTCCATGGGTTGTAATCTAAGTATGGCTACATGTTTGGTTTATTTGGGGTGTGTAAGCCCAAGTTTTGTAATATGTTACATTTCTTACTTGTTTGGAATGATCGTATGAAGCATGAATCTAATTAGTTTGGGTACTCGGAAGTTGATAATATTTTTTATTATCATTATTTACTTGCATGGGGACAATATGTGCATAAAAATATCTCGTGATTTATTTGCGTATGGTAATTGGAAAGGGTCGTTACAATGTAGGCCCATACCAAATTTTGAGGCGTATTAGTATGGTTACTTATGAACTTGAATTGCCCAATGAATTGGAATTGGGGCATCCAGTTTTCCATGTCTCCTTGAGGAAGAAATATGTTGGCGATCCGACAACTATTGTACTCTTAGAAGATTTGAGAGTTAAGGAGAGTCTTTTTCATAAGGAAGCACCGGTTGAGATTTTAGACCGACAAGTCAAGAAGCTGAGAAATAAAGAAGTCGCTTTCGTGAAAGTGTTGTGGAGGAATTAGTTAGTTGAGGGTGCTACTTGGGAGGCCGAGGCCGATATGATGTCCTGTTATCCTCATCTCTTTCCTTCTACCCCTACTCTAGCTTGAGGTGTTGAGTTCCTCATGGTTTACTCTTTTGGTGTCATGCGTCTTAGACATTCCCATGATTTCCTCATTTATGCATGTTCATAAAAAAGTGTAAAGTTTTGAGAAAATGAGTAAACTTGATTGATCTCTATATGTTTATTTGCATTTGAGTATGAGGTTCATATAGACTTCACGATATGATGTTTTGAACATGCTTTGGCTTGGAGTAGATGTTTTCTCCTCGGATATGTGCATTTATGTGATTGCATACATATTGGTCTGCTAGATTTGAGTTTTTTTTTCATGTGATGTATAAAATCCCATTCGAGGACGAATGTTCCCAAGGGGGAGATAATGTAACACCTCGGAATCAAGAGGGCTAAGAAAGGGGTCAAGTGGGAGGTCACCAACCCAATATTCAATCTTATTTTTCTCATGTAAGAAAAGTCAATGTGAACTTTTATAAATAAACTCAGAAAAATACTTTCATAGCAAATCTTATATTTGGAAGGTTTCTAAGGATGAATCATGTAATTAGTGTGGTCTTCTTCTTTAAGAAGTAACCAGTAATAGTGAACTCCTCATAAAAGAGTCAAATATTCATATTAGTAGATTCCTACTCGAGGGATATCAGTAAGACATTAATAGTATGCTAGTTCTACCTTTCCACTAGCGAGAGCTATATTGGTAATATATAACTAAAAGGTGTACTAGGTCTAACGAACCCATTGTTAACTACCAGATCCATCAAGGTCTACTCCCATTTATACTTTTCTTTATAACTGAAAAATGTATTTCAAAATGGTATAAGACATTTAAGTTCTTATCAAATCATAATATATAAACCTTTAACAAAAAACATAGGTTAATATACTTATTCCCAAGTAAGCAACAAAACTTTTCCCATAAAGGTAATCATATCTCAAGTATCAAGAAATATGTCTTATGAAAGTGAGTGTCATCTCAAATAACTATTTCGGTATCATATCAAGTAAAAGACTTATCCCATAAGCAAGTTCAAAACATTCGGTAAAGCATTTACTTTATAAACTATGCATAAATCATGAAAGTTATAAAATACAAATTGTGGTAAGATTACTACTCACAATACTCGTGTCGAAATACAAAGCTGTTCACTCGAATAGTCCGTATGAATTCCATTGGTCAAAAAATAAGAAAATTCATAACAATTCCGTGTTAACTCCTTTATTTAGGCTATTTCATTCTAAATTTAGAATACTCAGCCCCTTTTGGGCTTCTTGTTTGCCCACCAATTTCATGAATTATATATTTTGAAGCCTTGAGTAATTCAGTTGAAGAAATAAGCTATTAACTTCATCTAATTTATCCATCTTATTCATCTAATTCTATATTCTCTAATAATTAAATTTCTATCCCCCAAAGTAAACTACCTAGACTAGGAGTCTTGGCAAGGTTGTAGATAAAGAAAAGAAACAAAGATTTACCTCAAATCTGATAATAAAATCTTTGATAACCCTTCTTCTCCTCTTACGCCCCTCACAATTTCACCCTTCAGCTCTTTCTTCTCTTTCTTGTTCCTTCGCTGGAAAGGAACACAACAATTAGCATTAGTTTCTTCTTTTTGTTTCTTTTTTTTTTAAAGTGGTGAAGGAATATTGAAAGGGTAAAACCCTTCCCCTATACGTATAATGGGCTAAATGTTATGTCCCGCCACTTTGCCATTCAAACTTTGTATCTGGATATGGGAGGAAGAATCTAGAGTTGTGGAGAGGCTTATGAAGAACTCTAGAACCCCTTAGATATTTCAAGAAGGCTTTGGAATATCCAAGAATATGTAGAGAATTCTACAGAGGGACCAAAGTGTAAATACTTTAGGGACTTGTAAAGTAATTATTATTTGCACTTTAGCCCCTAGGTTGTAGTATAAATAGAGGGGGAAGTTATTTGCAAGGCATCACTCAAGTTGTAAGCAATCTTCTGCAAAGAAATACAAGCCTTCTTCCCAATATTCTCTAAGTCTTTCTAAATATTTCTTGCATTCTCTTAGCGATCATAGATCAAAGTACTTACTTGAGCTTACAAGATCTTGAAAGATTAGTGAGTAAGTTGTCAAGTGCAGCACGGAGCTTTAGTGAGACTCTAAGTCTGTGACAACATGGTATCAGAGTAAGGGTTTGCTACTAAGAGAATGACTAACGAGGGATACGTGAATGCTACTAGCACCACCAACGTTCACTTGGATGTAGTAAAGAAGAACTGCAAAGGAAAGAAGCACTAAAAGGGTAATGTGGAAAAGGTTCTCGACCTTACATCAAGCGAGGTTCTAACATCTCACCCACCTTCGACCACCAAAGCAAGTGACGATGAACTTGGCGAGGAGGCCATCGATGTCACCGTTGGGGAGGAATGGGTCGCAAGGGTTGAAATGGTGAGGTAGGCCGTGGAGATATTAGACCAGCGTATGAATGTGTCCAATGGCAAGTTCAAGACTCTTGAGGAATTCACCCTTGAGGTGACCGACAACATCCGCAAGAAGTTGGAGGGATGCCATCGGGCCGAGTTTGAGATAAAGAAGGCCATCACTTACTTGGAGTGTTGGCTCATGGAGGTGTTGAGCACGATTGAGACCATGAAGGTCGAGATAAAAGCACTCAAAAAGGGAGTGGAAGCTGGAGGATCTAAATCATCCGACTGAGGCAGGGAGGCCAAGGTCGAGGCTCCTAATCCACCTATATTAAAAGGCGTCCTTGACGTCCAAGAGGTGGAGAACTTCTTATGGCACTTGGAGAATTATTTCTAGTGTAGTCAGGTGAAGAGCGATGAGAATAAGATCAACATTGTCATGTTATATCTTTCGAAGATGGCCATGCTGTGGTGAAGACGCAAGGAGTCTAGGATAGGGAAGGGTCTATGCACCATCGACACTTGGGAGTAATTTCGAGAAGAGTTCAAGAAGACTTCTTCCCTAATAATGTCATCTATGAGGTCAAGCACAAGTTTAGGGAACTGAAGCAAACAAGCAACATTTGGGCGTACATGAAGGAGTTCACCACTCTCATGCTTCAGATTCCCAACCTCAAAGATGAAGACACGCTGTTCCACTTTATGGACGAACTGCAAAATTTGGCCAAGATGGAGTTGGAGCGGTGACAAGTCAGGACCATCGACGAGGCCTTCACACAAGTCCAATCTTTGACTGACTTCAAGCATGATCGGCATGAAAAGGTGAAAGGCAATGATGCAAGGAGTAGTCATGCTAAAGGTGGGAGAGATCATGGTCGAGACAAGGAGCAACAAGCATACCCTAAGCAGCACGACTTTTAAAAGTCAGACAACAAGTAGTTTGGGCGCTAGAACTACACAGAATGAAAAGCGCAGACCACCTAGGGAGATGGTTGCTACATATGCGATAGACCGCAGGCTATGCCAGGTGCCTTGATATGAAATCCTCAGTTCCATCCTACACAGGCGAAAGGGGAAGGATGTGCAAGAGCCATGACAAGACGCGGGCACGATGCAACTAGGCATGGTTGGACTATGTGGGGCTATAGCCATGCAGACGGAGAAGGCGGGAGGCTTCAGCGTGCAGTATGTAGACATCTACATCAATGGACAACTAGCTCGTACAATTGTAGACTCCGGGGTTGAAGCTAACATCATGACCAAGACAGTGGTAGCAAGGTTGGGACTAAGTTACAACCCAAGCAACACCCGCTTCAAGACGACAATGCACCACCGAATTCTGTGTGTGGAGTTGCCCAAGGATTAAGCATCACGTTGGAAAAGTTGCAAGGTTGGACCAACTTTATCGTCGCTCCTTTAGAAATACTTGATATCATTCTGGGGAAAGAATTCTTCTAAAATTTCCATACGATGATCGATCCCTACCTCCAACAACTCATGGTCATGGAGCGGGAAGGTTCATGCATGGTGCCTCTAGTCAAGGTATCAAAGAAGGAAGGAGATGCCTAACTATCGGCCATGAAGATCGTGAAGGGCCTTAAGAAAGGGGAGCCGACATTCATAGCCACCATTGAAAGTTTGGGAGAAAATAATGGTGCTAAGAAGCCTTTGCCACTGATCATAGAGTAGGTCTTTGAGAAGAACAAGGACGTGACGCCGAACGAACTACCGAAGACTCTACTTTCTAAGAGAAAGGTAGATCATAAGATTGAGTTGGAGGATGGAGCCAAGCTAGCTACACATGTACCCTATCGCATGGCTCCACCCAAATTAGAGGAACTAAGGAAGCAGCAGAAGGAATTCATCGAGGTCGGTCACATTTGCCCGTCCAAAACACGTTATGGCGCGCTGGTTTTATTCAATAGAAGAAGGATGGATCATTGCATTTATTCATCAACTATCAGGCGCTCAATAAGGTAACAATTACGAAGAAGTACCCTATCCTGCTCATTGCATATTTGTTTGATAGATTTAGACATGCCAAGTACTTCACCAAGGTGGATCTCTGAAAAGGAAACTACCAGGTGCGCATTGCAAAGTGGGATGAGCCAAAAATAGTGTACGTGATGAGATACGTATCCTACGAGTGGTTAGTGATGCCCTTCGGCTTAACTAACACACCCTCCACCTTTTGCACGTTGATGAATAAAATATTTCATCCTACTTGGATCAGTTCATGGTAGTATACTTGGATGACATTGCCATCTATAGTAGCACCTTGGAGGAACATATGGAGCACTTGAAAAAGGTTCTCCAAGTCTTAAGGGTGAACCAACTATATATCAAGTAGGAGAAGTGTGAGTTCGCCTAGCACGAGGTGCACTTCTTGGGCCATTTCATCAGCCAGGGTGAATTACGAATGGACGAGGCTAAGATCTGGGCAATCCAAGAGTGGGAGGCCCACAAAAGTGACCGAGCTAAGATCCTTCCTTGGACTTGCGATCTACTATCACATGTTCATAAGTGGCTACTTCACTAAAGACACTCTGCTGATCGAGTTATTGAAGAAGAATAAGCCATGGGTGTGGAGCGAGGAGTGCCAAAAGGCATTCCAGAGTTTCAAGACCGCAGTGACAGAAGCCGGTCTTGACGTTGCCCGACTTTTCAAAAACCTTTGAGGTACATACAGATGCCTCAGATTTTTCCATTGGGGGAGTCTTAATGCAAGATACCCAATAGCATTTGAGAGCCACAAATTGAGTGAGACTGAACGACGTTACACAGTGTAGGAGAAAGAGATGACAACCATCATACATTGCCTATGCACGTGGAGACACTACTTACTAGGCTCCAAGTTCATGGTCAAGACGAACAATGTGGCCACTAGCTGCTTCCAATCACAAAAGAAGATTACTCTAAAGCAAGCTAGGTGGCAGGACTTTCTGGCTGAGTTCGACTATGTCTTGGAGTACAAGCCAGGAAAGGGAAATGTCGTGGCCGACACGTTAAGTAGGAAAGCCAAACTTTCTGCCATCACTACCACCCATTGTGACATCCAAGATGCTATCAAGGATGGCATGCAACACAATATAGAGGCTAAGAAGCTTATGGAGTTTGCCGCCCAAGGCAAGACAAGGCGCTTTTGGGTAGAAGATGGCCTTTTGCTTACTGCCGGTTGGAGGGTTTATGTACCAAAATTTGGGTCTATCAGATGGTGAATCATTAAGGAAAGCCACGATACACTGTGGGCCGGGCATTCGGGGCAGAGGCAAACAAAGGCGTTGATCAAGGTGATTTATTACTGGCCACACATGTGGGACGACATCGAGTGCTATGTGCAGACTTTTCTTGATTGCCAACAAGACAAGGTGGAGCAAAGGCTACCGGGTGGACTACTGGAGCCACTACCCGTAGCAGAACGCCCATGGGAAAGTGTAACCATGGACTTTATCACTTCTTTACCTAAGTCCGACGGGTATGGGACAATTACGGTCGTGGTGGATAGATTTTTGAAGTATGCTACCTTTATGCCCACCACAGCCGATTGCACCGCTAATGAGGCTGCTCGATTATTTTTCAAGAATGTGGTGAAGTATTAGGAGCTGCCGAAGCATATAATCTGTAACTGAGGCCCCCCCTTCATTGGGAACTTTTGGAGGGAGCTATTCGAGATACTTGGCATGGAGCGTCACTTTTCCACAAGTTTCCACCCGCAGACCGATGGCCAAACCGAGCGTGTTAACGCCCTGTTAGAGTGTTATCTTAGGCACTATATGAATACACATAAGATGAACTGGGCTAGACTCCTTGACATGGTGCAATTCTCTTACAATTTGCATAGGAGTGAGTCCACCGGGTGCACCCCATTCGAGTTGGCAACTAGCCAACAACCCCAAACTCCACATTCTTTGCTAGCTGCCTTCCAAGGGAAGAGTTTGGGAGCCTACCATCTTACCAAGGGATGGGAGGAGCAACTTAACACTGCTAAATCCTTCTTGGACAAGGCAGCAAATAAGATGAAAAAGTTTACTGACCGCAAGCGATGTCCCACGGACTACCAAGTTCCGGACATGGTCTTGGTGAAGTTCAACCCAAGATAGTTTAAAGCATAAATAGGTGTTCATCAGAACTAAGTGTGGAAGTATGAGGGCCCGTTTAGGATCATTGCCAAGGTGGGCAAGATCTCTTATAAAGTGGATTTGCCTCCACACTTCAAAATCCATCTAGTTTTTGTGCAAGTGTCCTCAAGCCATACCACGAGGACAAGGATGGTCCTAGCCAGAACCAATCACAACGGGCACCGATAAGTGTCACTGCCTCGCATGACCAAGAGATTGAGTCTATCATAGACTATCAAGCAAAATGAAAGCAAGGTCAGCAAGCCATCACCATGTTCCTTGTTCATTGGAAGGGACAAATTCCAAAGGGGGCCACATGGAAGAGATATGAAGACTTGTGGTATTTTAAAGACCAAATCCAGGAGTTCTTACAACAGCAACAATGCACCACATTTTCCGCATAACATGTGGGGGAGAGTGTCATGTCCTGCCACTTTCCAGTCAAATTTTGCATTCAGATATGGGTAGAAGAATCTAGAGTTGTAGATAGGCTTATGGAGAACTCTAGAACCCTTAGATATTTCAAGAACGCTTTGGAATATCCTAGAATATGTAGAGAATTCTAGAGAGGGTCCAAAGTGTAAATATTTTAGGGGCTTGTAAAGTAATTATTATTTTCACTCTAGCCCCTAGGTGGTAGACTTGTAGTATGAATAGAGGGGGCATTCATTTGCAAGGCATCACTCAAGTTGTAAGCAATCTTCCACAAAGAGATACAAGCCTTCTTCCCAAAACTCACTAAGTCTTTCTAAATCTTTTTTGCATTCTCTTAGCGATCTTAGATCAAAGGGCTTACTTGAGGTTACAAGATTTGGAAAGATTAGTGAGTAACTTGTCAAGTTTCGCACAGAGCTTTAGTGAGACTCTAAGTCCGTGACATAAAACATTCTTTAATTATTTTTATTCTTAATCAATGATCTGATCCCTTACTCTTTCATTCTTCTTTATTTTTTTCAAGAAAAAGGCATAAATGTCCTTATGTACACATAGGGTATTACTACATATATAAAAAATGAGCTCAATTATAGGTAACCCAACCATAGTTGTCACTACCCAAGGGTACACCCTAGTTGTAATATGGCGTACAAGACCCCGAAAGGGCCTAACACAAGCCACTTAGCATATCATAGTATAAAGTAGATAGAAATGATGTTGGAATTTTAAAGCTTTTTCTATCAAATCGAAGCCTTTTATAAAAGCAAGCAGAAGTATAGAATACTTTGTCTCAAACCAGCTAATACATGAAACTCTTTGGGATGCAGCCCATACAAAAGTCTAAAACATAAAAGAAAGAAATAAAGGAAAAGTGATCAAATCCTCGATGCTATGAGGACTCAGCCAATCTTTAACTCATTGCTCTACTAGGAACCTAGCTACAGGAATGGAACTCTATTACCGGACCCTACATTTGGTACGAATATAGGAAAGAGTATGAGTTAGTACAAAATGTACTAAATATGACAGCTAGCATAACATCATAAGAGAAAAACATAAGTGTTAGTCAACATAAGATATAAGCCATGAGCATAAGAGTAATAACATAATCATAAGCATAATCTCCAACATAGACATAATATAAGCATTAGTCATCATAAGGCATGAACCTTGAACATAGGAGATACTTCACATTCATAGCATAGTCAATACTTAGTTCTTCATAACATAATAGAAACACTTCATTAAGTAGCTTCAAGTCATACTTGTGCAATGCATGGATAAGACCCCATAATCTCACCTACACTAAGTACCACTTTAGGCCATCATACATACTTACCATATTTTATCTCATCTTTAGCTTATTTGTCATACACAAGGTAATCACTCACCTTTAGTCAATCATAACAAGGAAGCCAACTATAGCACAATCCATCAAAACATACATCATATAAGAAAAGCTCTTCTTAGACATCCTCAAGTTATACTTGTGCAATGCATGAATAAGATCCTATAGTCCCATCCATACTAAGTACCACTTAGGGTCATCACAATCATACTTCTTTGTTGGGGACTAGTCCCTTTCTTGAAACCTTGGAACACTATGAGACAGTTCATTACATCATATCTTAGTTCCTCATTAATTTGAACCCTATGAGATACTTCTTTAAGCATGTCTTAGTTCATTATTATCTTGAACACTATGAGATACTTCATTAAGCATGTCTTAGTTCATTATTGCTTTTGAACACTAGGGGATACCTCTTCAAGTATGTCTTAGTTCATTTTACTCTTGAACACTATGAGATGCTTCTTTAAGCATGTCTTAGTTCCTTGGATATGGATATTACTACTAGAAATCCGAACTTCATTAGGTGAAGGTTTCCATCTTATGAGGCCTACTGTGGGAAAACCCAGATCCTACTATGTGAGAGCTCCCCCTTTACTTTGGAAGCCCGGAATCAACTAGGCTTCTTTATTTTGAAATCCCGGACCCAACTATGTCTGAGCATCCACCTCATTGTCAATATCCATTTGGGGCCAAGCATAGACCCCCTTAGACTAGTTATTAATCCTTACTTAACTCATGAATCATGGAGGGATGTCCTTGACAATCAATCCATGTTTCAAGTGATTCTATCACTTTATGCATTCAAACATTCTTAAGGTAGATAAGGTGGGTTTCTTGCACTACAATGATATCTACTAGTCTACCATTCTCATATAGGCTCACTCTCAAAGCCATTTCATACATAATTCATCAGTTTAGCTTTACTCTTAAAGCCCTAGTAATCAACACTCATGACTACAAGCCTTCCTCTCAAAGCTTTACTCTTTACAATCATCATACATACCTAGATTACAAGGCATTCTAATCACATGCTTCATTCTTAAGCGATTCTAACCATATATCATCATAAAGGTTCAATCTCAAGCCATACTAGTCATGATCCATCATATACTTTTAATCTAATTTAATTCATGTCTATCTGATTTCATTCTTAATTAATTACTATACACATCAGCAAATCTAGAAGATCGTCTCTAAGTCTTCAATTTCCCTGTTTAAGACACAAACCCTCATTACTTCAATTTCATCAATTAGACCAGGGTTAGGCATAGAAAACATGTAATTTCATCATATTAACATGATTCACTACTAATTCAATCATAAACAATCAATATACACTCAATTGGATTCATACTCAACATAACACACAAAATTGGAAGGAACCCTAACTTGAATTGGAGATTTCATCTTCACAATTAGGGGAATTCTAGGGGATTTCATAGATGGAAGAATCGATGGATGAATAAGAAATCATACCTTAATCAACAATGCCCAATGGATTGAGTGAAAAAACATACTCCTTCAACCCTAGCTTTAATTTCCTTCTTCTTCTTCTTCCTTGAAGTTCTAGAGAGAAATATTTTAAGAGGATAAATTTTGGGGGTTTTCCTTTGGCTTCTAGGGAGAATGACTTAATTTGGGGATTTGAGAATAAATTGCTTATATACATTACTAGGGAAGGAGTAAAATGATGTAGTATCGAATTAGGAAAATAACAAAAGACCCTTAAGACCCCCAACTTAAAATCTGCAGGTCTGCACGCTAAAGCTCGCCAAGGGTACCCTGTGACTCACCAATTGGACCCTTGGCTGGCCTAAAATTATAGTGGCTCACCCCATGGAGCAGGCTAACTTGGCGATGGGGGAGTCACTTTGGTAATGCGCCAACCCAATCGCTGAACCCCGACCTTGCTCGCCTAATTTTCCAGCAACCTGTGCAAGGGGGACGGCCTACTAGGCGATGGTAGCTCCACTTGGCTAATCTCCAAGTCACTTTGGCTAATCACAAAGTCACTTTGGCGATGGCACTGCCTCTCACCAAGTGGATTAAGGGAAAATTATTTTCCTTCCACATTTCCCAAGGTGTTTTAGACCCTTGTCCTCTTCTATGGCTAGTAACCCCCGTCACTCTAAACCCTAGTTTTGCCTACTAAAAATTTGAGGTGTTACAATATCTCCCCCTTGGGAAAATTCGTCCTCGAATGACCTTCTAGGCACTTCTTATGGTCACAACTCTAGACTAGCAATCCATCATGCATGCAACTCATCTAAATGCACATAAACTAATGAGGAACTTCATCTCCAATTTAAACATACTCAATGCAACACAAGAAAGTAGGAATTACATCTAACAAGCCATTATACATGAAATCTCAAGCCTCATCATGTTCATAGGAGGAGCTACCTTCTCCAACTAAAAGCATACTCAACACCATCTCATGGAGATCCTATGCAACTTACTCTCAAAAGCATACTAAAGCATGTTCAAAAATTCATCTCATGATGCATGAAGGCAACTTTTACACAACATACTAAAGCATGTTCAAAAATTCATCTCATGACGCATGAAGGCAACTTTTACACAACACACAACAACATGAGAAAATCAATCATAAAAGCTCATTTTCTTACTAAAACATAATTTTCTCAAGAACATGCATATAGAGAAATCATGGTAACATATAAACATATAATGACCCTACCATCAAGGCACAACATCACCCCCTTGGGAGCAAGCCTAAACGGACATTTAAGCACCATCTCTTTTAATTCTACTAAGGTCGGATCCATACTTAAAATCAATCTTAAAAAGATAACTACCTCCTTGAAGTTGGTCACCACTCAAGCTTTTCTCCCTCACCTTAACTAGGTGGCATGCAACCAAACCATCACAAAATGACATCTAAATTTTAACAAAGCTTAAACAATCAATTAAGAAGCTACTAGCATACCGGAATCCACATTTGGGGCACACTCTTCTTAACCTCTAGCTTGAAGTGCATAAAACCTATTCTTTTTTTGGGTATTCCCATCCGAGCCACTAGAAGCAACTTGCTTATCCTCTCTTCCCTTAGCCTTTAGAAACGGGCAATCCCTCATTTTGTGCCCACTTTATCCACAACCATAACAACTATCCATGCCGGGTAGGCACCTACCATGGTCATTCCTTCCACACTTGGTGCAAGTAGGCTTAGGTAATGGAGACCCACTACCTTTTTCTTGGTTAAAACTAGGGGTATTGGGGGAATCTTGATCGAAATATCTTTGTTTGACCCTAGGTCGACCTTGTCCCTTGGACTTTGCATTAGAAAAGTTCCCATCACTTGTCCTTGCTCTTTTTGCCTCTCTATTCTTTTCTTTGAGTTTCTCTTCCTCTATTTATTAGGCATACACCATAAGATGTGATATATCCATATCATGAAGGAGAATTGCCTTACAGTATTTTTTTTCTACCATGTCGGAACGCCCGTCAAAAACCTACTCATCATATCCTTCGAATTTGCCACCATAGATGGAGCATACTTGGATAGTTGGGTAAATTTCAAGGCATACTCCTTAACACTCATGCTACCTTGCTTAAGGTTAATGAACTCTTCCACCTTAGCTTCCCTCAACTCTCTAGGAAAGAACCTATAAAGAAACGCTAGTTTGAACACTTCCCACTCTACTGGGCTCGCTCAGACCGGCCTCCCATCTTTCCATTGTTTATACCACACTTGAGCAACATCTTTCAATTGGTAAGTGGCAAGCTCTGTTTTTTCTACCAAAGTCACCCCATAAAAACAAGTACCTTATAAACCTCATCTATAAACCCCTTAGGATCCTCTTCCACTTTGGAGGCAAAAAACTTTGGAGGGTTCATCCTCAAAAATCCGTCACTCTTGAAGCAGTCATACCCACTATTGGATTCACTGGAGCTACCACTTCCCTATTAACTTGTGCCGTCATGGCTTGGGCCAACATTTGGATTGCTGACCTAAACTTCGTATTTGTAACATTCGCTTCCATAGGGTTAATCAGAGTTTATGGAGATTGTGGAGGAACCTCTTGATCCATCACGTCTTCCTAATTCCTTCTAGCATTTTCCCTTGTATTAGCCATATCTTGAAAAACATAGGGCACAAATTAGGAGAAAAGCCTAATAGATCTAAACTCTATGACACGACTTAGAGAATGAAAAAGTGATATTTCCTAATTATCTAATAGCTTCCTATTCATAAATGTGGTGCACTTCACACTTATGAATAACACTCTACTAGACGTGGTTTTTAGACAATCCTAAAACCATTCTAAACCTTATGCTCTGATACAAGTTTGTCACGACCCAAGGGTACACCCTAGATGCAACATGGTGTAATAGACCCTGAAAAGGTCTAACACAAGCCACTTAGCATATCATAACATAAAGTAAATAGAAATGATGCAGGAATTTTAAAGCTTTTTCCATACAATCGAAGTCTTTTATAAAAGAAAGCGGAAGTGTATAACATTTTGTCTCAAACCATCTACTACATGAAACTCCTTGGGATGCAACACATACAAACGTCTAAAACATAAAATAAATACATAAAGGAAAGGTGATCAAAGCCTCGATGCTAGGATGACTCACCCAATCTTCAACTCCATGCTCTACTAGAAACCTAGCCACGGGAATGGAACTCAATATCGGCAGACACTACATTTTGTAAGAATGTATGCTAGAGTATGTGTTAGTACAAAATGTACTAAATATGATATCTAGCATAACATAATTAGAGCATAACATAAGTCTTAGCCAACATAAGACATAAGCCATGAGCATAAGAGATAATAACATAATCATAAGCATAATCTCCAACATAGACATAATATAAGCATTAGTCATCATAGGGCATGAACCTTGAACATAGGAGATACTTCACATTCATAGCATAGTCAATACTTAGTTCTTCATAACATCAGAAAAACATTTCATTAAGTTCAAGTCATACTTGTGCAATGTATGGATAAGACCCCATAATCTCACCCACACTAAGTACCACTTTAGGCAATCATACATACTTATCATCTTTTACCTCATCCTTAGCTTATTTCTTATAGACAAGGGAATCTCTCACCTTTAGTCAATCATAACAAGGAAGGCAACTATAGCACAATTCATCAAAACATACATAATATAAGAAAATTACTTCTTAGATAACCTCAAGTTATACTTGTGCAATGCATGGATAAGACCCCATAATCCCATCCATACTAAGTACCACTTAGGGTCATCACAATCATACTTCTTGGTTGGGGACTAGTCCCTCTCTTGAAACGTTGGAACAATATGAGACAATTCATTAAGCATATCTTAGTTCCTCATTAATTTGAACCCTATGAGATGCTTCTTTATCCAGACTTAGTTCATTATTATTTTGAACACTATGAAATACTTTTTTAAGCATGTCTTAGTTCACTATTGCTTTTGAACACTAGGTGATACCTCTTCAAGTATGTCTTAGTTCATTTTACTCTTGAACACTATGAGATGCTTCTTTAAGTATGTCTTAGTTTCTTGGATACGGAGATTGCTACTAGAAACCCGGACTTCACTAGGTGAAGGCTTCCATCTCATGAGACCTACTTTGGGAAAATTCGGACCCTACTATGTCAGAGTTCCCCCCTTTACTTTGGAAGCCCGAATTCAACTAGGTGTGAACCTCCTTTATTTTGGAAGCTTGGACCCAACTATGTGTGAGACTCCACCTCATTATCAATATCCTTTTGGGGCCAAGAATGCACCCCCTTAGACTAGTTATTAAGCCTCAACTCATGACTCATGGAGGGATGTCCTCGACAACCAATCCATATTTCAAGTGATTCTACCACTTTATGCATTTAAACATTCTTAAGGTAGATAAGGTGGGTAAAGTTCTTCCACTACCGTGATAACTAATAATCTATCATTCTCATATAGGCTTCACTCTCAAAGCCATTTCATACATATTTCATCATATTAGCTTTACTCTCAAAGCCCTAGTAATCAACACTCATGACCACAAGCCTTACTCTCAAAGCTTTACTCCTTACAATCATCATACATACCTAGATTACAAGGCATTCTAATCACATGCTTCATTCATAAGTGATTCTAACCATATATCATCATAAAAGTTCAATCTCAACCCTTACTAGTCATGATCCATCATATACTTTTAATTTAATTCAATTCATGTCTATATGCTTTCATACTTAAACAATTACTATACACATCATCAATTCTAGAAGATCATCTCTAAGTATTTAATTTCCCTCTTTAAGGCACAAACCCACATTACTTCAATTTCATCAATTAGAATAGGGTTAGGCATAGAAAACATGTAATTTCATCATAATAACATGATTCACTACTAATTCAATCATAAACAATCAATATCCACTCAATTGGATTCATACTCAACATAACCCACTCAACATAACCCACAATATTGGAAGGAACCCTAACTTGAATTGGGGATTTCATCTTAACAATTGGGGGAATTCTAGGGGACTCTATAGATGGAAGAATCCATGGATGAATAAGCTATAATACCTTAATCAACAATGACCAATGAATTGAGTGAGAAAACTTGGTCCTTCAACCCTAGCTTCAACTTCCTTCTTCTTCTTCCTTGAAGTTCTAGAGAGAGAAATATTTTGAGAGGATAAATTTTGGGGGGTTTCCTTTGGATTCTAGGGAGAATGACTTAATTTAGGGTAATTTGAGAATAGAATGCTTATATACTTTACTAGGGAAGGAGTAAAACGATGTAGTACTGAATTAGGAAAATAACAAAAGACCCCTAAGACCCCCAACTTAAAATCTGCAGGTCTGCACGCTGAAGCTCGCCAAGTGGACCCTTGGCTCGCCTAAAATTACAGTGGCTCACCCCCAAGGAGTAGGCCAACTTTTTGATGGGGGAGTCACCTTGACGATGTGCCAACCCAACCGGCGAGCCCTGACCTGGCTCGCCCAATTTCCAACAGCCCTTGCAAGGGGGACAACCCACTAGGCGATGATGGCCCCTCTTGGCTAATTGCCAAGTCACTTTGGCGATGGCACTGCCCCTCGCCAAGTGGATCAAGGGAAAATTGTTTTCATTCCACCTTTCCCAATGTGTTTTAGACCCTTGTCCTCTTCCATGACTAGTTACCCCCCTCACACTAAGCCCTAGTTTAGCCTAATAAAAATCCAGGGTGTTACAATAATTTAAGGGTTGGGGTCAAGATAATTTGAATTGGGTTCAATCTTAACTCATTCAAGCCTTAGCCCATTTAAGAAAATCCTAATTTGAGCCCAATTTAATCGCCAATTTCAATCCATTTTAAAATTCACTATTTGCATTGAGTTAATGTATGCTACTATATTAAATTTATGAATTACTATCTATTTTTTTTTTTATCTTTTATTATTTATCTATCTATTTATAATTTTTTTTTTTAAAATCATGAGTTGAAATTAAAATCGTGGTTATAAAACTTAAATAAGAATATATTAAAATTATTGAGATTAAGCGGATCAAATTGGGTGAGTCAAGACCCAACCCATTTTAAAGCCCATTTTAGCCCAAAGTAAACTTGGGCAGGTAAGGACCCAACCCAATTTCTATTGCAACCCATTTTGATATCTCCAATTTCAACCCAATTCGTCCATTTGACACCCCTAGGTTTCACACCCAAACATGATGAATTTGAGTAAATTAAATCGACTATAGTGCAGGTTCATTTAACTAATAGTTCGTTTACTTTTAATATGTCAATGTTTTAGGCTTTTAGCATTCTCATTTATTGTAGGTATAATGCAGTAAGTTCAGAAATTAAATCTTTTATTAAAAAGGAAAAAAACATATCATAATAACTTTAGTCTTTTATACTAATCCAAACGTCTTGTAATAAAGTTAGTTTCTTCTACTTCTCCTAACATCTCATTATATATAAGTTTTTTTTTACTATTTCATTTGGTTAAAATATTCACAATTTCTCGAGTCTTTTTCTCCACCATCTTTAGTTTTAGGTATTTATCATCCCATCCCCTACCCCCACCCCCACCCCCACCCCCATCACCACCCCCACCCCATCACATATTTTTTTTCTTACTTTCTTAATATTCATATGTTTTAATCAAAACAAGGTTCTATGACTTCTAACCACGTTTGGATTGATCATGATGTGATTCATATACATCAACTTTGATTTTATTTTTCATGCATAATAGTTAATTTTACAAGATAAATATTTTTATTACAATATATATTTTTTTTAAAATTAAAGTACTATATATGTCACAAAAATAACATCAGATTTGCAAGAATTTCTAATCTCAATTTATGAGTTTGTTATTTCTTTTCTATTGTATTGCTTTGATATTTATTTTATAGCACATAAAAAGTCTACTAATATATATGTCATTTAGAAGTTATCATTTACAATTTAAAATTTGTTTTAAATATTTTGGGATAGACGTGCAAACACAGATTCTTAGAGACTAGTCACCAAAAATACAACTACTGCATATTCACTAACAGAAATTTGAAGCTACAGGACTCTGAATCAACTTATGTCAATTTCCAATAAGAAATTAAGTTGAAAGGAACAAGCTGTCCAAAATCAGCTTAATTGGACAAGGAATGAAGCAACAGTAGCAATTTGAAAATGGTTGCTAATGCTGAAAATGGAGTGCGAAAATCTACACTCTTTTTCTTAGTTTTCTCTCACTTTCTTGTGGTTGTTGATGTCTTTCTTGTGAATGTTAAAATAAGACCTAAAAGAAGTCTTATATATGCACCATATTATTGGGCTTATGGACAAAAGTAGGCTAATCCAAATTGGTCTTTAGTTTATTGGGAAACAATACTAAGTGGGCACAAAACACAAAATAGTTATCATTTCATAGCCCACCCTAAAGTAACTTCAAAAATGTCTATTCTGCCCAAAGTTATTACAATGCATGCCCCCTTTAGTTTAGGCCAAAATTCGTACTCAAGCCCAAGTATTTTGTCCTACTACAAAAAATAAGTATTTTAGCCACGCGAGAAACCGTGGCTATATGGTACACAAACCGTGGCCAATAACATATGTTTTCTTTTCTCATTAATTGGTTTGTCCTATCATTAATTACTTTCAATTTTATCTAATCTATTATTTTTATTTTTTCTTTTGTTCTTTTCTCATTTATTATTTTTTTTCATTTTTTCATTTTATCCTTTATTAGAGATACCATTTGATAATATTTTTTTTAATCTTTTTTTCCTTTTTTTTTTTAGTTTATCTTATTTTTAATTTTTCTCTCTTTTTATATTTTTCCT